>WARS01000036.1:2774288-4084159 GCA_008933995.1 Datnioides undecimradiatus | reverse complement strand
ATGGTTATTGTAGGTTCAAACAAATAATTCCATATCTTGTTTAAAATGCTAGGGAAACACAAGGGTGCAGACCATAACGCCATAACGCTTTTATGTTTACAGGCTCAGCTTGATGGCTTGTACCAGTCTGTCATTTTGTCATTAACATCTCTCATCTGTTGCCCCGGTAACAGATGACACAGTACGTCAATGCATAGGCTTAAACAGAAGTCCATAATTCAGTCATAAAGTTCTACGTTATAAAATCCTAACAGAGACACTGTTTGGTGTTGTGTTTTTATATAAAAAATGACTGATGATTGTCAATTAATTAATCCACCAATACTTTCAGCTGCACTACTTTTAATTGTATTCATTAACTAAATTGAGATAAACAGGTTACCCAACCTTTAATACCTATATTCTAATATGCTGACCAGTGGTTTCTATTTTACAAAGATGTGAGTGTATTAAAATTAATCCCACTATCTTTAGCCCATCTGTAATGGTATGTTTTCTTGGTCAGGTCTACACTGAAAAGCATTTCAATCAATTAGCCAATTAATTCATTCTAAATTAATTGGTTAGGATCCCTGAATCAATCTCCTCAACTATAAGCATCTAAGCCCCTCCCTATGTATTACTGAAACAGGGGTTAAAACAATACTGTATTTCAGTCATTATACAGAGCTGCCACTGTAGGCAAAGGCACTAGCAGTCAGAGCACAAATACAGGATGGGAGGGGGGCTAAGTGACTTGTTCATTGGATTACTCTACAGTTGCTGTAGGCCTTGTTTTTGCTGTTTCATCAGTGTAACTTCAGAGATGAAAGGAGATCAGTTGCCTTCCTGTTAAGTATACCTCTAATCCTTCCATGTAGAATCTTAATCTTAAAGGCTCATTAAGAACACATTATAGGGAACCACATGTGCAAAAAAGATGAGAAACACACTCATATTTGCATATATGCATATGCACTACACCATGATATGTTCAGTTCTGTCAAATCAAAAATATGTGAGGTTAAAATATTTTATCATTACTCAGTGCTGATGGTGGTATAAATTAACTGCACCCCTTTAGACCCTAATTCCTGCTAGCTCCTACATTAGGTCAAACGAGTGCCTCCAACATCTGTGTTTAATCCACTCGCATCCAAATCCATTTACTGGGATTGATAAGGACTTTGATATCTTGTTTAATAATGTGTATGTCAGGTTGGTATCACTGTTTGACCACCCATGAGCAAATAGGCTTCCCAATGAAACTATGTAGCACAAGCCCTAACCATGATTGAATGGGTAGGTAATGGGTACAATGGCAAATTACCACACAATGAATTTGTGGCCATGAAATATTTCATGAGAAATGTAGAATACACACAGTTTATTAACCATGAGATCATTTTTTTATAATCAAATTACAAAGGATGAGATGCTCAATTAAGTATATCTCTTACATATATTTTCTTCCAACTACACGCTGTCTGATTGTTGTTAAAATGTCAGTTTGTGTGTACATTTGAATAAGCATGCGTTCTGTTATTTTTTTTTTTGGATATATAAGCAAACATTATACGTTTCATTAATTTCTGACCACCCGGTGCGATAGGAGGCGCTCTAGTTCAGTGTGTCAGGTTGCTCGTTTTTTTCGCTTGGTTATAATCAAACTACGGTTTGGAGTTCCCTACTGGAGCCGGAGTCATTTATCGAAATTGAGAGGGGTTTTATGCCCTTTCAGTTCAGCGGCTGTTGTGTTTGCTGAGCTGCTCTCCGTTGCGGTGCAAACTAGCTCACAGACAACGCTGACTATCGGAGTTCACACGGTCGTCTCGTCTGTTTTGTACTGTGCAGCATTTCTGTCCGACTGCGCTTCCGCCATGTTGAACTGATTCAAGTTGTGAGTGACTGCTGGGACCGAAGTGACAAGCCCCAGAAATCGGACTAGATAGAGTTAGGGGGCTGATACCGCGCCGGTGACGCAGGAAAAACACCCAGAAGCAGAGGAAAAAACGTAGGAATTAGATCTTTCTAGTAACAGGTTTGTGTCCTGCGAAACTGTCACAGATATAGGCCACGTTTATGTAATATACGACGACACCATCGTTTAAGGCTGGACGTAGCCCGTGAATAGAGGGGGAAGTCATATCAAATTCCTGGTGAGTTGTTAGCTAACTAGCTCGGTACGCTGGCTGGTGATTGTTAGCTGGCTACTGCTAGTATTAGCGTCAGCTGGTGGTGGATGCAAGGTAACATTGCTGCATTTAGCTTACTTGTGTTATTCACCGACTGGCGGTTTTTTCTCTGTTAGCTACTGCTACTTGCATCTTTGACAATGTCAACGCGATTAAACTGCAATTCATGGTGTTAACAGTACGTGTATTCTGATTAGCTTGCCCCGCTAGATTCACTGACGCCAGGCTACCGCTAGCTACCCGCAAATGGTCATTGACACTGTCTACACACTGAGAAGGAACATTTCCTTTAAACGTCTCATGTTTACAAGTTACTAGAATTTGTTCATCCCACATACGCATTTTTCAATATTTCAGCAGCACTAGCCCAATCGAAACCACATTGCTATTAGAATGTTGTATTACTTGTGCTTCCATGACCTTATTTTCGGTTTGTTTTAGCTTAGTTATAACTTAGCGTTAGGTGATACAGGTCTGAGCACTCACTCGAAATTTCAGGAAATAGACGACTCCCCTGTCACTATCATATTTTGTGTTATCAAAGATAGATAGCTAGGTTAATTTATAATGAATGCTGAAAGTGGTGTTAACATTAATTAGATGTTGCTCGTTTTGCAGACAGGAAAACGAGTTAGTTGTTGTGCCCTTTAAGCACACCGCTTGTCAAAATAGAGTCGTTAACGTTAGCTAGATGCACCTTCGGGTATTTACTCGCACATAAGCTAACGGCTAGCTAACCGTAACTGTTTATCTAGATTGCTTCTCGTTAGCACGCTAGCACGACCGATGCTCATTGTAAATGGCGTTACTGGGACATGGTTGGTCAACAATAACGCCGGGGAAAGTTATGCTAAATCGATAGTGAAATTAGTTATTAACCAAACTCGTTTAATGCTTAAACCCGTTTGCTATGTGGAAAAGGTTTGCTGAGCATTTTAACGTGAGGCCCGACCGAATAATGAGGCCTACATGTCTCAGCGCAATGGGCTTTGGACGACAAGGCCGTCACCGCTCTGCTGTCTGGGCGGATCGCTTTGCAGGCTAACCCAATGTTAGTTGCCGCAGCTAGCTAGCAGCAGGCGTTAACTAACTAAACCACCAGCTGTTAACGGTTGTTGACGGCGATAGTTTGCAATTATGGTTACGTAATGTCAAGCCTGTACGTTATATGAATCTGGTCTTTCTAATTTGCAACATATTTGAAGGTAACACCTAATGATACACGGCCGGTATCTCCGTACAGAAGATGTTTTTAAATTACACCAACGTTAACGTTACAAAGCCGGTTCAGTCCAAAAGGCCGCAGTTGCACACAGCCCGGTCTCAATAGTGTCTCTTGTTTCTGTGTGACTTTTGACACAGATTTTAAAACATAGCATTCTGTTTTTTGTGCGTCGTGAAAGTAATCCACCCTATTCCCCCCATTAGTAAATAGTTAGCGAATGAGTGGTTTTACTGATGTGCATGATGTGACATTTCCTTCTCAGCCACCCAGAGACACTCGCCAGATTTTGCCTATTCCAGTGACTGTAAATGTGATGTGATGCCTGTAATGACAGCTGCAACCCAAATTGCCCATGCTGAAACAGATGTTATTGGCCACCTGCAAAATAGGAAATATTCTAGTTTCACTACCCTGAAACAGCACAAAAGCTTAACAGTAGATGAACCCACTGCACGTTTTAACTGGTTATCTCAACCAATTTGTATTTAAAAAATGGTGGCTACTTACCAAATACATTTCTAGAGTTCAGTTTTCAAATCAGCTACTTTAGTACTTGCATACACATTAATTGTAAAGGGATGTGCTTCAAAGACCCAGTGTTGGTTTTATCTGTAACAATTAGTCTTTTCTCTACAGCAGGGCAGGACAGCAGTGGTTACGCGTCCTTAAGATGTTTGTATAATGTTTTTGTCTTATTTGTATCACATTTTTGCGTAATGTGCAAATATTCTACATTAATTCTATTCTTCCTCCCAGCTTTGCAGTCATTTGTTGATCCGGTTAAAATGTTGACGGCACTGGGCACAAGACATAGTGTAGATGGGCTTGTAGTAAGTAAGAGAAGTTGAGATCATTATGAGTCATAAATTCTTTTTTACACAAAGGGTTAGACTTTATGTTGTAATGGGCACTTCGTGAGGCTTTCAGCTGGTGGAACCACATGTGGTCAGTCTGTATATATTGAATCCTATCTTGTGACTTTGAATTTGCATTTGGATTTTTTTTTTCTTACAGAATTTCACTTGATTTTTAAAAATTATGTTGTGATCGTTGGTCATTGAAATTGCATATTTTTCAATATTAATGTCAGACCGCAGTGTACTGCTGCCGAAGGCTTGTGTGGTGCCATCATCAGTACATGTTTTTGTAGTTGTATCCTTATATGTTTCTCTTGGCCAAAGTCTCTCTTCATACACGTGGTTTCAACTGTTTTAAAACATTATCAACAAAAACAGTACATTCTATTTGCACACTTGTGCTGAATAAGGAAGAAAGTTCAAGATGTATTTCAGAGCTATCTGTAATGAAACCTTGTACATGAAACTTGTAGACTGAAATGCAGGATGAAGCAGCTTTAAATTCAATATATTAATCTTCCAGATTCCAGAAGTGCTTAAGTGGCAGGCTATATATCATGTCTTATTTATTGTCATACTGACGAGGAAAATTCTGGTGCCGTACCAGCTGGGTCTTATTTTACACATTTTGTCTATCACTACTATTGATAATTAAATGACGTCACAAAAAAGAAGTCGCCAAAAAAGAAGTCATATGTGGCAAGAAAACAGGTGCAGTCAAACAGTCACACAGGGGGATTTTGTTGGTGATATTAGGATTGGTTTTGCGTGAATTTTGACAATTCTGATTCTGACTCTGCCTATTAGTTCCGGTTCTTTGAGGGGTGGGGCAAACCATAAGTTTGTTCATCTTTTTTTTTTCTTTTTTTTTTTTTCTCCAAGCAGAATCAGCTTGTGGTTTCAGATACATGATTTTGGCTTTTCCCTTTACTTAAACTAATAATTCTGTTGTATTTTTGATCATTTTTAGATTCGTAAGTTTGATTGGACAAAATGTGTTAAGGTGTCACTATGGATTTCAGATGATTGTGATTGCACATTTCACCATTTGTTTTTACAAAAACAAATAATCAATATATATATAGAAAATATTGAGCATGTTAATCCGGGATGAAAATACTAATACTAACTCCACCTCAACCACCTGTTAAAGCCTGCTTTTACATTAACACATCAGTTATTATCTAATACAACAGGACATCTTCCTAATTTATACTTTTTAAGTGTGAGTATTTTTACAGTGTCATATTCCTGCTAATACTAAAGCTAAGGATCTGAGTACTTCCTCCACCGCTGGCCCACTTCATCAAAGTAACAAAGAAAACTAATATAGTTGAATAGCTGGTGATTACTTAAACAATAGGGAGTCCAATCATATTTGTGTAAAGCATTATTGCATAGCATGTGCTAAATCAAAATGATTGTTCCATGATGAGGTCACAGTTTGGGCTGTTTACCTGTTGGTAAAGCAATGGCTGACAAGGATAACTGAGAATAACACTAGACTCCCAATGTTAATGAGACAAATGCATCCAGATTTGGGAGGACAAACTCTCATTTGACAGATAGTCTAATACTAGTAGACATACAGTAGGTATTTGCAATACGCTGTGACACTAGCCAAGTAAAAGTTTGACAGAAACAAATTTTAAATTTCTTACTGATATCTTTGGAATTGGTATTTTGATACTGATTCGGAACCAGTTATGATCCCCAACCCCATGAGATATGCACGTTAACCAATAGGTTTAACCATCATGGAGGTTTTAGACAAATGCATTTGGAATAGTCATTGGATGCAAACAATATTATCTAAACTATGTGTTCTAAACATCGTCATCACAGTTAACAGACTGAGTTCCTGAGGTCAGCAACAGTCAAGCGAGGGAATAGAGGTTTTATCTCCAAATAAAGTGGATCACATCATCTGTCTGAAGTGGTAGCTAGTTCACCTATCTGACTGCTTGGGATTCTTGCACCATTGAACTGTCGCACGTAGCGATGTCTCCTGTTACCAGATCTCGGCAGTTCATTTGGCTGCACAGTTTTATTAAAATAAAAAAGGGCAAAACCATGAAAGAAGAGTCAGGTTGCCCTTAAAGGAGCTGGTTTCATGGAAACTATTACAGCCTACGTCTTCCTGTCATTGTGATAATTATCAGACTTTAAATTCTCAGTTTATAAGAGAGGATGCATCAATTAATCAGGTGCCAGTCAGAATTTGATCATTACTAATGAGTAAGTCAATCCCCTCCATTCACATTTGAGGCTGTATATTGACTGTATGTTTGCTTTCACACAAATTTGATATAATACTGTTGACTGTGGGACTGTAGTGGGACTTGAGATGGACCCAAACAGGTGGTGCCTGCCACAGATTTTCAGAGTAATATTGCTTTTGGTGTGTATCAGAGTTTTTATGTCCCTAGCATTGGCTGAAGTTCTTAAAGACACATTACCCCGATTTTTAGCTGCTGTGACAAAAAATGTGTTGGCATGTGAGACGTAAAGAGTCTAGAGCAGTATGATTATTTTAAGGCTATATTGGCTGGTCGTGACATTGGCGACTGTAATGTTTCTGGTTGTCAGATATTAAATATGGGTAAAATGTCATAATATCATTTGACTTATGAAGCTTCCCTGTGGCAATTAACAACAGTGTGCTGGAGCGGGATTTTAAGATGATGCAATTGCTTACATTGTGAAGTTAAATTAAGATATAATGAGCCAGAAACAGATCTTTGGTTGGTATTAGATACCCTGAATGTAATTTTCAATCAGTGATATGCATCAACCCTTCCAAAACCTGGCTGGAGCTTTGTAATTCATAAAACATGTAGTCGGAAATTCCCCAGTTTTTGTAAATTTCCCCGTTTGGGATGAATAAAGTTTATCTATCTATCTCTCTAGTTGATAACTGAACACAGAACCTCTGTGACGTAGTCTACAAGAGAAAATTGTACAGAACATGATGACATAGGTGGTCATTTCTGCAGCACAAGATGATAACCCTCTAACCTATTTTGCTTGTGCATTATAAGTAACTTAACCAGCCTGCTCATAATTCTGACCTTTACCCCCTCTTCCTGCTCCAGGTTATGCAATGGTCTCAGCGGCACGTCCAGATCTCCAGGTGCTTGCGTCCCTCTCTCGTGTGTTCGGGCTCTCTTCCCTCTGCTCTACAGCTGAGGTGGCTGTGATTTCCCTTCTGGCCAGCGCTCCCTAAGAGGCCAAGATTGCCAAGATCTGCCCTGTGGCGAGCATGACGGCCACCACGCGTGGCTCTCCGGTGGGGGGCAATGACAGTCAGGGCCAAGGCCAGGCACCTGATGCTCAAAGCCAACCCCCATTGCCACAGAACCAGGTCAGTATCATCCCTCCTGCCAATACTCAACATAAGTCTTTATGTATCTTTCAATACACCCACTATATTTGTCCTTTTAGAGCATGATCTTATATCCTTATAGCTAAATACTGCCTACATCATTAGTTTTTAAATGACTGTCCCTCACACTTCCTTTTCAACAGTAGACACAAGTAATTATATTAACCTGTAAAGGGAGAAGGAACCAAGTGTGTTTTGATATCTCTTTTTGTCAATCCAGACACTGCAGCGCAGTTTTTAACAGATATAGCTCATACCTAACCACACACAGATGCCAAAGGGGCCGAAACGGGAGGGGAGGTGGGAGCGGAAAAGAGGGAGAAAGAGAGTGAAGGGGAGGCATCAATGAACAGAGCCTCCTGAGTGATGGATAAAGGGTGTGTGTGTGCGCGCGTGCAGGCGCAGGCCTGTGTTGGTTAGAGATGAGCCGTGGTGAGACGTGAGAGGCAAGCTGCCTATGTAGGTCAGCCAAGCAGAAGGAGCCTTCACCACACACCCCCACATTTCATATTTCTCAGTTGTGCATCTCTCTCGATTATGTGTATCCCTCTTTTACTCTCGCATACGCAGCTGCTCACAACACCACTGATGTTCATACACATTTGTTGGATGAAAAAAAGAAATGAAGAGAATGTTCACACTGATGCATAAACGCACATTTATACATGCACACTGTGGCCGTTGTTTCTCAGTCTTCCTTCCAAAATTTCTTTTAAACATCACCGTATCAGAGATACACCTACACACTAACACATTTATGTTTCTAACACAGCCATGGTAGCCCTCATATTTTGTTTCCTCTGGGTAGATAAGGATGAAAAGAGCATTTCTCTTTGTGCCAGATACTATGAGCATAATGACTTGAATGGCTTTGTTTAAAGGCCTTTCAGGAGAAACACCTGCTTCTTTATACCTCCATGCATATGCACTTAGTGACCAGAACAATTGAAACCCTACCCCCTACAAGAAGTGGGCCTTGCCTTTCCATTGGTATATGTCACTATAGAAACAGGTGTATACATTGGAACAGCAAGTGAAGTTTCACTTTTGCTTCACAGGTCAACAGGTCAGTTCCATCTGGATCTTGCACTTTCTGATGGATTGATGTCAGAGTCAGTGCCCCATTGTGCTCCATCTAAACACTGCAGTTGTACAGGCTTGTTCTTGAGTGACCAGAGGAGCCTGCAAATTAATTAAAGAGTAACCTGTAGTTTCAATTAATCATTTGACTGTGAGCGTCAGCGAGTTAGCAGGAAAAGCTGCTAGGCCTTAGAGCTAGGTGATTTTCTGCTATCTCAGCTTTTCTTTGCACATTTAAGTTATATACATTTTGGTTGAAAACTACATTTGAACTCGAGTTCAAATGTCACCCATGCAAAGCTGCCCAAATTCCTTTTTTGGTCTTCTTTTATTTATTCATAAGTCATATTTTATCATCCATATGTCAATGAAAACAAAAAGAAAACAAACCACAAAAGGCTTCCTGGTGGTTTGTCACCCATCCCGTCTAACCGCTGACATACAGCCAAATTGTTTGTCACATGTCATTAACTCCTCTCTCTCATTCTGTGTTTGTCTTTTTCAACTGCCAGCTACGTGGCATACACAGATCAATATGCATGCTATGATTCTGATTTTTTTTTCTTTTTTCTAGACATCATCTCCTAACTCATCAAATGAGAACTCTCCAGTGAGCCCACCAGATGAGCAGGGCCAGGGGGATGGGCCCCCTCAGCTGGAGGAGGAGGAGCCTGCCTTCCCTCACACTGACCTAGCCAAGCTGGATGACATGATCAACAGGTATTTACTCATTCACTGACACAAATCCTGAATTCTCAGTCGCACCTAATTCAGCACAAGAGATACCAACAGAGTAAGTAATGATAACGAGAAATGGTGCTCTACAGTAAACTCCACATGGTACGCTTTTAGGAGAGTTTTTACAGCAGATTGTTACATTTGCAGGTAGACATTAGCCAATATCCATGCCATATCCATCATTTTTTCAGGTGGTGGTTTCTCTGTTGATTCATATTTTTGTTATCTCAGGCCTCGTTGGGTCGTTCCAGTTTTGCCAAAAGGAGAGTTAGAAGTCCTCTTGGAAGCTGCTATAGACCTGAGTAAAAAAGGTAGGACTATTCAGAACATTCTTAAATGTTTTTATAAAGACGCCTCGCAGCATTTACATCCTAACCGTTGCTTTGAAAGCAACTCCTGGGCCCATTATGCAGTACAGACTGTTAATCATCACACACTGAAAGTGTAAAAAAATGGAAACAACAAACCATTGCTATTTTTTTTAAATCATCAAAATCTATCTGTGCTTCGTGTGGCCAACTCAAAAGACTTTCACTTGATAATAAAACAAAAGAGGAAGCAGTACATGTCTACATGTCAGTACGTGTCTTTTAAGAAATAATATTAAAAAACGTGAAACAGAAACAAAATTACGTCTGTATTCTTAAATCTAATTAAAACTAAACTGTAATCAGAATGCAAACTGAACATCTAAATGAAAATAAAAACAAATGGAAAATTCAGAGCAAAATAAGCTAAAATAACTCCAATGCCCAAAATCCTCTCTTGAGCATCTTTAATGTCCATTTTATTTAGTCTTTTTGCACTTTTGTTTGTCAGTAATTTGGTATTAATCTTTCCTTGCAGGACTGGATGTGAAGTGTGAGGCATGTCAGAGGTTTTTCAGAGATGGTTTGACCATCTCCTTTACAAAAATCCTGACGGATGAGGCAGTCAGTGGCTGGAAGTTTGAGATTCATGTAAGTTCTCACTGTTACTTTGTGTTTTTTTTTTTATGACCAAAACAAGGCTGGTGTGTTGAAAGCATATAGATCAATAAGTGCTTATAAACTCAATTATATAGGCTACAACTCTCCTGATAAAGGCTAACCGTCTTTGGAGTTTGACCCTTCTTTCAGTTCCCTCAGAAATACTTTTTACTGGTGTGAAGTGGAGGGATCAAAGGTGCAATGAAAGGCTGGAAAAAATCTATAGCATTGGTCAGGTGGCTTGACTCAGCATAGTACTTTCTATGCTCTTCGACATCTTTGCCCTTTTTTCATTGAATGCACGCCTATAAATTGAGTTTTTCACTTGGCCCACCAGGAGCTGAGGGAGCGAGGCAACACCAGCAGTGATCAATGATCTTTTTGTTAGAAGTAACTGAGGCTGGCTGTTGTGTTGTATTAGAGAGATTGATCTCTCAAACCTTTTCATTCTAAACTAATGAGACAGACAAGGACGTAAAGGAGTGAACCATCATTGTGTCTTCTGTCACCCTTAAAATGAGGTTGACTTGGTTTACCTTTCAGAATCTACCCGTGTTGTAGTACCTTCCACATGATTGCACCCTGTTTGTCACGATCCAGAGTTGCTGCTGCTCTACTATTTTATTATTTATTTCTTAACTCACCCAAAATAATGTTAAGAAAGCAACCGGATTCTTGTAAACTGCTTGACTGACATCTGTGCACCTCTGGAATTCTTCGATGAGTCAGTCCCATATTGATTACTCATTTAGTTCCCTCAGATCTCTGAACCAGTCAGGTGTCATGCATTGGTTTGGTTGGCAGTTGGTTTGTCATTTCATTAATGACGAGATTAGCAGACGCAGGTTCTGTTTATAGTGAAGTAAAGTTTTCACATCCAACACGTCTATGATGTACTAAAAAGGGAGTCTGTGTTTGTCAAGTGGCTCAGATGTACCAGTGGGAGGATTTTCTGCTTGGCTATTAAAGTTTCTTTCTCTCAGTCTGTAGTTTAATGGTTGATGTGCTTGTTTTGTTTTTTTTTTCTACCCACAAACCTTGTTTCACAGAGGTGCATCATCAATAACACACACCGGCTGGTGGAGCTGTGTGTGGCCAAGCTCTCTCAGGACTGGTTTCCTCTACTGGAGCTGCTGGCCATGGCCACCAACCCCCACTGCAAGTTTCACATCTACAATGGCACACGGCCCTCTGAGACTGTCCCTGCCGGAGCGCAGTTGGCTGACGATGAGCTCTTCGCCCGACCACCAGACCCACGCTCTCCTAAGGTAAACTGCCACTGCAAAAGTTGATTGAAACATACCATTGGTATGATGTTCGACAAGTTTTGAATTGAATCACAGACTCATCTTTACATAAAACGGGGTTTCTTCCTCCAGAGGACAGTTGGCCAGTCTTTTTTTCCCCGCAGGGCATGTTAGTCTTACCCTAGGGGCCCTTATGAAAACAGCAAATTGCTCTCTGGAGAAGCTCGATATTAAAAACTCACAGTTCATAAGACACTTAGTGATTGTGTCAGAAAGCAGATAGTATAAAAAAGAAGGTGGATACACCAGAGAATAGGAAATTTATAGTGAAAGACTGATGAATGCAGCGTGGGCAGTGGGTCAGTGTGAACAGTACTGCAGCGCTGCCCGCCTGTCTGTCTATGTTGGCAGTGGCCCAGGACTACTTAAGGTTCTACAGTCCATCTATTAGGTCAGGTTTCCTACTGCTTCTGTTTTCTAATGCTGAAATCTAATCAATCATTCTTAAATATTAAACCACAGTGCAAACTTTTTATAAGCTTACGGTTATTTGTTCACGTTAAAGAGGCAGTTAAATATCTGGTCAGGTAGACCAGCTGTCTAGTGACTTTCCCAGTCCTTCTTCCATGCTGTGGCTCAACCTCAGTGCCTTGGATCTCTTTTTCAAGTGAGACTTTAGGAAAAAACAGTCGTCCAACTAGTAGTTGTGATCTTAGTATAAAAATCAAGACACATTGTATTTTTCGAAACATTAATGTGTTTTAATGTTTTGTTTTTTTTCTTTTGTGTATTCGCAGGGCTGGCTGGTGGACTTAATAAACAAATTTGGCACGTTAAACGGGTTTCAAATGTTGCACGATCGCTTCATGAGCGGCCAAGCACTGAACGTCCAGATCATCGCTGCACTTATCAAGTAAGACTGAACATGTCAATGGGCTTTGGTTAACTCGTGTTCCCAGGGGTCCATGAAATCCATTTTGTTTGGGTTTGTGAATATAAATGGGAATATCAATGTGAAGAGGAATGAAAGCATCAGCCTCTCTGTATTATTCTAACTTGTGCCATATTTAAGTCATCAGCGGTTAACAATTCTCATTCAGTATTCAGCCTCTATTAGTGTCTCATTATGCTGTGCTGGGTGCTGAAATTTGAGGGAATGGGGCCTTAAAATATCATTAAATTTGTTGTTTAATGAGTGGGAACTCTGCTTAGCATTTTATGGGCTAGCAAAGCGCTCTCAGTGTGTCTCGCTGATGTTCCTACATGTTGCTGATGTCCATTTTCTCTGTGTTACAGGCCTTTTGGCCAGTGTTACGAGTTCCTCACATTGCACACAGTAAAGAAGTACTTCCTTCCAGTCATCGAGATGGTTCCCCAGTTTCTAGAGAATCTCACAGATGAGGAGCTGAAGAAAGAGGCCAAGAATGAAGCCAAAAACGACGCACTGTCCATGATAATCAAGTCTCTGAAGAATCTGGCTTCTCGTGTACCAGGGCAGGAGGAGACCGTGAAGAATTTAGAGATTTTTAGGTTAAAAATGATTCTTAGGTGAGAATCACAAGACCATATTCACGTTTATGATGTCATCCTGTCATCAGAGGAATGCTGCAATTATCATTATGCACATATAAAATGATTTGAATTTATTAACTAAGCTTTCTTTATCACCAGGTTATTGCAAATTTCTTCTTTTAACGGCAAAATGAATGCACTAAATGAAGTGAACAAGGTAATCTCCAGCGTGTCGTACTACACTCATCGGCATAACCCTGAAGAGGAGGAGTGGCTGACTGCAGAGCGCATGGCGGTAAGCTCAACTCACCTCTTAACTTCTGCACTTTCCATCAAACATGTCTCTGTATCTAAAATCTGCTTCTTCTTATGTGGCTTCGTCCTACCTCAGGAGTGGATCCAGCAAAACCACATCCTGTCCATTGTGCTGAGGGACAGCCTGCACCAGCCGCAGTATGTTGAAAAACTGGAGAAGATCCTTCGCTTCGTTATCAAAGAAAAAGCTCTTACAATGCAGGATCTGGACAACATCTGGGCTGCACAGGTAGACTGCCGCTAATAGTCTTTTTAATGAAAATGCAAGTTTACTGATGTGAAACAAATCAAGCCTATGTAGATTTCTGTATTTACCTAATAGTTGATTACAGAAAGAAAATCGATCGTTGAACCGTTTTAATAAGAGGATTCTGCAGAAGGAAATGTTCAGTTCACACAGGCAGAAACTGAATCCAGCCTTTTCAGGACAGTCGCCACAAATTCCCACTTCCTTCAGCCGTATTGTTACGTACTTTGTTGTGCTCCGGTCCTTTTGAAGACAGTCTTTTTTATAGACTAATCCGAGCTCTGTTCTCTTAGTTTGTGCTACGATATAGAGGCAAACAGTGTGTTCTTGTAGTGTTTTCGAATGCTAATACGGATATGGTTCTAGCCAGGCGCAGATGGCAGGTGCAATGAAGGTGGAAGTAGTCTGTGAAGGTCGTAATTCCCCTTGTAGTATAAAGAACAATGCAATGACATCAGTGTTTTAATGGTTTGTCACTTAGGTCAGATGAGGCCCTCGTCACATGATCATGATAAAAACCACCTCACGGTTAACTTATTAATGCTAAAATCATTGCTGGAGTTTTAACCCCTTCAGGCCTGGATTAGAGAGAGCAATTTTCCAGGAAAGTTTAACATTTGAACATTTGAGGTATTTCGTTAAACAAAACGCTGTGGTGTTGTTTTCTTCATTTCTGCAGGCTGGTAAGCATGAGGCCATTGTGAAGAATGTCCATGACCTCCTGGCCAAGCTGGCGTGGGATTTCTCACCCGAGCAACTTGACCACCTTTTTGACTGTTTCAAGGTGAGTTAGAATTGTATTAGATAGCTCCTCAATTACAGATGAATTTTCTACACAATATACTGTACTTTTCAATTCCTCCCTGGCTCAATCAGTACACAATACAGTTGAATTGTTGCATTACAAAAATAAACTGCTGTATGAGCCACCTTGACTTCTGGACTGTTTGTCCTGTGCAGGCGAGCTGGACCAATGCAAGCAAGAAGCAGCGTGAAAAACTGCTGGAACTTATCCGGCGCTTGGCTGAGGATGATAAGGATGGGGTGATGGCCCACAAGGTCCTCAACCTGCTGTGGAACCTGGCACACAGCGATGACGTGCCTGTAGACATCATGGACCAGGCTCTTAGCGCTCACATCAAGATACTGGATTACAGTTGCTCCCAGGTACATGTCAGGGTGTTGTTGGTGATTGTATTTAATTTGTGGAGAGTTCATTTTACTCAAAATACTGTTGTTTGACCTTCACCAACAGGATAGAGACACACAGAAGATTCAGTGGATAGATCGTTTCATAGAGGAGCTACGAACCAATGACAAATGGGTGATTCCTGCCCTGAAGCAGATCAGAGAAATCTGTAGCCTCTTTGGAGAAGCCCCTCAAAACCTAAGGTAGGATCATGACAAAAACTTTTTTTGTTACGGAAACATGTGCAGGAGAATCCTGCGTTTGGCAGGTATGAAGTGTGGATTTGCTTTCGTATTTAGTTTTGAATTATTATTTACATTGTACAAGAAAAGCAGGCATTCTAATTTTCCCATATATGACCAGCTTCCATTCCTGGAAATCCAGCTGAGGCATGTCAGCTCTTTTGCTTAGTTACCAAAAGAGAGTAAATTAGTGTTTGGTCGTTGCACCCCATCAGAATTGTTTTCTGCAACTTATCCCAGAGCATTTATTAACCATTAGTGCTAAAAGACTGATGTCTTGAAACCTTTTGACTGATGTTGAATATCTCTTGCAAAAAGTCACTCTCAGTTTCCTGATTTGGGCTGTTCAGACGTTCTGAAAGCATTTTCTTTCAGTTACAGTGGTTTTAAAAGTGAAATGTGAGCTTGGTTTGTCTGCATTGTTACATTGTAAAAGTCATGTCTAAGATGTTTTGACTAAGTAGCGAGAGAGTTAGTAGTGAATCATGTTCAAGGACTCAATGTTGTCAGGCAGCCTTAAAAAAGAAGTTTTAGCCAGGGATTAAAATTCTGGCACACAGGAGCACATATTTAACGTAACTATCGCAAATTTGTGAAATTATTGCAATATTGATTTGAAGTTATATTGTTTATCATTTTTAATATATTGACATCTACAATTATTTATTTTAAATAGTGCTTTTTTCTAGTCAATGTAGAAAATATGTAGTATACATGCCTGTTGTTTTTCAGAAAGAAAATGCCAATTAACATACAAACGAACTTAGTGGGGTAAGTTGAGAGCTAATTCCAGGGTTCTACCTATTTCTGTGTTCCGTCAAGTCTAACTTTCTCTTTGACATGTTTATGATATAAGCTATATACGACGTAAATCTGTCATGAATCTGCTTAAGCAATTCTTTCTTGGGTTTCATCTCAAATGACTGATTCTTTAACCCGTCTCTTGTTCAAAATGTCATACATGTGTTCAGTCAAGCAAAGAGACGAAATACTTGTATTCTGCCAAGCGATGCGCTCTACATTTTGGTTTGTGAGGAATATGCACCTTCTGTTATACCCTCTCTGCTCTTGCTGTAAAAACCTTGGCAACTCAGATGCGTATCCATCACATCCTTTGTAGAACACGACCTTCAGTTGAAGAAATTGAAAACGAGGCCTGAAGAGAAACAGAGATCATAGATCAATGGGACTAAAAGCTCCAGTCCCATTTGTGCAATCTAATATATCATGACACAGTACTGTGGACTTGATGTGTAGTGGGAAATAATGACACCCATGATTATCATTATATTCATTGTCAGATGGTTAGCTTTATGTCAACTGGTTATTAAGCTGTGTAAATGGAATATTTCAGATGTAACAGTTGGTTTATATTGAATTCAACTCCAAGTCTAAATCAAGGTGTGGTCACTGAAGTCCGAAACATTAATGAGGCATGGTTTCCACCATGTCTGCAAAGCACACGTCTCTGGCTAAACTCTGCACTGGGTAAATAAAATGATCTTTTTCCACAGGCAGTTTGTGAAAATCTCTGTGCCCTGTCCCAGTACAGGACACGCAAGCATATACACCAGCATAGTGTATACACCGAGTTGTCCTTCAATCTAGACCATACTAAGTTGTACAACTAATTGAAAGGTCCTTTGAGATGGAGCCCCATTCCTCCTTTCAGCACAAATCACTCGATGCAAAGTATCAGGGGTTTTTCATGCCTTGTACCCACTTATTCAAATTAATGCTAATATGGTTTTCTTGATGTGCATATGGATATTTACTTGAAATGCATTAACACAAGAATGTGTTTTGATAGTAGTTCAGCTTTTTAAATTTTGTTTACAATAATTGGTTATTGAAGCTCGTTTGCAGATTTGCATGCAGCTCTTAGTGCAGTTGCAAATTGCTGTCAGATTTTTTGACTCATTAAGCCAAAAAGAATCATTTTTGGTGGAAAACAAGGCAGGAAATAACCTTTATTGATATGACTTCTTCTGCTGGTTATCCTTACGCACAAACACATGGAAACATACACACAGCGACACACACACACACACACAGACCAATACACCAAAAGCTGCTTTCTCTATGTCCCTGATAAAAACAATTAAATCAGTAATGCTATGTTTTCTTAATTAGGCAATTGTTAATATAAAGAAAATGCAATGCCAGCTTCATTGTCACTTCTTTTTTTAGTCTTGTTTCCTGACTGAATTTCCATTTTTGTCCCCCTTACAACCTCCACCCTTTCTGCTTTTCTCTCTTCAGTCAAACCCAGAGAAGTCCTCATGTGTTTTATCGCCATGACCTGATCAACCAGCTGCAGCATAACCATGCTCTGGTTACCCTGGTGGCCGAGAACCTGTCGGCCTACATGGAGACCATGAGGCAGTTCTCCAAAGGTACATTGTCACTGCCTGAAATAGACCCCTCTGTTCGAGCGACATTTCATTTCATTTTCGTAGAAACAGCAGTTGGCTCAGTGATGCACGCCGTCTGCTGTCTGACTGTGTGCTTAAATGTGCTTTTACAGAAGAACAAGCTGAGTTTGACCCACAGACGGTCAGACCCGGTAGCCGCTACAGCCATGTTCAGGAAGTGCAAGAGCGACTGAACTTCCTGAGGTACAGCAACAGCTTTCACACACATTTCAATAAACAAGGGCTTCGGGGAACTACACCTAAAAGCTGAAACTACAACTGGGCTCGAAGGAAATAGACAAACATTAATAATCAAGCATATTGTGGGTTAAAAATTGGTGTACATTGAGTCAACAGTAGGACAAATCTCTCATAACTTGGTAAGACTTTGCAATGTGTTGCTACAAGATCCATCCAGTTACCATCATGCTGATTTAAAGATGGTATAGTTTTAGAAAAGAAGCTGTACACTGGTTAATATAGGCCTCACACAAGATCTATAGGCGCTGCAGAGCACATCCACAGCTGTGTCTATTAGCAACTAAGCTGCTCATTTGAAGTACCTTGTTCAAGGACAACAGTAGGTAATTACAGAGGAGCAAGTGGTACCAAGCGACTTCACCCCCACCAGCAATTATGATGCAAGCCTGAGAGCAACTGCGTGACCTTCACAAGTGCGTTTCTCTAGCCGTCAGGCCACCAGTGTCCACTATTGATTTTCTTTGTTGTGTTTTTGTTTTGTCAGGTTCCTGCTAAAAGACGGCCAGCTGTGGCTGTGTGCCCCTCAGGCCAAGCAGATCTGGAAGTGTCTTGCTGAGAATGCAGTGTTTCTCTGCGACCGTGAGGCCTGTTTCAAATGGTACCGTTTGATTCGATCTCTTCTTGCCTTCGGCTTGAATGAATTCCATTACATTCTGTGCTCGGCAAGCATCTGTCCTGAATGCTGTGTCACTTTCCTGCTTCACAATAGGTACTCCAAACTGATGGGTGATGAGCCAGACCTGGACCCAGACATCAATAAGGACTTCTTCGAGAACAACGTTCTGCAGCTGGACCCGTCTCTTCTGACGGAGAATGGCATGAAGTGCTTTGAGAGGTTCTTCAAGGCTGTCAACTGCAGGGAGGGCAAGCTGGTAGCCAAGCGCAGAGCCTACATGATGGATGACCTGGAACTAATAGGCTTGGATTACCTTTGGAGGGTGAGGACATTTGTTTTGCCTTTCAACTCTTTAGCCTTTTATGTTCAGTTTTATATTCTGTCTTCAGCCTTACTCTCTAAATGGAAGTAACCTGTGACATGTGAGCGACAGAAGCTCTGCAGTTTGTCAGTACTGTAGCATTGTAGTCTTCAGGTAGTATTTGTAGCGTTAACAAAAGAGTAGTTGACTGTGGACGCAGGTGCGACTGCCACTGTGTACATATTTTGAAATGCTGGCTTCCCCCAAAACCAGTTCTACTAAGTTTTGGCATTGTGTTTGCCTCAATCATGCAAGAGAAAAATGAAATCGCAGTCCTGCAGTAGATTGTGCCTCGCCCCTTCCTGTGTGCAGAGTGGTCAGTGATAATCAGGTTCCTCCTTACTTAAGTGCTTTAGACCTCCACAGATATGTATGCATGAAAGTCAGACTGCGATGGAGAGGGGAAAAGAGGTTTTTCATATTATCTTCTCTCCCAGGTGGTAATTCAAGGAAGTGATGACATTGCCAGCCGAGCCATAGACCTGCTGAAGGAGATCTACACCAACCTCGGACCAAAACTGCAAGTCAATCAGGTGCATTAACTGTTCTGCTTCATTTGGACTAGAAGTTCAATCAGCTCGAGTCTCATTAAACCTATAGTCTTTTATAGTCTGTGTCTCCTGTCCAGAAAAGTAGTTGAACTGTTGAGGGAGTATTTAAAATCATTTGCTGTAGCGACAAACCTATGACCCATCTTCATCGTTCATGTCCGTTTGCTCTCCCTTTAGGTCGAAATTCATGAAGATTTCATCCAGTCATGCTTTGACCGTCTGAAGGCGTCCTACGACACCCTCTGCGTGTTAGATGGAGACAAAGACAGCATCAACTGCGCCCGTCAGGAGGCTATTCGCATGGTGCGAGTTCTCACTGTGCTCAAGGAGTACATCAACGAGTGTGACAGCGACTACCATGAGGAGAGGACTATACTGCCTATGTCAAGGTACAGTCACATTGACACTGTGCTTCATCTATCATAAAGGGATGGTAACTCGTTAGCGTACATAAGCTGCTTGAAGCCACGCCATCAAAATAGACTTAAAGTCAGGAATGACAGGAATAAACAAAATCAACCTATCAACACAAGTTACACACTAGAATTCAAGAACCCTGTCTATCAACATTTATATAACAGAGGACCTCTGTTTTGTGTTAAGTCTATTTGCTTTCATCCCATTATTGCCTTGTCTCTTCCAGTGAGATGAACAAGATGACATGTCATTTCTGTTTCACTCAAACCTCTTTCCTCTGTTTCTCTTGCAGAGCTTTCCGTGGAAAGCACATCACGTTGATCGTCCGTTTCCCCAACCAGGGGCGTCAGGTAGACGACTTGGATATCTGGTCGCACACAAATGACACAATCGGCTCAGTTCGCCGCGGCATCCTGAACAGGATCAAAGCTAACGCTGCACATACCAAGATAGAGCTTTTTATTGGCGGCGAGGTTGTTGACCCAGCCGATGACAGGAAGTTGATTGGGCAGCTCAATCTGAAGGACAAAACGGTGAGAATAATGGACGGGTGTTATTCTTTTGCATTTAAAAAATATATATTTTCACTAAAAGTGCTGCGTGAGTGTTGAAGTGATAGAGTTTTTAATCTGATAGACCAAGTTAGAGTTAACTTACTGTAATCTTTCTCTTTGTATAGCTTATCACAGCCAAGCTGACCCAGGTGAGTGCCAACATGCCTTCAAGTCCAGACAGCTCATCTGACTCATCCACCGGGTCTCCTGGTAACCATGGCAACCACTACAGCGATGGGCCCAACCCCGAGGTGGAGAGCTGTCTTCCTGGCGTGGTGAGTTTACAGCACAGATACTGTATTAACTGTATGAAGGAATCTGTCTATGCTGCCTCCAAGTAGCAATACTTGAGCTGAGTGACTTTTCACTATAATCACTGATGATGTGATAGTTGTTGTGCAGTAGAATGGGATTTTGTTTGGATTTCATTGATGTTGATTTTTTTCTCTTGCCCTTTATATCAGACTGTTTATTATTTATTATTTATTATTATTATTATTATTTTCTTTTAGTCAATTATAGACCCCTATATTTTATAACTCATTATACTGTGAGGATAAAATCACAAGATGAAAAAGGCAACATCTTTCACCCCTAATGTTGACCAGTGTTTTGTGTTTGATGTGTCATTGCGTGTTCAACAGTATGTGAACAACAGCACTCTAACACTGTACCATGTTTTACAGATTATGTCGCTGCACCTGCGCTACATCTCCTTCCTGTGGCAGGTGGCTGACCTGGGCTGCAACCTCAACATGCCACTGCTTAGAGATGGAGCACGAGTTCTAATGAAGCTCATGCCCCCAGGTATACATGGACCTGAGCGCTTAATATTATCCAGCCAGTTTACTTAATGAAAACATACACCCACACACCAAAAGGCAGTGTTCACTCAGTGGTTGTTTGTTCCCTCAGATAACACTACAGTGGAAAATCTGCGTGCTGTGTGTCTGGACCACGCTAAGCTTGGAGAGAACAGCCTCAGTCCTTCACTGGACTCGCGCTTCTTCGGCCCCTCACCTTCACAAGTGCTCTACCTCATTGAGGTTTGTCTCCCTGTGCTTTCTCATCGCAAGTCTATTTTATTCTCTTTTGCATTCTCGGTTTAACTTCCCAGTGATGTATTATTGTGCCATTGTATGTTGATTTGGTGTGTGAACTGCTGTTCTAAATGTTAGCAGTCATAACAGTGTATGAAATAAGGAAAATAAATGACTAAAGTAGCTCGAGAGCTACACTACATAGTTTTTTAAGCATGTGCCACCTTTGAGAGTTCCTGCTTCAGATACTAAGATACCTCTAATCCTGCTGGGCGACACAGGTCCACGGTGTCTGTCCTGTTGATCTACTCACTCTATTCTTGCCCTTGTTCCAGGTTGTTTATGCTTTGCTGATGCCAGCCAGTGCCACTCTGGGCGAGGATGCCAGTGACTTCCAATACAACTTCCTAAAGAGCGGTGGGCTGCCCCTGGTGTTGAGCATGCTCACCAGGAACAACTTCCTCCCATCGGCGGACATGGAGACTCGGCGTGGGGCTTACCTCAATGCGCTGAAGATCGCAAAGCTTCTCCTTACTGCCGTAGGCTTCGGGCATGTGAAGGCTGTGGCCGAAGCTTGCCAGCCCAACGCTGAAGGAAATATTCCTGTTTCACCGGTTAGGGCACACGCATAGCTTGCACAAAGAAATACCTGTATGACTGGTTCCTCAGTAGTTAACACGCCGGCCCTTCACTGTTTACAGATTAACCAGGCCACTCATGACCAGGCCCTGGTCCTTCAGAGTGCCCTGCAAAACATCCCTAACCCTGCCTCAGAATGCATGCTGCGCAACGTAGCCATCCGCCTGGCCCAGCAGATTTCTGATGAGGTAACAGAAAATGTAAGGACCAGATTTTTTTCAATGGTTTGCAACTTTATTATACTGTAATCAAGTATTTATAACAAATTACAAAGGGTACATTATGTTAGATAGTTATCTCAGGTTAAATGTCTTAATAGATAAGCTTGTTTTAAAAGAAGATGCCCTCTCTTAAATAGTTAGCATTTAAAGTAATGTTGGTTGTACATAAAAGAGATAAGTGGATTGTAAGAAATGTTTGTTCAGACATTAGATGAGTAGATGAAAAGGGTGCCTTCTGTAATAATGGCTTTTATGGGACTACTTTTGTTTCACTAGAATTTCTTCCAGGCATCAAAGTACATCCCAGACATCTGCGTGATCCGGGCCGTGCAGAAAATCGTGTGGGCATCAGGCTGTGGTACAGTGCAGCTCGTCTTCAGTTCAAATGAAGAAATCAGCAAGATATATGAGAAGGTAAGTCGCCTCTTTGTGAGAGTTTTGTGTTTTGTAAGGTTTATATAACACCACAAGCTCAATTAAAACGACTGTTGTGCCGCACATACTCCCATGATGGAATAAAGCCTGTGCTGCATGCCTCCATAAGAGACGCACACTGTTGAGGAACTTAAAGACATGACAGTAAAAGCTTTGGCCTCAGAAGGTCCTAAGCTGTGAGCGAAGTATAAGTAAAAAAACAAAGAGCTCTTGATGGGCTTAGTGGACTTTTCAAGGGATTATCAGTGCAATGCATTGCTGTTTTCCATTATGTCTGTCTTCTCTCTATTTCTTGTCAGACAAATGCTGCTAAGGAGCCAGATGGGGAAGACGAGCAGGTGTGTTGTGAAGCCCTGGAAGTGATGACACTGTGTTTCGCCCTCATGCCCACGGCTCTGGATACGCTCAGTAAGGAGAAGGCCTGGCAGACCTTCATCATAGACCTGCTGCTACACTGCCACAGCAAGTAAGTATGCCTGGATGAGCACCAACACAATATTCAAGCCAAAACAGACTCCTCATCATCTTCAGCCGTTTTATAGTTTGGACAAAGGATCATGTTGGTGATGTCATTTTTATTAAACAGATCTGTGCGTCAAATGGCCCAGGAGCAGTTTTTCCTAATGGCAACTAGGTGCTGTATGGGCCATCGCCCACTTCTCTTCTTCATAACCCTCCTCTTCACTGTGCTGGGGGTGAGTAGCTGCATGCTCTGTGTTCTTAAAGACTGTCATTTATGTGTCATCCCTTTTATTAGATCCACTGTAATGCATCACCACAATACCAGACAGTAAAGTGCTTACAAGATCTTAATTTGAAACTGTCCGTGTCCAGAGCACAGCCAAGGAGCGGGCCAAACATGCTGGAGACTACTTCACTTTACTCAGGCATCTCCTGAACTATGCCTATAACAGCAACATCAACCTGCCAAATGCTGAGGTGCTCCTCAACAATGAGATCGACTGGCTGAAGCGGATAAGGGTAAAACATTTGTTAATCACATGTTCACAGCCTGTTTTCAATTCCCTTAAATATTTTGAAATTAATATTTAATTTGTTGTACTGAGGTTATTCATTGTTTGGGCTTATGGCACATTTTTCATTTGCTAGGATGAAGTCAAGAGGACAGGAGAGACTGGTGTGGAGGAGACGATCCTGGAGGGCCACCTTGGGGTCACCAAAGAGCTTTTAGCCTTCCAGACACCAGAGAAGAAGTACTACATCGGCTGCGAGAAAGGAGGAGCCAACCTCATTAAGGTACAGCAAACGGACTCCACAAATGATATAAAATCAAATGAAGTGAAGAAAACCCACCCATTTTCATAATTTGGTTTCTGTTGGTTTTTGGTTTTTCTAAAGGCATTACTAACAGATTATGTCTCCCTTTGTCCTTTATCAGGAGCTGATTGATGACTTCATCTTCCCAGCATCCAATGTGTACCTGCAGTACATGAAGAGTGGGGAGTTCCCCACAGAGCAGGCCATCCCAGTGTGTAGCACCCCTGCTTCCATCAACGCTGGCTTTGAGCTGCTGGTAGCGCTGGCCGTGGGCTGTGTCCGCAACCTCAAACAGATAGTTGACACCCTGACTGACATGTACTACTTAGGTAGGAAGACTAGCATCACAATGTCTGATGCATTTCACTGACAATCTGTAAGTTGCATCATGCATGAGTATGTTGTTCCCCCCATCTCTTTCCAGGTTGTGAGACACTGACAGAGTGGGAGTACTTACCGCCAGTGGGGCCGCGGCCCAACAAAGGCTTCGTGGGATTGAAGAATGCCGGGGCCACCTGTTATATGAACTCAGTCATCCAGCAGCTGTACATGATCCCTCCGATCCGCAATGGCATCCTGGCCATTGAAGGCACAGGCACCGACGTGGATGATGACATGTCAGGGGATGAGAAGCAGGAGAATGAGGTACAGTGAGACTCTTTGCATTCTGTGGCTGACAAACTGTCTCACGGGACATCATAATTACAGGAGAAGTTACACGCGATGAATAGCTTTATACTTATTATTTGGCTAAGTGTTTTTTCCCCACACTGTGTGCAGTGACATACAGTAGCAAAAAAGAGTGAATGACAGAACGTTGGTGATTTGTTTCATTGTACATTTTGTCTCCACAGAGTAATGTTGATCCTCGCGATGAGGTGTTCAGCTACCACCATCAGTTTGATGATAAACCCTCCAGTAAGTCAGAGGACAGGAAAGAGTACAACATTGGGGTACTACGTCACCTACAGGTCATTTTTGGACACCTGGCTGCATCCAGGCTGCAGTACTACGTCCCACGGGGATTCTGGAAACAGTTCAGGTATTTCACAGAGCTAACGTCATTTTGATAACGTGGACTCATTTGGAGCGGTTGCTGATCTCTGATGACTCTCCATCATAGGTTATGGGGCGAGCCCGTGAACTTACGGGAGCAGCACGATGCTCTGGAGTTTTTCAACTCTTTGGTGGACAGTCTGGATGAAGCACTGAAAGCCCTGGGCCACCCTGCCATGCTCAGCAAGGTGCTGGGAGGATCCTTTGCTGACCAGAAGATCTGTCAGGGTTGCCCCCACAGGTGCCTGCAGTCCTTTTCCCTTTGTTTGACTACTGGAAATATTTCTGAAATACAAAATTAAGATCTTCCTGAGTTGTTGTGGCCTAACATTTTTCTGTTGTCAGGTATGAGTGTGAGGAGTCATTCACAACACTTAACGTGGACATCAGAAACCACCAGAACCTGCTGGACTCCATGGAGCAGTATGTCAAAGGAGATCTACTTGAGGGGGCCAACGCCTACCACTGTGAGAAGTGTAATAAGAAGGTGAGAAAGCAGCACCCTTCTGGTCGCTACCCACTTCATTGAAGTAGGCTGTGAGAGTCACTCATCGCTGCCCCAGGTTTTACTCAAGAGTATCTGTTTACTGTTTACATCAACGTCTTGGAGATTTACTTAAAAGGGTCCAGAGAGGTAACCTGTAATGTTTTCTGCCCTTGTCAGGTGGACACAGTGAAGCGCCTGCTGATTAAGAAGCTGCCACCTGTCCTGGCGATCCAGCTGAAGCGCTTTGACTATGACTGGGAGAGGGAGTGTGCCATCAAGTTCAATGACTACTTTGAGTTCCCCAGGGAGCTGGACATGGAGCCGTACACGGTAGCTGGTGTAGCCAAGCTAGAGGGCGATGACGTCAACCCAGAGAACCAGGTGATCCAACAGAACGAGCCCTCTGAACCCACACCTCCAGGCAGCTCCAAGTATCGTCTGGTGGGAGTGCTGGTCCACTCAGGTCAGGCCAGTGGCGGACACTACTATTCCTACATAATCCAGAGGAATGGGGGTGATGGTGAGAAGAACCGCTGGTATAAGTTTGACGATGGTGATGTGACTGAATGCAAGATGGACGATGAGGAGGAGATGAAGAACCAGTGCTTTGGAGGGGAATACATGGGCGAGGTGTTTGATCATATGATGAAACGGATGTCGTACCGGAGGCAGAAGCGCTGGTGGAACGCCTACATCCTATTCTATGAGCGTATGGACTCACTGGACAAGGACAGCGAGCTTGTCAAATACATCTCGGAGTTGACCATCTCCTCCACCAAGCCGCATCAGGTCAAGATGCCTGGTGTCATCGAGTGCAGCGTCCGCAAGCAGAACGTCCAATTCATGCACAACCGAATGCAATACAGCCTGGAATATTTCCAGTTCATTAAGAAACTTCTGACCTGTAACAGTGTCTATTTAAACCCTCCTCCAGGTATGCATCACTTTTGAAACTGAATCAGTGGCTCTTATGTGTTTTTGTATATTGATACAAATAAGTGTAGGGAGCTGCTAGGCCTCAACCCAGACATAAAGTGGGATATTTCAGAAGCACTATATAAACTCTAGAACCATAAATCTTAGATTGAACACATTATTAATGAACACAGTCCTGTTTCCCACATCTGTTGGGCTTGAGGTAAAGAGAGATAGATATAAGTGACAGACAAACAATTGTTGAATTGCAAAGTAAGCTAATAATAGACAGATCATTAACCAGACAAATGATTTGTGATTGCACTGCAGAACACGGGTAAATACACCAGGGATTAACAGTATACCTGATAACAAACAGTTGACACTACAAGTGGAACTCCTGCATGTGCAGGATTGAGAACAATGTAATGAGAGAGATGGCATTTGTTTTAGCATAACAGCGTCAAGTCACTCCTCCAGTTATGACTGTGCATATTCAATAACACAGGGCTTGTTTGATCTTTTCAACAGCGACAAAATCCTCATCACATCTCTGCTGTGCATTTCAAAGCATTCTCTTTTAAAGATACAGCAGCTGCCATTACAACGTTATCACTAATCTCTGCCTTTCAAAGTGATGCTAATACGCAGCATCCCTGCGGAAAGAACTGGTGGTCAGTAGCGTTTAGCATGAGCTGCCGAGAAATGGACTGCCTCTGTAGTGCATTATTAATGGAGCCAGAGCCCCGTAATGTTCCGCAGCCATCAGCACAGAAGCACTTGATTGGGAAAGAATGATTCAGATCTCCAGGAGGATAAAGTGCAAGAAGGGATAGTAGGTTTTGTTTGCCAACCTGGAGCAAAGAACTTTTTTCTTTTTTTGAAATAAATGTATGAAATGATTTGGCACATTATTGACAGAATACTGACTAACATTATTTATTGGCCTGACCCAGAGATCAGGGTATATTTTGTAGCTTGCCCTGACCTTCTGTCTAACAACATGCCAGTCGATGCACTTTGGGCTTCACCTTAGTTAACACTGGATCTTCTCATTTTGGCATTCAGTATCTTTTACATCAGTATTTATAAGTACTGTTCGTCAGTAGTTGAACATATTTTTTTCATTGTGTTTGGCTTTGTGTTCCAGCATTTTGGATATGAAAGGAAATGATTATGGGCTCAGCGAAGTTTGAAAATGTGTAGGAACTGTATGAAATGTAGAAGGCAAACTGGTGCCTGCAGACATAAAAATCACAAACACTAAATGCACAAGAGTTAAAATGCTCATTGGCCCATTCATGCTAGATCTTAAAACAACCTGACCCATTTTGGCATCTAGCCAAAATCAGGCAGCATATGGGTTTGTTTTAACGTCTAACAGGGTCATTAAAGTACTCTTTAAAATAAGAGTGCTTTTGGGATTTCTTGTGATTATTTGTTCATTCCGATTATTTCGATCATGTACTTTTATCTGTGTTGTAGTGTACACTGTGCATGTGCATGTTTAAGTCACGTGGCTTGTGTTTGTCCGGGTTTATCAAATGTCAGATCAGATGTCAGATCATCAAAGGTAGTCGTGACTGACAGGGTTTGCGTTTGGTAGCTATTCAGTAATAACACAGTGAGTAAAGTGTTATTTTTTCCGCATTGATCTCTGGGCGTAGCCTTGTAGTTTTCTTCACTGTAACAAACTGACAACCAACTACCTGGAAAGTCCTTACTGCGTGTGATCAATAATTACTACTTTTTTATTATCAGGACAAGACCATCTTCTGCCAGAGGCAGAGGAGATTGCTATGATAAGTGCTCAGCTGGCTGCCAGGTTCCTCTTCAGCACAGGTTTTCACACCAAGAAAGTAGTACGGGGTCCTGCCAGTGACTGGTAAGCTCTGTCTGCTTGCGTGTTTCTGCACTTTCTCTTCATTTTCATCAGTTTCTATAAATATTCTCTTTGCCCCTCCGTCTAGGTATGACGCCCTCTGCATCCTGCTGAGACACAGTAAGAATGTACGCTATTGGTTTGCACACAACGTTCTGTTTGCGTACCCCAACCGGTTCTCGGAGTACCTGCTGGAGTGTCCGAGCGCTGAGGTCCGTGGTGCATTTGCCAAGCTCATCGTCTTCATCGCTCACTTCTCGCTGCAAGACGGCCCCTGCCCTTCCCCCACCGCCTCGCCTGGACCCTCTGCTCAGGTTGGTGCTGGACTTAGGCTGAGCTCTACAGACCAGTGGGCTTTTATTAGGACTTTCTAGAAGATACTTAAAGCTGTTTGAATCACGTGTTTCCTGGAAGATACTTGAGGCACTTTATATCACGGTTTATCACTGAGGGTTCTCCTCTGCTGCTTTTGACTGATGAAACCCTGCTGTGCTTTGTTGTTTGTCACGTCTGCGTATCAGGGCTGTGATAACCTCAGTCTAAGTGACCACCTGTTGAGAGCTGTACTCAACCTGCTCAGAAGAGAGGTCTCTGAACACGGCCGTCACCTGCAGCAGTACTTCAACCTCTTTGTCATGTATGCCAATCTGGGTAAGGAGCACACAGCAATCGCACTGCTGTCGCATACATCTGTTCTTCTGTGAATTGCACAAGCAAGATTTATGCAAACTAAAAATGATAATCAGTTTGTCAACATGCTTCCTTTTTCCCCTCTAACCACACACAGGCCTGGCAGAAAAGACTCAGCTGTTGAAGCTCAACGTCCCTGCCACTTTCATGTTGGTTGCTCTGGACGAGGGTCCCGGACCTCCCATTAAGTACCAGTATGCTGAGCTGGGCAAGCTCTACACTGTGGTCTCCCAGCTGGTGCGGTGCTGTGACGTGTCTTCACGCATGCAGTCCTCCATCAATGGTGAGTGTTGCACTCTGTAACCCCACAAAATGTAACCTGAACTGAGCCAGTAATAAATCACGAAACGGTCCGGAATGGTTTGGGGAGGGGAGTTGGAGCCCAATGAGGATTTTCATCCTTGCTCAGGATCTAGTGACTGACAAACCAGCCACTCTGAGCCTCTGTGTTGTGTAAGCAGACCTTGGAGCTGAGGGCTTTCAGAGTGGAAGGATTAAAGATACATTTACCTCTAATAACTACTTATTTGTCAGATTAGAGTAACTCTAAACTTATTCCCCCCTACCCTCTGCAGGTAACCCCCCTCTCCCTAACCCGTATGGTGACACCAACCTGACAGCCCCAGTGATGCCTGTGCAGCAGCTGGTGGCAGAGATCCTGTTTGTGAGGACCAGCTATGTGAAGAAGATCATTGAGGACTGCAGCAACTCTGAGGAGACCGTGAAGCTGCTTCGCTTCAGCTGCTGGGAGAACCCTCAGTTCTCCTCCACTGTGCTCAGTGAGCTGCTCTGGCAGGTGAGCGTCTAATGTTAAAACCAGCAGGACATCCACGAGTCTGAAGGTTGCTTACTTGTCTATGTCCAGCTGGACTCTTTGTTCAGTTTATATATGTGTTGTGTGTCTGCAGGTGGCGTACTCCTACACCTATGAGCTGAGGCCTTACCTGGACTTGCTGCTACAGATCCTGCTCATCGAGGACTCCTGGCAGACTCACAGGTCAGACCGACGGCTCAGTGTTAAGTTATCAGTGCGACATTGTTGTGGATACGATGGGAGTTTTCATTTGTCCTTTCCCTCTTTTGTCATGTAGGATCCACAATGTGCTTAAGGGCATTCCTGACGACAGAGATGGGCTTTTTGACACCATCCAGCGCTCCAAGAACCACTACCAGAAACGAGCCTACCAGTGCATCAAGTGCATGGTGGCCCTCTTCAGCAACTGCTCTGTGGCTTACCAGATCCTACAGGTGTGCTTACACACAGTTCTTTCTTGTTTTCCAATAGATTATACATCACAGATTTCCATAAGCATCACACGTTGGTTGCATCTCTACGTCTACATGAGCAAACACATGCTATAACTGATGAGAACCTTCACTGTATCAGTCACATTACATGTTGAGAAAAGGAAACTGTACTTACCTCATTCACAGATACACAACACGCAGAGCCATATATGCTTATGAACATGTTCTTCTTGCCATACAGAGTAATGGTGACCTGAAACGAAAGTGGACGTGGGCAGTGGAGTGGTTAGGAGACGAGCTGGAGAGGAGGCCATACACAGGAAACCCGCAGTACACCTACAACAACTGGTCCCCTCCAGTTCAGAGCAATGAGACCTCCAACGGCTACTTCCTGGAGCGGTCGCACAGTGCACGTATGACGCTGGCCAAAGCCTGTGAACTTTGTCCTGAGGAGGTAATGATATTGACATTGTACCCTTCACTCACACTCACGCACAGACACATACACACACACACACACACACTCACTCACTTTTGTCTAATGTCATATTCACAATATCTTCCAGTCTCAGGGATTGTGCATAGGGAGCGAAGCCACACCAGCATCTAAAACTGTAGGACACTGTCTGTAGTTACACATGTGTTTAACAGTTACTAAGTGTGAAATCACAAAAGCCACATATTGAAAATTACCTCAAAACACCATAGTAAAACACAGCTACATGGCCATGGTTGCTATGGAGATGGCTTAACAATCGTGTAAAGTGGTGAAGGTAACCGAGAGTCCCACAGCAATACTGTATGACTGAAGCAGAGGAGCGCTAGCATCCTGATAAACCTCATGTGTAGCACATCACATTTACACAACCACCCACTGAATGGCACAACACGGGTGTATACATATCTGCCACAGCACTGAGGGATTTACTCACCAGAATATTATCAACAATTTCTCTGTGATGTCTTTAGAAATGAACTATGTTTCAGTTTTGCAGCTGTTGCTTTCTCTCTGACATTTCATAGAATAAGTGCTTTTTTTTGATAGACTTGATGATTAATCTTATAATTACTACTTTAATTGGACGAATTAAATGTTGTGGTTCCAACATTTCATGAAGTGTAAATGTCCTCCTGGAGCTGCAGCTATGACTTGTTTGCTGTGCTGAATATGTCTTGTATTGATTCATGGCTGCAGTTCACAATGCATTCGAATATTATACTTTTCTGTTCTCACTTAAAATAAGTTACTTGTATTTTAATGTTGAACAATCCAGTCAAATGACACACTTCTCCTGTAATATTCCATACACAGCTCAAGTGTACTCAGGGAAGCCCAGGGAAGGTCAGTATTCCAGGCACCACAACATAAAGGAAGGAAATGAAACAAAATTCAATTTAAGCATCAGCAGAGAAACAATCAACAGTTTAGCCGATGCACAGGCCTCCAACACAGATAACACTCGTTTAGATAGCTCTTGCACGATTTTCAGTTTCCTGTAGCTTGAATAGTCATCAGTTGCAGAGGCTAAAAACACTGTGACATGCTGAGTTCCCGTAGTGTTCCCCCATTTTGTCAGCTTTGCTCAGTTGTTTGTTTTTGTTGTTGTTGTTTTGTTGTTTTTTTTTAAACTTTTGATTTGTATTTATGTGATGCAAAAGTTTTATAGGCAGCTCTGTAGGTTAGAGTAGGGCCCATACAAACTGCCAGAATGGTTTCTAGACAGTGAATTATCACCTTGATTTGTGCTACCCTTTTATTTCCAGTATGTAACCCCCTTTATATGTGTATTATTGTTTCATGTTTATATGTAGATTACCTTCTCAAATAATGTACTTTGGACCACAGACGCATCATGAATATGGATTATTATCCTCCATCCTGTATCGTATAGAAAAGGAACGGTAGACAGTCTGCCTGCGAGATGCCATACAGTGTAACTGGCATAAGAAATCGCATTACGCAGCTGCACACAGTGAACACATCTTTGTTCTCTTGCTGTTCTGTTGCCCAGTCCCAGTGATTTGCCAAAGCAGCATCACTGACACAGTCTCCCATCTCAGTATGGGTCTTTTTGCTTCCTCTGCGGCTCAAACTGTGATGGCGCCAGCAAGGCTGCATCTTATTGATAATGCAGTATCTGTACTTCAGCATTCAGCAGTACTTGAAACTGTTTACCCAGGTGTGAAGCGGGATTTTAACCTGCATTATGCTTATATATACATATATATGTAGGCTTTTTTACATTTTGGTAGTTTCTTACCAGTTTTGATACGTGACCGCAGCTAAATGATGCATTTTAGCATAAGGGAGAAAGTTTTAATGATACAGCGAAGTTATTTGTGATGGCATTTATTAATTTTAAGGTTTTCATACTAGAATTTTGTGTTCATAGCTTGACAGGTTTTGTTGTTTTTCCACTTATGATTCCATGTTGTAATATGTTTATTTGCACATTTTAAACAGAAATCTATATGTCCTCTAATATAGATAAATGATTACCAATTCTTAACGGACAAGGATGGAGTTACCCTTTGAGTTAACGAAAATGAGCCTTGTCCTTTGATAAAGTGAGAGCTCATGAGCACCTTCTGTTGGCTCTGTTTCTAAAGAATCAGCAGCAGCTCTGGTGCTGAGAGGACGCTCTCAGTTGTAGAATCCACCCACACACACACATTATCAGATCTCATTTAAACTTCATTTTACATGATAGCGTAGCACAGTTGGAAACCTGACTTCCCCACACAGCACACAACCTACTCTGTAGTTCACACTGAAATGCAGGAGCTTGATATTATCCCCACTGTTTTTAGCCAAATAAACTAGCTATTTCTGCTGTGTATATTTACTGTGATTTACTTTGAAAGTTGAAATTAATTTGTGTTAACTTTTATCCCTTGTCTGCCAGGAGCCAGATGAACAGGAAGCACCTGATGATCAAGACTCCTCCCCACCTGAGGACACCTCTCTGTACCCACATTCTCCTGGAACCACACAGTTTCAGCAGGTATTGTGTCAGGACCCTGTTTCCTACCACAATCTTGCCTTATCCATTAGTAATGCCAGTTACCATGGCAACATCGATTTTTACTTAGCTTTACTTTGTGCCTGAGTGCTCAGCTTATAGTCAGTTTGTGATAATAAATCACTGCGAGCAAGTCTGTGTTCTTTTTTTAAAAAAAAATTCCAGACAAATGAATCACTTTTGTTGAAATGTTTTTAAAAGTCTAAATATATAAATCATAAATTAGTCCATTCTCAAATTCTTCAATTTCTCGTTTAAACAGCAGCAAATGCTTAAATGCAAACCCAAATAAGATATTATACGGCGTGAAGCAGGACCAGAGAAGACAGAGGTTACATCACGCAGGCTCACAGGGACCAGCTTTGAAAAGAAAAAATTGTTGGCAGATCTTTTGAAACTTGATCTTTCAGCCTTGAGCGGCGTGCTCGTGCTGCTGGAGTTTGAGATGTGACATTTCCTTGTCTAACAGTTAATGGCAGGGAGAATCAGCCACTGAGGAAACAAAGTAGGAAAGGCCTCGGTCATCTTTAAGTCCTTCCAGAACACATAATGTGGCTGTTAAGGGATTAGGATCGTAAGGGACAAAGCTGTTAATAGTCTATATTGTTATCATCAACAAATCCTTGAAAGACCAAATGGAACAGATGATGAATCACAGTGGATTAGTCTGTCTCTCAGGACCTTTTCTACTTCGGTAACCCAGGATCGTCACAATATATGTAACACGTCACCCAGTTCCGTGCTGTGGTTACAGTGCACTGATTCATGGCCACTTTCTCCTCCTGAACAGAACAACCACCCCCATGGGCAGCCGTACACCGGGCCCGCTGCTCAGCACATGAACAACCCCCAGCGTCCTGGTCCTGCCTCTGCCCCGACTCCAGGCCCCACCCAGACCCCGACCCCAGCCCCTGGTCCCACTCCTGGTCCAGGCCCGCGAGCACAAGAGAACTGGGAGAGCACCGAGGAGGTCGCCCCTGCCCCTGCACCCACCTCTACCCCGGCGCCTGCCCCGCCTAAGGAGTAACACCTCCTCCCCCTCTGCTGTGCCTCGAGTCTCCATCGTCCCGCTCTCCTTCCTCTCATCCTTCGGTCAACAGAACTCCTTGTCGGGCCCGCCTCTCTCTCTCTCTGTCTGTCTCTCTCTCTCTCTCTCTCTCTCTCTCTCTCTCTCTCTCTCTCTCTCTCTCTGGCCCCAGGGCAGGGCAGAGCCAGGTCTCCCCTCCCGTCAGCCTGTGGGAGGTGCTCTTCCCTGGCCTGGGGCTGCCTGACCGTGTGGCAGGGGCCTGCTGGCGGCTGCAGAGGCGAGGGAGTGGACAAGAGTTCTAATAAAGAAAAGCAAATTTACCCAGAGCCGACGATGCTGATGCGCTTGTCTACACGACAAAAAGGTGTACATAGTATGTTAATGTTTTTGACTGTTCAGATCCCCCAGTAGCATAACTCTGTGTGGTTTGCTGTTGGGAGATGTTGCAGATATTATGAAAAACAAAATGGATATTATAAATAAGAAAAATGCCCAAAAAAAACAAACTGTAAGAAGACGACAACAACTCTTTGTTTTATCACCCATGCTCAGCAGTAAAGTTTGTTCTACCATCGGACGGTTACTGGTCATTCAACTGTAGAAGGACGCATTGTTATTATCATAATTATATTATTCTTCTTAAGCTCCTTGGCAACCTTATGACCGATGCCAAATCAACTCACGAGCTGTGGTTGGTTTTAGTGTGAGATATGGAATGGTTGGGTGGACTTTTACGGTGTTTGGTTGATGTGAAAAAGCAGTGATGCAACATTGTTCTGAAACTCATTGCCTTTCTTCTTTTTTTTTTTTTTTTTTTTTTTGTTTTATTTTATTTTATTTTATTTTTTTTTGGTTTTGTTTGTTCTGGTAATTAATTCAATCCTTTCTGAAGCTCTAGTTAATATGCTGTAACATTTAGCATGGCTTCTCACCAGAATAGTGTAGCCCAAGGGAAGACTTGTGATCATAACAACCTAAAGCTGTTCTTAATCCACATCTCCAGAGGGGTATTGTTCCCCTTAGGTTTTTTGTTTTTGTTCTTTTTTCTACTCATCTACCCTATCTACAATGAGGGCGATATTTTGAACCAATGTATGAATAAGTGGCTTTTCAATTGCACATTATAATCCTCCAACTTCACATTCGGCAGTCAGTTTTTGGTGGGATAGACAGCTTAGCTTTCATCTTTAGGAATTCTGAAAAATGAAACACATATGCAACAGAATTGCTGCACTGGGCTATCTGGTGTATAATAGACTGTGTGGTTTGCTTCTGTCTCTTCAAATAGAGCCTAGTTGTAGACAGACTTGTTGCCCGTCGGCTTCCTTTCTGCCATGGAGCTGCTCGGCTGGGGGTCTGGCTGCGGCTCGGGATGAAGTAACTGATCCCGAGCGGCAGTGAGACCCTGGCCCTCCCCCCTCCATGGAGAACAGGTTCCACAGCAGGGTTGTACCGTAAGAATAGCGGCTGGTTAGTCATGTTGCAACTTGAGCTAACTTGTAATTCTGTAGGAGTAAAAGGTAAACATCAGTAAATACTGTATTTAATTGGTAACTTGAATGCATGTATTTTTTGAATTTTTTTTTTGTCTAAAACATACCAAATACTCCTGCAAATGAAAATATTCTGCCCATCGTATTATATTTAAATATTTTGCTCTTATTTTATAGAATTTATTTTGTTGTATTTCACTAAAAATAGAATTTGATTTAAGAGGAACATTTTTGTCCTTGTGTTATTTTTAAAGAAGATATTGACTGTACAGAGTTCTGCGCCCTGTTTTTTGCCGACTTTTGTTTTGGCCATGGTGTGACGTTGAATTCTGGAGCTACAGTCGCGATGTGGACTTTCACTTTGTGAGGTTTTTTGTGCACAGAAATATAACAAAAAAAAAAGCATTGCGCCCTTAGCAAATAAAGAACATGGAATCTTGCCTGCGTCTCATTTTTGCTCACGGATGTAACCAATAAACCCGCTTTTATCCAGAGAGTATCCGGCTCTGTAAAAAGAAGCTGTTCTTACAAACGCTGTGTTGTTTTGGACCAGGTTGTGAGGTCGTGCTCGGCAGGTTTGCTGATGTCCCATCAGTGCTGACTCCAGAGACGTACCGCGTTATCTTTCAAAGGTGTCACTAGCACCCTTGGTCATGCGGCTCTTTTGCGATCCCACAGGAGGTGCACTTCAGTTGTAATCTATTACTCAGGCTTCTCGCAGTTTATTGGGTATAACAGCCTCCTACCTCCATGAGGGTTCAGTTAATGGAGGGAGAAGTGCTGACTCAACTTTGATCATTTTGGAGGATGTGGTCTGTGCTGCAGTTAAACTGTTATGTTGCCTGTTTTCACTGACGTAGTGGGGTGACGCAAAGAGCCGAGACACCTGCTGTTATGACCCGTTGCAATTCAACCGCACCAGAATCTACATCCTCCAGATTTATCAAGGTGCATCAGCCTCACTTTAAATCAAAATGCAACAATGTAACCTCCATGACAGAAGGAATAAACTAAGGACTGTTGTGCTAGGCTGCATTGGTTTTAGCAAAGTGCATCCAATAACCTGGCAGGTGACTGTAGTGTTGCTGCATGTCATCAGGCTTTGCTGGACATGACTGAGAACTTCTCTAAATGTGTCGGTGTACAGCAGCCTGCTAACTTTGAACCAGGTGTACAAACCTGCAACACACATTGTATCACAGATGTGCCTGTTCACCGGAGAGGGGCTGAGAGACATGCTCCTGAGTTGCATTGTGGGAGATAAAGGTGACAGTGTTCGAGGAGCCTTACACACACACTACAAGCTTTGCGTCATGATAGCTCTGCTGCTTCAACACTGACTCTTATTTGATCTGTCTCTGAGAAGTGACCCAGCTTTATGGAGGTGGCATGCTAAGCGTGGTTGCCAACCTGGCGGCCACTCTTTAGGTAACATTTCAGGGACCTAAAGCTCAAACCTGAAAACATCTGCACTGCACATCACCCGCAGCCTTTGTATAGAATGAGGGCTTGAACCAAACTTTCCTGATACACGAGCTCCCTCTATTGGACACTCGGCTGACAGTCTTTTTGGGAACTGACTAAAGCTGGACCTCACAATCACCTTGTTGAGATCTACCATGTGAACTCAACTCATGGTCATTTTTAGGGCCAGAGTATGTTGTTCTGATATGAAGAACGGCAGTTCAACACAAACTGCTGCTGCCAAACAAACGTCACACCAACACTTCCACAAATGTTTCAACTAACCAGCTGGAATTCAAATATATAGCGTAACTGTAAACAAATTCTGTATTTATGCACCTGTTCGTAGCAGATTGTCTTTAATATGGCATGGGACGATTTCAATGGAGACTGACTTGTCATTTTATGGAAAACACAGGATATTAACCCTTAGCCCAGGAGGCCATAACATTACGAGCAATCCATCAGCAGTATTATACAGACCTGTGCTTTTCCTCCCAAAGCCCATTTAAGCATTCATCTAACTTCACACATCAAATGTAGACACCTTGTGTATCTGTGTGTGAACCCAGAAATGAAGCAAAGAATCAAAATTCTTTTGGAACAGATTTTATTATCAAGACAGTCAGATTTAGTTCTCCTTCTCCTGTACGGTCTTTGTTCCGCGCAGTCTGCCTGTGCGACGGGCAGCGATAAGACCGACCTTGCGACCAGCAGGTGCATCCCTCCTGATTGTTGAGGGTTTGCCAATATGCTGATGGTTACCACCACCGAAGGGATGCTCAACAGGCTGTGGAGAGACAAAGTAAAGTCAGTCAGAGGAGCCTTGGTTTGTTAAGATTGTGGCTGCAACCTTCCACTGAGCCAGGGAACAAGAGACACCTCATCTGTCTCGCTATGAACTTTGATTAAGACAACCTGCAGAACACTGTGCCTTATTTGTAACACTGCTGAACACAAGCTGTCCAGAAAATGTCTTATGGTGGTCTAACTTGTGGGCTAAAGTACCTCTAAGTGTCACACCTTCAGAGACTTTACAGTTCTAGTCCTTTCATTTTACTCTTAATGCTGCAATTTGGTGAACAGTGAATATTAAGACATTACAGAGAACCTCATTGATACACAAAACTGGACTTAATGAGATGAATTTTCTAAAATGAAGACAGGTTACAGGTTCAACCACAGGATCGCACAAGGAACTTGAAGCTGTCTGTTGCTCCAACGCTTTGAGATTTAAAACCAAGTCTTTGTTGGTGTGACTTTGCTGGAAGCTACTGATGAAGCACATTTTGTAAGACATGCACTCTGACCCCAGCTGCTGAACCACATCTACAGGTATTCAAAACCGCTCCATCTAACATGCGCCACATCTGAAAAACTAACTTGTTCCGGTACCACAGCTAATGACAACTTGTGGGGAACCAAGCAGAAGTAACATTAAAGTTTAATCAGCACGACTTTGTAAAACAGAAAAACATGCGGTCTGCACCAATCCCTCCTTTCAGTCGCACAGTAGAGACGTGTGTGTTATCACCACATCAACATAGTCTTCCCTCATACTTCATGAGACACTGATTTAAGACACTCATTAACATTTCTCCAGACCCTGAAAACACTGAACATGACCTCAAAGCGATGCTTTTAATGGAAGTAACATCTATTCACAGTGTAACACTGTTTGGCACCGCATCATCTAGATCGAAAACATTCCTACATGCATCTTGATTATTTCCCTTGTATCCATCATTTTATCTGACTACTGCCTGCTCCCTAAGGTCTTATGAGTCTATTTGCCAGCAAACAGTGACTGAGCACACTAAACTTTCATCACAGACAACAGCTGCAGCCCATTCATGTTCACTTACGTTCATAGCCACACCACGGACACGAGGCCAGCAGTTCCTCTTGGCCTTGTACTTGTGGTAGGCACGACCGGCCTTCAGGATGGGCTTGTCAATACGACCACCTCCAGCAACCACACCTGGACACACAGAGCAGAGGTGGTCAAAACTGCACTCGCACAATCACATTCCTCAGCGCATAAACACCACCTTTAACTTGAGCTCTACCAGAGATTGATCTTACCAACGACAGCTCTGTTGGCAGAGGAGATGACCTTCTTGGAGCCTGAGGGCAGCTTGACTCTGGACTTCTTGGTCTCAGGGTTGTGGGAGATAACTGTGGCGTAGTTTCCTGAAGCGCGGGCCAGCTTGCCTCTGTCGCCGGGCTTCTCCTCCAGGCAGCAGATGATGGTTCCCTCAGGCATTGTGCCAACAGGCAGGACATTGCCGATGTTCAGCTGAGCTGTGGGATAAAACGTAGTCAGATACAGACGTCACAATGAGACGTCACACACCTCCATCGACAGTAATGTCAGCCCCAATCCACTGCCACCAAGCACAGCTTTTTGGGGAACTACATGCTTTGATGACATAAAATCCCCATTACACATCTCTCAATGCCACTACATGTAGGATAAGATGATGATATGGTAAGATCATGAGTTTAAAATTGGGGCCAGTGTAAACATGCATGCAATGCATACAATACAATAATGCAGGAACCTAAATGCATACAAAGTCAAAAGAAAGATGCCAAACATGCCACAGATGTGTTATGATGCAGAGATGCATCCAATCTAGATTAAATGTTTAATTTTCAAATCCTCGGGGGACTGCAGGACTTAAAGACACTTGAAAATGTCGCAGGTGATACAAATATCTATCTATCCCAATGTTTAACATGGGGCTACAGTGATGTCTGACTGAGCCCAATATCCCTACACCTTAAAACACTGTCACTGCAATGTTACTACGCTGGTGGTAATGATATTAGCCAATGATCCACAGAAAATATCTTCAATCACTTAACAGAGTTAAAGTTAAATTCAACAGACAGTAACATCGTTCCCTTGTACTTCTGTCTAATGCTAACAAAAGCAATATAAAGTCTACTTTCAGCCTCTTACCCTTCTTGCCACAGTAGATGAACTGTCCAGTGTGGATGCCCTCAGCGGCGATGAAGAGCTCTGTCCTCTTCTTGAAGCGGTATGGGTCACGGAAGACCACTTTGGCCAGGGGAGCACCACGGCCAGGGTCGTGGATAATGTCCTGAGAGAGCAGACGGGTAGTCGAGGAAGTCAGTGTCAGTGAACACTCACCAACAACCAGCATGACTTTAGATCTGATCCCCAAAACATGGTCAGAGTCCTCATTTTACCTTCACAATCCCCTTGATGTAACCATGGCGTTCAGCGAAGTCAACGTGACGGAGTCTAGCAGCACCTTTCCTGTGCTTGACGTGGGCTTTGAACACGGAGCCCGCACCTTTTCTCTGTCCCCTGATCACACGTCCCATCGTGTACTGAAACAAGACGGAGTGCGTTATTCACCGGGTTGACATGTGAGTGGTAACTCAGAGGCCTGTGGCTAATGCTAACACAGTAAGCTAGCATTTACTGAACACATTAAACGTCTTACACACCGCAGCTTAAACCGTAAGGTTGTAAGTGTCTTTACAGGCGTTTAATGCCGACCATCGCCTCACACTTTAACTCAACTTGGACGCTGTTAGCTAACGCTAGCCTTGAAAGCTAACAACCATATCCTGGCTCTTAATGTATGTCAACGCTCCGGTACGCAATGAACTATCGCTAGACAGTTAAAGAGCAACATTTTATAAACTTTGACAGCTATATACAAAGTAAACAATTGCCAGCTCTTTCAAAACAGAACACATCAAACACACAACTGTCCTGCCTGTAGCGGCTGCCGGCCTTTTAGCTGTAGCACACCGCTGTTACAGCGCCATGTCATCAATGAGCTACACAGAACCAACAAAATGCTTTGAAACTGAGGTTCATCGCCAAAATACTCAGTAGGTCTTATTCTTAAACATATGCCGCACATTTAAAAGTGTTGGCTTAAGGTGGATGAACTGACAAAATCAGGATTTAGAGCAGATTTAAGGAGGTGAATCAGAAAGTAGCTGTCCTACCTAAACTCCGTTGACGGAAAGAGGAAGTGCAAGGAACCAGCGGACGTTTTCTTCCGGAGAAACTGCCGAGGGGGATGATGGGAAGTGGAGTATTGCCGGCCTGTGTTAGGTTCAACACATTCAACATGTTTACTCTAAATTGGATAACTTGTCTTTGTGCACTTCTTTGTGCCTCCTTTGCAGTCGTATAGTTTTAACTGTTGAAAACCATCTACAGAAACAGTCAGCGTGGGCTTGTCGCTGCCGCAGCAGCTTGTCGAGGAGAACAGCGAAATTGTTGAGTTATTGACGCGTCCCTAGGTTACACACGAACCTCCTGGGTCTGACAGACACTGAATTAAAAGGTACACGAAGACATTTGGGTTAGTTTCTGTAGGAGACAAACGTGACTCTGTTAGCTAACACCACAGGGTGGCAGTAGTGCGACAAAGAAGAATAAAGAGGAACCAGCAGTGGCGGGCTGTAGAAGAAGAAACGCAGCCGCTATTTTCTAATGAGCTCCCAGCAAATTAGAGGCTAATTGTTAGCCACAGCAGTCGGAAAGCAAATGCTCTAAAAATTAGAAAATAAAAGAGGAAGACAGTCTTAAGCGTGCAGTAGCTGTGTTTAATATGGCCCAGCAGTGTGAGGCTTCTGTCTGACAAACTCAGTAACCTGACCTCAGTCCAGGTGAGCAGGTGTGTCACTAATTAAAAGACTGATGAAAGGCAAAAGGTAAATTCGTAGTTCAGGCCTGGCACCAGATATTTGGTATAACGAGTTTATCTTAACTGGCCAAATGGCCTTTGGTCCACTAAAAGTGGAGAACTGTAGCTTCAAGTACAAAGTAAATATACAACATGGTAAACATCCTTAGCCTTGTGACAGTGTGACAGCATGCGATCATGGCAGTAGGCTTTTCTTGATTTTTCCCACATAACACAATGAAACCTCACTGCGGGCATACACAGGACTTTGTAAATAAACATAAATATACTTGGTGGATGAACTTCTCTGCTGTTTAGTGTACAGTCGCTGACAACAGATTCGATAATGATTTGAATCAATGTTCGGGGTGTTTATCATCTCGGATGTTTAGCGTGTTCGGCTCACTCACAGGTTTGTGTGTTTCATCTCACCACAGAGGAAGAAAAGGTGTTGAGCAACAGATGGTTCCCCTCCTGAGATGAGAGAGTCCCGCTGGAGAAACAGCACTGCTATGATTAATGATAGCGCACACACACACAGGTAAGGGGATGACAATGCAGGTAATGATAAATATGTGGCTCAGTCATTATGATTCTGCATTGTTTTATACAGTCCCACTGGTATAACATGGATAAATACTACACACATACACACACACAGTTTGTGTCCTCCTCTTTATTCTTTTCTTTTGAAATACACACCTCTGCAAACTCTGAAGTGCTGTTTGTATTCTTATGCGGACACAGATTTCAGTCTGATAAAGATGCCCCATTTGATTGAAATCGGCTGATTTCTGCTTGATGAAAAATAAGAACACAGACAGAAATACAGGACGTTGAAGGTTTACGGTGGTTAACTACTATACATAAATACTGTGGAAGCCTGTTCCAGCTCCGTGGGGCACAGCACTGTACTGTGTCTCCATGTTTAGTCTGCGTTCTGGGAACAATCAGCAACCTGGTGACCTGTGAGGCCGAGACAGTTAATATGATAAAAGATCGGTTCTGAGCCACTGAGAGGTTTATAGACAAGCAGCAGCACTTTAAACCATTCCGTGACACAGTGGAAGGCAGCGAAGACTGATGTGTGATGTGTTGGCTTTTCTTAGTCTTTGTCGCCGTGTCCATATTGTTGCTGCTGTTAACCACAGCAGGACTCCTAATGGTGCTGCTGGTCATGGCAGGACTCTCTATAGTGCTGAGTATAGTGGGACTCCAGATGGTGCAGCCGCAGACAGTGACAGAGTTTTAGTTTTGAAGACGCAGCGGCCAAGCATGGTTAATCTCCAGATGGCGCTGTTGATCACAGTGGGACAGATGACGCTGTCCAGAATGGAAGGACTCCAAATACATGCTGGTCACACATCTATTGTAAGGAGCTAGCAACAGGAAAAAGTGCTGGCTACTGAGATCGCACAGGAGAGAGAGAGAGATCAGATTTATTAAAATATTAATACCAGCAGCAAACTTTAACGTGTCATCCAGGTCACTGGCACCAGACAGATACTGGGGCTGCACAAACAACAAGTGTGTGATGTGTTGAGTTCTGGCTGTCTGACTGTGGCTGGTATCAGTGGGTGAAGCTTATATCCTGTGACCTTTCACCTCTGGTCTTGGCTGATGTTCTGTGTCCCTACAGAGACATCTCCAGGATCTTTTTTAGCCATTTGAAACGTTTTTGGCTCCATGCTGTAAAGAATGAAGCTATTTTTAACGCGGATACTAAAGTGTCTGGCTCGTTTGGTCCTTCGACAACTTGGACAAGCTGAGAAAACAAGGAGAGACCTTTGATTTAGTCAGTAAGAATCAGAAAACACCGAGACACGGCTCAGTGTTTCTTACAAACGCTGCTGAATAGATGAAGACCAAAAATAGAGTTAATTACATTCATCACATCGTTTTCTCTGCAGGGTGTGTTGAAATATTCTGTGTTGGCAATATCAGCTTTAAAAAAAGTGATTATGTGTTAACAGCTCAGCTGTGTTTGCCCTAAGTGGTCAAAAAATGAATGTGTGCAGGTCTAAAGACAGTGGAAATCAACATTAGCTACAGCTTTTAATGTATTAGTTGTTTCATTTGGGAAACATTCGAGTCCAGGGAGACAGAGAGTCTGTTTTTGGATTCAGAGAATAACTTGAAACAGGCCTGGTGATTGTCAGTGTCTGCTGCTAATCGTCTGTATATGCAACTGTTAACTGGATCTGTCATGGTTACACGCGATAGTACAGTATATCCTGTCAGTGTGTGACAAGCCTTCTGCTGAGTCTTCTGAGTAACGTCCATCCTTCCCTGTGATGATGAAAAGTCTTTGTTTCCTCACAAAGGAACTAGAAGTTTGCAGTCACACTATGACTCAAGTTTAAGCCTTAAGACATCAGAGAGGGAGGAGCGGCTGTGGTACTAGGAGGAGGTGACCTTTGACCTCTGACCTCCCAGCGGTGTAGTAACCTTTGAACTTTATAAGAAGGAAAATGCAGAGAGCTGCAGATGTGACAACAGAGCTCCATTCTGCTGTCCAACAACAAACCGCCGCACCGTGCACGCGTGTGTGAGTGTGTGTGTTAGCCTCATCATCATTAATACAGTTAGCTTTGTCAGATCTGGGACAAAACAGAACAATAGAGCTGAAACACTAACAACACACACAGACCGTTCAGTGTGTTTTACTCTTTCTGTTGCTGGGGGAAAAAAAAAGTCTGCGGCCCCATTTCTCTCCGATTTAACCGGAAACTGTCCTGCTTCTCCCCTCGTGCAAAACATTATTAATGACAAAAGAAGAGAGAGAATATTAATGTAAGCAGAAGTTAGAATGATTTGAGAAGGGAAGGGACACGTCGCCAATTCATTTGTAATTAAATATATAGGCCTTTTCAGCCAGAGCATGTTATTACATTCCTGCAAAACTACAGACAATCCCATCAGCTGTCACTTTGTGTTAAGCACTAAACAGTACATGTTATGCTAAACATTAACTTAATTATTGTCCTTGTTAGCATGTTAGCATTCTGCCATTAGCATTTAGTTTCACACTGCCAGCGCTGTGGCTGTGGAGTCTACGGGTCCAGCAAAGCATTTTGTCTACCAAAACACCAGACTCTCCTCTGACAGCAAGCAGCCCAGATGCTCTGGTTGCTATGATACAGAATACAACTAATGGTTAATTTCTGTGTTGCCAATACATAATTTTGCAGATAACAAACTACCATTACTATTAATACTGAACGAAAAATAAAAACAAATCAGTCTGAGTATGTCACCTAGTACAGACATGGATACTTAATTAGTTTATTCCAAGTTAATTCTCCATTGTTCTCCATTGTTGTTGTTGTTCAGCACTTGCTTGAAAGCTTGAAGATGGATTTCACCCATCCAATGGTGGCTTTCAAACACGAGTGACGCCACAGGTAAACATGAGGGATTAATGTTGCAGAAATAAAATTCATAGGAAATATGACAGGGTATACGTGACTGCAGCACAGTTTCTGTCTGCTCATTTTGAATGCATTGTGTGTCACTAGACAATCACTAAACATCCCACCAGTCTCTCCCACGGTCACCATGGGAACTGTGGACAGGAAGGACAAATTTAAACTTTAATTAGGCATGGTATTTATACACACACACACACACACACACACACACACACACTCTATGTCCAGATTCATATTTCACATTTGCCTCAGTGCTTGTCTGTGTGTCTGTGTTTCTCTTTGAACTCTCATGACTTTATTACTCAGCCGATTGAATGGAACTAGTTTTTACAGCGGTGTGTATTGATCTGTCACTCCCTCCCTCTTGTCTGTCTGCAAAAGAGGAAATAAACCTGTTATGTCTGTGTTTCAGATGTGAGGATTTGAACTTTTTGAACTGTTTTATTTGCTCTATTTTATAATTTCCTTCATTATTTTATTTACTTTTTTCCTTTTATGGTCTGAACTTATAGATTCTACCATATGCATGGATTTGATGCTGCTCTTGTTGTTATATCTAAAATAAAGTAATCGAATCATTGCTGCTCCAGGTCCAGTGAGATGATTTTACTGAGCCGATCAGAGCTGATACACATTTGACTGGCCCATTTGAAAACCAGTGGTCCAATGACAGTCCACTCTCTGAGTCTCTTTGATAGGTTTGCTTAAACCCCAGGTTATCACCAGATGTCAAACCACCATGGCTGCCCAAAGCTTAGAAGTCGAAGAAACCTAAAACACCGACAGATGCTGTAAAGCCCTGTAGAACGAGGCGGAACAGCAGAGTGGATAAATGACTCTTTGAAGGTTCATCACCGCTATTAAAAACTAGAACTACACAGCACCTCAGTTTGAGACTACTGATTGGTTTCTGGGCAAATCATGGAAGTTCGTGCTGTGCTGTAGTTAAAGGTTAAGGGGCCCAACAACTAGCTTTGGCTCAGTTTCAGACGTATAAAAGACGACTGCTACAGCAGATTGTCTGTCTCCTTCTGTGTCTCTCTGTCTTTTTCTAGGTCTCTCGCCCCTGGACAGAACAGCTGTTTCACTCCAGAGGCATTGTGGGTCTGTGTTGCTGTGGTGATGCCTCCAGTTACGCCAGCTGTTCTACTTCCTGATGTCAACATCCCTACTGGCAACCATGATGAAAACAACAACAAAAACAACATCATGTTCATCAATACAGTCCCTGCAACAGTAAGGAGTAAGAGCTTCATTTGCATAAATAAAGGGTACTGTGCGTGTGTGTCTGTGTGTGTGAGAGAGAAATGCTTCATTCATCAGAAAGCAAAAAGTCTCTTTGTCTGCCTTTGCAACTTGCTGAGACATTCACACACTTTGACTACAGGAAGCTGTTCGGAATAGAGATCAGATATAGTTTTCAGGGTTCGTCTGTGATGGGCGCTGAAGTGACAGGAAGTGACCTCACTGCAACTCTAGTTTGATTGGAGGTCATTACTTTGGCTCTCGGCTTACAGGATGTCCCATTCCTGCCATTCTGTCTCACTTCCTGTTTGTTTATATAAACCAGGAAAACAAACAGCAGAATTTTGAATTCTGGAAAGTGGTTACGATGGAGAATCAGCACGCACACACGCATACATGCACACACACACACACACACACACACACACACACACACACACACACACACACACACACAGTGCAGCTGTCAGCTGGTTAAGAAGACTTCCTTGTTGTTTGGGAGAGAGCTGAATGAACAGTAGAGATGTTGTCAGGACAACATTCAGCAAACATCACACAGAGATCCACTCCAATCGCTGAGGTTTTTAAGTAAACCACTGCGCTGAGGGTGTAGACAAGAACCCCCTGAAATGACACTTCTGTATCCCTTTTGTACTGAATGTATATTGTGGTTCAACATCATGAAGTGCATAAAACTAACAAATTAAACTGTCGGTTCTGTGTACACAAATGTAAGAGCTGGCTTGTTGAGTGCTGATAATGCAACTTCTGTGAGGAAACTCTAAAGCTGTCCTCAGCTGAATGCTCGCTAAACTCCTCCGCAGTGATTATGCAGCACTAGCTGGTATAAATGAAAAACATGTTTTTTCTTTACCAACAGGTCCCTGAACCTTTGGATTTCTCCAAATGTTGAACTGGTGTGCATGAAGCTGTAGGGGAACAATGTGTTTTTATTTATCTGCTTTGATGTCAGCTGCAAACATTAGTGTGTATGCTTTAGTAAGTATGTCTTGATTAAAGAGCAGGTTCTGGTTTGTTGGAATATTGGAATTTGCTGATGGCATGGCCCTGTTGGGCGACGTCACAGTGACCCACTTTCTGCCATCCGACCCGGAGGAAGCAGAGGCAGGGCTCTCCTCATCTACTGCTGCTTTAAAGAGGGAAGATGGAGAAACTGTTTGTGGATGACTGAGAGATTGTGTGTGTTCGTGTGTGTGTGTTCAGGATGTTGTTTTTCTCTTTGACAGAGGTGAAGGACTAAACTCTTAGTTTGACAGAACGTCAGCATTCAGTGCTTTTATTTTGACGTCCCTACGCAGGCGAGGCCTTGACAGAGGTGAACTTCCTGTGATGCCAGGAAGAGGGAGAGCAGATGTGTCAACATCTGTCACCAGCGGCAACAAGTACCAAAACCTCCCCTGGAACGGCCATTCACCAGAGTGCCTCATTGTGAAAAAGGAAAGAGGAAGTTCGGTGCAGTCGCTATGGTTACAGAGGTATTTACACCCAAAACCAGCTTTAAAGGAAGCAGCAGTCAGCGATATGACCTTTGACCTCTGACGGTTTCTGAGTAATGGAAATTTTTCCAACGACAGTAATGTAGTTCCACAAACTTTCTTAGAACAATTAAAACACACAAATACAAATCCCAGATCCCTACTGCACACTACTCAGTCAGAAGTGTTTGACCACATAAATGTGAAAGATTTCTTTTAGATCCATCTGATTCTAAAAGAAATCTCTCCCTCATAGTTTGAACATTTATTCATTTTAGTGGAAATCAGTGAGCATCAAGACCAAGAGTAGCCCTTCAATAAGACAGCAAACACACGGGTTGGCGTGGGAATGTTTCATGTACCGATGAGACACGAAATACAGTCCAGGATGCTAAAGTAATCCACCAGGAATGTGCGATTGTGTGGTAAATGTGTGCGGAATAAAAAAAAGTTGTTGTTTGAGGTGAATGCTAACTTCCATGTTTATATGCTAATGTACAGATGTGTAGCAGGTAATGCTGAGGATCCCCTAACATGTTAGATGTTCATCCAGTGTGGGCATGAATTTCAATTCGTGAGAGAGTCCCCTGGAAAGCGGGACGGTGATCAGGAGTGGTCGTTACATGTTGCGCAAAGCCAAAGTGTTTTGCAGGAGCAACATCACCATCCTGAGGCCATTTGTGAGTGTGTGTGTGTGTGTGTGTGTGTGTGTGTGTGTGTGTTTATCATGTGACAGCCATGTTGCATTTGGGTCACCATGTGATATTGTGATTCCTGAAGGACAAACATTAGAAGGAGGTCATTTCAGGTCATTTCACTGTTGAACTGCCTCAACACTACCGTCTGTCCTCGGTCATGGGTTTTAAGTCCCGGGGGTACGTAGGCCACGTGACACAAAGAGATGTACAGAATGGCACCGCATACGCATCAACAACTGACAGACTGCAGACTGATTCTGTGTCTGATTTAGGGAATTTTCAGACCTGACATTCATTTGCTTTGTTGTCTGATCCCTGAAACAAGTTGATACACATGTAGGATTTGCCTCTTGGTTCATTTGGGTTCACACAGCATCATTCAGTATCCAAAAAATGGAAAACAAATGGCAATGACAAGCAGGCGGTGCGCTTCAAAACACTCCTCTTTTCTTTTTTACTTCCATCATGGACCACCAGCAGAGAGGTTTCATTGCATTTATGTTTCAGTGCTTACTATATAAATAAATCTTATGTGAGAGCATCCAGACTGAAAACAATGTTCTGAGGCACCTTATTAGAGGACGTACACCATAAGGCTTCGCCATTTGCACAAGGCAGTTATGTTCATGCCCATACAAACCATATCTGGTGGTGAAGAGATCCAGGTTTTGGTACGAACTAGGTATGAATGTAGTGCCAAGATTAGCAAAACTGGTGGCTCAGCCTCTTTTCAGGGAGGAGGTAAAATGATTCAGATAAATCCATCGGTCAAATATTGTATTCTAACATCTTTCAGACAGTACCTGCTGGTAACGATCAACTTTCAGTCCAAGCAAAATGCATAAAAATGTGATTTAAGTAACTCAGTTCTGATCAACTACACAGCTAAAACCCACCAAACACAGAGATGCAGTGTGTAATGTACAAATGACATCTGTGAGGACGACTAATGATGGAGAATGATGATGCTGTCAGGATGAGATGACTGTCGGGTAGGTCAGTTCTGCGGCTAAGGGTGGAGTCCATCTCCATATATTGCAGGTAGACTGGAGGGGAAGCTAGGTGTTGTTCAGAAGAAGGTCAAGAACCCTTGAATGGACACAGACAGAGAAATGTTGTCCTGCTTACAGGGCTAATAGATCATAATTTATTGAAGGCCAGTCCAAAGGCCTAAACTGGACTATGGTGCAATGTGCAAGTTAACATTAAATTTATTAGAAAGTGATGTCACGTCCTTTGAGTAGACCAGTTTCTATAATGAACGAGAGAGAGAGAGAGAGAGAGAGAGAACAGACCTAAAATAAGAATCCAAACACAACCAGTCTTGAGAAAGAGCTCCACATCCTGCAGAGCCTGTTAATGAATCATTGACAGTTGGAAACCTGTCAGTGAACGGCGAGAAACCACTCAGCTGTCAAAGTGAGAGTGTGTGTTTTGCAGTTAAATCCTCAGCAAGACGTCACACGGCAGTCTCTTATCGCGACGCTGACATCATCGTTTTCCATCCCAAATAAGGGGTGAGGATAAATGAATACGGGAGGAGGGGGGCAGTCGATGAAAACAGCCCCGGTCAACGTTTGTTACTGATCCTTCACAGGTTTTCACAGTATGTAATTACATTCACTGTCTTTCACTTCCACACTGCTTACTACCACTGTAGAACAGCATACTGTGTAATGATGCTGACGGAGCATTATCCTGGCAGTTGATTAACATCCTGTACCGCTCTGGATGAACTGTAGTCTGCTCTGATCAGAAAATGCAGATATCACACTGGTTTATAATGTCACACTTCACTCTGTCTAAATGGAGAATGTTCTCTATCTGCCTGCCTCTCTCTGTCAGAGTGTGAGCTCACGCTGACACACACACATGCACACACACACACACACGGGAGCTTCATTAGGGTCGATATTAGTGTGAACCCATTATAGCTTCCTCCCCTACAACACACACCCACACCCACCACGGGAGGGCACAGATATGGAGCCAACAGCTGGATGCAACACACACACACACAGTCAGAGCTTTTCCGGTTTGGCAGGAGACCACAGTGGGACAAGGTCTTGAGTGTGTGTGTGTGTGTGTGTGTGTGTGTGTGTGTGTGTGTGTGTGTGGGTTGCATCCAGTGTGTCAGAGATAAGCATGTCAAGGCCACAGAGATATAATTCAGGATGAAGCCCCCCATGTATACACAGACGTATACACACACACACACGCACACACACTGGCTCTAACGGCAGTTTGAGCCAACCAGATCCTTTCCCAGCCTTCAGCTCGTTAACGGACTATCAGTTTCCCTCCAGGAGAGATTGTAACGGCTGCTCATTAACATAATTAATTGATGCTCGTTAGCTTAATGAAGCTGCAGGTTAACAGACAGAACAAAGTCCACAGTGTTCATTTAAGACCCTGACCCAGCAGAGGGGTTCATTTAACACTTTGAGTCTCGTCAGCGCCATGAATAAACAGACAAACATGTAAACAGCCAGTGAGAAATGAACAGTGTGACTGTGTTTGAAGCAATTTAATAACATGACAACAGGAGCTGGCAGCATATCAGTCGTATGGCAGTCATCGACTGTGAAAACAATATATAAACGATAAAACATCGTAAAAAATGAAAGATTAATAAAAAAATAATAATTTTAACATTGTATGTTTTTCAGTTCTTTCCTCCCTCAGAGCTGTCAGGTATAACTGGCTGTTGCAGTTTGATTTATCGGTGTGATTGCCATTCAGGATGCAGACTGCATACAGTCTCTATCCAACTGATTTGATGTGTTGGCTAACAATACTTTGGACTAGATTTTACTTACTAGACAGCTAGCAGTGGCTGCCGCTCCCTCCATTGTTTCCAATATAAACACGACAACAGTGGAGAAGACAGGCAGCTCGGCTGCTGCTCTGGTGACTTTGCGCACACATTGATCAGTGCCATCTAAAATGTTTCAACATGCCGACGTGGCTCACTGTGTGACCACAGAAACCCCAGTGACAGCACTGACACAAGGCTAACTTTACTGGTGTCTCTGCACCTCTTCACATCTTCACCAGAAATAAACAAACATATCAATGAGCGGAAGTGGTCTTGAGCTACCGTGCATGAGCTTAAACGTCTGATTAACTTGTCAGTGGGGATAAACAACTCGTGATATTAGTTAACTGAACTTAACCACATTTTTTGAACCACATTTTGCATTATGTGTCGCATAATGCTAAACGTGACCTCTGTTTTAAGTTGTGTGATAAGATTAGAGCAGATTGATGTCAGCAATTAGTGTCTTGAGGCCCTTAATAGGATCAGATGTTGTCAGTAGCAATAAAATTACTTTGGCATTGTTCTTGTTGTGCTTGAGGAGGAATGGTGATATTATGATATAATAATAGATAATTTAAGGCAAATTTTATATACCTGTATGGAAAGTACGAACGTGTCATAACAATGAGATTTGTTTTGGTAATTTATGAAGTTAACGTATAGTTACCAGACAGACCCAGTTTCTTTGTGAAATCCATTCTATACATACTGTTACTTAATAATGAACGACCTGTGGTGTGAACATGCAGTAATTAAACACAGTGGCTGTGTTGCGTTGATACTGTAGCGTCATGTTGATGAATCTTCATAATGACTCTTCCTGTTGAACAGCAGTCCGACTGTACCGACTGACCCTCAGAGTGGAGAACGGATTGTCCGCGGGAAGTTCACTTCCTGGGGAGCACAATGGCTGTTGTCCCAGACAGGATGTGACATCATCCTCAAGGACTTCGGGACAGGAAAGAGCTGATGTGGGTTAAACTTGGTGTCTCCTCCTGTAAAGTGGAGGACAGAGCGTCATATCTGTCCATCCATCTTTTGATCCACGTCCACACAACTGTTGCAGCTTAGGAAAGAGATTCATTGTTGAAGCCCTGCTGCAAATGTAAGTAGATGTGTCACACATTATCAGATCATGGTGTGTAATCAAGGTAGTCCTGCTTACATTCTTTCAGTCTGTGTGTGGATAAGAGGAACAATTACTGCAAGAGAATGTTTACGGAAATGGAGTTAAACATTTCTGACTGAATGAACCAAAATGGCCAATATTAAATAAATAAATACCAGTGTGAAGTAAAGGATAAGCGGACAATTATGGAGGTTAGATGTTTAATTAACAAATAATTGTACAGCAAATTTATAATTGCCAACAAAAATATCATTATGACATGTTCTTACTTTCAGTGTGTATTTATAACTCAGGGAAACCACAGGGGGAAAGCTGTGACCACGACAATAAAACAAACCACTCCAATTTAAGACTATGTTACTATGAAAATAATATAAAATAATTCATTAAATGCTTTTGTTACTGTCCATTGGTTGGAAATTGTTAAAAAAGTGCCTTCATGGCTCTTTTGTTTAGCCTGTATATCGTTGCCTCTGCCCCATGTGCAACTAGTGCCTTTTTTTCAGAGCGCTACATGATGCAAGACTAAAAAAAACCAAAGTGGTGAGAGTTCTTGACCCCGTGTTGCTGTAATTTATGGTCCTGCTAGCAGAGGCGACAGTGAACCAAGCTGAAGTCGGTTACAGCAGAAGTAATCTCCACCTGCTTTGCCCGCAGTTGTTGCTGCACACAAACACAGCGCGCTTCTTAAGCTAAAAGCAAATTGTTAGAAACTGTCAAGTTACTTTTAATGAAAGAGAACTGGAATTAATAGCACCTGTCAGAGAAGAACGCTATAAAGCCTTCAGAGGCACCTATTGGTAATGAGATGACAGACACTTAATAAGGACTATAATTCAAATATGAGCCCATATAACTAAAAGAACTATTACAGAGTGAAAAACATCTGTGCACTTTGTTCCCTCTGTGCTTAATTGTCAGAATGAAAACTGAGAAAAGAAACAACACACTTTATTTGCATGCAGTGCGTCTGTTTTAACCCCAACATAAGACATGACAGTCCTCATCTTGTCGCTCTATATCGGCATCACTTTATTAGCATGTTATCAGCATGTTGAAGCTCCTCCCGAATCACATACCAGCCAGTCAACATTGCGTGGTTTAATACCACAACGCTCCTTACAATTCATTAATCATCAGAGACATGGTGGAGGAAACACATGCAGTCCTAGCTGACCGATCACAGCCCTCCCGCTCCACATGTGGTATCCCTGCAGCTCTGATGTGTTGTTACAGGTTTGAGCTGCAGAGTCTCCACACCAGCCTCACACAGGAGTCTAAATCCAGCTGTGTTTAGTTTAAAGTGTGATGGCTCATTGTCTGCCTTTCCTAACCGCAAAATACTGAAAATTCAGCATTTTATACTTCCTAGACAGGTTTTATTTGCATCTCACTGAAATGAATCATTTTGTTGTGATTGCCCTTAAACTGGATACATGTCAAGGCAGCTGGAAACTCTGTAAAGACACTGACTAGAAGTAAAATGACGTCAAACTGCGCTGCACATATGCAGACCAAAGCAAGAATAACACACGAGTTAAAAGAGTTTTCTCGTGATGACAAGTCCGAGCCCCTCACTTATAAATGAATAATAATAATAATAATAATAATAATAATTGAATAATTTCTGAATTTCATTTTATCTCAGGAGACATTTGATGGTGTACCCAAAAGATTGTGTGAACAGTCATTTCCTATGCATGAACAGTCATTTCCTCAGTCAGCAGACGTGTGTCCTTGTCTGTGTGTGCATGTGTGTGTGTGTGTGTCCGAAGGCATCTTCCTCAGTAACAGCTTGTGTTGCCTGTGGGACAGCACACACACATACACACACACACGGGGTATAACTGCTGCAGGCTTGTAGCTCATTACTGATTCAACATATGGCTACACAGACACACACATACACATGGCCGCTCAGTAAATAGTCTAGTTCCTCTGATCGTTAATTACTGTTGTATTTGAAAAAAAGACAGACTGATGATATGAACTCTGACCCAGTCCACTAGACCAACTTGTGTTTATGTTGAGTTTCACAGTTGGGACTCCCACGTCACTCTGTGAGCTCAGTTCTCTGTTTTCAGGAACAGGAAACAGTTGAAGGTGATTTCTTCCTCCATACAGTTTTCACTTATTCAGGCTATAGAAGATTTGAGTCAAAGGCAGCCGAGTTTGCTGTTTTAAATTTGAAGATGTTTCTCTAAAAAGAGTCTTCCTCAGTTCTCCTGCCTGTGGAGAAGTCCAACAGATTTTTTTTATTCTATCTATTTTTGCTATTTTTTCCATGTTCCCGCCTACACTGTATTATCCAGTCCTCTCACACTGCACTCCTTGTCTCTCTAAGGGCCCTGATATAGTCCAAAGCCCACATGCACAACGGACTGTTTATACTGCTGCATGGGCACACATGTTCACATGCACTCAGACGGTGTGTACAGTCTGCGTGGTCATAAAAATTTGGGCTGCACGCAATCGTCTGCAAAATGTCTGCGTGGCCTCTTTTGGACATTGGCAGATGGTCATATGGTCCCTCGCAGCTATTCAGTTGCGTAATCTATAAGTGGTGTTTAAAAGAATAGTGTGACTGTTTGTTTTCTCTCTTGGACCGAGTTAGATCTGAAGAGCTATATCACTCTAATAGGCGCCTGATGAATACAAAGCTACAGCCAACAGCTGGTTAACTCAGCTTTACATAAAGAGCAAATCCAAAGCTAACCTGGCCTGCCTAACAGCACCGCCACAAGCTCTGTAATAAACATGCTGCATCTTGATTGTTGAATCTGCACCAAAAGCAGAGATAAAAACAACATACTACAGTTTTGGTGGCTTGTGTGCTGGACTCGATTTCCTCCAAAACCAGTGACTTTGTCGCTGCTGGTTGCCTAGCAACCTTACAGTGATGTCAAAGTTCCAGGAAGTCACTCCTCCCAGTCTATTCTGGCTCCATAACCTTGTGTAAAACACATGTTGAGCCAAATGAATGAAGGTGTAAATTGGTGTGAAGCCACCTGTGAAGGATGTCAAGACATGATGCCAGACTCTGGTCTTTCCACCTTGAAGGTGAAAGCCCCTTTTTTCCCTGTCCATGGATAATTTCCTCTGTGGTCATGAGCAAACTGGTGGCAAATGTTGTATGTCAACATTACAGCTTCATGTTTACTTGTACTTGTTTCCTCGTTCTCTCTTGTCTGCAGGAAATAGATTGCTCTCTTTTTGCCACTGTCTTTTGGAAGGAGGTGGAAGAAAACTGTAAAAACTTACATGAAACATTCTTGCAGGCTGTGTGTAACTGCGACCGTGAGATAGTTATTGCAAAGACAACAGAGCACACACACACACACACACACACACACACACACACTGAGGCCTGACGCACACACACACACTGAGGCCTGACGCGCACACACACACACTGAGGCCTGACGCACACACACACTCACACACTCACACACTGAGGCCTGATGGAACCAATTAGCAGACATTATCATGGCCTGGAGACGTCACAAGCTGTTCAGACACCCCTTCCCTGCCCTCCTCCCCCCGGGGGGGTCTGTGTGTGTGTGTGTGTGTGTGTGTGTGTGTGTGTGTGTGTGTGTGTGTTTATGTGTGTGCGTGCATACATATGTGTCTCTGTCACTGTGCATACATCACTACTAAAATATTTAGAGTCCTCTGTTTTACAGACTATATTACTGACCTACATTCATCTGTGTGTGCGTGTGTGATGTCATGACTAACTGTCAGTGACCTCCGCTACAGGAACATGTCCAAATAAGGCCGTAAACACACAGAGTTTCACAGTGCTGTGAGTGTCCTCATGTTTAAAATCAGACTGTTCTGAGATGAGTTCTGGTCTTGGTGTGTAATAAAGAGCATCTATTTACCGCTGCTGCTAGGAAACAACGCCATTAACAATTTTGGCTAATGCAGGCAAAAACTGAGAACAGTTCAACTCAACTGTGTCTGGGATAGTCACTGGGATTTAAACATGTGATATCAAGTTGGAAAAATCTAATTCATTACAAGTTTACTCTTGCTTTCTCAGCAGTAATAACACTGTACTCGGTGGAGATCTGTGAACGCAGGAAACTCACTATGAAGAAGCTGTGCAGGTTGAGAGACACAAACAGACACTTATTTGTAAGAACAGACAAAGATGAACAGTAACTTTATTAACTCAGACCTGGGTTCAGAAAGTAGCTGTCATGTGTAAAAGTCATACTGCATTTATAAGAAAATCAACTTATTTCAGTGAAAGCTGACTCACTGATGCTGAGTTCAGCTTTGGTGAACTTTGACACACAAATTAGCATTTGCCGGTAGCAAAGATGATACTGCTGATCTTTCAGGGAACTGAGAGTGCAAAGTAAAGGAAACTATCAAAGCTAATTAGCTGCGTTGCACCATTCACTTCTATTGACCTCACCCATGTCAGAGTATGAACTGCTTCACAAAAGGTGAATGGTTTTCATTCAGTAACGAGACACAAATGCAAAACCTTTTCAATAAACTGTGTGCACTGTGTGGCTGCTCTGACTGACTGGCTCGCATGATTCAGGCTGGTTATTGTGTGTGCACTCAGCTCACCAGCTGCAGTAGTTCACTCATTAGCTCTATTAGTACTGACTGTCATGTAGCCTCCAGATCCATGGACCCGGACCCTAATGGGGGGGGGTATTCTATGTGGTAGGTTAGTATGTCTTTGTGTGTGTGTGTCTGTGCACAGAGGAATAAACAGTCATTTCCTCCCATTTTCAGTAATGTCAGCAGCCCCGTGTCCTCCTCCATCCACTCCCTCCCTGCCTCCTTCTGACTCCATACAGCTTCCTCCTTACACACACACACACACACACACACACACACACACACACACACACACCAATCTCAGATCAAAGCCCTCTATCTGATCAGATAGATCTATGATCAGTAGATGGGAACACAGCGGGGATCAGCTGTCTATTAGCATACCACAGATAACAAGATAACACACACACGCACACACACAGGCACTGTCTTTAAGTGAGTTCAATCTGTGATTATATGTCATTTGGAGCAGTTACAGACCTGGGATCTGTTGTTTATTTGTTGATTGTTTATGTCATCAGAAACCTCTTAACTAGTAGAGTTCATACTCAGCTGACACTACGAGGTACAAGTAAACGACTAAAGTCAACTGTAATACTCAACTATGTTAAGAAATAGATTCAATAGTAGTTCACCAAAAATAACATTCAAACTAAAGCTAATTTTAATAATAGCATATTAAACGTAATTTATTTTATATATTTATGTTCATTCTGATTCTGTTTCAGCTGTTTTCTGTTCTCTGAAGTTTTGTTATCAGTGTAGTTTCTGTATAACATCACACAGATGCCTTCACTGACATACTGTGTGTTTGTGTTTCCATTGTCATGACGACTGCACTGTGATTTGATAGAGGTTCATTAAGGCTCGCTGCTCAGCGCTGATAAATCCTGGGCTGCTGTTTGGAGAAAGTTGTTGTCTTGATGACGTTGTTGCACAGAACCACTCCTACTCCTACACATCTGTAAATAGATGTGACACATTGGCGTTTTAGAAAGGAATATTCAGTTCGTAAAAGAAATTACTTTGCGGATTTGCCCTACCTGATCAAAGTGATCAGATGCATTGCCTCGTGTTTCCTGTTGGATGTTGCGCTTGAACACAACACAGGAACAAACATGCAAATCAGTTGCCACACGGTGTGCAGTGAAATGCAGCAGCCCTGCTATAAATCCTCCCCTCTTCAAAGTTATTATGTTTAGTTTCACTGAAACTCTGTAACCTAAACTATCATATCTGTCAAATACTCTTTTTGGAGCTTGTAGTTTGTGGTCCTGTTGAATTGTTTTGCCTTATGCGGGCCATTATCTTGTCTTGACTCATATCACTGAAGTACAAAATGCCTCTCTTACACTGTTCACACATGGTTTTTGTCAGGGCTTGGTTACGAGGTGAGAGCAGGACCCAGATGCAGGCAAGGACAAGGGACAGAAGATCTTTAACAGTTTATTTAATGGGCTTAGGCTTACGGATGGTCAATGCAGGCAGGGCCAAAATCCAGGGAGTCAGTCCAAACATAACATGGTAGTCAATAATCTAAAATAACCAAAGATCCAAAAAGAAACAGAAATCCAAAATCTCAATGAACAAGCTCATGGAATCAAGGTAGGGACATGGACGCTAACAGAGCAAATGAACCGACAGAGAACAAAGGCAATGGCATAACTTAAATAGACTGGGGAGGGCAGCAAAACGAGACACAGGTGAAACCAATGGACTAATCAAGGACAGGAAACACGTAGACAGAAACACACAAGGGAAAAACGTTTCAAAATAAGGCAGGAAATAACAAGACAAGGAACTCAACTCAAAAACCATGACAGTTTTAAAATGTGACATGGCTGATTGGATCACAAGTGGATGCTGCAAATTACACCGGCAGCAAGATACAGTCGTGTGTATGCATTTGGCTACATATCTTTTACAGTCTAACGTCTCTGACGAGGATGTTACAGGGAAAGGTGACTCAGCTGTCTTCGTGTGTTCAGATCACCAAAATGCATGAAAAAGTGTGTCATCAAGATTGTCCACGCCTGTGTGTACAGTGAAACATCTGAACAACGTAAAAATGGCTGAACCTCCCTCTACCTCACAAGGACAGTAGCTGTATTATCAGCTAAACTGGCTTTGAAAGGTTCTTTTTTACAGATAAAGTTAGAGATCACAGAAAGTTTGCTGCCATAGATGCGGCTGCGACAGGGCAGCTGTATATCTTTGTATATATTGACATTTAAAATCATTGCCTGCAGAGAAAGTGTGATGCATCGGAAAAAGTCCCTCTAAGCTTTGTAGTCACACAGCTGTGGGGGCTCAGTGGAAAGCTTATGTCATCTTTTAAGAAAAACTCATTACACCCAGCCAGCGGTTTAAGATTTCCACACTTTGGAGACTGATTTGAAATATTGTTTTTTGGGGGACAAATGTACTGTTTTGGTGAGAATGCAGTTCTAAAACGGCAGTCCTATTTTTGACTGCTTTAGTGTTGATGTATTTCTGTGACTGTGAGAAAAAGTCAGGAGGAAATGAAAGAGGCCAGAGTGTCGGGGCTATTAGCCGTCATCTGAAACAAACACACACTCAATTAGCACATGATGGCTGCATGACTGACTACATCAGGGCTGCTGTCGATGTTGTGTTTGAGAGTCTGCTGCTACTTTACTGGTTCTTTTGTTCTGGGCTTCTTGGTTGTCTATCCTGCAGTCTTCTGTCCACTCGTTCATGTATTATCAGCCATGACCCCTGACCTCCTAATTGCTGGTTGATCAGAGGTCCACTGTGACCTCAGTGAAACAGTCACACAGCTAAAGCGATGCTGTAAGTGTTATCAGGCTTGTTGAGAGAGAGGGACAGCAGTGAGTGTGAAATCGCTGAAGTCTGAAAACTGAAAAATGGCTTGCATCCACAAAAATGTTCTCCCGCCACTCTGAAATGGAAACAATGGATGGATGCAGCATTTATTTTGGCACCAGTCACTGATTTTAGTTTCTTTGTTTTGTTATAGCTGCTGGTAAAACAGTATTATAGATCTAATGGTATCTATTTACATACAGCGGCACTGTCCTATTCTGTGCTGCGTCTGAATATACATATACACATATTTATATAGAATATGTGGAAAAGTTTATTTAAATAAATAAACTAAAGCCAAGCAGATAATCACATAATTAAAAACGCATCTTATAATGCAGATAAAATGATCCTGTACATCTTCTCTTATGGAGCAAACTGTTTCTTTGTTTTCACGTCTTCTACATGGAAGCATTAGTTGGTGAGGAAATCCTGCTCTCTGATTGGCTGACAGTGTACAGCGACAGTGTCTGTTAAAACAGGTCAACAGTTCAGACACACGTTAACACACTGACACAGCAACAGCACTGATGCCTCGGAGGCTGTTGACACTTAACTGAGCGGTGAAACTAACCAAATCATGGCTTAAACTGACTACAAACAGTAAAAACATGGGGGAGGATTCAGACACAGCCTCTCTTTGCTCTTACGGGTCCATGTACGTGGAGTAAGTGGCAGAACGAACTTCCAGGTGCTCTGATAACGGACTCGGGGAGGAGGGGGAAACGCGTGTCACGTTTTCTTTTCTTCTTTCTTTTTTTAACAGCACGAAAAAAAAAGTGTGTGGGAGGGTGGGAACAGTAGCTGGTCAGATTCCAACATAGTAACTACAGGGTCTTTAACAGGAAATACCAACAAACACACTAAGTGAATGTCTATGTGTGTGTGCGCAGCACAGAGTTCCTGTCACCCAAACAGTCTGTCTGCTCCACAACCGTCTTTCTGTCTGAAACAGTTTTTATCAGAATGGGTAAAATCCCAAAAGCACAGTCAATGCAGTAGTCACGGTGACTACAGATATTAATTAGAAAGTGTTATATCTGCTGAGTGAGACAAGGGACATATATGTAGGGCCACTATCTCTCTGTGAAAAGACACTCCAGGGCCAGAGATATATAACAACGCTCTGCCTCTTTTCTTTTTTTGGTGACCCTCTGGTTTATTTACCGATGGCTGGCTGAGGGTCTGGAATGAATCACGCTTCGACTTCTTCAGTGACTCTTTCAGGACAAATATTCTTTCCCCCGAACTTTAACCGAATACAGTTAACAGCTATTCATCACTTCCACCTCCAGACTACTTATAAAGTCATTGTTTACTGAGTCCTGCAACACTTGATTAAAGTCTGAATCACACAAAGTAGTGTATTTTTAGTGAATATTTACAGTTGGATGGGGTTGGCTGACCAGTTGGAATAACACAGAGGAGCCGAAGCTGTATATCTTTACGCTTTTAATCTTTAATCTTGTCTAAACTCATTTTGCTGCTGAGCTTGTTGGGGAGTTTGTTTTGGTTTTCGTTCAACATTAAAATAAAAAACAGAACCAGCTCTGAGTGGGGTGTTGTTGGTCCTCACAAAATATCTTGGTAAAAGATAAATTGCTGTGAAATATTGTAAACATATTCATTGTCCCTAGAAGATGACGATCAAAGACTCTGGTGATCCCCAGACTTTTCACTGATACCGCCAGCAGGTCGAAGTTTAAGTGTAGTCCATGACAGTTTAACTACATCAACATAATGTTTGGTACAGATAGTCATGGTCCCCAGAATCCTAATGACCTTCTTCCGATCCCTTGAATCTAATTCTACAGCCCTCATCAGTTAAAAGTTTAACTCCGCCCAACACTTTGTTTTTTAACACCAGAAAAACCAATGACGCCACAGCTGTGCTCTGTGTTTAGTCCCAATTAGCAAATGTTAACGTACTGACAAACTACGATGGTGAACATCACTATTGTGAGCATGTTTGTATGCCGGTGTTTAGCGAAAGCACTCCTGTGACTAAGTTCAGCCTCACAGGGCTGCTAGTGTGGCTGTAATCACTCCCTATTTACATTTATTATATGTCCATTATATTTGTTTAGAATATCTGAATTCTGAATGTGGCAATGGGATGAAAAGAGCTATAAGAGGAGTGAACAAGTGAACAAGGGAGTGATTTTAGACCCAACTCTTGTTTTGCTGTAATGTAAATGTTCTGTTTTCAGACTGCTATTTGCCTCAGTAATTCAACCGTTTTCCAGGATGGTGCAGTTTTTGTTTTTATTTATTCATTCATCGCCGGAGCCCTCTGCATCAGGACCCAGCGGTAATTGCTGCCCTAATTATACTTCATATTTAGAGCCATCATTTTAGCTCAGCAGGATTACAGAGCCACTCCACTTCACGTCACACCGCAGTTATACTCAAATACCCGATTACACCCCTTAACCTCTTTAAATGTAAATAAACTTTAAGTGCACTTTTAAAAAGTGTCGACTCATGTCCTCTTTTCACTGAGGATCTAACAGTGTCATAAAAAGGATTTAGATCTTTAGGTAAAGTAACAATGCTCTTTTACCAAAATCTTACATACATAATGATATCATCAAAATGGTATAAAAGTAAAAAAGGCTTATCATCATGCAAAAGTATACATTTCAAAATAATGTACACCGTATTATACTATTACTACTACCTTCTTAAGAATACGATCAAGATAAAGATTTCCTTTTTTTGGCCCACATAGGGGAAATTTGCTGACAGCAGCAAGTAGCAAGATAGGAGAGGCATAAAGCATCAATATGAAGATCAATAAGGACAATATAAACAATATATACACAGTTGTAAAAGAAGTGTGTTAGATGAAGTTATGCAGTGTACGTGACTGCTGATGGTGGGGCTGCTTCATACTGCTTGGTAGCTTAAGGACTTACTATGGGAAATCTTATCTTAAGTCTTATGATAACCTATAATAACATAATATTTTATTCTGATCTGTAGAAGGACAAAGTAGCAAATAAAGAGAAGAGGCGCCCAAGTAAGATACAAATTGTGAATTTAGGCTGACTTTAACCACTCTGGATTACAGCCACAGTGACTCCATTCACACTGGTGATAACTGAAGAGGAAACACCCTGGACACACGCGCGCGCGCACACACACACACACGCATAAACATTGAGAGCCGCGTGTATACTCGCGCGCCTGGTTTAGGCGGACATTGCAGGGGTGGGAGGAAACACCGTTATACACACACTCTCACACACACACACCCCCCCACAGAGGGAGGGATGGTCCCCGCGCGCTCAGTTCTCAGTTTCACTGACTCACATGAGTTTGACCTAAAGCTCAGATGAACTTTTGATTTTAATCATTTTTCTCTTCATCTTTTTTTTCATTCAGTTTCATCTGAGCTCACTGCTCTGTCACAGAAACCCAGATCCTCGTGCGCTGCCTCGCGCGGACGGACAGCCGGTTCACGCACGAGACGTTACACGGATCTGGGCGCAACAGGAGGTTTTTAAATGAGCTAGTCTCACCGAGAACAAGACCGATTTATCGGAGATCTTTGGCTCACACTGCGGGTTTTTGATTCTGTCTGCCGGATAGTGAACATTCCGTGTCGCCTGGACCACACACATCCTGAGTGGTACGGTAACTCCCTGTCAGAGCGGAACCCTTATTCTGGTCGTTAATTACTGAAGGGGCAGAGAATTACTGATAGCCGATAGAGTGAATGGAGAGAAGTTCCCATTTATATACACTGTGTTCGTATGTGTTTGTATTTATGGACTGTTTGTCAGAGTGAAACTGTTTATAGACCAATTGTTGTTTTGTTTAAATACAGAAGTACACAGATGAATCAAAAAGCAATTCTAGTTGTTGACCTGCTTTAGTTTTTGTGTGAACATGTCCTTAAATCCCTTACTTCAGTACAAGAAGCTCAATCATAAAACCCTCAATATCATGCAAACGCCCTCAGATCAAACCTGTGCTGAAAATCTTGTTAAAATGAGTTGAGCTGACAGGGCTGGATCCTACAGGTTTGGGGGCCTTGTGCAAAGATTGCTGTCAGTCATTGTCTTCCATCTGTTTCTGCCCGATTTCATGCCGAAGAGACATCAGTCAGATGTACTCTGTAGATTAGAGGACTGAAGTCAGTTTAATGTCTGCTGTCAGACATGCAGCCGGGCAGGAGTAGTTGTTAGTGGTCAGGTACCTTGTAAAATGGTGATTTTGAACATATTAATCAGTTGAGATGTCTCATATTGGTTAGGGACAGTTTGAGCAACAGGTAGGTGGATTTGGCCAGGCTAGATGTTTCCATATGCTTTCAGTGTTTATGCTAAGCTAAGCTAACCATCTTGCTGGCTGTCATCTCTTATCTACTGGGGAGACTTGGCCGTCTGTCGCCGGACATAATCAAACACAAGATTACGTGTTTGTTATAGCTACACTTTTCGATCAAAGATATGTTTTTTGGTATATTCTGTGATAAACAGTCCAATGTTTTTGCTTGTCTTTGGGGATTTTAAGATTTTCACCAGAATTTTAAATAAAGTAACATGAGGTAGTCAAAATGTGGATGGACAGAAGAAGTTTGTAAAGACAGAGCTGGAACAATTAGCTGCTGCTGATTCCTGCCTGTGCTCATCTCATGTATGCTGGTTTTTGATTGTTGGTTTGTGTCTCTCTGGTGTCCTGCAGGTTGTAGTCCATCATGCGTTCCTCAGAGGGTGGCATGTGTGTGGGCTGCTGCCTGATCCTGGTTCAGGTCCTGGTCCTGATCCATCCCGCCACAGGATACAATTTGGATCAGGACCACAGTTTGGAGTTCAGCGGCCCCACCTCCTCCATGTTTGGATACTCAGTCCTGCTGCATCGACATGGAGCTCATAACTGGTCTGCATCTGTTCTGTTCAGCAATATTCATCTTTGATTGATCATCCATTGATCAAATATCAATCCTATATTGATCTTCCATTAATCCATTGATTAATCTGATTGACTGATCCTTTGTTGACCTGCCATTGAACCTATTTTGACCTCTGTTCATCCTCTGCTTTTGATCTGTCTTATTCTAAACATCTCTTTATCCATTATTGATCTTGTCTCGTGACCTATACTATTCAGCCAATTTTGATCTGCTGTTGATGTCTTATTGATCAGTTGTTGATAAGTTTGTCGACAGTTTATTGATTTGACTTTGATTTTGATCTTTAAATGATGCGTACACTGTCTTCTCAGATGGTGAGGCATACTGTCCATAAAGATACACAGTCATACTAAATTATTAGAGTCAAACCTATATATGGATATATCGATATTCTCCCATTGCGTACGTATAGATCTATCTATCTATCTATCTATCTATCTATCTATCTATCTATCTATCTATCTATCTATCTATCTATCTATCTATCAGTAACATATCAGTATTGGGTTATATTTTCCTGATATATAAACTTTTTTTCCCCAATATATGCTGCAAAAGAAAGTTATATATATTTGTGTCACTGCAGAGTTGTATAATGTTATTTCAAGATATTAACTCCAATATATTCTTGGATAAAGTTCTTTGTTTAAGGAAGCAGCCTTCTGAGTACCATTGCATAGTCATATTTAATAATTGGTGTCACACAGATTCCACAGGGTTTGAATTGGGAAATTGGAAATTTATGGATTAAGTTCAGCATGTTATTTTAAATTAGATTAAATGTGTTGAGATTTGGTTATGATGAGGACCTACATTCAGAACATTATGAGTGTTAATGCTGATGATGAATCTCCTAATAAGTGAGTTTAAATGGCAAAATAAATGAATACTATCCTTTTGGAGTTGCAGAGATGAATTTAACTTAATTTAATGATCTTGGTGTAACCCTGTTAGCTGCCAACTTAACAGTGGGACTGTGTGGTCATGTTCCTGCGAGTGTGTGTGTGTGTGTTTGGGGGGGTATGCTAATTGGCCAATTCTTGTCAATGAGAGACACTCTTTGATGCTTCACACACAGATGCCATTCAGACAGTGAAGAGTCACAAAGACAGATCCTGTCTAACTGTCTGTCGCTTTCTCTCTCTCCCTGTCTCAGGTTGGTGGTTGGAGCCCCAGTGGCAAACTCGTCCTCTAGTCCGTCGACTCAGTCTCCAGGAGCTGTTTATCGCTGTGACATCACTGCCGAGCACCGCCGCTGCCACCACATGCCTTCTGGTATGTTTCCATCTGTGTGCGCGTTCGTTGTTCAGCCTTTACTTGGGCATTTGAAATACTAATCCGTACCTTCCGGCAAATGTGCAAGCGTACTTCGTTTGTCCAGGTTTGAGCAAAACATGAATCCAATATCCATCTTACAAAGCAGCTAACTGTGACAACAACTACATCTGAATCTTAACAATACCAATATTCTTTTTCAGTAACGTTTTGACTTGGCTTAAGCTTTAAACTTTGCTTAAATTTCTGTAAATGATGCCTCCATCTTTGTTATTTGAAAACTCAGCGTATTTGAATATGGTGACTTTCAAGATGTAAAATCAGTGGCTGATGCAGCTGCACCCATCTTTCAAAGTAATGGCCTTTCTTTGTGCCACGCCGGTGAAGCTGTGGTCAGACTGACCTCGGCCTGCTGTGCTCCTTCATTTCAACTGCGCTGCTGTTGCACAGGCTCTAGAACCAAGTCGGGGGAAGTCAGGCTGAAAAGTTGATCTTTGCTCAACTTTTACCCCAGTGTAGTGCAACGTCATCTGCCTCCATGCTGCGTTGACCAATCAAATATCTGCACATACCAGGTGGAAGCTGGTGTAATTTGGTGTCTGATAACCCCCCTCCCAGACTCATTGCTGTTGTAGGCCTGAATGACTACACACATGAGCACGAAGAGCTCCATTGTTTACCATGTTATTGCAATCAGCTGGTCATTTGTCCTTTGATGGTAAAATGCCGCTGAATTACTCGTGAGGGCTGCATGTGTGAAACAGCAGAAACCCGTGAATTAATTCGCGTGTGTGTGCGCAGACGTGCAGAGCTGTGGGAAGACGTGTGAAGCAGACAGTGATCATCAGTGGCTTGGAGTCAGTCTTTCTAGACAACCTGGAGACAACGGAGGACACGTCCTGGTAACACTCGCGCACACACACACACACACACACACACACACACAAACACACGTGCATGCAGTTAATGACTGGACAGATCAGACAAAGTGGATGTGGAGGAAAACAACCCAATAAAGTGTTTGTCGGTACCACCACACTGAATTCATCCCTTTTCAGGTGCACATATCACAATGTGTTTGCATAAATGCTTTGCATCTCATGGTCCTTTGCTTAAATAAAAGCCAGAGTCACTTTTACACAACAATAAGGGGTGCGTAGCAGAGTAAGAGCAGCGCACATTTGTCAATCCATTAGTGATAAAAGCTGTGAAAGAACAGAGAAGACTGTTTCTCTGTTTTATTGTTTCCAACTCATCGCTGTCCTGCAGCAGTGACTCAGCATACCTGTGGCTCTAACCACGCTGGTCCTGTCATGATTGAATGAAGCCATTAAGAAACGTTTACGCAACAGAGAGTTAGGTTTTAAAATGTAGTGCATCATGTCAACGGATGGATGAAACCAGCCACGTTAAAGACCTCTTTGTCTGAGAGATTTATATTTATTGAATGAACACAACAGTAGCACCAGCTGCGTCCTCACTGTTTCACTCGCAATTACACAGCGAGTCAAAGACTGTCAATAGGAGTAATTCAGGTTTGAATCAAATGCACAGAACAGACACAGGACGGCCTCTGTCACAGTTACAACGGTCATGTGAATGACAACATTTGCGCTGCTAACTTGTTGTTATTGTCAGCAATGAGTCCATGTCACATGTTGTTTGTGCGCGTGTGTATGTTCAAGGCCTGTGCTCACCGCTGGAAGAATGTCTTCTACTCTAAGAAGGACAGTCAGAACCACAAGCTGCCCAATGGAGTCTGCTATCGTTACGGCAGTGACCTGAGACACTCTCAACCCATCATCCCCTGCTACAGAGGTGCGAAAGCACACAAACACGCACGCGTAGAGACAACCATGCACAATGATGTGGTTCTGTGTGAACCTTTTATTTCCTCTATATAAACCTGCCCAAAACTGAAAAATATTCCTCTTATTCCTTTCCTCACATTGCCTAGCTAATGCTAAACTTTGTTTGCCACTGCTATCAGAGGCCACACATCCAGGTCATGGAAGTGACGCAGATTATGATGACATTGTCATGTTTGAAGAAAAATTCGGACATTTTGGAAAATACAGCGGGTCCTTGGTGAAGAAAGACTTTAATAAGATGACAGAATTTTTTTTTTCTAGCAATGCTTGGCCATCATTTTATAAGTGCTATGGAAATTGAGGCCAGTATGTTTTTAGTATGTTTTATTTGTGTATTTCTATGAAATCTACAAAAACTGATTTTTTGGGGGCATGCCTGGGTGCAGCGGAAACAAGTGCAGTGGAGGAAATTGTCTCGCTCTAATTTGGGATAACGTCTAGGCTTCGCTTCTTTCGTTTCTTTGAGCATTTGTGTGAAAGTGACAGCTGTTTTCAGGGCTTTATCCTCTTTGGTGTTTGTTCACCTTCACCTCTCAACATGTCTACCTCTCTAAGCCTGTGTCTGTGTCTTTCAGACCACCAGAGGAAGTTCGGCGAGGATTATGGGTCATGTCAGGCTGGTATTTCTAACTTCCTGACTGAGGTCAGTAACACACAGACAACGAGTGATGCATCACTGCTGTCTTAATTGCAGAAGCACATGGTGTTTATAGATCATGGAAGCTCTCTGTCCTTTTCTTGTTCTTCCTTTTTCTTGTTTCATGGTGTTGTAAGAGAAATTCATTTCTACCCTTTTCGAAAAGAGAACAAACACTGTCAGCTGCCATGTGAAAAATGAAATCTCACTACTCACTATGTTACAGAAACTATGACTTAGCCATGGAGACATGCCACATAAAGACACATAAACACATGTTAGCGCTTTAGTATCGATGTAGGTCCATTTTATCATAATGACATAGTGAAATCTGCCCCTCTCTCTCAGGACCTGATCATCATGGGAGCTCCAGGGACATCTTACTGGACGGGTTCAGTTCTGGTCTTCAACACATCTAGTGGAGGGATGTCAGTGTACCTGGATGACGAAAATGGCCTCGTCAGCTTTGGAAGCTACCTGGGTAACTGATACGCTTGCTGCTGCACCACTACTCCTACCACCAACATACAGCAGGTGTTTCCAGGATGCCTGGTTGGTCTGCTTTAGCTGTTCACTGTTCATTGCTGATGCAAACTGAGCAGCTGCTGCTGCTGCTTCACCAAGGTTTTCCCCCAACATCACACCATACATATAGAATCTGTCCTTATGCCTGATGTACCCACTGTTGCTTCCACTACTGTACTAAAGGTACAAACAGGAAGCGCTAGCTACAGCACTGCTGCCAACAAATTGCAGACTTCTAGGGAAATAACACGGAAGTGTGCACTGGTAGTATTGTATCTACAAAGCACCTTCTCCTTCCACACACACACACACACACACACACACACTGAACATTTGTATTTATTGGTTAAGCTGCCAGGACTAAACATCACTTGGTTGTAGTTTACCCCATAAAGTCACACATTATTTATGTTTGTCTTTTAGAGGAATCAAAACATCTGAAGCCTCTAAGTTTTCTGCTGCAGCAGCTGATACACAGATCATCTCTGACGCCGGCACAGGATGCAGCTATCAAGTCATCCATCTGACTTCTGAGAAAGTCTGAGCAGATGCGCTTTGTTGTCATCTGTCTATGCAGAGATGCATTCATTTTCTTCTTCTCCAGGCCCGTGCATATAACCACAGGTGTTGAGCCTCTAAGCCTGTGACTTAATTCCTCCTGGATGCTGAGCGCAGGCTGCTGCTGCTGCTACACAGCTGGTGTGGCGGGGCTTGTTCCAAAGTAATCTTGCAGGATTCTGAGTTTGCAAGTATTTGATAAATAATACTGCAGCACGAAGAGATCCCAGTGTTGATCATCATTCTTTTGCCAGCCATAGACAGGAGTTATGAAATCTCTTTTTGTCTGATCACTCTTATAAATTAAAAGTGGGATTGTTTGACGCTGGACTGCGCTGCAGCAGGCTGTTCGGATGTTTATGGAGTTTCAGTCAGCACCATCAGACCTGTAGCAAACAATGCTGCTGCAACGCTACTGTTAACTGCAATCGTGAGGAAGCTCATCATCTCATAATGAGCTGGTGTAAATATTAGTCAAAACGTAGGTGATTGTAAATGAACTCCATGGATCCTCGTGCCTTGAGAACTGTGAAAACTCTGTCAAGTATTTGAATGGCAAAAAGTGAGATGTCTCTCAATTCTGCTTCAAGAAACCAAAGTTACATGCTATTTAGAAATGATGGATTTAAGGCAGACAGACAATGAAAAGAATCAAGAATAAAACTGGTCAGAGGAGGATCAGATTGTTAGTTTACCCGCACAGGCTGCAAAATAGTCTGCTCAGTTATGGCAGGTGTAGAAGCTTTGTCCTGTTCAGAGTGAGTATGTGTGCACTATGTGTACACTCGCTCACTCATCAACATAAATCAGCAGGCTGTAATGGTTGACATCAAAGACAGAGGTTTGGTTTGAACACGCTCCAAGCTGTGGTTGTGTTTGGTGTCTGTTTTACACACTGATCTTCATTTCAACCACAAAACGTCAAACCTTTACTTTAACCGGAAATCACTTGTTTGCCCGACCTAGATTATTATTTCTATCTTTTAAATCTGATGTCAAACCTCTCTGAAGAAAATGCAAACTGTCATTTAAACACTAAAGATGTGAATTCATTCATTTGCGTTAGTGATTACTGTTTGCAGCAATATTAAAGAAACTGTTTCACATTTTGGGAAATATGCTAACTCAATAACCTCCTGAGAGTCAGATGAGATGATTAAGACCTAGCACTTTCTGTAGAGTAAGTATGTGGCTTAGTGCAAACGCTGGAAGGTAGAAACAGTTGCTTCTGTACAAAAGTAACAGCATTTATGTAGCAGGACCTCTGAAGGTCAGTAAGTACAACTTTGCAAGGCACTGACTGTTCCCATGTAGGTTTGGTTTTCTGGTAACACGGTCTCAGTGTCAGATTTAAGTGTCTTAAAGAGCTGCTGCATTTGTGCTTATTTGGGGGCTTATATTTAATCTTTAGAATAACGGATACTTGACGGTTTGGTCTTTAACTCTGGTCCTCAAACAAGTGATTCAGTAAACCTATATTAGATGTTTAGAGGTGAGATGTCTCTGTGGTGTAACTGCTAACAACTCAAAGACCTCTGTACTCACCATTGCAAAACATCTGAACTTGTGACAGTGACGCTGTTTCCTGCTGCTGTACAGGTTACTCTGTCGGAGCCGGTCACTTCCTGAGTCCTACCTCTATGGAGGTGGTGGGTGGAGCTCCGCAGTACAACCAAAAGGGCAAAGTAAGACCTACCTGTCTACCTCTCTGTCAGTCTGTCTGTCTCTTTACCGACAGCTCTGAAGGTCTAATCTTTTGATTTGATTTGCATGTGTTGGGCTAGCTTGAGACATTTTTGCATTGTTAAGACAGTTGGTCTCATCCTCGCTTCCTCTTGACAGTGCACAAGTTAGGCAGTTTTGCTGTTTTTGTGTTGTCTTGTGTAGCTACGATGGTTGAGGTGTGTGTTTTTGTGTGTCTGCGACGTGCAGGTCTTCATCTTCACAGTAGACAACAACATGCTGCGGATTGTCTCCGAGGTTTCTGGAAAAGAGGTGAGACGCCTCCTGGCATTGGCATCCTACCTTTAAAACAGGGGCGCATTTAGCACTCACGGTGTGTGTCTTTGTGTGTGTTTGTGTAGTTGGGATCTTATTTCGGTTCCAGCGTGTGTGTGGTGGATCTTAACGCTGATGGCTTGTCAGATCTGTTGGTTGGTGCCCCCATGGCAACAGGCATCACCAGGGAGGAGGGAAGAGTCCATGTTTACATCAACCAGGGGCAGGTGGGCACACACAGACACACACACACACACACACACCAACCTTGCAAGTGTTTTGTGGCCACTTACAGATGCGCACTAATGAATCGCTCAGCTCAGTCTGAAGTGACTTTGTAGTTCACTTTTTAAAGAGATCAGTAGACACACATGCCATCACATTACCAGTCAGCTGCACCTCTGTACATACAATAAAAATTAAAAATACAGTTTACAAGGTAAACAGCTCAAAAGCCATCCAGTATATATGACAAGCTCTAATACTATAGTTGTTTGTGTGGTTCAGTCTTCTAACAAGACAGCACAGCATTTCCCAGCGTGAGACAGTTTGTGTCCCCTGAACCTTCACAAACTGACTCTGTCTCAGGGGAAGCTGCTGGAGGCCGACTTTCAGCTGACTGGCAGCAACGCCTATGCGGCCCGCTTTGGAGAGACCATCGCTGACCTGGGGGACCTGGACGACGATGGCTACCGCGGTAATGACCATACCTCCACCCTCTAATACCACTGCTGCTAATACAGTTGCAAATTTGGCTGCTTTTAATAGTAGCGCAATACAGCTTTCACGATGTCTGAACCTGTTACTGCCTCTACTACCGCAGCAAAACACAAGTGCTCCGTCTGACACCACTAATAGCTGCTTTTTTATTTCAAATACTTACAAACACTGTTGGACAGAACTGTGGTAATGCTGCTAATAGCACCGCAAAAAAAAACCTTTTACTTGCTCTTCTTCCACCACAGTTACCATTACTGCAAAAGACTACTCTTTCATCAGATGTTACTAGTAAATACCACTGCGCTCGTTCCCTTAATGCTCATATTCTCACACGTTTGCCTACAATATTGCTACAGCAATACTTTGACGGACTCACTGAACAACCCAAAACACGTACAGCTTGTGTGTTTTAGCTTTTTTTTTTTTTTTAACACATAACCCACCCACATCCCATCACCTACTGTAACACTAACTGACACTTTCTGACAACCCAGAAACATCACTGGCTTTTAACACAGAGCCCTCACACACACACACACACACACACAGACCCCTCACCATCCGCGTGTGTGAGGGTGAAACAGAGGGGTGGAGTGTGTTATTAAGTTCATTAAAACCATAATGACAAAGTGTACTCTGTAACTGAACCTGCCTTCTAATCTGCCACAGCTCTATAAAAGGCTCTGTGTGTGTGTGTGTGTGTGTGTTCCAGTCGCTATCTCTTGTTAAAAAACAAAAAAAAGAACAGTTTGCCTTTCAGACCCCTCGCTGCTCCACATCTTCAAAGGACTCAGGTTAAATATTAAAGGACCATGCTGTTATTTTCTCATGTTTATGTACTAATTCCTGAAAGCTTTCATCTGGCTGAACATTTTCCAGCAGGACCTCAGGTGGAATTTAGAAATACTGAAGGCCACCACCCTCAGAAACCCTGCCTTCCAGAGGCTCAGTTTAAGTTTCAAGTCTGTCTGAAAGGATGGAACCGGTTTATAGGTTAAATGAGGAGGTCAGGCTGAAAGTTGGGTAACGCAGACAGCAAAGGACCTCACAAAGACAGTAATATGAACTTCTCTGTGTGTGTGTGTGTGTCTGCGTGCGTAGATGTGGCGGTTGGCGCCCCACAGGAAGACAACCTCAAAGGAGCCGTCTACATTTACAATGGCAGGAGGGAGGGTATCTCACCAACCCCATCTCAGGTACAAACACCAACACTGATCCAAAAAGCATGTGTGTGACAATAGCAGCACAACAAAAACAACAACAACAACAACAACATATTTCATGGTTTGAGCACTTCTTAAGGTACTTAATACACTGAATTTTACATGACAGGCAGTGACGACAGTGTGATTCTTGGCGACTCATATGACTTTCCACTAATTTCATTTTCATTATGAGGAAGAATCTCATTAGAATTAATAAGGACTGATGTTGTTGAGTCCCAAGTTTGAATAAACATCTTCAGCAATATGAGCAAAGACATAAATATCCATTATGATCTACCCTACTGATATCTGTGTGTGTGTGTGTATTTTCAGAGGATTACTGGCTCCACCCTGGGTCGTGACCTCAGGATGTTCGGCCAGTCGTTGAACTCAGGCATCGACATCGACGATAATGGCTACCAGGGTAACCTAAACTGTCACGTTGTGTCAAAACATCTGCCACATTGCTGATTACTGTTGTCATTAGACTTAAACCACATCTGTCTCTGCAGATGTGGCGGTTGGTGCGTTCCTCTCAGACTCAGCAGTTGTTCTCAGGTAAGACAACGCTAAAGCTCTCAGTTCAAATGGGAACTATGAATGTAAATGCTGAGTGAAGGGTGAAACACCCCAGGCAGCTAGCAGATAGCTGTCACTCAAAGAAGTCACGCCCCTTAAGCATGCCTAACTTTACATCTTAATATAATTGAAAGGTGTGAGTTATATATAAATTCACCCATGGTACAGTTGTCATGATGGGTTGAAATAGCTACAGAGACCAAAACAGTTTTTTGTACCAGGCTGTAAACATGTCCACGGGGGTCTATGAGTGCTGACTCGCTTTTGTAGCCTCAAGTGGCTATCCGCGAAACTGGAGTTTTCAAGACTTCCAAGCTGACTTCCTTTTTCAGCCCGGGAGCTGCTGTAATCATTTCTCTCAATGTGTCCTGTGTGCTGAAGGACCCGCCCGGTGATTCAGGTGAAGGCGTATCTGGCTCTGCCTGAGCAGATTGACCCGCAGACGATGCTGTGCCGAGAACACAAGACTCCAACTGTCTGCTTCAATGTAACCATCTGCTTCAGTGTCAGGTCCAGACAGTACAGAGGAGCTATAGGTAACACAACTGCTGAGTATATAAGACTCTAATCTGCTAATATTACATGATTGTACATCCAACCTGTTTAAGATTACACGTCTAACACCATGCTCATCCCCTTTGGTTGCTGCTGCCTCTCAGGCTTTAAGTTCTTGCACAGCATTTTTGCAGCTTACAGTGATATTGGCGGTACATTAAACATTAATTGAAACAATGTGCCCTTCATTGAAGACAGAGGTAAACAAAACCAGCTTTTCATTTCAGTGTTGCGGCTAACATGACAGCTGTTGCTGTAGCTAGCAAATAAATCTAATATAAATATAAATAAATAGCTCAGTTGTTTGTGTGAAGGTCTGACTTTTTAATTGTTTCTGCTGACTCATTTTTGGCAAGACTCCTGTACAAGGGTCTTAGAAATGCACAAGATCAGCAACCCCACCAGATATATATGATTTATGTAGAGATACATGGAACCACAGAAACAGCTGTTTGGGGGAGAGGTTTACCCACTAATATTTAAGGTTGTTCATCTCTGTTCATTTTTAGATCTTCAGTATAATTTGACCTCTGACCTCCTCCATAAACCAACCTTCCCTCATCGTTTCTATTTCCATGGTAATGGATCATCCAATAGCACGAGGGGGCGTGTGAGAGCACGTCAAGGGCAGCTGACTTGCACAACACACGTGGCTTACCAAAGGGTAACACAGTCAAAAACACACAGTGGATATGTTTAATACGGATGTAATAACATGTTACTAACTGATTGGATTATTCTGGCTATGTGCCTGTTTCTTCCTCCTACAGAAAGACGTGAGGGACATTTTTACTCCTGTCCAGTTTGAGGTATCCTACAGTCACAGAGAAACAAACACCCAAAGAACCTCTTCCAAAACCTTCCCTCCACTAAAACCCATTCTGCAGCAGAGCGCAGGACACCAGAACACAATCACCAACCAGGTACCGACCAGCAGTAGCACCAGCTACTTAAAAGCTAATGTTAACAGCAACCAGAATCACTTGTAAGACTCAGGTCAGGTCACAGGTCATATTAGTCATCTGTCCTAACCATTGCGCTGTTAGTTATTTATGTTATTATTTATATTATTATTGATGTTGTGAAATAAACTTCCTGCTTCTCTTACTCCGTCAGACTTGGTTTGCTCGATCCTGCTCTCTGGTGAACTGTTCAACCAACATGCAGCTGTCAGCTGAACTAGTGCTGCCACAGTAAGAACAAACACACACACACTCTTGCTTTATGTACAATATAATGCAAGACTAGCCACTCAGTTCTCTAAAAACAGTGTGCAGTATGGAAGTAACTCACAGCACGGGGCCTGACACATGATGCTAATTAGCTGTCAAATTGAAGAGGACTTGTTTAGAGCATCAGTCAGCAGCAGCGCTTTGATTTTGGTCCCCGCTGGATCCCGCTGTTTTTGTGTGATTCATATTAAAACACCTGCAAACATTATGAACTGTTAATTTTACATTTCTGTTTGTGTTTTAAACTTATCAATAGCATTTCAGCACCTTGTTAGGAGAATGTTTCTGCACTGTTAAAACCACCTAGCCCAAGTTTTGATTGTTATTAGTCAGCAGCCGTTTTTATATGTTGGCCTTGATTGAAATATTAATGTTATTATTGTTTATTTTGTTGTTTTCTGTCTCCAGTCAGCAGTGGTACTTTCCTCTCGGCTCTGGACAGACCATCATGCTGAAAACTTTGCTGCTAAACTCTGGAGATGATGCCTTCATGCCACGACTGATGCTGCGATTCCCCAACAACATCCACTACATTAAAGTACTGCAGAATGTGAGTTAACACTATGCATAAGGAAATAACAAGTTGAAAGATTTCTTTTTTTGTTATTGGTGGTTACTAGTGTGGTTTAACACTAAAGTAGCTTTCTCATAAATACTGAGCATACAGAGAGAGTAGCATTTGGTGCATCCTCTTTGAAGCGCAGGCAGCTTGAAGTCACATTAAAATAAAGACATCAGTCAATTTGTAATTTGTATTTACTGTTTTCTGCTGCCAGAAGTTTTCACCTCAACAGCAGAACACACAGTTGATTACATTTCTGAGTAGTTGGAGTGATTCAGTCTGTCATCTCTAGCTCTACGTCTAACAGCTCACTGTGGCTGCTCCCAACTGTTCTGTTACACGGTGACATTTAAAAATCAACATGCTGCTCAACAGCAGCAGTAGCAAATGTTAAGCATTAGCAGCACCTTAACTCAGCTCTGATATGGCTGCAGGAGATTGAATTGTGATCACTGAAGCTGTTATCAATGATAACAACTCAATTACAGTCTGCATCATTTCCCTAATCCGTCATGTGTATGAAGGCAGTATCAGTGGTAAGCACGGGGTTACAGACTTCAGCGCTGCAGCTTAAAAACATCCTAACATCCTAAATCGTATCAAAAACAAGGTTTGACCTCATGGAAATCTTAAGGATTCCAACTTTAGCAGCACTCATTCAACAAAGTAACCATAACAAACTGTGTGTCTGTATGTGCAGCAGGACAACACGGTCAGCTGTGATGTTACACAGGATGTCAGCAATACAACTGTGGATGTTGACTGCAGCGTCACCAGCCTCCTCCTGCCTGCCCACGCCCAGGTAACATCAGACAATCTCATACTGTTACTGACGCCGAACTATGTTATTAAATTATTTAACCAAAATATTGGATGAGTAAAATCTCGGACTCAATAATGGCACCATATGAGAGGTTAAAGGATGAACGTATGGTTTATAATTTATCCTGTGGAGGGCGTGAATGTCTGGATAGCTATGAAATTTGGTTCAGTAGCTGCTGAGACACTCGTGATAGTGCTACATACAAAAAGTCATGGGATCACTGAACTCATCAGGATTCATGTAGATCAGTTCAATAGATTTTGACATATTTCAGCCTGGAACAATGTGGAGTCCTGCTGTGGGCGTGGCTAAGAAAGACTGTTAGCTAATTTTGTTTTTCAGTCCAGTTTTACACAAAACTGCCCGTAATCCAGGAATCACAGGCCAGATCTAGTGGCTCTGCACTTTTTGGTCTCCAGCTTTTGTCTCGTCAGCAGATACTTGCTGCGTTTCCTTTGTCTTAGTTTAGTTTTTCAGAGTAAATATTGTGAAAGAAGCTGTTGAAACATCCCAGTTCCCTTTGAAAAAAGAAAGTGCAGCGGTCTTAAGGTGGAATTTCCTTCAACATGTAGAATGTTCTGGTTTGGTGAGAATACAACGAAAACAGTAAAGGTATAAGCTGGATATTGGTAATACGAGGGTAGAGTCTGTGGGAAATGAGGGAACTTTAAAAATGAAAAAACTCTCCCTGCTTAATACTGTTTCCTGTAGATGAATATCAGCTTCCTGTTGGATGTTAGCCAGAACAGCACACCTGGTAACATCAGCATTCACGTCAGCACCAGCAGGTAGGGAAACGTATGAAAGCATTCACACTAAAATAAACTCAAGTATCAAAAGCTGAAGCACTAACTGTGAAGAACATTTGCTTCTGCAAATAATTTGCAGGTTATTTACATGTTTAATATGTTTTCTCCACAGTGATAACTATGAGAGGGACGAGTATCTCCATGACAACACCATCAGCCTCCCTCTTTCTCTGAAATATGGAGTCAATGTCAACATCCATGGGTGATCTACCACAATTATTAAAATATACTTCTCCAACTCTTAAGTCTTGGCTTTAGCCTTTAGCTAGCTGTCCAATGTTTTAAGAAATTATGTATTACATCAGATCCAATATTTGTGTTATTGACTGGAGTGGGGCACATTTCAGTCGCGTTAGCGCTGACGCTATTCACCTTCTTCCTATTAACATCTAGTCGTGGAATGGTAGCCTCTTAGGCCACAGATGCTAACAACATTAGAATGAGTAGCATGTATGGTAGGGTTTGCTGCACCAAGCGACACAACAGCATTGTTAGCACGTAAGGCCTCAGTGGCCTCAGTGTCCCCACACAGGTAATAATCACCACCTACTGATGCCTGTCTGTCCGTCTGTCTTACAGATTTGTGACTCCCAATTCATTTGTGTTTGGAGAGGAGGAACTGAATCCAGTCGACTGCTACACTGAGAGATTCAACTACACATACAAGGTAAACGTCAGTTTGGTGCACAAGTGCCTCCAGGTGTTTTCAGACAGAGCGCAAAATAAATTCTGGATTCAGTGCAATGGCATAGGACGCCTACAGTCAGTTTGAATTTGTTGGTTGACAATTTTCAACACGCAGAGTAACCAACAATTTTTTTATAATGCGTTTTTCCCAAACAAAAGTTGCAAAATGCATCAAATTAAATATTTTGCTCTAATCCCAAGCTCATGTAATTTGCTCCATAAATGTACAGAGACAATAAAGTAAAACTATGTGAAATAACACTTTATTGAATAAAACGTCATATCCAGGCAACAAAATACCAGAGATGCAAAGGACATCAGGGACCCATTATGGCTGACTAGCACCTAGCATGATCCTGATTGTCTGCCGTGTTAGCAGTTAGCTGGTGAGCTTCAGTAGTTCACCAGCTAACCACACAAGCAGTCATTACATCACAAAGCTAATAAAAACAGAAATTTCAAGAAAACTCATGCATGAAATTAGCTTCATCTCCATGAGATGAACAGAAATCACCAGTTTTAAAAAAAGGTCTGCAGCCCCCTCCTTGCTTAAAACTGTTTTTATCTTTTGTGCATAGAGGCATGAAGGGGTGGAGTCAAGAAAATTCTATTTTTATATTTCCTGGCACATCTGTTGTTTTGTCTGTCTGCAGGTGTTAAACTCCGGGCCCAGCAGGTCTATAGATACAGTGGTTGACATTGCGCTGCCAAAGATCCTCACACCTTACAAACACAGACTGCTGCAAGTCCTCGATTGGCAGGTACGTCCAGTGCAGGCAACAGCAGTAGCAGGAGTAGCAACGGATGTAAAAGCAGCACAGTCAGCATCTCTGAAGATGTCGTCCTGTCTGTGTACTGAAGCCTGAGGTTTAGCTGGTTTGGAACAAACAGTGTTACAGGTCCAAACCTTTAATTCAATATCCTAAATAAACAATCATTCTTACTAATGTGTGATGTTGTTATAGAGCCAAAAGACTTTCTATTTGAAGACAATTTGGAAAATGACCATGCATCATAAAATAGTCACAATTTTGTTCAGCAGAGAAGCTGCAGCATTAAAGATATTTAAACCCCAGACTAACTTTTAAGTTTAGTACCTGCTTTCACCAGCAGATGTCAGGCTTCACTGCTTGTGTCCTCTTCATTGTAAACTCATAGGTGGAAGACACATTGTTTGAACTGGCTCTCTCTCTCTCTGTCTCTCTCTCTCTCTCTCTCTCCCTCTCCCTGTCTGCAGTCGACTCACGGCGTGTGTTCGATCAGTGACACAACTGTTTCAGTCATTGAGGACTGTGATGTCCCTCAAGCCTCCTTCATCAAACAGCTCGTCTTCTTCTTCTCCTCCACCACCACCCGCAGAATGGTACACACACACATTCACACACACACACACACATAAAGGCAAATGCAGTACAAGTGCTGGGAAACTGCATCATCTATTAAAAAGTGGGACTCTCACTTCAGGAGAGAAATCTTGAGGGTGAAACCTGTTTTAAACTTTTCATGTTATTTGATGTTTGTATGCAGTTTTGTGGCCGTGGTGATGAACTGTGTGAGCGCTTGGTGTGTCATCTTGGTAATATGGAGGTGGGGAGAGAGGCCACAATCCTGCTGGACATCAGACTGAACCCTGCTGTACTTCTGCAAGCTCCGGTAACACAGACGCGCTAACACACACACACACACACACACACACACACACCACCAAGGCACACTGATGTAAAAAGGTTAAATTAGGACATCAGTGAAGTCTCACCTTCCTGTAACCTACAGAGGCAAAAACAGTGCGTGTACATTTAACTGTCTCAGTCACGTCGCCCACTGTGGCTTCTCGCAGGTTGCACAGTTTGTAGAATAAAACCAATCTTAGTTTTTTATGTAGGGGAAATATAAAATGTATTTCTGTTGGGCATAAACTAGTCACAGAGGGCATGAAACACAACCACACTGCCTTACATTTAGAGAAACTGACAAAACACGTGATGTCTGTCTGCATCTCTGTCTCAGGGTCGCCATGGTGTCATGAGGATAGAGAGCACCGCAGTGATGTCGAATCCCACAGCTCCTCACACCATCCTCGCCCACGGGCCACCTGTAGCACAGGTAAAACTCCGGTCACACCCAGAACCAACGGCGCTGTACAGTGAGCCAAACTAGACGACAGCTGGGACGAGCCCATCTGTGTGTTTGTTATCGATACTGGGTCACACAGACCTCATTAACACGGCATCGTCACCATCATCATCAGCAGCAGCCTTCTGTTTCTGTACAAGACAATGCAAATTGACAGATATACACCATCGAAGCGTCATGGCTCCTGTAGTTATCTGTTATCTGTTGTTATATTTAAATTATGTATTGTATGTTGTATCTTTCCAGGTGGTGGTTGAAGCCATTTTTACCCAGAAACCCTCAACCCTAGTAAAGGTCTTCATAATTGTGGTCAGTTTAGTTTTGGGTCTGATGATCCTGGCTGCTCTCATCTGGTGTCTGTGGAAGGTAAATATTAGTGTTTTGTACCTATCATAAACATCTTTGATTTGAAAATGTTTAATAATAGAAGAAGTGCCCTCTGATGAACATTTATCACACAGACTGTTATATTTGTAGGCAACATAAACCTACAGTATACATCAATATAACATTACTGCAGTGTAATGGACTGAAAAATACAGTATGTTACCATATAATGATACTGTTAAACTGCAGTATATCACGACATATGATGCTGATAATTGATAGTAATTATCAGCAGGATATCACAATACATAGTAGTGATAAAACGCAGTATAATGCATAATTGAGTTAATTTCATGAACAGATATATTGCACTATGTTGCAGGATAACAGTACCTATAAGTGGCAGTATATTGTAAAATAATGGCACCGCCTTATATCTTAACACTGTGGTCCACGTATAATGATATAACAGTTAATCACAGATGAACAGTAAACACCGTGTAGGCAATATCATTTACTGAGAAAACAAAGTAAATATGACAATAGCACAACACCAATATAACGATAGTTACAACACCAGCTTAATTTGTTAATGCTCCTGTCTTCTTGTCCGTCTGTCTGTCTACCTGTGTGTCTATCAGGCTGGTTTCTTTAAGAGGAACCTCCCAGAGAAGAAGGAGGAGGAGTTCAAGAGAGACAGCTGGGACTATGTTCCTAAAAACGATAAAAGAGAGAGCACATCCTAACTCGGACTGTCACCTCTGGCCATGACTTCTGCTCAAAGGAGTTCACATTGTGACTGTGCAACAGTTTAAACGAGACATACGTGCTGATAGATGGATGGGTTGCTTTGTATCACAATATGGCTACCCAATGTGTCCAAAGCCGTAGAAAGCGCTGCTGCTCATATCATCGGCCGATGAAATCCTGTCAAGACTGTGCCAGATGATTTGAAGCCACACTCGTAACAACGAACGAATGATAAAATGTCTCAAGTGAACGCCTCCTGAACGCGACTGAATCTGACTGTGACCTTGAAAAACTATTTTGCCCGATGTGCCTTTACAAATACAAGCTCAAAGACTTGGAAAAGACTGCAGCGATGGATTAATAAAAAGGGAAGTAAACCTGAAACAATCAAATCTGGGCCAATTAGAAGGCCTCAAGGCTTCCTGGGCAGCAGCCTCACCTGTGACACTGTTATTGATGACCTCCGTTTTGACTTTGAGGAAACAAACCAAAGGAAGTTACTTTCTGATGACCTTCGATCTCAGGGGATGGAAACCTGGCCTCTGATTGGCTCATAACTCTGCTAACTGTTGTTTACCTGCTGACCAAGCCTTTATGCACTTGTGACACATTCAGAGAGTTGACTCTGTGCCCATGTTGCACTATTTAACGCCTATAGCACATGCTGGATGCTGCCCAGACAGAAGAAGCGGTCAAGTGATGGCTGCTGGGATGTCCTGGATCAGGGAGTGAAGTCTGTCTTCTTTGAGTCAATGCAGACTGATGCTATCAACGATCAACCTGGGTGTCCACGTGGACGCTAAAGGCAAAGTCACACCAGCGTTTAAAGTCACTTCTTCTCTGTAGCTTCTCGCTTCCCTCGCTTGAGTATTAACCCCGGCCAGCAGTGATGCGAGAAGAGGCACAAAGATGGATGAGTTGCATTTACCAAATGGGACATCCCCTCTCCAGTGTCACGTTGTGGTAATGTCAAGTACTCCTGACTAGAAGCATCAGCTGTCCAACATTTAGAAATAGCTGAATCACTTCAGCAGTTGGTGTCTGATGACTGTTGCTCCACACACGAGGAAATGTGTGTGAAAGCAGGACTTTAAAAATAGGTATTCCTGTTTTGATAAAAGCTGTGGCCCTTACAAACCATGCAGTCTTGTTAATGTTGTAGCAAAGCTGTTTTCACAACAGCTCGGACCATCAGTAAACTGATTCACATAAAAGGGGCGTGGCCATCCTTTACGAAAATGTCCTCGTGGGATGCACCTGTGGTTCCTCGCTCCTCTGGGAACCTCCTCTTTTCTTGTTCCTTGATTTCCCAAAACATATTCAGTTCATTGGAATATGAAATGGCAAACACTGATTGATTTCCAGGTCACTGGATGGGATGTGAAGATAGCATAGTCATCAGAATGGGAAGCACTCACTATGCGTATGTCACAAGCTGTGCCAGTTTATGGTTTGACTGCACCTTAAAAGGATAGTTTGGACTTTCTGAACTGGGGTTGCATGAGGTACTTATTCATAGTAATTGTATTTCCTGCAGTAGATGTCAGTCTGCACAGTTGGAGAAGCATCGGTAGCATACTGTAATACAAACTGCTGCTGCTGCTGCTGAGCCAGTCCACTGCAGTACAGTGCACTGCTTCCTACACTAACACTCTGGGTCGTGCTGACTTCTGTAGGTAATGCAGGGACTGTGGATACAAACTCCCCTGTAATCCCACTTCAAAATACCTGAAATATCCCTTTAACCGAAAACTTAAACCTGTTAAGTCTCACACTTATCCAGTATTTTTCTGATCTCTTGTCTGCATGTGTTTGCATTACGCAGCGGTTTGCTGTTTTGACAGAAATGCAGTGGGAAATGGGAAACTGTTTGGATGTGTGCAGGAAAAAAAGAGAATAATGTACAGTCTGGCCTGACCGCCTATGGATGTTGTAAAGAAAACAAACAGGAGCTTCTCTTCCACTATTCCCCCGAAACTATATATCCTGCAACATCAAGTAGCGCTTGAATGTTTTTTGCTGTTCAGACATCAGTCAGTTTTCTTATAATACTGACACCCATAAATGTTCTTCCATAATAATAATATATTTAATTCAGAGAGCCTTTTGAAGATACTCTAAGATGCTGTACAGGACAACTTAAGTGAGAACCACAGTGAACTCCCAGGACTAAATGATCAGTGTGAACACGCAGTAGAAGATGCATATTGTTGGGTAACACAGACAGGAGACACAGTCAGCAACAGTTGAGCCACAGGGTTAAATGATGGAAGACTACTTGAAAACCAGCATTGTGTGTTGTGACTGCAGACATGTAAAACAGCTGTCTTCCTCTCTTTTGTTTCTGTATTTAGTACAAATGCACATCACACGCGGATAGTAAGTGACGCTGTTGTTTGTTGTTTTCTTTATGTGAAGTTGTTCTGCACTGGAGAGTCTCACTGCTTTTATCCACACATTTGCATTAAAGTTAAAGATTTTTTTATTTAAACACCTTGTATTTGTTTTTCCTCATCAAGACAGCAGCTCTAAAAAAATTGCATTTACTAAAATACTAAATAAAAATAGCTTAAAAGAGCTTCTAGATAAAAAATAAATGCCTCATTAAGTGATACTGTTCTGTTCAAATACATCACGTTTCCATCTTTTGGAGACACTGGGCTCATCCAGTCTGGTCCTCGTGTTGCAGCAACATCATGTGTACAGCAAGCTGTTTGACAATCACCGACATACAAACAATAATTGACATAATGCAGATTAATGGAAAATAAACCTATTAACCTCCTTTTCATCACTGTTTGGAATGGATTAACTATTTTTAGCTTGTTAGCATGTTTAGAGTTTCTCACAAACTTAAAACAGAGGAATCTTTGCTCTCTGCAGCAGAGCCAGACAAGTTAAAACAAAATGACAATTGCAGTTAACAAAAAATAGGCAACACAAATTAGAATCAAATCAAGTCATCTTAGAAGAGCTGGTAATTAAAATATAGTAAAATGTAAACATTATTTTGAATATAAAACATTAATCTTCATCCTTATAAATCAGTTCAGTTAATAAAGCACAGAAAGTTTGGAGTTGAAGGTAGCTTACAAATAACCTTACAGGTTATTAAAGCAGCAGTTACAAAGCAAGCGGCCAGAACTGAATGAATGCAGCTTTAAAGTACGTAATCAACACGAAGCTGCCGAGCTTCTATGTTAGTTGACAATGCCACAGAGCAGTCATGAGTCATTGTGGTTAATGTGGCAATCTGTTAGTCCCAATACACACATAGCCACACGCAACAGCCCCCCCCCCAGGACTCAGATGCAGCTGCAGGAGACCGTCGACTCAGCCTCGTCCACTTCCTCCCCGTACAGAGTGATGAGTTGCGGGTGAACCCTGAACACACCACGTACACACACACACACACAAAATTATGTAGGTAAAGTGGAAGTTCACCTAACCACAAAACAAATGAACAGAAACAAATCATTTTATCTGGTGGTAAACCACCATGCAAATAGTGGTGGTTTTACTGCATCACACTTGTAAGATATCTCTGTCTGTAACAGAGTAACAGAGACACTGGAAAGATTCTTTTGCAATCTCACATGTTGATCTCACGTCCGAAAAAGCCAAAATGTCAAAGTCATGACATCAATCCCACCAGGTCCTATCAGGTTGTGAACTGCCCCCTGAGCCCTTTGAAAGTGTGACTGCAGTTTTGCTCAATTCCCAAGCATTGATAAGACTGGACAAATTAAGTACAAACAGGTTTGTTGTTGATAGAGAAATATGAACTAATTATGAGTTCTTGAGGATGCAAATCATTTTGTTTTGTCAGCTTCAGTCAAAACTTGAGATCATGAAGGTGTATGAGGAATATTAAAAGCAGGTTCTGATACTGAAATAGCTTGAGCTAAATGGGAGGAAAATGCATACAAGACTGTGTCATCTGCATACAAATTGATATTGTCTGCATTCAGTGTTGAAGTGACAGCAGGATTTATGCAGAGTGTAAAAAGTAAAGGAACCAGACCAGAACCCTGTGGTACCCCGTTATTGATCCTTCAGTCCAGATTGTGTTCTATCAGAAATGTAGAGCTGATCATGAGGACTGTTTTTTGAATATACAGAGAACTGATACTTTGATGGATGTGAATGTACCTCATATGATATCCACTAACTGTTTTCTGTGTAATCATGTTTGTGATTATTGTGATTACAGATAAAGACATATTTTTTTCAGTAATAACACCGAGCATCATACCTGACGAGCACTTCATGAGCGATTTCCACAAGTTCACCGTCGATGTTCCAAGGGAACGCTCCCTCTGATTGGATGATGGGCGATGTTTTGGAGTCGCCCTCGTCGTCACTCTCCTCCTCCGACCAGCCAATCACTGACCGGGGGCGAATCCTCACCTCTGACACTGCGTGTGTCTCCACAAAGGAGAAGTTGAACTGAAAATGGACAGACAGAAAGTTGGACTGACAAACCAATCAGGAGAGAGGTCAACAGAGATCAACGGAGAAGTGTGTGTGTGTGTGTGTGTGTGTGTGTGTGTATGGTGTGTATGTGTGTGTGTTTCCTCGCAGGTCAAAGGTCAGTTAAGGACAGAAAGGCTCATCAAGATCCTTAGTTAAGCGGCTTGTTAATCTGGAGGAGTGACTCAGTTTCTTCCTGTTTACTGTCCTCTCTGTCTCTACAGCAAAACCATGGACCTCCAACAGGGGGCAACAAAGACCAACAGACAGACAGACAGACTGTCTCTCTCTGTCCTGTCTCTCTGCTTTCCTTCCTCCTCAGCTTTGTTCTTTTTTCTTAGAATAACTCTTGAGTCTTGGAGGGAATATTTAAATTTGTATGGTCTGTGTCAAAATGATGGTCCTATGGGGAACGAAGAAAAATCAGCAAAAACACATGAACTCTAAAAATATGTTTGTTTTTTTTAAAGTTAGACTTAAGTATATAAAATTTGAGCTTAAATGAGTGTCAAACAATTTGGTGATCAAGCACTTCACAAAAAAATTAAACAGGTATTTTGATAATAAATGTTTATGCAACCGTGCCAAACATTTTATGGTTTTAGTTTCTCAATTATGACATTTAGCAGGTTTCCTTGTTTTCTGTATCATTTGTCAGCTCCTGCTTAACCTTCATAGCATTTCTCACTGTTTTTTACATTTTACAAACCCAAAAAAATACATTGACTAATGAAGAAAATAACAATACAATAAGTAAACACTAGTTGCAGCCCTTCATCTTCAACTCTGCTTAGTAAAATGCTTCTTAAACATTAATTCATGAGCATGAATAATCTAGATATATTATTTCTACCAGTGGGGGTAATTCATTCGTGTACAGACAGCTTGAGCTCAGGCTCTCATTTTCAGATCACACTGCTGAAAATTTCTCAATTTCATTTTCTGTTTTCATTTTCAAACAGTTCACCTGACCGGACCGTCCGAGGTTCAGTGTAGACAGTGGGGCTCAAACAAGCTGCTCCACCTGGACGTTCCATCTTGTCATGTTTGACGCCTAGCTGCCCGCCCTGCCATCAGGATGGAAGCTGACGGGATGTAGGTCAGTGAGGAAACAACCCTTTACTCTGCAGGACAGTAAACGCCACACTGCCAGTATATTTAGTAAGTGGGTTAGTGTGTAGTCTCACAGGCCAGGGCAGGCCAGGGCAGGCCAGGCCATACTGAACCAGGTTAATCTACCCGTTAACTAGTTTGTTTGTTTGTTTTTTTTTTAACTCTGTGAGAGGCAGAGCTTCAGGTCACCAGTGAGACTCGCAACGACCGGTTTGAACACAACCCGCGCTGGTTTAAACTGACTGTTTAGACTGAAACTGTCAAGTTTTCAATCAGGTTTGTGGTCGACAGTTTGTTAAGCTCTGATTCTAAATATTTTCTAATCAAGCCATTCATATATCTATGTCACTGTAGAGCAATGAAAAACATTCAGCTGACCGTGGCTGGGTTTAATGACGAAGAAAGATCAGATTAGCTGTAGCTAATTAAAATCAGTTTAGTAACGTCTTAAAATAGAAGTATGTCTGTTCCCTGGTTAAAGCGCTCTTTGCAGCTGATACCCGTATTCAGCCAAAGACACCTCTGTACAGCTTCCACTGTACTGTTTGGTTTTGTAGTTTTACGTCCAATGAATATTTTCTGCCACAGGGGTCTCAAACAACACAGTAACAAAAGGCGTACTCTGGTTGCATCTAGAAGTAGCATGGGATCGTGGGAGTTGCTGTCTTCACCATGACTGACCCTCTAAGCTGGACAAGGTGATCGGAGTAGATTTCAGCCTTTACTATTTACAAATGTTGAATGGTATGTCTTGTGACTTTACTGAAAACATTCAAAAGGGTTTACGTTCAAAAAACGCCTTCGATGCTGGATTTTAATTTGCTAAAATGCTATCGAACACAATCACTACTTCCTGTAGCCTAACTGTAAAGACCACTGTAGACTTGATGTTGTTTTCAGTTTTCTCTGAAAGTTAATGCTGAGGATGTTGATTGACAGCTGCTCTCACCTGCCCACTAGAACTGCCGTATCTCTTCAGGTGTTTGATGAACTCTGACCTGGAAGTGTTTCCAACTGCTATCAGTGCAGCGCTGCCATTTGCCAACCTGTGGAGGAGTGTTCAGAGGCAGAAACATGATGACATTGCCTACAGTGTGGCGCATTCAAGGTCACAACAGGGCTGACTTTACCATTCTCAGAAGGATTAACTGTTCGTCATACAACCATCTACCTGGTGTTGGGAGCCAGTCCTTGAGGTGTGTGTGGGCTCAGACAGGGAATGGACATGATGCTGATGCTCAGATAAAGGCCCTGATTCGTTATCCAGGATTCCTCCCCTTCTGAACGAACCAATCACAGAAAGGAAATCAGAAAATCGTTGACAGAGGTGAAATCTGAAGCTTTATTCTTGTGCCTACAAGTGGCCGTGTTGAGACAGACAAATACTGGTCTCACCTGACTCTGAGTCCTGGTCCTGGTCTCTGAAAGAGAGGAGGTCAAATTTAGTTTTAAACGTGACAGACAATCACGTTTAGTGAGAGAACCAAGATGGTTCACTGAAATTCATAAATGTCACGGCATTAAATTGAGGTAAACCAGTTAATAAATCAGTTATTAGGCCAGTGAAACAGCAGTTAAATGCGTCACCTGTACAAACAAACAAATCTAAAAAGTCTGAATGCAGAGAGCAGTAACGGCCGGTCAACAGAGATGTTGTTTTGTGAAAGGGCACAGACAATAGAGCCCTAAAATCAATAAAACAGTGGGATTTGTGACGGAGCTCATAAGGGAAGCTGAACCTGTTTTCTCGCACTAACAATAACCATAGCTTATTGTTGGTATATTGTAATTTTATCATCTCTATTACACTGCTGTAGGTCTAATATTTGTGTCATTTGTTTGAGTGGGACACATTTCAGTAGGTTGAGCTCTGACTTTATTAAATCTCTTCCTGTTTACATCGAGTCACAGCTCAGTAACCTCATAGGACACGCCCATTATCACAATATCGCCATTGCAAGCTTTACATACGATACCAAAGTGACAACAAAAGATGATGTCAATAGCAGGTAGCCTTAATTGTAGCCTCACACAGGAAAATAATCCCAAGCTGCTATTGATTCAGAGCACTGAGACAACCACATACTGCATTGCTTCAGTGCTAATGTCTGCCTGAGCCTAAAATGTACTTTCTACACGGTGTGTGTACATGTGTGTGTTACTCACCGATTTTCAGGCAAATTCTTGTTTGACTTCTTGGCTGGGAGGAAAGACAGCTGACAGTCCTCTGGTCTGAGGGAGACAGGAGAAAATGAGAAATGAAAAATATTCAGATGTATTCGGGCAGACATTACCGACAACCTGCCCATCCTGTGGTGGAGAGCAGGACGGTAACAGTAGGTGAGGCAGGTAGAGGAAACAGGCAACACTAAAGGTGGAGCACCAACAAACTCTGAAGCAAATATCATGGAGAGCTGATATATTTTAGCTTATTATTTAAACTTTTTGTAAAATACTTTTAATCTGCTTTCAAGTCAGTTGATTTAAATGGCATCAAATCACTATTATGACTTAGAGAACTTAAATATAACCTCTATACTTGGACCTTTGAAAACTATGAAAATAAGTTCAACTTACTCTATATGAGTTAAAATGATGTGTGTATATGTATATATATTTGTATATGTTTGTATGTGTATGTGTTATTGAGTGCCATACCTCAGCCTAGCCAGTGTCTTTACCAGAGCGTACTCCCGTCGCCGTGACGACGGCATCCACCTCTTCTTCTCTGCCCGGGCTAAGCTCCGCCCCCCGAAGCCAAACATGGCGGAGAAACCAAAACGCACCAGCTGACCGAGAGATGAGAAGCTGCACATGTCCACCTGCTGCAGGTGACCTGCAGAGAGGACAGAGGAATGAAGGGGCTAATGAAATACTGATGAAAGATTATTTTTAACTATGAATATTGATTAGACCCCCCCCCAATCCACACACACACACACACACAGCCTGTAAGAAGGCCAAGTGGTCGTATGGTGAGACGCTTTTTAATATTCATGAGAGGCAGCACTCCAAATATGGGTGACAGAAAGAGGTCAGGAGTGAGTGTGCGTGTGTGTGTTAATATCTGTAAACCACTGTGGAATCAGTGACTAGTCTCTGGTTGATCCTGCTCCACTTTGGCCAGTCTCTGGTGGTCTATCAGTCCAGTTTTACTAGTCCATGGCTGTAACAGTCCAGCCTGACCAGTCACTGAGGCAGAAAAATCCAGAGCATTACAGCAAATGTAAGACAAATGTGTCTCTGAGTCAACATTAAAGGATAATTTGTCTTGGTAATAATAATAATTATAGTGAAATTCTTCTTTAAATGACAAACTACTAACTATATATATACAGTATATGTCCTGTGAGGTTTATATATTTTTACACATACACACACACATTTACATATGGACCAGCAGTAAAATCCATTTTAAAGGGTTTCTGATTGGTCAAGATTGTTGTTCTGTTTGCTATTGCTAGACTTGATGGTGCACATGGTTATAAGACTGTTTACTGTTTATTTTCCTACAGCCTGTGAATGCAGCACAAACCATCAACCTGATCTCAACATCAAGACGATTCAGTAGGATGCCCCACGCACACACACACACACACACACACACACCTACACACACACGCAAGCACACATGCACCCAGCATGCCATCTGGCCACATACCTGCTGTAACCTACTGAACTGCTGCCTCCCCACCTGCCTGTCTGACTGCCTGCCTGTCTGTCTCTCTGGATAGAATCTGATTTCCTCACCATATGGCATGTTGTCAGTGTGTGTCTGTGTGCGTGCGTGTGTGAGACTGACCGTCTCAGCTTTAATCCTGAGATGGGCAGCCTCACAGTCAGTGTGTCAGTGAGATCAAACCTGCAGAGCTTCTTAAAAAGGTGCAACCAGTATTTATTTTGACGAGATAAACAGCAGGTAACATACTGGAGATTTGACAGTTTTTCACTCAGCCAGGTTGAGTACAGCCACGGCACTCAGCAAAACCTTTGTCATCCTGGGTTCCTTCGAGATCTTCTCCACAAACTGGTCCTGATGAAGATTCTTCTTATCTATTTATAGCCTGCTCATCCCTTCTGCATTGCCTGATGCAGAGTAAACTGTGTGTTTACCTCCACTGCAGGGCATTAAAGAAGGATGACCTGGCTCTGATTAGTCACCTATCTTCCTGTAAAACACCTCACGGAACACTGTTCAATGTTGATATGAATTACAGGTTTACCCTTTCTATGCCAGGATGCTGAGGAGCTGGCCATATTCTGCTTCTGACTTTCTTTCTTGTGACACATCTTACAAACCTTTCCAACCCTACTGGAGGAGGCAATGAAGAAACTAGCTGTAACTTTCTTAATATGCAGGTGCACAGGGGCTTTCTCTTTGAGTTTCTGCTTGAGGTGAAGCCAGGGGTCATGATAGGAGTCGTGACAGTGAATATACCCTTGTTCTTATGCAACATCTACCTCCACATCCTCCATGCTGCTCCACCACAAAAATTCAAGGTTTACCTCCAGAGAGGTTTTCACCTCTGCCTTGTGCCTCTCCAACTATTCTTTGGCTCAGACATGTTTTTCCATGTGTGTGAAAGCTGTACTGAACACTCAGAGACAGGGACGAGAGTTCTAACCTACAGAGAGGCGTGGCCTTTTCACCGCATCACTTTATAAAACTAGGAGCCCATGTCCCTAGTGATCTGATATGCCATCACACTGAGAGCGCTCTCTAGCCAGGCCAACTAAGTCACTCTCTAGTTTAAGTTTGCACTCAGTCTTGGAGTGCAAACTCACCTGCAGGTACCTGGTGTCCGTGGGAACAGCTTCCTGTCTGGGAACTTTAACTGTTTTCTATTGTTCAGGAATTAATCTGTCACTCACACGCACACCGCCTCAATCTTAATTAGTGTTAATGAACCACCATCTCACCACAACCTATCATTCAAACACAGCAACCTGCCCTGCCACCAGCTGACTGGTTGGCAGGCTTACCTAGGAGGAGGTGGGATGAGTGAAAGGGGGCGTGGCTACAGTGAGCAGTGTAAACCTGTGATTTAGAGTGAAACTGATCCTGCTGTTAGACATCTGTCTGCTCCCTCCTCATGATTCCAGTCAAACCGTCTGCTCCACTGTGTCTGTAGGTTTGTTTATTCTCAAACGCTGTCCCTGCTGCCACTCTGAGTGACCATCAGCCAATCACATCAAAGTCTCACAAAAACACAAGCTCCTGATTGGCTCCCTGTGAGCCGGTTGATGTATATTAAATTAGAATGATGAGATTGTTATGTAGGCCTAGAATAAATTTATGTCACCATGCCACCCAGATTACATTAATATAAATCTATAACATATAGAACACACAAAAAACAATGTTGCAAGAGATTTGAAACAGAGCAACATGACTGTAGATCTAAAACAGGTGAGGTGAAGTCCACCAAGGACAACATAAATCTAAATTAGGTAAAAATAAGTAGAAACAACCCAGGTATAGACCTATTATAAGTAGATGCCACCCAGGACAATGTGACCAAAGACGACCTGTAATGACTATAGATATAAACCAGGTATACATTCAAAACAGCCAGTACAGCTATGGACGTGGGATGTTTAACCTACAGATATAGAACAGGTAGACCTACCCAGGACAATGTGCAGGGCTGCAGTGACTGGATCTCTGACTCCGTGAACTGAACAGGAAACCACATCTGTAGAACCTGTAAAAGTGGACAGACAATGAAACACCCTGCGTTTCTACCTGATGTGGATAAACCTTATGTCCGTCTGTCCAGTGTTGGTCCAGTGTGTGGAATGAATATGTGTACGTGTCGTCTCTCTGACCTGCAGGAATGATTCCAAGTGGCAGTACTGGTTTGACTGGTTTCTCTGGAGAATCGGCATCCAGCTGAGCTCTGAGGACCATAGCGTGACACAACTCGGCCACCGAGCCATCCCCACCAACACACACCACTCTGACAAACAGGTGGAGACAAAATGATGTAAGGACAGAGGGACAGCCAGGCAGACAAGACTTGTGAGTTGAACCAATAATCTAGGTCAAGGTTAAATGATCCTCTGAACTTCTTATGTGAAGACATTGCACATTGCTCATCGCACTGATCTGAACACCTAAGGGCTTTGTTTTTGGTACCTTCACCAGGCATCCTCAAAGACACTGTCAGCCAACAGGAGGCATGGCTTCTCCACAGGACCACTAGTAAGAGTTTCTTTACCAACAACAGTCCTGAATGGGGCTGGGTGTCAAACTCCAACACCAGCAGAAATGTGTTTATAGCATTAAGTACTGAAACCTGTCACTGGCATCAGTGCCTGATCACATTTATAGACTTGTTTATTTGAAGATCTTGCGATTAGAATCTTTATTATTTAGAAAAAAACATTTGAAAACTAAATACGTAGATAACCATGTTTATATTTCTGATTCTACTTAAAGGCAGGCATGAAAAGTTGGAAATGATACCCAGCCCTAAAAGTCCAGGTGATTTGATGTTTTCCTTTGACCCAGACAACAACTGACTCCTTCAACCCAAATCCTTCACAGCAGGTGCAAGCCCTCTGTTTAATGTCATAATCACATGCTTTAATAAAAGTGCAGCATTTGCAGTAAAAGTAAGTTGCCAATAATAATCACAAAGATCTCACTTGCCTTCTCACTTGCATCCCTCCCTCTCCCACCTTCTCATCTGTATTTTTGATTTCCAGAGTTTTGGTGGGGAAAAAAATCATATATTTGACTGTTCATCACGGCATTAGGGCTTTAACTCTTTTTAGATACCACTATGCTAATCATACTATCAAATAACCTCCATCCCATACACCAGCACTCATCCACTGCAGGCATGTGTCCACATGACTGGGGTTCTTATAAACTCATATTGGAAACATGGCAAACTGGATGGACAAGATGATCAAGAGGATTTATTTTGAACAGCATCAATAACCGGTGAGATAATGCCCACTGTTACATTTCTGGCAATTTAGGGAATTTTTGGACCTGAAGGTTTACATTTTTACCATTTTGGACTTGGACTGTTGGAATGAATAAATAAACAATGAAAAATACTGAAATGATACTGAAAAATTACAGTTTGGTTGGTGGCTGGTCAAAACAGTCTTAGGGGGATTTTTATGATTCTACTTCTGGAGTCTGGCTACAAACTATTTTTGATTGTGATAACTGTGGACAAGTGGATAATAAGTGAAAAATAAGAAATGATGAGCTTGGTTGAAAACGTTCGTACATACAGATATACTTACTTTGAGAATTTTCATATTAATGTCATTATATTTAATTTTTGCATGAATACTGATCTATGTTCAGGGTGTTGTGAGCTCAGTTTTATCAGGTTTTGTGTGAGTAAGGGAAGTTTCTCATATGATTAGCAGTTTCACAAGTGGTCATGGTAATAATTTACTAATCTTAAATGATCATAACTTTTCCAACAGGTCTGTTCATATTTTCAGGAGTTCATTGAAAAGCGACAATGCTCATCTTCCAGAGTTTGTATTTGCAGTACATGTGAGGTAAACAAACTCTGCCCCTCCCCCTACCTCTGTGTGTGGGATTACCTGAAGCTGTGGTCGCCACGGTGACAGCCAGCCTAATTGGCAAATGTAGGTTTCAACCAAATCCTCACCAGAGCAGCCTCACACACACACACACATGCAAACACGTACACTGAGCTGCTAGCTTAGCAACGAAGCTAATCTTCTCTAAGCACATTAAGCTTTATGAGGGCTGAGCGCAAAAGCTGCTTACACACACATGCACACACACACACACACACAGACCGTCACAGATAGTGATGACAGTTTGATGAGTGTTTTTTGTGGTTATTGTTTTTGTATTATCTGTTTCAGTGCCACAAAATTTTATTCTCACTTTTATTAATGATGTTAGCTGCAGTTTGCAGTTGGTGTTTGACCTTACCTGTCAAAGTGTGTGCTTGAGTGTGTGTACTTGTGTGCATGTGACCAGTCTGGGTCAGTGTGTTTTTGTGTCAGACTCTGACAGTTAAGTGCTATTAAATTATCTGGTTCAATTAATTGTAAATGCTGGCTAATGCTGGCTTTAATCTGAAATGTTATTTCACTTCAACGTGTAGGACCTCACAGTTTCCTGAAACCTATTGGGTTATTTCTATATGTTTGTCCAACATTTCTAAAAAAACAAGATTGGGATTGGATTTGGGTAAAATTACAGCAAACCCAGACAATTTTGTGAGATAATGCACTGACTACATTGGATAGTCATCTTAAAAGCCTTTTCTATTGTAACATTAGTAAGTGACATACTTTGTGATATACAAACATTGATTAAAATTCATTTTTCTGTTTTGGTTGTCCGTGTCATGGATTTGAGTCAGGTTCCTTGTTTTGATGGTTGTTTCCTGTCTTATTTTGAAAAGTTTTTCCCTTGTGTGTTTCCGTGTACTTGTTTCCTGTCCTTGATTAGCTCATTGGTTTCACCTGTGTCTCCTTTGCCAACACTGCCCAGTCTATATAAGTTGTGTCATTTCATTTATTCTCTGTTGGTTCATTTGCTGTGTTACTATCCACGTGCCTGTCTTGTTTCCATGTGCTTTCCCCTTGTGATCATTGTGATTTTGGATTTCTGTTTTTTGGATTTCTGTTTTTTTGGGGGGATTTTGTTGCCTTGTTTTATTTGGACTGATTACCCAGATTTTGACCCTGCCTGCCTTGACTCTCCGTAAGCCCAACCCATAAAATAAACTGTTTGAACATCTTTGCTCCTTGTCCATGTCTGCATTTGGGTCCATCTCTCCTCGTGACCCGGCTCTGACAGTCCGAGCATGTAAACTGAACAAGGTTACATTACATGCCCTGTTAGCTTTTTGCCTTTGTCTTTTAGCTTGATGTAGCCTTCAAGTGGAAGTTTAAGACTTGTTTTGACTCTTGTTAGAGTACTGGACTTCTAGAAGCAATTTTACCTCTATTAATTTGAGTAATTACACAATCACTGTCGACTTGTGTATGATGCCATAGACCATGCTCCTGGTTGTTGTGGCCATCGCTTGCCCCCACCTTTAGCTCTGGCAAACCAATCTTTACTTTTTGAAGTTAAAGACATCACTCAATGTGCGCCAGTGCTGGAATGTCACACCAGACACCAGATCTAAAAACTCTGTACAAAAAGAAATTTATCAGGCAGTGATAGGGTTAATAGCTATTGTGTGTGTGCTTGTTTAGCAAAGGCTCAACTGTAACAAATCTGAATTTATTTGCAAAATTCCTGCACGACAGCTTTAAAACAAGGGCTGAAACTGGAGATGCTGCTTTCAACCAACCCATGGAGTTGCTTAGTTAGCTAGTTAGATGACTAGAGTGTTGAGACACAGAGACAAGTAATAGGAGGTAACTAACCCATCATATTCATCCAGCTTGCATTCCTTCATCACTGAGAGAGCATGACCCTTCCTCTCTGTCACTGGAGAGAGACAGACAGATATAGAGAGAGACAGATAGTGAGAGAGGAGAGAGATGGAAAAAGAGGCAAGAGAGGGAAACAGATGGAGAGACATTGAGATGGACAGAGATAGAGTGTTCATGCATGTGTGTGGTCACATGTACACAAGTGTGTGTTTGATGGATGCCAAAAAAAAGTGGGACAACGGATATCACACCATCTGCTGAGAGGAGGAGAGGATAGGAAAGGAAGGGATATGAGGAAGAGGAAAGAAGCAGAGGAGGAGGAACTAGGAGAAAAAGAGGGGAAATTAAATAAAAGAGGAAAGGAGACAAGTAGAGGAGCGAAAAGCATGGGAGAGGAAACATGAGAGAATAAAAGAGGAAACACTGGAAAGCAAAGAAGGAGGTGGGAATAAGCATATAAGAGGAGATGAGAGGAAACAAGGAAAGAAAACTAGGGAAGGAGATGAGAGGAAGGAAAAAGAAACGAGGAGAGGAGAGGAGAGGACCAGGTTGTGTCCCTCTATCACAACAGATGGGCTAAGCTCCACCCCCTGTATCAGGTTACCTAGCGACCAGAGACTGCCATTAACTCTGACCTTTGGACCTCCTCTCTCTCTCTACACACACGCAGACACACACACAGATTTCATCCTGTCCTTTCTCCAACGGTTCTAGTTCAAAAACATTTGAAACATAATTTTATTACGTATGACGTGTGACATCATCCAAAAATCTACTGGGGCCCCACCCACTGTTAGTTTTAAACTGCAATCATGAAGATTTGTTGAATATCAGAGGATAAATAAACATGTGGATGGACGGACCAGTGATGTCAGTGCGGACGTCAGCCATCTTGAAGAGCGGAGCCACATGTTCTCTGTAGATGTGAACGGCCTCCTTCTTGTGGCTGCTGGGGTTGATGAACACCTTTACATACCTGGGACGACTGCTGAACCCTGTACACAAACACACACACACACACACACACACACACACACACACACACACAGAGTGAGCAGCTCCGAATATTACAGCTCTTTCAACACAGTTTTTCTGAAAATAGAAGAGAGTAAACACAAGTAAAAGTCTGTTTTCACATTTTAACTGTAATGTTTCACAGTGAAAATAGTCTGTTATTAGCATAGACATTACACAGAGGATCCTGATAGCTCTGTTTATGACAACTCTAACATCTAGCATTGCTGCCTTTTTTAAATTTCTGATTGTAAACGTAACACCTTTATGCTTCAGACTGCTGTTTTGTTCCTTTTAAGTTAATTGAAATTGTACTGAGCATTTTTCAGGATTATTTAATATTCAGCGGCTAAACTATTAACTGAAATGATCAACAGCTGATGTTGGATCATCAACAAGCTTCCATTTGTCATATAGTCTAAAAACTATATAACTAAAATAATCAAAGGTATAATCCAAAACAAGTCAAGTCTGGATGAATGAATTATATATCGTACTTAGAACAGTGGACAGCTGTATACTGTCCTAACATCTGGCGGAGGCCTGTTTGATGCTAAATATTCAGAATATCAGTTACATCATCATCACTGGTGGACAAGTGTGTGGTGTGTGTGTGCATGTGTGTGTGTGTGGTTACATGGTATCGACTCCAAAATACAGACACTCAGACACACAAACACACACACACACACACACACACACAGACACACACACACACACACTGACCCCCTGTACGGCTCATCATTAGGCAGATTTAGAGACCGCATTATAAATCCCCATAGACCAGCGCAGATCAATACAAACACACACACACCAGCTCCATTATCCAGCTCATTACTATAATCTGCTCCCAAAAGGCCATGACCTCGCCCTGTTAATGACCCCACACTCATACACACGGTGCACCTCCTGCCATCACTCCACCCCACAGCTCTGACCAGGTTCTCAGGAGTTCTTGGTAGGAGTTACCCAACACCCCCACCACTCTTCTCTCTACTGAAGCCTCACCATTACCAGAAGCTTCAACCACTTTTTAGTGCCCCCTAAAGATTTAGGCCCAACCCCACTCTAACCAATGTGAGTCCTTTGTGAGCTCAAACCACTATGACATTTAAAGACTGCAAACCTGACTACAACTTGAATTTCTATCTTCAGTTAAAAGTGTCACATGCCCCTAGTTGTCCTGTGCTCAAAGACCCCGGATGATACTCAGAAACAGGATGGCTTGGGGCTTGGGATGCCGCTCTGCTCTAACTTAAACTAAAAAAGATAAAAGTCTTTTGTGCAAACGCCTTACGGCACAAGACCAATGATGGATTTAAGAAAACACAGAGAAGCATCGGTAGCACAATTTTCACACAACAGGACGCAGCAACACAGAATCATGTGTTCCTTGTTTTTACTTTTGTGCGACCCTGTTGTTTGTGTGGATATAATGACTGAATGGCAACTAGAGATGCCAAGATGGAAAAAGAAACCGAAAACCCCAGAGCATCTGTGTCCACAGTGGTTGAGTATCAGCTATTCTGTGACACATTTTATTTTTCTTCTTCACTTGTTTTATTCTCTCATCAATGCTCCTCTTCTCTGATTGACTAGCGACTAGTGACTAGCTCAATCAATCTCCACAGATCACTCTCTCTTTCAACATAACTTGTCTCTTTTTAAGTCAATAAAGAACGTGCTGGACATGTGGACCCCTCAGCCTAATATCTGTATTAGAGCCACCCACCACTCCATTAAACTGTGAGTAAAGCTGTACACATGTTGTAGCGACCTGTATACCTGTGTTTGACCAGTCAACGTGGTTCTGGTTCTGCCTGACAAGCACTGGTGTGATAGTCCCTGAACCATCAGGTGAAGTTCACGAGTCTCTCTCAGCAGCTCTAAGAGCAGCACTGGCTGTGAGGACATGAAGGCTGTACAACGCCCAGTTGCTGCAATTAGCATAGTTTCATCTCCTTGTCTCAGTAAAATGTGATCACTCAGACATGATAAACATATTTCTAGATTCAATTTTACTTATACTATACACATTATATCTTTGATGTCCTTCACAAATAAATAGATAGCAGAAGGACAGGAGAGTTTCTGTCTGTCAATGGCAGGCTTATACCCACAGTCAATGTTTGTGAGTCAGACTACTGATCGCATTGAATTTGTTAATATTTTACTAAGAACAAAGGCAGACAGACAAAAAGATGTAGAGAGGTCGAGTATCCATCAGATCATCTCCCAGGCTCGGCGAGTGGCAGGTTGCTATGACACTGGTAAATCGTTACCATGGTAAACAATCCCAGTGCTATGAAGGAGAAGTGTTGAGTTTCTGACAGAGGACTTAAGACTGGGTTGGTAAATGTTGTTGTTGACAAAAACAGATTATATTTTGGTGCTTGCTCTACACGAAGTTACTTGACAGTATAAATTAATTTAAGTCATCAAACATCCAGTCTAATTAGATTGTTTTGATTGCGCACACACATGCTATGTGAAGATCTCAATATTCTTGTAGGGACTGTATTGTGGCATTATGCAGCAATACAGGAAATCCACTGTCAGGGCAACCTGCTTTCATATACAAATACACAGGTTTGTTGAGTGCAAGGTGGTGGTACAATCTCCATATAGCTTGTTGGCATGCTACAAAGATGACTAGAGAAGTAGGAACAAATGTAAAAACTTGATTTGGGCCTGCAAGTTAACAGCTTGAAGTGAGATCTAAAGTCTATAACCATGTCATTACCTTTCTGAGGCACAGCAGTACTTAACGCTAAAGGCTAGTGTCAGGATGCTAACAAGCACACAGTGAGAAAGCTCACATGCTTGGCAGACATAGTGGTTCAACATCTTAGATTAGCATGCTAGCTTGCTGGCATTTGTTAATTAGGACAGATCATGATGGTGGACATGTTGAAGGTATATAGTCATAATCCAAAGTACTGGGCTAACATTTTACCTGATAATGGCATGGTTTTTGATTTGAGGGAACATCCAATTAAAAAGTTGTCCTGATGAGGACAAAAATGTCTGCACCAGATTTAATGGTGAGTCAGATATACAAACAAAGCTGCACAGGACAAACTTAATTTCCAGCTCTACCTTACTGTAAACTTCTCCTTCTCATGTGGAGCACAATCACTCTCTTTTGACATAAAGATGTGAGATGAACTGACTCTGACAGGTGGCAGCAAGAATGCCAGAGTTACGCTTATTCCAAGCTGCATTGAAATAGGTGTGTGACATAGAGGAGGCATCAGACAGTTTGACCTGCTGTATATTTACCGAGGGCGAGGTAAGAACGTGTGCTGGTGCGCAATAAAGTTTGTTTCCTGACAAACTAATAAAGCCTTTATCCTAAATATGAAAGCTAGACACAGAGTTATAGACAGGTTTCTTTTGTCAGGTCACTATGGATACACTCAATCACTTTACAGACACACCAGTTAATATGTAACACAGAGCTCCACATACTCACATGCACGCTCACACACACACACACACACACACCCAAGGCCATAAGTAGTTTACAGAGGTGTCTTCCTGAGAGTGAGCCAGAAGAGAACCATTATCTCCCATGATTCAGCGGTCTGCATATTTGATACACCAGGTAGTGGTGGGCGTAGTCATTTGCTGCTTTTCTACATTTTATATCATCACAATATTAAAACAATAGAGTAAATGGGTGTTTAGAGATCCAAAGGTATATCTGAAGAAGTGGTCCCTACACGTCTTGGCTCCAGAAGGAGCTGCACAAGTCTGATGAATTGCCTTGTGTGATGTCACTGGAGTCAGCAATGGTTGGGGTTGAAGACTACAGGCTTGAAAATAAAATCATGGCGTCATTTTGACCTTACAACACCTTCCAGTACCAACGCCATCCGTCCATTTCACCGTGAACCTGAACTAACAGCTCTGTAAGCGTCCAGAAAACCGACGCTGGATTGACAAGACAATTGATCTGGGAGGAGCTGCGACAGCCCTGAGCTCAGTCCAGCCATCCCATGAACTCCATCGCTGGCACCAGCCTGTCAGTCTGTTGTGCTGTTAAACAACTGCAGTCAATCCATCCCGCCATCTAGCTGTGTGTATGGAAACAAACTCTATACAGCATCACTGCTCGCCTTTTGTCACTCTGACTGCCATTCACTCTCTGCGCAGCGTTCTGCAGCTGCTTCACACAGCAAACGGCACAGAATAACGCTCTGGAAACAGAGAGTGTCTGCTCTCTGCTCACCATTGTGCAGCTGAATGTTCGGACCTGAAGGTTAAGAAGTGGCGGTGGTGTCTGCAGCGGCGGGACTGCCCGCTCTGCGACGCCACGATTCACACAACAATGCGCTTTTCACACTGACCTCTGGCTGGAAAATAGGCTTAATGTCCGCACAGCAGCAGAGCAACCGACTGTGTTTACCTTCAACACACACACAGACTCCTCTGTCGCGGCGTGTAAAGTCACAAAAGCCGTCACAGTTTGATGTGCAGTGTGACCACATGAGCTGACACACGACCTGTGAGCTATTCATATGTGTGTGTGTGAGTGTGAGGCCAAAGACAAACACTTAAAGAAGTTGTGACTTTGCTGCTGGGCCTCATGGGTAATCTGGTTTGATGGACAGACAGAGGGACAGACAGACAGGTGACCAGCGATAACGTGTCAGACCGATGCCATGGTGACAGGAAGACGGCAGCATATGTGTGAGACCTTTGACCTTCTCATTTATGCATAACTTGTAAGATCTCTGTTGGAGTGGACATTGTCAGACAAACATAGAAACCCTGAAATGTAAAGTGCGTTTGTGTGAGTTAAATCCATACACACAACACTCCTACATTTCTATTGTGTGTTAAGTGTCAGCCAGGAACCGCCCACTACAGTGCACCTGGAACACCACCGTCTGGGAACTTCAGTCTGCTGCAGCATCCAGAACTTTATTAACCCGCCCTGTCAGGAAGCTGCATGAATTCATTTTTCACAGAAAACATACTAAGCATAGGAAAACTTACTGTACCTGGTGGTAGAAAAACACAGAGGGAGATTCGTATGAAGTCTCAGGAGAAAGAAAACATTTTTATTATGTGAACACACTCACAGAATCAATAAAATTTGTGGAGAGTAAAACAAAGTCGCAGGCCAAAAGACGAAAAGAGTGAGCTAAAGTAGACCTGGAGCAAAGAGTCGTGTTCGGGTGTGTTATTACCAGTGAATAATTTAACATTTTGTGCAATTTAATGTATTTATTTATCAATTTATTAGACTTAGAGTTACAGAGTTCAGTATAAAACTCATATGATCTGTGAATTTTCCAGTTTGGTGTGGAGGAACTAGATTCAGGATGCTCTTCTTGACCACATCCAGCAACCACTGTGATCCAGACCAGATCTTGCAGCATCTCTGTTGGACTTACTATTGCTCTTGTTACTGATATTAGCTAATCCCAGCAGCCATGTTCAAAACCTGGCTCTGTTCAGATATCACATATAGTGGCAAACTTCACTGACCTCATATATATAGCTGCAGTATACTACTATCTTAACTTTCACGTTTCTGCGTGGTGGTTTTCACTTTGAGCCAAAGTGAACTGGACACATACCCGGATATGTGTAGACAATATTTTAGCTAATCTCTCTTGCAGACAGCATGATGATTCAATTGCTGACAGCATGTTACTGAGTACTGCTGAATGTGTGTGTGTGTGTGTGTGTGTGTGTGTGTGTGTGTAGTCACTTTGTTCCGGCGGATTAGCAGATTAGCTTTACTGTCTGATGAAATGGTGACTCACCTCATTAAACTGAGTGACAAACAGGTTGACAAAAAAAAAAAAACCCAACCAAAGAACAATGAAAATATAATCTGAGCAGCTAGCACTGCATCCGGCTAACAGCTAGCAAATCCTTGGACAATATAAATGTATCCTCATTGTTACAAGTTTGCAAGTTTTTTCATATCACGCCATCTGTACAGAGAGTAGACAAGTGTGACTTTGTTTCATATTACAGAAGCAGTTTCTTTGTTAAAGTCATTGCCATGCAGAAAAGCCTGTCCCAAAGTTAACCTAAATTATTATAGCTTAGTTTGTGCTTAACCCTGTGTTTGCGATGCAGTTTCGTCCTTCTCATTTCATGTTAGATAAGATATTACAGACAAACCCGTCAGCTACACCAATTGCTACCTGGATGCTAACCCAGGGCTACTGCAATTGAAGTAGCTAATGAGTTTGTCCAAGTTCAGGGATGCTTCAGTGTACTCCATGTTTGTATTACATTTGTATAACATGTTTGCAGTTGTGACTTTCCATGCTCAGTGAGGGGAGTGGCATGGATTCGCTGGGTCCTCTAATTTAGCCATAGCATTGGTCCTGTGTCAGGTGGGACCAGAATCCTGGTTGACGTAAAACTCCAGTTTAGGAAAGGTTTAGAATGAATGTGCTCTGCTGCTCTGGGGTTAATAAATCCAAGCAGAAGATTTGGAAAGTAGCTTAGTAGAGGGTCAGTGTCTACTAGGTAGAATGCCAACAGTAGCAATGCCACTGCAAACTCAATAGTAGTGATGCTTGTAGATTCCAGAATCCAGAATAAACCATTTGTGACTTAAAGTGGAAGTTACTGATGAGTTTAGAAAGATAACCACGACACACATTGCTGCCAGTTACAGCCCTGTTTCATGTGACGTATGATATAGCCCCATAAGAAGTTGATACTGTATATCACTGCCCTGCATTTATTTCTGCTGGTGTGACAAAGACATAACCCACAACTATCTGTCAGATAAAAAGGTAAGCATCTCATGACATGATGAAAATGATGGTAATAACAGTATTACTGTTACGTACTGTTGTGTGTCTGTCTGTATGTGCGTGCGTGTGTAATCATCTTATAGTATGACGCTCATTCAGAAGAAGTACTGAGTCATGTCTCCAGTGTATCCCAGCTCTTATGTAACACTGTGAAACAAGTAATCTCACTATCAGACTGATACTCCACGTGAGGCCAAGGAGACTTCAGACTGGGGCCAAGTGGGATATCGATGATTTCCATTTCACTATGCAAAAATTTGAATGAATTTGCAATTTTACTTTTAGATAATGGTATTAGAAAAAGAGCATTTAAATGAAATGCACAATATTTTGAGGTTCAGTGTCAGAGACAGGAATCAAACATCAAACTCCAAAGAATAATAACTGTACTGGCTTACATACAGCCATCCCTAAACACAAATGACTAGAAACAATAACCCATTGCTGCTTAGAGTGTGCACTAGACATTATTCCCAGCCGCTCTAAAATAAATCTGAAAATCCTCATTCCATTCCATTCCATTTTGAAAATAATTCAGTTTCTGGTAAACTGTTGTAGGCCACCCAGTTTATGAAAATGTCTTTTCCACAGACTATTAAAAAAACAAATTGAAATTGGACAAACTCAAAAATATGTAAAACTCACATTTTATTTAATGTGTGTGTTACCTGTAAGCAGCTCCTTCAAGGTGTTGAACCAGGTGTTTGTGTGTTCTGCAGAGGCGTTGTGGAGGTGCAACGTGTCCTCCTCCAGCCTCTTCCCCCTCCTCCTGCAGCAGAACAGAGCTACACCGAGCACAGCCCCGCCAGACTGCTGGCCTGCTGCTCGCCGCCGCTTCACCTTCACCGCAAACACGTCCTGCAGCAGCACCACACCTGGCTGCAGCACGCATGGTTCAGCTGCACAGAGAGAGAAAGAGTTAATGCACAGCACCCGAGAGAAGATCTGAATTCTTATATGTTAGAATAAATAAATAATCAACTACCAAAAAGGTAACTTTGATATTAGCCGAATAAGTCATTTATCCTTGAGGCCGCACAGCTATATAACTCCTCCCAGCTGTGGAGATAGAAAATCTACTATTGGATATGATGATGTGTGCTGTTATCTATTTGATTTTTAATATTTACTTCAAATTTGATATTTTGATTTGCTTTGTTATATTTATGGTTGTTATATTTCTTTTAAACTGCTGGTGCTTTTAAATTCCCAATATTAGATCAATCTATCTAGTCAAGTGGTGTTGTTATGACTGATTATTATATGAACCATGGAACTCAATACTGTATTCATTCAGTTACCCTTCTTGCCAGTTAGTATGGAAAGTATGGAAGTTGCATGCTGCTGCTGGTTCATTTGCATTCACATTACATAATATCATTAACTGTAATAATCACTAATCCATTGATCAGCAGAAAGCACAATAGCACCTGTCAATCAATTAGCATAATCGGAGAGGAGTTCTGAAATCTGATTGGTTCAATACCAGATTAATCATTCAATCCTCTGAGGATATTGTCAGCAGAGCTCAGACAGTACAGTACGCTCTGAGTTACATAACACACGCGCGCACACACACACACACACACACACACACACTGGGTTGGGGTGGGTGTATCCCTTTTTAAGTCATTTTCAACTTTCTAGTCGTAATCTCTGTCAGTTTAGCGCCTACAGCATTCAACCCCAAACCTCTTTACTAATTGTTCATTAGTTCTGGGACCTTATGATGTTCGTTTTGTCAACAGAATGATTAATCAAGAAAGCTGCCACCAGATTACACGACGATGACAGTTGTTAGTTGAAATTTTTTGTGTATTTGATATGAAAAAAAATCTCTCATTGCAGCGGTCAACTAGGCTCAGAAGTGAGAGAAGCTGACGGGACAGACACATGTCACAGCAGGTGGACTAACATCTGTACATGAAAAAAAACAACAATCCTCTTAATGAGATATGTTAATCCACTTTATTCCAAATGAAATATTTAAATCCATCCAGATTTTTTTATTATTCATCCATCCAGATTTAAACCTCTAAAGGGATATTTGGGTGGGGTAACTAACTCCATAGTCAGTGTATTAAATACAATAGATGGCTGCCCATAGGAGTACTGTCCAGAACACAAACAAACTCACTGATCTGGGCAGTAGAAGACCAGCAACTGGGGTCTGGTGGATGCTAATTTCCATTTGAAAAGTCTGACACCAAGTAACAGGAGAAAACATCCCAAAAACAGCTCACACACACAATGCTGTTAATATAGAAAAATAGACTTTGTCCTGTGCTTGAAAAACAAACAAACAATCCAGTGCATCCAACAATATACAGTAAACACCTCTTAACAAATCAGAGGGGGCAGAGCCATAAAGAAAGAGTAATATAGCATGATAGCTGATTAACCCCCCCTCTTTGTGAAATACCCTCCTGCTGTTATCAAATAGCAAACCACCCACCCCTCTTCCACCCGGAGAAGCCTGCGTCCATATGTCAGGGTCACAGTGTGTGGGGCTGTGGTCTGTCTGTTGTTGTTGCTGCTGCCTCAGTCTCTGCTCATTGTGCTCCTTTTATACCGTGAACAGTAAAGAAGTGTCTTTCCAGGTTTAAACGCACCTGCAGGACAGCTTTTACAGCAATTATGAAGCAGCAGCGGCAACTGGCGTACGCATGCCGTGTGTTTGAGTTAGCTTTATGTGCGGGTCCGTAAAATGCTATGTCCTGCGTCTGTGTGTTTGAGTTTGAGAAGTGAACATTATTTGCTCAAGTTCAAACTCAATCAAACGTATCCAAATTCCATTTGATCTGTTGACTCTGTGTGCTCTGAAACTCACTTTAACAGTTATATATTATATATTATATATATATTATATATTCATATGGATTTATCACAACTGATACATATTCAGAAAGTACTAGTTTGATCTGATTTCAAATTAAATATTGATTTGGGGTATTTTAGTATCAATATTAAATGAAAGCGACTCTAAGAGAAGCAATGCTTTATCTGGTGCACTATTGAAAAGTTTAAGGACTACATGAAGAATTTACTCTAATAGTCACAGGAAAAGGAATGTTTCATACTTCATACTGACCACTTCAACTGATTTAAAATGCGTCTACAAAGCAAGACAAGAGGCATTTCTGGCATTTTTCAACAGCTTGAACAGTTTGAAATCTTGTAGGGAGTAATGAAACAAGAAGGAGCAGTGAGCTGTTAGATGAAGAGCTGCAGGTGACAGACTGCACACCTCCAACTTCTCAGCGAGGTAACCAACCCCTGCGCTCACTGTGCCATGCTGTTCACACAGACTTCAATATTGAAAGCCATGGTTTAAAAACTATTAGGTTAATGAGCTTAAATTATTTATATGACATGAATAAAGATCTGGGAGTATCAGACATTTGAAATTTGCATAATGTGATCTGCTATTGAGAAGAGACATCGCTCTGTTGGAGCTGTTGGAGCTACAGAAACACTGGCTGATTGTACAGTGGTGTCGCAGAGTGGAGCTTCTTCCCTCACAAATGATTTTCAGATTTTCAGCATTTATATACTGTTTTCTTTCTTTTTATGCTCTGACAGCACAAATGTCATCACATGTTGTCTTAATAAAGTGGAAAGGGAAAAATGAAATTGAAAGAGCGACAGATTTTCCATCAGCGCCAATAGAAATGACTCTGATGTGAGTTGATGGGACCTGCAGAGTTGCTGCAAACACACACACACACACACACACACACACACACAGGCGCACAAACACACAGTGCATTGCCTGTCACAGGTAGTGTGTTGGTTGCTTCCAGATGGAGATGAGTTTCCCATCATGCCCTCGCCGACCCACTGTGCCAACACGCGCACACAAAAGCACACGCACGCTTGTACACAAACACGCACACACAATTAAATACATTTCATTTTATTAGTGTTTGGTGAATCTTGTACAAACTTCAGTTCCCTCCCTGAAGGCCTCACCTTGACCTAATTCTTAACTTAACACTAAAAACACACCTAAATACACACGTGCAAATGAGGGACACACACTCAAACAAACATAAAGGCACTGGCGCACACACACAACACACAAACACACACACACACACACACACACACACAGTGGCAGTCCAGTCCCATGGTGACCAGGCCATGTGGCTCACTGTGGGGAGTTATGGATCATAACTTACATACACACAAATACACACACAAACACCGCATCACTCCTTCAGTGTCACTGACGACAATGGATCATGTAAACCGCTCTGATATTGTAAATTGATTGTAAATGGATCAGTCATCCTTCCTTTAGACTTTTTACTATTCCAAAACCTCTTGAGGTACTTCACAGCCTGTAGGAACCCTCAGCCCAGATAAAGGCAGAGCAGAGTGTCCTAATTCCATACTAATACTGAATCTGGGATTGTTGAGTGCAGTGAAACAAATCAAAGCAAAGTTCAGTGAAAATGCACCTGATTTCTGAATGTGCTGTTGATGGACAGTACACAAAGGAAAAAGAGAGTGGACATGAGGAGACTGACCGACCTCCGCTCAGTGTAGCATGGTCAGTGATGTTGAGCTGGTAGTCAAGAGTGTAACCAGCCATACGCAGCTACTATAAGACTCTCTGTTCTCTACTGGAAAGTCTGGTGGAGTACTAATCGCTGTAGCCTTATACTGTAGTATTTATGTCCCTTTGAGACAGTTACTGTGTGGGTATCTGACATGCAGCTGCGCTAGCGTTTCTCCGAGAGGCTCTCCAGAGTGTGAGCACTTTCCGTGTGGGATGCCAGTACATAGCCAGAGCCCAGCTGTTTAAGACAGTTAATGGTTGTTACTGATTGTTACAGTGTAAAGTGCATTGATGACCAGCCTATGTGCTGTAGTTTATCGCAAAAGTTTTCTCAGCACTGTGATCTTTAGCTTGCACTCAGCATTTGCAGTGCATGTCACAGAATTCTGATGACTGGATCGCTCTCTAAATGCACCTTGGGAGATGTAGTTAACCTCTACTGACAGAAAATACAGTTTATCTGTCTGTCTGACGGCTCAGGTCTTACCTCTCTGACAGAATGATAGACATGCTGCTGTGTGAGACAGAATGAACTCATGTGTAGAAATAAACAACAACAGCTGATCCATTTATATAGAAATATCTCATCAACACACACACACACACAGCATGCTGACAGGCTGACTCTGTGTGTTTGTGTGTGTGTGTGTTAATCTCCTCACACTGTGAGACTCTAATAACCCCCCATGGGCCGAACCAACTGCTCTATACTACTGCCAACACACACACACACACACACACAGAGTGCTGGCTTAATGACATTAGCTTGGATGAAATACAGCAAAACAGATTGGCTTCAGCAACACACTCACTCGCTCACACACTCACACTCACACATACACACACACACACTGTACTTACACCTTCATCGTGCACCACTAACAATTCTGCCTGAATAGCCATCAACCACACAACACTCGACATGACCAAAAAATACCATAATATTACCGTGGTGATACCAAAATATTAACACAGTATCACATAACATGACTAAACAAGAGACTGTGTTTACCATCATAGGATCTGTCGCACTGTCAGCGCCAAACTGGAGGAAACTCCCTTTTAGTTCTAACTTGTGTCTTGTGTGTTTTAGTGGTATTTTCATTCCGAGCTGGAGATTCTGAGGCTTGAGCTTCTGCTTCTGCTACTGCTACTGCGTGGATGAACACAAGAAGGAATCTCTCTCTGCCAGCTTCTGCTGTGATCAGAGCTGCAGGAAGCCAACATGGCGTAGATACTTAGAGATCATGGTGGTGGCCCTGCTGAGAGGCCCACACCTGCACTCAGGCCAGGTAGCAGAGCTCGAAAAAAGGACTTAAAAAAATTTGGGATTTAAAAAAACAACATTTTGTAAGTTGTTAATAACACTGAGTTGGCATAAGTTGGAAAAGGTGGGTCTATGTCAGGGCACAGGACAGCATCCAGACAGTGTAAAACAAACATACATAGTTGATATAAAAGGTGTATTTAAGGGGTTTTTAACTGAAAAATCTGAAACTACAACCATATAAATATCTGCCTTCTTCCGTCTTTAATTTCATCTGATAACAAACAAAAATATAGACTTGAATGATTGATTTATTTTAAATAAAAACATTTTAAATAAAAAAAAGGTCTGCATGCTCTTTTAAAAGTAAAGTGATTTTTCATTTATACCAGATTAAAGATCTGGAATAACTTAAAGAGAGATGCACACAGTGGATGAAGACTTGTACTTTTATGTAAAATGAATAGGAGCAAGACTTGCTGCTGTAATAAATGCAAAAAGTGTTTCCATAATATTCAGTGGCTGGGGTGTGCCGACTTAGGCAAGCAGAATGACATAGTTTTCTTTCTTGCTATTTAAAAGGTTTCTTATAATTATCAATGATGTCTTTACTATGTGTGTGTGCGCGTGTGTGTCCAGATGTCACGTTTCAAGTGGTCTCAACGTGATAGAACTTCTCCATTACAGCACCAGCTGCCTGCAGTCTGTCTGCCTGCCTGTCTGTCTGTCTGTCTGTTGGTCGGTGTGTCTGCTAACAGCAAGACAACTGATTTCCATGAAAACCTATGAATGTAGTGACTGACCTGTGGGGGTCTCTGGGGTGATGGGGATCCATGTCAGTCTGGTTCGGGTCAGCAGCACGTCGTGACTCTTCTTCCCAAGTTTGAAGATCCCACGGAGCACAACGCACTCACTGACAGACACAAAAAAGTTCATTTTGACTGATCAAGAATCTGACAAGGGATACAGCTGGAGTATTTTGTCATTTACAAACATAATAATAAATGTGGTTAATCATTTCAGGATTATATGTAGGATTACAATATCTATAAAGAACATTCCTTGTAAATATAAAAAAGAAATGAAAATAATATAGACAGCATCTTTTATCTTGAATCATTACAAGTGCTGCAACAGTTATGTCCCGCAGCCTGCTCCCACTTTGATCCATCATTCCACAATACAACATTTCATGTTATATGTCCTCACATATGTTGATGACATATATACATATCTGCTTGTGCCAACTACCTTACTGTCATGAAGGGTCTCATCCAATGCATTACGAGTATAAGACAGAGATTCTTTAGTCCTGGCACAGACTGCAGAGGTTGTAAAACACTAACCTGTTTGAAATCTGGTTGTATTGTGCACATGAAGATGACTACTGGACATTAATAAGATTATTCATCCAAGAGGGAGCAATGAATGCAATGAATAACATGATGTCACCTCATTTTACATGATCTCACAGGGTGACTGACATGGTACAACAGCTTGCTGTTAGATTGCTTTGCTCTAAGAAAGCCCTCAGGCTACATACTCTCCGTATTATCAGGAGGGATAATTTGGGGTAAAATCTGCCCAGACCTCCTGTAGGCTGAGCCAGGTCTTTGTCGGCCCCAAAGGCTTTAAGGCACCATTCACTCTTTGTTTACTCCCTTGTGAAAACCCCGTGAGCACGCCAAAAACTTTTGGATGCTGATCTTAACTTCAAGAAGCACGTATCTAATATCTTTAAGGCTTCCTTTTAGCATTTCAGAAATATATCTAGAGTTAGATGCACAGATCCACAGTCAGATTTTGAAAAAGTGGTTCATGCATTGATTTCCACTCGTGTGATGCCTTTTTTGCTTGACTGAAAACACAGGTGTTCTTCTTTAGAAAGCTGCAGTCAGCATATTGACTTAAACCAATAGGTTTGAACATGCCGCTCCAATTTTAACCTCTGGTTTAGGAAAACAAAGAATTCAAACTACTTGATTTCAAACTACTTCTTGGCTTCTTCCTGCACTGACATGCTGAGTATTGTCGTAATTATTAAATAATACCTTCTTGTAGGCAGAGGTCCACCGATTCCTCAATGCCAATTGGATGTAAAACAAACTATTGGTATCAGCAGACCATGGCTCCAACAGTAGCCAATGACTTTGATACTACGAGTGCAATGAAACCTTCCAGTTCACATTACCTGGTTCAGAGCAGCAAACACTCCAACAGTAGCAATAGTAGTAGCTCACATATGAGGCATTTCAGAAAACAGTCACATTCTTGAGTCTACTGATAATCTGCATGTGAAGCATTTCAAAGGTAAATGGGCTGCACCTTAATAGTGCATTTAGTGGACAACACGGCTCTACCTCTGGGCCACATATAATCAGTTGTTGACACATGTTAATGTAATTGTTTATTAATGGCAATTGAGGTAAAAGCTTGAAATAACTGTGATACTGACTTGAAGTCATCACCCTGAGGTTTCACACCACTTTATTATATAGTTCTTTGATCTGATTGCGTACACTGGAGATCAGTGGTGATAGAAAGATGATTCATCCAGTTACCTGCCAAGTATTTTTTATTTTTTTTTTGGAAGTGCCTTTTCATTTCAGAGTCTGCCCAGAAAAAATGCCAGACTAAAACATCAGATAAGTGTGCAGACAGGAGGAGACAAACATAACTACATGTTCTACTTCATGTTTTCCACATTCCCGGCTGTCGCTATGTCAGTCTTCTGTAATGATTTATTCTACTTGATATCATTTAATTGTATATGCCAATTCACAAACAGCAGCAAGAAACACATCCCTAACTGCAGAATTAGCTCCTCTTGTTTATGTTGATGCATTCAGTTTGTATACATTGCATCAGTGGATAGAAAACCCAATAATTAGTTTTCTTCAAATTGGATATTTTACTACATTTTGGTAAAACTTTACAATCAAAGAGTTGTTGAGAATTCACTTAATAGAGCTGCAACAGTGAAGTGCATGTTGGGTATTTTCATAGTAGCAGATACATGTTCATTCATTTAAAAACATGAGCCATGCTTTTACTTTGGTAAAGTTTGACTGCAGGACTATTACATTTATTTATTCATTCTTTCTTTTACTGAAATGACTCTGTTCTTTCCTGGGCTTCATCTGTCTGCTGCATGAACTCATTCGTGGATCTTGGTAGAACCTGAAACTGAAGGAACCTCAGAACACCCACCTCTGCTCTTCTTCCTCTTCCTCCTCCACCTGACGCTCTTCCACTCCCTCTTCCTCCTCCTCCTTCTTCTTCTTCTTCTTCTTCTTCGCGCTTCGTTTTTCTTTCTTCTTCTTCGTGCTCTCTCTCTGCTCTCTCTGAAGCTCCTCCTCAGGCTCCGACATGTTTACTGGTTAAATTTGCAAACAAACAAACAAACAAACAAATTCGGCGGCTATGAGTCTGTTCCTGTTTGATAAACAAAACAGCAGATAAACATGCAGTAAGCTGATCACCACGGGCAGGTTACGGTGTATTTCCGGGGTCTTGTCGCTATGGAGACATGCAACAGCTTTACCGGACTCATAGCACGGGCACGCGGCAGATCCAACGGTGTGTAATAGACGGGCATGCGCGCTCCTGTGTGCGTCTCTCTTCCGAGCGGGAGCGCGCGCACAGTGACTGAACTCCCGGCTTCACTGCTGCGTCAGTCGGACGCTTTATGTCCGGTTATGGCAGTTGTGACTGAAATCTGACAAGAAATCAGTTTTGCGGCCGAGAGTATTTAAGTATTTGAGACTATTTAACGATAGCGTCACGTGACATTCGCACGTGACACATTAGGCTACTTTTTACTGCACTACATATATTAAATTTCTGGATGGACTTTGCTTTTTCCATTCTAAATAATGCTTTTTCTGTAAAACAATGCATTATTCCGTGAAACAATCTCCATTTCATCCCCACAACATGTTATTGTCTACTAGATTTGACTTTTTATTCTTTTATAAAAATATCATGAAAAAATACTTTGATATGTAATGCATATCAATTCAAACCACTTGCATTTCAAATAAAAACATAGTTAACGTGTAAAATGAGGTAGGGTGTTTTTTTGTTTTTTTTTATTTATTAAGAAATATTTTAAACACGTACTACAACTATGTTATCAGTACTTATTGTAAAACAGAATAACACAGCCAGTGAAGATGAGCAAACAGTGGTTGTATTAGATTCCTTCACCGTGTTTTGAAGTGTGTTTGTTAGTTTATCTCACGCTTTAGTTAGTTTCACCGGTCAGTTAAGCGCTAATGGAGCCTAAAGCATCAGTACCGTTGTTATGGTTACCTGCAGTTTAACATACCTTGAGCACTGACGTTAAAGATGTCCCCCTGTATGATTTTTACAGACACCTTCCAACCAATCAGAAAGCAGGATGGTCCCTGGCCGTGGTATAAACGCCATATTATGAGCTACGACTGAAACACACTCCGAGTGTGTGTTGACGACAGATGGCTGAGTTTAAGCTGCATTAATCAGTGTTATGATCTGCCAACAGACTGAAACACAAAACCTCTATCACAAAGACTACTGCTAATACTCCTATTAATACTGCTAATACTGCTGCTACTGCAGAGCCTGTATTGTCATTTGAAATACCCTCGGGGCATTTATATAAATAACTTCTTCAGTAAAGAATAAGAAATTAATTTTACTGTGAACAATCTTTTTTAAATCAAATTTCATCTTCAATTTCCTCAGATCTCTTGGTGCATTTGTGTGGTTTTTATCATTCATATTAAAGCAGCAAAGTAGAAGATGATAAGATGAGATGAGATATTAAGGCAGCATTTCTTCCGTTGTGACTAAACAAGTCGATATTTCATTTCCAGATATCTAATCTACCTTGGATTTATGGTGGAAGTTGCTCCTGTTTCGTTTGAACAGGATGAATCACAGTCTGACTTTCTCTCATTATTATTCCACTTTAACAGGGAAGCTAAATGGTGGGATATGGCCACCATATTGTCCCTGTTGACTTACACACTTACGCACACACACACACACACACACACACACACACACAACGCACACGCATGCACACACACATACACCCACAGCAGGACGGCAGTGTGTATTGAGGGGGGCTCTCATGCATAAACGAGATCATTTTCATAAATTAAAATCTTGCCTGCAGAACGAACATCTGTGCCCTTCACACACACACACACACACACACAGACACACACACACACACACAGACACACACAGTAATCCTGGTTTTGTCCTTCAGCCGGTGCGATAATGTTGTTAACGTGTTAACAGGGTTTTCTCTGTAAGGAGATATGTGTTTTTGCCTCATGCATTTATCATATTGGAGCTGAAAAGCCACTTTAAATAATACCGTTGTCACACGTGAACCAGGTACCTGCAGGCTGTCGACCTTCGGTCATGTTTTAGCTGATGGCGGGACTTTTTAAGGGATGTCTACATGTTTCTGAGCTGGTTGGTAAAATATCTTAAACTAAATACTTCTCCAAAGATAATAAATAAAAGCTCATTGCAGTTTATTACTGTTCATTGAACAGATTGTTGATCGTGAAACTAAAAATGGCGAAATGCAGATTAAGTGACACTTTACTTTACTCTATTTAGCATTTATATATAAAAGGTTTATAACGTACTCTTATGCGGTTGTAAGCATCTGAGCATGTTTTTAAGTGTTTAATGGGACTTATAGTGTTACCTAGATACTGTCAAAATACTAATTGATTAATTGTTTTATCTCTAGATCATCGACCATTTAGGTAATTAAACAGGTATTGTAAACCTCCTGAAATCACGGCTGATGTGGTCGAACTTTGGCCTGATTCTGATTAGTCACTACGAGTTTGTGCTTAAAAACATGGCGTCACGATAACTGGACACTGTTTTACTGACAACTGACAGTCTTGATCATCATCTAATATTTTTTTGTGTGTTTCTAATGTATAGGTGTGTTTTTTCTAAATTTTGGTAACTTGTTAATTTGACCAAACCAGACTAAAGAGGACTACGCTAACCTGTAAGAAACTGGTTGCAACCACAGTAAACTGGACTCTCTCAGATGAATCACATTGAATTAATTTTAATGAAAGGCCTTTATAAACATCTATCTTATAAAATATGAACAAGAGTCACATGAAATGTTAACAGAACGCTACAGGAACGTTATAAAAAGCAAAAAGTAAAAACCACATGAACAACATGAACACTTTGGCCCAATGCCGGCCCGACACCAGCCCAGTGCCGGTTAGACAACGCCTTTCACACTGACCCAAAAATAGAGAAATCTTTATTCTTTCAACATTTGGAATTATCAGCTGAGCGTAGCTCAGGTTTTAACAAAATTGCATAGTTTCCTCCAGATTATTGCTTATTGATTATTTTTAAGTGATAATATGGATAATAATGAGACATTCAGAGAGCGTCTCCTGCAGGATGAAGCGCTACAAAGAAGGTTACATCATCAATGTGACACCATCGTACACATTGCTGTCTTCATGACCACACTGAGGAGGAGTTGTAGAGCCTGACACAGACAGGCAGAAGAGAAGAAAGAAGGAAAGACAGAAAGGAAGACAGCTATGAAATGATGAACAACACAGAACTGTCTCTCTCTCAATTTAACGGTCTGTCTCTTCATCTCTCTGTCTCCATCAGCCTCTCAGTCCTTCATCCTCCTTTTCCTCAGGAGTCGTGGAAGATGGCGTTCAGCTGGGCATTCATCAGCCGCTCATGGTGTGAGTGTCCATCAAAGCCCATCAGCCCGTCCACCTGCAGCTCACCGCACCGGGAGTTGGACCCACCGCCGCCATAGATGGCAGCATGTCCCCCTGATCCTCCTCCCCCGTAGTGCACACTGAAAGAAAAACTCTTGTCGTATTCGGCAGCTGCGACGGCCTCATGCTTGAAGGACGAGAAGTTCCCGTTGATGCTGAGTGGAGGGCTGAGGGGCGGGTCAAATGCTGGGCCGTCTGACACGAGGACGCCATCAAAGAAGGGCTCCAGCGGGCCGTAGGGCTGACCTTTGACCTGGTGGAAGATGTGGGAGGGCTCCATAGTGCCGTATGGAGGGCTAGGTAGGCCTGCCGTTAGCCCGGGACTCTGGTAGGAGAAGTGTCCAGGATAGGCAACACTGCCGGCAGGAGGAAGGTGAGCCGGCAGGTCTGGAGTCTGTTCTGGCAGGAAAGTCCGAGGATTCAGCTGCAGGCAGCCTGCCACCAGGTTAGTGGTTGGCTGAGACAGACCTGAAAACAGAGACAATAATCAGTCAGCCAGTGAATTATTGTAAATACCTTTTAATACTTGTTTATTTTAGTAAATAAATGTTAATAACGGCCCATGTTAACGTTTGCTAAAAATGTACATTGTTAATACATATAACAGCTGATAATGTTTATTAATGCTTATTTCAATGATAATTACTTTAATTAGGATTTTATACTTTAAAATACTATGAATCTAGTGCATGGTGAAGGGATAGATAATCAGTTTTGGCTATCTTCTTGAAATATGGTTCTAAATATAGCCCATATTTTAAAAATCACAGAGCCCTTTACCCCTTTAGGGTCAACGGTCCTATCAGAGAAGCCGCAATGCCACTCTGATCGCTAACCCTGCCTAACACACTCAGCTCTGATGCCACCTAGATGACTACAAACATATCTGTCCAGCCAAATGATGAAATTCAAGTGATATGAACTTTTGAAATGGAACTTTGTTCGGTTTTGTACCGATCAGTCGACCCTTAAAATGTGACAAAAGTAGTTTTACCAAATTTACTGAGAGCCACTGAGAACTGCCTCTGATTTGTTTGGTCAATACACTGTACAGATGAGCTGTTGCTGGGCGACATTTCACAATGATGCCTTTAAATGTTTTAGCTTTCAGGGATGATAGCTGTACAGTGCTGTATACCAGTCTTAGTCTTGCAGTCACATAAAGACATTTTTCCCTACAAAGCTACGCGGTTGTTTCCATTGGAATACAATAATGTTGGTTTAGAATTCACATGATAAAGTGTGCAAATATAGTAATTTTGTTATTGTTTAATGCCCATTGAACTCCCACTTGGCACTAGAGGGCTCTTTACAAAAAGTTGGACCAGCGTCACTGATGTTTCAAATGATATCTTAAAAAACTCTGCATAGCTACATGCCCATAGTTTTACCCTTTATATCAGCTTTATATGACCAGAGATCAGGTTCCAGACTAACTCAGGGTTCTGGTAACCTCTGTCCAGTCCGCAGCAATAAGGTGATGCTGACCTTTGCAGAGCGCCTGGACGAAGCTCATGAGGTCGGGCGCTTTGCCGGAGCGTAGGATCTCACTCAGGGCCCAGATGTAGTTCTTTGCGAGGCGGAGTGTCTCGATCTTTGACAGCTTCTGGGTTTTGGAGTAACAAGGAACCACTTTCCGCAGACTCTCCAGAGCGTCGTTCAGTCCGTGCATACGGTTCCTCTCCCGGGCGTTGGCTTTCATTCGACGGACCTTAAACCTGCAGCAGAAGAATTCAGATTCATTGTTAGTCCTGTGATCTATCATCACGCCTGTGACTTCATAATGGTGATAAACAGCATTCAAGAATTACTTAGAGTGTCTGCAACCATAAGCGCTAACCATTTTAGCGGCACTCGCAGCAAACATGCTGCTGTATACACAGAGGAATTTGAGCAGTAATCACACCTCAATGTGTATTACTGATACTATACTACAGTATTAATAGGAACTCTGTCATCACACGCGTAAAGAAAACAGGAAAACAAGATTTCAAGCACAAAAACAGATCTCAGATTTTGTCATTTGAAATTTATTTGGAGTAATATTTGGAAAGTTCCGTCGTGTAACTTTCAGTGAAGACTCACGAGAGATGATATTTAGGACGAAAAAGTGCACTTGATATGAGCATAACTGCATTTTTCATCAATTTCTCTCTCTAATCTTGATTATAGCGGCTGGACAGCCTGAGGACACTGCCCACTTTTAACACGGAGGAGGAGAAAAAAAGGCAGACGACGACAGAAGGTGAGCGATCAGTTGCGCAAGTCAGTTGCTGAATTACTTTGTGTCCGCTTAAATCCATTTTAAATTTAAAAATTGGATCAAACGCTATGATCATCTCTAAACGTGCCTTCTTTTGCTAAAAGGAAACAGCTCTTAAGTTTAAAAAGTTATAGACCTGAGGGCATCCTCGTGTTAAGATGCTTTTGGGAAACAAGGCCACAGGAAATGAAAAATCTGGGACTTGGCTAAATAATTGACAACTGAACTGGAAGTATCCAAGTGGCAGCTGTGATGAGAACTCTCTAAATGCTAAGAAAAGGTACTTTAGTGCCTTCTTTCATATCTTATATCTTAGCGTAGCAAACTGGACCATTCTTTATAAAGAAAATGGCAATCTCTCCGTGCAGCGGTCTGGTGTGAGTGCCGGTGGATTCTCTTGACACTGTGGTTGTCTTCCCTGAGTCCTTATGAATTCTCCTTCACATCTCTCCTTGACCTTATGTTGTTTTCCAACCAGGTCATGGAAACGTGTTAAGGAGCAAACATGGGAGGTCATTTTTGACAATTATAGTCACGGACTGTGAGCGCAAGCGCCAAATCCCACTTTGTCACATGTTAAGATTCACCGAAAAAGCTTGGCGTATACAGTTTTCACGTCACGTCCTTAAAAAGTTCAATGGTTTATGGTTCTGTTTATGTATTTACATCAAATAATGATGAATTTGAAGGTTGCTTAGTTTGTTTTAAATCCAGATGTTTAATTCCTTTAGAGGGATGATGATGTTAGTCTGTGCATCCCTCTGGTCCACAGTGACATGTTTCCATACAGTGTACTGATCACAGTCCAGCACGTGAAAGGATGAACCCTGAAAGGATTTTTAATACTCCAGTTTCAAACTCAGGACAAAACAATTTTACATTTTAGCAGAACTCACACGCTGAAAATATCAGAACAAGCAGGGGAAAAGAAATCATTCTCCTTTACCTCTGCAGTCGAGCCTTTGTCATCTTCTTCTTCTTCGGCCCTCGCCGCTTGGGTTTGTTCTCGCCGTCCTCCTCCTCCTCCTCCTCTTCTTCCTCATCATCTTCCTCCTCTTCTTCCTCCTCCAGGTGGTGGAGGTGATCCTCCTCCTCCTCTCCTCCCCCCGCCCTCACCGTCTCTCCTCCTGCAGGGCTGTGAAGCTCCTGCTGCCCCTCTGAGTCCACCGATGCCTGCTCCTCCCGCACAGACCTGGTCATGATGCTGATTCTCTGTTTGACAAAGACAAAAAATTGTGTTCATTAGAAAACATTAAAACACTCCTGCAGAGAGCTCATTATCACAATTACTCTCTGTATGGACATGTAGAGGCAAAGAAGAAAGCTTATTAGTAGAAAAATGATATTTAAGAGGCCTCCAAACATTTTACTCCAAATTCATTTTGTTTTTTGGGAGTAAAATTAGTTTTCCTGAGCTTAATATTACAATAAAATGAATTATCAGATAAAACACATGATTATATGTTAATGTAGTGATGAAAACATTCATTCCCAGGAGACCAGGCTCATAACAGGTTAATTCCTGTGCCAAATCAGCAGGTAATGAAGAGGAATCTGAAATGTATTTTCCTTAAAGTAAAATATTAAAAACCATTTAATGGAATGATTTAATTAGTGACTCGTCTCAACTTAAAAAGAAAAAAATACGGTTTTTTATGTTAAAAGACACATTTAAAACTGTTTATTGAAACATGCGCAATAAACTCGGTGTGTGACATCTTAATTTTCGCGTCTCCCTAATTTTATCACGGCTTAACATTTATTTTAAAAAAAAATCATTTTACATGTGATTCCTGTTGCGTGCCTTCGCGGTAAAATGAACTAGACAAGGCGACTCGCAGCAGTCTGTTGCGGTGACTGTGGAGAAAATAGCAGGTTGGAGGATGAAGCGTCGGCTGCAATCACCAGCATCCCGCAGAGTCAGGTTCATTTTATTTTTGTAGAACATATGAGTGAAATTTAAGCGGGCGAGTTTAAATTTAGGTTTAATGTAATTGTTGGCAAATCGAACCGAGCAGCCTTTCAGACTGTCCGAGGTGAAGCGGAGTCAGCGCTTTAGTCACTTCACCTGCTGATAACCTGTTCAAATCCGCAGCTCTGGTCTCTGAGAACCGGCTGTTTAAGAGACAAGCAAATTAAAAAAGAACAAAAAAAAAAGAATTCTGAAATTCATAAATTATTTCTTCCACCACAGAAAATATTCAAAACTAAGGCGAAAGTTTTAATAAAGTCTCAAAACGCAATGATGAATTTGAAATTGAAATTAGCGGTCCGGAGGTAGAAGCTTTGAATAATTATTATACTCATCTAATAACTGACCCCGGAGCCGTTACTTTAACAAGCCAACGGACAGGTGAACGGACAGACCAGACGAACTAAATAAAAAGCAAACAAATATGATTTTGTATGATTCCACAGAAAAAGGATGGTTTGGGGAAAAAAAATGTTTCGATGGCAGACAGCCAGGCAACTGCGAACAGACTTAGAATACGGCATAATAAAAATGTTTGATGAACTAAAACAAATTACAAAAACAGGAGAAAAAAAAATGAAATCTTGGTTTATTTTGAAGGATGCTGCTGTATTTTGACAGGCCGGCGGATGAGATGAATTATTCCGTTAGTGTATGATTTCCTGCTATATTAAAAATATAATTTTTTATTATTATTAATAAGAATTCCCAATTATTATCCTGAAGGGTGAGGTTACACAGAGACACATCAGACAAATCTCTCAGAGGGGGAATCTATCAACCACATATTGGTTATTAACCTGTAAAAGCCCTACCTGTTGTAATGAGCCGTTGTCCGTCAGATCGCACGCATTCCGCGCGCCCTTTGTGCGTGTCCGTGCGTGACTATGCGTGAACTGCTGTAAGCTTTTTGAGGTGTGTGTGGGAGATGATGCCGCTTTTATATTCAGCACACACACACAAGGGGATGGGGGGGAGAAATTAGCATATGAGGCCACACCCTCCCGGCACGCGCCATATGGTGCGTACGTCATTAAAACGGCCCCGGGGATCACGTGACAAATCTTCCATTTGTATCAGCGAAGGACTCCCTCCTTCCCTCCTTCCCTCTCTCTCTCTCCTCTCTTTGTCAGGAAAGTTGACCATCTGTCGCCACATACATGCACGCATGCGCATATCATACTAATCACCATCATCATGGAAGGTGTGTGGTATATGTAATAATTTTATGATATTTGAGAAGAGGCTGCTTTTCATGTCTAAAAGTTTGTCATCGTTGTTGCTGAAGAAGAAGAAGAAAAGAAGAGATGCTGCTGCTGATGATGTTGATGATGATGATGGCGATGATGATGATGATGATGGTGATGATGGTGATGATGATGGTGATGCTCTCCAAAATCAGAAAAGTGCAATCAGTGAGCAGTGGGACATTTGTGATCAGGCTTGGACCGGCCTGCAGAGAGGAGAGAGAAAGGAACATGACGTAGGTGACCTCATCACACTGGGACTGCATATTTGAATAGTCAAGTATACGTTAATACACTCTGGTGTACCCTGAGGAACATGTTGCTTCAGAGGGATCAGTTCATGTGTTGCTTTTGGATTTTTCATATACTTTGTTGACAATGAGAGAAATATAAAACACCACCAGACTGAGAAGACCACCTCCAGGTGTGGTCTGACTGATCCAGGTGTGTTCTCTTTACACTGCCAGCTGCATTCTTGTGTGTGTTCCTGACCCAGAAAAGATATCTAGATGACGTGCTAATGAAATGGGCTCCAATTAGCCACCTGTACTAATTTGTTGGTGCAGGATCAGGCCTGTGAATCGCCTTAGAGCTGGTATTGAGTTAAGGCCCTGTCAAAATGTGTTTCCTCTCATTTGAATATTTACCCAACCTTAACCCCAACTGTTGTTATAGCTGGGCATGTCTGCCATGCCCAGCTATAACCTAACCTTGGCCTGTACCCCAACCACAGGGGGGTACACAGGTGCCAAGCATGTTCGTCCTAGGATGAATTCCAGTAACTCTGATGATTCCTGCCTTTTCTACAAGCATACATTCCCATCAGCCTCAGGTGTAGTCAGTAAATTTTACATTCAGTGCTGATTAGAAAATGTTGGCGCACCAACACAGGGAACATGGTTAGCATTTGGCTAACCATTGCATGAGCATGTTAGCACGTGTTAAGATTTAGTTCAATGAACGTCTCATTACGACTTAGAGAGCTACCAGAATAGCTCTTAGAGCTTTGACACAGCTCAAGGAGCCAGTATGCTTCACGAGGACTGTTTCACCATGGAGACCCATGCCCTGACTTTTTGCTGATATCAGATACATCACCATCACATCACATCACCTCTGACCAATAGGAAAGAAGCAGTGAACTTTGGACCATGCTGTTCTCCAGTGAAATGGTTGCTATGGGGAAAATAAACCAGTTGCCAGGAGGTTACCGGGCAACTTTAGAGGACCTTGCCGTATCTGTCCATCAGTGTGAATCCTCTGGCAGCTAATGGTTAACACAAAATCAATCTTTCTGTCCCTCTGCTGGGTCAGATCCAGATTAATGAATATGTAATTGTATCAACTCAGATTACTCTCTGTGGTGTTCAAAGTATAAACGTATACATGTAATTATAGCAAACTTTTCTCCCTTCGAAGTACTTTAAAAACAGAAGTACAGAAACCCCAAACAGTTCACACAAAACTCATTGTTTAGTTTACAACTCAGACTCTTGTGTTTTCAGCTCTAGTGCCTCTTATGAATGAACCACCTAATTACAATGTCTATGGTTTAAACATCACCGTAGAAAAATCTTTTTCCTCTGTTATTTAAATCAAAGTAAACTCAAGGCACCGCACCTCGCTGTTGAATAAAAACTGTTGGCTGTGTGTGTGTGTGTGTGTGTGTGTGTGTGTGTGTGTGTATGTGTGGTTCTCATTGGTTGCTTTGTCCATTCTTTGTATGAATAGGGTGATTTGACCTTCTGCACACACACACACACACACACACACACACACGAGCACTCACATTAATACATCTCAGACAGTAAAAGCAGTGTCTTATAATTAAGATTACCTGTTATTGGAGCAACCAAAAGCCAAATGTACCTATAAAATTAAATGTATAATTAGAGGCACAACTGTCGACAGTATTTGGTTACAATTCTAACTCTGATTTGGTCGTTCAGTATCTGTTTATCCACCAGACTCCCCCTGTGAATGCCCACTGAGTTACAGTTGTTGAGAAATTAATTCATAAGCATTCTATGTAACCTGTTTTCCTGTTTCCTGTGCATACTGCCCTGTATATATTGTTGATAGTTATAGTTTACAATCTCCTGTTTAGATTTATTTCTTTTTTTTTTACATTCATTCTATTTATTTTTTGTTATTTTGACACCTCATTCTATTTTGCTATCCTCTTTCCTGCTGAATGATCATTATTTCAGTGGTGTTTGTTTTCCATCTAGTGGTTACACGTGCTACTGCAGGGCAAAGCACAGTCGTTCACAGTCTCTCTTTAGGTTTTAGGCCTGAAATATGAAAGGTGGAGAGTAACTAAGTACATTTACTCAACTACAGGTTTTAAGTACAATTCAAGTCTTAAGTTCAAAAATTGAAGTACTTGTACTGAACTTGACAATTTTAATTCTACGACCCTATGCTTCTTCTTAACTACATTCCAATTCATTTAGAAACATTGTACTGTAAACATTGTAAGACTTACAACATAACTACTTTACAAATTAGGGATTTTACATGTAAATTATGTGAAGAGTTTATAAAATGCGGTGCAGCTATTTACTACAAAACTACAAAACAGTTGAGGGAAAAGTACCTAAAATTGTTGGTTACACCCTTAAATATGACAGCATTAATAATACCCAATATATAGTTTATTATTAACCATCTGAACAATTGTGCAATGTAACTCAGATCATTTACTCAATACTGTTCCAAAGTACAAGTTTGGGGAACTGAGTCTTTTCATGCCTACTTTGCTTCTACTCCACTTTTCACAGAGAATTATTATTGCCAACTTTTTACATCGCTACAGTTACTTAACAGCTTTAGACATCACGATTTCTGTGAACAAAACAAATACGTGGAGCTCATCACTATGATGTTGGTTTTTTTTTCCAGATATCAAACAAGCCAATGGCAAATAATTATTAAGTTTACACAATCGTTTTGTGTGAAGGTGTCACTTTTGGCTCTGGGTCAGTAATCAGCAGACAACCATCGACAGTTAAAGTTCTCTGCAAAAATAGTTTAAATCAACAGCAAATACTGTTTTTACATATACATGACAGACAATAATCTAAAAGCTTAATAACAGCTTGATAATAGCTTGCTTTTGAATAAACAATGTGGGATGTTTACTTGTAACAGAGTACTTTTATATAAGTAAACAATACAGTTCCTCGATCACTGTCTGAAAGGACTGATTTTGCATTATTAGTACTTTTAACTCAGCTACTTTTTGCTTATTTTAATGGTTGTACTTGTAACTTAAGTAACATTTTGGATGCGGGGCTTATAACTGAATATCTGCATACTGTTCTTTGTCCGAACATCAGAAGTGATCTGAACATATCCTACAACCCGCTCACTTCCTTCATACATGCCTAAATGTATTAGTGTTGCATGTCTATGCTGCATGCACGGTGGCAGACCGGTAGGTGTCGCTGTTTCTCCACCGCAGCCTGAAGAGGACACGCCTCCTCTCCTCCCCCTCCTCCTCCTCCTCCTCTCTCCATGCTGCTGCTTTCAGGAAGCGGAAGCAGGAATGTTGGAGTGTTTTCAGAAAAGTTTGGACAAGTTTGACAGTTGAGGAGCAGAGACACAAACTGCGTAGAAGCATGACGGTGAGTGACTGAGCCGCCCGCCGCGCTGCCTTTAACACTGTTCGTTGCGCCGCAGGCGCTGAAAGACCTGCTGGTGTTCTTCTGCGGACACGGAGGGTTTTTACTACGGCTGCTGTCAGTCCCATCAGAGCAGGAACCACTGAACAGGATAAACAAGTTGGTCTCATCGAGAAAGGAAGGGGACAGTTTGGTGTCACATGGTAAATTTTTAAAGAATGTCAGATGCTCAGTGATTTATAAGAAATGGTGAAGGGTGACTGACTTATGTTGACGGATCAGATAGTTAAAGTGACAGATTCAAAGTCGCATCCATAAGGCATGTCCACATTACTCTGCGTGTGTGGGGGTGTGTGCGTGCGTGCGTCAGTCAGTCAGTCAGTCAGTGCTGGGACCTTAATCGTGGTCCCCGCGGATTCAGACTGCTCTTGGAGTGCTAAGACTTGGTTTTACTGTTCATGTCACAGTTAGATCAAGGTTGTGGGTACAGTTATGTACGTATTTAAATGGGATGTTTGTGCATGCATGTTGTAAAAAGGCCTCTCCCCACGGGGGGAGTGGAACAAACGCGCGCGCGTGTGTGTAGGTGTCTAAAGTTGTTGAAATTGCACGTTGACAAACAAGCTGTACGGCTCTTGAGGTGGATGTTTTCTAGGAACCGTTGCGCTGCGGCAGCAGGAACAGTGAAGCTGGACGGTGCTGGAAAGTGACTCGGTACATCTACTCAGCTACTGGTCTTAAGTGAAGCTTTGAGGCCCCAACAGTAAGCCAAGTAGCAGCTATTACATTAAAAGTACTGCTTACAGATTAAGTCCATTAGTAATAACCATATAGCAATTCTGCCAAAGGCTTACTATTGCTCTTGATACATTATGTACGTTTTGTTCTTAACGTGTCTCTATTCTCGCACTTGATGAAGTATAATGTGGTTATGTTGTGTTATCAATACTTCTAGCACATAAACTAAATATGTCTTCCTCCACTGAATCTGGATGTTTTCGCTCACTTCACCCCTGCTTGTGATACACATTTCCCAAACCCTGACAGCTTGTGGCTCTGAATAGCCAAGTAGGGTGTCAAATAATATTTATTTACAATTTTTGATTAATCTTCAGATTAATTACCAGTATTTGAAGAGGTACACCACCTCTCACATCAAAATCTTAAGTAGGAAGTGTTACAGCACAGTGTTCTTTTGTGTCAAAACTACAATTACTTGCTGGGCAGATAAATGTGATCCAGTTTGGCTGGGGCTCAGAGGTAGAGCAGGCAGAGCAGGTCGTCCACCTATCTGAAGATTTGGAGTTTGACACCCGGCTCCTCTGGGCTGCATGCTGAAGTGTCCTTGGGCAAGGCACTGAACCCCAAATCGACTGAGCAAATTCTGTCCTTTCTGCAGCTGCGATGTATGAATTGGTTGTGAATGGGTCATTGTGCTTTGACTGGTTGGAGGACCAGAAAAGTGCCATATACGTACAGTCCATTTACCTTTTTTTACCATCTTTAGCCTCCAGGTTAGTGTAGTGAAGTAAAACTGACTGTTGTTACTTCAGCCAGTCAGGTTACAGTTTTTCAAGTCTTACAACCAGAGCCCATAAAAACATTGTTTCAGTTTTTTTTTTGGTCTGTTATCATTATGTGAACTTGTTGCTTGTGGCGTTTTATGAATATTTCAGGATAGTTTTATTCTACTATGGCTGCAGCTAATGACTCTTTCCATTATTTCGATCAATCTGTTGATTTTTTTTTTTCTTGTTTAACCAAAAATATTAGTCTTGTGTGCAAAATGTTGGAAAATAGTCAACTGCAAATTAAAATTTCTATTTGCAAGCGGCATAAATAATTGAAAACCCCCCCAAATATATTTCAGTTTACAATCATATATGACACACAGATCATACCGTCATTTGCCTGAGAAATGGGTGAAACAATGAAGCGAGTATTGAAATCAAATCGCTTCAGGTGTGCTCTGATTTCTGTCTGCTGATTACCAACACCAGGAGATAAAACTCTTTTTTTTTCAGTCGTAGATAACATTTAGTAAATTAAACTTGACCCATAAAGCAAACAGAGCAGACCGACTTTTATGGCAACTTAGAGGCGCTGATTATGAGCCTGATTCGAAGCACGATCGAACCTAACGTGAAACAGAAAGAGAGATTTAGGACATGAGCGTTTCTTCCCAATGCTTCCCTCTGATATTTAGTCCCAGGGCTCTATACAGTAGCCCTAATAGTAATACTTAAGTACACAAGTAAAAGTATTTTGAAATGACACCAGCCTTTGTTCTGTGTGTCATCTTACAGTTTGCTGTGGCAATGACGTCAACGGGCTGAGTCGCACTGTTTAACTCTGTTTGCAGTGATCAGTGTCAGTGAGATGAGGGTTCAAGTGTCAGCGCGGCCGGAGTGTTTGCCGCGTTGGGGCTGCAGGAAACGCACTAAATGTAAATGTGGTTTCACTCATGCAGTCGTGACCTCGGAGTCTGGTTTCTGTCAGAGTCGACAGGTTATCTCGGAGACGGACGGGAAAATCACACAGTAAGTCAGTAGGTCAGCCCCCACTGAAAGGCCGTCCCGTTTACAGTGATATAAAACAGAGAAAAGCGGAAGCTACAACTTTGTCGCAAAGGCGCGTAACCTAGATGTACGCTTGCTTATGTGTGATTAATGGTCCATGATGTGATATGTCAGGAAATGTCCTCACATCGACCTTTCTTTATGAATACATTTCGAGATGTTACACGTTTGACTCACTGACCCCACTGTGCTGAATTTCCCCGTTCTTGGCTTCCAATAGAAAGGCAATTCTTGGGTTTTATAAAAGACAACTTACCTTTTACTTTTCATTTTGAAACTGGTGTGGTCACGTGTTGCAGCAGTAATCCAGAGTAAGAATCTTAAAAAGTATTTGACGGTGAGTACATCTGCCAGTGTTTTATCTATTTTACACATTTTCCCAGTCCTCTTACTTAAAACAGTCCACCTAAATCTTAATTCTGTCTTGATTATATCTTTGACCTCAATATGATGAAAACAAAAAAATCTGAATACCTGAAACCACAGTGTTACCTCATCAGTTACATGTTTCTTAAAATAATTTAGCTTCTGGTTGGCATCTGAAAAGACAGTTTGTGATTAGAAATTGAGTGTTACTAGTATATTTTACAGCATATCGGCATATAAATGAGTCACTGTGAAGAAGATCTTACCTTCATGCTAAAATTCAGTCAATGAGCGCTGTTGAGTGCGTCATATTAAAGTTAGACGTCTAAAACAATAAAGCTGAAACAAGCAGTCCGTTCGCTGATAAGTCAGTCATCAATAAATACATCAATAAATCTAAATTACCTTTATAATCTATACTTTAACGTTTTAATAAGTAGTTGCTAATTAAGAGGAAAATTCATTTCTATTCTTTGTCTTTGGAATAATAGCAACTGCATGCAGGATGCAAAATGCAAAATGATACTGCTTGGTGCACGGTATGGGAGAATTGGAGAATATGACATGAATTCAGCGTTTTCTCTATAAGACAGAATGTTGGTGTACTGCAGGTCCACCAGGTTGGTTCAGACTGAACTGTTTCAAGAACTGTTGAATGGATTGTCAGGATGAACGCTGATGACGGTCAGTCTTAACACTTATTGACTGTAATAGCTCCACTTCTATAAGACGTGCTCACAGCATCCAAAGCACTGCTGTGGCTGTAGACCCTCAGTCTGTTTAACAAAACAGGACATGATTATTATGATTAGTATACAGTTTAAAATACAGTTAGAAATTACTTAAATTATTATTAAAAAGATGAAACATCTGATCAAATATGTAGTGAACAAAGAGTCTGACACTGAACACCAGCTTGACAGGTGGATACTTGGCACCGCAGACAGATTTCAGTCAATGAATCACTGTAAAAAAAAGCATTAAGGTTACATATCCAGCCATATTTCCACTGTGAAAACTAGTCACCACTGAATACTGTAATAATTATTAGGATGCAAACTAAAAACAGCTTAGTTCCCTACACTTCAAACACACTGTAGCCTCCTTTAGCTGAGTTTTTGATAAATATATAAGAGATAAAGCTGGATAAAGTATTGGTGATTGATGACTCATTGGACCAAGATGGAAACCCAGCTCTGTGGCAGCACAGAGGGCTTTTTGCCCATTGCTCACTCCGCACACTGCCTGCCTCTTGCTGTTTTCTGACATTCCAGTTTGTTTTGCATTTACATGAGAAATCTAAAAATAATCCGATGCCTCCTTCACTCCCCTACTCTGTCTCTCCGGGACAGGAAGTTGTTCTGTTATTCATTCTAAACACTCGTTTCCTGTTTCACACGTACTCATTTAGATTTGGCTGCATGCTCCCCTTATTACTCTCCATCCTTTTCTCCTGTCAGTGGCTCCATGTGGGTTATCCTATATTTAGCGTACCTCTGTGCTGTGGTTGTTTCTTTGCACCACCTCATTTGTTAATCTTATTTTCTAGATGTTATCTACAGTTTTATTTTAGTAGACGATGAGGCGCTATTGTCAGCAACCATGTGACCAAATAACATATTTATTAGTATTTCACTGGTAAACAGCGGCTTAGTCACAGACCTTCTCGGTAGTCATCACACTGCTGTTGGCGTCACCAGCTGGATGCAGGGCTCATCCTCTACGTCAGTCAAAGTCACCCGTTTATAAACACAGTGACCGAGAAGTGAATCTAAAAAGTAGTTAATAATGGAAATACTCATTAGTTACACCCCACAAAATCATATCTAAGACTTCGAAGTCAACATTTACTCACCTTTATTTGTTTTTTTGTTTGTTTTTTTTTTGTATTTGTGCGGTAACACGGTTGAGAGCAGCGTCCCTGTTGATGCACTGACACTTGGACGTCAGACATTTGACAGGGCGGCTACTGAAAAAAAAAAACACTTTTCATACCAAACCTCAAAAGTCACATCGCTTTCACCACGGGTGGAGAAAGTGCTCACATCCTCTACGTCAGTCAAAGGACCACAGTCTATAAAAAGTCTCCAATTAAATTCACATCCTGCGCTCGACTTCCGGCCAGAGTATAAGTGTTCACAATCAGGATCATTGTCTGCAATCCTTTCTGTAACACAAAATGTCAAATAAATGATGTGGAGTACAGCACAGTGTAGGGATATCCTGAAAGCTATTTTTAGCACTGCATGAAGAACTTTTCATCTAGTTAGAAACTCTGATGAACTACGGCCTAATAATTTGAGATAAGATAGAACTTAAGCCATCCCGACATAAATACTTGTGCGAATTATGTTAAATATACATACATACGTAGCAGAGGAGAATATGACACATTAACATAACTAACATAACTACATTTCTCAACCACTCAATCCAAATTACGAAGGTTTTGACTCAAAGCTATTCAAACGGACATTGTGATTGTGATCAGAGAGAAGGTGTATCACTCTCTGGAGGTGTTGGAACTGTAAAACACCATTAATGACTTTACAGTGATGTCACAGAGTGGAGTTTCTTTCCTCACAAATGATCTTTGGCTGAGTACAGAAACCCATAAACCTGTCAAGTTTACTTTTTAATCAAGTTATTCAAAGAATTAATGTTAGTTAGCGACAGCTGATGCAGTCTACTGCTGGTAACATCTAAATGTCCAATGATGGCTTCTGTAACAAGCTAAAACTGTCCCTGATTCCTCTTCAGAGTTGTGCAGCGATGCACTTCTCTCAGCACTCTTGCCATACTCGGATCGCTTTGAAGTCCCACTTATGTAACCTCGTAAAGGTCCATCTGCAGTGTGCGCTAGACATCCCCTTGAACTCCTCTGCTGCGTCACTTTTCATTTTTGGAGAAGAGGGTACGTATGCCAGCTCCAAACCCAGCGACTAGGGCAGGTGAGGAGCATCAGTTGTGTTGGTGCCGCCAACAAAAACAACCTCTGTGCACTTTCTGTGCTTTTCTTGTGGACGGTTCAGGACATTTAGGCCAAGTTTCCTGACCCCGGTGGATAAATTCAGTCTGCACAACCCCATGAATGAAAAAAACAGTCAGCTTGCCCTTCTGATCTGCGGGCTTTTGCTAAACTAACTGACTGCAACATCACGCAAAAGCAGCATTGCAGACATGTTGCTGCAGTTGGTAATGACATACAGCTCCTGTCCTGCAGGTTAATGCTTGCTTGTTATTGGGTTGTGCTGCTTTTAGGAACAGCAGAAGTGGTAAGGAATTTTTTTATGGGTCCTATTAGTTTATAACTTTACTGAAGTAGAGTACTACAGGAGATACGGTCAGGTAGTCATTTCATGTAGTGATTTTGACAACAATGTTTCCTCACTGTTTGTTTTCTGGGTTTGATTTGAACAAAGCATGGTGCTTGTGTGTGTGTGTGTGTGTTCGTGTAAAGTGTGTGTGCTCTTTTTTTTTTTTTTTCTGGCTACTGTGAGCGCCTGCATGTGAGCGTGTGCGTATGTGTAATCTCATTTAGCGTGTCAGTGTAAGTAAACCCGGTCATCAATAATTAAGTCCACTTCTCAGATTCCCATCTCACCACAAAACAAACTCTGTGTCGTCGCATCACGATGGCGCGCAAACTGTTTGTTTAGAGCTCATTTAATGAAACCTTTGATAATTACTGATCAGCATCGCCTGGATTCAAGTCTGTTGCCTCTTGCAGTCCGTAGACTCTCTGTGTACTTGCCCTCTCTGCCTGCTGTCTCTTCTTTGTTATCGGCAGCCAGTTCTCCTGCACCTGCACGTATTTCTTGTATTGGCTTTATTGTGCCAGAGCAATTAAACCACAGTTATGTAACTTTTTATGTTTGTGGATTGTATGCCTCTGCTTAGTATAATTCAATAGACGCCCAACAATGCAGAACAATATATATTTTGTGATCCCTATTTTATTTGCTTTGAACACCATGGATTTTGTGCGTCTGTCTTGCTGTTTTCAATAGTAACTTTGATCCTATATTTGCTTATGGCATAACATGTGACTACAGATCAACAACTCAGAGAGCAACTCAAATGTACAGCATGTTAATAGAAACATCTGTCTCTTTCTTTCTCTCTGTTCCTTCTCCCTCTCTGTAGGTGCGTGTGACCCGTTGCTGATGTTGCTGTAGTTCTGTCAGTCTTCTCTGTCTGACCCCAATCAGGCACACAGACAGGCAGATATGGAGAGCGGAGCGCTGGGAATGGAAACAAGCGCCGCTCCAGGTGGGTCGTCCAGCTTAAACAGTTGAAACCATTTAATAAAAGTTATGGATAAACAGTTGGCCCTTAGTCATGTCTTTATTGTCCCTTATCAAACTAGAGGTAGAAAGGAACAGTTAGGTGGCCTAGATATGCAGGGCGAGGACTGATACGTGTGATCGCTCAGCTTGACTCACCTGCCGTGTGTGTTTGTACTCAATCATTCTGTTTGTCAGGTTGAATACCTACCAAACCTGACTGATGACTTAATAGCAGTTAGGCCGTTTGATTGAGTGTTCGCTTGATTGGTCCTTAGATCCCAGAGGGCAGTCAGACTGCAACATAGCCTGTCTGCGGCGTCGGGCCTGGGCACAGAGCAGAGACTCCGTCTGGCAAGAACCAGAAGCAGAGCAATGTGGCCCCGAGGGCGCCCCCCAGAACCAGAGGGATGGGGAAGCACAGAGATCCTCAGAAGAAACAGGTTAGAGTGAGCTCAACCGTCACAAAAGCAACGTTGTAACTGGGAATATTGTGACAATCTTATGTGTTTTTAAAAAGCAAACTATTGCACATTAACCTCATATTTCCTGAGAAAATTCAGTTTTCTGCAATATTCACTTCCCCACTAACTAGCAGCTACCTTAGCTGAGTGCCAGAGTCAGACACAGATTGCAAAAAAATTGGAAAACGGAAAGCCCAGTAGTGTCGTGTCTTCATTACACTTTTTATCCACCAGAGTGAAAGAACAAGTTTATTTTTATAGTTCAAAACAAATGTGGGCTACTGGGATATTTTATTTATTCCTTTGATTAAATGGATGAAATGTTGATATTGGTATGGCCCAGTTGAAATGCTGACGCGTGTTAAGCTGCAGCATCTCTAATGTATTGAAGTAAACGGGGAAAAACACAGTTTCTTTCAGCACTTGTCTGACAGGATATCAAGGTTGACGACGAGACATGTGCAGGGTATGGGTAGGTGATGCAGATACATTCCTTTATCGGGGTCTGTGTGCATAATCACAACAGTTTTTTTTCTTTTAAGTGAATTATATTAACTCTCATCCTATTGGTTTCAGCCATGCTAGCAGCTTAGCGGGGATGACAACTTTGTCCGGTTAATCCACCACTTTAGTTCAGACTATAATATCTCAAAAACTGCAATTTCCCCAGTGTGAGACTAATAAAGGAATCTAATCTAATCAAATCGAATCTAAAAACTATTGGATGGAGTGAAATGTCCAATTTTATAACTGAATCGCCTGCCTTTTCCCATAGAGCCACCATGAGGATCGCCTTTGTTGTATTAATTGAAATTGCTCCAGAGTCGAATTTGCTCCATAACAACAATCATCAGATCAAAATGACAATATCACCAATACTGAAAATGAACTGTAACTTAATGCTTCTGAAACAATGTGACATTTGCAACAGCCTTAGATGTCTTTCAATTATCAGTGTTAGCATACTGATGTTAGCATTTAGCTAGGAAGTACACTAGGAAGTGCTAAAGTCACTGGGCCACTGCGGCATGGCAGCCGACTCTTAGTCTTGTTTAAACATGCATGATCCTCATAAGTCATAGTGGCTTTATTCAATTGTAAACGACTTTTGGATCCAGTTGGAGTGTCTCTGCTATTTCCCACAATGCTTCAGAAAATAAGTGGTAATAAAAAATGAATGGGTTCCAAGTGTGAGGATTTTCTGTCATATTTATATATATAAATATATTATAATTTTTTTGCACTACTGATTAAACAAAATAATAATTCTTGTCCTTGTACGCTTTGCTTTTCACTTAACAACTAAATGGATAAATAATTGACAGGTTGAATGAATCTGAACGTCCTTAGCTGCATCCACAGTGGTGTGAACAGGAATAGGATGTGACTAGTTTATATGTGAGGCTGCAAACTTCTGGAACAATGACTGTAAACTGTAGATACTGAGAATTAAACCCTGAAGTCCGGCACCACTGTAGTGTTTTTATTAGCATGTTGTAATCACAGTTGCACATGGCATGTGCTCACTTGTTGCTCTAACAGGCTCGTGTGTCTCTCTCTGTCAGGGCCTGTTCCTAACAAGATAACCAGCTGGCTGATCGAATGCAGGTACAGTATCCATTCACCACCTGATTTAAGCACCCCGCTGATGCTTCTCAGTGCCCAATAGCCCGTTGACTACATGTCATATGAACAGTGCAGGTTTCAGTTCAATCTGCACTTGATTATACTTGAGATTAAAGCTGACCCTAATGTCAAATTACCTGAAACCAGCAACTCCACAAAGGGAAGAAAATCAATGAAAGTATGAATAAATGATTAGAAAATGAAAAGTACAGTAAACAGACTGGTTTTCTTGCTCACTGGTTTATTGATCTGCTCTCCTTATGCCTGGAAGAATATGTATGTGTATTTAACAACGGTGTTATCAGCTGCTGACGTAGAACCCGCACACAACACGTAGAACACACACACAAAGGGAGCAGACCAACGCCTAGAGATAGGCCACGCAGAGCTGTTCAGGCAAAGAGAGAAGGAAAGAAGGAAATGAAGTTGTCGGAAGAAGCTGGCAGAAGGCAGAGAGAAAGTCAGAAAAAAGAAAGGAGAGTAAACAGAGGAGGTGTTCCTCCTGCTGAGTCAACACTGTTATCACACACAAACACTGTCACACTGTAATAGCTGTTGTTACCCACAACTCTCTTAATCTACAGCGCTCTCACGTGTCCTGTGTAACATAACATCACTGTGGTAACATGACCAGCGGAATCAGAATCACTGGTTGCTATGGCAACGGCTACAGGGCAGGGGGGCTGAGGCCAACATGGCTGCTGGTGGAAAGTGGGAGGAATAGCAAACACTGCGGCTGCGCACTGTTACACAACCGTCCGTCCGTGTGTGTGTGTGTGTGTGTGTGTGTATTTGTTGAATGGTGGCATGAAGTTTGTCCCATTGATAAGAGGTGCGGGTTGTGTAACAGCTCAGTGTTTCCAGTGCCGGGCCGCAGACTGAACCGCTAGCTTACAGCTGCTTTCAACTAGCCTGATCTGTCAGCTAGTTAGCCTGGGACAACTAGCCTGGTCAGTAGAACACCTGGGATAACATTAAGTAGCCTGAGCTGACCAGGAATTGGCGTTCATCTGACAGGCACTTTGCTTGGTTTACTTAGCTTTAGCCTGACAGTTAGCGTTGGGGTTGTTAACTTTTGACTGACAGCCTGGAATTGTTATCCTTCACCTGGCTGGGACCTAACAGTGGAATACTTAGCTCTAGCATTGGCTTATTGGCTATTTCTATATACAGTGTGCAGTGTATACGTTTGCTGCTAGAGCTTAGCTTATATTAGGGGTTATTCCATGGGTTTGGACTGGATTGTTACCCTCATCAAGAGCAGGAGTTAGCCTGGGTTAGGTGGTGTTGCCTTGTCTGTTGAAAGTGAGTGTAGCTTGGTTTGGACTGTGCCTTTCCTGTCAGTCCAATGGTATTTTCAGCTGAGCATTAAGAACTAAGATGTTAACGCTGAATACTTTGGATGTGAGACCACACACGGCTACTGGAGGACAGACCTGTTGGCAGGTTAACACATCCTGAACGACTTTTTGTGTGCAGCACATCTGGCGTGTGCAAAGGCAACACTACGATGTGATGCAGCTGGTGTGTTTTGCTCCGTGCATTGATAGAGTTGATAGGATGGTCTGTTGGCTATTGTTCAACTTTTAATAGTCAGTTTATGGTTTTGGTTGATATATAACTCTCTCTCTGTCTCCTGCCCAGGACTCCCCTAGGAGCCTCTCTGGATGATCAGAGTGCTTCTCCCAACCGAGGTAATCAGCAATTTCTGTGTGTTGTTTCTATGTTTCTATATTGTTGGGACTCCAATCTCAAAACCTAATGGCTGTCTCAGTCCACGGGGAAATAGGCCAATATTTTGGGGCTTCCACTTTAGTCAGCGGATCTCTATTTAAGGGTAACAGATACCTGTGCCAAGACCTCCTCTTTCGTGCACCAGTCATTGTTTGTGATGTGATTAGCATTGTGTGTTAGGTCCAGACGACACTTCGGCTAGTCTCCGTAACCGGACATCTGCATATGAATGCAGGTAAAAGCGAGCTAAAACTGGGATTGCATTTTGGCTGATATGTTGCACCTCTTTTGCTCTTGACATGAACCGTTTACCTGCATGCAAACAAAGCCCGCTGAAACATGACAACGTTTGGGTGGTCACTGGATTTAAAACAGACTATAGACAGACACCAGGATGCTTCTGCAACCAAAATCTTGTACCGTTGCCCACAGATTCTGCATTTATATGCAGGGTATTATAGATCCCAACCTGTTGAAACACATACATCCTGGTAAATTTGTTTTTGACTAAAATACTTCAAATTTGTCCTCAAAACCTGTTTGTGAATTTGTTTTCGGTTACAGCGAGCAGTTATGTGTCACCTATGTAGCTATGGAGATGTTACCGAAGAGATTTTGTAACTGTACTGCTTTATGTGTGCGTGTGTATGTGTGAGAACAGGAGCACTGAGGAACGGCTGCAGCTTTGAAGATGACCTTTCACTGGGAGCAGAAGGTCAGTACTGAGAAAAACTCACAATACAAACAAGATTACCGGCTTCTGCTCATTGTTAATGGTTTCCCCCTCGTGTTCTACTAAGTTTGTATTTTGACGGTCGCCAACAACTAAAGGAACACGCTGACATTTTGATAAGTCCTCTTGTTCTCCATGTGACCCAAAGCCAGATGAGAAGATGGATATTAGATGGGATTTTTGAATCATTATTTGCGGAATCACATCGTGTCAGCACCACAAGGCACTAACCTAACTGTGATGTGAATAGTAATATGTGTGATTGAAACAGAGCACAGGCTGATGTGAGGTGTGTCTGCAGCCTCACATCCACTTGCTCTCTCAATGTTTTCGTGCTGGCGTATACACTTGCACTGTCAGCAGTCAAACAGAATAGGATCTTCGCAGTGTGTTAGGATTATATTACTAATTAATACCCCAGTTACTCTCTATATTAAGTTAATTGGGTAATTAAGATACAGATAAACATGTTCACAAACAATCAAAAAGGAATATAATAATAAAAAATCACTAAGGCTTCACACAGACAACAATATGCACCTGTCGCAATATCCAGCACTCAAGTGATGTAGGCGTGGCTGATTGTCATTGTCTCTCAATAATGCTGCTTCCTGTCAGCGTGACCCGTCAGCACCACGGCTTGTTATAGTTTTTGTATGTGATACATAACAAAACAACTCAAACAGATAAGGAGTTGTTTTTACCAATACATTTCTAACCCTGTCCCAGTCATACAACATAATATACTGAACTACAGTCCTAACCTTCTTCTGACTGCTCTGGTTAGGGTTTTATTGCTGGACTTTGACCAGGACCAGGAGTGTGTTCTGATCACTTGCTTGTCATTACTTGGACTGTTTGCAAATTTTAGCTTTTCACATGACAGAGAATCTTAAAAGACTCAGGAAAAAGGAAAATATAAAAGACTTTATATGCGGGCTGTTAATGGTGTTAAGAGTGAGATGATGGACTGTAGTATGACTGGGCATGAAAAATGAGCTGTTCTGTATAATTCTGAGTAAGGTTCATTGATGAATAAGATTCAGTTAAGATGATTATTATTATTAAACTGAAAGGAGCCATGAAGACTCAGGAACAGGAAGACTCAGGGCAGTAGTGAGTGGAGGGTGACAGTTAAAGCCTCTGTCGCTGAGGATCATAAACTGAGGATGCTTTCACACCTGTAGTTTATATATTTGTATTTTGTATATTTGATCCGAACAGAGGGAATACATATTTGTGTATATTTATGATCTGTGCTGTCTTTAAGATTTAAGATTTCAGTTTAGCATTGGGAAACAAGATGCTGCTTCTAATGCGGCCCTGGTCCAGTTCCTCAGTCTGCTCTGGAGCTCAGCCAGCAGCTGTGCCTGCATTAACCTGGCAAATACACCTTATACCGGTCATGTGTTAAAGCACCTTCATGTAGATGCTGAGATGGAGGTGACAACATAGCTCACAGCTGAGTGGTGAGGCAGCAGGCATGTAGAAGAGCGTGAGGCATGTGCGGAGCACTGATGGCTTTCGTACAACACCTGTGATCAAAAGAGTGTTTTGGATGTATGCTAAGTGCTCTCTTTACAAATTGGGATTTTGATGAGAACAATTAAGTATAATGTGAATGCAGCCTGACAACATGTGCGCAAATGAGAGGCAGATGTCTGCCAAACACAACAGTGTCAATAGAATCAAAAGAACACCAGGTGATACACCGCTCCATCTTCATTCCTCAGTCCTGTTTCTTCACAAGGGAAAAGTCAACAGTGACAAAGGCGTGGAAACACACTGCATGCATGACTGACTGCACGACTGTCCACCGAATTGTGTGTGTGTGTCTGTGTGTGTGTCTGTGTGTGCGTCTCAGTGTGAGAGAGAGAATGTGCGTCTGTGTATGTGTGTTTTCATCATACCTGCTGTGAATGCATCAGTAATGGTTGTGACAGCAAGAAGGTGAAAGTGTTACTGAATGTACAATAGACTGTAATGACTTTATGTTGAAGCACTGAACACTGACATGTGGGAATGCTGTGTGTGTGTTTGTGTGTGTGCATGTGTGTGAGGTGTGTGTGTGTGTGTGTGTGTGTGTGTGGGCAGGTGGTGGAATCTGGGCCTGAATAGATGTTAATGAGCTGATGTTGAGAGGTCGCAGGTCGTGTAGATTTGATCAGAGGCATCCTGTTCAGGAACTGCATTCTTGGATAGAGATTATTTATAACACAGTTAAGATTTACTACATTTACTTCACAGACCCATTCTGAGTTGCTGGTGTGCAGGCAGACATCATATCATCTTATAAAAGTGAGCAGTCAGCTGACTGACATCCTCAGCGTCTGGGACAGATTGTTTAGTTCTTTGCACAGAGACGTCCACAGTAAATCCACTTAGGGGCTAATGAAAACAAGTTGTGTAGACACTGACATAACAAAACTAAATGAAACTAATATAGAGAACTTGTTTGCACTCATCCAAAGCCATGTTTGTGATTATTGTTATTCCAATATTTACTTTCCTTTTAGCTCACCAGTCAGTTGCTAGCTGCTGTTTGTTGCCGGGCAGGCTTGTGCACAGTTTTTAAGGCTTTCTGCTAAAATACACATGTCCCCCGTAGCTGGAAGGTTCACTGTGAGAGCACTAAATTGCAAAGTTGCTGTTAAACTAAACAGGGAGCTCAAACAGACTGTGAAGCTTTGTGGAGCTGCAGGATCGGGTGGAAATTTAATGACAATGAATCAAATTAAAACTCTTGTTTAATGTTTTAAAATGAACGATGAATGGCTAGGGATGCAGAGCGGGATGTGACTTAAAACGTTCACACTTTTAGTCCCGTTTAGTGCCATAACCAGGTCTGTTTCTGAGTTTCTGTACATTCCCGCTGCCTCTCAGGTTCGTGTTGTGTTTTCACACACCGCGGCCTTTGAATACCGGCAAGCTTTCTCCATTTGAACTGGTTGAAGTATTTGTTAAAAACCTGAGCGGGCTCTTTAGTTAAGTGCTTCTGTCTGATTCTTTTCTTCAGCCTAAACCTCACCTCGTGTTGTTATGTCCTGACAGTAAGTGCCTTAATCATGTTGAAGAATGACATTTTCCAGAAGCTTATGCCCTCAGTGGTGCGGGAGACAGAAGAGATGTCATGTATGAGCAGATCGTAATGGGCTGTAATGTTGCCAAACGTTATCAGGACAGGACGGGAGGGGATTAAAGTGTGAATGCGTGAAACTGATGGACGTGAATTAGCTGATTAAAGGATTCGGGGTGAATAGGGTGGAAGTGAGCTGGTGAATTAGCGTAAGGAGGCGAGTTCTTGTCACGTTTAGTTCTTTTAATCTAGTTTTCCATCAGAGAAGAAAACACCGTGGATTCAAAGAAAGAAAAGGAAAAATCAGCTGAAATGAGGTGGAAAGGGCGAAGAGACACTCAGACTGACGGTGGCAGGGCGGCAAGTCCCAACAGGTTGTTCTGAACTGAATAACAGTCGCACCACTCCAGCTGGTGGTGACTGTCAGCTCGGCATATTATTCATGAAGTCAGAATGGCAGACTTAACCCTCCAAGTTCTCCTTTCTCTTCTAATTACGGTTTGATTGTGACCTTTGTGACGAATGTCTCCTGTGACTGCTTGTTTCGTCCGTCGAATGCTTTTTCTTGGTCACAGCAGCAGGAAATGGTGTGTTAGCAGTCAATCGGCCCTTGGTTTCAGGCAGAGGGTAGCTAATGAAGCTAACGTTGACTCATTAATGAATTGGTTGAAAAAAAATGTCTCATTATTTTTCAGTACCATGTAGCAGTGGTTTTAGTGTTAAAGGAAGGCTCTGATAAGGAAAGCTCTATGATCAAACCATTACTGTGTTGTACCATAACCGTATCAGGCTCTGCTTAGAGCACATTCATATTTTATTGCTGGTCACAATAGCTGCGCCAGATGGAGTATAAACTTCCCAGATTCCTATAAAGAGATGGACAGAGCTGCTTAAACTCTAAACATAACTCCAGCCAGAAGTGACTTTTAGTTATGAATTAAATTTTTTTTTTTAATGTTCTCTGTCAACCCACCCTTGTGTTTTTGGTTTTGGAAAACCAGGAACATGTGGTGAAATCCGAGGTTTGACAGGCCTAGTGTACCGAGTTATAGTTGCCAACCTTGGACAGTCACTTAATTAATTAAGAAACAATATTGACAGATTAAATAATCAAAAAAATAGCTTTGGTCACTGGCTAATAGTCTGCTTACTTCAGTCTTATTGATTGAGTGTTGTTGATATGTGAGTAATCTTAATTTCCTTGTTTTACTCTGCAGCCAACCATCTTCAGTCCAGTAACAATAAAACTGAATCCTGGTGAGTTCACTTTTATTTTATTCTCTACATTCATTTTAAAGCTCCAACAGGTCAATAACTCAGTGTCTCCTCTCTCTGCCCTGTGTTAACGTTTCTGTGTGTTTCTGTGTAGTTTTGGTCTGGCGGCGGATCAGAAGAGGAATCGGTATAAAGAACGAGGAAGAAGTATGAACTCTACCGGATCGGGGAAGAGCAGCACTGTATCCAGGTCAGTTCACGGCGGTCAGGTTTGAGTCAGACTCAGGGTTCCTGCAGGAAGTAACGCGGTGACAGGTAGAGAGCGCAGAGACACAGTGGGCTGTTATTAAACTTTAAACCACAGAAACGACCATGACCGTGAACTCATCTGTACCTGAACCAAAACAAATGAAGCAGGGGCATGAAGAGCTGTGGTGGCCAACCATCGGTGCCAAGGCTAAACCTGATGATGCACAAAATGTTTAAAGAAACTAAAAATATTAATTCTGTTGCACAAAATTACAGTTATTTTTTGGTCATTTATTTTCCTGTGAATGCACCGGATACCTTCCAACTCTTCAGGTTCCCGAAATGAAATTTGATCTCACTGAGTTCAGCCTCACTATTTCCTACTGCCAGGACTATAAAAAACATTCAGCTGACACGAACAAGCAGTCACATGTAACGTGTCACGGATGTCACCGCTGATTGCAATCTTTCATCAAAAATGCATTAACGATCACTTTGGTGATTTGTGCGCCGGCATTTTGAGTCATTAGTGAGTCAGTAGCAGCCACAGTGAGATGTAGAGCTGCAGAGGTTAGATTATCAAGCTTAATAATGCTCTTAAAAAATTCATAATTCTCTTAAAAAACACTCTCATTTCTCTCGTTGTTGTTGATTTCTTAAACTTTTGAATATCGACATACATATGGGCCTCAAAACTCAGGACATAGTCACTGGTTGACATCGCTTCATTTTGAGAGGTCACAAGCAACACAGGGAACCACTACTACATACTACTACTACTACTACTGCTTCTATGTACTCTATGAAATGTAAAGATGTAAAGACAATGACATCATTCATCGCGGTTAGTTCCTGGCCATAGTGTTTTGTCTTGTCTCAGTAGCTAACTGAAGCTTCTTGCTTGTGTCACCTCCAACACCCGCTTTAATAACAGCTCACAGTGTCGCTGCTCTGCCCGATATTTGGGATCGAAACGTTTACTCGGCCGGCCAATAAACCAGCTGGATCTGAATGGCTGAGGTGCATGAGTAGCTTTGTGTTCCTGCATCAACTGATTGATATGATCGCCCGCGGTGGATATTAGCCATTTGCAAGGCTGATTGGTTGGTGGCAGTGGGTGAGCAGATCACAGTGGTGAGGTCAGAGAAGGAGGCGGGGCTAATGGTGCCATGGGTATGGGCGGCGCTCCAGCTGTTGGAGTCGGATGGTGTATTGTGTATTATATTTCATTAAGAACTTTGGGTGGGGCATTATGGGTAATCTATCTTGTTGTTGATGCAAGGTTTGAGGGACTCCTGGACTGTGTGACAAAGCTTTGCAGCAGGTTAAACGAATGATCAGGCTTTGGGAAGAACATCAGTCAGGTCATGTTAGAAAAACAGATTATTGATTATTGATTATTGATTGAAATATCACAGTTTTGCTGTATTAAGGCACTTCAGCTCCACTAAAACATTAAAAGATTCAGAACGTTTCAAGTCTTTCTTAAAACAATATAAAGGTGCTGATATTACAATTGAAATAGTTGATTCTTACTAATCATACTAGCAATTGAAACATCCTTCATACCTCATAGAAGCTGCATTTCGCCCTCCATCACTTACATTGGAAGTGTACTAAGAATGTATCTAACAGGTAATTATTAAGGGATTATAACCAACATTAGGTGCATGTGTTTTGAACAACTGTTGCAAACTGAGATCCAGTTCTTTTGGGCCAGAGTTATCGCAAAACAACAATGGAAGATTCTAAAGGGGCTGATCGCATGCTGCTGGTCAAGGTTCTACTGGTCTCTACCTAGTTGAGGTGTGGCTGTTGAGGAGCTAGGCGAGGGCGGAGCCATCACACTTACTAACTACCTCACTGACCAAATAATTAACCAACTACCTCACTAACAGACTAACCCTCTGAAAGCAAGCTGTGTGATAGCAGCACTAACTGGCTGTCTGTGTCTTCGTAGTGTTTCAGGGGTGTTGGAGCGGTCAGAGGAGCAGCCAAAGGAGATCCTACTTACCCTGCGGTTAGCCTGACTAAACTAACCAGCAGACTAACTCACCAGCTAACTGACCGTCTGACAGACTTACTGGGTGGCTGACTGACCGTTTGTGTGTGTGTCCTACAGTGTGTCAGAGCTGCTGGACCTGTACGAGGAGGACCCTGAGGAAATCCTCTTAAATCTTGGTTTTGGGCGAGAAGAACCCGACCTGGCCTCGAGGGTTCCCGCAAGGTTCATCAACAACGCTTCCTCAGCCCGAGGCATTGACATCAAGGTAGCGATAACAGCAGCGTGATAACACTGACAACAAAGTTGAAGTTAGACCTATCAACTTCAGGTCTGTTCATTTTAACCTGGAATATCTTCTTTGCTAATCTATCTAGATAGTACTGAGACATTTCAGCGGTTAAGTAAAAGCTTTGGTCTGCAGGTCAGTGGACGTGTTGGTTGAATGTCTCAACAGATGTTCTTGGCAATCTGTTTGATAGCTGTTGTAGTTGTTGAATGGCTGAAAACCTCCCAACAAAAATCTGATATTGTACCCATGAAAACACACCAGATTACATTTTTGGACATGGCTCCCTGTCTCGTGCCACTGATCTCTGATAGTGTTTTATAATGACATCACTGCCTGTGGTTCACCTGCAGGTCTACCTGGGAGCTCAGCTGCAGCGCATGGAACTGGAAAACCCCAACTACGCCCTGACCAGTACGTACCTCCATGCTGTCCACAGTGCTCTTGCATCTGCTCTGGTTTTTTATGGCTCTGCACTGTTCTCTACATCCTCAACTGTGTGTTGAGTTGTCATTTGAAGCGTGGCAACAAAACCCAAGCAGCACTGCAGACGGAGGGTTAACCATAGTTAGTGGTGAGAAGCTCTGAGGTTCATGTCCTGAAACTGTAGACAGAGGAAGTGAAGCTCAAAGACTCTCACTGTAGTGTCCTGTTCTCAGTATTATTGCAGCATTTTGTGGGGTCCTTCAGCTCTTTTAGCTGTTCTGCCAACTGCCTGGACAACACTGCCAGCAAGGACAAAGATCCGTTTGTCCCAGACAACACACACACACACACACACACACACACACAATCACACACTCACACACACACACACACACACACACACACACACACACACACACACACAGACACACAGACACAGACACACAGACCTGCTCCTCTAACATCCTGGCCTCTTTTTGTTTTTGAACTCGTGTCTGCATGAAGGTACTGGCTCCCTAATTAAACACACACACAAATACACGCACGTACACGCACACATGGCTGATTCTCTTCTTCTTGACAGTTTAACTGTCTTGGTGCTGTAAAAAAGGCTTAACCAAAGATCCTTTGTGTGCGAGAAGATGAATCCCTCCATAGCTGAGAAGGACTTCAAGTCTGCAGAGATTTTACACTTCAGCCTCATCACTGACTTAATTATTGTTTAACTGAACTGTCTGAACATTTGTACTTCATCACCATTACCAAAACAAAAAAGGTTTTGATTAGAATTTACTCTTTTTTTCGTCTGGTTTTTATATTGTTCAATGCATCAGATTTATACTTTTGTGATGATACACCTGTGTTATGGACCGTTTTCCACTTCTGGCTTTTAACTTGACATTTCTGGCTCTTGGCTGGCAATTTATCGCTATAGTAGACAAAGACGAGTAAAACGTCGCAGTCCTGACTGGTTTTGTGGAGGTCATGTGACCTAACACAAATCTTCGGCACAAAGTTAACTCTTGTGCCAACGAGCTTGCCGCTAGCTGCAGTGGCTTACTGTGTGTGGCAGACGGAGCTTGAGGTTTCTGTGGTGAGAAAATTCAACAGCGCTGATGTTTCGCTTCTCAGTAAAATAATGCAAGTCATTATGTAAATAAAAGCGTGTAAGCTTCGCAAACCTGCTGATTTTTACGTTGTTGGTGTGGAAATAATTTGATCATTTGATTTGAAACTGGTGAATCCGCACCAGCTTTCCTTTTTTAAGAGCGAACGGTCAGGTCAGCTTCAGACAGAGCAGATTGCTTTCTGATTGGGTGGTTCTTTGTGACATAAATTACTGACTGTGACGGCGTGCTCAAAAAGAACGCGTAGCGCTGCATGGCGTTCGCCCACACCTGACAGCAGGAGCTTTAACAGGGTTTCCAAATGGCCGCATTGAGGGCAGAGTTGGTCACAGAGAGGGACGAGACCCAATAATCATTCAAGTCCCAGTCTATTCTAGAGAGCATTCACAGTGTTGCGCTCAATTGTACACATGGGAATGGATTAAATTATCCGAGGAATGAAATAAGAGGGTAAAATCAAACCCTGGTTACCTTTTCACGTCAGGACACCTGACCAGTCGCTGCATATAATGCGTGTGTTTCAGACAGACAGAGCACTGGCGCATTCCCTCCCTTCATTGCCAACATAGAAAAGGTGTTGGGGGAGGGGTTAGCACTTGATTTAAAGCCTCTGACGGCGGTATTCTGTCTAAAACCCCACACGCATGTAGTGTCGCCTGATTGAGTTTGATTAAATCTCACAGCTAAATAGTTTCACCAAGAGCTGCAGTGACTCGGATGAGTGCTGAATTTGTTTTTTTAAGTTAACTGCTCCTTTAACAGCCTCTGGCCTGTCTGTGGTTCCTGGAAGCTTAATTCTTTTCCAGAACATTCTCATACTGTTCCATCGGTTCCCTGGATCCCGGACACGTGTGTGTGTGTGTTGTTGTTTGTTATGTAAGCTCTGTTCTCACCATCAGAAAGAATCTCTTGGGATATAGAGAGAAAAAAGAGGGAGTACGTGTCGTTTTCTCTTATTCCTCACTTCCTGTTTTAGGATCCTCAGAATGAGCATTAGTGCGGACTCAGCAGTCAGCAGGAAACAGACCCACACAGTATTACTATCATCACAGGCGGCTGGTGAAATAAGAGGTTCATGTTCTGTACTCATGTCCAGATGGGACTGAAATAACTGCATTGAATGACTGACTGACTGCTTTGTGACTTGGACACAGTCATTTGTGTCTTGTGTGTTTTAACCTGATGGTTATTTCGATTTATTTGTAGCTTCTTTCAGAATACCTGTAGATTGTTTAAAGATGTATTATTGATTTTTTTTTTCTTTTACTGCCACTTTTTGGTGGCAGAGCATTATAGCAAACAGCTGCCAACAACATCCAGCAGACCCAGAGAAACATGATCAAACCGCCTGAACCGCCTCTGGCGGAGAAAAGCTCTGTTTTGGTCTCTACGAAAAAATATATGTCTCCTTGCTAAGTGTTCCATTTTTGTTAGCAGCTAGTCGTTAACTTTGTCTGTTTGTTATGTACAGTGTCATCATCAGGGCTTTTTGCCAAAAGCAGCTGTTTGAGGTTAATAAAGCACTGAGGTTGAACCATACAGCCAATAAAACCAAAACAAGGAGCTAAAAGAGGCTCAACACTCCACAGAGCTGCAGAGTTGCCATGGATTCAGTGAGTTACGCTGTGAGCTGCAACTTGAGTTTTTCAGCCTATACTTTTTTACACTTTGCCAAACTGGCAAACTTAAACTGGATCATCTTCATGCTGACTAAAGTTCTGGAATTACATCCTTTGGAGATCATCAGTGGAGTTTTTATCGTGGATTTTTGTGGATTTATTTGCTATGGTTTGAACTGAATCTGAACATGTGTGAATCACATCTGTGTTCGGATTGAACTGAGTTATAGTACAACTTTTTAAAGCTTAAATTGGCAGTGAGGAAGTTACGTTTTTAAGGTACTTCAATTTTCACTAATGTGTGTCACACAGCTAGCCTTCCTGGCTCCCTCAGTCAAAACTGCGAGAGGCTGCAACGGTAATTACTGTAGTTCATCTTCCATCAGGAGATGCTTATGTTCTACTTTTAAAGTTAAGTTTTCACACAGAAACAGTGATGTAACTGATGCCACCTAAGAAATTTGTCAACCACAAGAAGTCTGCTCCTTAAGACTTACAGGTCGGCAGGGGGTCAGAGATTAAGAGAGAGCCGGCCGATGCTGTATTTCAGGTGATGACATCAGAGTGAGCTATGTGGTATTTTATGGAGGAACTGATAAAAGACAGAAGTCTGTGTTTCATAACAGACTGACAAGTATTTAGACAGTGAGGGATGGAGAGATGGAGGGTAAGAGGGGTGGAGGAACAAGTACGGAAGGAAGGAATGTATGCAAGTCATCATCCTGTTTGAGACTGACAGCTTGACTTACACAACCACAGAAGAAGAGAGGAGGCTGGGGGGGAGTGGCTCTGACATCTCTGTCCAGTTCCAACATGAAGCTTTATGCTAATCAGCCTTTTTCTGCAGATCATTGAAAACCAAACTCTTCTTTTCATAAAGCAAGACTTCCCAGCCAATAACATGATAGTGTTTTTTATGAATAAAGTCATTTTCCTCTATCTAGCACTTCATTCTACCTTATTCTGGCTGTATTAGAAAATTACGTTTTCTGACACATAAAGTGAGCAAATGTCACAATTAAAATCCAAACCACTATAATGCCTTCCACATTTAATAGAAAGTGAATTTGAACACAACCCCTGTCGCGCTGACGCCGCCTCTGTTAACTCTGAAAAACGAGGCAAACTGCACTGGATCGTCAGCGGTGGAGTTTATTCTGGTTTGACGAAGTATAAACCCTTTTCATCTTTACAAGGCCAAAGATGAGACTGAATGACCTTGTTAGATGAATGTTTTATTGGGGAGTGCTCTAAAAAAAAAAAAAAAAGCTCCAGGACAAAAGATATATGAACTCGCTCAGACGAGGAAGAGCGTGTTGACATCTTGAGACTTTTAACTATTTTCCTTCTGATTTACTGACTCCCAGACCTTACACTTAAAGGAGCAGGGTTCTCAGTATTGAGCATGCATGATTTACACTTGGAATTTAGTAAGTTTCCATCTGAATGGGACTTTTACCTCACTTGAGGTTAGGTCTTTCTTTCTAAACGAAATCTGACTGGCCTGTTCCAGCTGCAGCGAGCAAAAGCTATAAGAGTTAACTGCCCCGCTAGATGTTTCTGGCAAAAATACAGATTAAAAAGTTTTTTTTCTTTTATCCCCCTGCGTATTATTCTGTGTGGTATCCCTTTTAAGACAGATTGTGTGATGAATATGTGGTATCACTGTATCTTGAGCTGCAATGTGAACAGAACAATAATAATAATACCATTATACTGAAGGAGAGACACATTATGTAACTTCAAGAGCTGACGCTGATTATTTAACTGTACTGAAAATGTATCTTGCGACGTCTTACCGTCCTTTATATACTGTGAGCCTGATGCCAAACCTCAGAATCTCTGCCTGCATGTCGGATTTCTTACATCTGCTGTTCTGTTAACTGTTCAAACCACTGATCTGAAGAACAGTCAGAACATTAGAGCTTTGTAGCTGGGATAAGGCATGGGAAGATCACCTTCACACCTAGTTAAGGTACCTAGTTAGCTGGCTACATCCATTTCCGGACTAATCTATTAAGCCAGCAGCAAATTAGTACAAAATACCCCCAAAAAATAGTTTTCCTATATGAACAAGTTCATAATTTTTAGATTTCACATGGTCTTCTCCATCTCTTTGTTTCTAGGAAACACATCACATCTGTGTTTCTGTCTCTCTCAGGTCGTTTCCGGCAGATCGAGGTCTTGACCACAGTAGCCAACGAGTTCTTCCAGCTCTACAGTCAGGTTTCTGGTCAGCCTGTTCAACGCATCAGCTCCAGGGACCAAGGTAACCATGGCAACCACAAATTTAATCATACTGACTGTTATAAGGAAAAAATAAAAACCTTGAACTGAACAAATTTGATTACACAGAGTTTTTCTTTTCATGAAGGCCATTTCATCTGAACGTTTTGCAATGGACAAAAGATATTTGTCACAGTTTATGTCCTAACTAAGCACTGCATTGCATACATGATCACATGGTTTGTCCTGTATCTCTCAGGAGGAGAAGCAGGAGAAGGAGGGGGGAATGAGCCTCCGCCTCTGAAGAAGAGCAACTCGGCTCTTAACGTCGCCAAACTCCTGAAGAAAACCATCAGCAAGCACAACCTGCATGTGGCCTCCTCTGAGTCAACGGAGGCACACGCTCCAAACCAACACACACAGCTGAATGGACACAGCCCCCCAGACCACACAACCACCAACGGTCACACACCAACCAGTCCAGAACAGGACAGCGCAAGTTCAGATGCAGAACACCAAGTGGAGACGTTCAACCAGAAACACAACCGCAAGAAAGACAGCTGTTCTCTGGCAACGGTTACCGAGGAAACAAATGGGGACGGAGAGACAGATGACAGGTACTGCTGGACAGACCGATAACAGTAGATAATGTTAGCTAGCTCAGGTGTGAGCTGTCGTACCAGGTTATGACAGAGTGAGTTTTAACTATTTCATATACGATTAGGTGGTCGGTCCAGTTTCAAACCTACAGGCCAGTCTCAACCAATGAGTCACAAGATAAATGTCTTGCGAGATGATTATTGGGGAGGGAAGGAGTAGTCAAGTTTTCTATTAATGTAACTTTTTTTGTTAAATGCTGTTTGACCCCTATGGGCTAAAAATGAAAGCATCTGTTACAAACAACCCAGGGACATGTGAAACTGACAAGGGCACAAACTAGAATTAGAACAAACACAGTTTTATGTAAGAGCTCACAGTGTGAAAAGGTTTGTAATCGCTGGCTATATTTAGAACGACAGCATAAATAGTTTGTATTTTATGCGTGGATCTAATGGTGTTATTATAAAATCTTAATTTGGGGACTAACCGGTGACAAGCTTGTCGCCAAGTAAATGGAATAAACAGCCACGTAGAAATGAAATGAATGAAATTTTGCTCCGAGCTTCGCTGTAACGTCTCACCTCTCCATCAGTCCTGAACAGAGCGGCTCTGGACCAACAGCCAATGGCTCGCATCGACCAGAGTCAGATGGCTTGCAGTCAACTGATCAGAAAACAGATGAGGAAACCCAGGTGGACAAAGAGAAGGAGGAGGGGAAGAACCTGACCTCAACCCCAGAGAAAGCTCCTCCCACCCTGGCTCCGATCCAGTTAGCCCAGCTTCGGACCGAAAACACGGACTCCTTCGACATGGAGGAGGTACGGTCTTGTCCTGGACTCTTGGTTTTTTCATTTTTGTATTGGCTGACGTCACGAATCTAACACAGGGAATTGATTTATTTTTATGGATATCATTAATTAGCTCACAACATATAAACATCAGGCGATTAGTGTGAGTTGAACAGCTTCTTGTGGAGCTGACACTCCACTGATCATGCCAGAGAACAAAAAGGACATAGATGTTGAGTTAAACAGACAACTGATGAGTGTTAACCCTACCCCAAAAACAGTGTGGATTGCCCTTTACTATGGTTTCTACTCCCCCGAGGAGCCTGATGAAGTTTGTCACTGGATGTGATCAAGTCTATGAAACCACCATCTGCATAAATCACAAATGTTTACAGATCGGGCTTTTAGCGAGAGGTCTGTGGCTTTTTTAAAAAGCAGGTCACACCCTCCACAGCTCTCTGTTTTAAAATTCAGTCCTGTGTTTGTTTTTCAGATTCAGAGTAACGAAGATGAGGTTCTGCCAAACAGGACTTCCAGAGCCAGTGGTGAGTTCGCCTTGACCTCTGATGTCTTAATGTCTTGCACAAATCATCGTTCACGTTTTCTTTTCTCATAAAAAACCTGCAAAGGTCATTTTTTTCAAGCCCACAGTGTTCCATGTTAATCCCCTCATGTTAACTTGTTACTAGTCGTCTTCTCTCCTGCCTATGTCGGTGCATTGCAGCATTTCTCACACCTGTCAGTGTGTAACTTTGGGCAGGAATACATACTGCGTCACCCATTTGAATGTCCGTGTGCTGTGTTGTGAGTGTGCAGAAGATAAACAAAACGAGGATCCAAGGCTGCAAAGTGGAAAACTCCCCAAGGGAGTTTGCCAAACGCCTCGGATTTAATTTAAATAAGTTGGTTCTACATGCTTCAATGAAATTTGCTTTAATGAGGTAAAACATCGACTGATGACTTCTCTATCCTTTATGTTGTGGCCTTGGTCTGTGTCACAATTTAGTTTTAAGACCTTTATTTAAATTATTTTATTGATTTATACTATCCCTTCTGTTGTAAAGGTGTCCAAGACCAATGATTATTTTCATCATAAACAGGTCTGACTATCGTTTTCTTCAATATTCCATAAAATAAATCAGAAAACATCAAAATTCCCTGAAGATCACGTGAACATATTTAAATAGCATGTTCCCTCTAACGATCTTAAAACATCAAGACCTGGAGCAAAACTGAAAACAAGCTTCAGCAGATTTATTTTGTTGGAAATGTAAGAACTTTAAAACGAACAGTAGCTGAGCGTCTTGGAGTTCTTGTCGGAACATACAATGAAATGCGTTCAGTGATTAAATGATGATGCTAGGTTATTTAAGGCTTTATAAACAAATTAAAAGGACTCTGAAATAACCGCTAAATGGCAAAGACTCACTGAACGTGGGGTTGGATGAACTTTGCTCCTATTCATTTTCTATGGGATGTGAGCAAGTTGCTTTGCAAGGCATAGTGGGATTCCAGGAAACGCGGGACTGATCAATGATTAAATTCACATATTCACATCAAACTGCCCCATAGACTTTGTGTGCATTCACACAGGTGGTGTCTTATTTCCTTTCTGTTGTTCTACTTTCCATCCCACACTTAGGACCTCTATTGAGTATCTGTTGAGTATGTTTCTGTAGGATTTCAAACATATCCCGTCCTATCCAGAGTATATTTGAGAGTGTATACAGTATATGCACCATGTTTCTATGTGCACTAAACGTGTTTGCTGCGTCTCAGTTCACTCAATGAGGACAGACTGTCCTGTCACTTCATGCATATGTTTTACGCTCATTTAAATAATTCCTCTCTGCCTCCAGCTGGACAGACGAGGTACTGCAGTAACAAATACACTGTTTCCCTCTCAGATCTGTTGAGGACAGTCAGTCAGCAGTCTGACAGCAGTGGTTTTGCTGAGGAGCCCTCCGCCGACTCCAACAGCTACCTCAAGGTCTGTATGTTTGTTTTGTTTTGTTCGCTGTCTGTCCCAACTGTATCTCAGTTCAGATCACCAACTTTGACTTTCAAATAATCTGAAATGACTCATATGATTCCTGTTAGAGCCTTATCTCAGCGGGACAAATAAAGTCCCTGGAGATTAATCACATGTGAACTGGAAAGTGATTTCCTGATGTGTAAGGAAACCTTCTAAGGGAGTCTGGAGCATTTATCTCTATATCTCTGCAGAAATAAAGCCTCACCTAATGACATTTTTTAGATTCACACCAGATTCAGCAGTTTGAATCTAGCACACACAGTTACATAAGAAACACCAGGGGGCCTGTTTTTCTCTCTTAAACAAAGGAGGCCGCTGGTTGAGTTTTTCCTCCATGTTTAAAGAGAGTGTATGTAATGAAACGGATCGGAGTGTTTCAGCTTTATGTCACGTTATACGGCTTCTTGTTTATGTTACTGCTCCACTTCATTTCAGGAAGAACAGTGGGACTTTTTACTTTTACTCTGCAGATATAATTACTTCTGTGGGAAACAGTTTAGGATTAAAGATGAACGCAAAGACCAAAGAGCCAGTGTGTAATTAGTGCCCGAGTTGTGAATAGAATAGAAAAGAATAGAATAGAATAGAATAGGAGGGAAATTTTGTTGCTACAGCAGCACAAAACAGAAAGGATAAATATTAATAACATAAAATAAAACTAAAGATAAAAACAAAACAAGATAAAAAAAAAAATCTCTCCAAATATAATAAAATATAAAACTAAAATATGTGCATAAACAAGTGTACGAGAACAACGTGTGCTAAAGTGAATGATGTGCAGGCAGAAAAACGTCAGGTGTACAGAGTGAACAGTAGTGACAGTGGTAATAGATGGAGATGAGTGTTCACCTGTCACACCGTGGTGAGCTGTTGTAGAGCCTTATAGCAGATGGAAGAAATGACTTTTCAAACCATTCTTCATGACAGCGGGGCTGAATAAGTCCGTAGGAGAAAGAGCTCCACTGTCTCAGGAGTGTGTCATGGAGGGAGTGGGATGAATTGTCCATGATGGAGAGCAGTTTGTTTGGTGACCTCCTGTTCCTCACTGACTCAAACGCCTCCAGACCGTGTCCCACGACATCTCCAGCCTTGTGAATCAGTATACAGTACTACTCTGAAAATTAGAATATTGTGTAAAAGTTGTTTTATTCAGGCAATCCAACATAAAAGGTGAAACCAATACATTTTATAGACTCATTACATGCAAAGTGAGATATCTCAAGCATTTTTTGTTGTAATTTTGCTGATTATGATTTACAGCTTATTAAAACCTCAAACCCAAAAACTCAGAAAATTAGAATACTGTGAAAAGCTTCAGTATTGTAGGCTCAAAGTGTCACACACTAATCAGGTAAGTAATCCAAAACACCTGCAAAAGGGTCCTGAACCTTTAAAAAGTCACCTTTAAAAGTTGAGTTACAGAAATGCATGCACTTTTTCAGGATATTCTAATTTTCCAAGTAGTACTGTAGTTCAGTAATTCATTTTTCCACTATACCTCTACGATGTTTTATTTTAAAAAATGATTCACAAGCTGTTCCCAGTATCCCACAACAAAGCAAACATTGTAGAAGACAAAAATAAATCAAAACGTCTAGTGGAACCATTACTCATCACATGACTCATCGGATTTATACACATACAGCCCACAGCACTTAAATGCTGCGTACACACCTACAGATCCATTACAATCCAATTATATTACATATAGCAGTCATACATTTAGGCAGTCATGTGAATCATTTTTCAAACAATATCAGTATTTTTACTTTGAATCTATTTTGTTGATAATGCGTCATGTGCTTTGACTGGAGTTTTAATGCACCACTTGTAATTAAGTGATTTGTTACACTGTTGTATTGGTACTTAGGTGCAGGAGAGTAGTGACAGCTGTGACAGTGAGACCACTGTAACATCACACCCTTCACAAGATGTGGCCACGCCCCTCGCACTGGACCAACCAGCATTTGTTCTGCCAGAGGGCCAAGAGGAGTTGGAGCTTGGTGGTACTCCAGAGGCCGATGGGAGGAGTACTTCCAGGGAAGAGGATGAGCATGACGGGATCACAAAGCAGGTTCCGCAGTACACAGCCCATCAGCTTCCCAGGAATAGACCCATAGAAATGCAGCATGATGGGAGTGGTGACCAGAGTGATCCTGAACCAGAACCAGATGTTACTCATAGTATGTCTGCTACAGAACAAGAACCACATCCAGAATTCGAACAAACTCAGAATCAGTCTGCATCAGAACAAGAACCACAAGTCAGTCAGAACCAGACTGAAACCACCACAGAGCCACTAACAGAGGGGGTGGATGTTGAGGAAGGGGTTCAAGAAGACCTCACAACCTTGGATGATCCTGGATCAGTTTGCCCTCCTGCTCCATCCTCTCCAGTTCTCAGTGCTCTGAAAAGAGCCAAACAGAACCAGCTGAGTCGGGCAGGGCAGCAGGAAGACCCCCACGGCAACAATATGCTCCAGAAGCCTGGGAGAGGACGAGGACGAGGTCGAGGAGGGATCCCCCTGCAGAGGTCCTCCTCCCTGCCCTCTTCACTCCTCTCACCCTCGAGGGTTGTGTCCTCTGTCAGAATCCAGTTTGGACGGGGCCAGGCGGCCTGTACTCAGCCCAGGTACTCCTTCAAGTACACCCAGGATGCTGAAGGGGACAGGCAAGAGGAAGAGGACGATGAGGAGGACGGAAAGACCAACTGTCTGTCCACTTTGATTATAAATCCTGCTTCCTCATCCAACTCTAAAAACCAACCAAGTCTTCCCAAAGAAGCTCCCATTCCACCCAAACCCATCCCACGATACCTGATGAGGTCATCCTATTCCCTGCAGAGCTCTAGCCCTCCTCCTGATTGGTCACCAGGAGGCAGTGCCCAGTCCTGGAGCACACAGAGTGTTCCTGATCTTTCCTCCGGTCAGCAGCAAGTGGGCCAGTTTCAACAGAACATGAGTGCCAACCAAAACCAGCAAAGTTGGAATCCAGGGCAAACGATGTTCGCTTATCCTAACCCTAATCCTAACCCAACAGCTCAGTACTTAAACCAAGGCCCCAATCCTAGCCCATACCCCTTCCCTCCTGCACAGTACCCCCGACCTCTTCAGCCATACGCTAGTCTTCCTAACCTCCTTCACCACCACAATCCCTCCTTGATCCACCATTCTAGTTTAACCAGTCTCCACCAACCTACAACTCCCACAGGTTCCCAGCACGGCAGCCTCTCCAACTTGCATCTGCACCCAAATTCCAGTGTCAGTCTGGGAAACATGCATCCAGGAACTCCAGTAATGCACCATCAGGGCTTCAATCATCTATACAGTCATCAGTCACCTTACCATGCCACTCCTCATGGCTCACCGTTTGCCTCCCCCTACCTCGGTTATCATGGATACAACCCACACTTGGCGTTTCCCCACCCTGCCGCCCAGTGTCCGCCAATGGCTGCAGAACACAGCTTCCACCCGGGGCTCACTCCTCCTGGTCCAGGTTTCCACACAGGACTGTCCTCAACCCTCGGCCTAGGCCACAGCTTCTACCCGGGGCTCACACCTCCTGCTCCATCCAGCACTGAGATGCAGTTGAGGAAAGTTCTGCATGACATCAGAGGGACGGTTCAGAGTCTTAGCCAGGTTAGTCCTCTTCAGTCCCAGTCTCTTAAGCTGCTGTTACCTAAAGTCTCATCACTTTCGCTGTAGTCCATAACCGTAGAAATGAGTGCAATGGGGCAACAAACATGAGTGGTTACGCAATCAGAAAGGTTGTAAACATGCCAACAGTTTTGCAATATCAGCCAGCACTGTAAGTAAAACTGAAAGTGCATCCATGTTGCCATTGTCGTTGGGAGTAGCAGCCTACTCTAGTGACCACTGGTTGCCTGGAAGAGGTTTGGACCGAACATCTTAGGACTTTTTAACAATTTTACAAAAATGTATGTACAGACTGTGCACTCGGCTGCTTTATACTTCCTGAAAACTAAAAACACTAAATTGACCAAATCTTAAATTGATGGGTCAGAATTTACTCTGCATGATACTTGAACTCCACTGATCTAGGTAAAAGTCCTATGCTTGAATAGTTCATCAATCAAACCCTGCTTCCTCTTTCGTGTACTACATCATCTGACTTTTTGGCAGAGAGAACTGAAGACAACATTCAATGTGCAATCTGAGACAGCTTGGATAAAAACCTTCTGTCAAATGAAAATTATGTAAAATAAAATATTAGGAATAATGACTGGAATTGGGGGTGACATCAACAAATAAAGGCCACACCCAAATACAGACAAGGGTGGTGGTGCCTCTTGAGATCTAGTCTCTTTGGTTTGGGTTTTTTGAGTTGACTAAGAGGGTTAGGTCTGATTACATTCCTCTCCATCTAGAATCGAGCCGACACCCCGGACGCGTTCAGTGAACACAGAGCAGCTCTACCCAGCCACCAGGTACTGTTATCACTCATCACTGTCTCAGTTTTTCATTTGGTGCCTGTTTGTTGTGCCGCACAGCACAGTAAATCCTCCTGCAGTTAAAGTGCATTTAAATCTTACAATATAGCACTTCCATGACATAAACACAAAATCACATGATCCTTTTGAAAGCAGATATGTTCTCTGACTGAGTCATTGCATGCCTCTCTTTATCTCTCTATGTCTTTCTACCTCTGTGTTCAGTCTTTGGCAGAATTTCAGCAGAAGAGGAGAAGTTTGAACTTGTTCCGCAATCAGATGATGGACCTGGAGCTGTCAATCATCCGACAGCAGGCTCTGGTCTACAAACACCTTAGTCCTGCCGACAGGTGACTCATAACAGCAGACAGATACCTGTTTCACAATCGGGAAAGTGATTATATGTGAAAGTATAATATGAAGCTAACCTGGTTTATGTCTGTGTTTGTGTGTGTTCATGCGTGTGCTTGTGTGCATGTCCAGGCTGGAGGTTGAGCAGCTTCAGTCTCTGAGGTCGGCAGTCAGAGAGGAGCTGCAAGAGCTGGAACAACAGCTGGAAGACAGACTGATGGAACTGACACATCACACACAATACAGGGTAAAAGCCGCACGGTATACACAACACACACACAGTGTGGTATACACATAGTATACACCTATGCTACAGGCTATGCATGCAAGGAACGTTGCATGCATTGCATATAGACAAAAAACAGGATATATACACTAAGTATATATAATAATAATAAATAAATAATTCACACAACTCATCCCACAGTTTATTTACACAAAGCATAAGATATAAAAACATATATTTAAACATATATTAAAGGCAAAACAGATAAACTTGACTTAGCATGTAATCATACTGTTATTACTGTCCTCTTCCTCCTTAGGGTCTCAACAGAGACAGCAGTATTGACAGTCTGTCCACAGCCTCTGCACTGAGAGCCATGGAGCCGGTCAGCACATGCGCACACACACACACACACATACACACACACATGCATATAATAATTCTCAACGTTGTCTTATTGCACAACCTTGTTCATGTCTAACTCCCTGTCCCTGTCCAGGTGTCAGACCTCCTCAGAGAGCAGCTCTTCCTCCAATCAGAGATCAGCTACAGCGGTCAAACCCCCTCCACCAACCCCTCCTCCCGGTCCTCCAGTCCAGTCTGCGGAGAAGGAGGAGATTGCGAGCGGAGCCGAGGCGTGTACCGGGCATCGATTAACATAACCCCTGCCCCTCCTCCTCGACCAAATACATACACTGAGGAAGAGGAGGAGGAGGGGGAGGGCGAAAGGGATCGAGAGGGAGGGCAGAGAGGAGGAGAAGCACCAGCGGTGGAGGGAGCAGGAGGAGTCAAAGTGGACAACCTGCAGCAGCTCATCAAAGAGGTAACAGTCTGTTAGCAAGTTGGTTAGCATTTCACCTCATGGGAGATGAACCAGGGTTAGGAAGTGGTATAGGTCAAACAAGTGATGAAAACCCTTCCAGGATGAGATAGGCATTCGATTCTGCAGACTGCAGACCAGGAGAGAATGATAAGATGCTGCTTCATCTGTACAGGAGCATTTTAGGCAATGTTGATCAAAAACCATTTTATCACTTCGGTCTCTGTTATTTTCAGATTCGAGAGAGCATGGCGCAGGAGGTCCGACGGGAGATCTACAGCGAGCTGCTGGCTACCATGTCGCCACAGCGATCGCCGCTGCCCGCAAGGCAACGCCCCCTGTAGTCATAGCAACAGCAGACCGCCGCCCCCTTTCACCTTCAGCCTTAGTAACCACAGCCTGAGCAGCAACACTGTCCGTCTGCAACACTGTATAGCTGAGTAACACTGTATGTCTGTAACACTGATGATGAAATGAACACACCACCGATCGACCACATGTGATAAACCTCACCCACCCCACCTGTGGACCGCTCTGCTGTTAACAAGCATGCATGTTGACGAGAGGTGGAGAGCAGAGCCTCAGGCAGGACACGGAGTGTGAGGTTGACGTTTACTTGTCTGGTTTGTTCCAGTGTGTCGGTGTGATGCATACTGGGAACGCCAGTCTGGACCAGCCTGTTTCTGTGAACTATCAGTGATGATGCTGTGGTCTCTTCCTCGCATCTACTGTTTTGTTTCCTTTTCCTAACAAAGTTAGGTCTAAAACTCGTACCACTGCCACCAATACTACTCATACTACTTCTAGTACAGCTACAGTACTTTACCTGCACCACCACTACTAGTGATCAGATGACGACAGAAGTCAATTCCGGATGATGATTGTAATTATAAATATGTTTGAAATGTAGACTGTTCGTCATTGTCACAAACTGTGGATGAAACTATCCATTCAAGACGCCGTTGTGAAAAATTCCTCAACTGATCCAGGAGCTGCAAACGTTCCAACCCAAAAACAACTCATTTCCCCTGTCTCCTCTGCATTCCTTAATCCTTAATAAGAGCAGGGTCTGCTGAGGGTCAAGCTGTGCACCGCTTAAAGTTACTCGTTCCATGCACATTTCACCTTCATTTAAAAGGTTCAGACAGGGCTTTGAGGTATACAATTAATAGATTAGGATCTTACCGCTGTCAACATCCCGTCATCCTCATCATTATCATCGTCATCATCATCTTCATCAAAGCCATTGTGCTTGTCTTCCTCTCGGCTCCTTCACAGTTTATTTTCTGCTTTCTCTGATGTGATGTTTCTCCCCTGCTGGTCAGCTCAACGGACATCTTCATTGTAGATTAATGTCATGACTCCATGCAAACATGCAGGTCACAATTAACTTTACTTTTTCATCATTTTATTGAGAGGTTATATTAAATTCAACAGTGAAAAGGCCCCATCCACCAGATGTTCCTTCACACAGGTTTTGGGCACTGATTAGCAAATGTCACCGAGTCAGCTTTTACAAAGCTGAAATTAAAATATCAGAAACCCTATGTGAACTGTACTGTGAGCAGGCTTGTAGGACAGGCAGAACAAGTTTCAACCAGCAGCTGTTGGTCAACAAATAGCCCCAATGCTAACTGCTAAAACCAAAATGGCTTTTTAAATTCCTATTTCTACATCTGCTCAGTAAACAACACACAAGATGTATTAATCAGACAACTTTGCAGCTGTAAGGTGGATTCTTGTGTGTCCTCATTGAGCAAGGCTAGCAGTTTCCCCTTGTTTCCAGTCTTTGTGCTAAGCTAGGCCTAAAGGATTTCCCAATTTTAGTTTGTGTGTGTGCTGGTTGTAACTGAGCATGTGATGAGTGTGTGATGTCATGAGGTGCTGTGGAGGTCAGGTTTGGGGTAAAGGTCACTCTGCCGCAGCTGGTTTTGTTAAGGTGTCATGGCGACAGTGATAGTGATGATGATGAAATGACAAGTCAGAGGGAAGAGCTTGGCCATTATGAGTGTGGGGAGCCCAAACTTTAGCTGCATTAGCATGTTATCTACATTAGCATGTTAATACTAAACTGTCCGATGACAAATCTGTGTGCAATAATATGAACATACTTACTGATTACTGAGGTTATTGTTAATGAATCACTAAATGACTTGTAACATTTCATATGTGATCAGTCATTCTGTACCACTTCAGCACAAACTGTCTTCCTGCAGGTCTGTCAAATCAGTCTGCAGCTTGCTGGGTTTCTTTAGAGAAACTCTCAAAACCTAGTCCACAAAACTGATTGATCACTTAACAACTAATAATTACTGAACATCTGTTGTCTTTATCATTAAAACTAGTGTGTAGTGTCTGTGTGCCCACTCACAGATCTCTAGATATACTGCCCTGAGTGTGATTGACAGAGGCACCTGTCAAACAAGACAAACACACGCCTGAATACCTCTTTTCACAACTGCTCTGTGGAACAGTGATTCTGAAAATATTCACCTGGACTCACATGTATTTGAAATAATCTACTGAAAGCTGAACTTTTACAAAAAAAAAAATGTATTGCCTTTTTTGGGCAATGTTTGTTTTTGTTATTTGTGAACAATATATGGTGAAGAGAGTCTGAGCTCAATGGTTCACTTAATTATGATTCTGAGCTTTATTATCTTTATTCAGCTGTTTGAGCTGACTCAGATGTGTTCTCGAGATCTAAATGTGAAATGTGAACTTTCATCGAATCGTGTAACTGCTCTAAATCATCACTCATTATTAACTGGGCTTCTGACTTTTGATTCTCTTTTCCATTTATTGTCATGTTCACTGATCACAAACTCTGCTCTGCTGGACCAACACTCACTCTGAGCTCTGAGGCTCTACGTACTTTTTCTGGTATACTTATCAAGAATCCTTCACACACTTCTAATTACACTTCACCGTCTGACTGTTGCTGTCAGTTAATTTTAATTGATGTCTATTAAGAATAATGTGTATTTTTTATGTCTTGTCAGTGGGATGCAGGGGAAGGATCACTATGTAGAGATGAGAATAATAAAGATGTATTTATTTTCAGTACAGATGAATGCTACTTTACTTCTGATGCCGTGCATGTGTGTCTTGAGTGTGTTGCTGTTTGTTTATAAATCTATATGGTGGTGTTGAAAGTTATACATAACCAATAATAAGCTTACAAGACATTATGCCTTTTTTATAGAATAAACAAGACTGCAACTGTCAGCTCTTTTCAGTGCTTGACTGGAGTGTTAAGTTTTCACTATTATGTATATTATTAACTCAGCTAGTATATAGTTTCTGTTTTACTATTTTAGTATGTAGCAATTTCAAACAAAAACTCCCAAACAAGGCATCAAACATACTTTCTTCAAAGCATTTTGACTTTTGTATTTGTATGACATTAAACAGCTGAACAACATTTCTTCTGTTTTCCTCCGTCATAACTGCACCAAAACATTCTTGGAGGATGCGACGCCTATTACCACCAGTGGGCGATGCAAATACGGTAGCTCTGTTCGAGCTTGTCAAGCTTTATTGTGAAATCCGGAAGTTGTCTCTGACCCGGAAGCGTTTTGGTTTATTGTAGGAAGTTTTCCGCCAGAAGAACGACACAGATTTCACAGAGGGACGAAAAGTCGGAAACTTGAACGGTAAATGGATATTAAAGTCCAAAAACAATAGAAGCGAGGGGACAGAGTTTCACATGGGTTGAGAGGAAAATGTCTGGAGGTTTTAGCAACAGACCAGGAAATAATAAATGTAACATCTTAACTATCAGCCTAAAATAAATCTGGATTAGCAGAGCAGCTAACTTTAACGTTAGCTCATCCAAACACACATGGCGATAAAACTGAGACGGTCGTTTCAGATAGTTTTGCGCTTATGGATGACGTTGCTTTAATAACCAGCTGAAAATAACGTTAAATAACGTCTTTAAACTGACTTTTATTATTTTTCCAATGAAGATATAGTCACGCAAGGTCAGCTAACTACACTAAACTCACCAGGCACTTACCGTCATTAAAGATGAATTAATGGAAAAAACAAAATATCAATGTCTGCTGTGGTTTGAAAACATCAGTTTTTCTTTTTGTTCTACTTGTATTATTAAACTCGAGACAAAATGTGGGAAACACTGGACTTAAACGAGAGATGTCCAGTCTTTCAGTGAGGTTGTTCACTGATGAAGACCGTGCAAGATGTTAATGACGACATGGAGGACACATGGATACAGTCAATATCATCGTTACTGTTGTAAATACTTACCAGGGCAACAAATGAGTATGTAGATTAGATTCAACTTCATTGTCATTGTGCAGTGCTTAGTTCACAGGGATATGGAAATGCAGTATTGATCCCGCACTGTCAGTGTCCCCAAATATTTTGTGTAACATTTTATTAAAATTGACAGTTCCCTGTTTACATCTTCAGTAAGAGCCAATGAGTTTGGGACTGAGAGCCACAGACAGGCGAGGGAAGTCAAAGTACTGAGAGACGGACAATAACGTTGTTGCTTTTTGCCTTTATTTGGTATTAGATGATGATGATGATAAGAAACACATGGAATATCGTTTGCAACGGTCTTGTTTGTTTATGTACGAGTTTACCTGTTAGCTCATCCAAACAGTACTAATTAATTATGATCATGAATGTGATTGTGTGTGGGGCTTTTTTCAGGTATGGCCTCTCCAGACAGAAGTCGGAGTCCCAGTCCTGCACAGAGAGAGCACAGTGGTGAGTGAAACCTGCTGTCACTATTTTATGTTGCTGTAGTAACAGTACTGGTTCTGGCAGCTGTCGTTTAAATAATCAGTAATCAAAATTGTTTCCCTCTCACTCTGTCAGGACCTTCAGAAAACGAGTCTAGTCCAGCGGCAGAGAGGCCCCAGCAGGCTGACTTGGTTGACAAAAACACCAAAGAGAGGCCGTCCCCTCAGGCCAGTCCTGCAGGCAGCCACCACTCCAGGAGCCGTGCCTCCAGCAGCTCAGACAGCAGCAGCAGCAGCAGCAGCAGCAGCAGCAGTGATGATGAGGATGAACAACAAGGGGCACAGAGGAAGATTAGGAGCAGTGTTGCTCAGATCAAAGTAAGCAGTGCGCATGTGATATTACTGAAATCTCTCTGTTGTTAAGAAACATGCTCGTCTTACGTGTGTGTCTGCGTGTTTGCTAAAACGCACAAATAATATGTCCATAGGGAAAAATGTGATGCTCAGGGCTGGACACTGGTTCTGATCTCCTAATTCAATTTAGATTTACAAAATCCAGAAATAATTCATTTCAGTCAGATTCCTCAAAATGTACTTTTATCCATTAAATACCAGCATTGCATAAAGTGCCTCTAAGAAGGTAGTCCAGATGTCCTCCTTCCTAGCACCATTTCCATCTCCAACTGAATGCAAAACAATTGAAACGTGACACACATTCTGTAAGACCTGTACAAAAGATCAGCAGTATCTGAGAAGGTGTCATTATTATACGTATTAAAAAAGATAAATGTTCCCAGTTTCAGCAGCACTGGGGCTGTTAGTACCAGATGCCTCAACAAAGCACAGTGCTTCACTTTGAGCAAAGTGCAAATGCAAAGCTCTCGCGGCGTGTTGCGCGGGTAGAAGATGCTCATTCAGGCTTTCTTTGAGATCGCGCTAACATTTTGCAAATCTGAATAATTTTGGCTGGCTTGGACGGTGTTTTCATGGCAACGGAGCACAGCTTGACGTCAAGGCATGTTTGTAAGACAGAGGAGCAAGGGTTAAAGTTAGCTGTCCTGCTCCATGAAGCAGATGAGCCAGTGAGGAAAATAGTAGTGAAAGCATCTCAAGTGAATGAAGACGCAGCTTGTGGAGTGGCAGAATCGCAAATAGAAGAGAACTGTGTGTCTGCTGCTGTCATCTTAGACATGAACTCCCCAGGTGCCCACAAGCTTTTACTTAAAGTAGAGAGTGACCCAGACTGACTGTAAGTTGAACTGCAGCTGCTGTCTTGTCCCTCTTATTCAGCTAAAGTCAGACTTTTAAAAATGGCAGCATGTCTTCTGTTGCTCCAGTGTTCTCTGAGGAGTTCACTTCCATCCTGCTTTCAGGGTCAGTCCTTTTAATGCGAAGACCAAAAAAGATACTGCTGACACTCTCGGTTTATTCGTTGTCCAGAGATCCAGATCCAAGTCCAGGTCCAGAGAGGAAGACAGATCCATATCCAGAGAACGAGACAGATCCAGGTCCAGAGAGCGTGATGGATCCCGGTCAAGAGAGAGAGACAGATCAAGATCCAGAGGACGGGACAGGTCCAGGTCTGGGTCAAGAGGAAGAGACAGGTCGGGGTCCAGAAGACGAGACAGATCCCGGTCTAGAGGACGAGACAGATCCAGGTCTAGAGACAGAGACCGGGAGCGCTACAACAGAGGACGCTATAATCGGTAACAGACAAACATACTAAGACTTACCCAGTTTTTGATTGGTTTGTAATAATTTTACAAAGTGGCTTTTTTATCAGTTTAAAATTGGCTGAATGAGTTCATGTTTTGCCCTCTGCACTATGCTCTGCTCAGGGATCGCTACGACGATTACCGTGACGACCGCAGCGGGCGTTTTGACCGTCGGAACCATCGGGATGAAGAGTCAGATTACAGAAGGCGCGGCCGCTCTGCCTCCCCACCAACAGACAAGGAGCCGGCGGCTGCAGACGAGCCCCCAGTCAAGAAGAAGAAGGAGGAGCTTGACCCAATCTTGACGAGGACCGGTGGTGCTTACATCCCACCTGCCAAGCTCCGCATGATGCAGCAGCAAATCACTGACAAGAGCAGGTAAGAGACATTCAACCCATTATAACAAACATTTAGAACCTTTATGAAGCATTTTTTGGTCGAAACTTGGTTCTGACTCCAGACCTGAGAAGCGTTACTAAATTCTCAACTCCATGTAATGTTGACGATCTCCTCCCCCCGCCCTCTCTGCAGCCTGGCCTATCAGAGGATGAGCTGGGAGGCTCTAAAGAAGTCCATCAACGGTCTGATCAACAAAGTCAACGTGTCGAACATCGTCAACATCATCCAGGAGCTGCTGCAGGAGAACATCGTCAGAGGAAGGTGAACAATGGCACGCACCAACAAACTTCACATGACACACACATGAAACTCTAAGAATCTTTGAGTAAAGTTGCTTAAACATAAACTTGTATCACAGTGCATGGGGTGCAGGTGACCCACGAAATGAAACTAAGCTGTTTCAGATGAGCAGGGAAATGCATTCAGTGATGTGATTTGAAGATAAACCCTTAAACTCCAACTCCTCCCACAAGACAAAGAATAATATGGCGGCAATGTCCTGTCTGACCTCCTGTCTCCCTGACTTGCCCTGTAACTGTGTACTGGTCTGTCTGTCTGTCAGGGGTCTGCTGGCTCGCTCGGTGCTGCAGGCTCAGGCAGCGTCTCCCATCTTCACTCACGTTTATGCCGCCGTCGTTGCCATCATCAACTCCAAGTTCCCTCAGATTGGAGAGCTGATCCTCAAGCGTCTCATCTTGAACTTCAGGAAGAGCTACCGCCGCAACCTCAAGGTACCTGTCTGTCTGTCTGTCTGTCTTGTCTGTGTGCATCCATCTGACTGAATGTGTGTAGCTGCTGTGGTCAAAAGATGTGATGAGGGTTGATGGAAAAAAATCATGATTCTTCTCTTCAACAATTCTGAACTGAAAGCAGATGCAATAGATTTTTGTAGTAACTTTAATGAGAAACAGTATTCTGATACAGTCTGAGCACAGCCACTGTAAGCCTCTCAGGAGAAACGGAAAAGACTCTTTCCTTTACATTGTCGTGAAATTTGTTCTGTTTCCTATTATAATAAATATTGAGAATGTATTATTATTATTATACATATTATATTAATGAAATACTGAAACCAGTTTGTGTTATGTTTTCCAGCAACAGTGCCTGACAGCCTCAAAGTTTGTGGCACACCTCATCAACCAGAATGTGGTAGGTCCTGCAGTCCGACTTTAAAATGAATACAGGCGTTGAGGGTTGATGCTGAGATTGTTTGCGTTTATGTCTCAGTCTCACTCTCTGCTATGTTGTCCGCCGCCCCTCAGGCCCACGAGGTTTTGTGTCTAGAGATACTCACTCTGCTGCTGGAGCGTCCGACCGACGACAGCGTGGAGGTCGCCATCTCCTTCCTGAAGGAGTGCGGACTCAAACTGACCGAGGTGTCCCCACGAGGAATCAACGGTATAAATAAAGCAACTGTAAACTCTATTCAAGTGTTCGCAGTTGACCGTGGGACAACCAGCCTTTTTGGGTTGGAAAACAAAAACAGATCCCAAATATCAGCAAACGTCATCACTTGCCTTCAAGCTCTGCCTGTCTCTCCCTTCAGCCATATTTGAGCGCCTCAGGAATGTCCTCCACGAGTCAGCCATTGATAAGAGGGTCCAGTACATGATTGAGGTGATGTTTGCCATCAGGAAGGATGGTTTCAAAGATCATCCAGTGATCCCAGAGGGCCTGGACCTGGTGGACGAGGAGGACCAGTTCACACACATGCTGCCACTGGACGACGAGTACAATTCAGAGGACATCCTCAGTAAGCTGCAGAGAAGGGGGGGCTCCATCTGCCACTATAGGTCTCTGAGGAGAGACAATTGTGTACATACAGCCCTAACACGTGTGTCTGTGTTCACTCAGATGTGTTTAAGTTGGACCCAGACTTCCTGGAGAACGAGGAGAAATACAAAACTATTAAAAGAGGTGACTACGTGCACAACGCTACATCCTAACCGTCCAGTCGGCTCTCACTTCCTTCACGGTTTAGCTAATCAGCTCGCACATTCCGGCAGATATCTTGGACGAGGGCAGCAGCGATTCAGGGGAGGAGGGAGACGGCAGCGATGAAGATGAAGACGATGAGGATGAGAAGGAGGAGGAAGGAGAAGGTGAGGCCCACGGGTCGACCTGCTGACCAGAGGTTTTCTTTCTTAAAGTAAAGGAGCATTTCACCGCTTTACCTGCAAGGCCTGTGTAAACAGTTGTAAAACTGATCTCATGTGTGAAGGTTTTTGTATTTCACACCGACTGCACATGCGGCATCATCCAGCCCTGTGTATTTACACATTTGTGTCTATTATGGATAGAGATAAGCTAGGTGTTTCCCCTTTTTTGTAGTCTTTATGCTAAGCTAACAGGCTGTAGCTCCATACTGACAGTACAGATGAGAGAATGGTATTCATTTTGTTTTTTCTTTTTGTAATCTGAAAATGTCATGCTAGTTAATTTGTCACTAATAAAACCTGCTGACCTTAATCCACCAGTATGCAAAAATAAAATTGGTCAACTAGATCGCAGTCAATCGCAATCAAGCAGTTAACTAGAGGGAAATGGTGTAATTGTGATTTTGTTTACAGCTCAAAATATCGACATTATAGTTCCATATTAATTATAACTTCAATTTTCCTCCCTTTTAACGTACAACAGCCAGTCATCCTCGATGACCTTAAAGACACCATCTCTCTGCCTCTCCCTCACAGATGAGAAGGTCACCATCTTTGATCAGACAGAAGTCAACCTCGTGGCTTTCAGAAGAACCATCTACCTCGCCATACAGTCCAGGTAACGCAGGAACACACACTCACACACACACTCACACACACACACACTCACACAGTTAGTGATTCAGTTGTCTCTCAGGGTGTTGGCAGTTATTTACAGCAGCTTCTATATTTGATGGACTAATATTTTAAGCTGTGTTTAAAGGTCTGTCTGTGTGTGTGTGTGTGTCTGTCTGTGTGTGTGTGCGTGCGCAAAGCCCAGTTACCATGGTTTCACTGAAGCACAGTTCACAGGTTTGGAGAACAGGACGAAACAGATTGTGTTTGTGTGACTGATGGCGTGTCTCTGTATGTGTGCAATTGTCTGAGTTTCACAAATGAGCTCACTGAAGGATGCTGACTGACTGACTGACTGTTTGTTTCTGTAGTTTGGACTTTGAGGAGTGTGCGCACAAACTGATCAAGATGGACTTTCCTGAGAGTCAGACGGTGAGTCGTCGTGTGCAGATACTGACACCCACAAACACACACACACACACACCTGGTAGATGTTAAATGGCTTCTATGATGCAAACACACACACAGTAAAGAGGAGATATGTGAAAACTCATCTTTTTATCTCCGTTCCTCTGAGGGTAATGCTGAAAATACCAGTGTCTCTGAAGTGCGGGGAAACAAAACAAGCTGACACACAGTGTAGCGACTACAAACCTTAAAGTGTCGCTGAGAGGCTGAGGTTGAGCCTCGAGGCTATTATGTGGCGCGCTATTAGACCATTCGCTGAGATCCATATATGTGTTTAATGCATTTAATGAAAACGAGCGATCCAACAATCAACAATCAACCAAGGAAAGATCTGTGAAACTACAGCTGTCAACAAAACTGAGCGTGACCCACCCTCACCCTCTTCCTCATCCCCCACACGCCGGTGACCAGGCGACTACATTGCCAATTAGATTAACCACGCCCATATCCCCGTGACCCAGATACACCAATCACCGTGATGCAACAACTGAAAATCGCGCAGTATAAAGCATCATCCGCCATCTAAACAATTCAGATTCATGGCTCCTACACACAGGAAGCAGTTGCTATTAAGGAGTGTTAGGATGTGTTAGGATGACAACAGCTGAAACAGTTAGTTGTCAATCAACCGCAGTTTTGTCAATCAACTAATTGTTAATGTCTTTTATTAAGCAGAACTGTGAAACAGCCTGCAGGAGGGTTTCTTGCACGCTGCTGGCCAGAAGGTGGCGCTGATAAGCGTCTGGTAGCTTCTTACAGAGTGGATGGTGTGGCGTTAAGAAAGCTTTACTTTCCACATAAGTGTAAACAGGCTGCCTTTGTGTCTGTTATTTGTTAACAGCTTCACATCTGCCTTTGTGTGTGTGTGTGTAAGTGTGGTCCTGAGGCCAGGTTATATAACAGCAATAGTCGCTCTCAGACATTGACAGTTGCTGGTCGCGCGCGCGTGCTTCGTGTGCTCGTGTGTGTAAGAGATAGAAAGCGCTGTGAGTAACATCATGTGTCAGAGGACAATCAGCTCTTGTGTGGTGTTGTGTTTGTATCTTTGTGAGGACCGGTTTGTGCGTTTGACCTTCACACTGGTGACGTGTAGCACCCCGGAACCTCTCCACACAGAGATGGACAAAAGCAGCGTCTCATTACTAACCAGCGATTGTTGATTTTTGTTGGCTGAAGTGGCAGATTTGATCGGTGTTCTGTCAATACTTGTTTGTGCTTTTAAACAATATGGTTTCACTTTAAATGTCAGAAGAGAAAGGACTCAAAGATCAGGGCTACTCAAAAAAACACCACCAGCTGATCATGTCCATATATTAATTGACAAAGTGGTTGTAGTGGCTGGTAGGGATTTGTAAGTGTGGCTGGATCCAAAGCCACAGAGACCGTGGGAAGAAACAGCAGTATACAATTATAAGGATACTCATACCAACTGTGTGTGTGTGTGTGTGTGTGAGTGAGTGAGTGAGTGAGTGAGAGGTCAGAGCTGATGACCTTGTCAGCCAGACTTTCATCAGCACCAGGAGTGAATCACTCAACACAACAGCTGGAACACACACACACACACACACACACACACACACACACACAAAGATGTTTGTCCTCTGGCACATTCTCCTCGCAGTCGCTGTCTCTCACACAGCCACACTGACCGAGGTGTTTGTGATTTCATGGAATTGTTTTTTCCTCAACAAAGAGGTCCGGGAGAAGCGCGTGTGAACCAGCCGAGCAAAAGACAGCTGATGCCCTCTTGACTGACCTGGGCCCTGTAACATGTGAAACACAGGTTATATATATATATATGGTTATATGCGAAGGGAGCAAAAGGAAGATGATTACTCCAGAATCCACTGGCATGAATCAAACGTCAGTGTTTTGCGTGTGTGTGTGTGTTTTGTTTTCTGTTTTTGTTTTTGTTTTTTTTACTGAAAGATGAAAGTTCCTTGAAAATGATGTAAAGCAGTAAAGACAGAGGTGAAACATGGTGTGAAACATGTTCTTAGCCTCTGAGGAAGTGTCATCACAGCTGCTCTCTGCACATCAAAACCAATACTGTTGCTGTTTTCCCTCCAACACTGATCCCCACCGTGGCACTACCGTTACACCTCACCGCTCCACTCGAAGTCACGTGATCGGTACATTCACCCCATTTGATAGCGAGCGAGTATGTGCAGTGACCTCACAGCTGGTGGTCATGGCGTGAGCTGACGTGAGTGATTCTTCTTTGTATTAATCCGATGGTTTTTCTCTGTGAACAGAAAGAGCTGTGTAACATGATCCTGGACTGCTGCGCTCAACAGAGAACCTATGAGAAGTTTTTTGGTCTGCTGGCCGGGGTAAGGCACACGCACACACACACACACACACACACACACACACACACACACACACACACACCATTTAATTTCTGTGAGCACATTGTATTGAATTAGAGAGGCTCACTCAAAATGACAGAGTAGTTCTCTCTCGCCCGTTATGACCCTCAGCAGTGTTCAGTTGTTGGACTTCTTTGCAAGCCACAGTTCATCCATAACAAATCACCATGTTTGTTACGGAAAGGGCTCACACCCGTGTCCCTAAAGCTGTCCTGTGGGGTTGCTCCTGGAGTAAGGGGCAGATGGGCTGTTGGTACATTCGACATCTGTACTGTCGGACAGTGTGGTTCGCATTGTCCGCAGTAAGTCAGATAATTGTTATGGACAGATTTTCTAGTCACAGCCACAGGGTGTCAGGTCTGGCGACCACAGGGTTCAGTCTCTTCTTTTTGCAGATGACATGAGCTCATTGGCTTCATCAAACACTGCCCTCCAGCTCACACTGGAACAGTTTTCAGCTGCATGTAAAGAGGTGGGGACGAGGGTCAGCACCTCTAACTCAAAGCTCACGGTTCGGAGCCAGAGTAAGTTGGACTGCCCACTCCGGGCTGGGGGGAGTTCCTGCCCCAAGTATGCCGCCAGGAGGAGCCCCGGGGGGCAGACCCGGACCAGGACATGCTGGACCCTGGAGAGGAGTGTCTGGGCTTCCCTTGTTAACACTCTCCATGTGTGTGTTTCTGTGTCTGTGTGTGTTTAGAGGTTCTGTCTGCTGAAGAAAGAGTACATGGAGAGTTTTGAGGGGATTTTCTCGGAGCAGTATGAGACAATTCATCGCCTGGAAACCAACAAACTGAGGAATGTGGCTCGATTATTCGCACACCTTCTCTACACGGACTCTGTACCCTGGAGTGTAAGGATACACACACACACACAGATCCATCCATTAACTTCACACACTTGCATTCTCTCTTTCTTTCTAGATGACTTCCCTCATGGTGCCTCCCCTCTCTCTCTCTGTTTCTGCTTGGTCTTGTGAATGTCTCTCCACCAGGTGTTGGAGTCTATCAAGATGAGCGAAGAGACCACAACGTCGTCCAGCAGGATCTTTGTGAAGATTCTTTTCCAGGAGCTCTGTGCCTACATGGGCCTCCCCAGACTCAACCAGAGGCTTAAAGACACGTATGAACACGGACCCACACACACTTATTACTGAGGTTTCCTCTGAGGCTCGGCCTTAAGGTTTTCATGCTGTGGTGGACCGTAGATCTGAACACACAGTGTGTTTTAACAAAGACCCAATGGCCATGTCTTTGCAAATATGAAAAAGTAATGTGTGTGTGTGTGTTTTTCAGGACTCTGCAGCCGTTCTTTGAAGGCCTTTTTCCACGTGACAATCCCAGAAACACTCGCTTTGCCATCAACTTCTTCACCTCTATTGGACTGGGAGGACTGACGTAAGGAACATGTACACAAATGTGCTGTATACACATAACAAGCCAAAAATCCAGGCACACTTAAACGTTTCAGCCACATGTGATTATTGCATTTTGAATTATAGCTATTCGTCTAAAACTTCATTTTATCAACAATATACATGCACAATAAGCAACAACACACACACACAGACAAACAAACGCATCATTCTCTCTGTCTTTCCCAGGGACGAGCTGAGGGAACATTTGAAGAACGCTCCCAAGATGATCATGACTCAGAACCAGGAAGTGGAATCCTCCGACTCCTCCTCGTCCTCTTCATCCTCCTCGTCCTCATCTGATTCCTCCAGCTCAGACTCCTCCAGCGAGTCAGATTCAGACTCCTCGGACTCCTCCTCCTCCAGCAGCAGCAGCAGCAGCTCAGGTACGTTTGTATTTATTTGTTAGTAATAATAAAAAGTTTTCACGTAACTATTAGTTGTCTACCTCTGAAGAGGGAGATGTATGTCTGTTTCCACACAGCCAGTAAGAACACCTGAGCCCCTTTCACTCTGCACAAAAGCCCCACTGACACCTGCTGACATCTGGCTTCTGTCCTCAGTGTGAAAGGGTGCAGTCGGCATTCAGACCTGGGTGAAATGACTTTGCGTTAGTCACATGTAACAGTCACAGTCACATAAAACAGATCTCTAAACTTTGCCGCATATCTGGCGCAGCGCTCCGTCCAGGCAGCGCTTCCTACTTGAGCGTTTAATTTCAAAGTCAAACCAAAGGAAAAGATGTAAAACAGGAGCCACTGCAGGATTGTAACATGCCTCCATATAACTTTCTCCTGTAGCCCTCTGTTTTGGCATGTTCGTTGTGTCGGTTTTTCCGAATTTTTAATCTGAAAAAATGCAGAAAGGCAAATGCATCTACTGGATAGTGTCTTTAAAAAACCTGCATACACAAGCTCCTTTTGGTGTAAATAGGGTATTATTTTTAAACCCTACAAAGCAGCAAGGAGTTCTGACTTCCTGAAGAGCTTTTCTGCGGCATTTGGGGCATCACGACTTGAAGTGAGCTGCCTCTTTAAAAAGAAACAGACACCTGAATGAATGAGAGGTGGATTAACAGATGAGTGATTGTTGTCCTCCAGACTCAGATACCAAACACAGGAAGAAGAAAAAGAGAAAAGAACAGAGTGAGGAGAAGAAGAAGAGGAAGGAGAAGGACAAGAAAAAGAGGGACAAGCCGTCTGACAAGAAGCGAGCGGGACACAAGAACGACGATGAGGACGACAGCGACGATGCGAAGCACGCAAGGCGGGACAGGAAGGGCCGTGCACGTGAGGCGGAGGAGCAGCCGCGTACACGTGAGGCAGAGGAACGTGAGCGTGCACGAGATGCCGCCCGCCGGAGCAGACGGGACGAAAGATCAGAGGAAAGGGAGCAGCAGGAGGAGAGGAGACACAAAATGGACGTTCAGGGCAGACAAAGAGACGGAGAGAGGGACAGAGAGAGAGACGGAGAGAGGGACAGAGAGAGAGACGGAGAGAGGGACAGAGAGAGAGACAGAGGGAGGGACAGGGAGAGAGAGAGAGCGAGAGAGAGGGAGACTGAGGAGAAAAGAGAGAGAGAAAGAGAGCGAGAGAAGCAGAGGGATAGAGAGAGGAATAAAGAGAACAGAGACAGGAACAGGGAGAGAGAGGAGAGGAGGAGGAGATGAAACTCTTCATCCCTCCATGCTGGAGCAGCAGTGATGGACTGATGACTGACACACGTGAAGTCTCCATCTTTCCTCTCATCCCTCGCTCCTTAAACTCATCCCGTCAGTCTGGTGTTTTGGAGTTCGGACCAGTGTCTCTCTCTCTCTCTGTCTGTCCGTATGTATTTTCTATTATTGACTTTTGTTGTTGATGAAATGTGGAAAAAAAAACCCATTAAAGTTGTTTCAGATGTTTTTTAATCGATTTCTGTTTTTTATTGACTTCATTCTCATGTTTGTAGTAAAAGCAGAAGACTGGTGACACTCTCCCGAAGCCAGTAACTAGTTAGCTTAGCATAAAGACTGAAATCAGCTAGCCAGGCTCTGACTAAGACTTGAACATGTACCTACCAATATTTACAGTATAAAAATGTATGAGTTCACATGTTACATCTCAATGTTTATATCTGTACAAAAACACTGGTTTTATAGGGGTAGAAGCTGGACTGTTTCTTTTGGTCTGGTTCAACATCACTGCTCTGGATGAGTTTGCTGAAGAACAGGGGAACTGTTGCAGAGAAAACTGGGATGGTGGTGAGGTGCAGGTAATAAAATCATCCCGCTTCCTTTAGACAAAGAACGTCTAAAGTTAGTCCCTGCTACACCTGCTGGAGTGGTGTGTGAGGGTCTGTCACTGGGCAGAGGAGTCATTATAGCTCAGTGTTTCTCATTGTAGCTAAGTGGTAAGCCCATTGGGAAACAAAGACTTTAAAAGTAATATGCATTGTCAGTAAAGGCAAAACTCTTACTATCCAGGCATTAGCGTGCTATCAACCTTCCCATGGAAAACAAATATAGCAGTGTTTTTTGGAAATATTCGTAAGCGAAACACAATATGAGGACAACAGACCGGTGGAAGCAGCCGTTTAAAATGTTCAAACGCTTCCACGATTCAGTGATACCACAGCTCCGTACGACCGGCTCTGTTGTCACCACACACAGAATCTGCTGCCACAGTAAACACACTGAAACGCACCCTGTTCCCAGGCTCCGGTAGCAGAACCTAATGTGGTATAGAAGCAAATGCGACCTCAAAAAGCTTACTAATCATCCCCCAAGAAACAGTTTTTACATGGCCCAGGAAAGAAATCTGCTGGAGCGCCGACGGAGCCAGCTGCCCACCGGTGAAGATCGGCGGGATCAGTGTGTGACACAGGTGCGTGCAGATTGTTTATGTCTCATATTGGATCAGCTGTTTCAGGTGTTAAAACTGACAAACAGAGGTTGTCGAAAATAAGTGGTTTTGTTTACAGTAAACAGTGTCCTCTGGTGGCGTCGGCTCAGAACCTGCCGATGTCTGCAGTTCACTGACTCATTTCCCCAACAGGAACAGCAGTGTTAACGGTGTCTGTCGCATGTACCAGCTAGGTTTCACCACGCAGCGTTGCGATCAGTGATGTGGAAGGCAACTGTGTCTGTGTCTCTTTCTCGGACTGATCTACGTTTTGTCTTGCCCGTCATGACGTGGTGTCAGTGCGCACTAAAAGTCTTCTTGATCTGCTCAGGGCAGCCTCAGTGTCCTGGCTGGATCCTCGTGTTAGACGCCCAGATATCAGCCTGGTATTGATTTTCTGATGGAGCTTGGCCACAAATTTCAATCTATTGCTTTCAAAAAAGGGATTTCTGGTTGACGTGTGCATCAGAAAGTCAGAATCTATTGGTTATTAAATCTGTGTGTGTGTGTGTGTGTGTGTGTGTCCACTGCTTTTTATCATCGTTGTATATGTGTGAGGGTGTGTTTGTACTGGTTTTACTGGAGTATCTTCCAGCTCCCATCTCTATCTCTCTCACACTTACATATGTACACACACTCTCACACACACACACACACACACACACTCTCTGCTGTATCCTTGTACAACCTTGATGTGATGTTCAAGGTGAGAGGGGGAGATGCCCGTGTGTGTGAGTGAGTAAGTGGGTCGTTGCAGTGCTGATTGTGATTGGCTGGATGTCCTGAGGAGCAGAGGAGCTGGATTGGTTTGCTGCGGCAGCAAATAGAGGAACAGATCCACTGGGACCTGGGAGCTGCAAGGAACTCTGGGAAAGCACAGCAAGGCCCTCTGTGGGAGAGAGCAGGGGGAGGGGGGTTATGGAGGTGAGAAACGGAGTGAATGAGTGAAAAGAGGGAATATGCTGTAAACTAAGTAAAGAAGATGAGAAACGACCCCCCAGTTTCTCCACTTCTCTTTATTTTAATAAAGACCCCAAAGTTTTAAAATATGTCAAACATGTCAGGCTTAATTATTGACGATGTGTTTGCAAGATGCTACAAGACATTTTAGGCTGATGTTATTTGATCTTAACATCATATAGGTTTGATAAAGAGCCACAGCGAGCACACAACGCAGTGTACGTAGTTACCATCAGACAGCAAAGAGAAGCTTTTTAGACCTGCAGTGACTGTTTGGCCTCTTGGAGGCATCAGCTGTGAACGCAACACTGACACATTGTTACCTTACACAGATCATATGGAGAGGCTGTTAGCAAACACTTGCTTATTTATACGCCAGGCAGTCACAACACATTGCATATGTTTCAGTTAGGATTTTAGGAGTTGCGTTTCTGGTCACCTGGCAAGTGTAAGTCCAGTGTTCACTCTGTTGTTCACTGCTGTGTGCTTACAGTGCAGTAAAGCCCACCTTTGACTACACCCAACCCCACCTGGAGATGAAACAGGCTAGAAGCCATCTCTCTGTGATCGTCAACGATTTCTACAAAAAGACCAAAACCAACGATATGTCAGTTTGTCTCAGAATATCACTAAACGTATCCTGGTGGATTTAAAAAAGGAGTTACCCATCATGCTTTGGTCTGGGCGGTCAGCTGACAACATTTCTAAGCTTGTGAGGTAGTCGGACAGGCAGAGGAGTCTCAGAGCAGTGAGGAATGTCTCAGCTCTCTGGCATCATTTGACGTGTCTGTCAGTCTGAACTCTGGAGGATCTGAGTGAAGTCACTGCACACTGAGGTGTTTGGGCGTGATGTGATGGGGTGATGGGACATTTCCTCAGAGTATAATTTATTTTATTTTTCAGGTTAATTTACTCATTAAGATATTTCCGCCTTAGAGGAGAGGGGTGCTGATCAAAAAATATCTACCTATGCCTCCTCTGCTAAATGCTGGGGGTTATACCTGCAGCTGAAAAGAGAAAGACCTGCTCAGACTACAGCGCAGGTTGTCAACACACTGCAAACTCCTACAAACTTCGATATAGTCCTATGTACTCCTTAAAGACCCAGTGTCTCTCTGTTATCACAACACTCTGCTTTTTGTGTTATGTTACATCATTCGGTGTGTACTTATACTGCGCATATTATATAATGGGCATACAAACACTGCACCTTCAAGCAGGAGACAACTGTTGGCGACATAGCTACTCCCACTGCACAGCTACAGTGTCAGCATTTAGCATAAATTAGCCCCTTTGGCACTTTGGACTCGGTAGTGTTTTGTTAACCAGCAAAATTAGATATATGCAGACATTGTATATGTTCTTTAAATGTTGTGAAATCAATCTTTTAGTGATAGGACTTCATGTAAATGCAGTTTGCTGATGCTTGCACTTTGAATGAACTGAGACATCGTCGCTGTCAGAAATCCTGATGTCTGCGGTGCAGAATAATATCCAGGTGGCAGACATGCCATGACTCGTTATGACTCATAATCACATTCGGAATGATGCAAATGCAACAGCACGGACAGTTTAATCAAATCAAGCTACACCCTCACACGCTGCATGAAGCAGATTATAAATATAAAATCTCAGTGACGGCTATAACACATAGAGATTAATGATCAGTGCGTCGTAATTGAGGATATGTAGCCGAATGTTACAGAGACTAAAGGGGATTTGAAAGTTTTTTTAGGGGCTTTAAAGTCATAAAGTTTAGGTTCTGTTTGGAGAAAAAATGTGGAATGATCCTTTAACTTGACACCTCCTGACTTCATGAGCAGGTGAGTTGACTGTAAATAGTCTTCAGAGAAAGAGAAGTAGAAAATGCTGAACACTGCTGAGAACAGTGTGTGTGTGTGTGTGTGTGTGTGTGTGTGTGTGTGTGTGTGTGTTGCAGCCAGTATTTATAGTTTTAAAATAGATTTTATCCGCTTTTTGCCAACAACAAAACCTGGAAGCAAGGAAAACAGAACCTGCTGTTCTCTCTCCCTCTCTCTCGCACACACACACACACACACACACACACACACACAGGTAACAAGCTGTTTTTTTTTTAAATCCATCCAATTCTTTGTAATTTTATTGGATGCAATTTAAGCCTCCTCTCTCTCTCTCACTCTCTCTCTCTCTCGCTCTCTGTCCGCGTAGCACATGCGCAGTCTTACCGCTCTGCTCCTGGTGCGGCGCAGAGCGCGCGGCTCTCCGCTGCTCCGACAGAGTTGATCAGCGTCCGGATACCTGATGGATGGACGATCGATGTCTGATCAGTCCAACTCCGCGCGGACCCGCAGTCAGGAGGCACGGACCCTTCCAGCAGCTCATTGATCAGTGATTAATGATCGGCAGCTGACAGTGTGCGCGTGTGAGCGGAGTTCAGCGCTTCAAACCCACAGGACTCTACTTTCTTCATCCATCCATCACCTCCTCCTCCGGTAGGCTAAGTCACCTTCCTTCTCCTCTTCTTCCTCTGTCTCTTCTTCCTCTGTCTCTTTTCCTCCTTCTCTCCTCCTCTTCTTCTTTCTTTCTCTTTTCTCTAGTTGAAGGTTATGAAACGGACCGTGGAACAGCAGCAGAGGATTTTAACCACGGAGACTGTCTGTCCGCTGGTTTTGGTCCGGATCACTTTCAGATTGCTGCTGTCAGTCCGAGAAATTGAGTCTGACTTTGGAGCGTCCTTTTTCCCGTTAGTCTGTCTTTCCTTTGGTCATTTCATTAGACTGGTCAATCTGTAAAATGTCTCTCTGTTAATTTTTTTTTCCCGATTTTATGTTTCAGACAGCCGTATTAACATAATAATCGACGTGTCAGTGAAGAAAAATAGCCCATGTCCAAACGCGCTGACTTGATGCAGATCACTCATTTATAAATGAACCGGTAACTGCAGCTGTCAGGTAAATGTGGTGGATGAAAATGTGTTTTCTGAGCAGCAGCAAAGCGAATTAGAATAATCAAGAGAAGAAGAAGTCCAGTTCTGCCACTTAAGAAATAAAAGTTAAAAGCTTAAAATGTAACAAATTACATTTTGTACATAAGTATTATCAGTTAACATGTAGCCAAAGTATGAAAAGTCAAAGTGCTCATTCTGCAGTGTAAGTGCCATTTTATGAATATTAAATTAATATTTACAAAATGACCCACATCACCAGTAATAACACCAACACCAGTAATAACACCAATGACACAAATAACATAATATTACTATTAATATATTATTCTACAAGATGAAAGCTAATGTATTATGGATTAGTATGGTGAAACCACAAGTTAACTGTAAAATGTACTTATATTTAGTATTTCCATCTGAAACCTAGTGGAGCAGTATATTGTAAATACTTTTGTTAACTATTAATATATACTGCTCAGTACAGAGGGTTACGGCACCTGTCCATAGTGGACAGTGCTCACAGTGACTCCATCAGGCTACTGTGCTGGAATGAGACCACTGCATTTGTCTGCAGTTAGAAGTTAGAAGTTACTTCCAGATTAAGAGAACATGGAAAAATCAGAGATAAGTTTATAAATTAAGGTGCAATATTTGATATAGTATACCAGGGTATAGTATATAGCAAGTACTTGAGATGATCTCCTCTTGGACCAGCTATAACATATTATAAATATTATATAAGTTGATGAAAAACCATTGTTCAAAGGTACCAAATGTGTCTGTCAGCACCTTTAAAGCTCACTGATTAACACTATCATGTAAGTTTAATTCGTTGTGGTTCTAATACGGGGTTTGTGGCTGTAGCAGTGACTTCCACACACACATGTTCAGAACTAGTCCATCACCCAACTCCTCATAAAACAACAACTTTTACCTTTAGCTTACATTTTGGAGTTTGTACAGTTTAAAATGAGATTTAGTGGTGCTGGTAACACTGAAGTAAGTCAGGCTAGCTGTTTCCCCGCTGTTCCCCCTGCAGTCTTTATGCTAAGCTACGCTAACAAAGTACTGGCTGTAAACCACTTTGCTTTCTCCTGTGGCAAGAAAGCAAGTGTATTTCCCATAGATTCCCAACTTACCACAAAACACCCAGCGTGATTTTTCAGGTAAAAAATGCCAAACATAGATGGCGTTTTATTTTTTTACCAACATTACAACATTTACAAAAATAATAACAAAATACAAAAACTGCAATTTGTCAGGTTTGAAGGGGATTGGAGACAAATAGGGAGATAGACAAACAGACAGACAAACAAACAGTATAATCTCTTGTGTGTATTGAACATGCTTCATTATTGTCAGATAATCCCTTACAAAGCCTACATGCATGCACACGTGCACGGACACACTCTCTCTCTCACACACACACACACACACACACACACACACACACACACAGTCCAGCGCTGTCTTATCGCAGAGATGTTGATAATTTTCACACAGGTGCCAGTTTGACCGTGTGTGTGTGTGTGTGTGTGTGTGTGTGTGGGTTACTCTGTATGTCTGTCGCTTTGCATTGAAGCGTCCCCAAAATGAAACTGTAAATGAAAATTTGGAATTGTGTGTGTTTGTGGGATCATTTTGATAATAACACCCAATCAACTGGACTTAGCACCCCCTGCAGCTCGGACAGATACAGACCTGAAAGCTCCTCTGTGTCCTTTGCTCCCACTCCTACTCCTATCCTTCACTTTCCTCCTTTCCTTCCGCTACTTCCCTTCCCTTCTCTTTCCCTTGTGAACTGAGAATTAAACTGTTGTTTCCTCTGTAATACCTTCTCCTTTCCTCACACTGTCTCCTTTCCTTTTCTACTTCCACCTTTCCTCCTATACCTCCTTCTTTTCTCCCTCACCTCCTTCGCCTACTTTTCCTTTACGACCTGGAAACAGATTTCATTTCTGCCATTTCTACAGCTCTATAAATGAGGAAAACCTCTGTCCTTTTGTCCTTTCCTTCCGTCCTTCCTTCCTTCCTTCCTTCCCAGAGAGCTTTTCTCTCTCTGTGTTTCCTCCTGTGTAGGTGCTGCCTGGCGCTCTTTGTTTGGTTGTTTGGTCCTCCAGTCTGTGCGTCTCAGACCCCTGTCAGTCTAATTAACACTAATCACCTTAATTAAAACTGAAGTCTTCTGTTTAAGACAGAAGAGGGAAGCTGACAGTCTGAGGAGCAGGAACACATTCACACTGAGCTCAGTGTCCAATCAGAGGAAAGAACAAAATACAAAACCGAAACCGTACTGACAAGCTGTTATGTGGCATTCATGTGCTCCTCAGGTGGTCCCATTTCCCAAGTCAGGAAGTCATTCCTCTGACTTGTCAGAAGGCTTCATTCTAATAAATAACTTTTCCTACGAATTTTAGTCACTCTACGTAAGCAAAAAATTGTAGTACGTGAATATTAGGCGAGTTTGCATTATTGACAAAACATTTTCTTTGGACCTGGACTTGTTGGAATTTACATCAACTGTCCCTGTCAGACACATTTTCTTATTATTCATGCACTTTAAAGCACCTGACTGTACTAACAAACTGCTAGACAGTTCAAACTCTTTATTTGACTGTAATAACTTGCTGTTAGACTATACTAACTAGTTATACTGTATTAACCTGCAGTTACACTGTACTAACTGCTTTGTAGGCTGCACTAACCTGCAGTTAAACCCTGCTAACCTGCTTGTAATCTGTATTAAACTAGTTGGCAGACTATAATAACTATTAGGCTGTACTTACCTGCTGATATAATGGATTGATCTAGTGGTTAGATGGTACGAACCTGCTGTTAGGCTGTCCTAACAAGCTGTAAGGCTGAACAGATGAATTGGCTTATAGACTGTACTAACTTGCTGGCAGACCAGCTGCAATGTCACCAATGAATAATTAGACCGGACTGAAAATGTATGTAAGTCCCTGTTAATGCGTGTGAGCTTGCACTGGGCAGTTGTACAGTAAAGGTAGATTTATCCTACTGTAACACTGTTGTTCTCCTCCACACAAATCAATTTTTACCTATTTATAGAACATGACAACATTACTAAATACCGCGTGTGTGTTTGCGCCAGGACTCCAGCAGTGGGCAGATTGAGAAGCAGCATGTTGTTACGTCAGGACAGATTAGTTTGGAAACCTGCAGAGAGCACACACACACACACACACACACACACGGATGCACAGATGAAAGTGCAAATGGTTGTGTCTGTACTAAATCTAACCTAGCTCTTTGTGCTGACAGGAGGCAGGTCTAATGAGCTCATCGTAACAACTTTGTTGTTGCTTTTTTTTTAAAGGGGCAGACATCTGAAAAAAAAAAAAGGTTACCTTCAATATGTGACCCAAGGAACATTTTTAAATTTTGGAAAGTTTTGGAGAAGGTTAAATGCTTGACCTGGGGTTCCCAAACTGTTTTTCCCTGGAGGACCAAACTGAAACTAAATGATTGGCCATGGACCAAAAGCAAATGCATTTCCTTTAATTGACCCAGCCTGCCACTCTCAGGTTATGAAAAATGACTTCTAATGTGTAATCATACATATTTAAATCACCTAAAATAAGACAGCATGAACATTGATTCATATTGCATACAGAAGTGCTGAACTATTCCTTCAAGAAATCACATAATAGACTCTTCTGAGCTTATATATATGTTATATATGAGTATATATGAGTGTTTAGTCGAGTTTATCTTCGTGCTTACTCAGGAGTTTTACTGTTGATGACACCGCACACACACACCTCTTGTGCTGAAACAGTGTGTTGTCGTCCCTCAGTATTGCAGTAATGTAGAGTACTGTGTGTGCATGTCTGTGCTTAGCTAGGTGCCTCCTACGATACAAAGCGCTAACAGCTAGCCTCCTCATTACTCCCATTCTGTCTGTTGTGATTTATGGAGCTACCTGTGTATGTGTGTGTGTGTGTGTGTGTGTGTGTGTGTGTGTGTTTGTGTGTGTGCATGAGAGAGTGAGTTTGCACCTGCTCGCTGTGTTGTCTCAAGAAGTTTTAATTAATTTCCTGTCATGTGACAAAGAGGAAGTGATGACATTAATGAAATGTGATTGGATGATTATTACAAAAACACAATTAGTGGCCTGCAGGCAACCTGAGAAAAAGAGAGAGAGGGACAGGTTCGAAGAGTGTATACAGGAAAAGTTGACTCTGTGTGAGAGAGGAAGTGTGTGTGTGTGTGTGTAAATGGGACGGCAGTGATGAAGTGTTTCCTCGCAACTTGTGTCTCTGAGGTATTACACACACACACACACGCACACACGAAGAAGACACACAGACTGGGGCTGTCAAGGTCACACTGACACACATATACACACACACACTTACACACTGTGTCATCAGTTGGTAAAGATCACAGTCCTCACTGAAACGACTGAAACAATAGCAAAACGGCTAAATGTGCTCTCCTTCATCATGTTCATGGCAGCCAACATGTGGGACCGACAGTTCTATTGGTCTATTGAGTCTCAGCTTGTTAAAGAGAAAGCCGCACATTTGGGAAATACACTTATTTGCTACTTGGCAGTGAACCAAATTAAAGGACCAATACACTCTCATCTGTCATTTGAATTTAAAGGTACAGTCAGCAGCCAACCATCTTAGCTTAGTATAGTGACTGTGGTAATAACGAAGCATGCATTGGACGTGTTTGTAAAAAGCAAACACTGGTTAAAATCAATGAACGTTCTATCACTTGCAAAATACCAATGAAAGCTCAAAAAGAGACCACACACACATGCACAACCACCAACACTGATCCCCCGATGCAGTCATTTATCAACAAGTGATAGTAATAGTAATCATTTTTTTGTGTGTTTATGAAATCAGAAAGTTTCCAAACACAAAAAAAATACTCTTACAGACTGGAAATGGGTGGAAACTGCTGGTTTGGCTCTGTTCAAAGAGTAAAAATGTCTATTTCCAGGCTCTCAGTTGTTGCCAACCAACCATCAGAGACTGAAGCAAGTCACTGTGTCTGGCCAAGAAATAGTTCGGCAGATAACCCACTGCAAATAGCAAATATACTTTTACGCTTTGTTCTTTGTGGTCTAACCGTACTATTTTCAGCAGTGGATTAATGCACAGTGATGCTCTGGTGAGTATTTGCGACAGCAGGACGGTGTATTTGGGATTTAGTCAAAGTAAATTTCAGTTTGTGTGTTCATGGTAATGAGGGAGCACCCAGTGCAACAAAGTACGAATATGATTTATTAGGCTGCGGATGCACAGACGATTCTTATTAGTGAGATCACTTCATTGGCGATTTTAATCTTTTTGTGGTGTTGTTTTGACAAAATGATAGAGTATCACCACTCGTCCTTTAATCTACTGCCACAACACCTGCCAGAAGCCCAGTTTTCCAATGTCCTTGATAAAAGAAGGCGTCATTGTTTTCAGACTCATTCAGCGAGGAGACTTTTTATCAAAAGATAATTTGCCATAAACGTTAAAAGGTTAAGGCAGTTGTATTTAGCCCAATTTGACAAATTTCCTTAAGAATCTGTGGAGCATACGACTCTCTATCCTTAGACCCTAAACTCAGATAAAGAAAAACTCCAAAAGCTGATAAATCGTAATGAGGATGGAGGGTTAAAAAGTTTAAGGACAGATTTTGTTTTTCTGATTTCACACCCACACAGGATAACAGACAGCTTCTGTGTGTCAGCAGGAAAATCCTAACCTAGACCACCTGCCTGCCAAGGTGTGTGTTTCTGTCTGTTTGTCTCATGTTTCTTCTTCCATTCGTTGAGTGGAGTAGCTGCTGAATGTTTGATGAGTCAGCATGTTGAGAAGGAAGTGATGTCATAGCCGTCTTCTCGTCTTTCGGGGGCCAGGTTCATGTTTTCCGGCAGCGGCTTCAAGTCTTCAGCTTCAACTGTGAAAACTGCTGGCACTCACCATGTTGAACAGTGTGTTCGCAGCGCAGTTGTACAGTTTGGGGTGCTTGAGCTTCTGAATTGACTTGTTTGAAAGGAGTTCATGGATCTAAATAGTAAAGACCAAGCACTCACAGCTTTCCTTTCATGCATCTGCAGTGTATTTGTTTACTGGCTGGTGACACACCTAACAAAACAACATTAACTGGGTTTTTCCAGGTTCCAGGTCCAGCTCAGGTTGGTCTGCTTTAGCTGCACTCAGTTGCACAGCTGTGGTCCTACATGGTAGCAGTGCTAACCCAGGTCAGCCTAGGACTGTTTCCTCATTTTAACTATGGCCCTAGATATTAGATGTTGACGCTAGAGAGAAAGCTCTGTGTTTAAAAGTCCCTCTGAGTTCAGCTCTCTACCTTCTACCTAAATGTCTGTAGTTTTGCACATTTCCTTCTGTTCACGTTAAACATACTGGTGAATCAATGGGCTTCTTTTATTATGTGTCTTGAACAGCAGCGTCGTTGCCACCAAGTTAGCGAAGCTTTATTACCAGCGCTGCTCTTAGATAAACATAGACTAACCACATTTAATGAACCAGCAAAGAAAATCTTCCGCACTGCGTTGTCTGTGGATTAGTTTTAGTTAACATGTTTGCTCTCTTTATACTACGTAATTAGACTAATACAGGTATCGGGAAATAGGACTCAAGACTGCCGACCCCTTGAGAAGCTCAAGGCAAGGAAGGACAAGCAAATACACACTTCTTCCTCCGGACACACACCACGTTCAGAGCCCACCAATAACATTTAGTCTTGTCTCGTCCACGAAAACAAAACATACATTTGATCATAGTTTTTCTCATCAAAAGTATAATTTTAGCTTGTCAGTGTCTCGAGTCAGTCATGGAAAAAGGTCGTCGATGAACATATGTTGTCATAGCTTTCAGAAATAACACTGGACGTCCACCATGAGAATACCATCAGCTTTGTAGGTGTGCGATTGTGAACTGAAGTGTTTTTTTAACCTGATGATGATGCTTGATGAAAGGTCAGAGGGTCCCCTAAGTGATTAAACTTCACTATGAAGGGCAACATGAATGGCTGTACCAAATGTCATGGCGGGCCCATGTTATAGATGTTGAAGCATTCATTAAAAAACGTAAATGTCAACACTTTGGTGGCGCTACAGGAAAAGTCATGGGATCACCAATTAGTATTGGTATCCATGTGTATTATGTGCATTATGAGAATATTGAGATATTTCAGTGTGCAGCACAGTGATACACTGATGGTCTGATAACCTCAGAGCCATGGCACTTAAATGGCTGAAAAACATGTTGAGTAATATTGAATTGGTTGAGAAGCTGAGTCAGGCTTCACAGCGTAACACCCTCAGAATATGATCCGTCTGTGGCCCAGATGTTGCTGCCAAATTTGTGAGATTTCTGATTTGGGCAGATAATCAACCTCAGATCTTGGTTCAGTTTAAGTCTGGCAGGGTAATACAAGCTAAATAATCCATAGATACATGCATACATCTACTTTACCTGCTTGAGCTGATTAGGGTCATCAGGGGGCAGAGCCTATCCCAGCATACACTTGATAGAGATATTGGACTATTGCAAGGATAAACAGGACTTACTGTATGTTACTAACTGCTAGTGGTTGGTAATAGTCAGACCCTGAACCTCCAGGCTCTGCAGGTTCAGTCCAGTTCTAACCCATCATAGCTGACCAGTCGCAGCTCTTGTGGTCTCCATTTGGTGTCTCTGAAGCCACCAGACCCCCAGTGTGTTATTTATAAGCCTGTCAGTGTCCACTATGGCATAACCATGATGGCACCTGAGCCAGTTCCATTTACTGAATGGAGTTATGCAGTCAACCTTTGATTTGAGATTGGATCCTCAGTGACACACACACAACACTGAGTCACAGGGAGGTCACAGGAGTTCAGTGTTTTTCTGAGAGACACACACACAGCGGGGAGGGGGCAAAGTCAGACGACTGTCAGTAGACGTTCAGAAGAGTGCGAGTGGTAATCTCTATTATTAGACCACAGATTATACTAACTGAGCTACAAGACACACACACACACACACACTCGTCTGTAGGTTATAATCCCAATCCCACAATCCCCTTCTGGGTCAACCAATCATGTCCCACCAAATCCTGCACAGCCTGCTGGGTAACCTACGTGTGTGTGTGTGTGTATGTGTGTGTGTGTCTCTTAATCCCTGACAGTTTGTAATAGAGGAACATCTGGTTCATCTCTGTGATTCTGTAGCTTCCTGTTCAGGCAAGAAACCGAACACAGCCACAAATGTTCAATTAAATTTGAAATTCAGTAATTACTGTACATTTCAGTTTGTAATCCCAGTGCCACCTGTTACTTTGACATTTTGAGTGTCTACCTTTTTGCCGTTTTATGGTATACATATTAACCAACCACAGAGATGTTGAATATGAAGCTCCAGTCAGGAGACAGTCAGTTTAGCTCAGCATAAAGGCTGTTAACAGCAGGAAACAGGTGGACAGGACCTGCTGCTTCAGGTAATGAGAAAACTCCAACATGGCAAAAAATATCCCCTGTTAAAATCTACAAATGTTTTTTAAATCTCTTTTTATAATATAGATTAAACAAGCGAAAGAATAAATGCTAATTAGTGTGGCGTGGAGGTAGCGTTTGGTGGATTTTGTTCCCTTTAGATGGAGCAGCAGTTTGCAAAGTGAAGCATCTGCACATACTGTGGACCTTCAAAAGCAAGAACATCAGGAGCCCTGGAGAAGAGTCTCATTGCAGATCTTCATTAATACTAATACATTTAGTTATTTGTTTGCATTTCTATCCACTCTGCAGCATCAAAGCAACACAGTTATATCTCCTTTGTCATTGAGTTCAGTAGCAGTTGTCATACAGAGGTGGTTCATTAGCTGAGCGGTGCGTCAGGTGACTGGGCCCCTCATGTCTGCACCTTTGTGAGTTGGATTTTGGATTGGATTTGAGTGTGAAAGCTGACTTTCACCTTGAACAGTAAGTGTCAGGTCCTGATGGAGCAGAGCAGCTATTTAAAGACAGAACAGAAGTCACACTGTCCTGAAGTGAAGGTTGCACTGTACCTTCTACTCTCTCTCTTTGTGTGTGTGTGTGTGTGTGTGTGGTTCTAATCCCTGCTGCAGTATATAAACCATACAACATGATGACAGTCGTATGCATGAGAGGATTAGAATCACACAGCCACACTCTACATTACTTCATGAGAGTGATCCAAATGAAATCCCTCATCCTGTCAAACTGTCTCTGTTCACACTGAGAGCAATAGACTGGAACCCTTTTTCTAATAATAATTAATCACATTCAATCACAATTAACTGAGGTCATTACTGTAACTACTATCTAATATGTCACCGTCTACTTCAGACGATCCCCTGTCAAAGCCTGTCAAATAAATAATTGTTTTCTTGTTGCTGATTCGTATTTTTCAGTAATGATTGTTGTCAGGTTTAACCTCTGTGTCAAATGCGTATTGCTTCCTGCAACTCCTTCACAATCACCTTTCGAAGCAGCAGCAGAAGGAAATCTTCTGTTAACACTAGCAGTAACTCAATACGGGCCTGATACAGCTGCATGGAGTGCAGTGTAAGTAAACATTGAGGCTTATATCACTGAGATCAAAATACAAACAGTATTGCTGTCATTGATATCAGTGTATTGCTGATATAACTATGGCCAGTAGAACTTCTAGAACTTCTAAAACTAGGTTTGAGGTCGTTCAGACAAAATGTCTCCAGTATGCACTGTATATTGTCCACCACAGAGCTTGAAGGATTTAATGTTTCATTTTAATTTTTCTGGGTCTGTAAGGATTTTAAATATTACTTAATTACTCTATTACCAGTTTTGCAGTAGTAACAGTACCTAACTCTGCACTGGAGGAGTGACACTGGGTCTGAATATCTGGTATCAGTCAGGCTGCAGCTGACTGGCACACTAAACAAACCAAATGTATAGTGTTTTAAAAGACCACCACAATATAGACTCAAAAATAGGGTTTGATTTGATGAAAATCTGAAGGATTCTTACTTTAAACTTGCTGAGACAAGTGATGACAAACAGGAGGAAGAAGGGATTTAACAGTTCTTTGAGTCTGTTTCACTTTTTTTCCTACTTCTTAGTGTTTGACAGAGGCTTTTTTAGAAACAACCCTGACAGAAAATGTGGGCATGTGGACGGAGAACAGACACACTACCAGTCACCTGGCTGTGTGTGTGTTTGTCATAGTTTCCCAGTGGACCAGCCACTATGACATCACCAGTTGTGGTGTGCTTCCATGACAACCAGAAAGCAGAAAGACAGAAAGCTGGACCTTCTACAAACCTGTCTTTCCACCTGTCTGCCTTGATGCTTTTTGGCTAACGTGGTTCCTCGACTCCCTCGTTTGCAAAGATGCAGGAGAGATGTTGGAACTGTAGTTCCCAAATAAGACATTCTCACTCTCTCCAGCGTCATAGAAAATAGTGTCATAGAAAATAGTGTCATAGAAAATACTAAACACACACCATCCCATAGTGTGTGGAAATAGTTATTTTTTGACAGTTTTCAGTTTTGATGACTGCTGCTTCAGTACTGACCAGAGATCTGTTTTGGCATCTTAGTGTCATGAAATGTGACTGTTAGAAATGAGACACAAGGAAACAATAAAAGCAGTTATGAGCACTATTAATAAAATATATATTTTGTGTCTGGGAGGCTGTACAGCTGTACGGTAATTTGGTTACTTCTCACACTCGGCCTGATAACATTGGACTAAAAATAACCACGACTGCATGGCTGTTTAGGACAAATATTTGGATAGGAACCCTGCTTTTCCTGATCGAGCCAAGATGCACTTGGCATGAAAAGGACGAAAAGAAGAAACTTGGCTAGTGAAGAAAAAGTACCCAGAGTGTTTTTTATGATTCATTCATCGTCCAGATTGAACACACACATATTCATTTTCATTTTATGCCTAACAGTAGAGCAGCCGTTGGTGTTGTGGTCTCCACAGGTACAACCTACAGTAATGCAATGATGCAATAGCATTTATATTAACATTAATGCTGTTTCCATGGCAGCCCGGCAGCTCCGTTTGATGTCTCATCAGATCAGCTACCAATCAGTGTACAGAAACTGACTGAGGGGGTGTTGCCATCTGGTAGAAACATACTCATAGGATACATCTGTGGTTCCTCTCTGAGACATGTTTAGGGTTTTTAACATCTTTGATGATCATGAACCTCGACTGATTTCTGGGTCACTGGCTTGAGGAGGGAGGAACCATAATTAGCTAAATGGAAAGTACCTTATGTGTCCTCAGAGTGTCTTCAGGTTACGGCCTCCTGCAAGTATTCAGGTTCACTGCCGTCTGAAGGAATGATTGTTATCTCATCAGACTGTTGTTAGTGTCAAGGCCAGGTTTGTATGGTTTTACATCTGACACTGTTTATATAAGACACCATTTACTTCTCTGATAAGGAAAGGCAGAGTGATATTCGGCTTTATTATCCAACCGTGGTTAAAGAATGCAGAATACAGCAGGAAGAGATACTGGCAGTGCCCCTGAGAAACATATTCACCAGTTTAACAACATATACGCAGAATAACGAAACTACAGAAGGAAGTCAAGTCATGTCGGTATTGTTGAGAGGTAAAAGTGGCAAAGTTATCTTTTAATCATGACCATAACATTAATCACATGTTCATTACTGTTAGCATGACATCAAAGATCTTGTGCCCAAACCTTGCTAAGAGGATTGTCATTGTTGCTCAGCTGTGATTTGTAATGGGTGTATTGGGTTAGGAAGGCAATGACAAACAATTGTGTTCTATTGTTAGTAGCATAAGATTATAAAACACCCCTATTCAGGTCGTATCAAGCGCACAAATGGAGTAGACAGGTCCACCATGTGACAAAAGCCTTCTAAGGACAGAAGAGAACATACTTCTACGTGTCATTCAGTGAAGGAAGCACGGCTAATGTATGCTGGCTGTATGTTAAATTTGAAGGACTTGTCTAGCATCACAAAACATGCAGCAAATACAGACAACACAACCAAAAACGCAACCCCAGAAATGTGCCAAAGATTACCGCCAGTCACACGTGTTTGAAGATTAGCCGATCATGGATGTAGCTAGAGTGCGACAGTGTCGTCATCCCCTTTCTTGCAGTGAGAGTAATTATGTGAACTTTGTTGACATGCTTATGGTGCGCATGAAAACTCCACAACTATAGTCGCCCCAGTTATAGTTACAGTTGCTCCTAAACCTCTGGTTAATTAATCTTAAGCAGTTTGACGTGAAACACATCACTACAAGTGCACCATTACAAAAAGTGTTCTGGGCTTGTTGGGCTTTCATACTTTTTAAGCTCATGCAGAGTGCAGAATGCAGTTTTGTCTCGTTAGGAAAATATGAGTTGTTTGGTTGTTGTACCTGGAGTCAGCCAGGAAAATGAAACTTATGTAAAAGTTTTTGCCCTGAATTCAGTCTCTCAGCTGGTTCTTCCTCCCAACAAGATTCATAAATCCAGTGTTAAGTTTGTGGTATTAGGTCAGTGCTGCTCCAGTTTAGGTTTTGAGGTTAGAAGCGAAACGGTTTGATGAGATTTGAACTTGTGGCGCCTATTGGAGGTCATATACAGCCTGGGAGGAAGATCTGCCCGAGTGGATGTCTTCAAAGGGAAACAAAGCGCAGCCTAATATGGATATTTATTTCTTGGACGAACAGCTTGTTAAATTCAAGCTTTGATTTTATTTGTCCTAAATTTCTGTAATTTCTTCATGTATTATAATTATATATTATGTAAAATGTTGTCAATGTGTAGTCAAGCTGTCTGTGAGGCAATAATTCACCAGTTTCTTCTGATCAGAGGATCTGAGAATCCTGGAGGGAGGAAGATACAACCATCAAACTGTATCTAGTAGTTTCTTTCAGCTTCTCTGCTGCTGCTGGCCACTGCTCTGTTTACTTTGTGTGTGTGTGTGTGTGTGTGTGTGTGTGTGTGTGTGTGTGTGTGTGTGTGTGTGTGTCTTTGACCATTGCCATTACCAGCTACTGGCCTCAGGGTGAGAGACAGCCACTCTAAGACCTCTCTCTCTGTCTTTTCACATCTCCATTAGTTTCTTTGTCTTGTCGTCCCCTCAGGTTAGTGTGCGTGTGTCTGTGTGTGTGTGTGTGTGTGTGTGTGTGTTGTACAGTCCCTCTCAGAGAACAGGGACATACATTAGTGCTCTCCTCAATATCTCCTTGTCTTTCTTTTTTACACTACCAGGGCTCAGAGCTTTAGACCAATCAGACGAGCCCATCATTTGTCCGCTCGCAGACATAAAAACTGTGTACAAGCGACAAAAGATAAGATTAGATAAGATATACGATTGTATAAACCTTGTATCTCCATGTCTAGTGATTTCCTTTCTTGTAGCATTGGAGGGTTGGAAACATTCCTCAGACCAATGGTTTATAAAAGCTTTCATACCCCACTGAACAATAACACAGACTGACATACATTTTGGACATAAAAGGGTTTCACCCAACAACAGTATAATAGTATTAATAGGATTTTATCAGGTTAAAGGAACTAACAATGCTTGAATTGTATTGTATATTTTTCTATAGTAAAATAGCTTTGCTCTGCTAAAGAGATAATATATTTATTTTGCAGTAAAATGACTTAAAACACAGTTGTCAAAAGTGAAAAAGTTAATCCTACACGTTTACACCCCACTCTGCATGTGTTGTCTGTGCATCCTTAAATAGATGTAACATTGGATGTCGGTTACAGCTCATTTGCACATGCAGTCAGTCCAGATCTCGTGTGCAAGAGAGACATGCATGAGATTTTATGCAGAGATGTATGAGAAATGTACTGTAACCTTAATGTCGTTTGTGTTGAAGATTAGCCAAAATGTGTACAACGGTGTGTCATCTGCATAAAAACAGATATTTGAAGAAAAAGCTGTTACTTATCCGCCAGTACAGATCCCAAATGTTCTATCGGTGCCAAAACATCCAAAGTGAGACAGTGTTAAAGCCAAATGCAGTTGTTAAGAGTGTCAGAAACCTCAGGAACGTGCAGCTCAGTGCTGTTTCTTTAGCACCGAATGTATGATTATGTTATATTTCACCATGTATTGACATTGAAGTCATGTGTTGACACGGAGATGAGACCAAGGTTCAGTGAGGAGTTTCTGTACATTCTGCTGAGTCTCTTTGAAGTCTTTAAAGATGGAAGCATTGACTTCTTCAGGTTGCTGTGAAGCACTGACCTGCTTTCATCAGACGCTGAAGAAGTGTTTCTGTTTTTTCTTTCCAATCAGGAATCACATTGTTGCCTCTGTGTGTGTGTGTGTGTCTGTGTGTGTGTGTGTCTGTGTGTGTGTGTGTGTGTGTGTGTGTGTGTGAGTGTGTGTGAGGGATTATAACCCACAGCTGGCCTCTCTGATTACTGACTGCCTGGTCAGCCTGGATTAGATTCTCTCTCTCTCTCTCTCGCTCTCTCTCTCTCACACACACACACACACACACACACACACACACACACACACACACACACTACAGCAGAAAAGGTAAAAAGGTAAATACAGTTCACTTTCATTTCACTTTAATGCTAAATGCTCAGTTCACTGGCTTGCTATTTCTTTGTCCACGTCTTACCATATGTACGTATGTGTGTGTGTCTGTGTGTGAGTGTGTGTATGTATTTACCTGTGTGTGTGCGTGGTGTGTAATTCCCAGCTCAATAGAGCAGATATATTTAATCCTTCCTTCGCTAAAGCTGATGTCAGCATCAGCTGGCTCTGTGCGTGTGTTTGTGTGTGTGTGTGTGCGCGCGTGTGCGCGCGTGTGCGTGCACATTTTGTAGCTAATTCATCACAGTGGCAGATTAACCAGCTGTCTGCAGCACATAAAGTAGACTTCTAACAACCAGCTGGAAGAGAGAGAGCGAGAGATGGAGAGAGGCAGGAAGTGTGAAAGCAATGGGGTGTCCTGGATAACTGAACTATGCTATAGGTTTATCTTATGACCATCAGCTACAAACCTTCCAACCTGACATATTCCATTTCCCCTTATTTTGGTGTGTTTGCATATTTGGTCTGCTCACAAGATAAACATATTTGGATATATAATTTGATGGTAAACAGAATGCTGTGCAGCTAACTTGTTTTTTCAGGAATCCGTTATAATTTCTTTGTTTTATACTTACATTTTAGTTTTTAGCAGCTTTTCGTGAAATCATTTTCTAAGCCAGTGACCTTTGTTGGTTAAATGCAAGCTGGAAAAACGCCATGGCTGCTGCAGTCTTGTTTTACTTTACTTTGTTAAGATTGTGTATGGTCAGATTCTACTGTATGACCGCGTGCTTATGTGATTGTGTTTGGGGATAGTACTTTTTTGGAAAGGCAGATGAAAGACACCCTTATTGAGAAAATGAATTGAGTTACAGAAGATAATGAAACAGGCTGAACAGAAAATGAAATCAAAACTTCACATCTCTGTTGAGTCGTGAAGAAGAAGCCGCTGGTTCTAGGACAGTCGTGCCTCATTTTGTAGCCCTATTTCGAAGTTCTCTTCAAACAATACACTCGGTGTTACTTAACATGGAAACACAGGGCACTCCTGTTCAGTTTTATTTATTTCAACTTTGTTTCTGAGAACCCATCTGTCCATCGGTTTGGCACTGCAGATGGCTCTAAATACTTCAGTATCACGAGCCTATGGAGAAGAAACCAGACAGAAGTGTGAATCAGAATTCCAGCAGGCTGAAAACTGTAAGTGCAGCACCATACTTACTAAATTCATGAAAACTGTAAAGTCAGTTTTGTCTACACTTCAATCTTTCACTTACACGTGCTGTTAACCATACATCTGACAAAGGTTTAAAGCTTAGAGATTGGATATTTCTTGATAACAAGCACCTTTACGTTTGCAATGATAAGTCAGCTAACAGGGAGAGTCCCATGGCAACTGAAACCACAGAACTAAACCAATATTTGAGAGAACAATGAAAGGCCTCAATCTCTGGAACCAGGGGTGCACAGGATAACTGTTTCTACTTCACAGCTGCATGAGGAGGCCTCTGAGTTTTCTCACATATTTAGACTAATTTGTCACTACACTCAAGAATATAACAGTGCACCATAGCTGCTGTACACTCCATAGCTGATCCCGTGGACAGGTTCCTGCCTTCCTCATTGGCAAAATGTCAAGTCAGTTCAAATCAGTTTTATTAAATAATTACAAATTTGCCTCAGAGTGCTTACATGTTACCCAGTCAGCATAGCTGGTCCAACTGGTGTGTTGATACTAAAGGTGTACAGATGTTGATTTCCTCTTCAGCGTAGGTCTTATGGGCACCAGCACCTGCTATACCAGTCAGTGACATCAGAATTATTATTAGCTAATAATTTGTTCTGTGCCATTAGCCAATGGTGTTTCCTTTCAACCTTAATGAGTTGATCTAAATCTGCTCGACATCCCAGAAGAGAATTTAAATAGCATGTATATAGTAATATATGTAGGTCATGGCAATAAAGCTAACTGTGTGCACGTGTGTGTGTGTGTGTGTGTGTGTGTGTGTGTGTGTGTGTGTGTGTGTGTGTGTGTGTGTGTGTGTCTGTGTCTGTCTGTGTCTGTGTCTGTGTGTCTGTTGTCAGAGGTCATGTGACTTGGCAGAGCTGACAGGACAACAGATGGACACAGTCATGGACTGACCCACACACGCACACACACACACACATGCACACACACTGTACACTGGATTCAAGCACACATATGTCATCCTTCCTCTCTCCTCTTACTCATTACTTCATCACTCTCCCTGTGAGCGTTTGGTGCTTCACACTTTGCATCCGGTGTCATTCAGGCCTCAGTCCTGTCTGTCCGTCTGTCTGTCCATTGTCTGTCTCTCCACCTGTCTGTCCATTTAGGTTATTTCTTGTTCTTTTGGATGCTCAATGTCACCTTGACCTTGCACTGTATGCATTGCTGCTGTGTTGGCTCCCTATTGTTTTGCATTTATAGTTTTGGTGTTATGCTGCAGTGTTTCTTGGAGCCTTGGAGAAAAATCAAATAAAAAAAGAAATTTATTTAGTCGGCCGATATGATTTTGTATTTTCAACCTTTGTTTTCAGCTGCTGATTATGGTAGATTGTTGCTTTTAAGGCCTGGTCACAACAAAAAGTGGTTTTCATCAACAACAATGCAGCATGTATTCTTACTTGTTTTTCCTTTTATTTCCAGCCAACATTTGTACATATTAAATTCAAATATTAAATAACAACAATAAAAAAAATAATCCAATCTAGTATATGGCTACATATATACAAAAAATAATTCATAAATAATCATTGTAACTGTCCACTCCAAGGTCTAACAACAAGACCCACAAGATGACACATAAAGCACTTACGTATGTATTGAAAAAATTAAGCAAAATAAAACTGGCCACCAGACCTCACTGCATTAATAAGGAGGAGGAGTCTTAAGGAATATGTAATTGTTCCATCTGATAGAGGTCCCATACTTTTTGGATCCAGATATCATATGTGGGAGGGTCTGGTTTCATCCATTTGATGCTTATACCCTTCAAAGCTGCTGTAAGTAATACATTGAGGAGCAATTTCTCGGCTCTTGCGCAATAAAATGTATATGCTCACTTTGCAAAATGTTTGCTTATACAAGCTTGGTGATATTGTGAAAACTCACACGATTAGTTGGTTAACTACTTGTTTGTGTGTATTTTCAACCATAACCCTAAAGAACTCATTTGCATTTTTCCCCTATCAATATTAGTAATCAGCATTAATGTAGTTTACCTTTTTCTCCTTCTCCTTCCTCAGGGATGAAGACTCCCCTCAGCCCCTCTCAGCTCCTGGAGAGTGGGCAGATCTTTGCCTATGGAGGGATGTGCCAAGAGCTGATGGACCGACCCATACCTTCAACCATCAGTCTCTCTGTCCAGCAGACCTCGTCCCCAGGTGCTTGATATGTCCCATCAACATTGCTGTGTATTATCTTTCTTGTCATTTTAACCCATCTGTGTTGTTCTTTACTGTAGTCTGACATTACTTCTCTAGTCGGACTTTGTAGTTTTCCCCTATAATCTACCCCCATGCTTGTGGTTTTCTCCTACAGTCTGACTCATCCTTACAGTTTTCTTCTACAGTCTGACTTAGACCTGTTGTTCCCTTCTAGGTCAGGCTGGGGCCTACTCGCTGTGTGAGGTCTGTAACCTGCAGCTGACCTCTGCTGGTCAGGCCCAGCTACACTACAATGGCAAGTCTCACCTCCGGAGAGTGAGACAGCTACAGGCTGGAGAGACAGGGCAACAGGCAACAGGTACATTATGCCCACTTCTGTCATGTGGTTGCAGTAGCAATAGTATTTTTAATTATAGGATTTTTTAAATTTAAAACAAAGTAACAGTATGTTACTGTATGTTTGCATGAGAGAGAACAAGTTTTGACAAATTAACAGAACAGGAGTTCTGCAAAAGCCAAGACTAAGACTCGAGGCTGCCATGGCAAGACCTGACTCTGTATGTATTTACTTTATCATGGCGTTACTTTGCGTAGCTAACACTCTGCATGGGCTTTACATCACCTCACTTTATCTAGGCAAGGCCTTTCCTCTTGTACTCTTCTTGTACACTCATATAGATGATTGGTATAGTGAGAGAGAAATGGAAAAATGTATAAATTACATTTGAAAATAACTAAACTTAAATCTGACCTGAGCCTGAATCTTCATCTGTATCTTATATGACACTTTGCCAGGTCTGGTGGCTGAACTCTAAGCAGAAGTTGTAGTTTTAGTTCTGGTAGTAGCACCAGCAGTTTATTATTCTCAGCTCCTTGTATGTTTTAATGGGTCTTGATGTGTTTCCAGCAGGGGCTCAGTCTAGGTCTCTTCCCCTGGCCACGGGGCTCAGCTCCCAGCCTGCAGGGCTACCTCCGACCCCAGGCTCCAGTCCAGGCCTCAGCACTCCTTCCAGCACGACTGCAGGTAGGACCAGCGCTAGCCCTGCTTCCACTCCTCACTGCACAGATGATGATTCATTAAATATTTCGTGCCACTTCTGTTAAAAGTAGCACTTGAGCACAAAGACATCAGCTGACATGTGTGTACATCTTGTACCTGCATGAGAGGAAATGAACACACTGTAGTCTGTGCTCCTAATCCACACGACATTGCAGAAAAATATGCAAGCTGTCCAGTAACCTGAGGGACGTTAATGGCTGAACAGGACATTAATTTGTAAAGTCTGTCTGTCTGCCTGCTGAGTGAAAGTGACTTTGGCTCATCCATCATCAACAGCTGCTGCCCCCTGGGAGAGGTCAGAGTGTCTGTGTTGGATCTCAGATTGACCCCTAAAAAGATAAACTGATCCTGCATTAAGTCAGATCATCACTGCAGTTTCATACTCAGCCTCTGCGTGGGTATGCTTAGCTCCTCCCAACCACCTGTCAGTCATGTTGATGAGATGAAGTTTTTAGCCATGCTGCTGGCAGCATCCCCGGGGCTCTGGGCTCTAGTGATGGCACCACGATGATCCACCACTTTGGTCCCAACAAGAATATCCCAACAACTTTTCAATAGATTGTCACAAAATTTTGTATAGATATTCCCGGGATTCCAAAATAATAAATTCAGTTAACTTGGCGATCAACTGACTTTTCATTTGTTATTTTTAGGTAATGTCTTAACAGCAATTAAATGGCTTGCCATGAATTTGGAATAGTAACAACACTGATGACCCCTTCTCATCTAGCACCATCATTAGGCCAAGGTTTTGATGTCCAGTACTTTGGTTTGTGCCCAAATACCTGCAAGACGAATGTTTTATGCTAATTCTTAAATGTTAGCGCGCAAACATGCATCTCTAAACAGGTGAACAGGGCAGTATTGCATGTTAGCTGTTAGCTGGAAGCACTACTCACCTTCGTTCATTCTCACAGCGCATCTTGCATGGGTGTAGTGTTGTCCACCACTTGCGCCCAAAAGGTAATTCTGCATTTAATTGTTGTAACACCTTGTTTTTACCCTTCAGTGGTTCTATGAAATAAATAATCATGTTAATTACCGAGTTTTAATGGTGCTGCCAGGTGGATTTTATTACTGCTGCCATTTTTTATGCTAAGCTAACTGCTAACCTTACTACTGGCTGTAGCTTAATGATTAATGCTCAAACATGAGAGTGGTATCAATATTCTCTTCTGCATCTCAGCAAGACAGCAAATAAGTAGTGTTCACAAAGAGTTGCTCTGTATATGAGTTATATATATTATTATTCTTAATATTAGATTTTTAATGAATTCATTCATGGATCTTTGCAGCAGGCTTTGATGTACTTTCAGTGCCCTCTGCTGCTGAAATTGCAGTTGATACTTTTCACGTTGCATGATCCTCTTTAGCCCCACGATCGGGTGTGACTGGAACAGTTCTGTGACCGTCTTCAGTTACGCAGACCCACTTTTTAAAGTCAAACTGCTGGTCAACAGAGTGAGAATGTGCTGTGAGATGTAAAGGAGTTAAAGTGGAGCAGACAGCAGCAGGTCATTAAACTGGGACATAGCACTGCTCCGAAACCACACTGACATTTCTCAAAGGCAACGTTAAATTAGCTTGTATTGATTCGTATCACACGTTGAATTTGGTGTTGGTCCCTTAATGTCTTTACAGAAATCTGCTTTGATGGCACCTTCACCTTCATCACCTCATAATACAGCGCTCCAGTTTGTTGTTTTTGTTTTCTTGGCTAAAAACCGCAAAGCAGAACTTCTATTGGAAATCTGCCAAGACTAGGGAAAGACATTATTGATCATTATGAACTAAGAAAATCCAAAATCACAAATAAACACACACACACACACACACACACACACACACCTAATAATACATGCGATGAGGCTGTAAGAGAGAAACAAAAAGACGATGTCACCCTGACGCACACATACTCAGGTATGTATGTGTAGCAGCTGTAATTACATACTGCGTGTCCATATCAGTGTACAGGCTACAATAACACTGCTTAAAGATTAAATTTCTCTGCTGGACACACACACATACATAAAACACACACACACACACACACACACACACACACACACACACACCACTCAGCCTGAATGGTCATGTCTTTCTCTCTCTCTGTCTATTACGTGATGCTCGCTCAACCATGAAAAGCTCTTTGGCCTGAACTCGGCTCCACTAGGCCAGGCTCTGTTTTTGTGTGTGTGTGAGTGTGAGTGTGTGACAATGACCTGGCTGGCTGAACAGCCTATCAGCACTCAGGTCATATGACATCACATCAAACACTAACAGTTGTGTTGCAGGGAGACAGTTGACATGATCTGTGAGCTCGTCGATGCTGATCAGTGCCGTTCACATGAAACTGCTGGAATCAGTTATTTTGAATGGTGTGATGTATTGTTTGCTTGGGCTCGCTTAGCACTGGGATGAATCAGAATCAAGTCACACTGCACACTGTCAGTATTGGAAACGTAAAGTTATATATCACAAAGGATGAGAGACGTACTCAGATTCTTAATTTAAGTTGAGGTATTAATACAACAGTATAAAAGTACTCAGTTACTTTCATTAGAGCAAAAGTCCTGCATTAAAAATTCTCAATGGGGCTGTTTTAAATTACAGTTTATTATATTACTGTGTTATCAATGTTAATGCATTATGTGTGGGCAGCACTTTAATGTTCTAACAGGTAAAGGCAGTATTTTATACTGTTAATCTATAACAACTTATCAGGTTTTTCAAAGTGATCGTGTGTTTTGTGTGCAGCTGTACATAGATAAATACAGCGAAATGTAAGATTCAGTTGTAAAGTACAATACGTCCCTCTGAAATGAGTTCTCCTGCCCACACTGTGTGTGTAGGTGCACAGCCACTGTATGCAGCAAGCTAAACACTAAAACACTTCCACTAAAGGTTGTAGACAAGAATTGGCATTTGAAGTTGCAAAGCAGAGAGGACACAGAACATTTCACGCAATGATACAAGAGTATCGCTGGATCTGTTCATTTGAGGCAGACGATAGTTTGTCACTGTTGGCAGAGACTCCACTCTGTAGCGTTGTTCGTACAATTATATGATAAATATGTATTAACGTTATGATTAATGATCAAAAAGGCTTTGTGTCAGCTTAATCTCCATTTCCATATTGGCTCCCTGTCTCTAAAGAAACGTTCAAATCCAAGAAAGGTCGTTTTTAGCATAAAAATCAGTTTTACACACATTATAAATGTTCAGCTATGTATGGAGACATGTGATATATGATTATATGCACAGTAAACACAAAACATATTTAATGTGTCATACCTCTTGACTTGGGATTCAACAGAAATCTCAACTGAAACCAGCTGCTGGTGGAGCAGACGTGTAGTGTTACATGGAAAAACTCAAGTGAAATACAAGTACTTCAAAATGTATTTAAATATAGTACTACTCGCTTCATTTCCACCACCGCCAAACATGGTGTAGATGCCAACTCAAACACATTTAAAATGCATTAATCGATAAATTCAAAGAGGAATCCAAATTGTGCATAGTTACAAAAACACGGGCAAAAGGAGAAGGTGAACCAAAATGTACGACACGGGGAACGTATGTGTTTTTAAACCTGATGAGCTGAAAGAACTGTTAATGTTCATACTTGTTAATGGGGACCTGTCTTATGGGATGCTTGCTCTCACTGGATACACTCACAGCTGTGTTTTTTTCTGTGGTATTTGGATACCACTAGGAGGCAGCATACACGCTCTTACACACACACACACACACAGACACAGACACACACACACACACACACACACACAGAGCGTCTAATGAAATAAGTGAATTCCCATGATCCACGTGCTCAGTACAAATGAAGAGATTAACTCACATGAGACTAATAACATTTACAATTTTAAAGCCCGTCTCCTCTCTTCTTGTGTTTTTCAGTATTTGTGGTGGGCAGAGTTGTTTCTGGGTACTGCAGACAACAACACTAATGTGCTTTGACTGTGTACTGCATCCTACTGTGGTAAATATATGCTGAAGAGTATGGTATCTGAAGTATTTTGGAGAGGGTATTGAAGTTGAAGTCTCTCAGAGGGTAAAATGTAAAGTTCCCTTCTAATAATAACTTCAGTGTTCCTCCAGTTCAGTGAAAATGTCAAAATCCTATCCTTCGATTTCATGTGTGTATGTGTGTGTCAGCTAGCTCTAATTAGCTCTCCTGGGCTAATAAAGGTCAGCATTTTGTCCTGCTGATACCCCACGCATAATGAGCTGAGAAATAGATAGTTATTAATAGACAGATATTGTAGCAGTGTGAGAGCGTGTGTGTGTGTGCGTGTGTTTGCGTGTCTGTATTTGATGGAGAGATTGAGCAGGTGTTGATGTGTGGCCTTGCGTCAGTGTATTCAGCGGTGTATGAATAGACCCTGCTGACAGATTCACACACTCATAGTGCTGTACGGTGGTGACAATAGGCTCAGAACAGGAAGGGGGCGGGGGGTAGGGGCCGGTGTATGACCAGATTTGACCCCTGATGCTGCGTCCATGTGACCCACATCTGTGAACACCAGCAGACAACTTGTAGTTTAGGTTGAATGAGCGGAAGGCTGGTGGGGCTGGTATAAAACCAACAATAGCCTTTGTGGGTTTGATGTTTGTTTAATGACACATGAGTCTGTGGCTCTAACAGCAGGGCACTGCTGAAGACTAGTGTGTTAACTGACAAGTAGAAACCAGGAAGTACTGGTACTGGACTAGTACAACTTAAATGACTGCTGGCAGTAGAACAGTAGAACTAGAAGATCTAGCGGACCACTAGGCTTTAGGGCTTGTTCAAAGCTAATAGCACAAGGAGAACTGGTAGCATCCTGGTAGGTTGGTGGAGGACAGATGGGACTTGTAGATGACTTGGTATTCGGGTGTTCTCCCCTAGCAAACCAGCCTGCTAACCAGCTGTTTAAGGGTGGCTTGTGCACGAAACGATTGGTTTATCTGCTCGTCAGTCAACGTATCGAGATCCCCCAGTATTTTGATTATGGTATGATTCTTCAGTGAACTGTTCACATTGTGTTGAGCTCTACGAGGTCAGAAAGGTTGGTAGCTTGGGTTTGTTATGACTAGAACCCGAGCGAACGTTACTTTGAGTCAACAACTTGTGTTTTTTTAGTGACGCTCAGGTGGAATCTGCAATTTTCCTGATTTTTGATTTTTATCTGTGTTGGTATTTTAGGCTGAGGCTCATAGTTGCTGTCAGTTCCACCAGAATCCTCCCAGATTACACTGGTTAGCTGCGCTCCAGTTCTGTAATGATCATACTTGACACGTTCACTTTGGAACCTAAATATACAGCCTGTGATAAATCATTACTACAGTTATTGACATGAAATACGTCGCAGTTCTCACGTAGCTCTGGGAACGATAGAGGACGAGTCAACATCACACTGGATTTGAAAACCTGTGGAGAGCTGATGGTGCCCGCAGAGAACAAGAAGGACTTGTAGACTGATAGAGGAAGGCTGTTGTTTTGAAGTCCTGTTTGTTTGTTGTTTTGATCAATTATTTCCTATTTTTATTTTCCTCTTTCACTTCGCCTTTTACTTAAGTGAGTCATCCCCTCCTTTTTCCCTGTTGGTTATTTTGTTAAATTATGCATCAGTTTATTTATTTGCTGTTTTCATCTGTTCCCTTTCCTCCTTGTATACGGTATATTCATTATGTATATACTGGATGGAGCACCTAAAAGCTTGCATCCTGCTCTCTCCGCTCCTCCTCTTCTGCTTTTTGAATCACGATGCCACGAACTGGCTGAGTGCGAGTGAGCAACGCGGGGACTGAACGAGAGAGAAAGAGGGATTTCCACTGAGACAGAGGGGCTGTCATCTCCGCTCACCCTGAATATCAGCACCTCAGTGATTCAAGTACACTGTACACTCTGTCTCTCTCGCTGCGTGTCGGTCGCTTTCCTCCATCCACACACACACACACACACACACTCACACACACGTGTCCCTCTGCGTTCACACAGACAGACAGTCAGGTGGTGATCCTCTGCTGTTTGTTTTGGGTTTTCTCTTTGCTGCTTTTTATAATCGGGGGAGCAGATGATAGAAGGGAGAAGGGGGAGGAGGAGGAGGAGGAGGTGAGACAGCTTTCTCCCTGTCGATGATGTGGAGTAGTTTCCTGAGTCAAGGTAGGAAATCTGTCTTCTGTCTATTTGTGTTTGAGCCCCACGTTCAGCCTCTTTTCAGTATCGTTGTCTTCTTTCTGTCTGGGTGTCTGTGGCTGTGTGCATGTGTGTGACCGTGTGTTGTTTTTGAGGGGTTGATATGGATTACACAACCCGGGGGTCACGACCTGGACTCGAACCTTGAACCGAGGTTGTTTCTCTGCCAACAGTGCGTTCAGTCTAAAAATGGTGACAACACACTGTCTTAGGGACACAATCAGCTGTTCCTCACACCAAAATACCCATTTCCTGTGTTCTACATTGTTGTAGTGTTATTACATTTGATGCAACACAATTGTTCGGTGGATTTATATTTATATATATATATATATGAGTTTGTTTAAAGCTGTAATATCTCTACACAGAGTTTCTCTTGGCAAAATATGAATGCTGTGCTAATGAATGAAGAGAAGATGTGATGAAGAAAGCTGTTAAAAATGATGTAATAGGAATAGCTATTTATAATAGAATTAAATGAGATCAAACAAACAAACATCAAACAAACATCAATCATCAATATCCAACATGAGTCATTTATTGACAGAAACATTAACTTATCACATATCAGTTTAATGAAAACGCAGTGAAAACTGTCATAATAATAATATAAACTATAAATAAGATTCTGCTGATATTATCAGTCAGGCATTACTATAGATACAGTTTGGATGCTGGGTACCTCCACTTCAAAATGTCTCAGCACAAGACTAAAACAGTCTGCAGCCATACGCCTGTGTAAGAACACGCAGCAGTGCTTTAAATCAATGCTCCCAGTCACAATGCCGCTCAACATGTTGAACAGATATCTTAGTTTAGCATGTTAGCATGCTAGAATTTGTTAACCACAGCTGTATTATCGTCATTTTACAAGTGAAAACATGAATTTATTTACCACTTCTTATGGAAATGATCAGGGATCAGGAGAGTCGGTAGGATTCATCCTGTGAGGACCATGAATGTCCTTTGTAAATTGCCCCACAATTCATCAGCTGTTACTTAGAACCATGCTGCTAATCCATCAGCCATCTTCTCTTTCTTTATATGCCAACTTTCCAGCCTCCATAAAGTTTTTTTTTGCACTTTTTGTCATTACCACTCAGGATTTTATTTTTGTAATATTGAAATATTGAAAATGCACATTTAAATGATCAAATCTGGGCAATTATCTGTGGATAGTTAGTCCGGAAAACGGACGTTTTGCTCACTTCAGATCTCTGCCACAAACACTGCGGCACACTGGACAGCTTCTCTCGCCTTATGTGCGCACTCTTAGATGTGCTGATCTTTTTATGTGCGCTCAGTGTGGATTTCTTGCTGCCTCTGCTCATGAGCATCGTTAGCTAAATGAACGTTACGGATGCTTTTGCACACAGAACCTCTTGAAGATTCCTGGAACAAACTTTAGATCTGATTAGGAGAACTGAAGGCTGCAGCTCTGAATCTGTGACTAGCTCCTATCCGTCTGGCTGCCTGACTGTCTGTCTGACATTCTTCTCATTACAGATAGCGTGGCTGCTGTGATTACCCACACACTGCTGCTCATCAACACAGCACAGTCTGTATTCTGTGTGTGATACAGTGGTTTTCATTGTCCACTGTGTGTTTGGTTTTAGCTCTGTTTATTAAACCTGAGCTTCATTCCTCACCGTTTCTCTTATATTTTCTGTTGGTCTCTGAAATGACAAATACTAAATAGAATTCCAAAAATACAGTTTAATTGATATTTCACACAAATAAAGACTTATTTGAAGCCTAAAAAGTTGGCCACCGTGCCCCCAGGCTTACTCTGAACTAAGAGCACTGTTTCCATGGTAACAGTCACTGACATCTGCTTACTTGGGACACGAAACCACAACAAAAGGGAAACATCGCTTTAATTTTTTAATAACACTTGTTAATAATAATGTTGTGGAGCAACTACTGAGCTGCGAGTCAGACTGAGTTGGTTGTTTTCGTTGGTCTGAGGAAACTTTCCTGGGTCTGACTGACGAGTTAGCTGAAGCACGTTGAGAAACCACAGCGTCTCAGCTCTGCTCCATGTCTGTCCTGCTCTGAGACATTATGCTCCTGGACGGTTTGTGTATTTTTACATTCCTCACTGAATTTCACAGTAAATTGTTCTTGTAACTGTTGCAGAGGGAGAGCAGGCAGAAGGTCTCTGCTGTAGTGAACAGAGCTGAGCGGTTTGATGTTGTTGCTTTGTCAGCCATGGTTTTTTTTTTAAGTTTAAAGTCTTGATTTTCCCGGAAATAATGGTAAAATGCTGAATTTAGAAGTCTGTTTGAATTCGAACTATGAGTTAGATCTAAGCCATAGTCAAAGTTTATCTGTTTCTCAGCGGCCCCGAGCATTGTGTTGACTCTTTCTGCCAGAACCGCACTTAGTTGTTGGACAGATATTTCAGAAGTTTCATCAGTGGTCCTGCCAAAAATAAAAAAACATTTTTGGACAGATCAGATGCTGTGCTGTTAGATTCTCATAACATCTCCCAGTCACATTCATGGTCCTCAGAGGATAGACCTCTCAGGCGTTCATGATCTTTTTTTCTAGCGCCAAGTAATATTTTTATCTCCAACACTGGTGAGGCTAAATCCACGCCTAACCATAACATGATTTTTTTTTAATAATTCTATAATACACAACAATAGATCGGTTCTAACTTCATTGCAGGTGACTGCGCTGTTTTCATTCTGTTAGTTTCTACTATTTTCCACTGAGTCTCAGACTGGAGCTCTCCTGTCTGCCTTCATATTCCTGATTGGTCTGATGTATGTGTGTGTATGTGTGTTATTTTGGATGAAGAAGGATCTGAACGTGACCTACTTAGACACACACACACACACACACACGCAGACGCACACACACAGGCTTGTTATGCTAATGTGTGTGTTTCTGTGCATAATAATAATGCAGTGTGATGTCTAATGCTGCCATCAGCACAACCACACTCTGTCTATGTCGCTCTACCGCTCTCCCTCTCTGTGGATAAGGGATGTTTAAGATGCAGATGAAGGTAGCAAGACGGGTTCTCCTCCCAGTGCGATCACTGGTGTATTAATATCCTGCGTTCTTCAAGGCTTCATCTCCAGCTGCAGTGTTTCTGCAGTGTGGAGCCAGTGAGGGATCGTGCAATTGCGTTGTAAGAACGTTCAGGGGAAGAACTGCGTCCGTAAAGGCAGCACTTCACTTCTTCAGTGAAACACATGGGTATAAGGTGTGAAGGTGTGTGTGTGTGTGTGTGTGTGTGTGTGTGAGACAAAAAACACACACAGCACTGATTAATCCAGGTAAATCAGTCTGTGGCATGTCTGTTGTGACATGTCAGTCGTGCGCGTGATGCAGCGATGCTTCTTATGTCACAGCTATGTAATGAAGCCACAGCACCTAGGAGCTTGGTGGAGCTTATGGCGTCATGAGCACAGTGTTATTCTCATTGGCAGTGTAACACTCACTCGAGGAGACAAATGTCCTGCACTGTGACTTCAACGTGAACAATTAAGTGAGTAGCAATAGATGCAAGCGTGACAGAAATCAACCAGAAATCAACCTGCACTGGAAGTCTTTGCTGGGCAAAACAAGATAATGATAACAAATAGTAGGGATTTTAATAAAATGTTAGAAACAATAATTAATATAGATTTTTGCCATGTTAGCACTTACACACATTTTCACATTTTCAAAGTGATAGAAAATGTTGCATGAAAATACAAATATAGGACTGATACAGAACCAGGCATGCAAAAGCAAGCAACACTGAAGGATGTATGCCACACATAAAAAAAAGCACATGCAGCCCCTGACCGACTGCAGAGAGTTCAAACACCAACACCTCTACACACCTGACCAATCACTGCATCGAGCTGGTGTGAATGTGACGCCGCCGGTTTTGGAAAATGAAAGGGGGGGGGGGGTCTAATGCTGCTCGACCATCCAGCAAGAACTCCTGTTTAAGCATACTGACACCATTACTGTGGAGCAGTTAATGTTAGCTGGAGTCAGTTACAATGAGATTAGATCCTGTCGCCGGGGAACAACTGAAACATCTGATATCACACTTTGTTATTTACTTTAATGTGTATATTAACCGTGAACCAGCTGGTGTTGGCCCCTCCTCTCTCTCTCTCTCTCTCTCTCTCTCACACACACACACGGTACTCTGTGTAACAGGAGACAGTGTGAACCAACAACAACTGCTTTCTGATCTCATCGTGCACACATACGCACACAAGCACTGACTGAGGCAGGGTAATGTAATCTTTAATCCTCCAATATAATCTGTAAGTAGTCTGTGTGGTCGTCTTTTCCTCCTCCCTCCCTCTCTCTCTCTCTCTCTCTCTCTCTCTCTCTCTCTCCCTCTCATCCCCTGGGATAGAATTTCTTCTCTCTGGAGGAAATGGCAGCAGGGGATTAAGGAGTAACACACACACCCATACACACAAACGCACACACCTGACGCTCAGGGTTTGGGGGTTCAGATAGCGATGACACATGCCACTCTTGCTCCAGTCACCTGATACACTCTCTCTCTCTCTCTCTCTCTCCCTCTCACACACACATACACACACACAGAGTGAGTAGTGGGTGTGTTGGACTGTTGCTCTTTGTAAAAAGACGACAGCAGCGTAACACGGACAGACTGAAAACAGCAGAGTACAGTAGTCGACACAATAGAGTAGAGGAGGACAAACAGAAACAAAAGGGGGGAAGTTGAGAAGGAAAAAGTAAATCTGGATCGGGAGAGAGAGGAAAAAGACGCCTGGGTCAGGTAGGAGCCTTTCATTTAAGTAAATATCATCACCTTCATCGTCATCCTCCTCTCCCTCATCCTCAGCCTTCATCGTTTCCTGCAGTCTGTGTGAGAAATGTCTCTGCTGCTGTCGGTTTCACTTCAGCTCCATCCATTCAAATCTCTTTACAGTCTGATTAACAGCGCCAGATGTTTCTCTTTTCTCTGCTGAGTTGGATGAGGAGCTAATGAAGCTGTAATAACAGCCCGGACGATCATACACTGACATTTATGCCACAGACGAGACTCGGCCACACAGCTCTCCTCCAGTGCACCTTACGCCTTTATTCTGCATTAGTTTGCGTCATCTTTGTATAAACAGAGGAGGGAAATAAATGAGTTTACTGGGCTGAAAAGAGCATCTGAAAGAAAACCAGATGTGTTGCTTTGTATTTGATTTTTAGTGCTTCTCGGTCACTCCTGATGCTGCAGAGTGCTCTTTGAAAATCATCAACTTTATTGCATTTAGAAGAATAAATTCATATATTCTCTAATCAACAATGATAGGGACTTCTTTATTAAATCATTACCAGTCAAGTGTTAGACAGTATTGCATGGTGTAACTGACTCTGACCAGTCCTGGTTTCGTGTTTAACTTATATTATGATTATAATTCCTATTATATCTGTGGATGACCTCATGCCTTGGATCATTTTTCAGTGGTTTATGGTATATATTTCTATTTTTATATAGCGTATATAACTTATATAACTTATTTTTTACTGACTGTTTTGGAGATGTGCGCTGGTCCTGTGGATATAGCCACATCCATGGGAGTCATAATGCATGGGGTAAGATGAAACTGTATTGGCTAGTTTTATATTTGTGGGCATTTATATTTCATTTGAAATATGTTTGATATCACTGTGAGGACGTATGATAATTTGTTTTTTTTTTGTTAGAATGATGATTGCAATTGTTGTTTTGATGATTAAGTGTCTATAGTGATCTGTGATCTGTAAAAGGGGACCTCTGACAAGCTCAAACACCACCCCAGTGAATGCAAGAGAGCTGAAAGCATTGAGTGAATGAAGTGTGGTGTGCTGGAGAAGAACTGGTGATGTGATTTAATGTTGATGGACTTGCATTGAAGCTCACTCTGTCTGTCTCTGTTCTTAGAGTCAGGAAGCATTAAAATCATGTAAGACATGTCACACAAAGATGTGGTTAACAGTTCAAACACTACTCTACATCAGAGCGCAGAGTGTGTATTGTAAAGCGTTTTTTTTTTTTGGTCCAGTTGGATCACACTTTTGAATTTTTTGTTATTTTTCAACATGTTTCACTTTGGATGATCTTAACTGAGCAAATTTTACCGACAACCTTACAGAGGCTGATTTTAGATAGCTTTCACCCCAAAGTGGTTGAGACAGGGTTGGTTTGGTTTGATTGGGCAGATTTGGCAGCTTTCAATCAGACAGGTGCGGTTTATTAAAGGCGTGAAAGCAAAGTGGACCGAATACATTAGATGTGGTGATTTTGCCATGAGCTGTCAAAGAAGCCGAATGGATGCACAATAAATAAAATGATGCAGAACCATTTTGGCGTTTAAGATTAAATAAATAACTTTTTCACAGGACACATTCAGCATCGTATTCCTACAGCAGACTACAGCAAAAGTTTCCAGCAACTGTCAGATCCTCGGCTGCTAAGTGTTTCTGTTGCATCTAGGTTTCTTCTCTCCTGTGGAGTGACTTATTTTGTCCACAATGCATTGCCCAACTGGTTAATGTTACTGACCCCAGAACTAACAGGAAACAATGTGTTTTCCAAGGTGTGGTCCAGATGAAGTACAGGTCTGGTGGTGACCTAGGACTTTTTCAAGGTCAGCATTATAACTTGTCAGTGTAGCTGGCGTTGATGATAACACTGATGATGGCTCCTTTCTATTTAAAGCCCCCTGCACACCCAGGATCCAATCACACGGTTGTTTTCACTCATTTTGTGTGATTAAACCCCCCTGCAAATACTGTGTATGCGTGCATCCGCTGGTCTTGGTTTATTTCTGCAGCCTTTCTTTATTGCACCTGTTAAAATGGGACAACTTACACCTGTGTCAGGTGTTTTTAGGCTAAGAAAGTGCACTTATTAAAGTACTGTGCTTAAATACACTTTTGGGGTAGTTACACCACTATGTTTCAAGGTGAAATACTCGCTGTTTACTCCTCTGGTTACTAACATGCTTAACTGATTAGGATTTTTAAGTTGGATGAATATAACCATCAAGATTTCAAATTTAGATGCCAAGAAAAACAGTTGATCACCTTTTAAATTATAATGTGCATATGTCCCAACACGTTATACCCTCAAAAGATCCATGAGTGCAGAAACAATATTCCAGCCTATTTTTTTTACTGCAAATCGACTGGTTTCAAGTGTTTCCTGCAGTCACGTTTCATTTTTCACAATCTCTTTGAGCTTATTTTCTTTGTCTCTTCACTGGGTTCACTCTCTTCTCAAATCCGTGATAGAACGTAAACGCTGTAATTGCCCACTCCAGTACTGCACTGTAGGAACTTCTTCAATCCAATACATGTCTAAAACAGCTGTAGTTACAAGTCACTTGTAAGAATATATATTTATCCTCCTCGACTGCATTGGAACTTTGCTTCGACAGTTATTCCTCAGCAATAATAATTTGTTATTGTATAGTATCACAGACGCAATGACATGAGGCATTCTGCTACGTAGTGAGTACTGCAGTCGGACTCACGTCTGTAAGGGATAATTTATAGAGAATTATTCCATTTTTAAGGAATATTTCAGTTTTAACCAGCACAGTATCTAAAGCCTTTATAGCACTGATTAAGGAGAACACAATGACGTAAATCATCACATGATGCTATTCAGCCAGTGATGTCTGTGCATTCTGATGAACATCGTGAAGTCAGGTATCACCTGCTGATGTGATTGTAGATTTTCCTGTCACTGCTGCACATTTACTTGAGATTTTGAGACTTTTGGTTTCAATTGACTGTTTTAACCCGTTGATATGAATACTTTAAGACTTGCTCCGTGCGAGTTAACCATCAGTTAGCAAGCTCTTTAGCATCATCGCTAATGAATTTGAATGAATGAAATGAATTCACACCATTTATTTAAGAGACATATCTGTACCATTTCCTAACTGTTAGGGAACCATTCCTGTTCTCTGGAGCATTATATACTGCTTTTGGACAAAGCTGAGTACTGCAATTCAGCTAAGAAGCTACGAGCTATAGCTTCCTCTTCTTTGGACTAAATCTTTGTTCCCTCAGAGGGAACAACACAGCTGCTGATGAAGGCTGCAGAAGGTTCACCAAAGTTTACCCAGCAGACAAATTGGCACCGTTTACTTCACTTGTAACACAAGTAAATATGTGTTAAAGCCACGGTCTGTATGACAACAACGGAGCCAGGCTGATTAACTGACCCCATGCCTGCTGCTGGATATCAAAGTATCTCTGTCATTCAGAAATACACTGGCATGACTTTGATATCTGCGTCAACATATATAGAGTGTCAGGAAGAGTCTTACTGTTTCACAGAGCCCTCCTCTCTCTCTCACACACACTAACACACACACACACACACACACACACACACACACACACACACACACACACGTGTAAGAAGTGCGTAGTGCAGTGGAAACATGAGTTGGTATTGGCCAGCTGGTTGCTATGTGCTAGTTTTATTTTAATTACAGCTACCTGGCACAGAGTGTTTGTGTGTGTTAGTCACTTGTTGCTACATAGTGTGTTTGGCTGAATTCAGTGTTTCATAGATTTATCTGGGCAGGTTTTTTCTGATCAGATGGGGGGGGGGGGGTGTTCCATCTTGTTTCTCTGCTTTCCGCTCTTTTCTCTAAATCAAACCAGCACATATATCGGCATCTCCCCAAACCTTTAACTGCTATTAATACATTTTCAGCCTATTGGAAACTGCGCAGATGTTTTCTGCACCGGTTCCTGCAAATAAGATAAAAGTTTTGTGGAAGTTAATCAACCCCATTTGGATTTACATAGTTAGCAGGGGGGGATTAAGTATCAGCCACATCCATTGGCTTAATTATGGAGGTGGTTTGTACCAGATAACACAGAGCTCTGCAGGTCAGATCAGTTACGGGAGTTTCAGTCTTCGGCTGATGGCACAGCAGAGCACTGTGTGAGATTTTACTTCTTAAGTCTTCATCATATCGGCTTCCAAGCAGAAGTGCGTGTACATGTGCGTCGGACTGTGAGGTGTGAATGCCAGAGATGACCCTGACTGCAGCCAAAATCATATATCTTACAGCTGCACGTTAAACCGCACTGACCACCAGGAAACAGGGCGCTACGAACCAGAGAGGCAAAAAATGAATTCATAGATCATTTGATGTCAGCAACTGCTGATATCATCAAACGCTGCACAGGGAGACATCAAAGAAACTTTGATCGTTCAGAAGTTTTAGGAGAGTTTTAGAAGAGATATTATTATATTATAGGAATATTCTGGTTTTATTTATTTTGCTTATGGCCCAGACACACATCCATCTAAAACAATGACGTTCTTGGGCAAATTATTTTGCAATTAGTAGATTCACTCCTAGGGAAAAAGTCCATTTGAAGAATTTTTAAAATTTAGTTTAATACATGATTTCGCAATGCTGAACAATAGCAAGTCGTCTTTACCGATCTGACCTGTCGAGGAAGGAACAGTGCCTAAAGTGGAGAAAGCTATCATAGCGTAATAGTTGTGTTGCACCATCCAGTGACCTTGTGCACTTTCCAGCGTAGCTCTGCCCATCTTCAACATGAGAGAGGTCATCCGTAGTCAGGATATGATATGTGACGGTGTGCATTTAGCCTCCTTTGGAGTATTGACTGCTTCACAATAGAGAAATGGTTAGTGGATAGAGTGTTGCAGCCCCATGTGCTCATTCAAGCACACATTTCTCAAAGTCGCACAGATGAATTTTGCTATTGATTAATCCCTTATATTAATTCATTAGAATGGATTTATACCGATCTTCACTACCAATCAGCACTTCTGTTACTTATTATACTCACTACAGATCCGCAGACTGCAGATGGAAGTGTTGCTTAAAAAAAAAGGTTGTGAAGAAACTTAAAACTGAGAGTGTTAGTTTGTTTACAGGTGGCAGGACCTCTGACCAATCACCAGCAGCCTGAAATAAAACTGTCTGGCTCGTTACTTCGTTGTTGGCCGGTTTTCCTGCTGGTTTACAGACTGTTTCCACGTGAAAGCAGTAGCAGATGTGTTTCAGTATTTATAGCACCCTCTTAGAACAGCAACTTACTGTAAGACAGAAGGGTTACTGTGTGTGTGTGTGTGTGTGTGTGTGTGTATTGGTGTTGTAACCAGATCTCAGAGGACAGAAGGGCAGAATTAAGACGACTCTGTCACCACACTGTTCATCACACACATATTAAAAGATATCTCCAATTCAAACACTGATCATATAGGGAACCATATCTGACTACAGACTAAATCCAATTGCTTTCAGTTTTACATTTACTCATCATCTACGTCTAAATGTAGTAATGTGCGAGTGCAGTGTTAATGGTTACTGAAACACCTACACTGAAAAAGGTCAGACAGTGGCAGGCCAGGATGTGTAAAGGCCAAAGGCGTGTGATAGAAGGCTCTGATAGCCTTTCAGGATCTATCAAGGGTCCTTGAGGAGGTTTAAGTAGTCCTTGAGTGCATTCCAGGGGTCCATGGAGAAATTGTGATGGTCTTTCTGTTAATCTAGAGCAGACTTAGGAAGTCAAAGTGGCCCGTAAAGAGACTGTAGAGCTTTCAGTGACAGCTGGCAAGAGGTGAAAGAATGTTTGGACGACTCAGAAGAGAAGGATGCGTGAATGTGTCTTTTAGAAAGTTTCAAGGTTATCAGGAGGATCTCAGATGGTTCTTGAAGGCTTCAGTTGCCTCTTGTGCTGTTTGCAGAGGAATGCCCTTCTCTGGTTTCAGCTGCCTTTAGTTTGTCCGTGGGTTTTCTGTCCCACAATGCAATGCTTAACATGGAGAACGCCTTTGTAGTTAGTGTAAGCTACAGTAAATGTTCTCTTCTGTTTTGTGTTAAAATGATCAATCAAACGTCGATCAAACTGACTTGAGAAGTTATAACTGAATACTGTGACCATTACACACCATACTGTGTAATGTTTGTCTGCAGGATTTCTTATTCAGTTTACCAGCACTATATCTTCACTGTGACTCCTGAAGGAAAAGCTTTTATTTTGGTGGGTCCACCAAGCTGACACATTACACTTTCTTTAAAAATAGACACTAATCTGTATTTACTATTATAAATAATCTCCGAGCTAATAACAGCTGATCCTGACAGTGATGTGGGAGCTGTTGTGTGGCCGACTACATGTGTTTGATTACATTACGTCATGCTGTTCTGAACTTAATAATGAGATGTGGTGATAAATACGGACACTGACTCACAGCTCTGTCGTATGAGGATAAACCCAGAGCACAGCACAGAACACAGCTAATCCACAGCTAGACTAATGTCAGTCTCAAAACATGCACACAGCTGGCCGGGGCTGGTCTGGGCACATGTGAAAACAAAAAACAAAATTCTTAATTCAGTTTATTCAGATTAACATTTAAAACTGGTTTAGAAATACTCATTTTGAAGCATTTAGACTGAGTTTGGATGGGCTATATGGACTAAAACAGGTTAAAATGTTTTATAAGGTATTTAGAATGAAATAAGATTAATGTTATAATACATTTCAGCTAGATTTTACCAAGTTATAATGCACCTAGATTGGTTTATATGGTTTACAAAGCATTAGTAATGCATTTTGGGATTGTAGTATTGCATTTAAGATGGAATAGTTATGTAAGATACATCATAATGGGCTGGGACAAGTTTTTGTTTTGTTTTAAAGCATGACGTGTTTAGAATGGGTTTAACTTAATGTTGGAATCCCAAACATTTAATTTTGTATGTTTGTCCTTGATCTAATTTGTGTTCGGTGCCAGTGTCGTGTGCATCAGTCAGTTACTCAGTGCTGCATTCCTGTTGGGTGATTAGTAAATGCAGGTCGTAGCTGCAGAGTTAGAGACACATTAACGTGAGATTGTCTCTGTCTGAAAATTTGTCTCAGGCTGTCCGTTGTCACAAGACCAGGACATTGGCCATCTTCAGACCTCACTCACAGCGTGATGTGACCACTGTTTTGGAGCCACGACCAAAGACTTTGCCACATCTCTTTCATGTTGCGCAGCCAAAAGTCACCTTTGGTATACCCACACAGGTTTAGTTTTTAGCTGTTTAAAGCGCTTACATTTAGTTTTAAGTATTTAGAAAGCATTCAAAATGTGTTGTTATGAATTTAAAATATATTGCACAAAAATGATAATGGTTCAGAACTACTCACAAGATACTTGCAATGATTTATGGTGACTTTAGAATAGTAGTACATTTTAAATTGATTACAGTGGTGCAATTAAAATGGTTGTTTAGAATCAGTTAGACTTGGTTGCAGTGAACAGGTTATAGTACATTTAGAATGGATTACAATCCCTTTTTGTAATTAATATGGGCTGTAATGAACTTCAGCGCAGGACACTGAATTGGGTTGGTTTGAATTCTTTTTAAAGTGGTTATAATTGGTTCCACTGGGGTGACAGAGTATTTAAAACGGGATAGCATGGATTTACCTAAGTTAATTTGGACAGATGGACAAAACCAATAAGACCAGAACTTCTCCTCTCCTCTCCTCCTCATCCTCTTCTTCCTCCTCCTCCTCCTCTGTCAGAGCTGATTCAGTTGCTCTCAGTGTTTCCACCCACTCTCTGTTATGAAAGAATGCACTGCAGGGCTTCTACAAGCTGTGACTATAAAAGTAAACAGACAGGAGAAATACGCTTACTCTCTGTTAGATCTACTCTCTGTGTATACAGTGTAAGCACCGTATATGTAACACCTCGTGTGTAACTGGGAACAAACACAGCTGTGAGCAGGTTTAAATTTAGATGGTGGCTTTTAAATGTATATTCTATGAAGTAGTTCTCTTTATGATCGTCCCTGTTTGACACTTTAAACCCTATTTTTCCTTACAGGAATAGTTTTACAGCTGTTTCTGTTTTATAATAGTCGTGTGTGTCATGATGACTGTCACCCTTTGATTTGGTCACCTTGGGTTCCACTATGCTCTAGCTGCTTGAGCAGATGTACTCCTCTGCTTCTTTATATGGAGATGAAGAAGACATGAGATGCACAGAGCAACTCTTACCGGCCCTGTGGCAACTGGACACATGGACACGTTGTGTGCGCCGCTCATTCACCTTCTCTCTCTTTCTCTCTGTATGTATTATTACCTCCCTCTGCCTCCAGCAGCTGCAGCTCCATATGTTCTTCATGTTGTTACTGTACAGAAGATCAGCTGCTCAGGTGTCCTGGTTGAAATGGCATGAACATCAGATTTAAGATAGATTTCCCACATTTATTCTACAAAGGCTTTGCCAAGAAGCGTCTATATCACACGGCAATGTCTTAGTTAAGGTTCAAGCTACTTGACCAGCTCAGGACACATTTACTGCTCCGCTTATATTAAGCAAATTGTTACTCATCCAACAGCTTATATAAAACCATGATAAATAATATTTTTTCTAATATCAAGCCTTCGTGTAGGAAGTCCCATCTGTTACTTCAGCACTTGTTATGTTGTTCTGCAATTTACACAGCGTCTCTACTCAAACCTTTGAGCAGTCAAACTGTTTTTCACATTATCCAGCAGTGGTTTCCGTCTTCAAAGGTGTTTTCTTGATCTCACAGATGTATCCTGTTTGCCTGAAATGTTAAAAGGTTTTCCCCGTGGGCAAACCAACATTTTAATGCAATACTTTCACACACCGAGCCAATATATTATGCATTCCATGAAAGAAGAAGACTAAAGCGGTGTGGTGCAGTCTGTAGAAATGTTATATTTAAACTAAAAAAAATTGGTTTCGCCTTGGGTAATTATTTTATCACTTGGACCAGAAAGTGTTAGATCACAAAGTGTTTTTTAATTTTAATCTACAAAAAGCTCCTGCAGCAGAGAAACACAAATGAGAAGAGGGGAATGAGAAATAGAGCAGAACCTGTGTTGAGCCATTTCAAAAGCACATCACCTTCTTTCTTTAACACTGAATGGACTGCTAATCACCTCCAGTGACGCCCCAGGAACTGAAGCGCTGTCAGATCAATAAAAGTGTTGTCAGCTGAGATGTTCAAACTCAGTCATTCAAACTTTTTGTCACTGTTTCCAGGAAGTGGGTGTAGCGCAGTGGGCGGTGCCTTGCCGGGACTCATAGGTGCCACTGGTCCCTCTGTGATGATGAAACCATTCCTGTCGTTTCCAGTCGAGACGACATCGCCAGTCGGACTTTTCCCAAACTTCAACACGGTATGACTGTGTGTGTGTCAGGGACGGGGACAGTGACAGGGCGCTGTAGCTGCGGGCGGTGCAGGCCGACTGTGATAAAGAGACCTGTCACTCTGTCAGCGTCACTCTGTCATCACTGTTCAGCCATTTCTGAGCAAGCTGGTGACCTTTGACCTGTCTCCTGCAGATGGACCCGGTACAGAAGGCCGTCATCAACCACACCTTTGGCGTTACCTTGGTACCCAAGAAAAAACAGGTCATCTCATGTAATGTCTGCCAGCTGAGGTTCAACTCCGATGTGAGTGTCTATGTTTGTGTTTCTATGTAGATCTACATGTAGATCTGATTACTCTATGCTTCTCAGCTTCCTGTCATGTGATCCATCTACAGTGTGGTACTCTTGGGACCACTATGTCGGAATCATACATTTTTATTTCTACACATGCTCAATAAACAACATACGGAATATAAAGTCAACAGCTTTACTTTGACAGAGATAGGCTAGCAGTTTTCCTCCGGTCTTTGAGCTAAGCTAGGCTAAACGTCCAAGACACTCTGAACCTGTCTTCTTTAACATAGGTGGGCCTCAGGTGTCAGCAGATAACCCCAGCTGTCAATTGCAACCAGAATAACTGGTTTTGGGGGTTGGGAAATGAATTCAAATGATTTTGCACTGTGAGCATTTAGACCAAAATCTCATTGGGCCAGCAGTTTTCACCTGCAACAAGGTTTTGCTATGCTAGGATAAACACATCAACAATTAAGGAGCGACACGTTTGTCTTCAGAGAAATATTAAAATATGAAAATGTTTACATGTGCTCTGTTAAATTATGCAACTAAGACTGTGTGATAGTTTACAAGGCTTGTTTGTTTGGTTTTGTTTTGTGTACTGGATTTTGTGTACTCTTTCCCACGCGCCTTCGAAACAGCAGGTATATAATAGTTGTCTGTATAATCAGGTGCAACCCCTTCTGGTCTGTATTAACACAGTGCTGTGTAAATGACACTCGGCTCATTTGAATAATGACTGCTGAGAGATAACAAGCTGCCTTGTTAGTGACATGCCAATCAAACATGACTAATGTGTGAGCTGGTGAAATTACTCATGAGTGAACATGAGAACAGGAGTGAATGCTGAGCGGAGGAGAGCAGAGGAGTAGGAGCAGCATTAACTCAGTCTAACAAGCTAATAAAGGTTGAGTCATGGAGCATCCAGACAGTCACATGAGGACACTCCTAACCTGGAGGTATGTTACAGTGTACTGACACACTGTTAGCCTGGGCTTGTTACACTGTGTGGTGACACCTAACATCAACGTTTTTACAGTGTAGAGATAAAACTCCTGAAGAATCACCCCCACTTTATCTATATCAAGAAATACAACCACCCCTTTGGACAGTCCAGTCTCAGGCTGATTAGAGGTTACAGGTTGGCCCATTAAGGATTGAATGTAATGACTGAGGTGATTGGCTTCATTCTCATCCAGTGTTATTATGGGGTCAGATTCATATTTTTTTCAGCAATTTGGTTTATACCTACAAAACTTATGACATTTCCATCAGCCTCAGTCGTACATGGCGCTGTGCCTGGTGCTAACTAGCAAATTCTAGCATGCTAACTAAATGAAGACAGTGAGCTGGGTAATACCTGCTTAACGTGAACATGTTAACATTGTCACTGTGTGCATGTTAGCATGCTATCAAGCATTACATTCAAAGCACAGTTGTGCAGACGTACAGCCTGACAGGACCAGTTGCATGGTTGCTGATTGTTAGACTGGCAGCTTTTGTTATAGCTAAGGGTTGTAGCTAAAGTTTGTAAGGTGATAACAGAAAGAGTGGATATCGTTGATACTGTCTACAATGATGTATACTAAACACACGGTTATGCTTGAAAAACGGTATGCAGTTTACCCTGTCGTACGTTGCTAACGAATTAACTCTCTGAATGGGAAATCCAGGGTTTTACACATTAAAATACAGGTGATTGTGAATACTACTACAGATGTGACAAAAGCTGTATAAAGCCTTGGGTCTCTGCAGAGGAAGCTGATGTCATCGTCAGTCGGTATCAGTTGTGGCTTCAGACTCATGAAATGTAAAATAAAATTACTTGGGTGCAGAGTTAGAAAGAAGTGAGTTAGATAATATGTAAAATAATATGTAAACATTTTTTTGCCATCTTTCTGCATGTGTCTTATTCAGTCTCAGGCTGAGGCTCATTACAGAGGCAGTCGTCACGCCAAGAAGCTCAAGTCTCAGGAGAACAAGGCCAAGGCCAAGGTGTCAGTCGCTGGAGAGTCAAATGGGAGCAGCACAAGTCCTGCCGGCCCCGCCCCTCCTGTCTCTTCACACAGCAGCACCCTTCAGCACACAGGTTGATTTACATACTACCAACACTCATTTGAATACTGTTACTGTTTCACGGGTGTTTTTCATTTCTTCCTCCTCTTTTCTTCTCCTGTTCTTCCTCCTCCTATTCATCATCCCTCCAGAACTCTTACCTAGACTCATGGACTCCTCCTCTCCTCTCAAAGCTTTCATGCAGCCCTCCTCCTCCCCTCTCTCCTCCTCCTCCACCTCATCTAGCAGAGCAGGGAGTGAGCCTCCTCCCTCCAGCCCGCCCTCCGCTCTCCCCGCCCCGGGCCTCTCCTCTTCCTCCTCTTCCTCTTCTTCTAAAGCCTCCCCACCTCCCCCTCCTCCAGCTTCTGCCCCCTCCTCCTTGTCCCCTGGTCCTCCTCCTCCTCCTTCTCCTGCTTCTTCCCAGGCCCCCTCACAGGATGCTCCTCTCTCACTGGAGTCGGAGGAGGAGAAGGCGAAGAAGCTGCTGTACTGCTCTCTGTGTAAAGTCGCCGTCAACTCTCTGTCTCAGCTGGAGGCTCATAATGCAGGTGAGGAGATGATGTGTAGAAAGACATCCACATCGCATGTAGAGCTGGGTTACAGAGGGGGAAAATACATTTATCTTCAAGAATTAAGAATGTTTAGATGAACTCTTAGTGTCACTAAAGAGCACGTAGTAATTGATGATGTAATTGAGTATAAAGTCAAACCTAAAACAATGGGAAACTAAGGGGAAAATGAGATGGAAATGTGGCGTTAGTATTTGTTTCATGCATTACTTTAAGGAATGTTAGTTTCCTTACTGCTCCACACACACATGAGGTTTACTGCCAGCATCAGTGTACAACACTAGACCAGCTAAAGAGCCAAGTGTATCCTTCAGGAGGTGGTAGAGGCCAAAAACAGAGCTGAAATAGAGAAAATGAGACCTAATTTATCAAGTGTCCTAAATTTGACTTCAAATCAGTGATAATGTTTTGTAACTGGTGGCTGTGTGAGCAGGTAACAGTATGTTATGTGTTGTGTTCACAGCATGTTTCTAAGCCTCCAAGTGACCAAGAAAATTAGTTATCACAGGTTTAAAGACAGCCATCAGAATTGACAACGCTATATCCCATATTACACCTTTGTCCACATATTTTTTTGTATATTTCACCTTTTGCTGTTTTTCCTGGTTCGGGTCCATTAGGGAAATCTGTGTGCTTCCAACAGTTCCAAAATAACAATGCTTCACAAAAGCAGTTGCAATAGAAAATGGTTTTCTTATTTTTGGTGTTGAAGACCTTGACTGGACTGCACAGAGTTTGACCTCAACCTCATCCAACACCTTTTGGATGATGCGAAACACCAACTATGAGCCAGAGCTCATCACCGGTGTTCATCTCACTAATGCTCTTCTGGCTGAATGTAAGCAAATCCCTGCAGTCAGGTTTCAAATCAGGTAATTGTTCTCGCACGGTCTCATTCACTGTATCTACACCAAGCCTCAGTTTAGGCTGATCTTATTGCAGACATTGGACTTTCTGACCAATCATTGTGCTTTGACATCATACCAACCTTCATTTTCATACTGTAGTGACACAGCCTTAAATCTGAGAACAAACCAAAAGGCCCAGAAGACAAACAATCAACCACAGACATAGAGGAAAAAGTGTGGCATTCAAAATGATCACATTTCAGAGCGCTAAGAAGGAGAGCGTTTAACACGGTTTCTTCACTTGTGTTACTATGTAATTATGATTAGAACATCGAGATGTTTTCGGCAAGTTTCAAGTCTCTGCAGGTTGATATTAATAGACGAAAAACAGTCTGTAAACTGATGGATGATTTGAATAATGAGCAGCAATCATTAAAAGAATTCAAGGTTTGCGATGGGGATGAAGCAGCATGAATATTGCTTTATCACTGCAGGAGCACCCACACTTCTTTGTTTAGTTTTGATAGAAATTGGTTTCTGTGCTTCTTTGTGTGTTTGCAGGTTCAAAGCACAAGACCATGTTGGAGGCTCGGAGCGGCGCCGGACCAATCAAGGCCTACCCCCGACCCGGAGCCAAGCTGAAGAACGGCAGCACCTCCGGACTGAAAGGCTCCGGCCTGCAGAACAAAACCTTCCACTGCCAGATCTGTGATGTCCACGTCAACTCGGAGATCCAACTTAAACAGGTAGAAACACAGCAGCACCACTGTCTGACACTACTGTCTTGGCGGGAAGTGCTGCTCTGTCTCGCCCACAGCCAGACAAGCCACAGGCTTCTCTGTCCTCAGCTTTGTTGTCAGTGAGTTTGTTGGTTGTTGTTGCAGCACATCTCCAGCAGGAGGCACAAGGACAGGGTGGCAGGAAAACCCAGCAAACCCAAATACAGCCCTTACAACAAACAGCAGCGCAGCTCACTCACTGTAAGTGTTGCTCTACCGCTCTCTCTCACCAAACACAAATTTGCTTTATCCCTATAGACAATTGGCTTATATTGTGCATCAAAACATTAGATGAATGCTAATATAAATCAATAATTGGGCACTGTAAAATCTGTAAAATATCATAATAGAAAGATTTATTACTTAATTAAAGTGACCTTATTTTAATTTTCCATTTATTCCACCCTGTTTTTGTTTGTTGTCTCTTTACTCGTTGTTTCCTCTTCTCTCATTGTTAATTGTCTTTGTCTCGTCTTACCTCCTCTCCTCTTCCTCTCCATCTTATTTTTTCCTCTCTCCTCGCCTTCTTTCCTCTCATATTTCCTCACCCACTTGTTTTCTTCAAAGAAGGAGCTGGTGAAGCCTTCTCTCTCTCCATCTTTCCTTTCCACTCCCTTCGCTCCCCCACCCTCCTCCCTTACCTCTACCATCTCGCTCCCTCCTTCCTCTCTCTCCTCCTCCCCCCTCCTCAGTACCACCACTTCACCCCTCACCCCTGCTATTTCGCTCCATCCTCGCCCGCCAGCGTCCTCATCGCTCTTTACAGCCTCCTTCCTGCGTCCGGCTCCTGGACCAATCAGAACAAGCCAAGGGTCGATTCTTTTCACACCCTACTGATGGCAGTGTTGGCTCTGGCGAGTCAAACAGGCGCCTTTGACCTCTCACATCCAGTTTGTTGGAACTATGGGGGCAAGACACCTGCAAGGCTTAAAAACGAGACGTTAGAGGACAGAACCTCCTCCTCCTTTCGTAGGATCCACTGTCTTCCTTTTCTTCTTCATGTGGTTGAGAATTCACGGCTAACCCGACTGCAAGCATCAGTGATTTCATCCATAGCAGAAATGGACCTGTTGCTTCAAATAAACCACAGACCTGAAGATGACGGGACAGAAGCTGAAAGGTTCCCACAGCTCCTGGAAAACTTGGATCAGGTCATTGAGAAATCCTGGAATAAATACAGAACTGCCCCTTATTTATGGAAAGCTATAAGTGGTCCAGGAAAAAAAAAAAATCAGTATCCAGCTTTTTGTCGTCCCCATTTACATTTTGATTCTTCAGATTCAGCTCATTCAACGCATCCAGCTCCAGGAAAAACAGGTTAATTATTCACCTTCATTTTTCAATGCTTCCTTTTTTTCTTTGACCTTTTTACCAAAAACAACCCCAAAGTACCTCGTTGTTTATGGCAACTAGCTCTTTGTCGCAGCCTGAATCTACTGAAATTAAAGCTGAAAGTTGTTTGTCGTATTTGTTTGATTGAGTTTATCAGTCAAGAACGGGAGTCAATGAGCTGAATCTAAAAATGTGTCAACCTGACATCTGAACAATCTCCTGGTGAAAACGGCGAATGAACATAATGGAGACACTTTGGTGCCTGTAATTTGCTGCATTTTGTTGCAGCTTGTGGAGAGACCAGACACCAAAGTTTACAAGAAAGTCTGGAGTCAGACTCAGTTAAGGTCGATTTCTCAGAGCTTGGTGGTAGTTGGTTCTGTCTGAGCGTAACTCTGCGGGACCCTGCTTGAGGAACCAACCAGCACAACCCTGATGTCAGAAAACTCAGCAGATGCCATCAGTCATGGAGAAATACTACTTTAGATGTCTGCATGTGAACGCACTGGACTGCAGTGCCACAGGTGTCCTCCCATCACGTATCTGCACTCATGTTTGTCCTGTTTCAAACATACAGCATCTCATACAGACAAACTGTAAAATGAGTGAAGACAAGGCTGAGTCTATATATTTATTAGCCACATCAACAAATCCTGAAGACCCGAACCAACCAGTTTGTCTCTCAGTACAGTCAGGCTCATTGTTCCTACAGGAGACCAAAATATTTAAAATTTGCTCACAAATATACATTTTCATTAGAAAAAAACATTTGTAAAATAGCTGAGTGTTATGCTTTCTAGCAAATGTCACTCAAACAGGACGTAATAGTGGTTTTGTTGTCGACAGTGTGACCCCTAAATTAAGTTTTTCAATAATCTGAATAAAATGTTAAAATGTAGTATGTTTTTAGATTGCCCGATTGTCTCATTGCTCATGTCCGAGCCGAGACAATACGCCTTAACATAATGTCCCATCAGGATAATTAGTAAAGGAGAGTTTGTTCCCATTCCTCTTCCTCATCATGCTGACTCAATTTGCTGTATGTTTGGAATCAGTATGAAGACATGAACTCCCCCTTTTTACATCTGACGTCCAGACTCCAGCCTGTACCTGTTGTCGTCTCCACTGCCGATGTGTCACAGACCGACCCTGCACTCTGGACCGAGCGACTTTCTGTTTTTACAGTGAAAAAGGCCTTCTGTGCTGACTGTTGCCTGGTGTGAACACTTAGTCTGTCAGTTTCACTTCAGTCAATCTTCATGCTCACGTGAACTTTCGGGAGTTTAGAAGCACCTGAGCAGAACATTTGCAACTGAAACGTTTATCACAGAGTCAGAGGAACTTTAACAACTCACTGGAACTTTTCTCAACGTGCAACAGCGAAGGAACATTTTCCTTAAATAAGCTTATTCACTTTCCATGAACAAGAGCAGATATTAACACTTGTCTGGTTGCTTTTTCTGTGCTCTAATAATTTTACAGTGTGCGTTGTAAATATCTAGCCAAGGCTTTTTCATGATTTTCAAACAGCCACATGATTGGTCCATCAATCCAACATATCTGTTACAAGACAGATGTCTCAACAACTTCAGACTACCTTTCCTCTAGTGCCACCCTCAGGATAAACATCACATTTTAACTCCAGTAAGGCTCCAAACAATAGCATGTTATGAAAAATGAATATCAGCTCAAACATCTACTCACTACCATCTTCTGGGCTTTCAGCTGCATCCAAGAGTCTTTTATGAATGGAGATGGTATCATCACATGATCTAAGTGATAAGCTTTATAACAGGTGGTCATACATGGATGGTTATAATGCGCTGTCTCTGTTAAGGGATGGTCTCTTGCTTAGGGCTATTACCTTTGACCTGCTCCCAGTCAATGTAAAAGATTTCAGTCTGGTGGTCACAGACAGCTGATGGTATGAGATGTGGTTGGAAGCTCAGAGAAAAAAAACAGAGCATAAATGTGGACTCTTGAGTTCAGACCATTTTCTCTTACAAACTGGTGATGGTTCCACTCTTAACATCAGTATCTTGTTTGGTCAGTCCATCTCTTTCAGACTGTGACTGTAGATGACACTGCAGCCTCTGTGGTTCACTTGCAGGTTGGTCTGGTGCTCTGAACAGGCTGACAAATGTCATTGCTGGTAGACGGCTCTCATTAGCACTTTACACATCCATGTCGTTAAATTAAAATGATCAGGTGGTTGTTTGATGGTCGTGAAAATGGCCTCACTGAACCAGGAGAAACCATAGAAAACTTAACCCAAAGGGAAAGATGAGGACTGTAAGCTCCTCCTCCATGGTCCTGACTCTTATCCACTCAGTCTGAAGGGTCTTCTGTGATTGGCTATCAGCAATGTTAACCATCCAGCTCTTTAGGTGAGGGAGCATCATTTGTTGCACTCTGAGATCAGTTAATTAAAAAGCATCTAAGCAAATGTATCAAACAGTGTTGAATCTTATTGGCAGGAGTGCACAAATTAAAGGTTTGCCTTTTTATTCAATGTGTGAGAAACAAATTTAGAAACCAGTGACTCACAAAAAATGCAAAACTATAGTTTAATGGAAAAAAGTACATTTGCTTATTGCATTGTGAAGGACTTTTTAAAGCATCTCAACAATTCTGTAGTGCAATATTTTAAATACATTATGAAATTTAGAAAGATAGAGCAAAAAAAAAAAACGATTTTTAGAGCATAAATTCATTGATGTGTCTCACATCGTGAACTCAACATTTACAAATGGAATGGCTAAAAGTCATGACATCGAAAAGACACTTAAGACAAACTGGGTGGCCCAGACTTTAAAGACTGGGTAATAAAAATTTAAAATATTAATAATACAATCCTAAATAATTAGTAAACCTATCTACTGGCTGTCAGATACTGCTTTTCTGTGGTTTCAAATGGTCAATGTTTTGCTGTCCGTCTTCCTGCCTCCTCCTGAAAAACTTGAAGCATCTCAGTCTTCCAATAATGAACAGACAGGTTTAAAGACATAATGTGTGTAGGTTTGTGTGTTTATCTATGCAGTATTTGGTCTCACGGTGCAGTAACTCTGTCTATCTCATCAACATGCAACTGTAAAAAGAAGACAAAGTGTCAAATCCATGTTGATGATGCTGACTAACCTCCGCTAAAAATCAAGCTCTGAGCTGTTCAACCGAACTTCCTCCTATGTCTGATGATGTCATCATGATGCAATAATGTACAGATCAGCTGCTGCTTTTCTATTAGCTTCGCTTACTTGTCAGCAATACCGAGGCCTACAGCTCTTGATACTGGGCCGCATTGCAATACTGGAATGAGACAAACAGGGATGTTTAATTTAAATCATGCTTTCTTGTTGACATGATACAAAACTGAGATTGTGTGTATCAGTGTGTGTGCGTGTGTGTGTGTGTGTGTGTGTGTGTGTGTGTGTGTGTGTGTGTGTGAGAAAGATTGAGGGTGAGTGTGTGGTATGTGTGTGTGTTCTCTCCATGTTTAGATTGAACGTCTACAGTCTGATCAAAGCATTTCACTTCCAAAATAAAAGATCTTTTTCCATTAATCCAGTTGACATATGAGCAGTGAATAATTTAAGTGTTTAAAGGAGCAGTTCACCCAAACTGCTGCACACAGGGCTTCACTCTGAAACAGACAGTTGTTGTTTTTAACACATCTGATACATTTGAGTCAGCTGCCTCAAATAGACTTTAGTGTAGTAAATATATTAAAAAATACAGATAGATTTAAAATAAATATCAACTTGTTATTTTTCAGACATGTTAAAGAGCAACTTCCTGCTTCAGAGAACCTCCGTCCACTTCTCCATGTACAGTATTTATTCTCTGAGCTTGTTTTTTAAATGATGATGATGATTATGATGCAAATTTGCAAATGCAAACATGACAGGTTGAGATTATCTAACATTTCTCCCCTCATATTGTTTTTCTGTAATGTTGTTTTATTTGTTGTTTTCATTAAAAAATACTGCTGCACATCCAACATCAGTCATTTAATTTTCATACATAAAGTGGACTGTTGAATATAACTAACTTAAAGGTAGCCCTGAATGCTTTGTTGAATTCTTATGCTTCTCAACTCTCAAACACTGCTTGTTTTGAGACTTCAACAAGAATATATTAAATGCCTTGTTATATTATTTCTTATGTACTTTCAACACAGCTATATGACTTTAATGACTCAGCTTGTCACAAGAAGTCTGGTGTGAAACAATTTGTTCCATCTCAACAACTCTCGACAGCTTACATGTGGCCTTTATATTTATTTATATTTATATTTCAGTGATGAAAGGTGGCCTCAATAAATCGAAGTCACAAATGGCACTAAAAAGTCTTCCACTATCAAATAACCTCAATGTATCATCTGAGATCCTTAGAATGCCCATTTGATGTTCCCATGTGACTTTATAATCTCAGTGCATCTAATGTGACTTCAGTAATTTAATCTCCATTGTTCCCCATGTGATCTTTCTAGATGTGACCTCGAGTCTCATGTAACCTCACAGGGCCTCATGTGGCCTCAGTGAGCCCCATAAAAGTTGTCAACTAGTCTTAAAAAAAACCCCAAATGACCTCTAAGACTCTCACGTGACCCTAAATCTAACGTTATCTCAGTCTGTTATGATCTTAAAGACTCATGTAACCTCGCCTCCCATGTGAGCCTTAACAAGTCTCATGTAACGTTCACAGCTGTCATGTGATCTTAATATAATGTTCCTAATCTTAGGTCTCATGAGACCTAAATCTCATGAAACCTCAACTAATCTTTTAGTCTAAAGAGCCCTAAAAGATTCTCACATAACTTAATCGAACCTCATGTGACACTGCAACACTCATGTAAACTTCATAAGTCTCATGGGACCCTAAAGACAAAGATGCATCTTGAAGCCTCATTCAACCCCACTTTGTGACCACAATACCTCATTTGTTTTACTTAACCCACATCAGCGTGAAGCTAAAAGTGGATAGTTTTGGGTTAATGAAAACACCTGCTGACATTAAAACTGAAACACCCAACTGCAGAAAAAAGAAGAAAGTGTTTTCACCCTGACATATTTGTAATTCACATAGTTACTTCTTCAACCAACCACAGCAACATGTTGCACGCACGACCTTGAAAGGATAAAACAGTGAGCCCTGATGGGAAACTGCTCGTTCTCATTCTCCTCCTTCTTCTGGTAATGCAGAGTCTGCAGACTGTGTTTCTAAGAACTGACAAGGGATCACTTGTGTTTGTAACAACATGTTTGACACGAGTCTAGAAGGTCTATTTTGTTGGTTTTGGTCTTAAACGCCAAGACGTTCCAAGAAGCTCAAAGTGAGTTTTTATTTGAGTAGACCAACCAAAAGAAGAAGAAGTCTTTGAATGCAGCTTAAAGGTCTAGTGTGTAGGATTTAGGAGCATCTAGTGGTGACATTGCAGATTGCAGCGAGCGGAATACTCGTCCACTCACCCTCCCCTGCCAAACATGCAGGAGAACTGAAGGTGGCTGCAAATAAGGCACTCACATGAGACAATGTAGGGTTTGTCCTTCCAGGGTTGCTACTCCAGCAGGTCAATAAGGCAGACTCTGTGGAAGTAGGTCACTCCTTATGCAGATATAAAGAACTCAGTCTAAGCTTCATATTTTCAGGTGATTACACCCTAAGGAAAACATGTTCTCAGCATTATTTCCCTTTTGTGTCAACATATGCCTAAATTCTACATACTGCACCTTTGAAGATCATCTAAAGAAAGACATGAACCTTGGCCATAGACTGACCTGAGCCGACTAGTACCACTGAGGCTGTAGGACAGACAGAGACGGGAGAAAACTGGACTGAACTGGAGGTGTTAAAGTGGTGTGATCATTTACTGCGGTCTGTATCTCTTTCTCTGTGGCAATAAATGATCTGGACAGTTAATAGCTGACTTTCATCTATTTTGAGGAAATGTGAGCATGAATCACTTCCCTAAATCATAGCAAATGATAAGACAGACTAGACTAGCAGGCCAGGTAATCAGTCCATCAGCATCCCATCAGGGCTAAAGCCTTGCGACATGGGTCAATCAACTACATACGTTTATTTTGCTTTCCAGGGGTTTTCTCATATTCAAATCAAATTTCCTCCACCATCACCTACTGCTGATGGAGGTGAAAGTAAGAATTGGTGTTGTAGGTACACATTTCTGTTTTTTAATAAGAAGACAAATGGCCTAATCTGAATAAGACACCAAAATGCCTAAAAAAAAATCAATGATGGAAGCACAGCAGTGATTTCCTGAATGCTTCACATGTAAAAACACTAAACTTTGCCTCTTAAACAGACCGTTTTAACTCAGTTATTAGTACCAACCTTATCTAATCCAACAGTGTCTCTAGAGCTTTATCGTGCCCTTCTATGGGGTTCTCTAACTTTTAATGTAACCTTAAAAACACATTTTGCTTTAGTTTATGTAAGCAACATGTTTACTTGATTTAAGAGGCACAGTGTTTCTTCCTGTCCTGCCCTCTCTGTTTATTTCTGATAAGAAGTGTAGTTTTTCCCCCCAACACACGCAGTTGCGACAACTAGCTGGATTACAAACAGACTTCAGAGAGGAGGAGGAGGAGGAGGAAGAGAGGTGGAGTTCTTTTGTCTTGCCAGGGATAAAGGAGGTGTGAAGTTGTAGAGAGATCCTGCAGAGGGAGGCTGACACATCTGCAACAGGAGTTTTAACAGTATCTTTGTTCAGAGAAATGGGATTGCTGTGCTTGTGGTAGCATGAAAAGGTGAGACAACTGCAAATGTAATCTCAAAAGTATTTGTAGTTTTAAGATAGGTATTTAACACACCTATGTGTGCATTACTTGGTCAGCCTAAACCCTAAAAGCAGTGGCTGCAGATGTGAAGTAAAAACAACATCAATAGCACACAGCAGACCACAGTAGTAGAAGAACATTTCAGTAAAATGCAGGATTATGAGGAGGCAGTGGCGTTCCTGGGGACCTGGGGCCCATTCCAGAGGAGGGTCTTCTTCCTGCTCCTTCTTGCCACCGTTCCATGCGGATACAACATTTTGTCCGTCATCTTCCTGCTGGCTACCCCCCCCCACCACTGCCACATCCCCATCCACAGCAACCTGAGCCAGGACTGGATCCAAGCCAGCATCCCAGTCCAGGTCAGAACCAGTCAAAAGTGGATCCAGGACTCTTTGAACTGAATAATCATGGAAGAAATTCATTTTGTGAAAAAATATGATTAAATATGACACTTAAGACTTTTATTTCATTTATCTTTGTGAGTAAATTAACAAAATATTTATTACGTTACACAGGTCAGTTAATGACAGTGATGTTAATGGAAAATAAATAAAATAAAAACCTTTCCCATTTGAATAATGCTCACTTCCATGCAGAGCTGCTGAGAACAGATTTAAGCTGATAATGAAAATAGGTTTATAAACATGTGACTGAATAAGCTATCAAAGTTGACGTCTGCATGCATCTTCAGATAACATGACGTGATCCTCTACTGTTTGCATCTGCAGCGGAAATTCTGACCTCTATTTTCAGTTCACCAGTTACAAAACTTCAGACTGAACACCAAAATCTGAGATGAGAAACAGATGGCTGTTGCTGGTGTTAAATTATATGTTTTATTATTTTGTTAAATGTATTTAAGCATAAACATTTGAAAAGGCTTTTAATGTTGTACCTGATTCTGATTACTAACTACTTTATTGACTGACGAATATAAATGGCTATAAAAGGAATCATTGTTTACATGTTGATCACATGTGAGTAGCTAATGTCTGTACTCAAGCTAGGACATGCACACTTGGACATGCATTTAGCTTATAATTTACTGTCTAGCGCTGGACTGGGACAGGGCTATGATCCTTGTGCATGCTTGACCTGGACTAGTTTGAACGGGTCTGCCCAGGTGCAGTCCACCTCCCCAGGCCATTTTTGCAGCACAGGTTACAAATAATGATTAATTATGATAATGTCTCCTGGTCAGCAGGTGGTCGGGCGGCCAGAGAGGAGCAGTTGCAGCCGGTATGAGCTGGAACTTGTGCGGAACCTGTCTGCACTTGGAGCCAGACCCAGCCTGGAACTGGTCCACAATTTTTCTACACTGGGACCAGGTCCAGAGATCCTTCTCTCTAATCTGAGGCAGGAGGGCTGTAAAGATGGATGGAGCTACAGTACTGAGTACTTCCAGTCTACTGTAGTCAGTGAGGTACTGAGCTACTACAGTTTTTAATTGTTTTTTCCAGTTTTTGCTGTTTCCACTGGTGAGCCCCAGCCCCTTTATCCTATATGTTACTGTTTATACTATCCAGACTAGGACAGTCAGAACAGCCTCTTTTGGTAAAACATTGAAGGGTCATGAACTTTCTCAGTTGCTGCCAATCATTGATCCCAAGAAGCTGCCCTGAGGAACTGGAAACAACCGCATCGAGGTCTCCTGCGTATGTCATCTGTTTGTGTGACATAATCCCACATCTTCTGCTGTCACATCTAAACCTAGTTGACATTATTTGAAATGGATTTTAAATTCCATTGTGATTCTGTGAAGAAGTCTTTGTCTTTAATTCCCGCACACAGTATTATAAGAACAAACAGAATAATCAGCTCAGTAACTGAATGATCAGTGTTGAATGCATTTTGAAACCAGATTTTTAATTTCATCTGGACTGAATTTTTAATTAAATCATTTTTATGCACAAATACAAAAGATGATCTACATTCAAATTTCTGTCTAGCATGTCTAAGCATGTGGCTGTGAGGATCAGGACAATCAAACTCAGAGTGACCACTTGTAAAGGAAAAGAAAATCCAAGGTCATATAGATGAGGTCAAAGGAATGAACAGAGATACGTTTATGTCTACTGTGGAATTCAAACAGGTTCGTCCTTTGTCTTCCAGTTTAACCTCGTATGCAGTGACCAGTGGAAACAGCCTCTGACGTCTCTTGTCTACTTTCTGGGAGGACTGGTTGGATGCTTAATCTCTGGACAGATCTCTGACCGGTACTTTTATAAAATGTTTTACCAGCGTCTGTCTGGTACTCTATTATTTAACGAAGAGATAAATCTCCGCTATACTTCATAGGAAAATAAATTATGTGGCAAACATTCAACAACTTAATGTTTAGGTTTGCTTAGCTCGCATATGTAATGCTAATCTGAAAATAAATATGCCATGTACATGTGCTGTTCCTTCAAAAACATGAAACTTTTAAGGTTTCTTAGATGATGGTCATGCTAGCTTCAATATCTTCTTACAGTAGCTCACTCATTTCACATTAATATCTGAATAGAGTACCATATATGTTGTTGTTTGTCACTGACGCCAACCTGTCGTATTTGTACTTCAGGTTTGGCAGGAAGCCTGTACTGTTTGGTTCCATCGCCATGCTTAGCATCTTCAGCAGCGCTGTGGCTTTCGCACCTTCCTGGCCAATCTTCATTGTGCTCTTCTTCATGATGGGTGTGGGTCAGATTGCCAGCTACATCGTTGCGTTTGTACTAGGTATGGCATTCTCATTGTTATGACATTTTAATTCTCCTCTCTACTGGTTGTGTGCACCACTGTTCTGTTGTTCTCAATGGATTGTCATTGGTGGGCAGGATAAGAACATGAATATTGATGACGACATATTCAAAATATCATCTTCACCTGTTTTGGCTTTATCTGAATACAACATTCAACCCCCACAAAGTTTTGTGGTAATGTTGTTGAGTGGGGTAAAGAGAAAGATCCAAAAAGCAATTATATAAGAAGGTCCATGAGAGCACTACATTTTTCATAAACAATCACTCTTGCACAGGTTCTGAGATCCTGATTGGTTCGACCAGAGTTTTCTTCACCAACCTGTGCTTGCCCTTTGTCTACGTGTTTGGTATGATGATGCTGCCTGGCACTGCCTACCTGGTCAGAAACTGGAGGCATCTATCACTGATCATGGCTGTCCCAGGCCTGGCCTGTATCCCCTTCTGGGGGTAAGATGATCTCACTAAATTTAAGATATATCTTGACGCAATTATCCAACTGTGAAATAATACCTCGCTTGCCTTATTTTGTACGTCAGTGTATGACAAATGGAAGTCCTTCCCCAAGTTCCACCAAAACATTTTCCATTACTGAATTATAGAGGAAACACTTTTGTGTTTGTCTTGCTGTCCAACAGGCAGGTTCCAGAGTCTCCTCGCTGGCTGGTATCTCGTGGCCATTTGCAGGAGGCAGAACTCCTGCTGAGGTCAGCAGCCCTCGAGAATCAAGTGGAGCCTCCACATGTTGTCCTCCTCTCAACCAATGTAAGAACCTCAGCCTTGTTCCACACACTAAAGGACAGTGGCTGTTGTACTGCAAATTCTGTGTCTCCACAGGCTGAAAAAGCAACTAGCCAGAAGGCAGAGCCTCTCAGTTTCCTCGACCTGCTGAGGACCTCAAACATCCGAAATATAACACTTATGCTGTGGCTCATCTGGTGAGTTAAAGCACCTAAACACACATTCAGTAACTTCTTTTTTCTTACTGCACAGATAATAGTGTGGCCCAGTAGTTTGTCCATTCAGAGAGATATACGGTATCTCTACAACTTCCCGTCAGCTCCCAGTTTCCACTGGATGTTCATTGTTCCCCAGAGTTACTACAGTGATAGTCTGACCTTCTCTGACCATCAGGACACATAATCCAATTTTACCCTAGTAATATCATCACCTGTGTGTCAACTGTGACATTCACCTTCCTACTCTCCAGAAGATGAACCATTCAGGGTCAAATGACCCTATGACTGTTCCGCAAACCCTGAACTTTAGGACCGTTTATTTTAACCTCCACTATAAATAAATCTTTAAGAATGCATAAATAATCAGTGAGTGATGTTTGCTCAGTTACTTACTGCTGTAGGCATCACTACAGCCTCTGAGCGACTAATATGACTTCAAAGTCTTACTTTCTTCTTGTTTGCAGGTTTTCTATGAGCGTAAGCTATTTCGGGCTGTCATTCAACATGTCCAGTCTTTATGGCAACCCCTTCCTAAACTACTTCCTGGTGACAGTTGTTGAACTCCCAGCATACACTGCCAGCTGGCTGGCAGCACGTATTCTTCCTCGCCGCCTGTCCTTTATCAGCCTCACCCTGCTGGGGGCGCTAGCACTGCTCCTCATCCAGATAACTGTGCACAGTAAGCAGTAACTGCTGAGCTCCACTACTTTCTTTCTTTGTACACATAAAGTCTCATCTTATTGAAAAACTTTCAAACAGTGAACAAATTTCACCGTCCTTCATAGTGACGGTTGCAGTGCCTAGCTCTAACCATTGGCTCGGGTGATTTAAAGAAAACCTTGAAGCAAGACACCACCCACTTTATATGTAAAATGCCTCTCTTATTTCAGCAATACAGACACAACATGTGTTGAGATATACAAAGCTTCACAGGCCTGCGGTGCCTTGTTGTGGTATGATTGGGTAATTGCTATTTGAAAGAAGGATTTGTGAACAGTCAGTTGCCTCATCGTGCTTCAGAAAAGCTCTCCTCCTCCCTGCAGGTCATCCAACTCTCACCCTGTCCCTGGTGCTGCTGGGTAAATTCGGCATTCTGGCCGGCACTGCAGTGCTGTACATGTTCACTGGTGAGCTGTCTCCCACAGTCATCAGGAACACAGCAATGTCAACCTGTGCCATGTTCTCCAGGGTGGGGTCCTCTGTCTCTCCATACGTACTGCAGCTGGGTGAGATCTTTCACTTTACACATCATGCTGTTGGTGGTGTATAGATGATAACTTAGGTTTTACTTGTTTACATCTTCAATATGAGTAGTGTGATACCAGTATGTTCATGTGTGCAGTTCTTTAAGTAAGTATGAACTCTGCTCTGTTTTTGTCCCCAGGTGTGTTCTGTCCGGTCCTGCCGTGGGTCATCGTGGGTTCTCTGTCACTGCTCAGTGTTCTCCTCTGCATCTTCCTGCCTGAGACATTCAGGCAGCCGCTGCCCGACACAATCCAGCAGATGCCTGTCACACAACAGTCAGTCAGGATTTATTTGCTTTTATCACACCGAGTCATGAACGATTTTGTTTCCACTGCTGTTCTACTATCCACGCTGTTGTGGTCCATACCAAGACCTTCCACTTCATTAAACAAAGTTGTGTCTTTCTCTAAATAAATGATTCAGCATTAGTGTAGCACTGCTGGTGACTGAAAGAGCAGGTGTGTTTGATATCAGCCATATTATCCTGCAAACTGATTATAAGGTGTTCAGTAGTAGCATGAACAAATCTATATTGAGTAATCTTGAAAGTGAACCAGCTATATTTAATCAAACAATGTCACTGACCAAGTTAATGGGTAGTTACTATTGGCTGAGAACTTGTTGTCCCATCCAGCCACAGTTCACAGTATGTTACTTGTTCATCATAATTGGGTGCTGAGCCATAGATCTTACATACAGTGCTAGTGTACTGATCCACAGAGCATGAGTAGGCACAAGAACAGACAAAGCAGTTTGTAATGAAGATCCAAATGTTACACAAGAAAGCATAACAAATTCTATGTTTAATGAATAAAATAGGTGTGATAAGAAAATATGCCAGTTTGAACTGCATATCCATTTCAAATATGGGTTAAAAATATTTAATAAGATATCAACAATGTTCACTCACAGTTAAACACGTTGTGTATTTGCAGCCTGAATAAAGCGGCTCCCCCAATTTGTCTCCTAGGTTCAGGTGGCCATGCTCCTCCAAGTCTTCTCCAGAGAATGTTGGGAAATCAGCTAAAGACCAGAGTACAGCACCTGAGATCATCTACACAACTCATCTATAAGACTCCTGACACACAAATGAAAAACCAAAACTATGCAAGGCATGAACACTACCTAAAATCACCCAATCTGCGTGTTGTACTTCAGGCTGTATCCTGTTTTGTTAAGGTGGTGGTGCCGCCGTTTTGTGTGTCCACCAGGTGACCACTTGTGAACATGTCTATGAGAAGATATGCAGAGCTTCCAGCAATGCATTCACCGACACCCTATGAATTGTAGCAGCAGTTAATTACCCTTTCATATGGCAGCAACAGAGAGCTGTGTGGCCCTGAGACAACAAAAGAAAACGTTCACCGAAAAAAAAGATTCCCAGAATTCAGCAGAACTTTAAAGAAACACGTTTAATATCACACATCCGTTTATTTTGCCTCCTGTGGATCGAGTTTACTGTGTCTCCTTTAATTACTGAAACATGGATGCATTTCAGATGATAAATTTGACATTAATGTGTGATCTCAGAGCTTCAGCATAAACATAACAATAAAAAAAACAAACAACAAAGCATGAATATAATGTGAATGTGAATTCTGTGTAGACTCCAGAAGATAAGATTCCTCTTTGTTTCTATATCAGCAGCTGGAGCAGTGATAGATTCTAAAATTCAAATTGTCAGTTTAAACTTATATTTTTGGTGTGTTTATATATATATATATTGTTTAGTTCCTACAAGCACAATAAAGATCAAGTAGGAGTCTTAACTGTGAACTGGCATTATGATGTCTTTCAATGATAATAATTCTGTTGTAGTTTTACATTATTTTTAATATATTTTATAATTGCTTGGGACTGGCTCTGTTGCTCGTCGACATGGTGCTTTCACATACAAACGTTCATGCGGTATATACAAGGCGTGAATGTGATCCTCAATGTGGGACGCTAAAGTTTCTGAGGGCTCTTGAACAGCTCAGTGGTTTGAAGTGGACGGGGCGTGGCTTGTGTATAAGTGGCCCCGCCCCCGGATACACGACTACAGCTTCATCAAGTTACAGAGGGTTTTACCGAAAAAGAGGCAATCGGGCCATCAAAATAAAAGAATGCAGAATTATACTTTACAAAAATACAAGCGAAGGTGTCTGCGGGGCAAAGAGAAATCCTACAGAGCACTCATTGAACATATTATAATACATTTGGATACAAATGCACTAAATTCACCATTCTGAAACCTTTAAGACCTAAGACCAGCTTTATGAAAATGGAAATTGATTTAAAAAGTTTATTTATTCATTAATTTTCAAAAAGGAGTTACTAAAAATATTTTGTTATTTAAAGGCTGGTACTTAAAAGCCACAATGCACTGACAATGGGCGAAAACTGTCCCAAACACTAAAAACACCTGAATCCTAATGACTTGGGTGATCCCTTTATATCTAAGGCTCGGTCAGAGTTTTCATTTTGCAAATTCACTGATTGGACGCTCATGTTTCTCAGAGGATCAAGCCTTATGACTTTGGTGACTGCCTGGCTTTCTGAGGTGCAGCATTACAATAGCTGACTCTAAGTTACCAGTTAAATACGCAAATAATAATAAACTGTGTATTGCTATAAATACATTATACATTTATCAGTCAAAGTAAGCCCCGCCTCTACTGGCTGCATCATTACTGAGGCTCGCATATTAATGTTCCAGTCATAGAAATATGCTGAAATGGGCCATTCTGCAAAATGAGCACCTAAAAAAATAAAATATTTCTTTAAAAAAAAAATATTTACAAAAAAATCATGCAACTTGTAAATAGAAGACAGGAAATGTAATAACAGCAGTAGCTTCTCATGTAAACTTTGACAGTAAAGGTTGAAAAACGTGTCCATCCGTCCCTCCATCATCCATCCCGCCCTCCAAGCTTTTATTTTGGAATGTCACTTTGCCGGAAGTCGCATTCATTGAGCTGGCTTCACCGAGGCTGCGCAGAGCAGCGAGGTCCACCGCCTGCTTTCTGTGTGTTTCTCCTGTTGTTGTAAGCGTACGGACAACACGCTCGGCTCCGCAGTCTTTTTTAATGGGAGACGGATTAAACATCTGCTGATTAATCAGCCTGAGAGGAGAAAGAGGAGGAGGAGGAGGAGGCGGAAGGCGAGAGGAAGAACTGCAGAAGAGAAGGAGAGACAGAGGAGAAGAGGAGGAGGACCTGGAGAAAAAAATCGGGACAGTATAATGCTGCAGATCTGACTGAAAGGTAAGAAAAGCCGTCTGATCGATACTCGTTACTGATTGATCCCACAGTTGTCAATGCTGGGTGAATCGAGGTTGAGGCGAGGGCGGTTAGAGCCGCAGACGCCGCAGCCCGCAGCCGCTGAATGTAGGTCATTGTGTCGGTGGGCCGAGCCGAACCAATCCGAGACAAACCGAGCCGAGCCGGGCCGCCCCTGCAGCTGCCGCTCAGGCCGCAGGCACGCTGTGGAGGAAGAGGAAGACGAAGAGGAAGCCCTGCAGCAGGACTGACCGGTTCTGCAGTGACCAGACGCATTTATCATCACAGTCGCTGCTACTGCTCCGCACAGACATGCACAGTGTGTCAGACAAGCCGTGAATGAACCGAGCAGTGAGGCGCATGTGGCAGTGCTGCAAGAAGCATTTAGGTCGTTTGTTTAAGTAAAAACACTAATATCAAATACTGAGTGACGCGTCAAAGCCCGGCACTGAAAACCTAACTTGAAAATTGATTTCACTGTTATTGCTGATCTTTTCGGGTTCATATCACTGCTGCACTAATGTGTAGCTTGCATTTTACTGCTGTCGATGTTTAAGGTTGGGCTCATGTCAACTACTTTATATAATGTTCGTTAATTTGATCCACAGCACTGCAGCTTTCCATAAAACCCTCACACGCATGCGGCTGTCCTGTCCTGTCCAGATCTCTAATAAGTCAGCTCTACTTTCAGCTTCAAACAATGCAGCTATAATGCACAGACCACCGGTAACGTTTTCACTGAAAAGGAGTTTGCAGAATTGTAATCTGAAAAGTAACTAGTAACTGAAGCTTACTAATGTGGAGTGGAGTGAAAAGTGCAATCATTGCCTCTGAGATGTAGTGAAGAAGACGCATGAGGTTGCATGAATTGGAAATATTCAGGTAAAAGTGCAACTTATTGCATTTTTACTTGAGTAAATGTACTTATTGCACAAGTTACTGTAAGGTAATCTAACTCTGTGAACAGGGCAAGGCTGGCTGCTTCTCCAAGTTTCCAGACATCATGCTAAACTGCCCTAACTAGCTATAGCTCTGCGTGCAGAATCAATCAGGACTCATTGGAGCATTGAATAAGAAATCATGAAATGTATAACTAGTATTCATCGCTAAATGATGCAAGCAATGGTAACTGAAAGCAGCAGAGGGCAGAGAGAGAGGGTCGACTCAGTCAGAGATGCTGACCCATCCAGAGGACAGTGCTGACTGTCTTACTGACTGGGGCTAAACACGCGGATGAAACAGACAGTAAGTCACAGGCTGAGCCGAACGTGAAACCAATAATCTGAATCTGCCGGGAGAAGTGCCAGCAGAGGGGCAAATCCTTATGGAAAATCTGTGTGCTGACTCTGTAATATTCCGATAATACTGCACAGGGTTGTAGTGTGTGCTGTGCTGCTGCTCCAGTGTTGTATTCAGTGCCCCGATCGCAGTTGACTGTCGTACTCCGTGTTAGTCATCTCAGCTGTGAGGTGAACGTATTGATTCTATAATTTCACGCTGCTCATTAAGTAGCAGTGCTGCACAAAGCTGTGAGCTGCTGTCAGGGCAGGCGTGACGGAAGCATGTTGGCCTGTGTCTCAGATAGAGAGTTGATGACTTAAGCCATAGACCAGTGTCTGAACTTGAGAACGAGTGTCTTGGGCCCTGTGGACTGTGGGTAAGTGTGTGAGCTGCTGGGCTAGAGTGTTAACCTCTTTTACTAGCATCTGGATCTGTGTACCAGAGTCTGAAATCGTGGACTCGAGTCTGAGATTGTGGACTAGCATCTGGGGCTGTGGACTGGAGTCTGAGACTTTGGACTTTTTTTTACGATTGTGGAATGGTGTGTTTCTATCAGTCCACTAGCTCAGCAGGAAAACACTGTCCTGGGAAGTAAAAAAAGAGGAAATTCATACAAACTAGTAACAGTTCTTTAAGGATATCTGCTGTTTGACCTCAGACTGGAGATTAACTTTAGAATTTGCGATGTCTTCATAGCCAGACAGGGTATTATGAACGATTACATGTGCTACAAGCTGTTACAATGTACACGTGAATTGTAAAACCTTGATAAAATCAGAATGTATCTGTCTACAGATGTCCAACGTTAACATGGAAGCGACCACCATCCTCCCCATTCTCAAGAAGAAACTGGCTTTTCTGTCAGGTATAACACACACACACACACACACACACTCAGACGACGAGCTGATAAGACTTAATGTGTTGAAAGACGGAGATGATCAGTGATCCGTTGTGTCCCCTCTCTGCTGGTCTTGTGTGTCTTCAGGGGGCAAAGACCGGCGCAGTGGTCTGATCCTGACCATCCCTCTCAGTTCGGATCAGACGAGCATGGAGGAGCTCAGCGCCACACTGGACTACCTGCTCAGCATTCCCAGGTACACACACACACACACACACAGCAGTGACACTCTGGTATGCGTCTGTGTGTCTTTACGTTAACAGAAGACTGTTTCGTCTCATGTTCACTGCCTGTAGACATGTTTGGAGTTAACTTCACCGAAGAGCTGCTGGATCTGCACTTTGCGTCTTGGCTCCGGTCTCTGAATCCAGCATGTTCAGCTGGGCTGTAAAAGGCTTAAAGGATGATTCCAGTTTGTTACAACTTGAGTCTTAACGTCTTGGCCCGAATATGAGACGACCCTGATTATAAGACGACCTGTGATAAGATTAGATGACCTCTCCAACAGCTTCTTTCCGAGACTTTGGGAAGATACAAACACTCTCAGACTAATCCCACTGGGAGAGTTTCCCGATGAAACGGCGAGTCCCCGTGGTTTAAGACTTCTCTGAAAGCGTACCGTGTTTTTGAGTCGCGCACTCTCGCTGTCCCCTGTCTTGCTGGAAGTCTCCATGGGTTTTCTGGCTGTTAGCCGTCCGTCTTTTTTGAGCCTATGACGTTCTCTGACAGCAGTGACGCTTGACAGATGATTCAGTCCCTGTTTCATTTCCGCAGTGAAGAGTTTTGCAGTTAGCTCTCGACTTGTTACCATTCGTCCGGGATTTGTTTTATTCAAAACATATGACAGAAGCTATTTTAAACTCCCGCAGGTTGAGCTGGACTCCATAAAACCCTAAAACTAGGCATACTAGCACTACAAATAATCCAAACAAACAGCAGCTTGATAACTGCAGAATTAACTTATCCTAACGTGCAAACATAAGAACTTGAATTATCCTTAAATCCCTTGCACATGAATCTGCCGGTCATTGTGTTTTAATGTTAGAAGCTCCAGCATCCTGCACTTTAGCTGGCTAGAAAACCGCAGTACAAAGCTGACTGCTGATTGAGGAACAGCTCATTTTAAGTTTGGGGCAGGCCAGTTTGGTTAAGTGATATTCTTGTTGCTAAATGGCTTCTTCCGTCTCTCCTAGTGAGAAGTGTAAAGCTCGGGGTTTCACCGTCATCGTGGACGGCCGCAAGTCTCAGTGGAACATTGTGAAGACTGTGGTGCTCATGTTGCAGGTACAAACATGTAAAATTGGTTGCGCCAATGACACACGCTGCGTGACTTTGTCAGGATGATGACGCTGCTGATGCCGTTTCAGAATGTGATTCCGGCCGAGGTGTCGCTGGTCTGCGTGGTGAAGCCCGATGAATTCTGGGACAAGAAGGTCACCCACTTCTGCTTCTGGAAGGAGAAAGACCGCCTGGGCTTTGAGGTGAGTCTCTCAGCTGCCGCCTGCTAAACTGCTTCAGGACAAACAAGCTTTAAATGTCCTTCAATGCTTTAAAAGGTTGAAAGGCTTTTCTCAGCCTGAGGCCACTTTTCAAGAGAATCCTGAGCGTCTGTTGAAGTGTGAAAGCTGTCGTTGAGCTCAGGCTCAGTCCAGAACAGCAACTGTGGTCAACCTCAAACTGTTTTCGTAGAGTTTTTTCTCTTTCCTTCTGTAGAAACCTAACAATTAGCTCGAGGTTTCCATAGAAACCTGGTCAGGCTTTGGTGTAATGTTCCTCGTCTTAACACCGTGTTTTACAAAGTATGACATTAGCTGCATGGCTCTACCTCTCTGGTCCAGATCGAATTATCAAAACAGATTTGCTAATGCGAGTAGGCTAACGCGCTTGTGTTGGCACACCACATATTGAAAGGTCAGAAGTTTTCAGAGCTGCCCTGACCGCATTTTTTATCCTCGGGTTGAAATAACCTCAGAGACAATCAGATTGTCTCTATTTCTAGGTTTTGCTCTTTTGAGGACGCACACACACACGCGCACACACACTCTTTCTCTCTTCATCAGTCCTGGCTCAGATTTCCAGCAGCACTCAGGACCGTTAATGATGCTCAAGGTTATCATAAGTGGCTCAGCTTCTCTCTGTTTGGTATCAGCTAACAACACAATTCAATATGTGTGTGTTTGTGTGTGTTTGTGTGTGTGTGTTGTGATTTTCGGGCCAGTCCTCCTCTATTACAACAGATGGTTTTACAGACAGAGATCAGTAGTCACTGTGACCCAGATATCTGCAGCCATGTCGGCTCCACGGTTGTTGCCACGGTAACTGGAGCGAGTTGGTGCATGTGTGCAGTGACTTGAAAGTTGCTGTGGACAGATAAACCGCCACAGTGAATGTTTTTTATGACTTTTTTTTTTTTTTTTTGATAAAGTGATCATAGTGGCGCTGAGAACAGAGGCCGTCCCTGATGGTGCGTTCAAGGACACGCTGACATTTCAGAAAGATTACAGTTTTAATAATGACTCATCTTCAGATTATTATGTTCACAATGTCCATGTTTGCTCCTGTGTAGGTTGTGAGTCCAATAACATGTCATTTGTGAATTGAATGTAAAAGAAGAAATTGTTGAATGGAGTTCACTGTTTGAATGAGTTAGGCCACTTTATTTTAATACTGACTCATGCCAGCACACACACACACACACACACACACACACACACAGCTGCTGGACGGGAGATTCCAGTGACAGTGTTGAAATGTGACTCATGTTAACTATGGACCGTGTGTGTCGATGTCACAGTGGGGCGTGCATCGTGCAGCTGCTTTCAATGTCTGACCTAACATTTAAATAAACACACACGCACACACACACACACACACACACACATGCGCGTGCACTGAGTCTAATACCTCTGACAGCATCTGCTGCAGTGACAACTGGAGGACAGACTCACTGCCAGCTGTCCGACTGTCCAGGTTCATTTGTTGACAAACCTTTCATACAAATACAGCTGAGAGTGCTTCCTCAGACAGACAGACAGACAGACAGACAGATAGGTACTGCTAAATGTTAAAGTAGAAGGTGTCTTGTAAAACCTCAGATCAGCTCTCAGGCTCTTCGTGAGATCAGCTCTCGTGGTCTTTCTCCCGATTTAGAAAACATTCTGGGAAGCAGAGTCCTGTCTTGTGATCCAAGAGCTCTGCTGGGTTGACAGACTAAAGCGAAGGCTAGATATGTAAACAATGATCAGTGCTTGTGTAAGACCTTTAAGAAATGGTCTGAGGAGTGTTCCTGAGCTCCGACTTACAGTCACAAAGTAGGAGAAGCTTTACATAAAGAAGCCGAAAGTGATCTGAAGAAGCGTCTCATCGTGATTGTAATGTTTGGAAATCAGGACTGTAACTATGTCTATTATGCCAGCTATGCCAGAAGGCCCTGCCTCACATAGCAAATCAACAAATGGCAGGGCTCCAGAGGTAACGCGCCTGGTCTGCATCACAGCTTCGTGCACGGATAGGGCGTCTCCTCCTCCCGTCTCCAGCAGTGATGTTATGAGAGCAATGTGAAGATGAAGCTTGACACGCGGGACGCCGCCGTCACCTTACACACAGCATCTCAGCTGCTCTGTATGTAGTAATAATTTGCAACATGCAACAGTATTACTGCTGCAGCCTCCACAGCTGCTGCCTTTTCCGTTTCCACTTCCATCGGCTGCCAGCGCGAACAGATTCTGATCGAATGGGTGCGTCGCCGCAAAATCAGCTACACCCGTGGTCCCTGTCTCCTCGCCCACTCGCGACACGTTAATAGTTCTGGGACATCAGTGATTATGGCGGACCTCGCTCAGTTTTTTTGGGTCAGTGCCTGGAGGACAGAGAAACGAGGAAGGGAGGGAGCACGGTTTGCAGAATGAAGAGCAACCATCGTTCATTGTTTGCAGGATTATATATTCTTCAGTATACTGAAACATGCAAAAGGAAACCTGTAAATAGAACTTTTCCTGAAAAAAGTTCTATTTTTAAAGTATATAAAGTTTATTTAGTGTTGACACCACAGAGTTTTCCTCCTCAGTCTTTCAGCTCACCAGAATTTGTGTGTTTTACAGCTCAGACGACTCCACAATGTCTAGTTTATATGTTTTATGTGAAATCATACCAACTGTGAATATTTGATTATACTCATAATGAATTAACATGTCATGAATTGTTTCATGCGGCGTGGGTGTTTGGAGGGGCGTGCAGCGATTTTTAGTTTGGCTCGTGATCGTGACTCTGGCGGACCGATGTGTACTCAGCTGTAGATAATGAACAGTTTTCCACTTTCCAGCCGGATTGCCAAATGTTTGTTTCCGTGCTCTGTCTCATGCTGATGCTTGCGCTTCCTGTCAGGTGATCCTGGTTTCGGCCAACAAGTTGACCCGCTACATTGAACCCTGTCAGCTGACGGACGATTTTGGCGGAAGTCTGGACTACGACCACAGTGACTGGCTCAACAAGAGACTGGTCAATATTTTATTTAAATAAATTCACGCATATCATATATTTTTATAGCTTAAAAGGTTTTGGTCGTCGTGGTAACATAGCACCGGGCGTGAACACTTTGTCGATCGTTGCAGGTTTTTGAGAAGTTCACCAAGGAGTCGACATCGCTGCTGGACGAGCTGTCAATCATCAATGAAAGCGACAAGGGCAGCACGGTGGACAAAGACAAGTATGCGCGCGCACACGCACACGCACACACACACACACGCACACACACATACACATACACACACAGAGCTGCAGTTTTGTAAAAGAAGACAGACTCAATCCAGAACTGCGTGTTTGTCTTTTCTCTGCAGATCAGCCGACTGTGCCCTCCTGCCATCGTTTGACCCTGAGACTGTCCTCCAGACTGGTACTTATCACCTTTTCTCATCACTCCACTTTCACACACACTTTCACACAGGTCGTTACATATATGTGGCAGTCATTCTGCATGTTGGTTTGTAGAACAAAACACAACACTTGTTTTAAAGCAGCAGAAGATATCCACGTCATTCGTCTGCTGAAGCCTCATATTAGCTTCAGATAACCTTTGGAAACCATTTTTTGCAGGAAACGAGAACATTGTGTTTTGTCCGTTATCACTTATCTTCCTAATGTGATGCAAATGTGTCTTGGAGAGATGCAAATGTGGGTGGAGAGAAGGAGGTCTTAGATACTCACTTCACCAAGACCTGGAGCTAAATAGACACAGAGAATGATTGAATGATGGATGGATGAATGGATGGATGGCTGCGTTCACTGTACTGAGTGGCCTGTGTCTGTGCGTTGAGCAGAGGTGAAAGGAGTCTTTGTTTGCGGTACCACCCTCCTCCCTCTACCAGCGCCTTTCATAAGAAAACAGCATGTACACAAAACACTGATGCGTTATTGTTTCAGATGCTTTCAAAACAGGCTTTTAGATCGCAGAAACACCTGTCTCACGCGCTGTCTCTCTCCATCCTGTCTGTCTGCAGGTCATGAGCTGCTGTCCGAGCTGCAGCAGCGCCGGTTCAACGGCTCAGAGGGGGGAGGAGGAGGACAGGGAGGTGAGGAAGCAGCTGTCAGGCATCTAGGTGTCTCTGTGACTGATGCGTTGACGGAGGCTGAATGAGGGGACGTCATCTGTATTGTTGTGTGCAAGTTACTTTCTCAGCTGGTGCTGTTGAGCACTTGCAATGCACTCAAATGCCAGACTACATAGTCGGGTGAGGCCAGACGTCACTGTATGCAGTGGGATTAAAATCCTGACCCCAGATGTCTTCCGCCTGACCTTCTGACCTCCAGGTCCAGCCTGGTGTCCCATGGAGGAGGAGCTGCTGGCTCAGCCTCAGGTGATGAAGCTGTTGGACTCGCTCAGGGAGCAGTACACCCGATACCAGGAGCTCTGCAGGCAGCGGAATAAACGCACGCAGCTGGACGAGATCCATGCCAAGGTCATGCAGGTAATGCACACGCGCACACACAAATGCTGTAAATATTATATATGAATATATTAAAAAAAAGTGAAATCTTATGCTTCAGCAAATATGTACACTATTCCTATTCTTGTGAAGTTGTGAACGTCCTGGACAGAGCACAAACGGGTCCTCTCTCTGTCTTGCGCGCGCACACACACACACACACACACACAGTCCCGTCTTCTGTCTTTAAAGCCCTGATTCTTTTATCATCAATACTTTAACCCTTGACCGTCAGAAACCGTGTCAGTGAGCAGCTTTAGACGTAGACTGTTCTGTAGTTAGTGGGGATCCTGTAGCCGCGGGGGCTGATGGGTAACACCACTGTCTTGGAGAAGAGCCTAGGGTTGCCTTGGTAACCACAACATGTCGGTCGCTTGCCTGGAGGATTTGAGGTGGGGGGGTTGGCCTAGTTCTGGAGTGTGTGTGTATGTGTGTGTACGTTAGCTCTTTAAGGCATCACTGACCTGATAAATACAATTAAATCATACCCTGATACTAACAAACGCACAACTGGATAGACAGTCCCAGATGTCCTGGATATATCTATGTTGCAGGTTTTAACTGCCACTATGATTTCATTGTATCGGGCTCATGATGTCATATGGTCACCTGGGATTGGCCCCGGGACTTTGCAGCCGTTACAAACTTGGGAAGAGGACTTTAAAAGAGCTCGAGTGACAGTGGGGACTAAAAGTCAGAGTGCTTTGGTTTTCACCAATGGCAAATTAAAGGGCAGTTATACTTTGCTTTTCTCTTAAGGTGATATCACTTTAAATTTCTTTTTCTTTTTCTGTTTCAGTTGGCTTTACTGTAACATGAAAATATATTTCTGTTGACAGTATTTACCAAGAAAAGTGGATGAAAAAGGGAAACGTGTGTACGTGTGAACAAACTGTGTGAGAATATTCATCAGACTTCATCAGAGAGACACGTAGGGACTGACAACCCCCTGCTGCTCATAGTGCTGCACTGCGGATCAGCATTAATATGAATAGGACGTCTGCTTCTGGGACCAGCACCTTCCACTTTTCCCTCTATAGGCGATCACTGAGCTTCGGTTCTTTTCATTTTCTCGTTCTCCCTGTCTCAGGTGGTCACCTGGCTGCAGGGTCCAGGTTCAGAGCTGCTGAAGACCCAGCAGGAGATCGGAGACTCGATGCGAGCCGCTCAGGCCCTGCAGCAGAAACACGAGGAGATCGAGAGCCAGCACAGTGTAATGCGACACGCCGAGCACACACGCATACGCGTACATGTGATCATGTGACAAAGACAAACTGGTGAATCTCATTTGGAGTTAAATAAAGATCTGAGTGGAGTTTGTCCCTTGATGCTTCCACTCTGCTGTCTGTGGTTAGACAGGGGAGAGGTCAGGAGATCGCAGGAGCCAATTCACTTTTAATGCGTTTCACATGACACCTTCATGATGTGATCACACCCATATATGTGTGTGTGTATATATGAGCTAACGTCTGTTCAGCATCAACACACAGAAATCTTAATAGTATTAATCTTCACATCAAACTCATGGCAAGAAGAAGCCAATAAACATGTTTCCCATCATACAAGCTTGTGAGCTGACTAAAAACAACTTTTCATTGTAAACAAACTGTTTGTGTGTGTGTGTGTAGGAATGGTTTGCAGTGTATGTGGAGCTGAACCAGCAGATCGCCGCCTTGCTCAGCGCTGGGGAGGAGGAGGAAGTGGTGGAACTGAAGGCTCTGCAGCAGCAGCTCAGCGACGTGTGCTACAGACAAGCGGCTCAGCTGGAGGGCCGACAGAATGTCCTGCAGGCGGCGCAGGGCTTCCACAGCACCACACAGGAGGTAGCATACCCACAAACGCCGGTGCAGTGCTTGCTCCTGTGACTTTAGCAGCTTGTCAGTAGCTAAACTGATGGATCAGCTGTTGACCGGTTCACAAACTACCAACTAAAACCAGAATATTTCAGAATGAAGGCCGGCGGGGGGCAAGTAGAAACAACATCAAAGTGTGATTTACGCTGAACAATCAGGGCTCTGTGTCTGTCCCTGCAGTTGTCCCAGCAGTTGGACGGTCTACTGGGCATGCTCTGCGCTGACGTGGCGCCAGCTGACGGCGCTTCAATTCAACAAAACCTCAAACTGCTGGAGGAGAAGCTGCAGACTGTCGGTACGTGCTCTGAGTTATAACTGTTGGGATCTGCAATCCTACTGCGTTTGTGTTCTTGATTAAGTGTGTGCATCTACATCGTGCGGACTGAAGCAGTGACACATTGTCCTATGTCTCCCCTCCGTGCAGAGGCAGGTCTTGCTTCCCTCCGTCAGAAGGGGGCGTTGTTGCTGGAGCAGATGTGCAACCAGCCGTCGTGGTCTCTGGAGGAAACGGAGAGTCCGGCTGGAGAGCAGCAGGACAACATTCAGCACATCCAGGCTGTGATGGAGGAGATGCAGCTCCGCAAGCAGAGGTGACTTCCTCTTCTTTCCTCTGCTGAGCTCAGTGAAGAGCCACTTGGGGTTTCTTTTTATCAAAAGTTTGTGTGTGTGTATTCTGCAGGTGTGAGGACATGGTGGACGTGAGGAGGCTGAAGATGCTACAGATGGTCCAGCTGTTCAAATGCGAAGAAGACGCTTTACAGGTAGGACACACAGCAACAACAAACAAACAAGCACACACACACACACACAAACAATACTCCCTGCATCGATGAGGTGATGATCTGTGTGTGTGTGTGTGTGTGTGTGTATTAAGGCAGTAGAGTGGCTTGGTGAGCTGTTGGACGCCCTGTTGAAGACTCACGTCAGACTGGGTGACGACAGTCAGGAGACCAGGACCATGTTGGACAAGCACAGGAAGTTTGTGGATGTTGCACAGGTGAGACGCTTCCAGACCAGTGGTGGTTTGTCTGTTGGTAGTTAAATGCCAACAGCGGAAAGCTAACATGCTCAAAGTGATAATGCTAACGTGCTGATGCTTAGCGGGTATCTTTGATGATGTCTAAACCAGATTTCATTGCATTTAAATCTAGCACAGTGGCCGACCGTCCTACAGTAACAGACGATAACTCTGTCTCGGCGTCTCTCTGTCTTCTTTCCGTCTTTCCCTTCAGAGCACGTACGATTACGGCCGTCAGCTGCTGCAGGCGACCGTCGTCCTCTGTCAGTCCCTGCGCTGTACAACGCGCTCGTCCGGTGACACTCTGCCTCGGCTCAACCGTGTCTGGAAACAGTTTACCGTCAGCACCGAGGAGAGACAGCAGAGACTGGAGCTGGCTCTGAGCTTCCATGCTGCAGCTGAAAAGGTGAGACAGGCTGAGAGAGACAGACCTGACCGTCTGATTGTCAGTGTTAGTGTGTGTGTGTGTGTGTGTGTGTGTGTGTGTGGAAAACAAGACCAGAGCCTAATTTATGCATCAGTGGATATTAACTAAAAAATATGCACTCGGCACTTGCTGGGATGTTTGCAGCCATGCTGACGGTGACAGTATGGATTTGCCTTCAGCGCTTGTGTTTTTACTGTGCGTCAGGTGTTACAGCAGGAGTGTGTGGATGTGGAGTCTCTGGATGACGTCGACACTTCGGGAAAAACTCTGCTGGACAGGCTGACCATGCCTGTTATCTTCCCCGATGGGTACGTGCACGCACACAAAGACACGCGCAGACGCACACAGACCCAGGTCTGCTTTTCTCACTTTGGAGGACATTGCAGTGACTAACACACACACACACACACACACACAGGGTACATACACAAGGTAAAATCTGTATAAAAACTGATTGCAAATCATTTCCAACTCAAATTCAGTTGAATGCAGTACAAAGACAACTAGAACTACCCTTGCTAACTTAGCACAGGCTGGTATTTCTTGTCCACTCATCGCATAGAAGCCTCCTGTTCAGCTGTGAACCAGAGAGCTAATGTTAAGCTTGCATGATCCCACGTTCATTACATTGCCAATGGCTGACAAATAGTAATCACGGTTTGGCATTAGGCAGCTTGTAGCAGGGAGCTGAATAGTAAAGTGGACTGGAGAGGATGGCTCGTGTGATACAAAGTCATTTTGCAGTAGACCATACATGGAGGCTTTAACTGTGTCTGCTCCTGTTGGTATATACAAGCTGTGACCAGTGACCCAATGATTCAGAGCTATGAACAGACAGTTTACTCTAATCTGCTTTTTAGGTGCCTGTTGTTGTACTTAATGGACAACACGCGAAAACTGATTAGCAAATCATTACTTATGTCTTTTGTTTATGTTTAAACAGTGTCCCAACTTTGTAGAAAGGGTTGTAGCTGAACTCCCAACTCAATCTGTTGTTGCTTCAGGAGCGAGCAGTACTTCGGGAGTCCCAGTGAAACGGCGGCCGCAGCAGAGGGCGTCAGAGAGCGCCTCCTGCTGGTGGAGGAGCGGCGGCTGCAGCTGCAGGAGGCGAGGCTCCATAATGAGGTGGAAGAAGAGGAGGAGGTGCTTAACGGGCAGGACGCCCGGCTAGACGTGATTGGAGAGGAACTGAGCGAGAAAGAGGAGCAGGATGAGGAGGAGGAGGAGGCGGGGCAACAGGATGAAGACTTAGAGAGGGCCACGCAGGACTGCTGATGGAACGCTGGTGACATTAAACCGAGCAGCCTTAATGAAGCTTGTCAACGAGGGGCTGCTGAGGAATTTCCACCGAAACCTCCGATATGTTCTCTTGGAGCCAGGAACGCCCTCTCAGTCGGTTGCTTCTGTCTTACTGCAGTAGGTTAATCTTACTGATGGTATTCCTTTACGTTAAGACTACGTTTCCCATCAGCCTCGCTGCGTACGCTTCCTTGAAGAGGACAAACACGTTGGATGCGATTTCTCTGTCAGTCTTTCTCTCCGCTCTGCAGAAACCGTGACAGCCCTCAAACTGCTTTTTCCGCCGTGACGCGATTCAGCAGATTTCCTTCCAAGTGTAAAATACTGGAAATATTTACTGGAAATATTAATATTCATGTCTCTGGATGCTCTGTGGATGACGATCAACTGTAAAATAATCGGTTTGGATAAGAATACTCCTCGTGTTGCGCCTCATACAAACTTCACCTTCCATAGCGCGCCACCTGTTCGCCTAAGTGGGCAGAGCTTTCATGGTGCTAACATAGTTACCAAGGTTTCTGTCTGTGCCTCCACCGACTTCCCGCTAGATGTTACTCTTTTGTTTGTGCCATTTCAACTCCTGCTGAGTCTGGGGCGGCTTTCAGTGCTGTGTTTGTCCCGCCTACACAAACGCGGGGGTCTAGCCTCTTTTTCATGGGTCCAAACGCGAACGATCAGACTGTCAAAACTCACAGCAGTGAGTAGCGAGTTAATAATTTGTGCTCTCAAATTAATAAATCATGCTCACGTCTTAAATCTCGAGCCTAAATCTGTCTCCTTCAGTCTTGTCTTGTGTGTGTGCCCTCACACTCTGTGGTTTGCTGGGATCTAATAGTCTGCTTTTGATCCTGGACTAACATGTGGATATATATCCGCCATCTGTTTCACTTCACTGCAGACGTCACCTAGGACATAAAAACCTGGCTGCTCTCTGTAAACGTCTCCGTCATCCTATTCGAGCTATTCGGGCAGACTGATATTAAATTGAGAGTATGAATTCAATAACTCATAAGTACTTTGGCGATTTGAAGATTTTACAAAATTCATGTACGATTGAGGTGCGCTCCAAGAAGAATGAATTCATTTTAATTTCAGTTTTTAAGCCCACTGCTGGGATGTTTCTCTGTTTGTAGTTACAGTAACACGTCCACGACGGTTACACTTACCGCCTGAGTTTCCAACCACCTGGCTGCTCTGAAGAAAACCTCATGCCTTCATGATGGAAATGAGACCTGTGCCCCTTACTCTTTTCCACAGGGACTGAGATGACCTCTGTCAGCGGTCCAGTGTGCAGCCCGGGAGCACTGAGACTCGCGGCCGTTTGCTGACATGGCAACATCAGAACAGGATCAACAGGACAGATTCCTTTTATTTATTTGACTTTTCAAGCAAACCCTGATGTAGTAGGCTGATGTTTCTGACCGATAACCGCTGCTGTAAGTGTAAACGCTAAATGGTGCGTCTTGCTTCCTGTCCTCTCTGTCCAATGACGTACAAGTATCCAACATCAGTATGACATCGTCCTCTAAATAAAGAAGCGTTTTAAAGTTAATGCCTGAGGTCTGGATTGCATTACCCCTACAGAAAACTGTTACTGACAGAAGAAACATCAGTTTGTCTGCTTCAGCAGTCGTCTGATTAAAGAAATACACAACCACTGTATATTTTTAAATGAATTTTATTGAAAACATGGAAATATTGGAATTCATTATGCTATTGTTGCTTAAATAGATTACATTATTATATATTTTATATGCTGGCATTTATACACACACACAGAATTTCATACACATCAAATCATGAACATGAACTCATGCCCTCAGCTTTAATCTAAACTTAATGACTGTCAGTATTTGTGGGGCTAAATCCTTCACTGTGGGTTGACATGCATATTTCTATGTTGGCAAACCTTGTTAAGAAGTAAACTGTCATGAAGTCTGGTGTTCTTTGGCGTCCTTTCAGAGCCTGGGCGGAAGCCTTGGTGTGGTGTCTATGTTGGTGAAGCAGTACTGCACAGCTAAAATCATTAACAAGCAGATGGAGGTCGGTGCAGGTCATCGTCGGGTCTCCTTGTCCAAAAGATCTTTGGCCTCGTTGATCTTGGCAGCGAGATACGGTGACCCACCTACACACACACACACACGTGATTCTTTGTTCCCTCATCGTACATTTTGTCACTTTGACAGTTAAAGTTTAAATGTACCTTTATCTGGATGGTTCAGGACCACGATCCTTCGATGGGCCTCACGTACCTTGGCCTTAGTGCTGACCGGGCTGGGCATAAAACAAATACACATCCACGTGAGCAAGTCTTGCTTTCCTTAAATGAGAGACACACACGCACTAAAGAGCTGTGCTTGTATCAACAGATAACTATTAAGAAATCTTAAGTTCAACACATTCTGTTACCTGATGCCTAGAATGAGGCTCGCCTCTCGTTTGGACATCTTCTGTTCAAAACCACCTTTGTAATATGATGAGAAAGCCTGTGGTGACAGAGAAGGATTAGGGCATCGACTTTTAGCATTTGCGACACGCGACACTGTGACTGCTTCATTTCCTTTCTGATGAGCTGCTTCCATCAGCGTATGAATGAGTGTGGAAGGACTGAATGCTAACGTGCAGCGTACGGCGCCGTGAGCACTCAGAAGGAGCTGAGGTTAGTTAATTACTCACAGATGTGGGCATCTTCTTGACAGTTTCAGAGAAGACCTGTCCTAGAGGCTTCCACAGCTGGAATGCATAGCGACCTACGGATCAAACGCAAACATTAAACAGTAACTCCAAACGACGATGCAAAACTCTCTTGAGGCTGACTGCAAAAACAACAAGCAGGCAAACTGACAATTTAGCCATCAGATAGTAAGCAAAACCTTAAGACTGAATGCTCTTCGTGTGGGCCACATAAAGCTTTCTTGGCAAATTACACGTCTCGTATTGTATTCTTACCTGCAAAACCTGCAGCAGCCACACCGAGGCCGACTGCTATCAGAGTGCCACCCTGTTAGGAAAAAAACAAACATTCAGAGGTTACCACACTAATTGAAGATTCAGTTTGCCCTCTGTGAGCCACTGTGGAGAGGAGAGCAAGCTGTGGTGAAATCATCGAAGGACGAGCATGGGGGGGGTGGCCAAGTGGATAAAGAGGCGAGCCCCACAACCAGGAGCCCCACAACCAGGTTCGGGTTCAAATCCAGACCAGACCAGCATGAGAGGTCGGCACAGGAGACATGAGAGGAAAAAACCTCGACCGTGACTGCGACTGTGACCAAAGATCTGGCATCAATGGCTGCCACTTTGGGCCCTTGAGCAAGGCCCCTAACCCCGCTCCCCGTGCACCTCAAGTGGCTGCCCACTGCCAGCATGCGTGTGTTGTGTGTTATACATGCACGTGAGTGGGTAAAAACGCAGAGAGCTAACGCTAGCATTTGAATTGACAACAAACTTGAATATGCATAGCGTGTTTATTGATCCACTATAAATGTTACTTCATTTTCATTGGTTTTTGGAAGTCAGCGTGATCATCCAAAGATTGTTTCTTTGGATACATGTAATGATATTGACAGCAGATGGGACAAGCTTAGTGTAACGTTCGCGTGCGGGTGAACGGTTCCCGGATAACATACCATACACCAGAGCACAGCACCAGAGAACATAGTGTTAAATATAGCCAGGATTATTGAATAACTATCGCTAACTCTAGCCCCTTAGCTAAAAAACCACCTGGAGCAAGACCAATGACGTGACTTTACGTCAGCGATCACTGAGGTTACGTTACACAGGCTTTAGAGTTAAAAGGCCAAACTAGCTGCATATGACTGACTCCACAAAGGTGTTAAAGTTAAAAACGGATACGTACCAGTCGTCTGTCTATCTCTGCATCACTCCGAACGTTTGTTTTTGGAGAGTATTCAGCATATCGCATCATGTCCCCTCCGTCCACGGTCAAACCACCGGCGTTCGCCATGTTGCTTCACCACCAACGTTTACCAACGTTTAAAGTTAAACATCCGGTTGTAACTTTCAAAATAAGGCTCAACGACCCACACAGCCGTAGTGCCAACTTCCGTTCTACAAAATACATCAAAGCCATTATTGCAACATTGTATCAATTTGAAGTTCTTTGATCAGTTCTAGAATGACGTACAAAGATTCTGAGAGTTTATAAATAAGAGCAGTCTCCTGGTGTTTGTCATAATTTTCACTTGTGACGAGAAAGCATCATAGCAAACCTTCACGAGTAGCCAAAGAGCTTTACAGCTAACAACGTCTATTGAAAGACACGGAAGTTTCCTCCTTTAACAAATGGATAGAAAACTGACCCCAGAGGAGAGGAGAAAGGAGACCAGACGACAAATGTATGTCGAGCTGAGAGAAATGGAGATGGAGCGCAGACAAAGAGTCGCTCTTGAGACCATGCAGAAGATGGAAGAGAAAAGGAGGCAGGAAGAAAAACGGAGAGAAGAGGAGGAAAGAAGGGCAAAGGAACAAATTGCCCTCGAGGAAAAAAGACTTCACCAACTGAGGGCAGAGAAGCTTCGTTGGGAAAAGGTGATGATGGTGGAAGAAGAGCTGGCCAAAGCGGCCAGGAGTACTCTCAAAGAAGAGCAAAAGAGTAGGTGCAAAGAGGTCGAGCTCCTCCGTCTGTCAAACCTCTCAGACAGAGCCGACTCGGAGCACCTGACTTCTGACCTGAAAGACAAGCGGCAGTGGAATAGACAACTGATCAACAACTGGGTTGAAGAGCAAAGACCAGACAGTGTTTCTCCCGAGAATCCCCAACTGAGCTCCACCTATCGCCTTTTCATGGCAAAATCAGACACCAAGCCTGAAATTCAGGAACAATCCAGACTACCAAAGGCCCTACTTCAGCTGAAGAAGACGCTTTCCCTTGCCCACTGGGCTGACAAGTACCAGGATAACAGACAGAGGAAGGATGAAAAGCGCAGGGCCAAAGCAGAACAACAATATGCAAAGTGGACGGCCTTCAAGGAGAGCCGCGCAAGTCAGTTGTCCCAGCAGCGTGACTGAAACAGCAAAGGACTAGCTGCAGACAGAAACAACACCCTCAAAGCCAGTTTCTACAGGTCTGCCTTCTTTCACCTGCACAATATTGCCCCCAACCGGTCAAGGCAGATGGCCATCCACCTAGAGCCAGGATCTGCCCAAGGTTTCTTCCTGTGAAAAGGAAGTTTTTCCTTGCCACTGTTGCCAAGTGCTTGCTCATGGTGGAACTGTTGGGTGTAATTAACCCTTATATTGTGTTCGGGTCAAAATTGACACCACACACACAGGCCCCCTTCACCACCCCTCCCCCACGTGAACTCAAACATTCTCGTAGAATATTGATACACACGCACAAACATACATAAAGGCCCTCTTCACCCAGACAGAGAGGAAAGCGAAGCTGAGGAGAATGTGTCTGAGGATGAGGATGAGGTTCAGTATGACCCTGAACAAGACCACACATCTGATGAGGAGGACCCAGATGTCACAGATGCTGAAAGAGAGGTCTTCAAGTCAAGAAAAGGTCACGTTGCATGGTCATCAAGCCCTCTTGACACCCAATGCAGGGCACCAAGGGAGAACATCCTCAAAATGACTCCAGGGCCTACTAGATACGCTGTGTCGCATGCCCACAACATCAAGTCAACGTTTGAGCTGTTCTTTCCACAACCTCTTCAGAAGATCCTGCTTGAGAAGAAGGGAGAAGAGTGTTTGGTGATAGCTGGATGGAGACTGACAAAACGCAGCTGGATGCCTACATGGGACTGTTGCTTCTTGCTGGGGTGTACAGATCCTGTAATGAAGCTACTTATGGTTCACACAGACACACACACACAGACACCTGCAATTCTGATTGCAAATTGGTTTAATGGAAAGGAATTGACTTTTTGTCTTTATCCTACCATAAACATCACAGATGTCACTATTGCTAATCAGTTTAAATTAAAAAAAAAAAAATCAAAGAATTTTTTTGGGGTTTTGGGTTTTGCTTTTTTTTTTTGGGGTAATATTAGGTGTACTCTAATATTAGTTTATAAGACATGGATAATATAATTACTCATTTTATCACTATAGGAAATATAATTAGTGAATTTAAACAGTTTTTGTAATCGAAAACGAGTGGTATATTGTAAGATAAAAGGGCTGTGGAGCCAAAAAAAAAAATTTAAAGCACCGTGTTTCCATGGATATAAATACATACTAAGTTAGCTATGAGGTGAAAAACAATATTGGATGATAACTAGTGTTTTTAAGTATTTTCAGGCTGAGTTAAATCACGGGTCAAATTTGACCCGCTAACACTAAAGATGTGGGCAGCTTTCTAACACATTATAAGGGTTAATAGTAATGAGTGCGCTCTAGACCTGCTGTGTTTGTCAAAGTGCCCTGAGATGACCTTGGTTGTGATTTAGCACCATATAAATGAAATTGGATTGAACTGTGTGAATCCAAAAAATAAAAAATAAAATAAAAAAATCAATAAATAAGTGAAACAAATCAGGGTATTTTAAGCAATTTATATACATTTTAATTTAAGTGAAGTCAACTGTGTTTAACTCAATTCAACAAGAAATAGCAGGACAAAATTCAGGTTGAAGAATAAAGCTGCTCACATGATTATCTAGGTGTGTTCACATCTTGTGCACATCCTGCTGTCAAAGTGGTTGCTTCTCTTGATCGAAAACCTTCACCCACGTCGGCTCAGAGCCACTCCACGGAGGTGGAGGCTCGTATTTCCTTAAAATATGCAAACATTATTATTATAATGAAACAACATTATTATTATAAAGTTTGTGTATTTTTTCTACCATTACTGGACACGACAGTGGCAATTATCCTTATTGTCACCACCATCAACGCTCAGTCCCATTTAATTCATTTACACAGAAAAATAGAAAATATTGCAATTTTTAGTAGTTATATCAATAAATATTTGTGTTTAAAAGGTTTAGTCAGCAGATTTCAGATTTTTGTTAAAGAAATCTGTATTTCCAGGCGCATAGTGTGCTTTTCTTGGCATGCTTTTCTTGATACATGTTAAGCTTTCAAGAAAAAGGGTTCACCCCAAGACAAAGCTGACCTTGAATAATGTGCATTAAATAAAACTGTTTTTCATGCAGTTAGGAAATTAAATAAGTAGCATTTGGAGAAACCGAAATCAGAAAGACATGATTTTTTGAATTTGTTTGTTGTTTTTAATATTGTCTCAATATCTCAAAATGAGCCTGTTCTTGAGCCTTCACTCCTGTCACATCACATTTCATTGAACCTTGACACCCAGCACCTCCTGTGTGAGTGATATTCACATCCATTTTTTAGAAGTTTTTTTAGGATCCGTTCTGGTCTTTCTACATTTGTTGTTATTCCAAATTTCTGCCACTAGATGGAGTTATTAACAAGTAAACCATGTGGTGCTGTAAAACCTGTTTGTGACCTATGTGCAAGGAGAATGAAGGATATTCTTGGATTAACACTGAGTTTACTGTGTTGAACTGGACGTTAGCAGTATTCAGTGTCATGTTTCCATGTGTTTGTGCAAAGCTGTGTTTGCGTTTGTGCTCGAATTTGTCATTTATTTATTTGTAATTTAATTTGCCTGTAGTGCAATATTCTGGTTTATTGTATTTTCTGTTGTATCGGGTACATCTCATATATGTTCTTATTTATATTTGCTTGGATCTTTTTATTTGACTGTTGCACACTCGACAGTTTTTTTTTCTTTTGTTTTGCATTTGTACTTGCTCTGTGTATGTATTTGTGTTTCTTTTTGTACTTGTATCTGTGTGTGTCTGTACAGGTGTACTTTGTGGCCCTTGTGGACCCTTGACATGATTACGGGTCCAGCAGGAGTCTCGGAGCAGGGAGCAGTAGAACAGAGGAGCTGATGGAGCCCTGAGCCTGGAGCTGGTTTCTATTGTCCACAGTAATTGGATTTGGTCTGGGAGGAGAGATGGCTGCCAGTGAGAGGCTGCGATCATTAGGTGTGAATGAGACGTGTGGTGCCAGGGCTGAACACATACACAGATTTATTGTGTATTATGAGTATTGTGCTGTTTAATGGACATCAAAACACCCTCCCTCCCGCACACACACACAGACATACAAACGTGTACACAGTAATCCACATATGTGAAATTGCTGTTTTTATGTAAAAAAACCATTACACCCAATCTTGTGTTCTGATCATTATCTAAAAGCTCACCTCCGCATTGAAACATTAAAAGAAACAGGAAAACAAGTAAATCTTCTGCTTCATGCTGTTGCTGTCATTTCCTACGATAACAAAGCTAAGCACACACAAACTAGGGATGTTTCTCATCAGAAGATTAACAGTTAAGACTGAACTTTTTGCAGAAAACTTCCCTAAATCATCTGCCGGTTTTTTGCTATTGGCTAGATTCCTACAAGAGGCATGGCTTGGGCTCATTAAAAATGCACTGGTGTTTTGTCCTTTGTCCCCTCACTCACCTGTTGTGGCAATCTGGAAGTTTACAATTCTGTATGTGTCTTTTGTACACCTGTATTTAAAAATAGGTGTAAAAATTCAGATTGTCTTGATCGGCCTGCAGTGCACACACATCACAGTCTGCTTATAGGTTTTCAAAGGATACTACTGCAAGATGCGAAACTAAACTATCACTCTTTAATCTGTCAGTGTTAAAGTGGAGCAATTCTTAAAAGTTGTTTTTCTTTTTAACAAAACGTGACAATAAGAGCTCAGCCTGATCAACCAAATCTTCCTAAAAATGGTCATTGTGTAAGTGTTTGAGCCTCACAGGGAAGTGATACGTGATGATATGCAGTTTTTCACGACTTTTATCAACAGTCGACAATAGTCAGGTGGTCCAATTAACGTTAAGTTAGTCTTTTCCTGCAATGCAACAATGCCTCTTTTTGTTATTATCGTTATTTTCTGTTGCTTAACAGGTGAACCCCACCCCATCCAAGCAAATGCAACTGCAGTTTTCCTTTAAACAGGCTTTAACTTTGCAAAATATCCCCTTGTTCTGCACAACTCAGACAAATTTTAAAATATATATTTTCACAAAACAAGGGCTGTAGATGTATTCTCCCATCTCATACACTAAAAATGCATGAAAAAGGAATGTTTTGTGGCCAGCATGAACGGGAGTAATTATTAAAGCACGCAAAACCTGTTTCATTGTTCACATGGGCACCTGAGTGCTGTTTAAGGAAAGGCTTGCAAAACTGGGAACCTATCCTTTAATCAGTAGTAACAGCAGCACCTTTTCCTAAACAAATAAATGCATAGCGTAACACTTTTTTTAAAAAAAGTGTTTCAGTTGTCCCTGCAATACTAAAGCTCTCAGTTCATATAAAGATTCACAACGCCATTGAAATTGCACGTTTTTTGTACTTTTGTACTCTTTTGTGTCTCACAAGCACTGAGGGGAGGTGTATAATGCAGCAGTAAACATGCTACATTAGAGAGCAGATTATTTGCATATTAAAAAATGTACCTGTGTGTGTGTGCGTGTGTGCGTGTGCGCGTCTGCGTGTGAGAGAGTGTGCAGGTCCAACTTCATCTCAGCGAGGGAGAAACATTTACTGAACACACACGTACACGCACGTTGTTTCCATGGGAACCAAGCAGCCACTCTGCTCTTCAATAGCGGGTGAGTGAGTCGAGGTAGATGGCTATTGTGTTGTGTGTGTTTGGGGGGTCGGGGTGGCAGTTCGAGAGGGGTTGTGGGGGGGGCAATATTAAACAACGCACTAGACAGATGAAAGCACTGCACATCCTTAAATCTAATCATAATTTAGTCATCACTAGAAGATGGTATGATCAAAATAAAGAAGGAAATAGGCAAGACTGACAGGAAAGAGAGAGACCTGAGTGCACGAGTCAAGGGAAGGGGGATGTGAGATTGCCGCTAGATGGAAAATGACGGAGCCTCATGGACAGAGATGGTCTTATTCCTAAAGTTGATGCTTATTTGTTACATCAATCCCTATATCCGGGCACAGGCACTTACTCTAAAAGGATTTCTACAGCTCTGGCACAGCTACACTACTGCAAAGAGAGTGGACCACCAATACCTGGACATCCACTGATGCTTTTTTTTTTTAGAATTTTAAAATTATGACAAATTCAATTACAATTACCTCAAAGGAATTGGCAAAAAAGGCCAAAATGTGACAACATTTTCTCTGAAACAAAAATGTTTTTGTACTGAGGGGAGAAATGATTTGTCCGTGAAGAACTTCCATGATGAATAGAGTTAGTGAGAAATATTTGATGGTGTTGCTGTTTAAATTTATTCACTTTTGCACACCATGTTTCCAGAATGAACAATTTCTTAAAAAAAAAATTAAAGAAGATCAGAAGATCACTGAAATATTTCAGTTTATGCTTGAGTTCTATTACCGTGCAACAATGCGGCAGAGAGAGTAACCTCAAGGTGCCCATTAGGGTACCCTGGCCCTCCGTTCCTTTTGCTGCGGAGAACTTTTGAAACAAATTCAGACAAAGAGCGTGCAGAGAAAGGATGACAAGAGGAGGAGGCCTGACTCAGAAGGGGTTTCTCAATTGTGGTTTTAAAAGCTGAAAGTGACATTTCTTGGATTGGAGCTACTGAAAAGCTATCGTTTCTGCTTTGGAATAATTGAATAAAACACCCAAAATATGTAATTTCCCTTCAATATATTGTGTCTATGAAACACAATATATCACGGGACACATGATGTGTTTTATTGTGTCACATCAGAGAAAAAAAGACAAACTCAGCTCAGAGATTCTGACTGGTAAAAACAACAACAACAAAAAAAACAACAACAGTGGACCAGATCATGTGACGTTGTTTATGCAATTAAAGCTGCATTTTTAGACTTTTTAGTAAAGTTTAAGTTTGCCACATGTCCATGCTGATAGGGCACCCAACACACCTACCTATCTCGTCCAGGATAAACAGTTTTATCATTATTTTTGTTCCAAGAAGCTACTTTACTGAATGAGACCTGATAGGATCACTTAGCTTGATAACAGCCTGTTAGCCTGGGTTTGTCAGACCACATCTGATTAACCCACTGGGCGGTCTTTGGGCAAAATAAACTTCTCCATATTATTTAACACTACCAGGTCCTATGTTTGCTATGTTTTTTTCTTTTTTTTTTTGGCCCTGTGTATTGATTCAGCCCTTGTCTGAACATAGGTTGGAGGAGATTTCTTGAAAGATGTTCCTCTCTGACACTGATGCTGGGCGCCGGGGCAGCTTCAAGCAGCCCATTAGGGGAAAGCTATTGTTCACCTCTGCTTTGTCCACCACTCTCCAGTCCTTTCCCCATCATTCTCAGATTCATCTGTGGAGATGTGTGTCACAACCTTCCTTTGAGAGACTCAATAAATGCACCACCTCCTGTTATCAACTATGCTACTGATTATGTCTTTCTGTGATTTTTTATTCCATTTCATGATAATGAAAATAATGGAAATGGACTGTGTATAACAAAATAGCCTTGATAGATAGTGCCTTAGTGAGAGAAAGAGCATAAGTGTTGTAAAAACATAAAAAACTCAGAAGATGTTGTCAAACTTTTTTGGAATCAGCATATTTCAAAATATATCATTAAAATCTACTGGTAAAAAGTATTTTGAAAAAGTATTATAAAAAGATTTTTAATGAAAATTGAGCATAAGCTATAAACCAAACTCTAGTAGTACCGACTAATGAAATAACATTTCATAAGCATGAGCTGAAGGTGACAGTGGCTGTTGTTTAGTGCCTTTACAGGTTACCTCCACCTCAAGTGGTCACAAGTTTATGTACTCATCTGTTTTTTATTCTGTTTTTTAATTCTGACATTTTTCGGATTTCTATTAAAAAAGGCAAAAGCAATACGCGACATGTAATAGGCTAATACAACCCAATCACTTCGAAAATAAAACTATAGTTTTGCTAATTTGCGGACACAACCTTAACATTTTTACGCAGGACTTTTCGCTTTAATGCGTACAATAATTTGTGTATTTTATTGTTTCATTTATATATTTTATTTTTTAAATACCAGACCATATGAACTTACAGTGTACAGTGTACTGACTGGTGTATGTAATACCTTTGTGTAAACTGCACATCGTATATTATGTCCCGATGTTACACGGAACCCTTAATCTTGTAGCCTTAGTTGCATTCAGGGGAGTTTAGCACTGACGGACAGTGAATATGACATAGTGGTAAATACAATAAGGTGAGTCCCTATTCATGTTTTACAGCTTGTGAACCGTACCAGTTTCACCACAGTTCAATAACAGTCCATATCCACTGATACACGATGGTCACGACTCGAGAGAGCGGACTGTTTCATGCTGTGTTAACGTGACATTGCTCAAGGATGGAGAGAGGCTAACGTTAGCTGTTAGCTAACTAGCTCCGGCTCATATCAGCTGGGGACAAAAACAGGCCTTATTCAGTCTGCTTCCATAGTGGTTTATGGATTTTACACGTGTGGCGGGATGTATAAGCAAACTGGTTTACGTTGTTTGTCAGTGTAGCTGTCCGTGGCTTCACCTCTGTCACTGTTTACTGTTGAGATGTTGACTCTGTGTGCTTATGGATAAAGTCGCATAGGCATTCACAAACAGCACCGAGGCATCTCTTAGGTTGCATTTGATTTCTGATCGCTGCAAACCTCATGAAACTTTAAAACTATCAGTGTGTAAAGTCATTATGTGTGCTTCCACTGTCTAGTTTAAAGACTCTAAAGGCTTTAAATGAATATGTTAAGATGTGCTCTTAGGGCCAGGATATAACAACCTAAAAAACACACTAGACAAAATATAAAAACATCTGAATACATATTAGTGTGTAACCTGAGATTGCATTCATATAGTAGAGTAAAACCAGCACATACTAATATGCATGTATAACAATACAGTCTAAATGCTGCAGTGTGTGATTACAAATGTTACTTATGTGTGGGTGTGTAATGCGTGTTGGATAGCTACGAGATGTTCAGCAGCCCGAGACTAAGAATGAATAATAAATGGAGTTTAAGTAAGCCACACGGTGCATTGTTAAGAAGAAACTACACAGTTAAATGGAGCTGATGCCTTTGTTCAGAGAGTATACATTGTTTGTGCTTTTTCTTCAAGTCAGACCCCATTTATCTGGGAGTTTAACTTCCCAGAATGCACAGATTTGAGTGATAGTACACACAGGTGCATTTTAATGTGGTTGTTGTTTTCATGTTTTCTGTTTTTGTAAGTCCGTGATCTGGGTTCTTGCATTAAGACAGAATTACCGCAGTTGTAAATGTTAAATTCAAAATTTGAGGCAGCTTTAACTTGAGGGATCAGCACAGGACAGAACTACAAACTTAGTCTTGCTGTCCTCATCTGAGATTCACACTAATCTACTAAGTAATGAAGTCAGACAAACTGGAAGTTCTCTCTGATCATCTGGTCGTTCTCAACAGTGGTGAGAGTGACACTGGGAAACATTTACTGGACAACATCAATCAAATGTGTACTTGATGTGACTGATTGCTCATTCAGCCGCCTCCGGGTCATGTATTTCAGCTATATTTTAAATCTTACCGAGAACTGCTTCATGCTTTGTTGTTGACTTCATATTGTCACTGACCGAAAGTGTTCTGATCTGTGCTTTCTCAGCCAATGTTGGCTGTGTTGGCTTGACAGCATGTGTGAGTCAATAGTTCAGTGGAGAGCCCGGTGACTAACCAACCTTGCTGACAATGCTAAGTTAGGTCATAACTGCATCTGCAGGCAGATGATGTTATGGTTTGAGGGGAATATAAACTAATCAGTTTTAATGGATGTCTCATGCTGCTACCGTTGTATAATTGCAATTAATACTTTAATTAATCAACATATAATAAAATAGTTGTAAAGTATTACATTACAGTTTAATTACCATTTTTGGGGACATTTTCAGAATGAATATGGTTTACTCAACGTGTCAACGTGCAATCACAGTTTTAAATTATGTATCTTTCTTTCATTGCCAATATTTAGTTTATCATCTCGTGCAGTCAGATCCAAATGAAGTTTTGAAAGAAAGTGAGTTCTAAAAGGAAACTGGTTATTATTGAAATTGTGCCGATGGCGAACAATACAGGGATCAACCGTTTCAGTTTGATGTCACTGCTGTTTAACACGACTGGATGTCCTGGTGCTATGCAGCTGCGGTTTGTGCGGGCTTGCTCATGTAAACGTAAAGCATATTGATTTGATATATACCCAAACAGAATCCATAAATTCAATACACTCACAGTGATATCTACGAAATAAGTATTTCAAACAAACTATTGTGGATAATTTGAAAATAGTCAATATATTGTCCGACCTGACTAGAAATTGAATTGCAGTGATGTAATGCTCTGTAAATAATTCATATAGGGAGAAAAGTAAAAGAGGCTGAGCTGTGGGGAGGAAAATCAATGAGGGTGAGAGAGCAGAAATGAGAAAGAAAGAGGTATGGGGAGAGAGAGAAAGAGAGGGAGAGAGAGTGACCGAGGAGTAGATAGAATCAGAAGAGACAGGCGCTTAGGCAGATGGATGGGAACCCCACCCAGGCCCGCTTCCTCTCTGCCTGCTCAGTCCAGTGATAAGCAACGGAGGAGGAAGTCGAGTATTATTTCATCAGGACATGCGAAGGGGGAAGATCGTCTCTATTTGCTGAGGAGGAATCTTTGCAGGTCCGGTGTCAGCGAGATGTGTGTGAGGACATCGTAGGTGGGTCGGTTTGATGCTGAAGGTTAATAAACTTGAGGCTTCATTGTCTAACTTTAGTCTGGTTGGGTTTAAAGACAGTGCCTGAAATGTGAGTCGGTTTCAAGTTCTTTACATAAAATCTGAGCTGTGTTTTAAATCTTTGTGTTTGTTCGGCACACTTCTTCTTTACTATTTCCTGTTTCTCTCTCTTCTCTTTGTTACAGCGAAGCTGCAAACAGCCTGCATCTGATGACCCCACGGCCACCCGACAGGCCAAAATAATGCAAATCAGGTCATGGTTGATTTGGACTTTCACAACCTCCAGACTTCCTCTGAAACTCTGACGGGTTAGTCTGAGCAGAGAGGTTTTACAGTTCTTTTGTCTTACCCTATGTGTGTATATCTGGATAAGTTATGTAGTTTTGCCGCCTAAATTGGCTCGATTCAGGGAGTCCCAGGCCACTTGCCAGCTCCGTTCACCTCTGCCCTAAAGCCCCAGGAGCTCCTCCCGCAGAGGTGGTTGGTTTTCCCCTCCAGAGCTCAGAGGCACACCATTGGAAAGGAATACCGTAGCCTTTGATGAGGGGCCTGTGTGGCGGGGCAGAGCAGGCCTCTGAGCTGTTTGTGAAGCCTGCAGCCTCCTTGGATCTTCCTCATTCAATCCTGGCTTGTCAACGAATCTAAAAGGCCGGTATTTGACCAGCTGACAGCAAGTTTGGTTTGTTGGACATGTGGATGCTGCTAACTGGGTTTTTAAGCCCATTTTGGAAAATCATTCTGTTGTGAGAGTTCTAGCTCAGGGGAAGGCCCAATCATGGAGGGTCTTGAACAGCTTGACATGGTGGGTGACATCAGCCCAGCTCTTGAGGCCACTGAGGACTTTATTAACTGCATGGATGGGATGCAAGGCCAGGGTCCGAGCCAAACACAAGCAGGGAACCTCCAGCCCTCCAGGCAACCCAAGCAGCTGCAGGAGGTTTCTAGCACTGCGCTGGGGAAGCTTAGCTCCAGCGGAGTGTGGAGTCTTCTGGCTGGAGAGCAGCCAGAGGTGGGGCCCCTTGGCCTTGCCTGGGCAGACAACTTTAGCGTACTGGGGCTCGGAATGGGCTTGAGGCACGGCAAGAGAAGCCGAGCACGCTCTACCAATGACCTGGCAGCCCATACCAAGGAGTGCACCAACAACACGACCAACTCCTCATCCAACGCCGCCTTCAAGAAGGGACACAGCCGGTCCAGGTCAGACGTCAACTACCGTCCATCTGCATACACAGACAACGGACTGCCCACTGTGGACTGCAACACCCTGAAGAACATGATCCTCAACCACCAGCAGGAAGGTGAGTTCACACCCACAGTGTGAGTCTCTGTGTGATATCATGGGTGATATCATTCTTTGGGTTTTAGACAGCTGATCAGACCAAACTACATTCTGTGATTTATGATATTAGGCTTCATAAATAAAACTGGAGATGTCCACTGAACATTGTTTTTAAATGCTTAATTGAAAATGTAATTTTAAGTTTAATTTATTATGCAGTTTAAATCTCTTTTTTATATATTTTGCATGGATACAAATGTTTAATTGTCGTATCTTTATATTTTCCTTCAGTTTTCATCAGATATGGTTGAAATGATGAAATACACAACATCCCTTTACAGTTCAGCCTGACCATGTGAGCCAGTTTTAGTCAAGTTCATTCATTTAACCCCAAATCACAATACACCTGCTTCTGCAAAAATGCTGTGAATAAATGGTGTGAGCAGCACTTCCTTTGGGCATTATTGAAACATGATGATGTTTACATGAATTTGACAGTCCAAAGCTGAGGTAATACCTTTGGATGGTCCACTGGGACTGTGTTTCTGAAAATACATGTCGCTGTTGAGTTTTCTAAGTGCAGCTTTTAATTCTGTTAGTGCCACTGGAAGAAATTCCATTAACCTCTATTGTACTGAGGTTGTGGCAAAGTCTCAGAAGCAGATGTATCACAACCTTGAGCACTGAAGCTTAAACTGCTGTCTGATTAACTCTTATTAAAGCTGAGTGGGAAAATGTATGTTTTTCTAATCTGGGTGAATTGACACTTTCATTTCATTGGATTGGCCTAAGAGAGCTGTCTTTGCTTCGACTCATTAAAGACAGTGTCATGTCCTCTGAAGTCATTTCAGCCAATAGGTCGGCCCCTACCTGTCAGAAGTATGCACACCTCCTCCTATGCACTGATTCGACCGTCCATTCACTGGAAAGCTTTCTCGGCCTTTGAGAGGCTCTGGGAGGACAGAAGTCCTGGACTATTTGTTCTGGAGATCGGGGCATACGCTGTACTTATGTTGAAGCATCCTCAGAGAAAGCAATAATGATAGAAGATGATGATAACTTGAAATGACACAGCTGTGCTATGACAGTCAGTATTCAGGCAGAGAGGCCAACACACACACGTGCACACACACACACACACACACACACACACAGAGGCACCATTTGTTTGTGTGTTTTGGCCATCTGAAGGCCTAAGGAGATCCTAAGGGATCCTGAGGGATAATAGCCTGTAATCCTGTCAGCAAATGGACTCAAATGAGGCGAGAGAAGAGGCAACCCAATTACCCGCCCCCTGATACTGGCAGGATTATTTAGTATTAGCATATGTGTGAAAAGGCATCAGGCTATTTAGTTTGGCCCGATGCGTATTGAAAGAAGAGAAGTAGGAAGAGAAGGACGATAATAAGCAGAAGGCAGAGTGATTTAGCTCGGCCGTGCTGTGTCTCTTCATTCACATTGGAAAAAACGTTGCCTGTTTGCTTTTCCATTAGTGACAGCTGGGGATGTGTAGATGGTAAATGGCAATGATCATCATTGTTATATACCCAATATGCATGTAAATAACAGCGCTAAACAGGCTGCATGTGTTGCTTTTATTAAAGCTCTTTAGGTTTTATAGCAGATATCTGAACCATAGGTCTGATTCATCTATATTATTATAATTATTGTACATTATAGGCCTATTTCATTTTGCTGCAAACAATCCTCAGACAGTCATTTCACATTGCTAAGAAAATCTGAATTTATGCAAGAAAACAGGGTCTGGCAGCTTGAATCGAATTGAAAATATTGATTATTATATTCAAAATATCATATTGAATCTGTAATGAGTGTAACAACACGCTTAACTTCTATGCAACAAAACAAAACAAAAAAGGGTTAATACGCAAAGTTTAGATATCAGAAGGACTCAATACACCAGAGCTCTTTTGCTGCTTTTATACTGTTGTATTACAAATGACTTAACATTGTGTTTTGGACTCAAGTTCAGAATAAATCCAAATTTAAAGATGTCACTGTGGGTCCCGGTGATATTTTTAAGACCAAACATTTGACAGGGTTACTGCAAGCAATCAATATGTGTGGCTTCAAGTTTTAAGTGAAAAGAAAGTCAGACTGTTTTAATGAAAAATGATCAAATACTTACCATGACATGTCATTTTCATATTAAACATGACTTCGGCTTGACACACAAAACATCTCGGCCCTCTGGCCATTTCTCAGCTGCAGGTGCACTGTCACTGGAGTCTTGTGCTAGAGGAAATCACGGTAACAGAGAAGTGTAAGCGTACGAACTGTTGGATGATGTGTTCATACACAACATACAGTTCATTTTCTTCTGTGTATTTCAGCGCACGTTCACTTATTTCGCCGCCGACCACTTGTTTTTTTGTCTAGTTGCTGTTGCTTCTCTACAAAAATGAAACTCAGTATTTTCTCAGGATTTTCTCTGATTTTGCAATTGGAGGTTGCATCTCGATCGCACTTTGCTCTGCCTGATGTCAGTCTTCTCCCGGTGTCTTTGTGCTGACTTTACGTTTGGGCTTCCTGTACGTTTCAGTTCCTGGTGCACAGTAGTGTGCTGCACTGGAACACATTCGTGACACACATCCTTTCCTGTTTCTTTGCTTAACTGCGGTATTTACCTTTTTATTTATCCCAAGATGACACACACACACACACACACACAAACTCATGCTCAACTGCAGTTTCTAGATGGTGACTGATGTGCTTCTTCTTGCTTTTGGAAAAACACTCCTGAATTTCCATTTGACTTCAGTATATTTAAATCTGCTGCCCTGTTAAAGGCTGGTGACTTGTCCATCATGTGACTCTAATGTAGCTGTCACCCAGTGCATGCTGGGACAGGAGCTTCAGCCCTCTGTAACCCTCTGTTTGGGGGGGTGGGGGGTGGGAGCTACCTGCTTTCTCATTTGCAGTCTATATGCACTTTTGTATCCAGGGAAACGCTGGGAGTCTGTGAGCTTGTGAAACAGCATGTGATATTTTGACTGGCTACCTAATCAGTGGGCGAGGTTGCTTGTTTAAGTCTGAAGCGGAGGTTTGCGCCTTGATTGACTTGAGGGCAGAGCTATTGAATAGTTAGCTCGCGGCGCTGAGAGAAAAGTGTTAACTCCGTCTGAAGGCTTGTATGTATATATTAGACTATTACTAGAGCGTGATGTCAAAACCAACCCGATGGAGATGAAGGCTAATTGAACAGAGCAGTTCTCCTCGCCACAGCGCCTAGTTCTCATCTCGACCATCCCAAGCGTGAAGACTGCCAATCAGCCGGACTTGATTCCAGCTAAACTCATTTGCATACTCATTTGCTCCTTTGGCAAGGGGTTTGTTAACATGCAAAGTCCGAGACCTAGAGTGACGGCATGTCTGCTGCTGTTTTGATAAGATTGATGAGGCACTTGATTCGCCACCGTCTGCTTAACAGGAGCTCTGAAGGATTTGGCTTTTCCTTTTCCCTCCGTGGGTGATTTAGCAAGTTAAAGGACAAAATGCAATATCAGCCAATTAGACCGCTCCTGGTGGGGGTTTACAATTAAATCAGCTTGTGAGATTGGTTTTAAGGGATTGGAGAAGGTGATTGTTGCCTACACATTAAAAGACGTGTAGATATTAAGGTTAAACATGGGCTAACGTAGGCTGCAGAGCTTTTGTTTTTAGTATTTTTAAATATCTTGCTTACATTTAACCATTCTTTCAACTGCATTACGGTAACTGTTTCACTGCCCAACTATAATACAAGGAATACTTTGTAAATAATTGTATATAACCATAAAAAAAACAAAAAAAATCTTTCACATTAAAACCAGATGTTTCTTATTGGGGAGAGATGTTGGTTGACCCGCAAATTACAAGACATGTGCAGACGGCACCCAGAATAGGTCACAGTTCTCAAGTTCTCAGTCCCTGATGCTCCATCTTAACTCCTGAAGATGCACCAGTTTGTCACCAGTCAAAGTATAGCTCATATTTTTTTTTTTTTTTTGGGCTGGTGTAGTGTAGCAGGTGCTCCTCTCTCTTCCTCTTTTTATTGTAAAGTGGGCTGAGCTTTAAACAGAAAAAGAAGCCAACACTGATGAAATTATTGTCCGGTGTTTGGTTTCATCTGGTGATGTGTAACGCTGGGTGCTCAGAACCACTGATGTGTGGCTGAAGATCCCACATGTACATCTGCAGGACCTTTGTATGCAAAAGAGGCAGTGAACTACAGTTATAGACTGCAGTTTTATGATGTAATGAACTTTTTGTTAATTTAAGTTATTATATTGTGTGTTTTTGTCATTTAAAGAATACATTTTAAGCACTTTTTAAATGAGTTTATATTAGCGTTTGCTCATTTTGATGTAAAGTTCATTGCCCACTTGTGAAATATCTCTGTCAGTATATCATATCACAATATATGTTACTGTACTGGCCTTTAAAATTACACTACCTTTATCAGCGTCACTGTTTGCCCTCAGCAGAGTAGAAAACATTTTGTTCAGTTGGATAGATTCTATGCTGGCTGACATCTGACCAACACATATTGTCATTTTTCAGACAGGGCAGTCAGTGCAGCATAGCTCATAATAAAGGCTGGCCTAGTTTTATGTCCTGGTAGATGTCACGTCCGTTGTGCTCCTGAGAGTCTGAACCCGCACTAATCAAGGATGAAATACACCATAATCACAAGAGGATACACAGAGAGGAAAGACATAAATGAGGGTGAAAGCGACCTCCTGAGCCGCAGACGGGGAAACAACAGAGAGAACAGATTGTTCCACCGGCTTTAAGATTAGGAACGTGGGACAGTTTGTCTAGAGGCCTCCTTAACAATACTGTGTCCTCCTGGCTTAGTGACAAGAAGCATTCACAGAGGAGCACCTCTGACAACCACCCAGGGTTATCTCTTACCATAATACCAATGCTCCCAAAGCCTTTGATAAGCCATCTTGTGAAGGAAACTGGCCCACCTAATTAGAGGTGAATGGGTTTAGGCCAACTCAGAAAAAAAAGCTGCAGAAGCACACGAGACGACAAGTGATGCAGTAGATTTTCGTGGATTAAGTCTCGATGTCTGATGTCTCGATGACCCAAGTGTGCTCTGAAAGCCATTCGGCTGCATGAATTCAAAATATACTGTAGATGGACCTCATTGAAGGAATACTCCATGGAAAATGGCGTCTAAATATCAACACCTCTCCACCTGTATTCTCTAAATGTGGCAGTGAAAAATGTATTTGTTTGCTCACTTATTGTAGGAGGGAGGTAATGCATTCTTATGCACATTTTAGGAAGTACTGCATTAGACGACATTGACGAGAAAGGCAACAAATAACGTGCTCGATGGAAACACCTTTTATCTTTCATCATATTGTCATGCAGTGAAACTCACGTGCCCAGTTAACTGTTTAAACTCTGAGAGGAGAAGAGCTGTTTGTGCTGACTAAGACCTCCCCACACATAGCTCCGCGCAGATGTAGATGATGTAGATCGCATATTAATGCAAGAAACAAACTGAAATGTCTCATTACCATTGTGTTTTCTTCATTGTTTGTCACAGTATGAGGTTCAGCGAGCGCAATCTTGTTACACCCTCTTTTGTATAATGGTTTTCACACTGAGGAACTGGTGACACCTACTGCTTCTAATGATGACAACAACTTCTAATTATTGAATATCTGTGAATATGTGAATATAAATGCGTATTTATTTACATTTCCTGTCAGTTTTTTTCAAAATTCAATTAGACTGTGTGGTAATTTGGAGGGAACTGCTGGAAATAGCATTTTGGATATTTTTTTCTGTCAAAGTAATGGGTATTTGGAATGTATGGATCAATGGCTCTGAAATGGATTATGGTGCAGGAGTAGTTTTAGAGGCTTGTCTGGATGTTGTGATCTTAACTTGTTTTGCCGTCCCTCTTGGGACTTTTGCAATGGTTGGATATGGCTTTAGGGACCAGCAGTGAATGACGAGATGTGTGGGTTATCCCACTACCTACAGACAGGCTAGCAGCAGCTCCTGACAGTAATCTCTTGAGAGAAAACGCTGAGTCAGTCCTCACTTTCATGAAATATCATTTCTTAAGTGGCTCATTTAACAAATTCATTCTCCACGTGGATGAAAGAATCACAGGAACCCTAATTTTAGTGATTGCGTGGACTAAGTTTCTGAGTCAAAAACAGCATAAGATATACAATGTGGCTCCAAACGACTGCTCATAAAATATCAAAAATGTGCAGGTAGAAAACACCATTAGCACAAACACAAACATCTAAAAACAACAGCAACAACATGAAGGATTAAGCTAACAAACGTTTCTGAGCCAACTGTCCAGCTCACGGGCAGTGTATGTTTCATACTGTCAGTGGTTTTTGACTGGATTGCTCCTTTAAAGCTTATAACTGATCTTTTTGCTTGTTAAAACCACAATGATCCAGTGATGAGGTGACACAGAAGTGTATCAGACCGGTTATTTGCGCCCGCAGAAGATCAGATGATCTATACGAGTGGGAAGGTGTTGATTCAGTTGTGGTTGGAATACAGACCCATCGCTCACACTTGTTTGTCCATATTTTCTCTTCTCTGTGTCTCTGCCTAGCTGATAAAAACAGCAGTAGCAGTGTGGTGAAGCAGGGTCAGTTGGAGCAGCGTGAAGGCCCCCGGGGCCGCTGGACACCCTGCCATGTCGAGCTGACGCCCTGCGAGCTCCGGCTGTACACTCTGGACAGCAGCGCCAACCGCCAGCTGGGCACCGCCTACTCTCTGTCACACTGCCAGAGCGTCATCTCACCAGCTCCATGCAGCCAGCCCAGCCAGATCACTCAACCTGCCGATCAACGCACGCTCCAGGCTTTGTTCTTCAACAGCACACGTCTCCAGCTGAGAGCGGCCAACCAATGGGAGGCCATAGAGTGGAGGCGACTGATCTGGGAGAAGGTTCAGGTGGCCAGACCTGTGAGGCAGGAGAACCGCCAGCGTAAAACCGAGTTTCCTGCACCCATGTCACCCTCCTCGTCTCCCTCTCCATCGGGGCTCGACACCCGGCCTGATGGTGACAGTGACACCCCCACCTCAGCAGAAGCGTCACTCTCTCTCCAATCAAATTCTGGCATCCTGTGCAGACCAACCACCCTGCCGCTGTTCACCCAACGCTACCAGGACATCCTCAAAGCGGGTCTGCTCCACCAGCTGGTGGATCAGAACAACTGGCGGGCCTTCACCTTCGTCCTGACCAGATCTGCTCTACGAGCCTTCCCGACAGAGGGTCGCGGATCTGTGTACCAGCCTGTCCACCAGTACACTCTGGCCTCCTGCTTGGCCGTGCAGCATGACCAGGAGCCAGAGAATGGAGAGCCATGGACAGATAGTGGGGACTGCTTCCAGGCGGTTTTCCCCAAAGAGGTGCTCAGACTTCGGGCGGACAATCGGCTCAAGGCCCAGGAATGGGTGGAAGCCCTGCGGGAGGCGGTTGGAGCGCAAAGGCCTGCCCCCGAGGAAGGGGATGAATCAGGAGAAGGAGCTCCTGGCCTCCAGGGAGTGCTGTTGAGATCAAAACCATCCAGGGAGAGGAGACAGCGGGAGGCTCAGAGAGCCAAGCGGCAGTCAGTCACCACCAGTTTCCTCAGTATACTCACCTGTCTGGCTGTGGAGAAGGGGCTCACCGCTCAGAGCTTCAGATGTGCAGGTAAATGACTTTCTCACACTGTCCATTGAGTGCAGTTCATGCAGTCATACCTGAAATAAAACTAAGAATAAGATGATTTGACATCCCATATCTTAGCAGTTAAGACACTGCTGTCGTACGCAATGCACCCATTTCAAGTCTGTTGTGTGTCCTTCAGCGTGAATGCAAACGTGAGTGAATGTTGCCTCATTTATAGTCAGTTAACAAACGGTTTCAATGCAGAATAGAATTATAGGACAAATTATGAAAAGTTAAAACTAGATAAAGGTACAGGTCGTATTATTTATAAAAATGTCCCCATCCCCTTTAAAGTTCTTATACAAGTTATACACTGTTCCAGCACTCATGCCAAACTTGGATACGTCCTGTAATGTAACCTTGTAAAACACCATCTAAATGTCCCGCGGACCTCGTCCACTGTGTCAAGGTGATCTGTGACACGAGACTTGGTTTTAACGATGGATGCTCTCTGCTGAAGTTTGACTTCAAACATGGACATGCAAATGGTCACGTAACGGCCTGTGACTCAGGCCGTGCATGTGAACGCACAACGTAACTTAGTATACTGACTCACAACAGTTGCTGTTTAACTGTTTATACTGCCCATGCTATACTTTAGTACCTTATTATATAAATGAATGAGACACTTCATCCACCAAAGGACATCAGACTTCAACAAAACATTGTCATCTCACCACAAAGAGCCTGCAGAGAGCTTTCATATTGTTGTGCGTCTACTTTTTACTTTGTAATTGCGGACTCAAATTCTTCCTCCACCACTGACTTCAATCGTAGTTTTCCCTCCCAAGAAAGACCATCTGACCCCTGACTCCTTGTGTTTAAGACATTAGCTCTTTGAATATTAATTAAATGATTTTAGTCATTTTATTACTGTAGTTTCATCCCGTTGAACAGCTGTATGAACTGAAGAATGCTGTTTTATCGGAATACGTCCACCTATTCCTGACAGCCAGCAGGTTAGGGTGATATTCAGTATTTCGTCTGTACCCTTTTTCATATCCTAAACCATTACTGCCTCTCTCCCTCCTTTATTGTTACCTCTGTTAGTCTCCATGCCAGGCCCTTGGACAGCCCCATAAATGGCAGGCGGTGCTTTTACTCTCCCTGGGTGTGAAACGTGGGCTTCCTCTCTCTCTCGTAGGAGGGCTTTGAATAATCACCGCTCACCTCCCTTTTTATTTGTAACAACTGGCTTATTAATGCAGGGCTGTTTGAAAGGCCAGCTGAAACAGGAACAAGGACAGAGGCCGTCTGGGGGCAACTGATGATAATTGGTAGGCTTAAAGCACCGGAGGAGAGGAAAAATGGATGAATGAATGAATGAATGAGAACGAATGAAAGCAGCCTGGGGATGCTACAGTGGTCAGGCTTGATCGTAGTTGTTTGATTGAAGGGTTTCTGGGTAGAGCTGGATGGGAGGGACAGCTGGATACGTCTATTTTCTATGCAGAGCGCACCTCTGCTCACTCGATCCATTTATTTCCCTCCTTTTCCTCCCTTTCTTCCTTTTTCCTTTCACCACTTCATTCAGACTCACAGCCTCTCCCTCTTTTTGTCCCACCTCATTTATTTGACTGTATCCGTTGTTAGTGTCCTGCAGTCTTACTCAGCAGGTCCTGAAAAAAAAAAAAAAACAACAAAAAACTACAACCGTTTAAATTCAATACTTAGAAACTGCATTTGAAACCGCAAGTTATTTGTGGGTTCTTGTGTTTTTGTAGGTTCATAAGTTGAGAAACTTTGAGTTTGGGGCTCTGGGGAGTTGTGATGGCCATAACGCTCTGTTTTGTACCATTTTAAAGAGTGAATATCATTTAAAATAACACTAATCAAAAAATAAACCTAAGTTAGTTCTGATGCAGTTTATCGTACAATGATTAATCATCTCAGATTTGTATCTCCAGTAGGAACCAAGGGGCCTGGAGCTGAGCACAGACTAAGTAGGAAAGGGAAAGTATTTTGAGATGGACTAAGGTCTGCTGAATCCAACTTGGACTGAACTGAAGGGTGGAGCACTCAACCCCAGAGTTGAGTGCTGAGACAATTAGTTGATTAATCAGTCAGCTGATTGGTGGTTTTGGTCTTTTCATGGGATTTGTTGAGAATTAGAAACAGTAATTCTGGACTCAGTGCTTTGGCTGTGGTAGTCTATTATTGATGGATACTTGCAGATAAATGGTAATACTGGTCTAACTCATCAAATTCATCTGCTGTTGTTAACCTGAATGCGTATGGGATTATTCATATATGAAGCCACTAATCTAAACAAGATCCCTTGATGTTCACTGTGCTACTTTAGATTCCGCTGATTTCTCTTTGAACTTGTTTCAAGTCTTCCCTTTGCATATGCATGCTGCGTCCATCTATACATATCGAGTGATTGGTTATTTAACATCAAAATGTAAAATGTATTCAACTAATTACACCAGGGAATTGCTGCGTTTTTGATTCCTTTTGAAGGAAACGGTTAGTGTTCGTTTGAAGACCGTGACTCCCCATCACCCCTCGTCGCACGCAAACACCCACACGCACTGCGCAGAGTGTGTCCTCGGGTTTGGTGACCCCTGTCGTTGCACGGGAGCACATTCTCAGGCCCCCGACAGACCATGTGAATCTGTTGGACCGGGGAGGGGGGGGGGGGGCTTTCGGGTGAAGTGGGAATCGGTAGATATGAGGGAATCGAGAAAGTCGAAGGTGGGCTCACATCAAAAGATACACAGTCTCTCTCTAATTCACACTCACACACACACACACACCCACCCACCCACTGTCTTACCCCCAGTACTCTCCATTTGTGCACATTTTCATTCGAGTGTTTGGTCGGTGTGAATGAGACACATCAAAGCTCAGGCTACGCTCGTCTTTTCAGTTTTAATTCACACACATGTACATAACACACACACACACACACACACACACACACACACACACACCAGCGTCCTCTTAGAGGTGTGGTGGTTTAAAACCAGTGGCGGGCAGATGAAAGCGGGAGCCCCTTTTTGCCCTGATGTCATCTCTCTCTCTCACTCTGTGTATCCCTGTGTCGCTCTATCTCTCCCTCTCCCCACTGTGCACTCTCCCTGGGCAGGTCAAAGTGACCCTCTCTCACTACAGAGAGCCGCAGTACAATCGGTAGACCTTTGAGCTACGTTTGAATTCCCATTCATCTTTCCCTCTGTCCTTCTTTCTCTTCGTCCCAGAAAGACCCATAAAAGATCAGAGAAGAGTAGAGAAAGCAGTTGTTACTGTGTGCTGATAATGGAGGACGTAGTTAGCAGCAGAAAGAGTTCCTAGTTACTTCTTTATTAAGAAAGTAGCATTTAAGGTGGTTGTTGTTGATGTGTAATAGTAGAAAAGAGACAAAATAGCAGTTTAATGTTAGTTTTAGGTGGTAAATTGGTTGAGGCAGTGCTTTTACTAAATAATAAAACATCATCTTATCATCTGTCTCTACGTGTGAGAGTCCATGTGTGATTTTCAAGACTGTGGTCAATAGAACCAGGACAAGTGAAGTGTTGAGTACAAATCGTATCTGTCACAGTGAAGCTCATAATTGTTACCTCAGTTATAAACATGTAATTGAACACCTGTGTGATTGTGTCCGGAAAAACCAGGCATCATAAAAGTGGCAGGACAGTATTGCATTAGACTGCACAGGTGTACCTACTAAAGTGAACACTGGGCGCCTATATACTATATACACTTTGTACATGTGCTTTCTTACATAATGTAATGTTCAGTGTTACAAACTGTATGTATGTTGATACATACATTGCAGTCTGGCCCTGTGGGTTCAGTCTGCTTGAATGTTCTCCTGCAGGGTGCGCTCTGTTTTGGGGTTGTTTTGCTACTTCTTGAGGTTTTTGGTCAGAAACAGGTTAGCATCTGATTTACATGTCTGATGTTATTTTATTCTTTGTCTTCTTCCGTATCTGTTGAGGCTTTGCTGCTTGTCATCCTGTGCTCAGCACACTATAGACCGCCTCAGCTATGGGTTAAGTACATCTGCCTTCATGTATGTGTGGGTGTGTTCTCTTCTTGTCCTCATGATATAGAATTTGAGGTTAAGGTTAAACGTTGTTATTTAGTTTTCGAATGTTTTCATGCTACATACATATGTGTCTTTGTTCCTCCGGGCGCAAGAGAAGCAGACCAAAATCGAGGCCACAGTTGGCCAGAAAGCCAGCCTGGTGGTCAGCTCTTTCCTCGAAGTGACACGGTGTTTCTCTGACTGTTGACCATCCCCTCTGCCTGCTGGCTCCCAACCAGTGGACTGTGGTTTTTTTGAAAGAGCATCCACCCCAACAACAGCATGAGCTCACTGCTGTAATTAGCCTAAATCGGAGTTATACATATGTATTCGATCATGGGTTCTTCAAACAGATAAGACTTTGTTGTTGTCTTTGTTTCACTTTATCCACAAGCAACTATTTCATTCAAAGGAAAAACAAATTTCCATTGTTGAAACTTCAGAACGTGGTGAAAACAGGATACTGATGATTTATAGATCGCTGCCAAATTCGGCACACTGCTCCTCAATTAGGTGTTTTAGGGAAACAGTCAAAATGGCAGGAATGATTGCAATCAGAATGCAATTGGACCAGCCAGACCACATCTGGAAGTGACTCACACTGTGATCAGACGGCTTGAGTTTGCAAAGTTAAGCGTCATTCTTAACAAAAATATCTAAGGCCACCGAACTTGAGCTGCCCCTAGAAAAGCTTTTGGAATAAGTCTGTCAGTGGCGAAGGAGAAGTAAGTAGCGTTCATACAGCAGCAAAGCTTTGCGAGATTCGCAATTGAACAATATGATGTGCAAGATGAAGGTCATGTGACTGATGGGTCGTCGAGTTGGCGTCAGTGCTAAAAAGCTTCTCCTCCTTTAGTAACGTTAGCACTTGCAAAGCTACAAATAAGTCTCCATCTGTCAGTCAAGACCTTCGCCCTACACGCTGTAATGGTTTTTCAAGATAAGATAAGATAAGACATAAGCTTAACAAACAAAGATCAGTGGAGACATTGCGAGATAAAGCTGGCTGCTGGTATTAATACCAGATGTAAGTGTAATAAAGTGCTGACGTGACGCTTTTTTGAATGATTTCAAATGAGTATTTGGCCTTTCTGCTCTCCAGGGTCTCAGCCAATACATTGGCCGAGCAGTTTGCATCGGTCAGCATGATGTTTGGCCCTGGATTTCTTTGGTGATGACAGTATTGTGGTTGTGGGTTTGGACCAATCAAGCACTTTGTTATGGAGGCCGCCATTTTTCATTTAACCTTACGTTTTATTTACAAAGAGAATAATCAATAATCTTGAAGTAAATAAACGGCTTGAAGCTGCAGTAGGCAACAACCCTGTTTGAACATACTTGACACAAGACCGTCCATCTCTCTCTCTCTGCTGCCTTGTATCACTCTGCAAAGCCGTTCCCACTGTACTCACCATCTGAAACGGCAGCGGAACGAGTTGGTTGCGCGCCTCAACTTCATGCTTCGCCCAGCCTGCTATCCGTAGCATGAGCCTGGCCAAGACCCTGACCTCCCTCGCTGCGAATCGTCTTCTTGAAGATGCCGGTCCAGCACTTAGGGGGCAAGGTAGTAGTAGCAGTAGAGGACCTGATTTCTAGGGAAAACAGGTGCCATATTACCGTACTGTCACACCAACAGAGAACAGAAAATAGACACAAACACATACACACCACTGTCTTGACTTTAAAGTTATGCCCCGCTGTTTGCCTTTATGCCACTTATGAGCACCTGCAAGAGACGTATTCGACGCTCGGTCCCAAAGATTATCTGCAGACTTTTTGAATCAGACTTTTGCCATCTCAGTGGACGCTCCAGTGTGTCTGTATTTGTAGAACGGTCTCTGAAGGCATCTCTCTGAAACAAGCATTGATTGGCCTTCATCTTCTGTTGAGCATTTTCTAAAGCATGTAAGCTAGACCAATGTATTGGTTGGGTAATATTTGCCTATTGCAGTAGTGGTATCGGTATTTGCATATATCTTCCTGATACGTACTGGTTTTTCCAGTATATAATGCAGAAAAAAATGCTTGTGGTAATACAGCAGTTATGTAAGTTAGAAAGTTATATAGGGAATATTTAACTGAAATTTAGTCTGTTAGTAAAGTTTGTACAACAGACTATCCTTCGTGTACCTTTGTATAGTCATATCGGTGCAAAATCAGTACGCAGTCAAAATAGAAAAGGTCTTTTTTCATTTCGGCTCAAGAAATCGACCATTGCATCAGTATCTGGTGAATACTTATTGAAGAGTGCAGAGAACTGGCAGAAGTCTAGTTTTCTCTCAGTCCATTTGATTTTCAAAATGCTGAAGTGAGTGATGCAGAATGTAAGTTTTAGCCAGCGACTCTGAACACGAACCCTGCTTTAACTGAGTTATACACCGATTGTTAGTTACAACCCTATGTGTGGCTGACTGGTGCCAACATGAGCTCTTTCCTTTTTTCTTCCTTTTGCTCAGATAAAACACGAATCCTGCTCTGATTAGACCATTGTGTGTCTTTCAGACGACAGATTCTTCTATGATAGGAAAGTAGCCGGACTAACTTCTCTCCATTGTTTGCCTTCATCCGTCTTGTTTGATCTTCTCTTCCATGCAATTCCCTCTTTCCTCTCATCTCTTGATAGCCCTTTACTCATTCTGTCTTTCCCCCTTTTTTCAATCCATGCTGTTTTTTTCTTGTGTTGAAGCACTACTGACAAACAGGCCGACACACGTCTCTCTCCCTCTGTCGTTCTTCTTTTCTTGTTTTTCTGTAGCTTTCCGTGCCTCTCCTTTCCAAAGCCTAGATAACAATCTCCCGTTCCTTTTCTTCTCTATGTCTCTTCATTTGCTGAAGAGCAAATGTTTTCCTCCAGGCCCCATGTTCTCCGAGATTGTGTGGATAAGGGACACCTGTCGCAGTGCTGTGGCATTTGTGTGTGTGTGATCATAGAACAGGTCCGGGTGTTTGGGTGAAGAATGAACTTTAAAGAGTGTAGGAGACAAAGCAGACAGTGGGGTAGCTCTCAGGCTGAATAGAACTGAAGATCTCTTGGTCTTTTTGGATTACAAAACACTCATGCTGAAGTCTGCTGTGTTGTGACTATTGGCGGAACCAAGACTCTGTTATCTAAAGGATTACTTTAAATGAATTTGGCAGGTAGATTTTGGAAACCATGGATATTCACATTAGAAGAACCACTAAATAACAACACAAAAAGTTTGAATTGTAAATAAGATGCTGCTCACGGTTTTGAAGGGACTAAAGGAGGTACTCGTGATTTGAGGGTTGGAGTGGAAACAATCAAATTAGTGGCCTTCCAGCCTGAACACAAGAGTAATGTTATTGCTGTATCCTGCATCTCCATCATGATGAGACCGCTCATCGTTTATGCCCCAGCTCCTCAAGAACACCAAATTTTTGTGGAGAGAGACCTGATATATAAAGATAGAGCACCGTACCGCAAAGATGCATCATGCAAAGACGTGGTTAGACACTTAATTACAACTGGTGACTAAAGTGTTCCTAGCTCCTAGTTGTGTGTAACACGGAGGTACACTTTCAGACCGTCTCTTCTGGAAGACAAGCGGGTGTTGGTGACTGACTGCGACAGCTATAAAGCGTACTCACACCTTAGGTTTGTTGACCCGCTTGCATATCTTTTATTGTTGTCATCATCTTCACATTCAAAATGCACTTTATGACTCCAATAAATCAAAATCTAACTTGAATGAGTATGTGGTAAACAAAGGGAAGGTTTATGTATTTGGTGTTGTGTAGTTTATCTGTGATCTTTGGACATAATTCAGCAAATAAGCAATTTTATTCATGAATGCATAAATGAATCTGTATATCTAATACAAATTATACCATTAATGAGAATAAACACGTCCATTGAAGGATCTGCCTACATCTTGAAAGGGTGCGATAAATCTGTTGTGACTGGTTTTTAGTCCGGTTTATGTGGGTCATAATATGACTTACTAACTTATTGGGGTCAGAGTTCCTTTTAAACTTCGACTATCTTGTTTATTATCTACAGGTTTGCTCGGCAGGATTGCTGCCGTAGTTAGTGAGCGGCAATAAACTGACACATATTAACACCTGGTTATTAGCTCCACAACCTTTGCTTTCTCCTGATCTTGGCGCTTCCCTGCTGCCTCCAGTAAACTGTTAACACCTGAAGCTGAGTTGTGCAACGCCTCAGGGCTGATTAACCAGTTAGGAAACACAAAAGGGCACAGAGAGCAGTTCATATGGATCTCTTTAGTGAAGCCGTCAGTTGATGACATGTAGGTTGCTTAATAAATACACCACAATACGATAAGATTGTTGTGTTAGCTTGAACCCATCTTTTGACTCTTTCTTAAAAATGGTTTACCTGGTTTTGCAACAGTCACACACACATTTAGACACCCTGGAGCAGTGGTTCTGAAACCGGGTCTCTGGCCTCCGCCTCGCAATTTTTATCAATTATTTAGAATAATTCACAAAGCAACTAATAAAAAAGGATGCCAGATGACTTTTACTGAAATAATGGTCAAAATGATAGTGTCAGCAAACTCTTGCATATAGATTATAAATAATAAATGATAAATCAGATGCATTCAGCCTTGTTTCACTGCATATTCTCCCCTGGTTGTTCACTCCCCACCTGCATTGGCTCAAGCAAGCCCCAGGTCGGCCCTGGTTGTGAGCCACTGCTCTGGAGTACCACATGGTATTATATGCAGTATTAATAAACACATGCAATGTGTATGTTTATTAAAAAGATGTAAGTAAGCACACACGCACTTACCCAGTGACTGTCTCCTCAGGGTGTCAGCGTCCAGTCGGTCTTTCCAGAGGAAAGGCAAAGGTTTGCTACTACAGCGGCTGGTATTACTGTCAGAGCTGCCATCAGGACAACTCCTTCCTCATACCGGCGCGCCTGCTGCACAACTGGGACACCAGCAAGCACAAGGTGGGCAAACACACACACAGCTACCAGGTATCAATGTAAATATGCAGTATCTTATGAGTTAAAATCAGGCCATGTTTGAGACACAAGATCTTGTCAGTTAATTACATTTTGTAATGTCTTATTTTCTTTATGGGTTATCCCTTATGCACCTTGACACAGTGCTCCTGATGTTAACCCTGATGTAAACCCTGATGTATCCCCTCAGGTGTCCAAACAGGCCAAGGAGTTCCTGGAGTTTGTGTATGAGGAGCCTCTGCTCGACATCCAGCAGCTCAACCCCTGCCTGTACGAACACTGTGAGCCTCTCAGCACTGTGCTGCGTCTCCGTCAGCAGCTCCAGTCACTGCGGGCCTACCTGTTCAGCTGCCGAGCAACCGTTGCCGAGGACCTCAGACGAAGGTACGTTGATGCTGATGTCTGTTGTGCTGGGGGTAGCAAATTAATGAAATTAATATGTGTTAAGTAGTAGGTTGGCTGTTATTGGGAACTTATTTACATTCAGCTCAGTTATCTTTATATTATGTATGTAGGTTTTGTGTGTTTCTTCAGTAGCCTGGAGCATCAGAGTCACACTGACTATATTCTCTATGTTCCTCTGGTGATGACCAGATACTACTTGATTACACAGACTGTCAACATCTCCTCGTACGATCTGTGTATGTGTGTTTACATGCGTACGTCTGAGTGCATACATGTATATTGCCATAACTCTTATCTTCATGCATTCCTGTGTGTATATATGCTGCATAGACATATAGGATATGTGCCTGTGTGTGTCCTCATGTGGGGAGGGGAGGAGGGACTGTTTATCTGAGTGGGGTCTTGCACTGAAAGCCTTGTCTGTGAACTGATGGATGCTCCTTGCCCCAGTCCAGGCCACTAATACACTTCAATCCAATGGGCCATGTCATAATGGAGAGTCATCCACCCCTACAGACTGGAGTCTGACTAACATCCAATTTGGATCATGTGCATTTATTAACTCTATATTTGTATTTATTTATACAAAACAGTTTCAGAACGTTGTTTATTTTAAGAAGCAACATAAACATTTTTTGCACTGTGCACAAAACGGCAAATATGTCCGCGTCGTCAAATCTGTTCTTCCTGTCCAACTCTCCACGATGCACACGTTTGTGTTTAGGGACAGCAAAAGTAAGAAAAATGTACAGATGCAGAAACACACACACACACACACACACACAATGAATATAAACATGAGAGGCTAAACTGCAGAATCTGATTAGTCAGACTGGTCCTGATGAAGAGTTTTATTGTCCTACTTTTAACCTGTTTTTCTCCGGTTTGCCAGGTGGCTTCAAACCAAAACAACCGGTATTTTTACTAACCTTGAGAAAACATCCACATTTGTCACACTCTGTTGCAACGCAGAGACGAGCAGCATCACGGCGTTCTGTGTTTACTTCTGTCCCATTAGCTAGTGCCGGCTAGTGCCCCGCCACTTCCAAACACTGCACGATTGATGAGGGCCGTGGCGCTAAAACCTTCCCCTAGTCATCAGTCTACTTCGGGGGGGATCTGAAAAGAGATGTCTGGTGCATGCAGGCAGACGGCCACGGATACACATTGGCGCACACCACCACGTGAGGCACCAGAGGCTGCGATCCGGCCCTGTACGGCAGTTCTCTGTCGGAGGGTTGTGTCTTTGACTACATGTTGTAAAGACATGTTGGAATGTGCGTGACATCTTGCTATCTTCGTGTGGGTATCTGGGCGTTAATTGCACATATTAATGTTTGCCAAGGTGTGTGGTGGTTATTACCTGCTAGGGTGTTAGTAGGTGACTAATAAACAATATTCAGCTTATGAAAAAGCATGTTCTTTTGCCTTTTTTGTACTTTTTCTCTTTTCTTTTATGTACTTTGGCCCATTATTCTTGGATTTTTGGGGAATTACGGTGTGTATGTATGTCAGCCACATAATTAAGGACACACTGTATCAAATGTACCTTTTTTGCAGAATAATTGTGCCTCTGAATGCAAGAATGCTTATGGTTCACAAACACATCACTTATTCCAAACGCATACTCAGCATTTGCTATGAAATCGCTAAACGGTTTCACTGCTGTTGTGAGGCTGGATCTTGATGCGAGTAGGTTCCTGTGATGCTCATTAGTCTTTTTAGTCTGCGCTGGGATTTGCAGTGTTTCCCAGTTTGTCTTAGGCGGTTGTTTGTGTTCATTTGGTGATTTCAGTCAAAGAAGTTGCCGCTTTGCCCAGCTTGTGTATTTAAATGAAGCCTGACAAGTCACTAAGACGCGAACGCCACAAACTCACCGCTTCCAAAAAGTTGTATCAACACTTGTTGACACTGTGTAAACATAAATTGAACGTTATAAGTTTGACAAAGATAAGATTTATTGCAGAGATATTGTTTTGGTTTGCATTAGATTGTAATGTGTTTGTCCACCCCCCTGCATGCACACACACAGACACACACAGACACACACAGACACACACAGACACACACATGCAGTATATTTGCAGGACTTCCTACATCTGCTGGTTCACACACACTTGCTCCGGTCAGACCCTCCTTCAGTACACGCTCCGAATCACTGCTTGATAAGAGAATAAGAGAGTTTTGATGAAAGGTGTGTCTGCTGGACTGGACGGAGCCCTGGGGACAGTGAAATGAAATGTGGAATTAAATACTATCAGGTTGTACACACATCGTTGTCAGCTGTTGGCATACAAGCATCAGTCTGTGTGTCTTCAGCTTCTAATCTAAGAAACCCCCAAATATGTTAGTTCTCAAGCGCTTTTATCAAGATCAGCGCACACTTTAAAGGTGTGTTCACCTGGGGACCGGCTACACAATCAGCGAGGAGCCGGTGTGTTTGATTTTTCATGTGTATTTGATCGTTGGAGCCAAGTGTGTGTGTGTGTGTGCGTGTGCGTGTGCGTGTGCGCGCGTGCGTGTGTGTGCTGTCTTATGATGTGGTTACCATTAGTAACATACCAAACAGAGAAGTTTATCAGCGCGGCCTATCACCATGAGGTGCCAGGATCTCTCTCTCTCTCGCTCTCACACACACACACACACACACACACACACACACACACACACACACACACACACACACTCACGCACCCACACATACACACACACACACACACACACGTTTTGGTGACACTCATCACAGCTTAGACAGGATTTAACATGGTGCCGTTCATCTTAGAGGTCTGAGAGGAGGCCTCACAAAACACACACACACACACACACACACTCATATTTATACATATGTGTGTATATATAGACTCCAGTGGAGCTCTCCTGTCTGTGTTTTGTCTCATAATAGATGACGGAATTCTACTGATTCTAGATTAATATCACAACTTTGTTCAGCACCACGGACTGAAAGGCTGCTGGTTAAACATTAAGTCTGTGTAAGGCTCATATTCAACTACAGTCTGCGATCATTATTCCGTGTTTACACGTTTGAAAGATGCAACGTGGCTTTCATTTGAAAAACTGGTCTGCACGGTGAGTGTTTGGAGCCAGCGTCAGTGACGAAAAAAAGGCAAAAAGCAGCTTGCTTTCAGTTTCGCTGCCATCACGGTTACTGAGGCAGCAAGCGCCACACTCAACGAGCTAATGAAGAGAAGAAATCAGCTTAACGCTAACGCAATGTAAAGAAGCGCCTAAACCGTCCGCAAAATAGTTGAAAGATTTAGTCAAATTTATTGAATTTCATGAAAGCAATGAAACAGGAAACATCCTGCCATGTGAAATCATCATACAAATGTCTGCCTTGATGGGAAAGTAAGGTTTCTTGTACTCTGTTCTATCTTTTCTAGATCGTAATCAGAGTTTAGCTCCTCATTATATTGAGTATTGAATCTCGAAGCACTGACGGAAGATAACTAATTCTTCCTTGAACCTTTTTGTTCAATGCACTCTGATTTGTTGTTTGCAGCAAAACAAGCTGAATATACTGAGGGGAGAAGTGGACTGTTGCAGTATTTCATCAGCGTCTCACAGCCGAGCGGACGAACACACGATGACCCTCAGAGAATGATGCGATTAACTTTTCCTTGTGTGTCGTTTCACAGGATCTTCCCCAGGGAATACCTGCTACAGCACATTCACCTGTACTCCATGGCTGACCTGCAGCAGGTACGCACACACACACGCACACATGCATACACACACGTGCCTGTACGCGTACAGTGGTAGCGATTCACATTCGAAAGAAGTAGAAAACCATTGGACGATTGCTGGTTTAAACTTCAAACTGGGCCTGGTCTTAGTTCTTTAGAACAAAGGTTTAGGTAAAGCATTAAAGTTGCATTTACAATAAAAAAGGATGGATAGGATGGATATGTTTAAGTCCACATCGGTGCCCAAATCTCAGATTATGTCATCATTGCACTACAACACATAAATCAGGGCCAATGTTGCACTGGGTGACGCGTTGCACCCACCCACCCATGCGTGCGCACACGGACACACACAAACGACTCGGGCCCACGCACAGACGCGGCCCTGCTGCCTCACAGATCCTCACTAGTGCACAACACTCGTATGAATCTACCGCACAAACACTCACAGAATGTTACATCTTCTGAAAAGCACAGTGCACAGTCATTTTAGTAACTCATTAAGCCCCCTTTCTTAAAAATGGACCATTACATCTGTGGCCCGATGTTAAAGATTTACGCCCTCGTTACGCACCAGTAGGCTTTGAGCTAAATGCGAAGAGACAAGCGAACACACTGCTGGAGTTGTTTTTTTTTAAATTGCATTTGTTGACTATGGGAAAAACGAGTAACGCTCACCTCATCCTTTGAGTAAACATAAGCTCTCCTTTGTTTCCTTGGCAAGTGTCCATGTCATAACAGCGATAAGAGAGGGTAAAGCCCTCTAACAGCCCCATTTAGAAGAGGGTTAGCTCTTTCAAGTGTCTTAATCCAAGAAAACAATGGTCTCGGCAAAGAATTCATATCTGGCATCGACTTCGAGTGTTTTACTTTCCAATATCAAGACACCTCATTGTACATTATTGCCTATTAGATCAGCTGATTTCCTTATCAAACTGCAAACTCGTCATATCTCTGCTTGTGTGCCCGCTGTTAACACCGGTTACACCGCCCAGCTCTGTTTTAATTAAGGCTGCGAGACTTTATTAGGTGATTGCAGATGTGTTCAGTTTAAGATTGGGTAGATGAGCTTTAGTTTTTTTTAGCAGCGCTCATCAAAAGCGAGCACATCCTGGCCTCTCAGCGGCGCGGTAGCTCGTCGCTGAGCTGAGCCGGGGGTCAGAGGAAAGCGACGGCAAATGACTGAAAAGTTCTTTTGTTTGTCATCATGCTCATTATGTCGCACCCTGCCCCGTTTTTTTTTTTTTTTTCTCTTTCACCCCTCTCTGACTCAGAGCTCGGCCACAGACTCTCACGGTGAAAGAGGTTGGACCCCCTCCTCCTCCTCCTCCTCCTCCTCCACTCCCACACTCTGTGTCTCTCTGCTTCACTAATTGGTCACATTCAGAATCAACAGGCAGAAAAACAAAGCGTGACATCCCTTCATTCTTCCCAACATCCCCTTGGCCTCACACACGCTCAGAGCACATGCGTGTGTGTGTGTGTGTGTGTGTGTGTGTGTGTGTGTGTGTGTGTGTGTTCTTCGCTCTCTTTTTCCCTGCTAAACTCTGTGGTTCACTCATAAACCCCAAACTGGTGATTTGGTACTAATTTTAACAATAGGTGTCTTTGGTGGAGTACGCGCAGTTCCCTCTTCTCTCTTCCTCCCCCTCTAACCTCCCCCTCTCTCCCCTCCCTCTTGGAGATTCTCAAGCACTGTGCCTCTTAATTGGTTTTCCATATTAACAAGCTTGTTTCTTTTGATTCACCTCCTGAATAAAATGACGCTCTTAATCAACATGGCTTTTTTTGTTCCTGCTCAGAGGTCAGCGAAGGCTAAACTCCCCTGGCTAAACCCTGGACCACACTAGTCTATTCACCTCCCGACAAATAGCCTCCACCCATATCCCCTATTAGGAGCTAGTTCATTTGGAGAAAACATATGTGTTTGTCTAAGGACACTCTGCCCTTTTCCTCTGCTGGTTTTACGGATTGTTTCTGGGGTTTTGTGCGAGGACAAAGTAGTTGGAAAGTAAGTGTGTGTGTGTGTTTCTGTGTGTGTGTGTGTGTGTCTGTGTGTGCAGCAGGCTTCCCACAGTGACACCCTGGTATTCCCTCTATGCCAGGCATGCCTCTCCACTCACACTTGTCCAGACACACAGTGGCCTCTTAAGCAAATGTTAAAAGTTCCCAGAAAGATTTCCAGTTTCTGCCCGTGGCTCTGAGTTCAGGTGGAGCGTTCACCCACAGATGCACAACACGACGTGACGTGTACGATATCTCAGATAGGACATGAAGAAAACACCTCGGGTGGAAACTGAGCTATCAATAGTCATAATAATATTGCGGTAATATCGATAAGAGTTTATTTGCTCCAATATATTGTGATGTTTGATTTTGTCCATATTGGCCAGAGCTTTGTTTTTGTAACTCGTAGCAGATGTCGTCATCTTTGAGTTGTTCCGGTCTGATTTGTTGCATCGGATTGTAAAATGTGACAAAGTGAGCGTTTCATTCATCATGTAAGGTCTGTTTATTAATATATGAAAGAGACAACAACAGAAAAATGTGTTCTTCTCCAGTGCACAGCTTCTCATCTGATACGTTACCCCAAACTTTGGGGAACCCCCCCCGATAAGACCGGCTCCACCGTGCATACGCTGACAAGTAATATATATCAAGTTGTGTGAGTGAGAGAGAGACGGAGAGAGACTTGTACAAACAGAGCTCACCCTAGTCTTTCCAGCCATGTAATCCCAGCTGGCTTTCTGTTTCCTCAATGGAGCTGCGGTAGTCTCTCTCTCTCTGTTGGTGTGTGTGTGTGTGTGTGTGTGTGTGAGAGTGAGAGAGAGAGAGAGAGAGAGAGAGAGAGAGAGAGAGAGAGAGGAGGGCAGGCGAACGGCTGTTAAACAGCAGTTTTAGGGGATTAGGAGGTTTTGGAGCACAAAGACTCTGCATGGAGCAGAGAAAGAGGTTGAACTGGAGGGGGAGGAGTTTCAGAGGATGGATGGAAGGAGAGGAGGTGAAGTGTGTGTGTGTGTGTGTGTGTGTGTGTGTGTGTGTGTGTGTTTTGGGTGGGGTGGGGGGTTGGAGCAAATGATAGTAAAAGATGTGAATGCATCTGGAATAGAGTTCCTTTAATGTATTAGAAATATCTTAGATATTAGAATAAATTAATCACGTGACTCCACTGACACTGGCCCCTGTCCTCTGAGGCTAAATCGCTCTCTTGTTATGTTAAGTCCTAAAATCTGCAGTCACTCTGTATTGTCCCATGGATTCAGCGCGGTCTCTGTTAGACAGAGGTTAGTCTGACCCCGCAGATCCTGAATGCCCACCCGGACCCAGAGGCCTGGTTACTGTTTGGACCAGACACTCCGGACAGCCATCAATATTTGGCTTCATTGCTGCTCTTGTTGGGTGCAGGCAAGTGCACAAATGAAGTTGGAGGTTCCCGTCTGAGTGATTGTCCCAGTGTGACCCAGCCGGCTAGTGCTACCTGGGTGTAGCTAATCAAATTGTCACTGGATATTTATAGCAGGCGGTAACAGCAGGGTTGCGGGAATGTAAAGAAAATATAGAACAGGTTTGTGAATACAGAGGAATAAATGCGATAGTGTAATTGGCTGGTAAACCAGTCGTTCCTCAGTAACTCTACATTTACAATGCAGGATCGGCTTCATACGTGTACAAGAAGTGCTTTTCTTTATATCCTCCTATCCGTTTCTGTTTGTCCGTTTACTTCTGTCACTATGCATCCATCCATCTTTCTGTGCCTCCCTCCGTCTTTCCCACCATCCCTCCAGAGCACCAGTCAGCCACCAGAGCTGTGCTGCCAGTCGTTTGATTCTGCCCAGTCCAATTATAGAGGGCCTTAATTACCGAGCCTGTCAGCCTCCATCAGGAGAGCCATTTGTCATGTGGACTGGGCTGGACCGGACTGAGCTGGGCTGCTTAGGTTTGCCGTGGGCTGTGCCGGGCAGAAGGGGACACATGCAGGCGGGTGACAGATTGAAGGGAAAACCAACAGAAAGTGTTTCAGTGCGATGTTGGGCCACCACACGCCACCAGAAAAGAAAGTGAAGTCATCTGGATAATCACGTTGTGTTTTGAGATCCGTGGAAGCTGCGACCCCTCTTCAGGAAAAGAAGAGACGAAGTGAAAGAGCGTATTAGAATCGCAGGAGGGAAATATAGACCATGGCATGTTCTATGTATAGCCTGTTTGTTGTTTTAATCTTGACCACAGCCGTTTCCCTGCTCCCATACTTATTGTTCAGTCACAATCCGACCAGATATTGTATATTTGTCCGTTCCTCTCAGAACTCGTCTGTCTGCGTGCTTGGAAACGTTCATCGTCCGCACCGTACGGACCTTTTCCGCCCTCATTTACAGAAAAACCTTCATTTAGAGACACTTCACTGTACTCTGTGCAGTTTTCTTGCAAAACAACACGCTCTCTTGCTTTAGGCCCCCGAAACACGTTGAAAGCATTTCCTACCTCGTCAAACAGATAGCAGCTTTGAATGAAAGTTCAGATTTCACTTCTCAGCAGTGGCCTTGCTTATCAATGCGTGCGTAGAGCAGCTGTGTAAGAGCGCAGCAGCGTGACACGACAAATTCTAACACATTCAGCAACCAGTTATGACAAAATAGCAGTTGATTGATTTGTGTTGGTCCACCAATCAGTGAATCAACTGATTGATTCAGATCCAGCTCATTTACATACAGGAAACACCATATATGGCCAGCAGCACGGCTTTGAAAGACCTCGTAGCAGTGCAGATGATTTTTTTTTTTTAGTACACCTGCTTATGTTTATTCATTTGCAGTCTTCCTTTTCACTGCCTATGTCGGTGCGTCGTCGCATTTCTTTGCACATAAACACGACCTCTCCATCAGTCTATTGACGTGACGCCATTGGCGGCCAAGGCAGCGAGGTGTCACACATCACCTGTGTGCATGAGACAAAAAAGACAGGGACCAGAAAATAAAACATAGCACATACACAGGTCAAAACATCCACAGTTTCCCCGGTTAGCTTAGGTTAGCATAAAGACTGAACCCCGGGTAACGAGCCTGGTTCTCTCCAAAGTTCAGACACAGTGTTTGCATGAGAATCGTTTCTGCAGTTTGGGAAACAGCCATCAGTGACACCATAACATCAAACGTGTTTGAATGGCTGAACAAATCTGGTCTAGGTGCAGATCTGTAACTGTGCACCGGCGCATTGCTTGCTCTCTCATGCTTGGACAACATAAAACATAACGATGAAATGAATAATCAGGCCAGGACTGCAGCTCTAAACTGTATTACTTTAAGTGTGGAGTCTAACTGGAATAGATCCTGTTTTTAACAACACGCTGGTCTAAAATATCACTCTGATGCTCGTCTGAGACTGATAATCGAATATCATGTAGTGAACATACGGGCAGAGTATGGGTTGTTATGGTAAAAGCCTTCAGTGTGTTGTTAATAGAGTTTGACCCCGGTGTCTGATTTACTGTAAACAGGATCAGTATACCTCAGGGTGCTATGCTTCCTCTGCTTGGATGCGTGTGTGCTTTCTTCCTCCTCTTCCCATCTCATGTCCTCCTCTTCTCCTCTCGTCCTCGTCGTGTAACAAACAGCATGAAGGAGGTTATAATTGGGAGGTCCAGAGCTCTGCCAGGTGGAGGCACTTGTATCTGAATACAGGCTCTCGCTCCCTCTCAAGATCTCTCTTGTATATTGTATCTCTACCACTCTTTCTCTTACTTTATACTGTTTTCCCCTGTGACATTCTCCCTCTCTGTCTCGCGCTCTCTCTCTCATTATGTGTATAGCTCTGTCTGCGTTTCCAACTAGTGCGGCGAAGCTTTGCGACCATATTGAGTTTTTATTTCTGCAAGATTCTGCACAGCTTTTCTTTTCACAAACTGTTTTCCCCCGTGAGTTATCCACTGTCTATTCACTACAATACAACTCCAGACCCCCACTGGTAACCCCCCCCCGTTCTTAAAAGGAACTTGCCAAGCGTCGCCATTAAAAGGCGTTCACCTCGTTTACTGTCTTCCTCCATCCTTCCTTGAGTTTCTCTTCCTGACTCTCTCCCGTCTTTCCTCTGAGCCAAAGAGGGGTTCGGAAAGCGTAAAGTGTTCATAAAGCAGTTTTAAAATGATTTCATCTCATTAAAAATACACTTTTAACTGCTCTTCAAGCTCACCAGCCACTCATATTCTCACGTTTCTTGTATTTCTCATGTTTTTTCTACAGTTTTCAAGACGACTTCAGTTTGTTGGGCCCATATTTAAATGTATTTTCGGACACACAGGTGTTTGCCTCGAAAGGATCTATGTGTTCACAACAAAGTATTAACTTTCCAGATTAAAACCAGTTAAATCAGTGAATTGCTTGTTATTGCTCTGCTAAAAGATCTGTCCCTGCATTTGACTGCTTGTAGACCCGATCTTTACCGTGACCTGCAGACAGCTGTCTTAGGGGGTGATTACACAAAAACGCTTTGCTACAAGCGCGGCGGCCTCAAAACCACCTTGACAAAGCACATCCATCTTTTTTAATGTATAGTGAATTTACACTGAAGTTTGAGTTGTTGTTGACCCGGTCCTCCCCCTCCTCTTTGCCCTCCAGGTGATTGATGGGAAACTGGCCCCCTTCCTGTCCAAGGTGATCAAGTTTGCCAGCTCCCATGTTTTCAGCTGCAGCTTGTGTCGAGAGAAAGGCTTCATCTGCGAGCTCTGCCACGATGGACAGGTCATCTACCCTTTCCAGGAGAGCGCCACCAAGAGGTACGGATCCTCAGACGGCCTCTCTGTACATTTGAACATTTACTTAACTTAGATACATCTGGGCTCGTTTGTCCCCGGGACCAGCTGGCTGTTAGCTGTCATGAGAGCTGTGCTGTGTGTGTGTGTGTGCGTGAGCGAGATGTTTGAACGGTTCGTCACAGTTAACACAGTCCAGAGCCTCGTCCTCGTCCTTGAGCCTCAGAGTGACAGACAGCAGAGAGATAAGAGCCGATCGGGGCTGATTCCTAGAAACTGTGGAGCGAGACACTTACGCGCAGTCTGGACTATCACTCGCACACATACGCACCTTGCTTGTTGAGTTGTGCTTTATGACTTGTGAAGGAAGTGTTAAGTGTTAACTGATAACAGCTGTATCTACTGTACTTACTGGAGCTGAGTCGGGCTCTGTTGACTCAGTTACTCACATGGTGATGGGACAGGAAATGAGCAATAACAGGATACAAACAGCCTGAAATCCCTGATAGACAGTCCAGTTCGTTAAATGTCGCCGTCTTATTTTTGTAGTTTTGTCCAGTTTGTCCAGACCAAAACAGTTTGAATCTCTTCATCAACATGGTTTTTTGAATTGAATTGATTATTCAAAATTAAAAGATGAAGACTTTTCATTTTTATTTCCAAATTCCTCAACATGACACTGTGGAGCTTTTAGTTTTACTGAGGGATCAATGACCAGATTGACATCATTATCATCTGTACAGTAAAGTTGAATCCTGTTAGCTTAGCACAAAGATTGGAAACAGAGGGAAACAGAAAATGCATGTAAAGCTGACGTAATACATGTTCTATCTAGTTTCTTGAATCTGTACAAAAACAAAGTGTAAAACCGTCAAGTTGCCTTTTTTTAAAGAGGGTCAGGCTATTTTGCCTGGCGGCATCATGGCGACAACAAGATTCCAGGAAGCTGCAGCTCTTAAATAAACTGAGTGCTGGCAGTAGCTTCATATTTAGCATTCAGACGTGAGAGTGATGTCATTCCTCTCTCGTAACTCTCAGCAAGAAAGCAAACAATGAATATTTCTCTTCAAACTTGAAGTGGTTAGTTCAACAAGAGAAGAGCGATAATTGACCAGTGCGTTGGGCTCTGCGTTGGCAGGTGTGACGGCTGTGGCGCCGTGTTCCACGCCGAGTGTCGACTGAAAGCTCAGCCGTGTCCTCGCTGCGTTCGGCGAGAACTCCACCACAAGAGGCCGTCCTCCTTCTGGTCACCTGATGACGACAGCCCCGGGTGCTTCCACCTGCCCTTCCAAGACACCTGAGACACACTCAGACGCACAAAGCCAGTGACAGGACGCTGCCAGGCTTCGACGCCGGACAAAGTGCCTGGTTTTCTGATTTGTGTGTGTTACCCCAAAACAAACTCAGCGACGGAGGACGAGCTCAGAGCGTCTAATGCATCGTCAGGTTTGTGCGTATGTGTGTATGTGTGTGTGTGTGTAACTGCTAACACACACACCTTAGCAATGCCCCCCTTTGTCCTACTGTAAAGAGCAGGGAGAACGATGAAGAACTGCTGCACCAGGCTTTACAGACTGAGCTACTCGCGTGTTTTGTAGTCAAACAGTCGAAGGCGTCTTCTTACCACATCACCTCCTCCACTTATTTCTTACTCCAGGAGTTCAAAGTGTAAACTCGCAGCTAATAAACTTTAGTTACTTCACTTCAAACTAAAAGACGTTTTGATGGTTTATTCTACCACTTCCACCCTTCTACACCAGAGCTAATAATAATTAGTAGTTAGTCAGAGGACAGAAAATGTATCAACAGTTTTGACATTAATCAAATGATTATTTATTTATCAAAAAAAAAAGCAAAATATTCGGTGGTTCCAGCATCTCAAACATGAAGATTTAGCCTAAAATAAGCAAACTGAAAATGTCTCCTTGAGTTTGGGAACGTGTGATGGGTTTGTTTTGTTTTTGTTTACAAACTAAATGATTACTTGAGAAAAAAAACCCTATTTAATATGTGCTTTAATAATCCTCAGCTGCAGCCCCACCGGTGTTAAAGCGATGCTGTAAATGCTTTGTTGTTTCCTTCCTTACAGAAAGCAACAGCTGTCGTCAAATCATGTCAGTTACAGTGAAATTAAATATTAAGGATAGTTTCGGTCCAGCCTTTGGGACGCTGGAGCTTCTGTTCTATGGCAAAAGATGATATTCCTCAAATAAAATATACAAATCATGTCCAGAAAAGGCTGTAACCTTGGAAAATGTCCCTAATCACTTGCATTGAAACTAAAGAGGGAGGAATGATCACAGCAAGTACAACAGGTTGTCGCTGTACACATACCTGTACCTGGGTATCGTTTTAAATTGTGAGCTGGCCCTTTAAATCATTTTCATGGTTGAAACCAGAGCTGTGAGTATTCCCTGAGTTTTCCCCGTCTTACATTGCAACAAACTTAACATCTTTGGGTTCGGGACTGATGATCAGACAGAAACTTGAAGACGTCACCTTAAACTTAATAAATCAATAATGAAAATATTAATTAATCAAAGCTTCGGTTAAGTCTTAATTTAGTGGTGCTTCCAGCACTTTGATATTGTCCCTTTTCGCACAGCATTACCATATCGGTCTATGAAATGACAGCTATGACAGATCATTGCCAGCGACTCTGTAACTGACTCTGTTCTGACCACAGCTGCTGTTGTTGTGAAGAAGCACAACACAAACGTTTTACCGTCACATTCGGGTCTTCTGTGGGGGGAGGATCCTAATAATAATAATAATAATTAAATAGTTCTAAATAGTAGCTGTGATTGAACTGAAAATTAAAAATCCCTCCATCCTTTCTCTGTCTAGATTTTTTCAGATCTCATTCTCCTTTCCCTTAAAATGAGTCATTTGTGCATTGGAAGATGTTTTCTGACTGATTTCACTCACTTTGTCCGTGTTCTTTTAATTTAAGCGACTTTAATTTAAAGGGGGCTCTCCGTCCATCCGTCTGAGCACACTTCCTTCCCTCCATCCCTCGGACTGTAAAATAACAGGGGCAATAATATACTGGAACTTATTCTTTCATTGTTGCCTTTCCGCTCCTCTCTTCCTCTGTGATTCTTCTTCCTGTTGTGCTTTATTCATGCCCAATCTATCAAACATGATAGCAGCTTTAGCTTTAGCATCTCTATGCAACCTAGATGGCCTTTATAACCCACTGCTTTCATGCGTAAAGGTCTGGAATCACTTTAGTTTCCTCAACTCTGCTGCACCAGCTGCATTTCCATCCCGTCGTCGGCAGGTTGTAGCTGATGAATCGGCTTCTTCAGCGTCCCAAAATCAAATCAAATCAACAAAGGAAACGGCAAATAATATGAGATAGTTTGCATATTTTTGCATCAGAATCAGTTAATATTTCTTAGGTTTGGTTTTGTAGATGACTGATTCTGACTCTGCAAAGTCAGTTTGTATTGTTTTTGGGTTGTTTGTTTTTTTTTTTTAAGTTTAGCTCCAGTCGAAACTTTTAGGAAAAAAACATGTTTTCGTTATGTCGTAACTTGCAACCTTCAAGTCCAATATACCAAATTTAGTGATAATACGGATGGAAACGCAGCTGTTATTTCTTCCTGATTCTCGTTTCCTTGTCTCAGTGCGGCGGCTGATTTCATCAGCTGTTCTTAACTTCAGCGTTAATTCCTCGCTCATGCGTCCACACTTCTTTTTTTCAGCTTGTTTGAGCCATGAAGAAACTCAGAAGGGAATCTAAGCTGCCGTTATCTGCAGCTGACCGACGAACCCCCAGTTACGGGGTTCGCTCATGAACATGTATTTTTGTGAAAAGCAGAGATCAGACTGGCAGTTATTCATGTTTTATGAAGCATGTAGGCTATTGTAGACTGAAACTAACTAACCTAGTGTAGTTTGAAATATGTCAGGAAAGGTGCACTGATGTCAGTTGTTCACATTGCTTTTGTTTTCTTTTGGAGGTCAAACCTGCAGCCACCTGTCAGGGTATATTAAAAATGAAACGTTTAAGTTATTGTTACCTGATTGTGCCTGCTGCAGAAAGATTAGTGAGAAGGCTGGAAAAGCCTGTGGTTGAAGTATTTTCATGTGTTTTGACTGTGTCCTTTTTTTTTTTTTGGTTAATGTGCTGTTTAGAAATCACATTGTTCATTTGGGTTCTGCAGAGCTCAGCAGGTTTCAGGAGATGTTCTTTTTCATTTAGTTCTGCACGGACAGCTGACCCGTCTTAACCTGCTAATATCGGGTTTGATACTTAAATCCAGCCCATAAGCAAAAACTGTAGTTCAGCTTTATGCCATTCATTAATGTTACAGCTGGGCAGTACATACCTAATTTGCAATATATGATACACATCGATGCAAATGACTGACACACTCAGATGTAAAATTGTAATAAAAATACTGGCTTTACACAGAAATGGGCACCAAACTGATGTCTCCTGTAAAGGTGTCAGGTTTGAAATAGTATGACTTCCATCCCTAATTTATTAACGTTAGAGTGCCAAATAATCAGAAATTAAACAATCTGTTACCCGGTGAGATGTTCAAGTTAAATGGTGTTTAACAGTCAAAATTTGAATTTTATTTATCTAAAAGTCTTCAGATTTACCTCCAAATAAAGATTTTATATATATATACACACACACACACACACACACACACAACTAACAAGATAGAATTAGATACTTAGACCTGATCAGGAATGTTTCGGAAAGCTTTTCACTAATTAATTGGTAAAAGTACCGAACTGGGCATACTGTTCAAATAGTTCCAGTTGCTGCAGCGTATTGATGCTTATCCCCTAAAACCTGCTGAGCTCTGTAGTTTGCCTCTCCATAACCGCAGTAGCCAACTTGTAGACTTGTGCATCTGATCACTTTAAAACTTGTATTACTTTCTTTTTCTTTGTTTTTATGCAGCATGTTTGTCTATTCGCACCTTTGAAGTTTAAAAGTACGTGCGTATGATTACAGGATGGCAAGTGTTCTTTATGTTGCAGGCACGTTATGATCATTGCAGTATGTTTTTACTTGACGTGTTTGGAGAAGATTATATTGTACAGTATTTAAACTGAGAAACTGGACTGAAACTCTTCTCTCTTTTGCACTTTTTAAGTTATTTTTTTTTTTAAATCATTGTTTCTTTTCAACACAGCCAAACTCTTATGCAAGTACAGGAAGTTGATTTTTTGATTTAATCAGCCCTTCCTCCTGTCTGGTTTTGTTCAACTTTGTCTGCTAGCCACTGATGCCAATAAAGACAAACTTCTTAATAGCGATGGTTTCCGAATCCTGTTTGGAGAAATGTTGAAAATGTTTAGCTTCTGTGCGTTTAAATGTTGTTGCTTACATTGGTGGACAGCCCCAAGTACAAATGAAACCAGTGAACGGTATTCTGCCGAATTTCTACAAAAGGAACGTGAACATACATGGACAACTGACAAGTGTCATTAAGCGGCAGAAGAAAGGTTTCAATGATTGTCTGAACCTTTTTCTGCAATAAAATTGTAGATGTAAGGTGAAAAGTGAACTTACAAAGTTTTGTCGTGAACATCAACAGTTCCTCAGCATACTCCACATCTGCTGGAGAAGATCTTGTATCAGGATGAAAAGGCTGAGGGCAGCTACCACTCGATCTTGTGATGAAAACCTTTTTGTCAATTGAAGAAACAGTCCTGGTCAGAAAGAGGACAAATCACGTCCAAACCTGAAAGAAAGACAGTTGCTCACCTCAGCAGTCACTGTTGGCATCTACCTCAACCAGCAACACTGAACACATCAGCTCAGAGTCCACTGATCTGTAAGATCTGTCAGAATCACACTAAGTATGTATGAACACATTTGTCATTGAAACAAAGATTTGGGCAAGATCATTATGGAGGATGCAGAAAGGTGGGATTTGTTAAAGTGTGGTGTCCAGTTCATGGGATCTTTTGATGATGAAACCCATCTATGGCTCACTGGTCTTACTGAATAACACACCCTGACTGTTGTTTTGAGCCATGATAGCAGTATCGTCACTAAGTCAGATGTCCAGACTGAAACAACCCCCTGATTTGGTATAAAGACATTTGTACAGGCATCCATTGTCCCCAGAGACTTAATCCCACTGACCTCCGGTGACACCATGATGCCACCATGTGGTTTCAATATTATAATATATTGCCCAACTATTATTTGTGCACACAGTAATATGGCCCTCTAGTTGAAGGGTGTCATCACTTTGACTTCCCCGACTCTTCTAGCACCATCATCAGGTACTAATTTCAAATAGTTCAATACCGATTTATGGCAACTAACAAAATTACCACACCGCTGCACTTGTGTTTACTGTTAATTAGCTAATTTTATAGCTAATGTATAGATATAAACATCAATATCCACAAAATGTCCAGCAGGGTCACTGTTGATGGTTCAAACCTCAGCTTTTAACTCTGTTGGGATTCCAAACAGCAACAGGTTTTGACAAAATTATGGAGTTTTTACGGGAAAATCAGTGTTTTGTCATTCGAGGCTCATCCTTTGCAGCAAATCAGCAGAAGACCTGTCAGAACTCCAGGTTCAAAAGTCAGTTTATAGAAAGGGGCCAAAGGACAGTACCTGTTCATAACAGATAAAAGATAATAAGTCTTGATCAAAAATGCAGTCAACTCAAGCAGACCCGAAAAGATATTAAGCATGGAGACATCATGATGTTCCACCACTGTTGTGGAGAAGGTCAGCCAAACACAACATCCTGCTTCATAGAAAACACAAGCCTGCCTCATAATATCCATTCTTTGTCTGTGATGGTGACAACACACCTCTACATCAGAGCGGAGATCCCCTCAGGTGCTTGACATACTGACCTTGGATCAGCAGCCACAGAGCAGGGTCCTACCAGACCTTATTAGACTAAATACACTTTAGACCTGGCCTGACTCAAGGATCGGGTCAGGACTCACTGAGTCATCCCCAGAGGACCTCAACCTGAGCCAAGTTACAGGAGTGCTGGCGTAGGAATGTGAAACATCTCCAAACAATCCCACCTCTAGCTCCATTCAGTAGCTCCTCTAACTGTTTTCCAATCAATGGTGGAGGTACGTTTTTTCAAATACTCAGTGTAAATCTAGTTTTACTTTGCCGCATTTGTTTGGTACCTGCAGTTATTTGTTAAGATTAACCTAAAAAGCCTAAACGGCATTTGATGAATTGACAAAACAATACTGTTGACGAACTGAACCAGCCACCTTCTTGTAACGTGTATGCTGTCGATGAGTTTCACGCCATTACACAGAAAGACATTTGTCATCTAACCTTTGCAGATGGTCCCATTTGAATAACTTCTTAAGGCTAAAAGAGGTCAAATTATAATCTTGGTTTAAACAAAGGACCTGAGTTCTCCACCAGTGATTATATGACACAATCTCCCTTGGTTAAGGTTTTTAGTTGTTATGGAATGTAAGTGCATTTTTTTTTTTTTAGCTCTTCAACAACTTCTTGTCCGGACAAGACAGAAGTTTAAATGGAAATTTTAACTGTAATGAAACTGAAAAAACAACTGGGCTTCAACTCCCATCAGCTCAGGAGGAATGTATGATATAACTGAAATCAGCAGAACAGCCACTAAACAAAGTGTGGCGGGACTGTTAGTCAACTACTGGCTCCAAGGTCGAGCCTGAGCTTTCAAACGGGTTCAGAGTTTGCTGAGATGATAAATGATAACGTGTCAGTTTGCAGCTGGTTGTCAGGTTATGAGCTCAGCCTCAAACTGAGCTGTGAAAAGCATGCGAATAAAAGGTGCACGTAAACCAGCCTGAGTGAATATGCATATTGTCTGACGGAGGCAGGGAAGCTCGCAGGCTGAATCATTTGCCTGTGATGTATGTCGAGCAGCGGGCAAATTGAAGCTGAGTGTCGACCGCGCTTAATTGTCATCGCCAATTAGCGCATTGTGGGACGGCCACAATGGATCAACTGTAGCGAGTAGAACGAAGTCCTTTGTGCTTCTCCAATGGCCTGCGGGCCAGTCAAGACTCATTTAGGACCTGAACAACGACAGAGCAGAAATGCCAACGAAAATGAAAACAAAAGACAGTTTAAGGAGAAAAAGAGGACGGAGGAAAGAAAAAGACAGGAGGAGGAGGGGGGAGGTGGACAACGGTCACAGTGGAGTGAAGGACTGGGCCTCAGCTCTCCTCACATGAGAGGAGGGAGTATGGCTTTGACACACACACACACACACACACACACACACACACACTGCCCCCCCCCTGACATTTAGCGAGCTACAACACAAAAGCTGGCAGGGCCCCAGTGTTCCCAGTGACCTGGTTGTTCAGAGGCTCGTTTGGCCATGTCCAAGCTTTCAGCAGGTTTGAGCAGATCGTCTGCGCGCTTTTGTCAGCGTTAAAGGGTCGATTCACTGTTTTTTCCCCCCGACTCAGGTCCTTATTAAAATGTGTCATTCTGTGATTGCAATTAAGTCTAATGCAAGCTCCTCTGCAGCTTAGACACAGTCCAAACAGGGAATCAATGAAGCCTTAAAGAAACTAATTCCTCCAGCAGAATCACAACAACTTTAAAAACTGTTTGACTAGCTGCCAACCAAACCCTGTACCATTTTCTGAGTATTTAAGAAAAGCATTCAATTACATGTTTTTGAATATTTTCTTTTAATAGAATTTCACTAGATGTTCTCCTACACAGTCTAATGGTTGTTTCAAAGGTTTCTCTTACTGGCTCATACGTAGCCTGAATCGAAATATCTGAATCAGCATTAAAAATATATGTGATTGTACACTGTTGTCACTCAACTCTTTACACGATGTCTACCAGTATTGGTCTACCAGTACAGGTCTGATCACAGGATAATCTGTGTTGTTCATTTGTCCAATTGATGCAAAGACAATTAGTTAAATATTCAATTAAACTATCACCAGAAGTATAGTTGTCATCTATTTTGACAATGGATTCTTAATGTACGTCATTTATCAAGCAAACATTCACTGCTCCCAGGGTTAAAAATGGGGGCCTTGTCCGCTTTTCTCTTTTTAACAAACGAATTCTGAACAAGACAAACGCAACTGATATTTAGCTGTGTTTATATTCGGAATGAAATCTTTGGGTGTGTGTTACAGCATCATTCGTAGTGCAGTGTGCTAGTGTAGTGTGGAGGAGCATCAACTGGTTGATTTAAAGGCCAGTGGTCAGAACGGTGTCAGATGAAGTTCCTGGAAAAACAGGCTGCGTTTATATGGAACTTATCACCGAGGTCATTAGACCTCAGCAGCACCTTTGTTGGAGAAAACTCAAAACAATAAACTAAGATCCAAATAGAACTGATAACAGTAAATGATTGATGAGAGATTAAATCTATTCCAATTAAACATTTGTCACTGTGTTATCAACTGAGAGAAATATGTGTGTGTGTGTGTGTGTGTGTGTGTGTGCGGCGTACAGCAGGACAGGGGCTTTGTGCAGACACCTGTATGAGCCCACGGGGAGGAGAAATAAAAGCACAGAGGAACAGATGTTGTTTCAAAAAGGCTTTGGCACTTAACAACACTAATATGTCTGGACTGAAGCAGACAGGAGTTCAGTTTGACCACTGACTAACAATTCAGTGTCTCAAAAGGCATGCATCATCACAGACAGACAGACAGACAGACAGATTTGGAAACATCGTATTTTAAGATGTTTTGCACACTCTCATAACTGCTGATGGCATGCTGTATGGCTTTTGACCACCCACACACGTGTGTAACCACTTGCTAAGAAAAAATGCCGCCCTACTTAGCCGTGCACTCTACTGTTGCCATGTTTGTTGTATTAACACTGCGAGGTGTGCCTGTGTTGTGTTTCTGGCTGGTTTCTGCTGCAGAGCTCTTTGCACACGGTCGCCCCAGAACTGTATCAAAATGGACCTTGACGTGAGGTCGTCTCGATTATGGAGCCACAGCCTGATTGTAATCGAATTGAAACCAGAGTGTGTTTCGTCGCTCGTGAACTCATCTTTTCGCTTTGATGAGGGAGGCCGTGTTACTTTGTCTTGCAAGAGGTAAACAGGCTCCAGGCCACCTACTGGTCAGAGACAGGGCATCAACTTGACACACTTCTCACTGTGGTAGTAACAATTGTGGGTTTTCGTCCTGTGAAGCAGCCACTGATGGGGAGTAACAGATTACGTGTTACGTATTCAGAATACAAATTATGAGTAACTGTATTCCGTTACAGTTACAATTCAAATAGATGGTAATTAGAATACAGTTACGTTGTTGAAATCAATGGATTACATGACGGTTTCATGTGTTTATTCGCTGAACAACATTACGGCAACTCCGTGCTGTAATACTCAGATTGAGTAATGTAATGGAATATGTTACAAATTACACTTTAGGGCATGTATTCTGTAATGGAATACATTTTAAAAGTATCCTTCCCAACACTGGAAGCAGCACATTAAATACAGTCCTATCATCTTGGCTTGACTGACTTGTCATGTCCTGCGACCTAACATGATGTATTCTTCTCTTCCCTCCAGGCGTCCAGTTTCACTATCACACTAACCTTAAGCTGCAGAGCCTAAGCGGAGCCAGACGAGAACGCAGATGGATGTAAAACGTCTGAATAACACAACAGTAATGTAACTGCGACAACAAAAACAGACGGGCCGTTTGTTCGCCGTGACGGATCACCTCACTCAAACAAGCTCCAGGTTCCTGCAGGTTGATTCATGCAGGGCTGACATGAACGCGGCTGCATGGGAGGGTGAAATAACACAGTCAGTGTGCTCTGGAAAAAATGTTCCGCAGTCAAGTTTGCATCATTTGTGAGTAAATAGTGTAAAGGTGTGTTCAGGCTCAACACAAAGACGCGTGGATGGTAACAGACGTGGATTTATCTGCTCTGTCTCTGTCTCACTGTCGACGATCAAGTAAAGGCAGAGGAATTCAGATGTGGACGTAAGGACGTGGTGGACAAGACAACGCTGAACTGATGGAGTGCTCTTTTAGAACAGAGTGTTTTGGCCTTTAGCTCCCAGATGACTCAAGTTGCATGAATTTGATCACATGGCTCTGTAGTTCTATTACCACAAGCAAGGAGCCTGACATGAAATCACAGTGAAAATCTATATTATAACTCTACCTGGACTCCAATTTTGTTACTAATTGTTTTGATGGGGTTTTTGGGTGTTTGTTTTGAAATGGGCTTGGTATCGGCAGGTTATGGTAACGGTATGACAGTCCAAATTTGTGTGTGAGCGTGTTTATTCTGTGGTTACCTGATCAGCAAGGGATGCAGGTCACGTCTCCTTATGTTCTCACTTAAGTCTTAGCCAAACAGGCTTGGCACCTGGGAAAATTACCACAAGCAATTACATAGTGTGTGTGTGTGTGTGTGTGTGTGTGTGAGTGTGTGTGAGTGTGTGTACACATTAGAGATTGACGCGGTCCAGCCTTCACACATGAACTCCTCGTGCTTGCTTTCATTTATCAAAGCAACCTGAGGGAAGGTAAATCAGACTGAGAGAGATTTGTCTTGGCTGATATGTTGAGCACACACACAAACACACCCTGTGAGACCTTTGTCCCTCAGAGAGCGTTGTGACCTTTGTCCGACGTGGGATATGGTGCTGTGCGTGCGTGCGTGTCTGTGTGTGTGTGTGTGTGTAGAGAGAGAGCACAGCCACGAGATTGTTTGGCTTTTTCATTTATTTTAATGCACCGGGCAGCTCTAGATGCCGCGCTGACTTGGCGGCAGTGTTTAAGTGTGTGTGAGTATACGCGGTTAAATTCAGTCGCATTCAGCGTGTGAGCCTATCATGTCCTGTTGTCACGTTAGCACAGCTAACAGGAAATGACACACACACGCGCTGTCACACTGCTGATGTTAATGACCAACTGAGATTAGAGTTGCATCAGAAGTCAGAAAACGTGGTATGTGAAAGAACAGCTTCATCTATAAATATCCATGTGACATTGTGATATTGAAAAGTTGCAATTTGAAGACAAAACTCTAAGTCAGCAATTAGCCATAAAAGATAATAATTCAGACTGAAAACTGAGGGACTGTGAATTGAACTGACAGTTTGTTACAGTTTTGTAAATCCTATATTTTCCTTTATATCCCATTTATAAAACAGAGTGAAAAATAAACAAACAATGAGCAAAGAATGTTTGTGAAATGAAAAAAAATTGAATGAAAATATGGAAAAAATATGACAAATTAGTCACTGTCAAAACAAACAAAACAAAAATCGATGTTTTGTGTGTGTGTGTGTGTGTGTGTGTGGTCGTTTGGTCGTAGTGCCAGTGGGTGGAGAGACCTTATCCATCATCTGATACCTTCAAGTTTAAACTCCTACCTCCTAGTGCAGGAAGTCATAAATACAACTCACTGGTGCGTTCAGGTGCTGTTGGTGGGAGACCGTCACTACACGGACTGTGACAAGATCAGTTTTACACAGGCTGCTGAAAATTATTTGCCAAAGTTCAATAATTGACTAATAGACTAAGTCATATGTCAGAAAAAGCTTTCTGTTGCCCAGTAACATAAAGCAATACATAAAGGAAAAATGGAAGTATTCGAGTAGAGTTACCTCAGACCTTTGCAATACTAGAGTAAATGTACTCTCGTCTGCAGAATTACAGGTGGGCTATACTTAAAGTAAATAAGTCACAGTAGTGGTGCACAAAGGACCAATACATTTGCTGATTACAAATTAGTTTTTAAATAATAATAGGAAAAATAATAATATATCTTTTTATGTAGCGTTTTCTATATACTTGAGGATGCTTTACAATAAACATAAAGACAAAGCGTTGATTTAGTTTATTCTTGTAATTGTTTTAACTTTATTTTATGGCACTTTCCGCCCTCCTCATCCTGTCTTGAATAGTAGTTTTTATGTATGTTTTTGCCTTATAAAAACATTTTTCACGTGAATTGGACTGGAGTCTATAGCCCAGTAAGTAATGAGATTCTGATTTTCCTTTTCATACTCGCTACGTCGAATATCTCCTGTGCGCTCATGCTGACATTTCCGACAGGCCCTGAATGCAGCAGTCGCTCTGTGTGATGAGGAGGTGCTGCAGCTACAGACGGACTTTATTCCGTCCTGGGGCTCAGTGAAGGTTGCAGCCGCGCGCCGCTGTGCGTGATAACACGGGAGAAGTTTTTACTCTGAGCGACGCCAGGGATTATTACTGTGTTTCTTTTCTTCTCCCCACAGAAGCAACAGACGTGACACTTGTGAAACTTTGAAAATAAGACAAAGCTCACGTGTCTGGAAGCTGTTTTCATGTCACTGAGGGAATAAACCGGAGCGAAGACGTCAAGTGGACTGTGCGCAGACACAGTTCGCTGTTCAGTTGTGATTTTTGTTTTTGCACATTTTCCTGGACACGTTGCATTCTTCTTCTGTCATGATGCGACTTTTTCCGGATCAGGAACAAACGGGACTGGTAAAAATGTTACAGGGTCGTTAAATTTATTGGAACGTGACCACCGGAGATGAACTTTCTCCGTAACGCCCGCTGGAGCTCCGGTGAATGATTGACAGCGGAGGCTCGCCTGGCTCTCTGTGGACCTTTATGGACAAACTGGATTTACTTCAACCTGTTTTGTTTTAATCATTAAGAGGCTGAGAGGTGATTTCTGTCTTGGAGCAGAATGAAACTCTGGTCCTAATCCAATCAGCAGCAGAAGAAAGTTTTCATCCAAGTTTCCGAGATGAACCTATAAATTAAAGGAAGCTTTACTCTTCACCGTTATTATTTTATCTTTTGTTTTAATGACTCTAAATTAATTATTCTAAAACAATCAAATGTTTCTTTTCTATATGGCATCTACGGTGAGGCACGCTCCCTGCAGCCCAGTGTTGCCGCGGCCCCTCGTGCTGCTCCTGCTGCTGCTGTTCCAGTGTCCTGGTCTCACGTTTGGTGCCTCCAAGGATCTGGTGTGTGAGCCCATAACTGTGCCCATGTGCAGGGGCATCGGCTACAACCTGACCTACATGCCCAATCAGTTCAACCATGACACCCAAGAAGAGGTGGGCCTAGAGGTGCATCAGTTCTGGCCACTGGTCCGAATCCGCTGCTCCCCAGACCTGCTCTTCTTCCTGTGTAGCATGTACACCCCAATCTGCCTGCCGGACTACCGCAAGCCACTGCCACCCTGCCGCTCTGTGTGCGAACGGGCCAAACGAGGGTGTTCCCCTCTGATGAGCCAGTACGGCTTCGAGTGGCCTGAGAGGATGAGCTGTGAACAGTTGCCCCAGCTTGGCGATGAAACCCTTTGCATGGACCAGAACAGCAGTGAGACCACCACCTTGGCTCCACCATTCCCAAAGCCCACCCCTAAAGGCCGCACCAGACCACCAAGCCCCCCGCAATGTGACAGGGAGTGTCGCTGTCGAGAACCTCTGGTCCCCATCAAGAGGGAGTCCCACACTCTTTACAACCAGGTCCACACTGGTCCAATACCCAACTGTGCCCAACCCTGTCACCAGCCCTACTTCTCAGCTGACGAACGAGCCTTCACCAGCTTCTGGGTGGGACTCTGGTCAGTGCTGTGCTTCATCTCCACCTTGACAACTGTGGCCACCTTCCTCATTGACATGGAACGCTTCAAATACCCAGAAAGACCCATCATCTTCCTGGCTACTTGCTACCTTTTCGTGTCTTTGGGTTACATTATCCGCCTGGTGGCAGGTCATGAGCGAGTGGCGTGTGGAGCCACCAGCAGTGTTGGTGGCGACCAGCTCCACATTCTCTACGACACCACTGGCCCGGCTCTCTGCACCCTCGTCTTCTTGTTGGTTTACTTCTTTGGTATGGCAAGCTCCATTTGGTGGGTGGTGCTGTCCTTCACCTGGTTTCTGGCTGCAGGGATGAAGTGGGGCAGCGAGGCCATCGCAGGATACTCGCAGTATTTCCACCTTGCCGCCTGGCTCATCCCCAGCGTCAAGTCCATCGTTGTCCTGGCTCTCAGCTCTGTGGATGGGGACCCTGTGGCTGGAATCTGCTATGTAGGGAACCAGAATCTGGAGAATCTGAGGGGATTTGTACTCGCGCCTCTTGTGGTTTACCTCTTCACTGGCTCACTTTTCTTACTCGCTGGCTTTGTTTCTCTCTTCCGCATCAGGAGCATCATCAAGCAAGGTGGCACCAAGACGGACAAACTGGAGCGCCTGATGATACGCATCGGGCTCTTCACTGTACTGTACACCGTTCCTGCCACCATTGTGGTGGCCTGCCTGGTCTATGAGCAGTACTACCGGCCTGGCTGGGAACGAGCTTTGGCTTGTTCCTGCCTGACTGAGCGCCAGCGCTCCGGTGTAGGTCCTGACTACGCCATTTTCATGCTAAAGTACTTCATGTGTTTAGTGGTGGGCATCACCTCAGGAGTCTGGATTTGGTCAGGAAAAACTCTGGAGTCCTGGAAGAGGTTTGTGGCTCGATGCTGTCCCTGCTGGCTGCAGAAAGCCACAGCGCCACCCTCCATGTACAGTGAGGCCAGCACTGCTTTAACTGGACACACAGGAACTGGTCTGACATCAGGGATCTATCATAAAGCTGTTCCGTCCCATATATGAGTGGTACATTGACTTGTTTTAAGAGGACTGATCTTTATACAGTCTGTACAGTCACCTCTGTGGATACTCAGAAATAAACTGAAGCATCCAAACACCCAGAATGTGACTGCGGACAGACATCTACGGGACAGTGTGCTCTGAATTTCAGCTCTCTGAAGCACAAAGCACCAAAAGATTCAGCATTAAGGAGGAAAAGGGGAGTGTAAAAAGGGAAAAACTGAACAAAAAACCCAGATAATAAGAGTTTAAGCTAACAAAAATCCAACACAGAATATAAAAACGGACTTTTTGTAAAACTAACTCCAACAGTTGACACTGATTTTTCAACCGATGAGCTGAAGCAGCTGACAACACTTTTACTGAGAAAACAATCTTCAAACCCCACAGAGTTACATGGATCCACAATGGAGCCACGTATGCTTTTTCCTATCTGCTTATCGTGAGCACAGAGGAGAAAAACATATTTATTTATGAATATATTGTATACATTTTCTGTAAAAAAAAAAAGAAAATTAGGTGTATAGTGTGAAATGTTTAGTTTGTAACCAACTGATGCCACTGCCACGAGCTAATAGTTTGACACCAGGGGAGCAAATCTTGTCTGACTGTAAAAACCTGTACATAAATGTGTTTCATGTCGATGTTTGAGCATGATCTCTGGTGTGTTTTGTACGATTACAAAGTGAAAAACGCAGCGAAGTTGTCTTAGTTTAGGTTTTCTCAGACTTGGACATCGTCTGCGAATCAAACAATAGGAATTCATTCTTCATACAGCTGGGACCTCTAAAGTCAGCTGTTAGGTTGCATCACACATGAAGTCACTCAGGCCTGTCTCCGGAAAGTGAACCAGTTTCGCTCATGTTGTGTAAACTACCGGGATGCAAGGATGCACTCTGGGATGGAGCTGTTCATGGCCTTCACTGCCATCTGCTGGTTCTCAGTGGAACTGCTCACTTTAGGGTCTCCACATCAGGGACTCCCACACACGGACCCCCTAACAGATCAATATTAGACCACAGACGAATATGATTTTTGTGTCCACAAACAAAAAGGCTTAGATTACATAAACACACTAGTATTTAAATATTCCTCTGTATTTCTCCATTCGCCTATGGCCTCCATGATACCAACTAAAGGACCTCAAAAAGGTCCCTGTACCTTACTTTGAGAACTTATTTTTTAGTGATTTCATATCATAGACTCTGAATGGACAGACTCCAGGGTCACAGACTTTAAATAAATGGTTACTCAATTAATAAACTGAGCAATCAACCAACAACATTTTTGAAAATCATCTATTTATTTAAAACTGTTTCCATCAAAACTGCTAAAAAAGTTCTGCCTCTGCTCTGGTTTTGTAGCGTTTTCGGTTGTATCAACAACTGAGTTAGAGACTGTTGGAGTAAACAGCTTCAATCTGACGATGACAGGCTTTTCCACCATTTGTGATATCTTATAGATCAAACAAATAATCAAAAGAAGGAGATGAGATCGTGATGATATTGAAAATACTCATTAGTTGCAACCCATCTTATTGTGCATCATCGCAGTCTTATACACACTTTCGTTGAGAGAAGTTGACTTTTCACAGACTTAAAACCCAGTGAAATTATTCCTTATTCATCTGGAAACAGTGCTGAAAATATTTAGTAATTCATAGATTTAAAAAACAAAATCCTAAATGATAATAACTTTTAATCTATAAAAGACTAAATTCTAAATATTTTCTGGCTCCACCTTCCAGGATATGAGGGGTCACTGTATGTTTTTCTTTAAAACACTGCAAATACAAATAGTGGTGGGTTTAACCTGTTGGATGCATAAGCACTTTGTATTTGTCAATGGACAGAACTTATAGCATAAACAAGCACTTTTATAGGATCCTGCTTTATATCACAGATGGCTGCTTTCCAGTTTACATATGTAAATATGTGCCAAATCGAACACTGCACAGAACAAAACCTTATCAGGGCTCTGTGGTCTAATGTGGATCAGGTCTTTGTAGGGGTCTCAGTAACAATAACACATCTCCTGTTTTCTCAACCCACGTGTGTATTAACTGCCTGAGATTTGGTGAAAGCGAAGCTCATCTGAAGCTTGTTGGTTTTGTGCTTTCTCCCTCTCTGCTGTGACAGTCTGTCATACCTTCATCTTGTGTTATCTCCATTCTGTGTTGTTGGCCAATTGTGTTATTTAGACTAGTGTGTGTCTGCATGCTAGATGGTACCTCTAATTTATTAGGCTGATTTGTGGGAGTGAATGCGATTGCGTGAGTGATGATCAATGCCAGCACGTGTTGGTGAAAGCTGACATTTAGCTTTACTTGTTGAGGTGTAACTCTGCTTTCCTGTCCGTAGACTTCCTCAAAGGATTATGAAAAGATTGTAGATTCTGGTTACTGTGGAATTAAAACTGAATTCATCTTGGGTTTGGTGTATGATTCATATATGTCACTGTGTTTCTGTGTATCTGACTGCTCTCATCATTACCAGGCTCCATCTACCATCTTTTTAAAAAGCCAACACTCTTTCTTACCTCAAACATTTTGCTGCTTCCAGTGCAGACGTCAGGCAGGCGGCCGCTCGCTTGCAGCACCACCCTCCTTCTTCAGACCCGTGCCTGACAGGACGTCTCTCGACTGACAGCAGCCTCATAGACCAGAACATAATGCAACAGGACAGCACTCATTCAGTGCAACACAAAGTAAATTTGGACTTCAAAGCGATGCATAACTGCGATTAACAGAGTGAGGGGTTTTTCCAAAGTAGTGTACATGCAGTGGATGTGTCCTGAGCCCGATGTATGTGATACACAACATCCTTTATCACCCGTGTGTGGAATATCACCACTAGATTTGGATTCGTTATAAACAGTAGTTTGACTCACTGAGTATATTTTTACATTAGCTGTATAGTGGTAAAGTTACACATTGATGACCTCTGTGATAAACAACTGCTTTTTATGTTTTTACACATTGATGCAATATAATTTTGGTTTCATTATCAAAATATGACCCTACAGTGGAGGAAGCATTGCTTTTGTCACCATGAGAAGCTCCCTTGCTCAATAAAGTTCGAACCATTTGAAAATGATAAATAGCATATAGCATGATGATAGCTAAAAGGCTAATACCTTCTCAGCCAGGTAACTATTTATCAAATTAGCTTTGCACTATGACAACACTGCGTATTGAACACACAACCGCTGACGGTGATCACCTGAGGGTGGCAGATAACATATACAAGACAGTCTGAAATGAACCACAACATGTCTTTGTTTCATGATTAGTGTTTATTTAAAATACTCCGTCTGCAAATGTTTGTTTCAATTAAAAACAAAGACAAATTTCACAGCTAGTAGCCTACATAGTAAGCAAAAAGGAGGGGGGTATCATCAGTCTCTTTTCCCCCCACAGTATCTATGTAGTTTGTTCAAAAGCTCAGGCTGGGGCCGGGGACAAGCACGGACTTGGTAATCTGATGAAGGGCTCTCTGGGGTGGGGTCAAGACACTAGAACTGGATGGTGCTCATCACTGAGGCTGGACAGTGTGGGTCCAACCTACACTCTGTCAGCCTCGCTGCTCCATCGAGCCACAGAGGAGCAGCTGATCCAGAGTCTGTAATTATTTCCTTTCTGATCACCTGAACTGCATCTGAAAGGTGAGGCTGATTCGAGATTGGCTGATTTTCAGATACTGAACAACAGCTGACCTGAGGTTGGCTTCAGCCAGCTCTTGTGAAACGGTGTAATACTTTCTCGTCTGACGCATGCAGTATGCTCCGTCCGGACTCAGAGGTGCAGATAATTCAGTGAAACAGAATTCAACACCGCTGACGTGAAGAGAAAACACGTCTGTTTTACTCTCAAAGCTCATTTCTGATATTAAACTTCACAGGGAGCAGCGTTTGCTTTTGATGCGATGCGCCTGCTGACATTTGACATTTTCGCACTGTCAAAAAATCCCAAAGACCACAGACCAACGACGAACTGCTCTGACAAAACATCTCATCTGTGCTCCTAACGCCTGGCTGATCTCATTTCAGACAGCTCACGCCGCTGCACTGGAAGCCGTTATAATACTGACTGTTTATTTTGAGTCAATCCCGCACGCGCCATCTGCTGCTGTGAATACTCACACAGACCACCAAATGTGGATTAGTCCACCGCTAAAAATAGTCCCAAACAAAGGCGCCACTTCCTTTTGTTTGTGTGTGTTAAAAACTATGGTGGCAGCTGTTTTGGGATATTACTTTTCAAGAGTTGTATGCGTGATACAATGTGTGACCCAATATGCCCGCAGAGGACCACGGACTTTCTGTGAAGTCATAAACTCCAGACACAGACCAAAACAGTCTTTTCGTGGGTTTTGGTGACAGCTATGAAATATCTAATACCACCAGGCTGCATGGAACCATTTTAAATATTATCGTTATGAAAAACCCCAAAGTCTACCCCTCAGAGACGACTGCAGTGGAGCAATTCCTACTTAACACCTTCTCGTGGAAATGAGGGACAAGTAAGAAATAAATAAGTGATTTGTAACAACATCAGTTACGTGGTGAAGTCTGAGTTAAATACCCCAGTTTCAAGTTTAATCTGACAATCAAACAGCCGTTGAGACATAATGCAAATTAGTGTTTGGGTAGGTCCTACAGGAGCATTTCACGCCTGACTCCTGTGGCCGTGTTGAGCCTGTGAGGTGACTGTGTTTGTCCGGGGCTGGCTGTGGGTTAGCTGGGCTTTGGAAATCGGATGGCAGCGGTCTGACCTACGACAGCACGGCGTTGGAGCGTCGTATACCTATCAGGTTGTCTGCACTGAAGGATCGTCTCATCGCCGCTCGACTCAGGTCCTTGTACTTGTCCTCACACAGTCTCGAAATGGCCTGGACGGACAAACACACAGACACGGTCACTGAGAGGTTCTCGTGGAAAAAGTGTTTGGATCTGGAGCTCTGCTGAAAATCAAGAACTCTGCAGGAGCAGAAAATGATGAGTCAGCTCTTGATGAGTTTGTTTCACTGTTCTACAGTTAAGCCTAATTCTCTGTGTTATGGTAATCACTTATTACTCATCACATGAACTTGTGAGGATCACCCTGGTTAATCAGCACAAACCCACATATAAATATCCAACCCATGGAAACTGTTGCTAAAATAAACAGATATTTCATTTCCCCCCCAGGAATCTGAAGTATCTTCCCCACAGCAGCTCAGAGGCAGAGTGCCGCCAGAGCACAGAAGAAATACAGAGGGTGCGCTGTAATAAGACAAACTGAAATTACTGGTGGAGGTCTGAGGAGGGCAGCTCACCTCTAGTTTCTGGGCCCGCTGGTTGTTGAGAGGCTCCAGAGGGAAGCTGAGGTTGTTGTCATCAGCCAGCTGCCGCAGATCAAAGTAGTACTTGGCATAGACACTGGCTGGCACGTTGATATTAAACTGGAGAAGTTCCAGGAAGTGGCGCTCCATCTCATTCCTGCGGGGCAGAAAGACACCTGATGGTTACTCCCGGCAGCCCAAACTTTCAGGTCTCCAGTCTTCTCTGAAACGTTAACTGACGGCTCTCATCTACAGCAAGCTACACAGCGCAACAGAGGAACCACTAATAAAACTCTAGTTGAGAAATAAGAGACATATTCTCAGGTAGGGTGTCACCAAACTTCACTTATTATTTCATCATTTTAACAATCATGTTTTTATTCGCTTATGTTTAGTGCATTAAAAAACGCAGACATGAAGAGACGCACAGGATGAATCACTTTAACAACGAAACACTCCCATGAGATCCTGATGGGGCGGTGGTCCTGCTCTGATCACACATCTCTGATGGCAGCAGACATAAAGACGTGTGTGAGTTCTGATCAGTCACCAGGGGAACTGAGAGTGAACTGGTGACAGCAAAAGAAAGATCTCTTTTCTTCGAAGGACAAACCGGTTTTGGTTCATGTTGTGCTCTTGTTCATCTGACTCTGTGATAGGATTTTGCTAAATAATCGGTCACACAGGAAAAATGAAAGCCTCATCACAAACGTGTCCATCAGGGATTTGTTGACTGACTCTCATGCAGATGGAATCAGATCTCTTCCACAGAGCAGGCTCTCACTCTCACACACACACACACGCAGGTAATCAGACATGTATCTCTATCGAAGTTCATCTTTTCCAGGCTACAGCCTCCATCATCCTTCCTCCTCATCATCACGGCCATGAGAAAAGCTAAGGGACATGGTCGCCAAGGAGACAGCATCTAGGATGCTTTGTTGGTCAGCAAAGGTGATGAGAGTGAGCGTGAGTGTGTGTGTGATGTCTGGTCTCCCAGGGCAACTAATGGAGTGGGCGAGAGCCAGGGCCATTATGTAGAAGCAGTGAGAGCACTTGAGACCCTCCCCTGCATTTCTCTCTGTCTGTCTCTCAGTTTCTCTCTCTACCCTTCTTCTCATCCCTCCATCCAGACCCGACCAGGCTCACAAAGACACTTCAATGGCAGCAATGAAAACAGAGCAGAGAGAGTGTAGGTCAGATATATATGAGAGGGGAGGGACAGAGGGAGGGAGGGAGGGAGGGAGAGAGAGAGAGAAGGACGGGGGCTTGCAGGGAACGCACACATGCAGACATCGAACGCACCTTTCTAAATCACAAAAAGCAAGGAGGCACTTTCAATCTCTCTCTCACACACACACACACACACACACACACACACACGCACGAAAAGCAATTGTAGGAAATAAAGCCTGGGTTCTCCAAGTGCAGCCCGTAGCCTCTTCACTGGCTTATAGCCCAAGTGACAGCAGAGATGCTACAGCTTCCATCTATCCCTGCTCCCTCTCCCTCTGCCTGCTGTAAGTGCACCTTTGTTGTTTGATTTATTCTACTGGGGGGGTGAGATGTCAGAAGAAGGAGACTCTGTACTATCTGAAGCTCAGAAACCCAAATTCAGAGATGAATTTCAATTGTAAGCCACATTATTTAAGATCCACTTTGCTTTACTGCTGGACCGCGATTAACTGACGAGCTTGACATATACAACAGTAGGACGTTACTCAGCTGCATATCCAGTCATTACAAAATGGGGCTGGTATGTGGTGGCAGCTAAGCAGCCCAGATGTCCTTCTTGTGCTGACTAAGTCTTCTCACACTTCTCCTCTAGCTCCCATAGCGTTCCCTGGCTAGGTAGGACATGCTGTAGTGCATTCTGGATCTTCTCCGCAGTTTCCTTCTACTTGGACAACGATTATCAGCACTTCCACGTGAGGTGTCACAGAGTCTTCCTGAGCAGCCAGAGAGCTGGCTTTATTGTTACTCTTTCAACATAAGAAAGCAGAGGCTTCACTCAGTAGTTCTCTTTGGATCTCCCCGAGGGTGAGCAAACACAACCTGCTCACCATTCTCCATCTGTGACACCCTCATCAGGACCCAAGATACGTGAAGTGCTTGAGACGCAGCAAAAAACTGCCGTGGTACCGGTATACCAGCAATTTAGTTCTACATACACTAGCATAATAAGAGCCAGATGTTCCAGCTGCTGACTTAGAGTGTGCACCCCTCGCACACTCTGATTCTGAACTTGGTCGTTCTGTTTCCGTCCACATCTTCCTCATCAGAGTGTTCTGTATAAAAACACAAACTCACATGTCCTCCACAGTGATGTCTTTAAGGATCTGGCAGTAGTCGACATTCCACACAGCCTGGTCATCCCAGACTTTGGAAGCCAACAGGATGGCTCCCAGGACGATGCGCTTCCAGTTGGCGGGGCAGATGTCCAGCTCAGCGTAGGTCAGCAGGCGTTCCAAGTACACCTTCAGGAAGGGCAATGTTAAAGGTTACATTTTAATTAGGAACTGACAAATGGATTACAGCCCATGGATTGCAGCCAGTCAGTACCCGTCTTTCCATTTACTTCGCGAGGCAACTACATTCTAAAACAAACGTGCTCAGTCTGTAATGCCAGATAATAAAAAGAGGATATGTGGAGATCAAACCTGCGAGACTGGAACACTCATTTCTAATGCAACCAGTAAGCCACCTACTCTGGGCCTCAAATGCTTTTAAATCATCTTTGATGTAGCGTCTGTCTTGTGTGAGTGTAACACATATACTTACTCTTCAAGTGTCATTTGTGTTATTAGAGACGTGGCTGTTTGCAGGAGTTCATCGCCCTCTGGTGGCCAGTTTAGAGTAATACCACAGTATTCAAATGCCTGAGCTCTACTGCTAACTGCACTAACTGCACTCTTCTCAACAGTAAGGCCTTGCTTATTGATTTCAGACCAACTATAGAAATATCTAAGAGATGGAGGAAAATGTCTTTAGTCTGAGATAACACTCTAAATGTCCACAATAACAATGAAATGTCATAGATTTGATTGTCCAATTAGAAATATCTAATTTCTAGTCTAGTCTAATTTGATCAAAAACTCAGAAACCATACCACTGTGTCCTAGGATTCCAACAATAAGGTTATTATTGTAACAACATTAGGAGCACGGCATTAGAGAGATAGAGACAGACTTACAAGAGTGACTATGGCACATTCTGCAGTGAGCTGAGCAGCGCTGAACAGGGTTCGGACAAAGCGGTAGATCAGTTTGTGTTCGGGGTCTACGCGGGAGTAGTCATCTGGCACTGGCTCTCTCTGCATGGGGCAAACAATTAAACACAAATAAAACACACTCTTTAAAAGGAGACTGTCCACAAAGAACAGGTCAAGTTGACAATGTGTGCAGCATGTTTGTGTAGAGATACGCCCGGTACAAAGGCACAGGCACTCCTGTTGCCAGCAGAGAGCCATGTTTGTGTCGTTTGAGTGTTACCCAAAAGGGCACTTGTGGTGACATCAACATAGACGTTGGTTTTGTCCCAGGCTTTTTTCATACCCATCCCCTCTATTTGATACCATTTTCAGCTTGGAGTGGTCGTGCTGGGGGTGAAACAGCTCAACTGTGGTGTGACACAACCCTCATGCTTCATTATCACAGGCCTACAACTGAATGGAAGTGAATTATAAAGAGCAGCGACCATTTCTTTCTTCTTGTTTTATTAACTAGTGAATCAAAGCCATTTCAGTGATGACCACCAACTAATACCACTCATACTAACCACTGCTGTTTTCCTGCAGTGTTCACAGTGTTATGAACTGTCCTAGATACCAAGTCGAGGTTGAGGAATCTCTGTCTGGGTGGATAAATGGATATTAGATGAGAGACTCAATTAACATACTCACCGATAAGGGGTGCAACTTCTCATCAAAGATGTCCAGCGACCTGTCCGAGTCCCTTCAGAACACACAGACGTTTGTCAACATATTTAGAGCCTAAGCAGCATAACACTCCTGAAATGCCGTGATTACAATCAAATAACAGAATGTACACCTACCTGTTTTTGATGTGGTAGTATATTGCTAATGTAACACTGGAGGAGAAAGAGGGGCAAGTGGGAGAAAAGACAAACGGTTTGCAGATTAGTTTGTGCTTGACAGCTTTGAGAAGAACAATCTGTGTGTGTGTGTGTTTAAGATAATCCTGATGAAATGTGGTTTCCAGATTCAGTAAAATAATACCATTACAGCTGACGGCCTGAAATTAGGCGTGACAACATCTGTTTTGCTCGTGCATCTGTTCGGTATCACTTTGGGATTACCGCGCTGTGATGCAACAGGATTTTCTCACGCGAAGCGAGTGACTTTCAGACAGCACAGCACCGCGTTTCTGTGTGTGTGTGAAATTCTCTCACCATTTGATTGTGCTTTTGAGGTTTGGCTGGCTGACGGTGTTGTCGTCTATGAAGATTGTGGAACAGGAGCTGTACTTCTTTGATAGCGGACCGGGAGATACCTGAAGACGTCGAAACCACAGTTAAACAGCTTAAACTTAGCAACTGACATGAAGTTAAACTGGTTTCATACATCTGAGTAGCTCAACTGTTTGAGCTGAACCAATCAGAACCAGATTTACAGTAGGAATAAAATAAGAGAGCAGACATCGACTCCAGAGAGAGAAACTATCCACTAACTCTACACCCCTGCACAGGCCATCATAATCTGTACGGACCTTTTTTATTGTAAATGATGAGATGTTTTGTGATTCCTTTAGTAAAAAGGCAAAACAAAATACATTGCAGCACTTTTAGCATTCACAAGCTTCAGTTTTTAATGTCTGCCCATGCATTTTCTCAAGCTCGCTGCACTGGCCTTAATGAGCACATGACCAATAAAGTCAACATAGCTTAGCACGTTTAATCAAATCACAATCACATTACTGAGCAACATTTCCATTTTGACACTTACGTGACTGATATGGTTTATGTGGTTGCTTTTCCTCTTGTCTCGTACTGCAAAAGAAGAGAGATGGTTCTGTCAGAGTCAAATATAGTATTACACCTGAGTGAACTTCCAATTAAAGGCAACTGCAGCCGTCTATGCAAAGAAAGAACCGTTTTAATCACTGAGAGATGCCCGAGGCTCCGGTGTGATGCAATCACAACTCAATCAAACTCTGTACTGAAGCAAGTAATGAACATTTTAACACCGCTGTCAGGACTGCAGTGATATTAACACAATCTAAAATCAGACATCTGCATTAATACTACAACATGCAGTTCTGAATTAACCCGAGGAAAGCGGGCATGTCTTAATATCTAACATTAAACCGTGTGTTTCTAATGTGTTTGCTCTTCAAATGATTTTAGGGAAGTCTGTCCACGTGAATCACTGTGTGCGCGTCATGGTGGGATTGCTCACCGTCTGTCTGGGACTTGCTAAGGAAGATGGTGCTCACTCGGGCGTGGTCCGACGGGTTCGACTCCAGGGCCAATTCTGAGGAAACAAAAAGCGTACGGGAGTGGTTTTATGAAGACAGTCAGCCAACAAAGGCACTTTGTGTGCTGCCTCGCTCACTCCTGGGCAGTGATGGGGCCAAAGGAGAAAACAGGAAACCATTAGTTGGCATGCTGGTCGAACCCACACACTAATGTGTACTACAGCCAAATGTATAATTGTTCTAATCTATTTATGAAGGAACAATACAAAGCAATCTCACGGGCAAAACGGCCAAAATGCAAACAGGAAGCTGAGGAACAAACTTGGCAGAGGATTACCAGCAAGGATATCGACTGTCTGATAAAACTGCATCTGTGGGCTGGAGAGCTTCGATCGGCAAACAAAGGCCTATGATGCACGAGTGTTTACCTGGAGACATTGTATGGAAAGAGGCTGTCAACACTACACTGTTGGCTGTCTGCTAAAAGTCAGGGCGTTTCATTTCAAATGTAATTTGCCTTTTCGACTTCACAGAACACTTAGCCACTCAGTGTTGGCATCAAAAGCAGACAGTGAGGAGAATTTAAAATCACAATAGGTCGATGAGTCTTTTATTCCAAACGTAAATTAAATGAATTAAGTATTAGGGGATAGCCATATAGGCAATTTTACTGTGTGTAAAAATGTATCTGGTAAGAAAACCTGCACTGCTCCAGCTACAAACAGCCTTGGGCAGCAGCTTATTTTTGGAGGCTGCACAGTAGGTGATTCATTTAGATTGTACACTTACTGATAGCTACTGTAGTAAACAAACTAATTTTGGTCATGAATTACTTTATAGAAAGGACTGTACGTTTAAGTAATGCAAACACGAAGACAGCGCTGGTTTATACCGAGCATGACTTAGAGATCTGAGTTCTTTATCCGACTCTGTGCAGGGAGCATATTACATAAAGGACAGGGGATTAGGCGATGGCAGCATTTGTGAAGTGAGGACAGCATGAGGAGACACGAGGAATGTAGGAAGGACTGTGGGACGGATTCTGACCCTCACCCTGCCAACAGCTGGCCCCGCCAAACTGAACTCACTCACTCCTGTCCACAAGATGAATGGAACGAACACTACGCGTGCCTGGGGGTCGATGAGGAGTGGCGACCCTTACTACTGATACTACAAAACTGAGCTCGGGCCTGCACCACTAAGAAATATCTGAGATGCTTTCTTGTTCATGGGCCTGCATCACAGCACGAGTGAAATAAGACTCTGTGGGAGGTTATCTGAAGACACAGTCCTTTTGCTATGCCTCATTTATACTTATACTTTTTAAATAGTGGACACAGTGGTGCCAAGTTAATGTCACCAAGCACACACTAAGCTTGTCTTTTGTCCAATATCCCGTTTGTTCCGGTTAAGGCATGGTCTAATTTCTGAGTGGTTTATGTGGTTCAGAGATGACGAGGGGCTTGTTTTCATTGTCGGTGTCTGGCTTTGTAATGCGACACCAGGGTGATCAACATGATGAAGTACCCATCTTTAGAGAGCCAAGAATGTCATCATCATCGGTGCACTGCTGGCAGTAAAGGATGGCAGTAAACACGTCTGGCAAATTGGCAATAACAAGAGGGGCGTTTGTGTGTCCATTTCTCTTGTGAAAGAGAGTCATCATCAAGTTATTCAATGTTGTGACACTAAAGTTTGACCGTTATTATGCGACTATATTGTTTACACATATATGTGGAGTTTGCTCTCTTGCTATAATAGTAGCCAACAAATAGTGTGTGTGCTTGGGCTGTCAGCTGTTCTTTGCTATGGCAGTGTGTGGATTCAGACGCACCTCCCTGCAAACAAACAAATATGGGTGTAACGCTTCGTGAGAATGAAACACAGGAATGGCAAATCGAGTTTGAGCGATCAAGTCATCACAGGTGTGTCAAATGCCAAGCCGGACACCTACCATCGGGGATCTCCCTGTCGCTTATATGCTGCAGGTAGGGAACCGTGTTGTCATCGCTGACTTCGGTGCTGGTCTGGAACTCCTCGAGCCGCTCTGCCGGCTGTCTCGAGGGGAGTTTGGGGCTCGACTCGGGAGAGACGCAGCATGACACCGTATTCCCCATTTCCAAAAACCGGGCGTAAGCTTCACACTATTACAGCCAAGTCCAAGCAGTGCAAATATTTGTAGCTAGCTAAAGTTAGCTTCCCTCAGCCTCACGAACATTCCCAGGCTATAGTCAGTATTATCACAGCACTATCTCTGCGTGCTAAACCGCCGCTGTCCTCCAACTCCCTGGAATCGCATTCCTGTCCATTTGTGGGTATGTAGTGTAACAGTCGAAGAGGAGTTAGCCCCGCAGGTTCACCCTGCTGGAGTAAATATGGGTCGTCGTATATATTAATCGACGTGTTTTTGTAATAACAAGAAGCAGTCAAACGAAAGCGGTCGCCAATTCATTCATTCATTCATTCATTCATTCATTCAACATGCTAGAGTTTCGCTGCTACGTAGCTAACTAGCATTATCGTAAGCTAGCTAACAAGTTAGCTTGTCTCCTTAAGTTTTTTTTTCTACTCCACATTAATTCAACTGTCGTGTAAACACAATGGACTCCACAAATTAAACATGTTACGACCTTAACCCTTCCAGTTCTGGCAAATACATTTCACGACACTTTCCAAACAACCCCAACAGATGTCTCCTCGCACTCGAATCAGTGTGTAGCCAAATCTAGCCCGAGGTTTCAGTGGCCTCCGGTCGACAACCGAGGGAAACGAGAGAAATCCAAGACTGCAGGAAAGAAAGTCTCAATGGGGTCAGATTGACCAGGCCTTCTCCTGGTTCCTCATTAGACAACCAACTCTGGTAGCCGGCCTGGACTCCCCCATCAGCGCCTCCACCCCGTCAGATTGAGCTAGACGTACTCCCCGCCGCCGCCATCTGTTGAGGAGCTCACAAAACGGCACTACTTGGCACGGATATGTTGTAGCCCCGCCCTCTTAGGAATTCCATTCACTCCAATTGGATGATAAATCAAAACAAGCTCCCTTTAAAGCCGTTCATTGGTTGAAGAAGCTGCCTGTTGTAGACGATTTAAACCGATGAAATGTATTTACAACGCTACTATTTTTGTATCATCACCGATCCACACCCTTTTTTGACAGTGAGGGCAGAAGTCCGTCGTCTATTGCACTGTATACCTGCCAATCAACGCATCCCTCCTCATTCAAGCAAAATTATTGAATGGGACATTAAAGATGTCTTTTGTTACAGATTTAAAAAATGAAATCTCAGTGTTTATGAAATATTACAGCATCTGTCTATTGGCCAGACAAATAGTTCCTTTGTGTCAAAGACAGGGACAAAAACATACTTTCTCTAGTTGGTACAAGGTGGGAAACTTCGCACAGGTATAGCTATGTCAACATTTGCCATGTAACTCCTCCTTGTCCTAATATTTAATGGAAATATGATTGTACTTTTTTTTAAATTACATTATCTGACAGGCATAGTTACTTTGCAAATAAAGACTTTACTCACAAAACACGTGATCAGCAGGATACATTAATACACACATTATGAAAATATCACCCTGATATAGACATAATGCATACTGAGTGTTTACTTTTGATACTTTACGTACACTAGTAATATTTGAATACATGGCCAAATTTCTTTATGCATCTGACTAAACGTCTGATATCGTCAACACGATTACCTAATTCTTCAAAATGGTATTAAATGTTGTTTTAATATTCTCCTCATATGTATTTGAATGTACCCTGTGCTTATGTCCATTATAAACGCAGCAGGATTTAAATTTAGTCCTAAACGTCTGCATTACCCTCCTCCGCTCCTTCTGTCCGTCATGAATGGATCATTCATCTGACTGATTGACAATGAAATGCATAGCAATCTTCAAGAGCAGTTTATTGCAACATAGCAAGTGTTTACAAAAGAGTAACAGCACTTTCAAATAATGGGCTGGTATAGTTTCATAACGTGACGATGTCGAAACAAACCGTATATAATGCATCATTTGGTGACCTTGTCTCTACAAGATACTATACAATACATGGCATTTTAAATCGATAACTTGTAAAAGTGGCAATATATAAACCCATCACATTAAAAGTTAGAAAAATGTTATTACTGTTCTAGAAATGATATATATATATACTGTATATGCTTTTACACACATGGATATCAATCAATTTCATGCACAAATGAGGCCCGTGGGTTTAAACTATTCTGGCACAGAAATGAAAACACTTTTGGGTCGGTTGGAAAGATATTGTGTAATCACATCACAAAGTTGAACTCACTATATCAAATTAACGACAAAAAAAATATTACCAGATTTTTTTTTTCAGCACCAGTACAGTATGTTTTAATTACAAGAGGTGAAAATGATAATTTTTTTGGAAGATACTTACAAAAGTTTTCATCTCAAGTATCTGATGGCACCGGTATCTAAAGGTTTTGAGTGCTACCCATCCCTACACACATTGTTACGTCCCTGGCACATTTAAGGATTCCATTAAACAGTTTCCTCTTCTCTGAAATACACTTCACAATCAGCGAGTCCAAAATTGTGGTTTCCTCATTGTTCCTGTTTTTCATTTCATTGTTTTTAAATGCATTACAAAAAGGAAACTTCATCATTGTGTTATGTCTCTACGTACATTTCTCTAATGTAACAGTGACGGACAGTAAGGAAAGCAAAACAGGGACATGTACAGCTACAGTGTATGCTAATGTGTCGTGGGTCAACATGAGATTAATCATTCAGCTCTATGAATTACTCCAAGTATGAGCTGCTGTGTGATTTCTTCAGACGGTCCAACCCTTTAATCCTCTATACACTTCAAACACATACAGTGTACTGTACAATATCAAAATGATCTTAAATAGAAAAATAAAAATGGCAGAGTTGCCATTAACCAACGATTCTTTTAAAAAATGAATACAAAAGAAACAAACAACAATTAAGGTACGCACCCTTATTGTTAGAGCGACTGATGGTGCCTCAAATTCCCCCTGATGACTGAGGTTTTGAAACTTATTTCTTAAATTGAAACAATTTGAGCTCAGTGCATTTGCTAGCTTCTGGAGTGTGCAACTAAACACCTCTGAACAGGGTCAGAAAGGTTAGTATCTTATTCCCATTTACTTCTAGTACTCATATAGTCTTAGTCTTGTAATGACAACTGAGTGAACCCCATCTGCTGAGGAAGTGAGACGTATTTGAAAGGGCTGCAAAAAGCCATTAAGTGGACCTCAAGTTAAGTTAATTCGTGAAACTACTGTTTCAAAGGACATGGATGGACTTTGATGCCGCTAAGAAACAGAGGTTACCAAGTTATAGCTTGAGCTCGAGGAATATCCATAACAAAATCCTGTCTTATACCCACAGATAGACTATTTTTGTTGATGGAGGATTCAGGTGAACCTACACTTGAACTAAACCAATACTGGGGCTGTGGATTTAACTAACACAGATCTTACCATGGGAACCAATGCCAAAAAAAAAAAAAGAAAAAAGTATCTAGTGTAGCTTGAGAGTATCATAAAAACAGTCAATATATAATAAACATGAACATTTAAAAGGCTCCAGTGGAAAGAAAATTGTGCTTTCATTTGATGAATTGGAAGATATAAACTGGTTATTGATGGAGCCGTTTAGGATCTGTCAGGCAAAAATACATCTACAGTTAAAAACACAACCGTCTGTGGCTGAGACTCAAACCACCAAAGGTTCTGCTGTGCAGTTTAAAAAAAAAAAAAAAAAGTTAACAATGAAACCGACATGTTGTGGGCCCCGACTGCTGTCAACAGACTCGCCCTTCTCTACAAACACACAACGTCAATCCTAAACAGAGTACACCATTCCAAAACATAACATCTCCAGCAAAGGCCTTTTCTCATACACTTAGCTGCCATGATGGTGGTAGGCCTGGTGGATTACATGAATACACACATACATTGTCTTCTATTATGTTACAAATATGCAAAGTTGATTTCATACAAGCCATAAGAACATTTCTCATATCAAATAAACAGAAATACACAAGGTCTACACATGCTGTAGAGTCTATGTACAGGGATATAAAAAAATAAACAGACAAGTACGTACATGTATCTTCTCAAAAACATCATAGTCCCAGAAAAGGGATCTCTTTTCAACAGGATGAACGTTTTCATGGATTATTAGTGTTAAGCTTATGTAGTTGTAGCCTGCGTCGTCTGTAGATTTCGCAAAAGAATCCAATCTGCTACATGCTCGAAGAGTGGCCCTGCAGCACTCACATCTCACATGCTGTTGTCAGCCATATTTCACAGCTACTTAACAGGCATCGCAAAACAGACGCAATATTGCAAAGCACTGAAAAGTAGTAGCTCATGGAACTGGAAGCTTACCGTGGCACAATGAGATTTGGTGTTACATGACTCAGTAGCTGTGTTTTTGTACAACCTGGATGATCACTTCTTCCTTTCAGGCATCACTCTCATCTGTCACATTTACCTTGTGCAGTTTACGGCTGACATCTGCGGACACAGCCAGCCACTGTTACAGCGACGCACCCAATTACGCGGGACCACGAACGCACCTGAATGCCCATTAAAATTGTGCTTTGCCTTGAAAAACGACTCGCGTCTAATTAAGTACGGTGTTTTTCCGCAACAACCAGGTTGGGTTATGATTCCAACATATAGATTTGTTTTCACTTCCGGATAGTTCAGATAAGCGGGACCTTACGTTGCCTTTATGGGCCTCCTGCTGAGCTGGTGAGTAAAGTTATCAGGACAAACAGACTGTTGGACAAAGCTGTAAAGGTGAGGCCGTAAATCTTTCTTTAAACCGCCTCTGTTGAAAAGCTTCTTTGTTATAGCATCTCTGACTATTGCCTGTGTCAAAGCTGTAAAACAATACAAGTGAACTGAAAGCAGGACATCACAGTATGATACGTCCATGTGACCGCGGCCATCCACTATCTGCTGACTCGCGGTTCCACGTCCGTCACGATTGGCAGTTGGCAGCATCTTTCAGAACACTCAGAAAATAATAACTTGTTTGTGCCCAATTAGTCGCCGCGTCCGCTGTACAGAGTGGTCAGAGTTTTAAGAAGCTGGCTCACGTCAGGATCAAGTAGAGATTCGCAATTCAGTCAAAGCCTTTAACTGCAACTGACTGAGCTGGCCGACAGAGTCCCAACCGTCGCACAAATGGTTTTAGGATAAAGTATGAACACAATTAAAGAGTTTTCATAAGGACTTTTTACAAACTGGGTCTTGCTGTTGGACCGAACTCACCACCATGAATGTGAAGCTGCACCGCGGCAAAAGAAAAGGAACTCTTGATGGCAAGGCAAACTAAAATGCAGGTAGCCACAGCAACAGCGCGGATGCTTCGAGGACAACTGGTCGGGCATTATTGCTCGCATAGTAAAACACAAATGCTCGACTGGGCCGATAAGGTCGATCAAGTGTGAGCCTCGCGCAGCCGTGGACAACACGGAGGTTCCTTTTGTTGAAAGAAGATGTAAAAATAATATTTCATCTGCCTCGCTGGACTCCAGTTATACTAACTGATGCAACATGTCGCCTGTTTCAGCAGCTGGTTTTTACCCTTTTAGTGACGGTTTGAGATGATACAGTTTTAGTTAGCACTTTGCTAAGTCTATCAGGAGACCTGGCTGATAGACACGGATAGACCTTGGTACATACAGGCCTTTTCTCTGTAGTGAGCTTGGAATGATTTAGTGTATTTTAAATATATTTTTCTGACAGCCTGCTGAAGAGAAGCGTGGAAGAGTTGCGAGCAGAGCCGGATTAGGGCGACCTCATCAAGAAGAGCCGGCTGCGTGCAGACTGGAAGGCCAGGCAGGCAGAATCAAACAGTCAAAGTATTTGAGGAGAACTGAAATGCTACTTTGCCCAGCTCAGTTTTCAGGACAGTAACTACTCAGATTTATGGCAGTAAAGGTCTTTAAGAGCTTTAAGTTCTTCGATTAGTGTCTTGTTTTGGTTCTCCAGGACGGCGACTCGGTTCTCCAGACACTTAACATACTCCTTCTTCTTCCTGCGACATTCACGGGCTGCTTCTCTGTAGGAGGGATTAGACACAGTTGGTCTTTCTTACTCAATTGGGACTTGCCCCAGGCCGACCGATGCACATTGTGACACATTTCAGTCACCAGCTTGGATATTTGAAATCACAAAGCAAAGCCACCACTGACACCGTACACACAGAGACACAGACTCCCAGCCTGTTCATACCTGTTCTTCATGAGGCGGACCTCCCGTTTGCGGGTCACCTCCTCAGTAGCGCCCTGGGTGGGGAGGGCGGGGGATGAGGCCATGACCACCCCAGGGGCGATGGTGCTGGCAGGCGCTGCTCGGATCTGATATGCCTGGACGTCACCGGACGCAGCTGAAAGGTGCGGTTGGCAGAGAGCGGATGTTAAAATGAATAAAACCACTTGTCATTGAATTGTTTATCTTATGAGATATCACTGGTTTCAGCCCACTTCATTAATACAGTTGATGTAAACACAGCACGCTCTCACCTTGGACCACCACCTGGTTACTGGGAACCAGTATCTGCTGGCCGTCGCTGGTCTGTGCGTACTGGAGGATGGTGGCTCCAGGCTGGGCGGCTGCTGCTGCGTTGGTCATGGTCAGAGTCTGAAGGCCCTGGACTCCATCTGTGCCATTATTAGCCAACTGAATGGCCCCGCCCTGCGTGATCGCAACTGTGTGTTTGGTGAGAGGAACAGATGAGCGAGGAGAATGAGAGAGTTTATCAGGAAAAATAACAAGCATTAAAAATATGTTTATTAATATTATGGTATGGTCATATTTCTTTTTGTACTCCAGGCAGGAAGAAACGGCGTGATTAACTTTGCTTTAACTCCTTTAACCTTGTTTAACCACGATGCATCAAGTCATATTTTGATTATTAAGCTGCTTTGACTGTTCAAGTGATCCGTTGCCAACAGGCAGAAACTGACAGATACACAGCGTTAACGCAGCCAAAGCAGCCTGTCCTCCCTCTACCAGCCTCACCTGTCAGACAGTGAGGAGCACAGAGGATGAATGATAGCGACAGATTTGCATGTTCCCCACTAGCGTCGTCATGTTTGAACAAGGCCTAACAGGTTGACTTCACCCCCCCTCCCCCGCTGAGCCTACTTTCACCTACTGTATTGTCCGCTGCTGGTCTGATAGATGGGTGTGGGGACAGTAACCGTGGTGATCGCGGGCGTGGCGGCAGCAGCAGACGAGTCCTCTTCGGCTTTTTCCTCCTCGATGCGAGGGACAGCCGGTGCATCGGATGAAAGGTCGTTTAAGATTTTCCTGTTGGGATAAACAAGTGTGGGAGTTACTGAATCAAATCATCCCCGCTGTTTCTGGTTTACGAAAATGAAAAATGAAAAACTTATTTTCCTGATTTTAAATACTATATTTCAAATATTTTTGAAATATATGAAACTATTTATAATTTGTATTACTAATTAATTACTAATACATATCCATAGATTTGAATGAATATCCCAAAGTATTACTGAATTAACGTTACCCTGTCAACACAATTGCTCGTTAATGACAACCAAAAGGTGATGTGAAGATGTGAAAGATGTGCTCAAATCCAAATATCATTTGTGAGTTCTGTCTGACCCCAGCCCAGTTATCCACCCTCTAACACATGCACACATATAAAACTGACCTGTATGACGGACGCCGTGACAGGATCTCCCTGCGCTTCTGAGAGTCAGTCACACTGTCGACCGACTCCTGTGAATCCTCGCTCTCCGCTATGGTGGAGATCTGCGACAAACAAACGGAGCAACAAATCAATAAATAAATAAACGCAATCAATAAATGATCCAAACAAACTTTCTGACCTTATGTTCTGATCACTGCAGCTAAAATATAAAACACCTAAAACTTGGTGGGTGTGTGTGTGTGTGTGTGTGTTTTCACCTGTACGGCCTGGACCTGCGGGGACTGGATCACAGATGGCTGTGCAGCCTGGATGACGCCGTGGACCTGAACCGTCTGGCCGTTGGGAAGCTGTACCAGTGTTACTGTGGGACCTGTTGCCGAGGCGTGGCCCGTTGTCATGGATACCTGAAATTCAGAGGTGATGTGACTGTGGCTGTCTGCTATGCGGACTTTAACATGGACTGTTAAACGTTTGTGGCGCTGAAAACAATATAAGTGAACGTTGTTCATTGAACATGTGCACCCTTACTTCTAAACTTAACCAAACTGCTGAAGGCCACAGCTTGCCTGGACTGGAAGAACTGGTCGTCAGCATCATCCATTACCTGTGCCAGGGTAGCGATCTGTGCCGGGGTGATCTGCTGGCTCTCTGTCTCAGTCACAGCAGTCTCCACCCCTTGCTGAGCCTCCACTGCTGACTCCATCTTCATTGGGTGAGCTGCGAACGGAGATTTGAAGGGTCAGGATATGAAACGGGCACGTACGAGCAAACACAGTGGACTTCGGAGCGTACTGAAGGAAAACAGGTAGAGATTTATTACATTTGAACGCCAGAAGTGCCAGAAATGCTTTGAATAACCTGCCAGAAATGATGTCAACTAAATACCACCTCTGAGAAAAAAATCCTTCTTTTCTGGATTAGTTTCAGGAATGTTCCTGACTGATTCCTCCCTCCGTGTTTTTCCATCTCAGTTATGCAAAAACATCACACAGAATGTTCACTGTCGGTTCTTTGGAGGTTAAGCACATCTGTAAAGTACCTATTAAATGTCCTTGGACGTCTTGTACTGTTCCACTGGATGGTCTGACGTAAACAGTCTATGGTTCAAGTTAACGTCTCTATCAGCTTTGGCCGGGTGGTGAGTCATGATCGCAGGCGGGACAATGTGTTTTCTGAGGCAGACTGGGGGTGTGAACTGTTCTGTGCAAGTTAAATCACACGTGCTGCTATTCTTTTCCACCTGTTAGCCGGTGGAGCTGCTGCCACCGACATCGTCTCCTCTCTGTTTTAGTTTGCTTGGGACAGATCGCGTTTCAGGTCCCACGGGTCCTTTTTCACACCAGGTCTGATTGTCCTCCGGTCTTTTCAAGTTAGGTTTCCTTATTAAATTAACTGCAGAGATCTTAAAAAAAACCTAACAGTCATTTCCAATCATTCAGGAATGTTTGACTAACCTCAGAAAACTTTTCCGCAATCATAAAATGTGGGGAATTCCCCGGGTGGCAACGGAGTTTAAAACCGTTCTAGGCTTTCACTGGGAGAGTTGAAGCTTTTCTTCCAGACCTGCATAGCAGTGCAGCTGTAAAATGAACTATAAAGTTATAGGTACTAAATTGGAAAATGTGTGGGAAACTGGATGTGGGCACATCTGCGTCTGTTCGTTATTCGTTACGTGGTGAGGCGCAAAACTCGGAGGAACTGTCTGAAAACTGCTCTTCGCGGGCCAAAACGCAACCAAATGATTTCGATGAGCGAAAGACATGAAGGAGACGCCACCGTCTGAGTGCTGGCTGTAGGCAGACCATAATCATTGTGGTTATGCAACTCCATGCTGTAATTCTGCAGTGAGACCTTTTCATGTTGAGATAACTCCCTCAGAGGACAGGACGGTTCTACAGTGATCTTTATTACACCACTATTATTATTGTTATTATTATTATTATTATTGTCATTATCAGTTGCAATAACCCTTGAAGAATGAAAACAGAATGATTTTCTTTGGTTTAATAAATACTTTATTATAACTTCACTATACAATGTCCTATTTTCTTAACAGTACTAACACTGTAGAAGGAAATCTTTTCATAAGAATGCATATTATATTTGAGAGTGACGCTAAACTGTCAAATTAAATAGCCTGAATGAGCAAACGTGCATGGTGTGATAACTACTAACCATTTTAAAATATGCACTTTATGGCCAAAACAGTGTGTGGCGACACGCTGAGTTGATGCAAAGAGCCACAGTACATACGAAAAGCAAAGCATTTTAACTGAGAAGCAGTGAGAGAGAGGGACAGACGGCTCTCCCCTGCGCTACAGCCTTCTAGCACCACCGTGAACAACCGACATGCTCTGACAGAAGCTGCGAGATTGCAGGAACACTAGCTTGATCTGTAACATTACTCAGACTCTGCCCCCAGCGTCCAGTGTCTCTCCCGTGTTCAGTCAGACCTGACATTTGCACCTGACTCCTTTACATCATTTTATCAGTGTGAATGATGCCTTTAACAGCCAGCCCCAGCCAGGTCGCGTATCACCTAACTGCATCTTGTTGTCACCTGGAACCACCCTGGAATTAATTAAATTAAAAAGCTTGACAAACTGTGATATAAAGTGGGATATTCACACTAATAATCCCTCATATAGAGTTTGCAGTAGTACTTCTAGATGAACAATAATCATATTAAAAATGAAAATAAAACTGATATTAGCAAATGAGCTGAAAGGCTTGAAAAACATTGCTGCAAAATATTATGAGAAAAATACACTTTTCAAATTTGTTAACAACAATTTTACTAATTTTAAGAACATAAAATAAAGCGTTGTTGATTTTAATAATTAAAAACATTTTAACTATAATAATAATAATTTGGGGGGGGGCTGTTAGTGACATTTGTCACACCTCTCAACCAGATGTCACACAGTTTAATTAAACTCTATAGGAAACTAAAAAGCCTTCTGGTGAAGACACAGCTAACTGTTGGGTGGCACACGCGTGGACACTGTAGCTCTGATCTAGCAGGCGACCTGCGAACATCACCACGACTTTACAGAAGCGTTTTGGCCTCAGAGGTGTGATCTCCGGCTGACTCGGGGCTGTGCGGTGAGCGTTGATCTGGGACGTGTTGTTCACTGTGATCTCACACTGTGCGTAGCTTCTCTCCGCCGCATGATTGGCTTTACACATTTCTCCCTCTGCTTTTCAAAAATCACTCGGATGCTCCGTGTGTGACAGCGGAGCCACATGGCCGGGGCAACGCCCCCTTAAACGCACACCGGTCACATCCCGGGAGATAAGAAACTCTTAAAACTTGATTTAACCGCAAACACAAGGTGCGAGTTCAGTCTCCGGGCCCGAGTTCGTGTTTGCAACGTGCAACCAAACGAGACGGCCTGCAATGGCCGATTTCTGTACACAACAAATGAATGAAGAGTCGCAACAAGAGTCACTGATCACGCTGAGCTGAAATGATCAGGTGGGGGCATCACGAGGAATATGAATGAGAGCGCAAACATCACATCAAGACGAGCGAGTGATGGAAACAAACGCACATGTTGCGGCTAATGCACTGAATGCGCCGTTAACGGGAAAACGGCGCAAACCTGCGCTCTTACAGTCACAGCATCATTTGACAGCAGAGCGTACGAACGACGCTAAAGTCCAGTGACAGTTTCCGATGTGTTAACACGCAAACTGTCTCTCCCGGTTCACTATCAGAGCCACACATCTGCTCCGTCCCTGTCAAAGAGCCGCAGCCTCCCCTCCCTCCATCCTGCTACAAACACACCGCGGCGCCATGATCTCTTTGTTTCCTCCGGGCCGAACCCGACCAGACCGACACTTTCTACGGCCGCGTCCGGTGTCTCTGAGCCCCGGACACCGCTCCGTCCTTACCGATACAGACTCCCTTCGTCACTCCCGGGCCTCCGGAGCTCCACTTTTATTCTGGCCGACACGTAAGAGCCCGCGTCAGGCTACACCTCCGCCGCGTCACCGGGAACAACAACACGGAGATTGGAGAAGGACGAGAAAGCAGATGGCGACACTGGCCGGAACTTGCCGATGTGCGGGCGAAGATGGGCGAAAAAGGCCGAGCGGGAGCGGATCATAACGACACCCTTATGCCTCGTGGAGCGTCTTTCAAAATGCCAATAATTCACAGAAAGCAGTTCATAAGAAGTTTAATAAGCCTTTTAATAAGTACAACAATAATCTGTTTGCTAAATACTAACATCATAAAATGAATTGCAGACCGGTTAGTAGACCTAAATCACATGAAATTGGTGTTTCAGCGGGTCTGTGAATAATCCTGAATAACTTGCTTCAAATTTAAGATTTGCTGCTGTTATTTATAGAGAGTCATATTTATATTGAGCTGTGAAGTGATGGCCAGTGATTTAATGTCAAATGTAGGAGGACAGAGCAGGCTCTAAGTGTTTCTTATGGCAGCTAGAAGAATCCACGGACCTGAGCGATGCAGCACAGTTTGCGTTTTCATCAGGATGGCGGTCAAGGATGGATCAGTTACCTGTGAAAGTACACGTAAGGCCTTTTTTCCGACATTCAAAAACGTTGTTGACAAAAGTTGGCTCCCTGTTTCTGAGTGAGGGCGTGCCTGCCATGGTGTGCCCTTCAAATGGATTCATTGCCAAATCCAAGGAGAAGACACATTTCAGGACATCCTTTATTATCACAGCACAGTAACACTACGTGCTGTGAGAGATGCCATGGATTTTTAAAATCAGCTGTTCTATAGGAGGCTGACTGTAACCACACTGATCTCCTGCTACACGTCATTGTGAGATGGCTGAGTAAGGGTCCGTGCTGAACAGAGCAGATTGAACATGTCCGGTCAGACTTTGACAAACTGCTTCATAACTTCCCCTCACTGGAGCCAGTTGCTCGATTCACGTGCTTTCCATTTGGTGAAAGCACAAAGGCTGGTTCCCTGAACAACTATATTTTACAATCACTTGTCTGCGCTGGGTCACTGCAGCCTGACATTCAGTTAAAGTACCCACGCAGGATGTGCTACCTCTCTGAGTGCATTCTTCACCTTGACTTATTTGTTAGAGTCAGACTTTTCACACTTACTCCTGCTACTTAACAGTAATCACCATTTACATGCATTTTTTCATGGCGTGAAAGCCACAGCGTCTGTCAAGGGGTCGATTTTGGTGAGATCATTCTCACTGTAACCACCAGAGGGAAGCAGAAGACTATTCTAAGGTCTGCGGGTTCAAGGAATTCAGATTAGATTTGAAACACGAGATACTCAAAAGTTTTGAAGGGATATCAGATAATAGATTCATTTTTAAAACATTAATAAGATCTTGCAATGAAATGCAAGCAGATTTCTCTCATGCATCACTGTGATACTGAGGAGACTGAGCTTTATTTGTCCAAATGATCATCCCTCAACTGGGGATCAAAACCCTTTTCGTACAATCTAATCAATCTAAACAGTTCCCTTCGAAACGGGGAACTTGATTGAACCACGGTACAAGATTCTCCACCACCCAGCAAAGAATACTAAAAATGCGTCCACTATGTTTATAGCAGACACCACTGCCATGCAAAAACACATAGAAACAGCCAATATAATATATATCTGTCTTTATTCACAGTGCCGTCATTCGGATGTGACAAATTACTGTGCTGTAGACAGTCGGGGAAGGGATATGAGAAATTCAACAAAAGCCCAAAAAAGTAAAATGTTTCCATTTGAATTAGAAGCTGTCTTTTCAACATATTCAGTCACATATGATCTGACTTCAATCACCTTCTGTCTTTCATGGAACCAGAGGAGCTGGACGCTGGACAGAGAGAAAGGCACCTTGTTCTTTGTCTCTCCTCCAGATGGTGGCGCTGCAGAGCTGCGCAAACCCTCTGACCATGTGCTCGTCGGTCTCCGCCTCCCCTCCTCCTCCCAAGTGACAGAGAGCTGCTGGTGTGTCATCACGCAGATATGTGGAGTTTATCAAGGCAATTCCTTTTATAATCCTCCTGATGCTCGTTGCCGGTGTTTTATCTGTTTAATAGCATTTTACTGCTACACGCCATAAAAAACACCCTTTTTATTGTGACACCAAACACATTGTTTGGGGAATTGACCCTGCCTGGGTAATGAACAGCAGTGAATTTGCAGCCAGTTATAAAAAAAAAAAAAAAAAAAGGAGGGGACGAGGGTGGAGGGGCTAAAGGAAGGGGGGAACAATTTTGACCCAGAGAGGAGGGGAGGAATATTTTACAGGAGGGGGGAGGAGGCCTATTCTTCACGTCCCATTAGAGGCTTCAACACAACTGGTTTTTAGCTGTTTTCTAATTTCGCAGACCATTTATCCATTAGTCAACATTCATTTATAGGAATCAAACATAAAAAAAAACAAGAGTGCAACATTTAAATGATAGAAGGTATAGAAATACAAATGAATTGAGAAACTTGAATATATGAGTAGAGAGACGTGATGAATGCAGAGGCTTCCAAAGGTCACAGAGGCTATATACAGGTCACAAAGGCTCATTCAGTGGTTAATGATGATTCTACTCTGAATCATGGCCTTCACCGACTAAACACCTATGGGAGCAACATAATAGAGAGCAGCCTGCACCATCTGATCTGGTGTCGCTATCAGCAGGACACCGCTGTATGTCTGTTCCTTCAACCGCTTTTGCAAAAATCAAAAGGTTTTCTGCTCTGATGGGTTTTTTTTTTTTTTTTAGATTCGGACACAAAAGCTTCCTGGCTGTGGTCAGGAAACAGCCACGAACAAGGTTAAAACAATGTTAACTGTTGCTAGAAAACAGAGTGCCAACACTACAACTCCCAGCTGAGCTGAATGTTTGATTAACCCGTTCAGTGACTTCCATCCGCAGGCTTTGTTGCAGTATCACAGCTCTTCCTTCTTGACCAATAAACGGTCAAGAGTCATTGTTTCCATAACCAGTTTTTGGGCATTGTTGCTTACATTTAAGCATGTTATTTCAAAGCATTTACAGTCAGTGTCACAAATAAAGATATGTTTGCCCTCAGGAAGAGAGGAAGAGGAAGAGGAAGAGACCATTTGGATGTTGGCGCCTTGAAACCTAAAGGTGGCACAGAAGAGTTCTCAAGGTTTTGGGGATACAACACATGATGAAACAAGACTTTGATCAAATGCGGCTGCACGCGCAATAGGTTCTGCATTATAATCTAACATCCAGTATAAATTGGGCATTATTTTCCCCAAATGCTCTGTGCTCTTCTCTCTGTGGCTGCTGTTGTCCAGTTCTAGACCCATAAAGTCAGAAGATGCCCTCAGAAATACGCTGATGCGAGTGCAAACAGGTGAGCATTCCGCCGCCGAGCTCGTATTTCACAACATGTTCACGTTTGACGTTTCTCATGAGCCGCATCTCCGTGTTTGCGTTCTGCGTTTCAGGCAGGCAAGGTTTTCAATTGTCAGTGAATTCAAACCCCTGCTGCTCATTTTCACTAACACTTGGAGTGTTGATGACACTTTCACAAGAAACCGCGAAAGGTTACCTTCCCGACAATCCCTCAGCTGTGTGCGCTGAGTGTTCAGCAGCTACAGACACTTCATTTTGCAAATGTCCTTTGAGGGGATTGTATTAAAAAAAAAAAGAAATGTATTTGTGGAACTCGATAATAGACGGTGAATGATTTATTAAAATGGAGAACTTTTATAATTTTGACTTTAGGAGGAATACAAGGGAATATTTTAAAGATGGAGAAGGAAATGTGTTCCTCATGTAGAAATAAAACCGATTCAACATGCGCACACTCACAGACAGACAGACACGGAAAGAGAAAGAATCAATAGAGGCATTTGGTCTATTATCATAAACACACACTGTGAGTGAGTGTGTGTATGTGTGTGTGTGTGTGTGTGTGGGAAGAATGGTGTTTTTATCTCCAGATGGTTGACTGAGACTTGGCGGGTTGGTACAGAGAGTCAGAGAGAGAAAAGCAGGCAGAAGGCGTCTTTTCTACTTGAGCTCGACTAAATGTGTGTGTGTGCGTGTGTGTGTACCATGTCTGCCAACCTGCCTGCCTGTGTGTGTGTGTGTGTGTGTGTGTGTGTGTGTGTGTGTGTACATGTATGTCTGTCTGCATGTGTGTGTACGTGTGTGATTGACCTTGAGGAAGGAGGCTCAGTTGGAGGAGAGAGGGATGAGGAGCCCACCTCCCCCCGTCACCTCCCTCACCCCCTGCTGTGCCTCCCCCCGGGTAAAGAACGACTGGCTTCTCATCCTCCTCCTGTCCTCTCCTTTCTTCCTCTCCCTTCTCTTATTCATCTCGTTTCACTCCTCTTTTCTGCTTTTATCTCCTCTACTCTCCTTTCATATGCTTTTTTCCTCTCCTCTTCTTCCCTCATTCCTTTTTCTTGTTTCCTCTACGCCTTCGTCTCCTCTCCTCTCCCTTTCCCCCCACCTTGTCTCCTTGTCTCCTCTCCTTTCATGTCCTTGTTTCCTGTTACCTCTGTTCCTGTCCTCTTACAGTTTTCTGTTTTATCTCCTCTACTTGTTTCCTTTCCTTTCCTCTCCTCCTTTATCTCCTCTCCTGGCCTGCCCTGCCTCCTCTGTACTCCCCCTCTCATCTTCCCTCCTTGTTTCCTCTCTTCCTTTATTTTATCTCCCCTCTCCTCCCCTCTCTGCATTCAATAACTGTGAATTCCTCCAACAGTCCCTTTCAGCAGCCAAGGTGTTTTGCATGAAAGAGAAGAAAGGGGAGAGAAGAAAAGAAACACAGATATGTCTAAAGAAAGAGCGAGAGGGAATCAAATGCCAAACTAAAAGCTCTTTGAAAAGCTGTGGAGACTGCAGGATGTCCAGGGGGTAATTTAAAAATCCTGCCACGGGAAACAGTCAAAGAGAAGGTGTGACAGTCCGTCTGCAACATGCCTCATATTCACAAAGGGTCCGAAAACAGCGCTTTGATTCCTTCACAGCACTTGTATCAGCATGTTTCACTGTGTCACTGTGTGTTTTCTTTCACATGATTTGGTTTTGTTCTGTTGCCCTTCGAATAATGAAATGGATGTGGATTCTTCACAGCGCTCGCACGCTGTCTGTTCAGTCTCTGGTGAAAGTGCACTTAACTCACCTCAGTTGGAATATGTGTCTGCCTGTCCTCTGCGCTCTGGCACTTTCACCTTCCCACACACAGCGCATGCTTTACAGTAAAAGGGATACATGGGAACATTTTGGTAGTTTTACAGAAGAAAGCAGCATCTTTGTCTTCAGAGCAACACTGAGACCATTCACCTCATCACAATCAGACATTAGTAACTATTAAAAATCACTGAAAGGGGCTGAATTTAATAATCCTGACCAAGGGTGTAGGTTTGGTTTCAACGTTGACAGGGACGGATGAAGTGATCGAGGCGTCTGTTAAAGATTTTGAAGGCGCCGTTTTATCATAGACTGAAAATTCAATGACAGATCGCTGGGCAGTGCTGGGATGAGAGGAAAAGTGCTGGTTTACAAGTCCAAACGCAAGCGCTTCTAAATCAAAGGATGCATTTATTAACCAGCGCGCTCATGTCAGGACATTGCACTAGCAGAGAGCTTAATCATTTTTAAATACGTGAATGATTTGCCGACAAAATCTGCAGGGGGAAGCGCTAACAGCTGTTTGCACTTGCAGCTATCAGTCTGTCTCTTAGCTTTACTCAGTGCTGTCCATGGTTCTGAAACAACAGCGGCACTGTCTCAATGATCTAACGTGGCTTCACTATGATACAAGCAAGTTTTCTCAAATATTGGTATGGGTATGTCACTAAAACCTTGACGAAAAAAAAATCGAAAATCAAAATTGTGATCAGCTGTCTATTCTGTTTGCCGCAACCAACTAGAGCACAACAAACAGATGCAGGTGAGGCCTAAAGTATCATCTAATAGCACTATAAAAGTTCAATAGTACAGCATATCCCGTTGTTAAAACTGAAAGTTACGAGAGCATGAAAAGATTCTTCTTTACTATGAAATCATTTGCAGACCTGTTTGCGTGTTTGGCAAACATTTATTTCAATTTTCTTTCTTCTTTCTTTTTGCACTGTAAAAGGGGATGCTGATACACTGTCGTGAATTGAGTATTTACTTTTTCCTCTTTTTTTTTTTTTTTAAAAATAGATTTTTACTTAAAGAGACAGGCCCAGAGCATGCTTTAAGGCATGTACAATCTACAGACACCCGCTGATGTCAGCAGCCGAGGAAATGTATGTTTCTTCGACCCTTAGGGCTATGCAAATATGGAAGACATAATTTGCCCTTATAATACTGCGTCTGTGCTATTCTGGGCTGCTGCAGCAGTAACATAAACACTGTTAGACAGAAATTGTGGAAAAACACATATTTGTGACTATCTGAAGAGCTCAAGGGTCCTCTCTAGACGTTTCCTAGAAAGTAATGTCACATGCGATAAAAACATGCATGAATACATTGAAAGTGGCCAAATAAGGATGCATACTGAGCGGTTTCACTTCATAAGCAGTGACACAACTATAACTTAGTGATGAACACCCCACATATATGGCATACTGTACAAGTGTTGTTTCTCACACACATATACCTATGTAAAGTTTGACATTCACTCTTTTGAGTGTGATGTCTGTGTGTGTGTGTTAGGCTTGGTAGGAGGATCAGTGCAAATCTTTAAAAAGATCCTCCATATGGAACATCGGACGATGTTCAAATGCTTTGGGTTTGTCTGCTCCATCCATCTTCTCCTTGTTTCCACTGTGACCTTTAAAAGAGTGGAGGAGGAGACACAAGAACAGGCGAGAACAGACCTTTAGCAATAGAGTTTATCTTTATCTTATAACTGTCTCCTTTAAAGCTTGCTGTGAGTGTTCACTTCTTAGACTACTGCTCCTTGCTGTTTAAGAGATGTTAGTCCTTCAGTAGGTGCAGTGATGTGATGTAAATGATCCATGGAGGAGATATGTGATTAAATGAGGTAGGCCTGTTCCTGGTTGACCCTTTACTACACCCTCCCCAGTTACTGTCGCTATGCCTGTCTAGCTTCTAGTACGGCTCGTGTGCAGATTTCAATTTAACCATGAGAACTGGCTTAAATCTCCAGCTCACTCCTTCGACATTTAAAACCCTGCAAAAAACCCTATAAAGCACTGATGCAGCATCGATGATCCATGCAGAAGAAAGTGAAACCCAGAATGCATTGTTTTTGTTCGCCAGCATGCTTTACTATGAAACAATGAACCTTGACTGTTTCTGTCTAAAATAGAGTAATGCCATGGCTATAGAGACTGTCCTCCAAAGAAGGAACGACAGGGTCAGTCATTTTAGCCGGTCCCCCAAGACAAATTAATAAGTTACAAAATCCTCTAGAGGCTGTAGCAGCTCTGACGGGAGCAAACGAGGTCCACGTAGGGAGAAGGCTGGTGTGGATGGATGGATCAATAAAACATTGGAGGAACTCCTGAGAACTCCGACCAACAGGCCTTTTTCTGTAACGTAGCCCACATGCTGAGGTCACAAGGTTACTACTGTAGAGCTGACTAATACGTGCTAATGCCAGATCAGATAAAAACACAGCCCAGCAGCCCCAAAGCTTGACAAGCCTGTTATTGCTGCTTACAAATCGAATAACCAACCAACCAGTTTGGTTTGCTCTCCAAAAACTCTTTATCACAATTAGAAAAAGAAAAATAAACACAAAGAAGGTAAGAACAAAAATCCATGCACTATATAAAAACCTAGATAAAGCGAGTTTGGAGTGGTTTTTCACATCTTATATCCCTGATGTGTATTTTCATGTACTGACAAGGAGCTTTATTACTGCTTTGCATCCACAGAAGAAGAAGAAGGCGTCTAGTTTTTCTGTCTGTGCATCCTAGTTTCTACATTTAATGTCTGGGAAGAACGGCTCCTCATTTCCCCTGAGCGGAGACTGAGTGCATGCAGAGGAGGAGTGGGAGGCGAGAGGAGGCGAGCAGCGAAGGCCTTTGCAGGGCTATTTTTATGAGGCACATAATAAAGATATGGAGATGAAGCATCTATATGCTACCTGAGGACCTTCTCTCTGCTCCCAGTCTGGCCCGACAACCTCCTCTCTTGTTTCTGCTCTCCGGCTCCCGTGGAGGATAGAGAGAACAGGCTGAGATGAATGAGAGTAATAACCCTACTGTCAGGAGAGAGAGAGCAGCGGGGAGGGTCATGATGGTGTAAACACCAGAGCGAAAGCTTGCAGGTCTGCGGTTCTATTTTTACTATGGCACAGGGGGAGGAGGAGGGAGGCGAAGATGGGGAGGAGAAAATGGGATGGAGGGAGGGAAGAGGAAGTGGTATGAAAATGCGAGCGGTGCATTATTCATGGACCCAGTTGAGGAGCATGGGCAGCGGCTGGGACACCATACAAGCCTGTACACACACGTTAGGGTTTATACTTAAGAGAGCAATCATAAAAATGATGTAATTCTCAGTCAGACCTGACGCATTTAAGATCATTAACAATAACATGGAATCAGACAGAACCACGGCCAACATCACCTGCTCTGCTCTGCAGCTGTACTGGGCTTTTTGGCCTCTTTTAGTTCATTGTTTTGGTTTAATAATACAATTGCCGGTGGTCTCTAGCAGACAAACCCACTGCACACTGTCTGCTTAGTACCGAACAACGTAATTATCAACTAGCTTGTATAGAATGTGGAACATCGATTAGATAAAGAGGCAAGACATTGTTCTGAGGAGCTGGTGGAGTTAACAGGAGAGCGAACTTTGGATGATAATTCATCAGGTGAACATAAACACACAACCCCTTTTAAATAGACATGTTTTCTGCTCTTAGGTGGACAAATTATAGCAAAATACAAACTTTAAGTCAGTTTATCAGACCCACAGCTGATAAGCTACTCCGAACACACCCCCTGTCCTTCTCCAAACGAGCTAATACAGTGATATATAGGGTGTTTCCAAATACTCTTAAATACTTTAAACTCTATGTTAAGTTTTTTGTAAAAAGTGCGCTATTGCTCAAGTGTGAGCTATATGGGGATGTTGATATGACAGCCAGGCAGTTGGTTCAAACAATTCAAACATCACAAAGTCAAAACTAATTCCCTTACTTAATATGACCAAAATATCAGTCAGATGGCAGTTAATTCACATTTATTATAAAAAAATACAACAGAAGGCAAATTGTATTGTGTCTGTTTCATTTATATGTATTTTTATGTGTTCGTGTTTAGATGATGTGCTCTTGACCATGGACTGGTCTTCTTGGGTCATACATACGTCTCACATTTCATAGCAACTTTATGGATTTATTCATGTTCACATCTGATACTCTGCCATCCTCCTGTGTGGTTGTATCACTGTCCTGCGCTGTCCTGTGCGTTTGTCAGTGTGTGTTTGTTCACTGATGCCATATTATTTACATGGATGAGTGACCTTCACAGGGTCGTGTCACGCTCGGTAAAACCCTCTGTGCTGTTACTGTGCGCAGTTCTCAGCCCTCTGCTCCCTCTTCCAGACTGGCATGAATATCATGTTTCCTCACGTTGGAGCTTCAAGAATCACCACAGCTTTGTGTTACACAAAGAAGTCTCACAAGCTCACATGACAGTGAGGTTCAGCGCTGGGTTTGTTGTATAAATAGGCTCTGCCTGCTAATGTGATGGGATGTAGGCCTGATAAATATACTCCAGGGTGCCATGAAAATAAACAAAAAGGACACTATAGAACTGGGAGACATTATCTCGACGACTGACATGGACCACTGAGACGTATTTAAAGGAATATTATTCTGGAACTACAGCTGTAAATAAGACACCTGTACACATGAAATCACAACATATAATCTACATGCAACATGTTAATTGCTGCTGTAGCTCAGTGTTTCTCTTGGACAGAGCCAGGCTAGCTGTTTCCCTGTTTGCAGTCTTAATGCTAAGCTACGCTAACCCGCTGCTGGCTCCAACACCATATCTTCCATGCAGACAAGAAAGTTGTGCTGAAGATTGTATTGTATTGTATCTTTTGTCAAGACATTTTAAATTTATGTTTTGCTTTCTGCAGTCCAGCATTTCTCCAAATGTTGCCCTGTTGCTTTAAAATAAAGTAGTTATGCTAATTAAAGATAACAAAAAAGAGCAAAAACACATTGACATGTATCGGAGCTGAGCAGAACAGAGTTAATTTGATATATGTATGTATTCATATGAGACAATAGGCATTGAAGACTGATTTCACTATACAAGAGTTTTAATAATCTCCACTGATAATCAGGTGTGAGGATTTACACTACTCACAATAAGTTAGGGATATTGTTATTTACATGAGTGCTTTTCCTATTTGGTCTGAATTTTAATGAAATAAGTAAAAGTTCCCTTTGATATTACTAATAATGAATGAGAAGAAACACCATTTTCATTAGTTTAATATTTATTACCCCAAAAATTTAGACAATAACATGGATAGCCCCAAATAACAAAAATTGACAATGTCAGTAGCGGGTGTTTCCACCATTTTCCGCAATGACAGCTTGACAGCGACGTCTCATGCTCCTCACTAGCCTCATGATGTTGTTCTGAGGCAATGCGTTCCACTCTTCCACAAGTGCTACACGCAGTTCTGCCAGGTCACGTGGGGGTGGGGTACGATCATCCAGTCTCTGCTTCAGCTTCAGCTGGTCCCAGACGTGCTCTATGGGGTTCAGGTCAGGGGACATTGCTGGCCATACCATATGAGGCACTCCGACTTCCTGAAGTCGAGCTGTGACAATTCTGGCACGATGTGGTGGAGCATTATCATCCATGAACAGAAAGTTGGGGGTGTGCTGGCGGAATTGGGGGATGATGATGGGTTCTATGATGTCTCTGAGGTAAGAACGTGCAGTGACTGAGCCATCTACAATAACCAAATCTGTTTTGCGCTGACTGGTGATGCCTGCCCAGACTGTTGCACCTCCTCCACCAAAGCGAACCCTGGGGACCATGTTGACCTTGGCGTATCGCTCACCTCGCCTTCTCCAGCAATGCTGACGACCATCATTTCTGTGCAAGGTGACCCGACACTCATCAGTGAACAGAACAGTAGACCACTGCTGCATTGTCCAGGTCACATGGTCTTGTGCCCACTGCAAACGTGGAGTCACCTGCAACAGTCGTCTGGCATTCAAGCCAAAGCGGTGGAGTCGGTTGCGAACGGTTTGTCTGGAAACCCTAGTACCCCTCACATCTCGTAAACGGGCCTGCAGCTGTGTGGCAGTTGCATAACGATGTCTGAGTGCATAGGTCCTTAGGTACTGGTCATCGTTGCGGTCTGTCACTCGTGGGGCTCCACTCCTGGGTCTGTCACGAACTCTGCCAGTAGTTCTGTGTCTATCACCCCAATACAATTGCCTCCCTATCCCAAAAATCTCTGAAGTGAAACAAACACCGTATGTATGACATCCACTGAGTCTCTCACAATATCCCTAATTTATTGTGAGTAGTGTAATCTGAAACTGCATTAAAGTTGTTTTTTGTTTTTTTTTACAGTTAACAGGAAAACAGACAAACTGTCTTTACATGAGTCCTAAATTAGATGCAATTGAGTTACACGATGACTGATCATCAAAAAGCCAAGATCTGTTTGCTTGAACATGTTGTTAAAGCAACAGAGTTTTTATAGTTTTACCACCTGCGCAACATTTCCAGAACATTCAGGATTCATACCTGGTGTGTACGTTTGGACACTGGAAGGAAGATGGAGCCACTAGTGCTTCTGGCAAAGAGGAAGTGGGTTAATTAATCCCAACCAAATTAGCTATTAACATGATTTTATGTGCGGTATTAAATCAGCGAGATACGTGTTTGAAATTTTACTTCCCCACCCAGTTGAATTCCTCCTCATTGGCGTCTGCTGTTCCTCCACTGTTGCGCCACCTGGCACACAATTATGAATTTATTTTATACTGTAATGGGACCTTACATGATCTATGATGCATTGGTGGCTTTGGTGAAACCGTGTCGTCTCGCCACCTGTCCCGTCACCTCTCCACTTAGCTCAGCTCACCTCCATTCGACCCTGGGACCTGAGCTGGCGGAGCGGCAGTGTCCTGCAGAGACACAGAAGACAGAGAGACGGAGACTGAGGCAGAGACTGAGGAGAGATAAACGCGGAGAATGTGAAATCTATCTGCAGCCGCTCGGCTGCTGGCCAGGATGCTGCTGCTGTAACATCCTTAATCTGACTGGCAAGGCCTGATGCTGATCTGACAGCTCCTGCTGATGTACTGTGGAGAGAAGAGATAGGAAGTACACACACACACACACACACACACACACACACACCATCATTATTCTTGTGTTGTTGCAGTGCCTCCAAATCCCAAAGACATTTCATGTTTTGGGGATTTTCTATTAAAATCCAGAGTGTCGTTAATATGTGCTTAATTGATGCAGCACAAAGGCAGAAGGCTTGCGAACGCTGCTCTGAACTGAACATCAAAACATGCTGTTGATAACTGACCTTTACAACAACAGTTAACAATGTTTGTCTGCTCCAATTAAAACCATTGTGAGTTGCTGGTAGAAAATAAATCACATGCACGAGGTGACATCACTATGGTTAATGACAATAACGGTTTGGGTTAAATAGAATTAGGGTTAAGGCTAGAGGTTTACTCACGGTAGGGATTAGGAAATGAATGTTGCATTAAAGTTCAATGTTTTTGCTTTTGTATTTTTTTTGGAAGGACAGTCTCAAGTATTCATTTGTTGTCTACTTAAATGGAACATTCCCGTGTTAAAGCTCGTAAGTCAGTGTGCGGAAAACAGCTGTATGTGTTGTATGCCTCATAACAGCAATAACTACAGCTGTCAGAGAGATGTGGAGGATGAAATGTATTTTTTATATTGGAATAGAATGGAACAATAAAATGAGTAAATGAACCAATTTTTTTAAAAAAAAAAACAAAAACTAGTAGCTAACTAGACTTTTTAGTCTGTCATCTCAAAAATGCTAAAGAGTGACATTAACTAAACTGTATTGAACTATATCATGGAGCCTGTGCAGTGGTTTTCAGCTGCATGTCACTTAGCAACATCAGCCACTAATTAAACAGAGAGAATGCATCCAGGAAATAAAACTAACATTCTGTGTAATGAAGCTAATGAGCTTCAAAAGAACAGACACCATTGTTCTGACAGTCCCAGGTGGTCTTTACCTCTCTCTCTCTCTCACACACACACACACACACACACACACACACACACACAATCAGAAACATTGGCTATATATTATGGGAAAACATGACAATTATTTTTTTCCCTTCTTGTGTCATCTCCTTCTCGTTGTAACACCGCTGCCTCCTACTTTGTGAAAAACATGCTGTTTGACATGTGACAACAGTTTGATGCGAAGGTGACACATCGTTGGGTGTCACGCAACTGCCCTGCACCCGCTCATTGATGAGTTTGTTGTGATCGCTGGTGCTCGGAAAGATGCAATGATGCAGATCGTCAGAGCAGAGAGGAGACCCACGGAAATGTATCTTCATCAGGTTCCCTCATATCTCTGTCAGGCCAGTTTTCTCATGTGTCACCGTTGTATGATAATTCACAGAAGAGTACAATAATAACAACAACAATAATAATAACAACAGTGTTTAGGATATTCTGATGCTGTTCTGAGGGTCAATAAAATATCCCTGTTCACACGATACACTTGTAATAATGTGCTGATAATGTTACATAAAGCAAACAAAATGATGCATAATCAGTGCTGACAGCCTCACAGCCCTCTGATCCTTTTTCTGGCCGGTGTGTGTGTGTGTGTGACTGGAATAGCAGGTGACTTGTTTTGGTGCTGAGCCCCATATGTGCTATGTAGAAGTGAATATGTGTGTGTGTGTGTGTGTGTGTGTGTGTTTGTCTAGCTAATCATGTGTGGCTGAGTGCACTCAACAACAACAACACCCCATCACCAGACAGGCAGGCTGGCCGGCAGGGACCCCTGTCCACCATCTGTGTGTGTGTGTGTGTGTGTGTGTGTGTATAAATGACAGAGAAATACGCGCACAAACACACACAGACTGGTGGTAGTGATGGTCTGGTCTCCACCTGTCCCCCCTGTCATTACCCAGGAGGTGATGGAGGGGAACAGAGAGAGAGACGAGAGCGGAGCAAGGGGGAGGGGGTGGAGGACGAGAGAAAGCAGGAGAGATAAACAGAAAGAAAAGAGACAGAAAGAGCAGAGACCTCGGTGTGACACAGTCGCAGGTGAAGAAACCACAGAGAGACATTGAGAGACTGCGGAAAAGACCTGATGTGACACAGACGGGGAGACGGGATAAGAACAGACCGACTGGGACGTGGATGGTGAGAGAAAGAAGAACGATGAGGGAAGGTGAACGCAAAGAAGAGGAAAGAAGGATGAGCAGTTCTAAAATATATGACGAGGCCAAACAATCTGCTAAAATGAATAATAGAAGCAGAGTTCATTCAGGATTTGGGCAGGAAGTTGTGAAGTAATATGAAAATAATAATGAAAATAAATATATCTTAAATACATGATGTTGTATGCTGTTTTATGCACTGTATTATCTTTCTAAAAAGGTAAAGGAAATGGTCCTTTGCTTTCAACTAGGCTATTATAATGACTTATCGGGGTATTACACAACATTAACATATGTAAGTAACATTACTTATGTTAAGCCACCTTTGCCCAGGTCAATGTAATCAAGGAGTGTTGGGAAAACAAAATCAGAGAACACAAAGTTCGATGCTTTTGCAGGTTCTGCCGTGTTCAGATGCTGCTCTCCTTTCTCTCTCTTATAACTGGCATGTTGATTTCTCTTAACGCCTGCTTAACTGACCACGGTAGAATAGAAAAACCCCACGCTAACTGTCAGAAATGAGACGACGGTGTTTTCTCTGTGGTATCACTGCTGCCGCGCTCTGTATATTCCTCGGAAGAAACACGTTGCGGATATGAATATGGTTCTTACATATTGGTGTGATGAAGCAGTTCATTGTCCATCTGTTTTGTGTTTAACTCCCTCCATCTGGTGCGGCACTTACAGAACAGTTAAGTCATTGTTTTCTCCTATTCGACGCTGCTTCACACGGAGATCTTCCCACATTAATGTGGCATTTTGCAGTGACTGGACACTAAAAATGTTCATCAGTTGTTATTATGACTTTAATAATGATGTATTAACAATGACAACTGAGGTTCAGCTGTGGCTACAAATATGATTGATATGATATGATACAGCTGTTTTCTAGAATGAAATAAGAATTAGATTTATTTTAAATAACCAATGGCAATGCTATTTAACATAAGACAGTATGTCCCAGGAGAACATTGCAAGCATCATTTTTCTGTATGATATGTTACAATACATTAATTCCATCGCATTGTACACGTGCACCAATTTTAAATAACACAGGTCAGAGCAGTTTTCCTGTTTCTGGTCTATTTTGTTTAGGTTTTAGGACAAAAAGCCACTGGATGTCACTTTTGTTTTGCAGCTTGAGAGCCAACACAGGGTTAAAGTTCTCAAACTGTGGCAAGCTGTGCACACACACACACACACACACACACACACACACACACTTTTACAAATTTCCAGAAACCCTCCCATCCCTCTAGCACGCCCCAATTCAGATGTCATATGTGTATTCTCCCCGGATCAAAGGGAGGTCACGTTAATTAGCCAATTTCACACTCCTCTGCCAGCATACACACACACACACACACACACACACACATACACACACATACACACATGCTCCACTGTCACACAGACATGTTAATTAAAGACGTAAGACCACAGCAGCGGGAACCAATCAGAGCTTATCATCGAGAGTTACTGGCCTGTTCATGGTAAACTGTTGATCTCTGGAGAAGTCAAGTCTGACTGTTGATCTGCTTTAACTGTTTGACTTTCACGGCAAACTGAATTCCCTGTTACACCGTCCCAAGTCGCGTGTACGGTATTCTGAAGTATACATGTACAGTAGGTGGGACGCGGTGTTCAAACATAGACAAGATGCAGCAGATGAGGAGGGGGTGAAGAACGTCACAATGACAAACAGAGTGGTGTTTCCTCTATGCTGTGCATATATAATATATAACAGTATGAACATATATATAAAAAAAATACAAATTCACTCCACAAATTCACTCCGTGCACATTTCTTGTGTTGCTGCATGATCGACACTTTTAGGCTGGCTTAATTGGTTAGTGTTAGCTTGTACCATGGCATCAAGCGTCACATGTCTCAGTTGTGCCACACAGGGAAACACAAGGGGATGGACCCAAATGCACACACATGTCACAATGCCACACAGAAGAACAGGGGACATGAGGAGATGAACCCAAATGCAGGAGCAGAGATGTTCAACAGTTTAATGAAAGATTAGAGGGTTAAAGCTTAGAGATGGTCGAGGCAGGCAGGGTCCAGTCCAAATAACAGGGCAACAAATCCAAAGGCAGGCAGAAGGCAAAGTCCATAAACAAGCAAAATCCAAAAACCAGAATCCAGAGGAACACCAGGGAACACCAGGGAAAACTCTGGAGGCAGGCACATGGATACAAACACAACGAACCAACGGAGAACAAAGGAAACGAGGAGACACGACACTTGGGAGCGCAGGCAAGCAAGACACAGGTGAAACCAATGAACTAATCAGAGGCAAACTTTTCAAAATAAAACAGGAAACCAACAAAAGCACAGAAAAGTCAAACAGAAACTCGAAACCATGACAGCACTGAATGCAGAGCAGCGACAAAATGTAAAAGGTTTACGAGAACAACACAAAGGCAGGCTGTAGACAGGTGAGGGTCAAAACACAAAACACATCCGTGAAGGAGGGCAGGCAAAAACCAAATTCCATAGAAAGCATAAATCCAAAGCACTCTGGGATGACATGGACGCCAGAACGCCCAACAAACAATGACAAACAGGCAGGAAACAAGAGGAATGAAAGAATATGTACGTCAGGGAGGGAAGGCCCGACGAGACACAGGTGAAACTACTCAACACTGGTAACACAGGTTATTATGTGAACAGGAAATAAAACAGGAAATAAGCAGAAACACTGCTTAACAGAAACTCGAAACCGGGAAATCACTATTGCTGTTACGGTCACCTGCTGTTATACGTGCTCCACATCTGCTTTAAAATGGTAGTTAACCAATCAAAAACTGGTATTGTCTGCACAATGTAAATGGTCAGGAAGACTACTGGATTCTGCTGTGCCTCTGTATCACTGCTCCAAATGAATTACCATAGCGGGAAAGGCATTTTTAGCTGTTACTAGGCAACAGCTTCCACTTGTTTGAGTAGCAATAATAATTCCACGGATGACAAAGATAATCTTAATATATCAATCAATATGTAAATATTGATTACTAGTGGCCCTGACTATTTACTGAATAATTTACTTCCACCAGTGAAGTAATGGAATATAACTGAGGCTATAACCCCCCCTCTGCTTTGCATTATTAGCTACCAAGTTGTGAATTGTTTGACAAATAACTGTTACAGAATGAACAATGCCCCGGCATATGAGGGGCAAGCTTTTCAGTTTATGACAAAGCATTTTATATTTTGCACACGGTAGCAGAGCTGAACTGGCACTGCAATTTGCCGCCACGCAGTCGCAAATCTGACGATAGGCCGTACCGTGAGGCGAGCGCTGTCATGACTGACCGCCTATGTCTATGTCAGAGGTCAAGTGGAAATCGATAGAGAAAGTTTGAAGTTTGAATTAAAAAAAAAAAAGAGAGGAAACCAAAATAAAAGCTTGTAGTTTCTACTGCAAAAGGCAAAACACAACAAAATGCTACTAGCTGAAGCCCTGATATTAACGGTCTTTGTTGGTATCGTGGATGTTTTTCAGTGTCCAGGCAGAAACTGCGAGGGCCCGATTTCATTCTCAGCCAGATCGTGGAGAGCAGATATTCCTGCTGCGCGGTGTTGACTGTTTACACATGTGCATATGAAGGACTCTGGAGACTCTGGGCCATCTGTGCGCATTTCTTGTGTTTCTGCGTGATCTGCACCTGGTAACCACCCACCCAAATATGAGTGCGTATGAATATATGGATAAGAGGGAGAGGGAGAGAGAGACAAAAACATGTCTGACACCCGGGCTCTGGCTCAGCTGTTCTAATTCTAATATTTTCTGATTTTAACCAGATATTTTCCATTTCCGTGAGCCTGAGTGACAGCCAGTCTTAAGAAAAGAACTAATTCTCCCGTGGTGTGTGTGTGTGAGATCAAGTCAGATCCAGCTGCTTTCACATTATCGTTAAACTGTGTTTCTAACAGAACCTGCGCGCAGCTCTCTTCCCGTTTCAGCCCAGGGAAAAATTCACAAGGACCCAAAACCTGCGTGGACTTGACAATAGCGTCACTTTAACCATTCACATTTCCAAATACAGCCTTGTTTATATATTGAATCTGGCAGATATGATCTTTATCTACCCAGGTTTGTCGAACCTCGTAAGGAGGTCCCCGATTCTCCTTTGAGTACGTTTCTCAAGTAGCTGCCCTGATATTGACAGGGCGAGGCAATGCAGCAAGATTTATTCTGAAATAAATCAATAGGCTGTATGATGGAAGTCTGGGCCCTGATAAGGCGTGTGTGTCTCCAAATATAAACTGCAGCCTGCGGCATATATATTTAAAGGCAGTGGTTCCCAATGTGGCGGCTGAGACTCCCTGAGGGCTTCCAAGATAGATGTGATGATTAAAGACTAGTTTGACCTATTCAGGGCTTAATAATAATAATAATAAAATAATAATAATAATAACAATAACAACAACAACAACAATAATAATAACAATAATAATACATTGATTGTGTCAGTACTTCATAAAATAAGGCTATGTGGACTCTCATTTCATTCAATGCTAATTTTAAAATAATTCCACCCCACTCATGGAAGTGTGATTTCCTCAGTGTTTCCTCTTGTGGTTTGATCTCTGTCTGAGACACATGACTTTGTAAAAACCCTGAATAAAACATCGAATAACATCTATTGATATCCAGAGCCTCCATCCCCAAACATGAAATTGTTATGGGACCATAAAGGCTCACATCAACCTAACCTCTATTCTTTGTACAAAGATGAAGCCCTGATGCTGAATTCCTGGCATGCTCCCTCCACGCCCTGTTCTGTCTGCACTCATATTGCTGTGTTAAATTGAGCATAAATGGATGGCACGGTGCTGTAACATACAAGGTCAGGGGTCAAACCCTCAGTATCCTAAACAGCCTCAAAGCAGCTGCTCCTCCCTTTGACCTGAGGACCTCGACGAAAGAGGCTCAAAAGGAGATGAAAGACAGAGGACGCAGGGAGGAGAGGAAAAACGTACTAATGGACAATGGATCAATGATACACCTTGAAACACACAAAAATACAATACATTCGTCACTCCCTGTGCGCATATTATGACCATGTGCGCGCATAATAATACAGATATGTTTTAAAAAGATTCTCTTTCTCTCAGATTTGGCCTTCGGTGCACACGCTGCCACCCACAAAGCCTTTTCTTTCCTGCTTTTCTTCGCAGTGAATACATTGGAAATCCTGTCCTGCCTTTTTAATGTGGGCAGCACAGCAGGGCTTTTTACGAGGCTGCTAAGTTTCAGATCAACACACTCGTGCTTAAATCATAGCGAAAACTAACAAATACACAGCCGCTTCGATACCGACCCATCATTAATACAGAGCTTTAAATTATTAACATAAATGCCTAAATAGATTTAGGCATTCTAGCATTATAGAGTAAAGGGGTTTAAAACTTATTAAAGGACATGGTTGTAGAGTTGTTGTTGCTTTGCATGTCTTAACACAAAACTCTCACAATGTATGTACTGTAACAGTCTAAATGTACCTGAAATGTACCTTTAAGACACACTGTGTTGCCTAGCTACAGCAGACATCATGTCAGTAGACGGCGCTATGCTTTCCTGGGTTAAGTTGAGCGGTGCGCTCGTGATGAACTGATGCTCCGTACCGATCTCCTGTTTTACCCTGTGCCTCTCAGCTCCAAGGTAACATTTAGGTATCATGTGCTCACTGTTTTAATTACGTATGATAAAATAGTAGCAGTCCAGCAGGGCCTGGTGAGGTTAAGTGTGTTTTTATTAAACTACGAGCGTTGTGGAAACCCCAGCACCAGCGTCACTGTGGGGTTTTTCCCCAGCATCTCCATCTTACATATCCTCATACCACTTTATCCAAAGAAACATGGACCTAAACCTGAGACAGAGCATATGTATGTATCAACAACTGTGCAAACAGGTTGAATTAAATCAGCTACTACCTCTATGTATTCTACTTGGATAAGGAAGTAGGGATCGCCGCTAGTGACAAACCGTCACTTTCACCTGCAGTTACCCTGAACTATACAGAGCATTTTACCACCTTTCAGCTTTGAGTTTCAGTTTTCAGTTTCCACATTCTGCATTCACAGTTTCGGTCCAAACTTACCGCCAATACAGCCACCTTTATATGAACCATAGATTGTATATAAAGATGGCCGATGTGACAGTTTGCAACATAAAGCTTGTCTGTGCTTGTGATTGTATTGGATGGGTGTGTGGGCGGGACCTTGATACCGCATCCACATGCATCACGTCAATACTGTACAAACACTGGCTCCAAATGACGTCACCAGTATGATTGCATTGTTCTTGGTTTTTTTTGAACAACAGCAGGAAGCAGAGTGGAGACGCACCATCCATCTTCGACTATACAGAATTCAGCTGTTTTCAGTGAGAAAAGCCTAAAAAACAAAACAACAGACACTACCTGCTCAGCACCGGACGGCAGACAGAAAAGGTTAATGACTGGCTAGTGACCTTTTCCCTCACAGGAACAAAAAGACACCTGAGTAAAATTACTATTGGTCTCTTTTTCATTAGATTGCACAGAAAAACAACTCAAAATGAAGGCAAACAATGCTCTCCCTATGAATTCAAACAGCAAAAACAAATCAGGTATTGCAAGGTTAATGTTACGTTTTGTTGCCAAAATGAGGGAAAAGGGAGTAGGGTAGGACCCAAAATACAGTCGACTGATGCACGGTTGGCAGTTCAAATAGTTTTAATAACAAAAAGGAGAAAAACTTACTGAGAAATACAGAGGCAGTCCAAAACAATCCAAAAACCAAGATCCAGAAATGCAGGACGACACTGGGATACATGGAGGCAAAAGGCAAACGTATGGAGACGACCTGACAAAGACAAAGGGAGTGACAAAAATATATAGACGCAGGAGGTGAGGTGAGCAAGACACAGTTGAAAGCGATCAACAAACGAGACACAGGTGAAAAGGACACAGGAGGGAACAGGAAACCAGCACAGAGAAACGGCAGGAGAAACACTTTACAAAATAAAACAGGAAGTCTCAAAAACGGAACTCAAACCATTACAGTTAAAGGCAGTGGTCAACAAACAGGCTTACAGTTTGGCAGTCGTCATGACAAAGAAGCAACCTAGCAACAAATAAAAAAAATAAAAAATAAAAGCAGGATAATGACGCACCGAGGAGCAGGTGCACAGGTGGGTGTGGAGCTGAGGTGACTGGCAAAGGTGGGAATGCACTGAGGGCACCTCCTGGGCCGGTGAGGATACAGTCTGGAAAGATGCAGGGGGCAGAGGAAACACGCTGTAGTCTTGAGAAAAGTCGGCGACTCGGAGCACAAGAAGTGTTTAACAGCAGGTTAATTATGTGCAAGTCAATCAAGTACGTGCTCTCATCCCACACAGGCTCCTAGAAGGCCTCGCTGAAATAGAAGATCAAATTCACAACCCTTGAAGTCGCCGGGTCCTGCTGTGTCTAGCTCCAGCAGAGATGTGGCTGACGCAGCTGATCGCAGATGTTCTAGTTAATTTGTGTGATTCCACTTTCAGTCGTGTTCCTGTGTCTCTGCTCTGCTGCTCCGAATATACCGAGCCTGGTCTGTTTCTGGTGGAAGATGAGTCAATATGCGCAAGGAAGGAAGTCGGACACACTGGTGACTTCGAGCTGAGCAAGTCAAGATCATTTTAGCACATGTTTCCGTTGGGGTATGAGCTAAACTGCTTTCCGGCCTGAAGGTAACGCAGACGTGTCCCGTGTATTTTAAGGGTTAGATGGCCACAAGGGGCAAGAAATGACAAAGAACATCCCGTCCACAAAAGGCATGTCTGGTTCTGTTTGACCAACCACACCTACTGGAAATGACACTCATATACAAAGACTTTGTTTTGAGAAATATGTATGGATGTAATATATAGATGTTATTATGGTAAAAGTTAAGACAAGAAAGCCCTTCACTGATCAACCAGAGGAGAAATAACTGGGCATAACTGAATAAACTGTGCATTCAGATATGACCACCTTAGTGTTATTTCACTGTGACTTCGCTGTGGTCGTTCCATTTGGACCAAAGCGTGAGATCATCCATGACTTCTCCGGTAGTGGATCTGATTAAAGGGAAAACTTGTAAAGCTCTCTGTAGCCTTTAAACAGCGGCGCACATCAGCAGTGCGAGGCGTGGAGTCAGAACTCCGAATAAGGTTACTGAGCTGCAGGAGTATCAGGCTGGTAATTACTGAGGCAGTTACACACACAACCACACACACACACACACACACACACACACGGGCATCTGTCATCTGTAGGCAACTGGTGCCACGGCAGCTAGCAGCTAATTGGATCATTGTCTGGAAAGGAGAGAGGAGGAGCGAGGGATGAGGGAGGAAAAAAATCGAGGAAAGCAGGCAGGGAAGAAAAAACAAGAGATTAATGAGACCAACAGCTCTCAGAGGGCTGCTGGGCAAGGTGAAACTCACCAGGGATAAGTGAAGTAGATTCATCTGGAGTCATGCAAAAACAATTTTTACATTGTAACCATGTTTGTTTTTAGATTTCAGTCAAGATCAGCCGGCGACCTTTTATCGTTCACCGAGATTTGGTCTCAGGAGCAGCTATAGAGTAATCTGACTGGGACATTTATGTTTTAGTGAATATGCAAATGCACCCTTAACCTGAGTGATCCACCGCTCAATATCTTTCAGTGAATCTTATGACTGCATAAATAAATACATATAAAATGAGAGTGGGGGCCATCCACAGATGGTTCTGCAGCTTCTCAGCCCCTTTTGAGTCTCTAGGTTTGGTTTTTACTGCACATAGAGTTCTGCACACTGCAGGCTCAGCACCAAACAGCAGACAGACACATTAAGTGACTAACTGGTGGGTAAACGGAACATCTATAAAGAGCCGGATGTTCTCCTCAGGACTAAGGAGAGTGAAAATTGGACTCAGGTTTACACAAATACGACTCCAGATAAATGTCTATGTTGCCCTGTGTCTCCTAGACGTTGGCGGTTGCTGCATCTGCTAGGACTTTACCCAAAAACAGAGGGGAGGCAATACTATGTAAAATGAGTTGAATGTGTTTCGGGTTGTTGCGGAGTTCTTCTAGTTCGGTTGACTTACAGCCTGCTTTTCAGACTGGGGTAACGGTGCAGTGTTGTGTTAACAGAAGAGGACCAAATGAAAGAATATAAATAAATTGCATAATAGAAATTGTACTTCAAAGAGGAAATAGGTGTGAATTTAGCCAGAAAGACAATGGTATCGTCCGCAAAACTGAGAATCTCAAAGAACTTCCATTTTTAAAAATCAGAAAATGTAATTCATTTAATTAAATAATAAATGTACTTACTTATACAACTGTAAATAAAGGGATTTATCAGAATGAGGAGTTATTTATTCCACAAAGTTATAGGTTTAAAAAAAACCCAAAACTGAATGGGTTTTTTTAAACTTGAAACTTTTTCTGAATGGATGACCCTTTTTTTTGCCCCAACAGGCTGCATGTGTTGATTTTTATTGTTGCTGAAGAAAAAGGGACAAATTGGCGTGTGTGTGTGTGTGTGTGTGTTTGTGTGTGTACTTTTACTGGAAGCTGTAGTCAGGGGAGGAATGACTCATATGGATAGTCTAGTGAGACAATGAGGGCCGCTAGAGGATATTGCTCGACAAGTGTGAGTGTGTGTGTGTGTGTGTGTGTGTGTGTGTCTGTGTTACAGTGCTGATTGAGGGAATGTCACAGAGCAATGAGAAGGAACCAGGCCAACTGCCACCAGAGCGCTGGCGGTCAATTTGGACGGACTGTCACAGCGGCTCGCCTCATGTCCACGTCGCCTCCTTCCCCCTGTTGCTCTCCAAGTGCTAACAGCACGCTGTGTGGACGATCGGTGTGTAAGTGCGTGTGTGTGCGTGTGTGTTCACTGGCCTATATTTGACATCAGTATAGCCTTATAGCCAGATGGTAATGATGCCCCACTGGCCCCCGTGTGGAACAGAAACACTGACACATTGTGAGCGTTGTGGATGTGAAGCGGCGATGAGCAGTGACAGGACCAAAGCTTCTGCTGTCACCGCTGGACACAGCAAGGACAGGCTGACAGCACACACACATGCACCAACATCACACGTGCTAACTTAAGAATCTATCCTCAGTGCTAAAGCACCACTAAGCATTTGTTCTGCTCATGCAATCGCTGACTTAAATCACTCAGGGTAGTGTGACAGGGTTGCTGCAGAGCTGCATTTCAGCCTGAACGCTAAGTCCCACGTCTTCAGAATCAAACTGTCAAAACGCCTGTCTTTTCATTTTCTCTCAAGATGCCATGGTGTTTAAACATTTTCTGTTGTGATAATATGTAGCTTAGCGGGGCCTACCTGTCCAAGTTTGTCCTAAAACAGTACTCACATGCTGTAGGTACCTCGAAAGTGTTACTAGTCACCGTGATTGCTCCTCCTGCCCATGGTTTTAGGAATTTAAATCTAACCATTTAAGTTTCAAGTCAGACAAGTCTAAGAGGAGTCAAGTTTAGTCTAGCCTCAGTCAAGCCCAAAGTCATAAAACCCACAGAGAATTGGAATAAAGGGAAATGATAAAATTCTTTTTTTGTCATGTAGTTTATAGGTACGCCTCTCTAAGTTTGGAATGTTTTTGACCACTGAGCGTGACTTTAAATGGACACTTTCACTAAAATCTCTAATTTGATCCTGACGTCAGAAATAAAACATTTGAGTTTGCTGTGAGGAAGTGACGTAGTCAGTGACAGAAAGATGCTGACAGTGGAGATTTGGAGTTCAGTGAATTAAGCATGAGCAACTTTGCCTACAAAATACAATCTGCTTCACAATCACTCCTTTTATTCCCAATACTACAGCTAATGTACAGTTTGTTTGCAATAACATATGAAGCACTTTGCATATGCGAACGTGAACCATGTTTTCTCTGTTTATGTGTACATCTGCGGCAAGATACACGCACTGTGCTGACACTGTTGTGTTGTGTGGGTGAGTCCTCCGCTGCTGCTACTGCTGCCGTTGTTGTTGTTGTGCTCTTTGTTCCAGTTCTATCAGAGCAGATCTTCGAACGGCGACCTGAGACCTTGACTCAGAAGAAGCCGATTGTGTACATGTGTGAATAGGCTTTGTGCGCGTTTGCCTGTGTTAGTTCACGCTTCCTCTTCCTTTTCCTCTTCCACAGCGGGCTGCTGCAGGATGCACCAGGTGCAGAAAACACACGCACACGCACACAGAACTGAAGGATTTAGGCAGGAGAAGACTGAATGAATGAATTTCCGATCAGACTTTGACTGCTCCCACGCTTCTCCACACCTGTCACTTCTCTTTTTCCCTTAATTTTACAAGAGATTACTGAATATAACGTATTCTTTTTTTAATTTCATCTCAGTTTTAACATTTCTGCATACTTTTATATATGCAATGCACATGCAGTGAGTGTTGGGAGTAACAGAGCACACTATCAAAAGACACGAAACATGAAATCATCTCTACCTGCATCATTACTCACTGAGCTGGAACATGACTCAAGATATTAACTGCATCTTATAAATGATGCGCCCCCAAAGATACTTTTTTATATTACGTATCTGTGATACTGGGTTCTTCTCGGGAGCCACACACGCATACACACACACACGAGCAGGCAGGTGATCACGGGTGTACAGACTGGTTTTTATTTTCTGTCAATGACCAGCACGGCATTCACGCGCTCTGGACCCGTTCGACCGCGATGCCGGTATCATCCTTCCCCCTTCCCGGGAGCGAGTCTTTTAATCCCCCGACCCAGCCGCTACTGCAGGCAGAGAAAGCAATTCAGACAGATTACTCACACCTGTGGCCAGAGACGCATCCGTGAGCCACTCCCCGTCCCTCTCCCACAGCTGATGCTGAACCACACCCCCCTACCACAGTATCAAATTCAGCAGGTTGCAACAATAAAACTAACTATCAAAAGTGTCACTTGCAAATGGACAAAGCTGAAAGGCTGATTTCTCAAAAAAGGATATTGTCCTCTGCGACTGATCTGAAATCACTTTCGCTGAACGCGTTTAACCCCGGTGCTGTGGAGCTCAATCCATCTGGACGAGGACAGGGCCTTATTGTTCTCACCCCCTCAGCACTCACCCGTTGCTTCTGTTCAACCATGTTCCTGCGAGGAGAAACAGGCCCCTCAGCAACTCTGTCATTCACTCTTTTTAGACTGTTTCATGTTTGATGATTACAGACTGACAGGAGAGACACAAAGAGCTCGAGGCTTTTAGTTGCACGGACAGGAGGAATCCATGATGCTCTTTCAGGTCTCTTATCAAAGGCAAGAGTACCAGTACAAACTTACATCTGCAGAGAGTCGATGGCTTTTTGATTAAAGGAAAATTGATGGTTGTTTTTACGACCTGGGTCTGATTTTGTTGTGACGGCCATTTTTCCTTCGGTTCGGGATGACAATTTGCTCAGTAACGTCTGTCGATGTAGTGACCGGCTAGAACAGAGTCCATTAGGAAAAGAAATGCAAATTGTCAGTCAGACATGACATAAACTAACCCTGGCTTCTTTTCAAGCATTTTCAGGAACTTGATGATTACCTACAGGGCTCTAGAAATGGGAATGTACACATCAGTCAATTGTTTTAATTGATCTGATGTTCCTCTGTTCCTATGCCAACAGCCTATTTTCACAAAACTCCTACAGTCCAAATAGAGTCCCATTTGTCTGACAGCCTGTTATTCTACAAACAATAGCCCACTGCTCCAAAGGTTTGGTGTTTTGAATTCTTCTTTTATCATCCCTGTGCAGGAACAGAAGAAGTCTAGTGACCTTCACCAGGTATTCTTTGTCATCACAGTAAAAATAAAAACCCTGGTTAAGGTTGTGGAACTGATTAGTTAGTTTGGTTAGGTTTAAGAAGAGATCATCAGTGTTGGGGAGCACAGTGAACCACATGTAAACTCAAACTAGCAGATTTGTTTTTTTTACTAGTAGGTCAACCACTAGTAAAGGTTGTATAAGTCCCGATTATTGCGAATTGCAAACAAACGTTCGGAGAAGTTCTTGAATTCAGTTTTAGAAGTTACCTGGCTAAATGACTAACCCTGCTCAGTGCAGGGAAACCCCTACCTGGACTCTAGTTTCTGGATGGCAGGTGTCTAATTGATGGACATTGTACGAGAAATGAATGCTGTTCCCATGAATAGCAGTGCACAGATGTACTTTGTCCATTTCATTACTTTTATACAAAGTAGTGTGAGATACTTTTTTCTCAGTAGCTTTGGTTTGGTTCAACGGAACGAGATTTCAAGAAATTAAAGGTATGCCTTTTAAAGTAGTTTCCCCGACGCTGAAGATCAAGGTTTGGGTTAAGGTAAGTACGTAAGTGTATTAGTGGGGTTACTAATGCAAGCTGGTGATACCAGAGTGTGCCAAACAATAGGCTTCAGATCCTTGGGTGGGTTTTTTTTCAGGATAATGGGCTTTTGAACAAATGGGCTTTCAGCTTTCAAGGATGTTTTTTTGAACTGTTGGGTTTCGGAATAATAAGCCATCGGAACAATGGCGCTGCAGCTCTTTGTTTACGTTGCCAGCAAAGTGATGTTGCTCCCATTTGCGCATTTGCACTCTGGTTTTGCAGGTCAAAGGCCCAAACGTCTGATGATGAAACAGAGACTTTAAATTCTATGCACGGATAAAGACGTGGACCTTGGACTGGGTAATTAACAAGCTGTATGACATGGCATATAAAAAAGTCCAAGTTATATAACTCATTCCACGTAATACAGAAAAAGCCTTCATCCACTTTCTCTTGAAGGTCTTCTGCTGTAGATTTTCATAAAGCAGTGGCTTCCAAAGTTCCTCTTATTTGGAAAGAAAATATCAGCCATGCATGACAGATGGCAACTAGAGCAAGAGCTCAGGCGTCCAGAGGAAACTTTGTGTAGAACCACCGCTCCTTTGTTAAAAGAAGCCAGCTGAGGTGTTCAGGCATGAGGGTGCATGAGGACGACCATGCCCAGCTGGTAGGAGACGCCATGGTAGATCAAAAACACGCAGGACAGATGATATACTGTCATGATCCCGTAGGCGTAGCTGGAAAACACTGCTGGGGAGAGGGATGTTTAGACACCCACGCCAGCTGCGCCCATAAGCCGCTGCCGATAAGTGGCACAGTAGACACAGGATATGGCGATGCTGTAGGATGCAAAGGAAATAATAGAAAACACATTGCAGGAGTCTATGCAGCATCACTATAGGAAACAATAGGGCACCACACAACAGTACATGTGTCTGGTTTCTCGGAAGAGGTTTCTTGGTTTCTTGTAGTAAGACCATACGCAGTACTTTGCAGCAAGACAAACTGGCAGTTTCCAGATTCAGTGGTGGCAGTGAACAGTTTGGAGACTGGAAATCTCAAATTTGTGAACTAAAAATAATTTGGTGAATCACACGTTGAAACGGATAATAAGCACCTCACTGTAGGTCGGCATATTTTAGGTGACAAAGGGTGTCTGCGCGAGTCTTTGGTTGTGTCAGTGCTTCAGCGTTACGACTGCGAATGTGTCATTGTATACAGTATACGATGTAGATCAGGCTCACTGTGCAGGCCGTGCTAATCCACAGCTGCTGATTAAACTTAACACTTCTGTCCAGTAAGGCAACAGCAGAGCAAACAGGAGAAAGTGAGAACATCCAGAGAAAAGCAAAGAGGAGGAAGGAGCACAGGGTTTATTCTGGTAAACACTGTCTGAACTGATGTGCACTGAGACGGAAGAGGAGAGAAATAGAGGCTGCTGTCAAAGATAATGTCTCTCCTCCCTTCCCCTCTCTCTTTCTCTCGATCTGTGCATGCACTGAATAATTTAAAGCTTTACAGTACAGCCGGCGATAAAGTCAACCAAACGACACGAGCTCTGACTGAGACAGAGGGAGACGGCGGTAGAAACATCACTGCTCGATATTTGACTCTCTGTGATAAGCAGAACACGCCGCGATCATCGTCTACACAAAGAGGACAATTTCCTAGATTGCTCTTCCGGATTAAGCTGTAATGTTACCTGATTACATCTTAATACCATGTTGGCATTCAGGGAAGCTGATACTTTAGATTATTCAAGCTGTGTGTCTTTCCTAACACTGGAAAGAAAAAGCCTTTTGTATTTTAGCGTATGCGGTGCTGATATATAGCGTAAGTCGGGGCATAACGCAGGGAGGGCCTGGTCAGAAAGAGACCGTGTGTTGGCATGACAAGAGCAGTGGAATGATTTTCAGGAATACGAGCAGAGGAGTAGAAGTTACAAATGAGTTTACCGCATCTGACCAGGGATCACATTTCTCTTGTACCTCCTACACGACTCCCACACTATGACCTACAATCAGTACAATGAGGCTTTCGAGAGAGATTTTGAGGTTAGAATAAAATGTATTCCTGTGTTCCCACATCATCAGCAGAGTGTCAGATGGCTCTTGGGATGCCAAGACTTGATTCTTATTTTATTATAAAATTTCTCTTGCGAGATTCAAAATGTATCTTTGGAAACGTCATGGAGTTATTTATTTATTTTTTGAAAATTGCAACCTTATCCTCATCATATTGCAAATTATTCCTAAAAAATATTACTCCAATCATTATCTTTTAACCAGTGGTGGCTTATTATAAATGTATAAATGATAACAGACAGAGACCGCTTTGGTGGAACTATTTCGGACTGATGCTGCTGTGAGATGACAGGAGTGAAAGAGCCCACGGGCTACGTGTTCTTTGTGAATGTGTCTGGGATTTAAACGGTTTTATATGCAGCTGCGGAAACATTTTAACTGGTGGTGATTTGAATTTAAATCAATTTTTGGGTGTAATTATTTTGAATATGAGTATTGGTTGATGTATTTTATTGTCGAAACGCCACCGCAAGAGGTGCTTTTGCTTCCTGAGGTCTTTGTCATGCACGTGGAAAGATTTAAATTTGATTTCAAAACCTGATCATGCGTCTACATCAACGAGAGACGATGCAAAATACACCTGCTTTAACAGATTCTCTCAAGCCCTGAGCATCATCAAAGGAGACGAGTTGTTAATCTAAGTTTTAAAAAAATCAGTTTCCTGCAGAAAGTTACCTGGTTACTTGAGCCCCTGCACTGCATCTGTGTGTGAGAGAGCTACTGAAGTGGAGTGAGGCGAGAGCAGAGACTGACGGGGAGACAGAGATTAGCTGTGATAGCAGGCTAATGTGTGTTTGACCTCCTGAGTGGCTGTAAGCAGCAGATAAGCTAAAGACTTGATTGTCTGTGGACCTCTGCAGACACTCGCTGTAATTAGTTCATCTATCTGAACATGTAAAGACAGAATTTACACAGTGCACTTCTCTCTGCTCCAGTGACCCCCGGGAGTCCAGACTCTTGACCTCTGACCCCAGCAGACTAAGCTGCTCGGTTCCCAGAGAAGTTCCTGTGCCCCACTCCTCCCTCAGTTAACTTCATTATACGTGCACGCTTTGCAAATCTAGCAAACTGTTTCTTCGATAAGCCATAGAACTGTTTTAGTGATAGTGGAACATAAATTGGCTCGGGAGACAAGCAGGCAAACACTATCAACACAGCCTCCGTCATGAAGCTGGGTTTTGAAACTCAGGAAGACAGAGTCACAACTAATCAGGGTTCCCACCTCCAGAAGCTGGCGGGAGCTGTATTGAGTTTGGCAGCCTGAAACGACCCAGAACACCATGAAACCGAGTGCAGAGAAACACACCTGTCCAAGAGCAACACAGTGGGCGCTCGGTGCTCCTTTATTCACCACAAACACATCACAAGTGCACCAAGCAAACAATATTTATAAAGGATTAATAAGCTTCTGGCTGCACAGCATCTGGTCATAAGACACTGATTAATATTTTAGGTTGGTACGTCTTAACTGTCTTTCATAACTGCAGGTGGAATAAAGTCTCGCTGCAAAATAACAAAAAACCTAATTTTGCATTCATGTGGGCTCATATTTTAACATTCAGAATAGTTACTTAAATGCATTACCTAAAAGGATCGTCTATCAATTTGCATTTTCTATGCAAACAGAGAGACTGCACAAGCTTGGCCCAGTAAAACATACAGCCACCGATGGTTATGTTGTAGCTGACATGTTGGGTCTACATTAGCTGCAGAAATGCCTCATGCAGACCACAAAACTGTGACTGGTCAGCTTGTGCTTTCTCCTGCAGGTCTCCCAGACGGCATGAGGGACGTTATTTACTCGTTTTCAGTAACACAAGTTAATGAGCTTCACTAAAGGGGAGCGAAAGTTCGTCTTTTATAATAAAACAAGAAGAGCGCTCCAATACTTTGATCACAAACAAGACATGCATCCATGTTGCTCAGCTCCTGGTTCTGGGCAGCAATCTCAAAGTCCTGCCCTGATAATGACATTGGAAGGTTAATAAGCTAGTAAAACTCCCCAAACTCTGCTGGTAAGCTAGGCTAAACACAGTGTTGATCTCTGAACTGAACACCTTATTACACGGTGGGTCAAAGGGCAGAAAAGCACCCCCTCCCAAATTTCCAGTGTGCTTCCTTTGTGTTTTGTAATCATGCTAAAAAAAAACAAAACCCCCAAAAACTGGACCATTTCCATCAGTTTCCTGTGTCCGCTACTGTAGGCTAGTATTGGTATGAACAAACGAATTGAATGTGCACTGCTCATCTCCCACAGCATCCACCTACACACCAACTCCGCTAATTTCGCCAGGCTGCTTCTTATTTACTGAGTCGAATTTTAAAAACGAGGAAGCTGTTAAGTTTCACTGCCGAGATATCATTTAGGAAGACAAGCAGGTAGTGGGTTAGGTGGGTTTATGTGTGTGTGTGTGTGTGTGAGCGAGGAATAGAGAGACTGTGCATGTAGTTTTATATTTTTAGATCAGTGAGGTTGGTAGAAACTCTGGAGGCAGACTGTAGCGCGGCTCAGACTGATCAGATACGTTGCTAAGTCGCTACAAAGGCAAAGCGAAAGCGACTACACAGCCTCCAGTTCATAATGAACTGCATTTGCAACACTGTTTGGCTTTCAGCCCTGAGCTCATTTATCTGTTACATGTTTCCTCCAGAGAGGACAATGGGAGACGGCAGATTGCTAATCCACTGTGTTTAAACGGCTTCACCTTGTTTAGATCAGTCAATGGTAAATCATTCAGAGAAACACTCTTCAGGAGTGACACATACTGAGGTTTACTGTACCCAACCTCCATGAGCTAACGTGGGATTTGCATGGAAGATTACAATCTGATTGGCTGCCCTAAAATCCTGGGATTTCTCAATTGAAACTGGTCATGTTAGAAGTCACGCATGTGCAGTGTTTCCACAGACATGTCAACTGTTAGTTGGCTAATAACCTAAAGGGATAACTTCCTGTAACATTGTTTCACTGACCTCTAATGATTAACCTAACAGTGACGTGCGCCTCCACAGCACTGCAGCAAGGCGATGGTACAACCAGCCCAGTATCCCTTGAAAGGGACAGTTCTGCACCTCATGATTTATGTCCAGTGCCAGTGGTGGAAGTGTATGACCTTTACGGAGTGAAGCTGAAAGTAAAGGTGTTTCGGTCGTTACGGCGGATGGTGCAACACTCTGACTTTCATGTAGGAGACTGGAGTTCACCCCCTGTCACAGACCTGCAATTAGCATTCATGTTTGTATTACCCAGGAAGTTTCCTTAACTCAGTTTAACCATAATTCATTTGTTACCGTTACAATCTCCCCTGTCTTGCACTTTAAAGGTGAGAATAAGTCTCGTTTATTGTGTGATGACTTGTTTTTGCTGCCCCCGAGGAACCCCAACAAATAACCTTTTCCGTGTAGTTAACGTGAGTAGAAACAACGATTATGAAAATTGTTTCCAGTGATGATCTAAGAAACGTTGAACGTAATTTGGGATAATGTTGAGGGATCAGTTTCTAGTGACAGGGATGGTAAAACCAGCCCCGTGAAACGGTCCTGGAAACAACGCTACAGCAGCCATTGTATTAAATTAGCTGGATTCACATTTTTTTCCAGTATTTTTATTTATTTATTTATTTTTTCAGTCATGTATGCTTTTAGAGCTGCTCTTCGCGCAGCTGTCGTGATATTTCTCCTCTTTTAGAACAAATCAGCATTACATGGGTAGTTGGTGGTGGACAGTGCGGTCTAAGAGTCACCCAAATGAGCTGACACGGTCCTTCTGGGAGATAAGTATAGAATATGCCATGGGGCGATTCACCACATTTCTGTTTATTTCTGCTGTTAAGGAAAGCTGATGGTTGCTGTTTCTGTAAACACTTACCAACACTACACAGACTAATGCTGCTGAATAAGATTATAAACAGCTCACTTGCCTTCCTTCTCCACCCCTGACAAGAAGTGAATAAGCTTGCAAAACTTCAAAATGCCCACACTAATCAGCATTGTGAATTCCCATTTTCTAGCCAACGCAGCCCACTGCTGAGAAACGATAATAATCCTCTGTGTTGGCTTTGCTGAAATGTCTTCATCCAGCAGCTAAAGCACTCTGTAAGCAAAGAAAACACGAGCACGCGTGGAAACGCAAAGCCTGTATTCACAGAAAAGCCAAGTGTCCAGTTAAGATGATTTAAATCTGAGGAGCGAATATCAAGTCTGTCCTCCAATCACAATTCTTTTAATTACATAATTAGCTATTTCTATGTAAGAGGACAAACTCAGAGAGAATATATGCTGTATACGAGCTCCCTTACTTCTGCTTAATTGATCCCCAATTAGCCATTAATTATTTGATTACCTCATTTAGTCTGCGTGTCATTGGTTTGTATGTCAGCTCAGTCAGCGACAAGTTAGCGCTAATTAAAGACCAGGACAGTAGAAGCAGCCTAAGAGAAGCCATTTACAGGCAGGGGAGAGCGATAGATATTCATGAGATTGTTTTAATCTGTAATAAAGAGCTAAATTAGCAGCAGTGTTGAGAATATGAGCCTTTTTGTTGTCATAATGTGACGCTGGATCTCTGGACGTCCCCGCTCTTGCCAGAGGCTGGACAGGATGTGCCCATCTGCCTTAAATGGCCATTACGAAAGAATAATGTGCTACCATGTTACTCGTAATTAAAGTCATCTGGGTGTCCATACAGGGGTGATTTCAGTCATTTTCGAGAAGGTTATATGAGCTTTCTGCCAGCTGAGTCTGAAGTGGAGGGATGCAAAGTCAAGCGGGTTGAAAAGGGTCAGAGTACTGAAACTAATGTGCAAGTGAAGCGTCTGTGGACACAGGTGAAAATAATAAAACGAAAAGACTTATGTTGTTTCGACAGACACTCACCTTTAAGTGGAACTGCTGGATCCCACAGGTGCACCTACAATAAATGGACTGTTGCCAGACATTCATCGTTTGATGTTTAATCCCAGTTTCAGAACCACCATCTGACAGAGATGAGCAGAAATCAAATTGTTGTTGAGTGGTCCTGGACAGTCTCATCCCAGAGGAAGTGTTACACAGTTTAATGCAATCTGAAATAAAATAGAAGGAATAGATATGATGTGTTTTTCTGTATTTATCATCGCTGTTGATATCTTGCTGTTGAGCTCAGTGCTTCAGTTCAACTGGATTATGTTCATGTACATTATTTCATATAATTAGACAGTTGACTGATCTCTGCAAATCAACTTTTTCATTTATTATTAATTGAGCCATACATTTTCTAGTGTGTGGATTTGCTGCTCTCCTTGTCCAAATCTCTACTGGGTTTTGGACTGTTATGTGGAGGCTACCTTGGATTCTTAGGATATACAGAGTAATATAGACTTAAATCTGCAATTCAAATTCATCACCAAAAAAAACAAACAAAAAACGAAATACAAACAAAAACAGTACTTGCAGATTTAATAATTTCTCTGGTATTTTGGAACTGAGCAGGACTTAAAGTGCCCTTTGCTGCTGCTTAGTCAGCTTCCTCTTTCTGGCTTTTACTTTATTGTGCAACACACTGACTGCACACCAGCATCATTACTGGAGCATATAGACACAATAAATAGAAGGTATCATACCAAGAATACTCCAGTCTGGGGAGTATATGTTAGAACATTCTGTTTTTGGGAATAGTCAGTTGCCACAACTGTGCCAGACGGAGGAACAGGGAAACTTGAAGAGGTGGACCCAATTGCAGGCAGAGGAACTGAGCAGAGATCAAAAACAGGTATTCAGTCCAAAACATTCAAACTAAACCAAGAGGAGTGCAGGCAAAAGCAAATTCCAAGAAACGAGTTAAAATCCACAAAACCGTAGATCCAAAACATGTGAGGGAACACAAGGGAGAAGGAGAACACCAGGAGAAACTCAGGAACAAAGACCCATCAACACAACCAACAGAGAACAAAGGCAGTGACGCAACATATATAGCCTGAGAAGTGCAGGCCAACAAGACACAGGTGAAATCAATGATCAAACACAGGAAACAAGTACACAGAGACACAAGAGGGAGAAACCTTTCAAAATAAAACAGGAAGTAACCAAAATTACCATCAGAAACTAAAAACCATGACAGCAATAGACAGTGTGTTGAACCTGTAACGCCTCATGTGGACATAATTAAAAAGTCAGCTAAAGCTAAAAGAGACTTGTAGAGTCTGAGTTTGTTTAGGTCTCTTCATCCCGGCCATCTTATGTAGGCTTATTACCTTAATGTCTAAGTAAGACAAAATTCCCAAATGCAGGGAAGACAGCACATTGACAAATGATGATATATATGTGGTAAATTAGAGAAATGGATGCAGACAGATACAAATCACACTGCATGTATTAGTGATTTTTACAGGTTATATAATATGAAATTTGTTGGTGAATACTAATGAGACATTTTTAACACCATAATTCATGCCCAGTACAGACAGGAGGGATTAAAGCAACTACACATATCTGACTTGTGTAAGAGAAATTTGAAAAAAAAAAAAAAAAAAAAAAAAAAGTCAGAACCTGTCTTTTCACATAGATGCTTTTTGCAGTTTAGACTCTGGCTGCAGAGCAAACACTGCTATCGCTGAGCCAAACTCCGACTTCAGTTACACCTGTAGTGAAGTGGAGCTGCAGCAGTTATGTCCCAAAAATCTCACCTGCCGCAGACTTCTTCTTGATACCTTTAAAGACTCAACATACCCGTGGTCCATCTGTACGAGTGTTTTCACCACTACTGTATGAGCGTGCCGTGTCTTTACTGTCACCGTAGCCTCGCAACGTTTCAAGTCAAGAACCCAAATGTGTGGTGAAGCGGGTTTCTGCACCAGCTACAGGCGCTACAGGTTGCTACAGGTGGAGCATGTAGCACGGTTGCAGCTACAGGTGCAGCAAATGGTAAATTTCACTGAAAGGTGCCCGGGTTGAAGTTTTCAGCAGTGCTGATTCAAAGATTCAGTGATGTTGCAGTGAGCTTCGCTGGAACAAAACAGAAAGAGCCATGGACAGATTCTACCATTTATTACACATATTACATTCTTAAATAAAAATGCTCCACTTAACAGTTCTTGCATAGATATCTTACAATACCAATTTAGAAAAGAATTATGAAACAGACCAGTAACAAAAATAAATTTTCTTCTTCCTTAATAAAGAACATTACCATACTAACATCATATAATACAAATAATATTTTAAACACTTTGTACAGCAAAAAATTGTAAGTAAAACAAGACAACTCAAGATAATAAAAAAAAAGAAACTCAACAGACGTGACGGTGACAGAGGAGAGGAAGGCGGGTGTGGAGTGAAGGTTTATGGATCGAAGGTTGATATGAAAGGTATCAGAGTAACAGAGCCCCTGTAGGACGGGTGAGAGGTAAAAACACATCTGCTGTCTTCTCTTTTCTGTCAGCTCATCTCAGGAGATATGTTGTTGCGATCCCTTGACAGTTACGGTTTGAGTTTGTTGTGTGCACGCGCTGGATGATTATAAAGGTGCTAAAAACACAGCTTTTGCTAAATGGCGACACTGGAATGGTCACTTTTCCCAAAAATGTTGCATGAGGATTGGCACCAAATGCTGTCTGTCTCAAAGAGATGTTCTTATTTTGTGAGGGTGCTAATAATTATTATTTAAAGTTAAATACCCCATTTTTTAAAATGTTATTTTGGCATCATTTCTGTGGAATATGATGATATCTTTCTCAACAGATACTTAACAAAAATGTTGGAGATGAGGTCTCCATTTGACACACCTTTACAACAAAATCCACTTGGGCAAGCAAGATGGGCATCGTGCATATTTCTAAAATGTGAAATTTAGCCAACGAGACCTAAAACTTTTGTTTGGCACACAGAAAAGAAAAAGATTAACGTCAAATTCCATCACAAGGCTTGTCTCTTTTCTTTCCGTGGAGCGCGACAAACATACATTTTGGATACCAATCCTTTTTGCACGTACCGAGAACGGAACTGGAACTGGACAAATGCCAAAAAGTGGTTCTTTCACAATCCCACGAGAGTGTATCAGGTGTTAGGCTCCTATTAAGCATATAAACTGACTGATGGAAAAGCACCTACTTGAGTGGGTTGACTGAACTAATGCAAACTGTACTGACTGAGGACTTTTAGCTGGAAAGGTGGAAAACTTATTGCAGTCTTACCAAAGAACTGCTTGGAGCTCCCAAGCTGCATAGCTCTTGAGAATACTTCCCAGTACAGCTGGATATCTGAAGACTATGAGCATGTTCTGCCCACGAGGGCTCTGACAGATGTGGTTTTGGTGGATAGGGTTTGGTGAGGGCGAGGTGAAATATACAGACACAAGGAGAGGGGTAACGATCTGTGAATCTCTTATATACTGACACATCAAGCATGGACAAACACAGAGTTACAGACAGACAGAGTCACTCCGGGATGCCACTGATACCAAGAAAGTTTAACCAAGTCACAGCATGACTGAATGTTTGTGAAGAACAACATTTCCTCCCGGAATAACGGTGATGAAAAAGGCATTTCACCGGAGGTTTCGGTTGATATGTCACTCCGATCTATCACAAGTGGACCTGTAGTGAATGGTTCTTGGTGGCAACGTGCATCCGGGATGTGTAACAAATGTTAAGTGGATATTTGACAGAGTGCTCCAACAGACTACGCTAGCAGTGCGTGCACATGGAGAGTGCAATAGCTAAGTATGATCATGTAGTGCAATGTTTGCAAGAACTAAAGCAGATCTATAGAAATGCTGAAATGTCTGAGACGGTGCTGTCGCCACGTACAGTCAGTACCACGCAGAGCGGTCTGCATGTAAGATCTCACGCTATTTACAAAAGCTGCCTAAAGTGACAATCCTTCTTCAGGGTGATATGGTAAGAAACTATGGAAACTGAAGCCTGGTCCCTCAAAGAACTGTGTTCAAACAACTGCGGTCAAAGACAATGTTGAAAGGCAGTTTTCACACGGTTTTGAGTCCAGACCTGAGTTTGTTTGCTTTCCTTCTTCTAACCCTGCTGGTCTCAATTGTTTATTGGTTCTGGGGCCTATTTCACTCACAAAAGCAATTTGCCAGCACTGCTCAAAAGCAGTCTTCCATTTCACAAGTGATGGCCAATTGCAAATTGATAGATGCATTTGCAAGCTCTGATGTCAATGCATGGGTCTTAAGTATGGCATTTGTTTAGATGAGTGAAACAGGGCAAAATTAGCACAAGAGGAAATCGTCTGAAGCAGCAACAAGCGCCTTGGTCTGTGGTGCATTTGTGCGACTTGTCGCTACTCTTCCTGCCTGTTGCCAAGAAGCGTTGTTGGTGCTTATTTTGACATAAGCAATAAAAAGAATGGTTGCCGGTAAATTGACTATGATTGTTTTTCTGTGATCCTGCATCTGAAGAATACCAAGATCCATGCTGTCATGATCATGAACTGGAACTACACTTCGCCTGCACCGTTTCCAGTCATCATCAAGGTGGGCTGGGGTACAGTTTATTCACCCGAGTTTGGGAAAAACAATTCATATTAACAGGTTTTTAGGAAAACCATTCCCAGATTTGGACTCGCCCTGCCAGTGTGAAAACACCTTTGTTAAATCCAAGGAGAAGGAACTTCTCTGGATTTCCTCTGATCTCCAACCATTTGAGAATGATAAGCCTATTTGAAATTGGTGATGGTGACATTGGTTTCCACAGTAAAACCCCTATGACTTTGAAATACAGGACTTAATGGTGCTATTTTCACTCTTGCTTGAACTGCTCGCACCACTATACCTGGCACCCTATAAGACCATGAGAACATTATTTTACATTTGTGAAATAATGGGTTCGGCTCCAGCTGACAGTAGACAAGCGGCTGAGAATGTTATGAAGCATGAAGAGTTGGAGCATACCGGTAATTAAGATTTAATGGGACGATCGTGTAAGAAAAACAATCCCTCTCCTTCTACCTTGCATCCAATACTCCTTTTCTGCGTCTCTGCCTCTCCGCTCTTTCCTCTACATCTACTACATTCACAGCAGTTAACTTGCAAATATGCAAATCTTTGGGCAATATGTGTAAAGTGTGCATTCAGCATTCCTGCAGCTGATAGTGCATGGACAACTGCTGTGGACAGAGAGGGAGAGATGTGGTGAGGATGGAGGGGCGGAGGGATGGAGGGAAACAAGAATGGCACTTTAACTATGAAGGAAAAGGGATGGTCGGGGGGGGCACACACAGTGGATTATTATATCTGTAGGGACTTTGCAGATAAATGGAAACGTATTTTATCTGTAATCCATGAGATAAAATGCATGGGCTGATTTAATGATTGTGATATTCATGTGGGTAAATGATTTTTTAAATCCTCTTTTTTCATCACAGTTTAGTCTCTTCGACAAATATCTCACTGTCTCCTGGCATTTCTCTATGCTAACAGGATCTTTTGTTTGTTCTACATCAAAACTGTCCACTGGGTACAGAGCGCTGGAATCGGTCCGGCTCAAGGTCCCTGTTGTTTTTTTCTCCAGACCACTCAGTTTCCCTGTGACTCAGAGCTATCTCATTAGCTGAACTGCAACTAGAGAAGAGGACCCGATAGTGCTAATGCTAATCAGAGCTGTGGGACGGCAGCTAGCTGGCCTGGAGGAGCCTGAGAGACGACAGGAGACCCGGAGCAACGCTGTGACAGAAAACCTACTTCAGCAGGCTGAGAGCCATGTAGAAAATGAGATGCAAAACTGGATCTGAACTGACTTTGAGATCTGCTGGATGTCAGAAGGGATTTTAATTAATGAGGAGAAGAACTATGAGTTACATTTGCTGCATTTTGCCGAGCACTCTGACTTTCACTTAGATTTTAAAATTTAGGCTCAAAAATGGCGACTGAAATCTGCAACAGCTCGGTACGTTAAAGCAGTTTGTGGCACAGTTTGTTCAATCCGTAAAAACAAACGTGCACTTAAAGCGGCACATTTGTTTTAGAGTGCAATTAAGGCTCGTTGATTTCACTGCAAATTGACTTTCACTCCAAGAATACCACAGTTTTTAGAAGCTGCGGATCAAATTCCATGTCGATGTCAAGTCAACATGCACCCAAACGTTTGCTTCCTACCGCAAGAAGTCGCAGATTCTATCAGTTTCCCGTCAATTAGGTCCTCCTTGTGGCATTAGCACAAAAAGAGGTAACACAAAGCGACGAGGCAAGTGGGGGCAGCATGCAAATGAACTGCTGATTGTGCATCTGACCTCCTTTAGGATATATTGGTCAAACTTCAGTCTTGCTATGGCATCTTAAAGATCGAATTTACATCCAGATGTTTGAATTATTATTTTTTTCACCCCTTTTTTTTTTTAAATAATCAGAGCAAATACTGATATATTCTGAGATTACTGGGAAGGAGAAGAGAAACAGGGATGAATGGGCCTTATGTCTCCTTAGTCATTTAAACTAATCTGAAAGAGAGGAGTCTGATTTGACCGCGCTTTAATACAAAGTGCTATTTCTTCATCTTTTTAAGCTCCATGACTTGTGTGAATGAACAGAGGGTCTATACAAACAACTAATAAACAAATTGTTGAGCCACTGCTTAAGATCAAAAGCATTTTCCAACGGCAAATGTATCAACCGACATTTGTCCCACATGGTTTTTCATTCTATTATCAACCACTTTGCTGAATCACTGCTTCCCTCACAGTATGCCTAATGGACACACACACACACACACACACACACACACACACACGCACACACATACACATTCATGCCATCAAAAGCCTCACAAAAGTGCTACGATCCCCATCCCTCTATGATTGTACATCCTGGTATAGGAGGGCTCTTTCTACATCCCGTTGCATGTCTCGACATTTTGGCGTGACTTTGCATCATCCAAGCTGAAGAAAACAACCATCAATACAGCTTTTGTAACAGAAACCAAAGCAAACAATGAAACAAAATCAAAAGTGAAACACTGGATTCATCCCAAACGTGGGCTGCTTTACGTTGCGTTTAGCAGAAAGAGAGAGTTAGTAGAGAAAGCTGCCGCTGGATACAGAGGCCTCATATGGAGGCGGTCTCCCGCTGATCTCTCCTGACCGGGGAGACTCTGCCCGTGGCTAAAGGGCAGTTCCACGCTGGAGGTTTTTGGTATCGATTGTTCGAAGCTGCACCATAAACCCCCTTGAAGGGGAATGTTTTCACTGTTTCACCTAATGAAGGCTGGCAAGGCCAACTGGCACGATGTCTGGGCATGCTGGGATGTGAAATCCCCCGCCAGCTTCAGGAACCCTGCACCCTCACCCAGCCGCACCAGTCAGCAGCAGCGAGTATTAGAGTGTTTGCATGTGCTACGGGGCATATAGGTGGTGGTGGGCGGATGAAGCAGCGGTGTCAGTGTTGGCGTTGATGTTGGCGGGATCAGTAATGCTCTGATTGCGAGGGGAGTTTATTTTTTTTCCGCAACCACCGAACAAAGGAGGCGGGCGCTGTGGATCTGTGCTCGCCCCAGTTTTCACCTCTCAAGTATCATTTCTGCTCATTAGAGATTTGAGATCACTGATTCCGATCAGATCGCGGACAAAAGTCATTGTTTTCATCAAAGATTGAGTACAACTTTGAAAACGCAGCAGGTGATTTAACAGACTTTACTACATTTTTGAAGACATGATAACTCACCTCCGAGCCCGAGGTCACAACAAGACAAAATGACATTCATTCGTTATTGTGTTGTTGTGCGCACGCTGCCACAGGGTTGCTAGCCGGTGACAGTTTGCCAAAGAGCCAAATTTCCCAGTTAAATGGCTGTTTCATCTTTTTTCTGACTGGAATGCTGATTGATCTTTCCTAAAAAAAAAAAAGCTGATAATGCTTCTGGTTGCTATTAACGTTTGGGTCAAGACGCGGGAATTCATTTTTGAGGATTCAAACACAAGGTACGTAAGCGCAGGACAGAAGGTCTTTGCGGGTCATCGACGTGTTTTCCGAGGTTGTTGCTGTGAGTTCTGATGAAAGCTGGCCTGCGATTGTTTCACCTCCATTTATTTCTGATGAAAACCGTGGCTTATAGCATCAATTGTAACCAACAACGTAACCAGAGTCTCTGAAGTAAAAAAAAAAAACCCAAAACGCTGATTAAATGAGAGGCACAAACTGCAGCGAGGGATATGTGGGTGATTGTTGGAACTGAGAACAAGCTGATTTCTCACTTCAAAGGATTTGGAATCGTTTGTTACCTCCAGCCGAGAGCTAAGATACTCTTCTACTAAACAACAGTTGCTAAATTCCTACTGTGAAAAAAGATCTGGGAGCAGAACATATAATTCCAGGAAGAGTGTGCGTGTGTGTGTGTGTGTGTGTGTGTGTGTGTACATGAGCTGGTGTGTGTGTTTGCAATAAAGCCTGCCATGCAGTGTTTTGTTTTCCAACTCTGTTCATTAGTTTAATAATTATTTTCCTAAATCTTATTAGTCTTATCTCAAGAGGAGCCGTGAGCAAAGAAACTGCAGTGTAAGTCTGTGTGTGTGTGTGTGTGTGTGTGCGTGTGTGTGTCGACGGAGTATGTGTGCTTGTTCTGTATACAATGTGTAGAGCGAGACAGAATTGTTTTTGTGTCGTATTTTTTTTTCCAAGTCTTTTTATGATTTTTTTTACTTTGTGTTCTTTTTTTCGCCGTAGAAAAAAAAGCACAGATAACATTGAAAAAAAGTCAGTGCAGTCAATGGATACGAAACAGGCAAATTTGACCGGGGCCGGCGCGACCGTGTCCGCTCGGCGCCGCCACACCGGTCGGCTGGCGTCACAAGTCCCACGTGAAAAACCAAAAAGCGGCTCCTTTAAGTCTCCATTCTTGCCCGACGGTGCTGCCAGGAAGATGGGATGTAAGAGTCTGCGAAAACGCTCCAGGATGACTTTCAGAATCGACAAAATAAAAAAAGAAAGAAAGAAAGAAAGAAGTAAAAACAGGTTTCCAGTTCTCAGGGAGTCCTCCGCCTGACTCTGGGTAGAGTGTGAGACCGCAGAGGGTCATGCAAGGGTTTTGTTTTCCAGCTGGAGTGAATCGCAGGGCAGGAAGAGCAGCGCGAAAAACCAAAGACCCCTCTGCTCTCTGCTTTTATTGTAGTCCAGAAAAAAATACAAATCCCTTTTCTGAGAGTGGGTATGATTCTGTTTTGTGTTCATCCACTGGTTGCTCACAGACTGCAGAAGCACAGCTGGTGCACATGGGGATTAAAAGACCAACATCGCTCTCCTTCTCATCCCACACATTCTGTTGAAGTCATCTTAGATTTTCTTTTTTTTTTTTTCTCAAACACAATTCAGTGAGTTTTAAGACATTTTCTCAAAGAGAGAAAAGAACAAAGTGTCATTCTTTGTAATAACAATAAGAAGAATTATTGTCCTCTAAGTAGAAAAAAAGGGAAGAAAGTGTCGCTGCGCATTTCTGTCAGATGGCCTGCGGAGGCGGCGGGCGTCTCAGTGAAGGTGAGAGATGCAAACACCCACTGGAGGAGAGCCTGAGAGCTGCAGCGGCAGCACCTCGCTGACCGAGGTCCCATGGGTGCACCGAAACACCCAGCGTCCGAGCCCTGGGTTCGATTGTCAGCAATGCTAGAAGTCGATCCGTACGGTCTCTCTCCTGCAGATTTGGCATTGTTGTTTTCTTCACGTAGTTTACTGAAGCTGACTGCGGCAGATGATGGTTTCTTATGTTCCGTATATGAGAAACATTAAAAAGAAAAAAGTTGAGTATTTGATTTCAACAGCCGGTAAAACACTAACAACTGACTATATGGATATTTAAAGTTTCCCCACTGAACTACCTCCTCACCCAAAGTGACTTTATGGTTTAAACACACTGAATACAGAGAAAGAAAAAAGGCAGCGTAATGTTTTTATCAAGCGAGTTAAGTATATGTAGGTTTGGCAGTGTCCAAGTCCCCAGAGCCACGTGAGAGTAGCCGAGGATCACCGGGATGATGCATTCAAAGACGGGTGTGTGGAGTATTAACTATTGCAAGTGTGTGAGTGTGTAATTTTAAAGAAAAACAACAATCTAGCTATTCCTCGTTTTCCTCCTAACCCCGCCTCCCACGAAAGTGCCGTTAGTCCGTCCGATCTTCATGGACAGCTCAGATGGACGCGCTGCCCTGCGGAGGTCGCGGCTGCCAACTGGTTTACGGACGGGGTGAACGAGGCGGGCGGTTGGTAGCTCGACTGCCCATCCCTCTCTCCTCCTATCTCTCCTCCTCCTCTTTCTCCTCTTGCTTCTTCCCCTCTCCCACTCCTTCTCCTCTTGCGCTCAGATGTGCCTCTTCATGTGCAGGGCCAGGTGGTCTGACCGAGAGAAACACCTGCAGAGAGCAACATCGACACTGTGTCAGAAAGATGTCAAGCAACATCCCAACTATGCATGAGCAGAAATGACAGGAAATCAAAGGAAGGAAATGTTTGGATGAAACTGCATCAGAGCAGCAGCAAACAGCACAGCGGAAAAAACTTAAATACATTTAAATGAGAAAAAAAGAGACAACATCCTATAAAAACCTTACAAAACCATGTGTAATAGTGCAGTCAGTTGTATTTTTTGGAGATTTGCACAAAATAATAGTAAAAACTCAGCAACTCAATGCCGCCGGCTCTGTACTATGTCAGTTATGAGAGGGACACATTCCTAGGCTGCCTTGGATCATCTCAGGCTTTTTAAACTTTGATGTGTATTCGCGATTGCAAGCAGCACTACACACTGCTGGTGGTCTACGACTGTGCTAGGAAATCTCACCAATCCTAAGCAAACTGCACGGTCCACCATGCGTTCTGGTTTATTTTTTCCTCAAAACTTAAGAGAACACTGAAGAAATGTTTTTAAAGAGCAGTGGGAGGTTCAATACTCGTGCAGAGTTAGCATTGGTGAGCTATGATGGATGATGATATTAAGCTAGTGTTAGCCACTTAAGGCAGCTATCTAATGTTTGTTGACGATACCAAGCAATTGCCTCACAAATCAAGTGAGTCACAAATAGCGAACATCTCTGTGCTGTGGTTTGCTAGGCTTTTGGATTAAACAGCAGTGAAACATGATATCTAATTTGAATTGATACGTCTGTAAATAGTTACCATGGCTACCCATTGATGTTTCTACAGAGGTAACTGGATGCCTACAGCCTACTGGAAACAGATAAAGGTTAGATTTCACCATGAAGTCAGACAGAGAACGGAAAAATGAGACAGAGCTCACAGCTTAACACACAGATTTAATAAGACAGACCACTTTAGGTTAAATGTACAGGGAATTTCAATAGTCTTACTTCAGTATGTCACACCAGGGAAACACAGACATAAAGACTTGGAATTCAAGCCCAGTGATTTCCTAAATACGACTCAGACGCGACCATAAATCACAGGCAGACCTACATGGCTCCGCAGTCAGTCCTCAAGCTCTGAGTAGCATACTATTGTAGAAACTAATTAGATATGCATCATGAGCATGGACACTAATGCACACAGGCTGGCAGTACTTTCTGATACTGGGCCATTTAACTCGGCAGTGACTGCACCTGGTGTGAGAGAGATATAAAATCAGGTACTGGTGCTGTATAATATACGAATGGCAATGTCACAAGTATTTTAGCTTTATTACGCCGTTGTGAGAACATTAAAGCCGAACATCCACAATAAAATGAATCACAAACGATAGAGGCAAAACAAAATGTGGGCGAGAATAAAATGAGAAATTAAAAATTCAATTTGCCAGAGGCTTTATTCATTATTAATTAGTCAAACCTATTCAACGTGTGTTTGTGTGTGTAGGTGTGTGTGTGTGAGAGAGAGAGAGAGCATGTGTGTTTAGGCAGGCTGTTGTTCTATCCAGATACAAGTAGACAGAGCCTAATGCTCTGCACCACACAAAGTTGGACAACGGCACCAGAGAAAGTTTCTCCTGCAGATGCTTCTGCTGTGATCCATTTATCTAATGCCTTCAGTTTTCAGAGTAGAGTAATGGGGGCCACACATCGACCTGAAAGACAATCAGCTTAAAGCAGAACTCAGATCAGCTGCCTGCGAACGTGTAAAATTAAAAGGTGCTGCACGAAAAGCCGCGGGTGCCATGTGCTGACATATTCACTGTTAAGGCGTGCGACGTCATCGACTAATTGATGTTACAAAGCCATTCAACTGTCTTTCTTATTGTTTTGGTGCTTCACGCACCTCGATGACTGAAATTCACCCAGGTTTTCAGACTTCAAAGCATATCTGTGAGCACAGGTCAGTTTACGGCTGAACCCCGCTCTCATCTCTGTCGTCTGCGGTGTTTCCCCTCAACCTTTAGCCGGCCATGTGGTACCTACTGTACACCTTCACCAATCTGTGTGTGTGTGTGTGCGCGCGCGTGCGTATGTGTGCGTGTGTGTGGCTGGACAGATGGCCATGCCAGTTACTGTGTCACTGCTGGGGGTGCAGAGCAGCCAGACCAGCTGGTAACTCCCCCACCCCTCCACCACGCACACACAGACAGACACACACACACACACTTACACGCCCCCTCCTTGGCATCCTCCTCTTCTCCTCCTCTAAACTCTCCCTACTCCTCCTCACTTCTTTTTGTCCTCCTCCTCATCAGTCTTTCGTCTTTGCAGCTCCATGGAAACATCAGGGGGTCCCCGCTTGATTAGGCAGGATTAATGACAGACTGGTGTGTGTGTGTGCGTGTGTGTGTGTGTGTGTTCATTTCCCCAGGAGAAATTGTGTCAGATTGAACATTCTATCTAATGTTAACCTCTCCATGGCTGCCACTTTTTGCCATTCTCATGGTAATATTTGGTGGGCTCCACCCACCACAGATGTGTGTGTGTGTGTGTGTGTGTGTGGGTGTGCGTGTGCACTGTAAGGACTGAGGTGCATCCTGGCTACGTTAAGCATGTTTCCATCCACCTTGTAATCTGAGCATCAAAAAGCCTAAAGGGAAATACTGGAAATGTGAAAACAAGATTAAGTGTGCTTTCAGGCAGCGAGTGGTTACCGCGGCAACATTGGTGGTCTGTACTTTAAATCAGTGGCAGCACCACGCAACGCCACCTTCCTCTGTCTACCGTCTGTGCACCACAGGCTGCTGCTATCTACCCAGTGTAAACTCATTACTCAAAGGAAACTGATCAGAATGTGACACAGTTCAAATGAAAAGCTGTTTTTGCGGTAGCAGAAGTCTCTGAATTCAAATTCTGAAGAAGATGCTTCTCCAGTAGTGTTTCTCTGATCTTTGATCTATATGTTCTCTTCTGATGAAGAGTTGTAAGAGGAGCGATCAAAAGTTTTAGACAGTGTCTGCTGTTTCTAAATGCAGTAGAGATGGGTAACAAGGAAGTAGCAGCTGCTAGTAGAACTGTTGTGAGTCAGTGTACTCATTTGCACATTGCATGATCAACAGTGGAACCAGAATTACAAGCTGTTATGTGACCAAAGTTTGTCTGTGATGCTGCCTGTGCCCTGGGTATGACCCAGAAGCCAAACTGCAGACAATCGAGTATCAAAGAGGGAAGTCAGCGACGGGAGGGGCACGCTGGTTGATTTTGCAGGATTGTGCACCATGAATCATCACACAAAGTCCGACAGGATTGACTGGAATTATAGGCAATAGGGCTTTGGTCCTGCATCAGACATGCAACAGACATGCTCAGGGGACAGGCAGCAGAAACAGTGCAAGTAGATTTTATGGTGACATTAGCACGTCGTGAGGCTACAATACTTCACTAAATAAACCAAAGTATTGACAAATTGAAACTTTGACATAATTATGGTGCCGGTTGAAGAGTCAGGGGATCAGCAAAGTTCAGACAGACCATAACTTTTTGTGGATTCCATAGGAATCCATCCAATACGAGATATTTCACTCTGGACTAAAGTGGTGCTGGACCAAACAGTCTGTAGCCCCACTAGTGGACGTTAAAAGAAAAAGCGGCTGAGTTATAAAATTTGGTGTATTCATAAAGGCAAGATAACAGGGCTAATCTATAATCCTGTAATCCTAAAACGGCTTGTATAGAACATTGACAATGGCCGGTTAACTATGGTGACTGGCTCTAAATACAAGAGTTCCCATCAGCCACAGTGGCAGTTGCTATAGTGACGATGGCAGACAGAGGCCAGATCAGAGTGGCAGCAAACCCTTAGTTGTTGCAGTTTCTAACAAAACTGAGCAACTGTTAGCTTCAGATTGGTGTTATTAGCACAAACAATAGTAATTACGCTCTGTTGCTGATTGGTTTCTTCCTCAAGTGCACTTCAGATTTGCATTTTACCGGCCTCTGTACATTTTTTATTAGGTCACAGAGGTTCATCCTTTGCAGTGATGAGTCAGTCAGTGTCCTGAACATCTAAAATGAACAGGACCTTTACCTTAAAAGCACCGCACACCCTAAATAACTTCTCCCACTTCAATAGTCCACATTGACTTTGAGGAGGACAGACCCTTAGTTGTGACACGTGGTCCGTCTGTGCTGCTGTGTGCCCAAGTTTGTCCTTTTACCCCCGAATGTTCACATGTTTGTGTGTCAATATGACTTTGCATCTAAATGTCTTTGTGTTCGGTATGCATGGTGTTCTCTGCATAGTGTGCGTGCATGTGTGTGTGTGCGTGTGTGTGTGCCAAAAAGCAGCTAATACAGTCCCAGCTCTCAGCCAGGATTAGAAGCTTCCAGCAGGTTTCTGGAGGGTTTTATGTCTAAAACCCAAACTAGAGGGAACCCACAACAGCCAATTACACTGTCTCTGGGGCAAAACTCTGTGTGTGTGTGTGTGTGTGTGTGTGTGTGTGTGTGTTGTTCACCCGAAAGGTAGTGCAGGCACACACACATACAGAGAGAGTGTATGTTAAAGTGGAGCTGGCATCTGGTGCCACTCAATTAGCTGTGACCAGTCTGCCAATAGCCAGAATCCATTTAACTGCCAGCACAGGGCCATGAGTAAGCACACACACACACACACACACACACACACACACACACACACACACACACACACACACAAACACGACCACCCACTCCTACCTTGAGGACCAAACACCAAAACGCAGATTATGTAAATGGATAGAAAGGTAAACGGCTGCACTTTTATCCAAAACGCTTTCGAGTTACGCCTCTCGCTCACACTCGCACACACAAACACTGATGGCTCAGTCTCAGAGTTCACCGCCTTGCCCAAGGACACATCAGCATCTATAACTGGCGACTGAATCACTGACCCTGTGATCAGTATATAATCTGAACTTCCTGCTTTCTCAGCTGAGGGTAAACTGTGTCATGATTTGGTTGAATGATCAATCGATGTGTGATCACTGACTGCAATCTTCCATAGATCCCTAAATAACTGGGCCTTAATGGCAAGAATTCTCCAATCTATATCTGCACAGAAACAAATGATTGTAGGCAACAATAAAAAATGAATTTCAGATAGTAACATTCATTATCACTAAACCGATAAGAGATCAGATGCAGTGTTGAACCCTTCTCAGCCAGGAGTCCAGATGAGAACTCACCTGAGCTCCTCCTGTACACAGCTGCTCAGGGAGGAAAACAGCTTTAATAAAGCGATCACATCTTCCAAACTGAATCATTTGAAGTGTTTTGTCTCGTGTTTTGAGTTTGAGTCGTTGGTGGTCATTACACCAACTGTTTCTGCTGCATGAGGTGTCTGAAGAAAGAGCCTGAATGAGACATGTTTGTATTTGTAATTTGTCAGAGTCTCTTACTACCTATTGTTTTCTATACATCGCTAAAGGCAGGTGCAGAAGCCCTTTGAATGGGAAAAACAGCTGTGATACCATAGCCCCAACCTTTTCCATCAATCTACTGATTAACAGTGGCATGTAAGCTAGAATTCTGCAAATGTATAAAATTGAGCATCCCTGATATCAGTTTGATCATTTTTCAAACACAGCTTAGCGGTGGACATCTGAGTGCTAGCCTAGCTCAATCCAAAATGCCTAAGTCACCTTATTTTTACTGTTTTTCCACACACCTGAATAAAGAAAACGAGGCACTGTGGTTTAATCAGCAGTAAGATTGCTTGTTAGGAGGCCTGCTTCCTGTACTTGCCAGTCTTCCACACTTTTATAGCTCTGAAGTAACCCAGGAGATTCTTTAACATAGAGTATATCTTACTGGCTGCAGCTTGCTAACAACAGCACAGTGCAACCCGAATAAAGATAGAGTGTGCAATGACAAGGCACATGTTTAAATAAGGCAATTTTAGAAAGTTTGCTTCCAGTCTTTGTGCTAAGCTATGCTACTCATGCCCAGGACCTATTTCTATTCTGTACACAGCTTTTGAAAAATCATTTTTGGAAGTTTGTTGGCTATTTCGCTCTTTTCTTTTTAAGATTTTACCCTTAACATTTTTTAAAGTTGACTTGTCCAGTAAGGATGGATCCGTTCTATTCAGATGTCCCACTAAGTGATGACAGTTCCCTTCTGTGATGTGACAATAAAAATCTCTGATTGTAGCCCTGATCTGGATGAAAGTATGTGATGCATGACTGACAATCTTCCGGGTTTGGAAACGCAGGTTTAACACAACCCTTTGACAGAACTGGAGCATTAGTGTCCAGAAAGTGTACTTCATGTTTACAGTTGCTGTGTGTTTACCTGTCGCAGTGGTTGCACTTGAATGGCTTCGCTCCGGTGTGTTTGCGGTAGTGTCGTGTCAACTCGTCACTGCGGGCAAAACGCCACTCGCAGCCCTCCCATGAGCACTTATAGGGCTTCTCACCTGAGAGAGAGACAGAGGGAGAGAGAGACAAAGACACAGAGAGGGAGAGAGAGAGGGAGAGGCGTCAGATTTTATTATCATTTTTACATCTAATTTCACACGTCTAAACTACAGCTGTTCACTAATATACAGGTTACCACCCCTGGCTTTTTCCTAAGCCAGACACACACACGCACACACACACACACAGACACAGCCCAGGGGCCAGGCAGGGAGAGCGGTTTTAACACAACAGCCATTTCAATGAGCCAATACACTCAATTAGCTGTAAATGAAGTCTTTCAGCACTGCGGCGTGTTAATTCATAATCCCAAATTCACCCTGAAATGAATCTCGTTTTGTTCCTTCTATCACCATACCTCCCCCCCCACCCAATCCCCCGGCGCGCACACACGCACACACACACACACACACCCTGAGGTGGTGGGATCTGAAATGTAAATGAAGTTTCATCCCCCACTTCACCAGATGGGAGAAGAGATGGTCTATTGTTCTCAGCCTGTAGTTATCTCTCCGTGATAGAAAGCCTTCCAGCTGTGTGTGTGCGTGTCTTTTGGCGAGGTGTGTGTGTGTCTGTGTGTGTGTGTAGTATGCAGGAGCAGACTGTCTTCAGATGGGACATGATGATGTCTGACTGTTTAAATGCCTGAATGAGAGCGGGAGTCTTTCTGCGGGTGCAAGTGTGCATGCGGGGTCAGCAGATAAATAAAAACAAATAAAACGAATAAAATCGAGTTTCATACTGTGATTTATATATAACTACATATAACAAACACTTAATAAACATGGCCTTTTGTAATCATGAGTTGAGAGCCATATGAGTTAATACTTGGTCTAACTCAGCACAAAGCTATTTATTATGTTTATTATGTCACAACCGAAACAAGCTATTTCTAGATGACGTATCAGACTGAAAACTTTCCCGAGCACAGCTGTACTTCTGTTTCAGTTTTCCACTCAACTTTTCACTTTTCGCTGAACTCGCCCCCCACTGCTGCTCGGAGGATTCCTCACAGGAAACCTTGAAAGGTTTCTCCTCTGGCATGACGGTGATTGTGCGTACAGTTGGAGCGGTTCATTTTATTTTGGTTAAATTTTGGTTTAAACTCTGAAGGAGCGGGAGAAGTTCTGGGCTAAAACGGCGTGGCTGCGTTGCTATAGGCACCAGTGGTGGTTGGAAGTCCAGCTTGCAGACAAACTTGTGCAACCCTGGAAAGTTATTATTACAGCAGCGATCATTTTATCCTCCTTCTTGTCAATTACAAGAGTACAATAACACTGTTTACTTTACAAAAAGGAACCAACCAGAAATATGCACTTTAGATTGGCTAAAGGATGATGTTGCACTGCTCTGCGGTGAAAGTTGAGCCAGGTTCAACATTTTAGCTGATGTTCCTGCATTTTCTTGGTTTCTGAGCCCTCTGAGTCAGGACTCCCCCTGTGTAAATACAGTAGCGTCTTTTAAATGAGTAGAGTTTTGGTACTGCTTGAACATCAACCAAACTGTTATTTAAATCAATTTCATTTAAATATCACAGATATTGATGAAAAGCCAACACGTTACAACACAGACTTGTCTCCTGCCTGTGATGAAAAAACATGGCTGAACATGTCTGTGTGTGAGTGAACTGGGGGGTGGTAACTATAATTGGGGTCTTAATGACTCCTAATGGGGAGTAATACAGCAGCTTACAGTCAGTTAGCCAGATGTCCCAGCAGCCCCTCCACACCCACCACAGTACACACCAATCTTCTTAAAGAGACCAACCAATCCAAAACAAAGTGGAACTAATGTGAAAACTGAAGCATTTGACAATATGGCACAAACATAATCAGATGCAACTGAAAACGATGTGTTCACAAGTACGGCCGGACCAACAAAGCAATATTTGAAAGCGTATCCTGGTTTCTGACCTCTGCTGTGCCACCCACATCTTTTGATTCTCATCCATCTGCTGTTGTGCTTACTGATACTTTTCCCCTAGATGGAAAAATGGCCAAGCCAATTAGAACTTTGCTGGCAGGACTAACAACTTAGTCGTCATCTTGCAGTCCCAGAGTGCGAGCAATTATGACAAACTTGGATAAGACTGAGAAAAACATTAACTGCTCCTACTGTAGCAACCAGTGACGCAGCATTTGTGTCCACTGAAATGATGATGGCGGGACAGCTTGGTCGCTCGCTGGTCATTTGTTAGGGAAATCGAGAGCCCTTCCTCAACTGGAAGCGGCAAAATGGACATGATGCCAGAAAACAGAAAGGCAATTCAGTATTATCATGCCAAGTGCCACTTTAGGTGGAAAGCAATGAACTGTAATTATTACCCAGAGTGAAGAGGTAAATACTGCTGTTTTTAAATGCAACAGTTGATGAAAACACACTTATTTATTATTGAAATGTGTAGTTGCTATGCAGACAAATAAGCAGGTGCAGCTTCCTATTTTAACTGCTTACCCATAAGCCCCAGACCACGACACAGGCCATAATGTCTCCATCATATTGCAACAGGTGTACTGAATGTGAACTCGCTTCTTCTTCTCAACTTTAATTGCCTTGAGTCCCAACGACAGAAGCGGTAGAAAGTACACCTTCACATGAACTAATATCTGAGGGCACAGCAGCTCTGAGAGCAATGTGATGCAATGACAAGTAAAAGATGATGTGCTACAGGAACATCCAACTGTGAATGATGCCCCGCTCCCCCTTTATTTCCCCCGGTTCCTGTGCCTCTTTGATCGGAGTCGTCTTTCATCCACAGACACAACGTGACTACAAGGTGACGCAGTTGTTCTTGCACTAAATGAATTTCACATCGTGAGCTGTGCCCTTCTGGATTTGCATATTCAAATTCCCCAGTCAAATCTCGTGCAGTCGGTTGCTGATTTCCACAACAGGGATTTGGGTTTTGTCGCTGTATCACCATTGTGCATTTTTGGAGACAGGCCTTCCTTCATCACTACGTCTTCAGTTGATTATTTAGGGGACAAGTTCAAGTATCTTCTGCTGGAATAGCTTTTGTAAATAACTGGGTCTTGTCACCGAAGATTACTGTCATTGGTCCTTTTGTAATGCTGAAACATCATCTTAGGGTTTTCTTTTTATATTATAGCAAAATTGTTGACTACTAAGTACTACTAGTAAAAGTTGAACATCTGATCATTTCAGATGATTTTAGGCAGTAACAGTAGTAACTGCAACTATCAACAACACATGCCCTGAGTCTTAGAAGAGGAACTTTACCATTTTTACACATCAGAGTCTGTTTAAAGGTGTTGGGCTGCATTTGTGACAAATGTTTTAAAGCCTTTTTGGCGGATCTCTGGGTCTGAAGACTATTCAAATGTGGAAAAACTTGGGGCAGTGGAGCAATGAAATGAAATGATGCGCTAAAGTAACAATGTTACTGCTGCTTTTTGATTTTGTTTTTATTTTTTCTTTCGCATATCACTTTAAATATTGATGAAAAGTTGCACAAGCGAGTTCACCACATCCTCCTCTCTGCTGAGGCTAAAGCAACTCGATGCCTCAGTAGCTTCGACGTAAGTACCACACAATCAAATGGTGCTAGTTGAATTGCATTTCTGACAATGCAGGTGGCAGATTATGACAAAGAAGAAGAATGCATAGAATGAGCAAATTAAGACCATATATCTGGTTTGAATGCATAGATATGGGTATGTTTTTTAAAAACTGCCCATCATGACTGCTCCCCAAGGTTCTGGCATAGTGTCCAAACCTCAATGTAGACTATGAAAGCCTAATGGGCTGTTACAAAGGGTTGTGCACTCTACTGCCAATTAGGTACATCAGATGCAGTAATGAAGGCTTTATATCAGTTTAATTTAATGAAGGACGAAATCTTGATGATGATTGAAAAATACGAGAAAGCAGATTAAAGTGAGTTAGATGAGATGAATGCGGCTGTGTATTCAGAAAGACCGTTAGGGGGGACCGGGTGAAGTGGTCCAGGCACCAAGTCAAACAGCCTCACTTTGGAGGAAAATGGAAATGTGTGAGGAACTAGCGTTTAGTGAATGTTTAGTGAATGAAGCTCTGTTGTAGCCTAGTTGTGACCATGACAAGACAAATAACTTGAATGTGGATGTGTTCAGAACGTGGTCAGTAGACTCTGACACTAGACTTCTAAAGCCAATATGAATACTGGAGTACTTACTCATACCTAAATTATAAACCTGATCTTTTTCCTCCTTTTCTGAGAGCAAATGTGATAAACAAATAAATGTTATATCATTATATATAATAACTACAACATAAAAGACATAAAAATGAACAAAATTAAACCAAAAATAAAGTCCCTTGAACATGACTTTAGAAGAATTCTAGTCACTACAACATTTGCTCCTGCAGTTTTTCTTTTATATCTCAATATTGGCTGATAGTATGGGCCTAGGCCGGGTGTATTGGTTGGGACCTTATTGTAAAGACTTGAGATTTAGTCATTACTTTATTTGTTATTGTTATATTACCTGAACTATGGTAGCTACAAGAGATTAATTAAGTTAAAAGAGACCACAACACTGTCACATATCTTTCTATGTTGCCAAATAGAGGGAAGTCACACATTTTCACCCTTTTTTGACGCTACAACAGGAAGTTTTCAGGCCCGCAGTCCTCTGGTGCAGTTGTGAAAAATGTGATTCGATTACAGATTACAGCTCGGTCCGTAAAGAACCAAGAATCATCCATGTTGAATCTTCAGCCGTGGTATCGCTATGTTTAATCCTCCCACTCGCTCCACAGAGTCCCTCTCACTCCAATATTTTCAACATACAATAGCAAACCACTTGGCAGCTTATCCTGTTGGAGAAATGCTACACTCTCAACCTGAATGTATGTGTGTGTGTGTGTGTGTGTGTGTGTGTGATATGGGGTATGAGTGGGGGCCGCAGGTGCCAGACAGGCGGCCGTTTCACACCCGTCTTCTGTAATTGGCCAGAGCACCCCATCTTCCTTCAATAGGACCCCCCTCAAACATAGACACATACACACAGACACACGCAGACACACACACACTGTTGGAGGAATGAAGCAAGGCCAGCTTGGGCCTGACGCCACAGCAACCATGACGCCAGCCAATTATAGCACAGCAAGGCAAGGATGCGTGATAAAGTCACCTAGCAACTGAGAGAAAGAGAGAAAGGGGGGTGGGTGAGAGAGAGAGGGAGAGAGAGAGAGATTAACAGGCATGGACAATCAACCAGCCACCAACCAATTATGGAAGAGAGTGATGCAGTTGCTTGGCAACCCAAACTGAATGAGCAAGTGGAAGAGAGAGAGGGAGAGAGACAGAGCCAGAGAGAGCAGGTTGGAGGTTGGATTCAGTGGGTGTAGAGTATAGAGGTATACTGTGTGTGCGGAGGTCTGGGGTTACAGCAGGGTTTTTCCTGAATCCACACGAGGCTCTGCTGGTACCCACTGAGGGTGGGGGTGGGGCCTGGTTGAGGTCTTGGGAAGTCAGATTAAAGCTGGTGTAGCCATTCCAATGGTTTTTCATGCTTTAACCCATTTAGTTACATAAACCATCGCACTGAACATGAAGTCTGCATTAATTTTTAATTCAAGTAAAAACTGTACAAAAACAAACTATACATGATTTGCAGTTAGGGAACCTCAGAGAGCACTGTTTAGTGGGGATGTAGCAACATTTAAACATACAGTTTGCAGTTTTCTGCTATCGGCTGTCTATCAATCAAAACACTAACAAAAAATGCAGTTTGGTAATTTCATGAAGTAGCTTGGGATCATGGGAATTGCTGTTTTCACCACCATGGCAGTCAGTCTCTCCCAGTTGGGTTCCTTCAGTGTTCATTCCACACTGACCAAATAACACTGATAGTGGAAAATTGTTGGAACAGTTCAGTCAAAGTATGTGACACAATTTCTGTTGACATTTTAATGGGAAAAATAATTTAATGACAGCAACATAATAAAATAAAATGGAACTAAATGGTCTCCTATATAAACCACTCACAGTGTCCAAAAGGTGCCATTTTTTGTTTGCAAACTTTAAATGTCAGAGGGTGCGCTTAAATGTCATCCAGCACTGTAAACTGTCAGGTTTCCACTGCTGTTGAAAATGTTCAAGATTAGGGTCTGAAAAATGCCCAGCCGGAAATAAATAAATAAATAAATAAAATGAAATCAGTTTCTGTGAAGATAGTTTGAAATGTGGATGGTGGCCCTCTGGGTTCGTTGCAGAGCACCAGTCGAGACTTTTTCCCTTGGTTTTACACTGAAATTTTTGAAATCAAACCTGATTATGGCCACGTTTCTTTCTTGTTTAATTTAAGATATTCTGTTGCTGTGTCATTTCGTCCGTGTTATAGATGCATATTCTTTGAAACAAAGGTTAGCACAGTAGTTAGCACACATTCACATGAAGTAAGAAGTTAAGTGTATTTCCCAATATGTGGTTATTCTGATGAGTTGCAATGTACTGTATTGGGTAAGTTTTCTATTCTTGAAAAAAGAGATGATGCTCTCCTCAAAAATGTCACTATCGAGAACTGGGCCTTTTGAAAGACTCTGAAACACTCTCACACTCTTCCACAAACTGTTCATCCATCCATCTCAAATGCCAAGTATGTAGTTAAGTATATTTTTGGCCTGCTGTGTGAATAACAAGGAGGATATAATTATTACGCATCTACAGTTGTTGGAGATTCAACCAGAACCAACAGAGTGAAAAAGAGAAACAACAACCAGAAAACCCTGGCTCTGACTTGAAACAGCTCTGACTGAATACTTTGGAGATTAACTGAATTCATTTGTAAATGTTTAAAAGCTACAAATCATCACCCATTGAACATTTTCATATCAGAAAATAAACCTGACTTCACATCATAGCTGCATTTCAGAGATACTGTTTGCAATGTTGCAATGTTATATGGAATTGCAGCACGTGGTCCTGACAGAGCTCACTATAATGATGTTTCTAATGGCCTCTGGTGTGCACCCTGTGACAGTAAGTGTATTGATGCTGTGCAGGCTTTCTGCAGTTGCTCCTCCCTTCAGTCTCTGCTACGCTAATCCCTCCCTACATGTATGTTCAATGATTTATGGTCATAATAACCCAAAAAGAGGATTAAGCTAATTAAACCACAGTGCTGCTTGTAGTGAACACATCGGGAGGGAATACTCCGCCCCCACATTTATACCACACACGCACACACGCACACACAGAGTGAGGAAGCTGCAGTGTCTTCGGGGTTTCTTTTTTCAGTGAATGATTCTGCCTTTAAAAGCTCATCGTTGGTTAGCATGACTCGACTGTAGAATCATCACAAGATTATAGATACTGCAGCTAGCGGCCAGACTACCAGAGGGCTGGTTGCTCCATTCTGGATTAGCTATAATAAAGCAACAGCTGTGAGTTCCCCCGGCTATGCTAGGTGCTGCCCTGGAATGTAATGCCACGCTTGTGATGGTCGCTGGGATCATATAAGCCTGTAACACGCTGGATTAATGATGCCAAGGTTGCCAGTTTTAATACAGTGGAGGTCTGCAGGCTATGTACTGTAATCCAAGGAAACAGCTAACAGTGGATGATGACAACTGGGGGCCATGAACCACTCCAGATACTGTAAATGTTGTTTAAAGGGAAAGTTGAATAATGCTAGCTTCAGGTGGTAGCAGTCTGCTTGGGCCTTGCGCTGCAGATAAATGACGGATTCAGCCTCAGTTACTCAGTTACTCAGGCAAAGAGATGTCCAGTCCAGAAGACATTTTGATTTGAAAACAGATGAAAGGCTTATCAAAGAATGCACAAATCTGTGGTACACTGGTTGTGGTCACTTCAAAAGTCCTGAAGAACCTCTAAGATCTGTCAATCAATTGTACTGAAACAGTGGAGGGTCTGATACAACAGGATCTAGCAATTGAGCAGATTCTGTTGTGACTAATAATAAGTGGCTGTCTTTGTGATAGCTTTTTATTATATGTGAAATATTTTCATGTTAAGCCTTCAATATTTCACCATCTAATCTAGATCAGTCAAATCCATCTTTTTATCAGCTCCACATGCTTACACTTTGGATGGCTCACAGCAAACAGCCCCTGGACACATTAGCCTGGTGTGTGTTCTGTCTGAGGGTCACTGAGAGGGCAGCTGTAGTTAGCAGCCAAAGCTGCATGTCAGACCCAGTTGGACACGGCTGAATTCGCAATGTCATTTACTATGAGTCTATCAATCATCAGGCAATTACTGAGGCAGGGCCTTTTGGCGCTGAACTGGTACCAAGACTCATGAGGAAATTATTAAATCTGGAGGATCATCTAACAAGCAAAAGAGGAAGAGGGAAGAGCCAAAGCATTTTTAAAAGGATTGAAAAATCAAATTTCTTTGCTTAGTTTTAGCAGGTAATGTATGTATTCAGTTATGTGCATGGCTTTACTCAAAGCTCACATCACAAGTCAGCAAGTTATAACATCTTGTAAAACAGCACTGACAGTTGCATTAGGACACATTTTTCATGATGTTACTACTGGACACCAGTACCTTTGGTTTGGAATGAAACAAAGATATGAGGTAAAAAGATGATATTAAAACCGTAACATGACTATACAGGAATTGTAGATATTCCTATATATTGTTCCCTCATTTTTGAGAAGGACCTGATGCATAATGAAGTGACAATTGAACATCACAAGAACTTAATGGCGTACCTTTGTAAGAACATGTGCAAGAAGCACCTTCTTGAGAGGTCTTCTGACTCTGCCTGGACTGGGAGCTTTGAAATGCTGTTACTGAACTGGCCTCTGATTGTCTCAGAGGCTGTGTCTGAACCTGGCCCCTACAACAAATCCACTTTGGCCTCAATAGTTTTTCCAACCTAATCGTCTCATTTGTGGTCTGATATGAACAGTAAATTATAAACTCATCAAATTCAAGGCCCCATGTATACAAAGAGCTATGAGTCCTACACTGTTCATGCAATACCAATGTGAATACCCTCCAATAATGGCTGAAAGTCAGTGCTGCAATCTCAGAATCACTGTTGCATTTCAACATCAAAATGCTGAACTAATCCAAAATGTTAGCATCTTTACACACAGTATTTGTGCTAAATGTAATTGTAGTGAATTTAATGTAGGTCTTACCTGTGTGAGTCCTCTGATGTGCCTTCAGATGGGAGCTCTTGGTGTAAACCTTCCTGCAACCATTGAACTGACACCTGTGGACCCTCTTTTTGTTCTCTGGTATGTCTCCTCCAAGACTTCCCCCTGCTCCCTGCTCGCCATCACTCAGGGCTCCTCCTCGGCTTGGCGGTGATGGTAACGCTCTTGCTGCCACCAGTTTAGCTGCTCCTAACCCTACCTTCTTTGCCACAAGTTTAAGCGTTAGTGTACCATCTGCCGTTGCAGTCAGTGTTTGTGTGGGTTTGACGAGGTGGCGACCAAGCTCTGGTGATGATGGTGGTGTTAGGGATGTAACAGCGGCACTAAGCTGTGCAGCACTCACTCCTGCAAGGACTTGGTCCTTTTGTGTGATGGTTTCGGTCCCTGCCTCTCCTTGGGTCTTGCTAGGGTTGGGAACCTGGAGGATTTTGGTCTGGACCTTGGGGAGAGTTACCAGTAGTGGAGGTGGGCTGGGCTGGTCGGGGAGACTGGGGAGAAGGGGATCCATTAGGTCCTCATCGCTGTCACCACCCTGCATGAAGGCTGGCGTTAAGAGACAGTCCAGCTCTTCATCAAAGAGCTCTGAGAGTCGCTTGGGCTCCGTCTGTAAGTACCGCTCCAACTCTAGACATGTCTGCAAGAAAAGGAAAGAAATGGACCCACTGTCAGATAGACACATACTTTACAACTGTTAGTTCAGTGTTTCCTTACAATTCCAGTCACAACATCTGCAAATGCTCAGTGTTACTGCAAGGTTAAACATAACTCGCGCATAGTTCAGGTAAAACATTAAAATCGCACTTGTATCCATTGACTGTACATAAGCATTTCATACATACTCCAGTGAACATTGCTAAATGATTCAAGTCAAGTCAAACTGATATTACATCAGCTTTGATAATACAACTCTGATTATGAACAATAACATTTAAACTACAGGGTATCCTTTATAACCTGAGAGATCTTGTTGTTAATCTGGTGAAGCCTCAGTGCCAGAACCATTTTCTGCTGTTGAAGCTCTCACCACCACTTGAAACTCATCATGTATTGAAGTTGTTGACTTTAATATTATCTAATGTTCATGTTTACAGCAGTCTTTGAACCCAGTAGACTACAATTCTGTAGGCTATAATCAATATGTTGGAGGATGCTGCAGCTCAGACTCTTTGACAGCTCCTTCCAAGAGCACACTTTCATTTGCAATAAATGGCCACTTCCTTAATGTGTCTCCGACTGAAACAGTAATCATCATTAGCTCATAAGAAGGCAAAGGCTACGCTGCCTTGCACTGTATTGCCAAGAACAGCACTATCATTTGTCTCTCGTTGATTTTGCATGAATTTCCAGGGTTTCAGTGAACAAGTCACTGATGAAACTGTGTTTCATTTGAGGACTCTCGTCTCTTCCATTTTTTCCCCCACATTGTATATTCAGTGATTTTCCCTGGACTCTAGACTGGACACAGACTCTGTTTACCAGTCCATGTAAATTCAACTACTCGCTGAAGGCTTTTATATTTCTGCAGCTGTTGACCACGTCACCTGGCACACAGCAGTCCTGAGAGAAGAGGGATTTAGTCTGTGATTGATTGTTGCTGCCTAGCCAAACTCTCCGGAGCCCTGAACTGTGGAAGCCTTGCCTGTTTCCCTCTGCTCACCCAAATCAACCAGCCGTGGAATTTATATCGTAAGATAGAGGAAGGACAGAGAGCAAGATGATGGAGGGAAAGTCAAACAAAGAAACAAAGGGAAAGGAATGGATATAAAGAGAGAGCAACAAGGAAAAATAAGCCAAATATGTCGATAATTTTTTATTCAACCTCTCTCCAGACATCTGTGCATTTTTTTCAACATCTATAACACTTCCAGATTTTGGCAGCGGAGCAGCATCACCACAGTGTTTGTACTGGCCTTCAGTGCCTTGGTCAAGGGCAACTGTCACATCACCTCAAGAGGTTTGAGCCAGAAACCTTTCAGTTACTAACCTGCTTTTCAAACGTTAAGGCTACAGCTCCCCTCTGTAAACTTTCATGTTTTCTGTAATTCCCCCACCTGCACTTTCGGGTTCTACATGGGACTGTTTAGTCAATCCGTCTCATGCTTTGATCTCGAAGACCTGCAACATTAGTGTTTTTTTTGTGATGTTGAGAGAGGGAAAAGACAGCAGGCCAGTCCACAGCTCTGTAGTCCATTCAGCAATTTCTTTGCAAGCTACCTGGCTGCAGTACTATCCTGCAGCATAGGGACTTTACTGTATCTACTTGGAAAAATGAATTTCCTCTGTTTGGCCGAAGGCCTTTGGCAGCTCAGGGTTCTCATCCTGATCCTCTGGCTCTTTCCACCTCTGTCATTGGAGAAAATTACAGCCACTAAAGAAATGTTTTTTTTCTTAGCTGCAGCTGGTTGACTTGGTTCATTCATACAGGCCAGCGCTGGAGCTTTGCTCTGCTCAGCCTCAGTGACGAGACAGACAAACCAACACATTTAGTCTGAACATCTGTTGAGTGGCGATAAGCTGAACTTCCATCTTCCTCCTTTTCTCCCCTTTCTTCTTCTCTTTAAAAGAATGTCTTTTTTCCTAAGGATGCTCATTTGCACATGAATATAAATCAAAGATATCTCTTCGGGGGGTTACACTGCTTCAGAAGGAAACTTGAAAATGAGAAGCGTGCATGTACCGAGGCAAAGATCACAGCCAGCAACAATGTCTTTTGCAAAGCTGATACTAGTGCTGTGAGCAAAACCTTGGGTTAGCCTTTTGTCCAGATTGTTGATTTGTTTGCACCGGCAGTCCTTTCAGTAATTGCTGTGTGTAATGCAATATCTAGCCAAGCATGCTAAAGGACACTATTATATCTTTGGTCATTGCTAATGCATCTAGACCCCAATACTGGAGATTAGCAGGCAGACATCAGGTTGTCATGAGTGGAACTTTAACAGCCAAGTAACAGCATAGCTGCATGGCTTGAACAATGATGAGGTTTGTGACTCACTAAATGTGTGTGCATGTGTTCATACTGTATGTACACAGTATAATGATATTAGTATTATTGGCTTTTCTGTTCCATACCCAAGAGCTGGGGCTTACTGTACAAAGCAATCAATTTACTAAGTCTGAGAGGTGTTGTACACACATTTTAATAATAGTAACGGCCCTGAAGTGAATACAATTAAATTTATAATTCTAGCTACGTCCCTTATTATTAAAGAAATGCACAAATCCCCAGGAATTCCCCTTCTTGTCAGTGGTTCAGAGGAGATCATAAAATCAAATATACGTCATAAATCAATATATGTTATATATAAATAACGTATGTAGCTTTTGCAAAAATAGTCTGGCATGGAGGCCCATTCCTGAAAGCTAATGATAAACAATGTAGACTCAAGGCTCAGTGTGACAACACATGCAAGGGACCAGAGACACATGTGTCTGAGCCGTGTTTGATTTTGATTGGTGGTATTCCTTAGTCACATATGTCAGCAATTAAGATAAAGCACCAAAGAGGAGTACTTTGGTGTATATATACTGTTTTTCAGTTCATTAATGTTACTGATATTACACTAATGACCTAGACGGATCCAGGCTGCTGTTGCGTGCACTACACGAGCTAAATATTTCTAAAGATAAAAGGGAAGATCATTTTGTTTTTCCTATCTAAGACAGTTTTCTCCTAATCCTTTCCAGTGCTCTTTAAAATAACATCTTTGCCACTGTGCTGCATGAGTTAAATACATTATTCATCATCCTCAAACACAGCTACAGTACCATGAATATTAGCTCTCTTTGGTACAGTAAATACAGTCTCTCTTAGTGATTTCTGATGGCACACTGTATCACAGTTTTCACTTGGACCAGATATCAAAAATAGAAAGGTCTGTGTGTCTCCTGGCGGGGGCTGGACTGATGCTGAGGATTGTGGGAGGTGGGCAGGGAGGACAGAGGGTAGAGAGAGCCCAAGGCTGTGGAAGAGGAGCAAGCGGCAATCAAACCCACGACTGGCAGTGAACAGGCCGCCTCTGACATCACACATATGACCTTCTCCTTCGTCTGTTTCTCCTACACACCATGAATATCAGGTAACAATGACATGTGTGGCCTGCAGCGTGTGTGTGTGTGTGTGTGTGTGTGTGTGTGTGTGTGTGTGTGTGTATGTCAGTGGCTGCAGGATAACAACTCAGGCTGATAGCATGTGTAGGGCTCACCTCCTGTCCCCCTGCTCAGTCCCACACCATATGGAGAAAGGTCACATCGAAAAACACACACCCTTACATGCACACACACACACACACAAACACAGGCAGCCGGTGACACTCCTTTTCATTTTTCCACATAAAAAATGTTCTGACTATTGGAGCATTGCAGCCCGTGGTGGATTCATCAGTAAAAACAACGAGACACTGAGCTGAAGTAAATCTGTGTCACGGACAAAAAGGTCTACAAGACAATGGGAACTCAGGCTCGGCAATATATCGATTTCAATTTGATAATGTGGATTGAGACAAGATATCATTTTAGACTTTGAAAACTGTAATATTGTCATATTGCATAGGTGCTGTCTTTCCCTGGTTATACAGGTTATTACATGCCAGCAAAGTAATGATCTGAACTCACCAGACTGTTCTAGCTGTTCTGTCATGTTGTCTCATTATCTTTCACCTCATTGTCTCCTTTAATCAATACTGCAGTGCATATATAGTGAAATACTTTTATATTGCTGGTTTTGTTGCCCAGCCCTGGTCGGAACATTACGGTTTTAGGACAGATGTCAGTGAGACAGCTGCAGCATGAAACATCCAATTAGACAGGATCTGAATCTGCTGCTGGAAGCAACTTATGGCCTGCAGTTGGATGAAAATAAAAATAAATAACTACTGCTGCATTCATGTTAGCTTTGGCTGAATGGGCTGATCAGCTAAAGCCTTTAATCCCAAGATAGTTAGCCCTGTTGCTAACCCTGCGGTATTTGCTTTTTTTTAATCAACTTGTTCATTAACAAGTAACCGCACAAAGAGATAGTATATAATTTAGTTTCTTTTCAACTAGCTGAATCAACTGCATACATGTTAAAATAGCTTTTCTTCTGTCAGGAACTGCCAGTGTTGGTGGCTCCAGAGCCATTTGGCCACCTGTTTGTAGACACTCGACAACAGAGATATTGTAGCTATATCCCAATCTTACCGACGCACAGTCACCATAAAAGGCTGATGTGAATGTTTTTTTCCTTCTCTGCTTTTTCCCAATTAATGACTGAAGTGAATGCGGCATGAGGTGCAGGGTTTTGTTCCTGATTGCAGTGACAAAGGGTTCTGAGTATGCCTAAGCTGGGAGACTGGTCGATTGATTGATATGATATGGTTTTTAGTTTTGCTTGATTTAACTGTATTTGTGTTGAAGGTGAAGGTCAAACAAGGTCAAAGCCAAATCCATTGTTTCTGCTGAAAGAACCTATCTCTCTCTCTCTTTATATATATATGTACATAATATATGTTCTATATGTTGTTAACTTGTAATAACAACAATATTGTGTGGTTAGTTTATGAATATATTTCATACACAGAGCTGAAGATAAAAACAATTGAAAAAGACCATCTGGTCCACCAACATTCCCTGTTCCCCCGATGAATGTTTTTCCTTTTATATTTTGAGTGTTTGATTTAATATCTCGGCTAAAATAGCTACCAGTGACGTGCAGGTCCTGCTTCTGTGTGTCTGCGTGTGTGTGTGTATGTGTGTGTGTTCTCAGCCTGCTGAGGTCCATTAATAATGAATGCAGAGAGCAGAGGGCTCTGGATGGAAACGCTAAGAGCTTTTGACAGACAAAAGATCATTGAGGACGAAGCTCAGCAAACAGACTGAAGTGGGTTCAGCAGGAGATGCGCCGTCTGTGTTTGCATGCACACAGTTATGTGACTATTACCAACATTTCCATTAGGACAATGGTGAAATTAAGCAATTTACGTGATGCTGTAAAGTGACACTTCCCGTAATGATCTCCTTCACATGTTATTGCCACATAAACCACTGGCTGGAAAGCACGAGGGGCATCAACAGCTTTTTAGATTCAACAAAACCGAGAAATGTCCAGTTTAAAACCAGTCCCTTCCTATGTTTGTCTGATTTTTTAATGTTTGTTTTCCATCTCACGTGATTTTACAATGAAAATCAAACGCAAAGACCAATTAAAATCGTTCGTTTTAATTCAGTGACACTGGCCGGTATTGCCAGACCGTGATACAACAGGGAGGCACACCTAATTTGGTTTTTAGTCTGGAGCAGAGACAGGTCACAGGGATGAGTGCACGTACTCATACTGGTAAAAACACAGAAAAAGTCATTTAAAGAATATTTCACTCTAAAACAGTTATCCACTCACTTGCATGACACTCAAAACACACACATTTCAGCACAAGTCTCATTAAAACACCTTCCACTCCTACGCAAAGCTCGTATGTCAGCTTTCCTACCACACTCTCTGACACTTTCAAATTCTTCTTTGCCCATGCAAGCTTCCATGGAGCGGTGAGCGTCTCGTCCTACTCTCACAATTAAGACATCTGCGTGACTTCAGACAGACAGATGAAGCAGCGGCAGCTCAGTCAGAGGAGGATACTTGGTGGGAGTTGTGTAATGTAGATGTCAGGTGCGCACTTACAGAAATAAAACAGCCTTTATGTCAGAGAATGGGATGCTGCTCATGGGACTGCTTGACAAGCCGAATAACGATAGCGTACAACTTCAACTGGCTCAGTTTTAAACGCTGAGATCCTCATCATCTGACATCAGCAGCCGCAGCTTCGGTTATCATCGACATCATGAGCTGTGAGATGACTCGTCAGATTTTTCTGCTATTCCCCATCTGATCGCAGTTATACAAACCACTGCTTTAACAGCAAAAAGGAGATAGGGCCATTATATGCATTACAGTTGTTGCTCTATAAAAGAATGTGCATGCAAAAGGTCAACCCGGCAGCTTTGTAATATCTAATGGACATTAAGTAACAGTTAAGGGAATGAGATTTAATCATTTTTGCTCATGTTTAGTCGGTTTAAACCTACAAATTCAGCTTATGTGGCTGCTGTGCCACTCTGTTTTGGTGTCTTTCTGACTTGCTGGTCGTAAAAACACCAGAATTTTCCTTTAAATTTGTTGAAACACACCTCCTGAGTCCCGAATCAAACATAAACATCATGGACATGGATGGGAACGGAGAAAAGCTCATCGACTGGCCGATGTTTCAAGCCATTTTAAGCAAGCATAACTAGAGCATGGGCACATCTTGCCAGGCCTCCATTAATAGCATTAACACTCTTAAGTCTACATATTACTGCAGTTCAGACTCCGCCAGTGATGATCGCAGCACTTCAGCGTAGGTTCTGTATTTCCACACATTTTTTCCATTCATCTTAAATGTAGCTGTGCCACAGCTACGCTCGTGTAAACCTCCTCGGCGAACACAAGAGAAAACTAATGTTCGGTATTTGGAGTCAGTTTCCCCTCAAACTGCCGTAGCAAGCCTCCTTGTGAGGATCTCATCTCCTTGAGTCTAATCCTTTTAGTTTGTTCCTGTCTGTCTTTATCTGTGTGTGCATTAGAGTGTGTTTATTTTCCCTCCGCATTATACAGCTTTTGGCTTCAAATTATGTTTTTCTCCTCGCTTTTTCCTACAAATAGGTCCTAATTAAAGTGCTTTGGCTTCCATAAACTGCTCTTTGAAGCTCTACCTCTTGATGGATCTCGCTCTCTCCACACAGCGGGCTCTGATGGCTAATTAGCCACTCAAAAGAAAAGGCAAAAAGAGGCTCTTTATTCAGCTAATTTGCTGATGCGGCTGTGTACACGGCGGATGTGTGTGTGTTTGTAAGAGGGAGAAGAGCATAATGACTTTTAACTGATGTGTGTGAATATGTAATGCCTCATGCTCGGGAGTGTGTACAATATCAAACGGGCGCGCCTGGCAGTGAGCTGCTTCCTTTATGTCTGAGCAGGCATCAGTGCTGCAGAGCGCGTTTGGTGCTTTGTCGGAGACTGAAGTGCAGTTTGTGTGAAGCTTTTCTGTGAAGACACTGGAGCCGTTTGAGTTACTGCACCAGTGTCTGCGTCGAGTCACACCGACTTTCGTACAACTGCGTATCCCACACTCTGATCGGAATAACGAAAGGCACCAACATCATTTTCTTTCCACCTGGTGTCAAATTCAGCAGAACATTTTTAGTTCCCGTTTTAATCGTGGATTCTCTGAATTCTACGCGTTCAAAGTTAGCAGAAGTGTGGCTGCCGCTCATGTTACAGACCTGTTTTTACCACCAGATACTTTCAGGATGTTGAACATATAATTAGAGTCTGAGGACTGACCTTTCCCTTGGCCTTAACTCTAATGAGGATAAAGAAAGAACTGAATGCTTAGGGAAAACTTTGCTGGATTAACTACCCGACAAGTTTCTACACTTGAGGTGACTGTTGAAAGATCTGTTTGCCTTCATGTTGTTCACAGCGCAGTTGAATCTGCAGCTTTGCAGGCAGACGCACAAACAACGTGAACAGCATCAGCATCTTTACTTATATTTCTGAGAATGCAATACTCTGCACTACATGACAGATATATGAGTGTTATACACTATTTCCTTTAGATTTTAAACCTCGCTGCAGGTGTTTTCTCCCGTCCTGCCTCAGGAGCATTACTGAGGTCCAACACTGATGTTGGGTGATGAGGTCTAGCTCACAGCTGATGCTCCAGTTAGGCCCAAGGGTCTCGGACAGGGTAGAGTTTAGAGTTCAAGTCATGCTCTTACAGCAAGTGGGAAAGCCATCTCTTTATGGACCTGGCTTTGTGCACAGAGGGCATTGCCATGTTGAGACAGGAAAGCTCAAACACTCAAACTGATGGCGCAAAGTTGGAAGAAATGTGTTGCCTGAAATGTAATTGAGTGCTTTCCCTTTTTATGGAAAACTCTATATACCACACTCTGATATTCGGGACATGAGAAACAACCTTTAATGATATGCATACAAATATATGAGGGATGCTTAAATGCATTTGACCATGTAGTGCAGCACATTCCTCATGCCTTCACAGGATGGGTTCACTTTTCTGTGATTCTGCTGGGAGGCGACCATCCCCATCTGGCTCTGCTTCCAATAAAACCACTGCTGCTGCTTCAGATTCCACTAAACTGCCTCTTAACAGTGCTTCGATGTTATGATGTGACCATCATCAGTGTATCTCAGATGTGTCAATGAGACGCCACAGTCTGAAATTAAAGATCCCATCCAATTAGCAAATGGCAGCTTAAAGCGCCGGGGCTCCATAAAGCAGGTCCACTGAAGTCTTTACAGACTTTTAAAATACCTGAATTTGAGTTTGCAATTAAAATATGTAAAAACAACATCACAATGAAGGACCTGAGCTAGCAGTGTGGTTGTCACTGCTCAAGTACAACTGATATTCTCAGACAGTTCTATTTGGTTAATTTCTGATTTGCGTCTATTTTACAATTCAATAGCAGGCAGCTCTGAAACAACGCAAGCTGCTGGTTGGTTCCTGGATGGAGCTTTACAGACAAACTAAAGCAGCTAATCTCGCCAATGATCAGCTCCCCTGTCTGGCTGAAGGTGCGTGACTTAATAAAACCTGCTTCTGATCAGCCGCTCAGGCCGGGTCGCAAAGAAACAGACTAGAGTTACGAGAGCAGCAGACTCTGAGCTGATCGCAGGCTCGCTGCAGGCTCGCAGCTCAGTCTCTTAGCCGTTCAGCTTTGACGCTTCACTGTTTTAGCTGTCATACGTTGGTACGGCCGTTCTGAGGAAGATCCCTTTAGCTGCTCTGTTTTTATTTAAGAAACATGTAAATGATAAATCCTGGATAAGCTTACACAGAATCTGAGCATCTTGTTATTTGCTGCCTTCATATTGAACTTGTGAGGCTTGAGGTTCTCTGTGACGGCAAAATAGCAGTCCTTCAATCAATTTTCATTTTGGAGAGTTTTTTGTTGCGTAACTCAGCCATTATATGCATGAATAATCAGACATGGTTACTGCTATAACTGTAATTATTAATCTGATTAATGAAAATTCTCATTAAGTAATTGTATTCCAGACATCTTAAGCCATTTTAGTGTCTTTTCTCACCATAAAACTGTAAAACACACAACACTACTGAACAATAACGTGGTCCATTACAATCAGTCAGTTTTGTGTGACACTCACAGCAGTGATGAAGATGCTGACACAACACAATGTTGCTACGGTGACAGGGGGCCACCACTGTGTTTGTGTGTATTGTGTGCGTGGGCTTCCCCGCGCGGTAAAGTGTCTCTTGCCTTATTGAAAAAGCAGCACCGCAAACAGAGGCCAGTCCTGCGGGGGCTGATGTGAAAAGCAGGACAAAGCTTCAATAAAGGAGGTTAATGGAGGCGAGACCCGATGAGGCGACATCACTGGAATCTCAGACTTTGATCTGACAAAAGATTAGTCTGGAAACACTGAACGTGGCTCAGTCTGGAGCTGTGAAATACCAACAAGAAGGGACCAGAGTGTAAAGAAATGTCCAAAAATAGCCTTCTTAAGGTGAGCGACATGTAAAAATCTGACTTAAAAATATATATATGTATGTGTGTGTGTGTGTGTGTGTGTGTGTGTATATATATATATATATATATATATATAGTATTGCTATGAATGCTAACAAGAAACGGTTCTTACAACAGTTCAAAGCACTGACTGAACCTAAGGCTCTTCAAATTCTTAGTGTGCTTATCTCAGGACATGCACAACCACTGCTGAGAAGTCAAGCAGGATACATGCAGTAGCCATTATGCATATACTACATACACTAGGGACCAGAACATAGTAACGAGAAACAACTAAATCAGAGCTTTTAAGCCTGAAATAAGACAGCTAGTGAGAGAGACACCGGTTTAATTGTGGAGAGCCAATTAGAAAGCAGTGAGCTCAAGAAAACAAAGAAAGATAATTAGCCAATGAGAGTGAGAGCACAAGAGTGACTGAGTGCATGAAGACAGGGGGCACTAAGCTTTTATCGCTCATGTACGCACGCACGCGCGCCCACGCACGCACGCACGCGCACACAGACAGCGTCACCTCCGACCTCCAGCCTCAGCCAATGAAATTTTAATCAACAGTCTCTGATGGAGGAGAGCACTCAGACTCTCCTGCTGTGTAGCCGCTCTCTCCCCCTCTCTCTCCATCTTCTCTCCACTCTCTCTATCTTTTCATGCCTCTGAGCACCGCCTCCCCTCCTCCTCCTCCGTCTCACCTCCATGAACACCTCCTCCCTCCTCTCTTTCCTCCTCGTCGCACACTTTTCACATCCGCTCTCCTCATTCACAAAGAAAAAGTCCCCAGCTCCTCCTTCTCCTCCTCTTTCAAATTCACTTTCATTTACTTCCCTTGCCATGCTTTTCTTTCTCCCCCTTTTCTATCTTCTATCTTTACATCTCCTCCTACCTTCTAACCCTCAGACAAAACTGTTGCAAACCCCCCCTCTACACACACACACACACACACACACACACACACACACACACACACACACACATTTTTCACTGTCCACAGTTATTAAATACAAGGACATAAAATTAATTAACAGCTTAATCACTCACATGCAGACACACACACACACACACATCCACACACACACAGCTCTAAAAGGACAAGGCAGGTACGGCCTTTTAATTTGAAGAATAATTTAATACTGCTTAACCAGGCTTGTGGCCATTCTGCCTCTCTCCCTCTCCCTCCCTCTCTCTCTTTGTCTCTGTGTGTGTGTGTGTGTGCATCCCAGCTATTTCATTAACAGGCTATAAAGCAGGGATTGAAATCTGTGGCACAATCATCTGTTCCTCTGTCTGTTGTGCTTTCTGTTAATGAAGCTACTCTCTCTCTCTCTCTCTCTCTCTATGTCTCTCTCTCTCTCTCTCTCTCTCTCTCTCTCTCTGTCTGTAGGTCATTTGTCATATCGGACGGCCTGTCCTCCACCATGAGGCATTTGTCCAGCCTGGAAAAATGATGGGCTTGCTATCCACACATCACATCCAGACGGTGCGCACACACACACAAATACATGCACACACACACACAATTGTCTACCTTTAACCTTTAAGTCAGCTTGTACATGAATAGGTCTCTCCAAAAACACTTTGGTGCCTCTTTCGTACCACTTGTTCGCTGTACTATTACCACTTCCTGTAATTTCTATCTAAAGAGCAGTGCATCACCTTGAGTCCTACTTCACAATATGAACAGGAAGGTTTGCAGTCACTTGAAGAGACAGTGGCAGAAACGTTGAGACTTTGGGGTGTTTTTCAAAGTCTATATCCAAAAATACATATATTATATTTTAGAACATGAACAAAAATTGAACTTTGAACAGGTAGGATTAATTGCAGGGTTGCTGTATTAGACTGCATCAGGAACAGTGCTTGTGTGACTGTTGATTAAAACGCTGTGGGTTTTTTTTTTTTTTTTGCTTTCTGATTATTTAATAATTTAAGCAATCTGTAGAAAGAAAAAAGTGGGTATATTGAAAAAGTATCGGTATTGTAAGAGTACTGATTGCAGTACAACTGATGAGTATAAAGCGACCCATGCTCCTTCAGGAATAAGAATAACCATATGTTTGTGAGAAGTGTGTTATTTTCATTCATACACATTTCCTCCGCTTTTTCTTTTTCCCATGTAAGTCGTGCTGATGTTCCCACTTTGCTGTTATTGTGAACAGCTACCATGATGAAAGCTGTCAATTAAACACATTCTTGTGCTGTGACAGATTAATGTGATTTGATTAATACCCCATTCACTACATTCTTTTTTTTAATGTTTTTACTCTATCTGGTTTCGGTACTCTGCCACAACGACTGTTTCCCTGCAGGGATCGTTAAAGCTTGGTCTTATCTAATTCGAGGACAAAGCAATTGAATAAATCTCATCAATGTTTTTTCTTCTCATGCAAATACAGTTTTTTATCAGCCAACGTGTAGCTGAGATACTCGAGGCACTGAGTGGTTTCCACTCCGAGCGCTTTTGTTCTCTTCTATTCACACGGCAGTTTCACAGACACAGACTACGAGTGAATGTTAAACACTTGACTATAGGAAAACCATTGACTCCAAAACTTAAATAAGAGTAAATGTGAGAGGTAAAGAGACACTTCTGCCGAGTGGTTCTCCTTGCAGTTCCTGATAGAGGACAAAGAATGACATGAACATAAACCACACAGTGATGTACAGCTTGAATGAACCACGCTCATTCACATTTTGTAGGTTGTGGAATCTGCTCTGTCACTTTCAGACCAGTTGAACACGTACACATAGACGTTAACACCAAAGATACACTCGTTGCTGTTGCCACCTACAGGTGAGTAAAATCATAGCAGAATCACTTTCGCCACCTTCGGGCAACGAGTGACACCATCCATCAAGGAACTAGTTTGTAACATTGCTTGAGATGTAAAAAAGTTGGTAAGTAGCTTCAGCAATGGTGGATTCCCATCTGTAACCGTGTCTCAGCAACTCTTATTGTTAAATTTGATTCATATTACTTAAAGTGATTCATTTTAACCACAGGCTGTAAGTAGGTGAATGTATCGTCATGATGCAGGTTGCCTGAAAGTGTCAATAACAATTTATTATTATTGCAGAAGCCTGTTGACTACACTGAACAATCTGGGAAGTTGTCAATGGTATTGGTTGGAAAAACATATTAGTGAGGCCATTGGATAGCCTAATCATCTGTGACTGACTTGGCTAACTTCATCCAATCAGATCAATGAACCACATGCCATAGTAAGAGAGGGCTTGCTTGTTTTCCCAGGCTTTATTCAAAAATGTCACGGCCTGGCGTGAATCATGGATGACAGTTGTTGACAACTGATTGGTCACATCTCCTGAAATATCCCCTGAAATACTCAAAATATAAACACGAAACCACCCACCCGCACAGCCTAATCTCAGCCTTTTAGCAAAATAATCAAACGTTTGACTCAAAATGTTATCTTACAAAAGAAAAATTAAACTTGTCTCTCAGCTGAAGCACACAAGCAATCACGTCATTGATGCAAGATGCTTGCTAGTATTTACCTCTTGGGGGAAGCCATATTTCTTTAAGCCGTAACAACTTGCATTTTGATATTGTAAATTCTTAATGCTTTCATAATTTATGTAACAAGTAAAACATAATAACGTACTTTAAGACTTGTTTGCTGACTTTGGAAAAGGGTTTAACAAATATGCCTCTGCTTCATGGTTTAGTAAATTAAAGATGCAATGCAAAAATATTTTTCTCATAAACATTTAATGAAATGACTCCCTGATCTGCGACATCATTGCCAGTGCTACTATTACCACTGAGAATCGACACACCGAGCATCTCTGTGCAGCTTTCAGACCAACCAAACCAAAACAAGGTTGCTTCTACCGATGAAAGACACATGTGTGCTACCTGCCTAGCATGAAAGGACGGGGTTCTACGTTACAATTCACGCCTCGGGGTTCATTGAGTCATTAAGGCCACACATTTAACCAGTGAACCGCTTCATTCGAACTCCATGTTTCTCTGAATGTACCACAAGGAACGGAGGAGAGGAACTGTACAAGCCTGATTTGTTTTTTGCAAACTAGAACTATCCTCCACTGACAACTGCCTGCCGCAACATCTCTCTGAGGGAAACTACAGTAATGCTACAGAGGGTGGAGAGGTGGAGTGTTTCTGTGTGTGTGAAACACAGAGCAGCGTACAGTAAAAACCCATGTTTTAATTCTGGAGTTTTTAAGATCTTGTGATTTTGGGCCAGCAAACCAGAAGTCTGTCTACACAACAACATGGCTGAAGTTTATCCATCCATGGATGGATGGACAGAAAGATAAGGGAAATACTATTAAAGTCTGTATCCCATAAAACGCCACAGATCCAAATGTCAAAACACACCCAACATCATAATCCAATCACAAGTGTCGCCACTGTGGGTACAAAGGACTCTCTGAAGCCTTCTGTGGAGAACCCGGTTATCTAATCGGGACTCATGACCCAAAAGCTTTAAGTGCGTTCTTAAACCTATAGTTTCTTTAATCTGGTCCAAATCAGTTGGGGATGAACACTTGAGAACGTACGAACATTGATTGATTAGATGTGTCCAGAGCCACAGCAAAACACAGGAAGAAGGTCCCAAAGAAGCCCAATGTACTTTCTTGTTGATCCAGGAAAGATCTTGACTCATTTTCCAGGTGTCTGCTGACAACTCTTGATTTCACTCTTCAGTGCAACATGAACCTGTCTATTGGAGATATTTAGCTCAAACCTGACAAGTATACCTTGTAGTTAGATCACATCTAAGGTCGGACACCTCCAGAATTTGGTTGTAACTGGCCTTTTAACATGCAGGACAAACATTTCCTAACTATGTTAACAAGAACACTGAGATATTTCCTTTCAGGTCTATCATTAAATCCTCGGTTTGAGTTGTGTTTAGATTGAAGTGGCCAACTATCCTGCAGGTTTGTCATCTGATATATGATCCTCAAGGGTGTAGTTATCTAGAAATATTGGAAGATGAAAGGACATTTGACCACACCTGCAGTCAAAAGTGTAAAAGGTAATCAAGAAGGTAATAAGATGGGCTCCACCGGGAGCTTCTGCTTTCATAAAAATAATATCAAACTTTATTATTCAATCTGACATACCGAGGTGTGGAGGGCTCCCTGGTGACTATTTGAACTGGTATTAGTCTTTTACTCAAAGTGTCCAGTCGCGCACTGATGTCCACCTTGAAGGTGGCAGATACGACGATGTTTGATCAGCAGCATGTTTTTTTGTGTAGCTGTTAGGTCAGCTGTCCACATGCTCAGCGGAATGACACAATCACAAGTAGTAGATTAGGACAATATTGACAAAAACAGGCGTAACCCCATTTAAGACTAATAAGCTGATATCAAATACATACACGCACGCACACACACACACACACGCTAACCTCCCATATGAGCCCTCTGTCCTCTCTCTCTCCCTTCCTAATTGACCATGAAAGTACCCCATAAATCGAGTTACTGCATTGTGCCTGTCTAGTCATATAAAAGTGCTTTAATGGTTTTGCTAGGAGCTCTGTTGGGAACATTAGGCAGAACTCTCCACATTCATTAGCCCATTAGCCTGTTTCAATATTGACACTGTCTCATTTGTCCCCTCCCCTGTCCGTCAGGGCCGAGACACTCTGGGACCAGGTCTGAAATCTGCCCTCTGGCTCTGCTTCGGTCCGGATCAATCTGTGCTGTTCCACCATTTGTTAACAGGTTGAGCAGTACTGCTATTGAGAAACATCCTGACTCTGACTGTTTGTGGAAAATAAAAAGAGACAAGTCATCTCTTATTGTTGTACAATGTACAGTCCCCATATAGTTAAATTATATTGCATTTATGGAGCTTTATTCATAATCATCTACCTGTTTAAATATGCCTACACTCGTAAAAGTCATAAAAATCAATTGCTCAATACTGACAGACAGTTAAATATGCTACACCTGAGCAGCTCAGTATCTTGAGAAAAACAAACACGTCTGCTTCAATTCAGAATCCAGAGAAATTCAAAGGAATCTGGACAAACAAGCAACAACCTTGGTTCAGGTACTAATCACACACTATCATTGTATCACTGTCCTACCGCGCTGAAAATGACCTGCAGTCAGAGCTGACAGCGGTAGATTTATGTTTTCACCCACAGCACACATGTCTTTGCAACTTTGAACTGTTCAGGTCCACTGTGTTTTACATCCCACAAGAAATACTGGATTTTCCAAACATGTCAATTATGTCGGGCTGAATCTTTGGGAAAGCTGTAGCTTGAGTGTCTCCATTTGATACTATGCTGCAGCAGTAAAACAATGTCCCCATATCATATATTCTATTCAATGTTTCAGGCTCGCTGTTTAAATTATGTATGGATCAAGTGGATACAGAATATACTCTTCAAATACACGCTATCATTGCATATATACGGTATAGTCTCTGTACATATTTATATATGTTTGTACAGGAATATATAATTGCACTAATTAAAATAATTAAAACTTGACAAACGCACAGTGAAAAATTAGGATTTGAATCGCTTTAACCACGAAAAAGCAACTGTAAATTTTTACCAAAGGCAAAAATCAAGGTTGGCGTGATATGATATGACTCACAAACACACCTCATGAAATCATTTTAGATACAAACAGTCAAGGCTCAGAGAATAAAAGCTGCTGCTGCGGCAGCGTAGCCTTTTTCTCTTTAAGGCACATATACAGTATACTCATGGTGATAATGTTTTCAAAGGAAGTTATTATTATTATTGCAGTACGTACTGTATGTACATCAAATAAACAAATGTCAAATCATTACCACGGAGGAAATAGAATGTCCTCCAGAGATCATTTCTGTATCCAGCAGCCCGACTGAACAACACTGCACTGAACCCGGCGAACCCAGCGAAGTAGAACATTATGTTAATGCTGCGATATGAGACTGCACTCCTGCCAAGTAGCCAGAGAGGAGATAGCATGCATGTGAATGCACATGCACACACTCTTCACACTTACAAGCTCACACACACATACACAAACACACGCACACACACACACACACACACACACACACACACACACACACACACACGCACTAATACATTATATCTTCCATTCAAATCCACAGGGGGTTCGGGTTTTATTTAGCTATATGAAAGACATACCGCGGTGTGTGCATGGCAGCTGGTCCAATCATGATAAGTATGCAAATTTACATTTGATTACTTTTATACTTGTGCTTTGTGGAGAGGTGAGTTTTACTTCAGTATCAGCTGCTGTCAGCAGGTAACGCTGCTTTGAATCCTGCTTTGGAAAATGCTGATATTACTGCTGCATTTTCTACAGCGTGTGACAATGTGACAACCCATCTATAACTGTGTGTGTATGTGAGAGAGAGAGAGAGAGAGGGAGTGAGTGTGTGTGTGTGTGTGTGTGGCATGAAGTACAAGCCTGTTTAAGGTCAGTCAAGCTGTGCTGAGCGTGGCCTTTACCATTCCGCCCTCCTGTGGAGGGTCCTGGGGGGCGGTCCGCATTGCGTGACCGAGGTTCACGGACATTTTTTTATGTCGTGTTGGTGTCACAGAAGAGAAGAGGAAACATCAGGCTTTGCCACCTGAGGCCTGCAGATACTGTTAGAGGGCAGAGCCAGAGTTACATGTAGCTAAGTCGTACATTGTTGCCCTAACTGTGCCACCCTGCTGTGCTGCTTGCCACCATTCCCCCAATGCCACTATTGGTACCCACTGGTATAGAAACCCTTCATCGGGACTGACTGAAAAGAAAACATCTCAGACTTTGGTAGGGGGCTCCGATTGTTGAATAGCGTTTAATTTGCAGCAACAACAAATTAAAGGGTGATAAATCAGATTCAAGAAGCTCTTCCTGCCAAAATAAAGCATAAAAAATATGGTCAAATTCAAAATAAACGCCTGAGTGCAGGCAAAGGAGGCCCGTATCAACTTCTTTTTCTCATGTGTGAGTCAGATCTGGGTTTAGCAATCTTAAATCAAATAGACTTTTCACAATGTGAGCTCAGTCTGAACAATCACATTGGTATTTATGACACTCTGCAACTCTGTGCCAGCAGGAGTCACTCGGTCATTACAAAAATGAAGTCATTCATATCACAGTCCAACCACTCCTGCCTCATCCCCAATGTTCACACACACACCTTTGGACAAAAGCAGCAGCCATTGCTCCTCAAGTTTACTCTTTCTCCTACTGATCGCCCTGATCCTTGTTATCATCTCATGAATACTCACATTATATATATATAAACATTATATGAATATAAATAATGTTTTCTAAATTATAGTGTGAGTTTTGTTGAAAACTATGAATTCTTTATAGTAAGTTTATCATATATTGACATATGAAAGCTTGAACAGAGTCAGATGACTATGCCCTGAGCCTTACTAGAAATGTGAATGTAGCTCTGATGAAGGTTTTAACAGGACACGCGGTCAAAAAAACATCTTGACGTGATCATGAATATTCACGATTTAATAATATTTTGGCGATTTGGCTTGTTAAACCTTTTAATTTTCCAGTTATTTCTGTAGACACAGACCATTATTTACTGAATCCAGCAAAGCAAAACAACATGACACGTTTTTAACCTGTAGTTAGTGACATGGATATGAATCACTAACTGAGTAACAATGCAATTAAGCAGAAACATGTTATTTATCCTTTTTTTTTTCCCAGTTGCAGCTCCAACTTCCTGTTTATATCCCCCACTCTGGCAGAGAGCTCATTAGCTCACCCAGCAGTTATTTGGCGAACTGTCGCTCATCGCCCATTTCTCATTCAGTTAAACGAGGTTATTGTCGGTGACGATCGTTTAGTTGAAATGGCTGCTGCTCTGAACAACAAGCTTGATTTTATCACCCACACATCAGTCTGAACACAAACAGACACCAAGCTGTTAAATGATGCTCTGCATGATGATGGTGTTTATATATATATGATGTCAGCACCATGGTGCCATGTGTGCATATAAGTGTGTGTGTGTGTGTGTGTGTGTGTGTGTAAGGACAGACTGCGTACTACAGCACACATGCTGACTTTTACCCCCTGATGTATTCCTGGTATATTGCTGACAGCCTGCAGTCTGAAGAATACATTCATTTAATGATTGCTGGGTGTGTGTGCGCATGTGTGTGCGCATGTGGGTGTGTGTGTGACAGCGAGGCAGAGTCTGTCTGTGTGTTTGTGTGTCAGCAGTCAGCTTGTGTGCAGACAACAGCTTCCTCACTAAAGTCAGTGGATCCAGCCGTGGAGGTCACAGGATAACGTTTTGCCAGACTTTGGCGATTGCACATTTTATTGAGAACAGATGGAGTAGATTGCATTGAATAGGCGAATGCACTAAAATATAAACATCAAATCTGTTGACCTTTAATCTCCACCAGATCCTTGACCTGAAAAATAATATATCTGATGCTGGCGTCGACATGATTTGAGCAATTAACGTTTTCAAGCTGTGGAGGTGACGCACTGCGTGTTCCCACTTTGTGGCAGGAGTGGATGTCTGGCAGCAGTACACTGCACAAATAAACAGGAAATAGATGAATTAAAATCAAGGCTGAGGCTCATCGTGGTTGGTGTGCAGCCACGGATACAGGTTTTACAGGTAAAACAATCCTAAAACACTAGTTTAAATTATTCATAAAACATTTAAAGATAATGTAAATTTATAGCCGTGGCTGCAAAATGATCACAACAGCTAGGAGGTGAGAACAATGCTGTTCACATTATATTGTTATTGACCAGGATTTTGCGTATTTGACTGACCAAAGGGTGTTGTGGTGGAAACTGAGCCACGTCCAGCTCTTCCCTCTTTACGTACAGCTGTCTGTGCTGAAACCACCGCTGTGCCAGGAAGAAGGTTGAATTGTATTTATTGGTTTAACTGCCTGCAGAGCTATTGTCAGTCTGAGAGCGGCCTGAACAGAAAGATTTGCAGTGGTCGTCGGGGCTAAAGTCCAAAAACGGAACCCGTGGACACAGACGGTTCTGGTTTTTCTACAATCCGCGTATTCTCGCACCGATACGTTTATACATTTACAGGAACTTACAGTCTACGTGTAAAGTCCCACACAGAACGTTGTTCCAGGACGTAGAAAGAATAAATCAGGGCTCAGGGAGTTCAGAGAGTGTGTGTACAAAAAAATCTAAACTATTTCAGCTCAAAACTGTTTTTCAGTGGGTGAAATTGAGGTTGTGAGTCTAAAAATAAACACATCAGATATATAAAGGTATTGATGCACTCTGCATGACTCCACACGTTTCCTGTCACTCCGTCCTGTCAGTTAGCAAAACGTGAAGACGAATTAAAGCTATAAAAAGACGCCTTCGGTGTTAATCTTTGTAGACTGGGTGCAATCATGAATGCATGGATCCAAAACTGTGACTAACCCAGAAATACAGTTAGAGAGAACTGAGGGGTACAATAAATAAAACACGGGGGGGGGGGGGATAAGCAGAAAAAGATATTTCCTGTTCATTGAGCTTAAACTTGGGTTCAATTCAGACTTTTCGAAGTGTGTGTGTGTGTGTCTGTCTGTGCATGTGTGTGTTTGTGTGTGTAATCTAATCAGGATATGGAGATTACCATTAAATCGTCCAGCAGGGATTACGCTCCCTTTCACCGAGCTGATTCAAAGACGGCACTTATAAACGGGGGTTAACGGCTTGTTATAAGACGCTGGATTGTGTGTGTTTTGGGGGGGGGGTTGTGGGTGTGCATGCATGTGTGTGTGTGTGTGTGTGTGTGTGTGTGTGGTGCGCGCGTGCATGTCCGACAAGCCAAGCTAATCTTCACTGCTCAGTGGCAATGAGAAGGCCAAAGAAAAGCAGCCAAACAACACAGACAAATGCGAAAAGATGGGAGGACAGAGGGCAGAAGAAAAGAAAACACACACATACACACACACTGACACACACACACACACACACACACACACACACACACACACACACAAACACACTCAGAAAATAATAGAGTCACCCTGGAATAATAGTGTAGAAGTAGAAGATCACCACCTTTCCCCTGTGTGAGGTCACATCAACAACTCCGTTACAGTGTGTGTGTGTGAGTGTGAGTGTGTGTGTGTGTGTGTGTGTGTGTGTGCCAGTGCACTGACTCTGTCAAAGCATATAACATCCCCCTTATAGAATACATCTCAAACTGACTCTGCGCAGCGTGTAACCCCGATAAGGACTGTTATTCCAGGTCAAACTCTCATTTCAGGCCAGATACACCGCGTTAATAGTTTTAAATGTTAGCCACACAGAATACGCTGACACTGATTCAGTACACCCAGCATTCATCTTGATTTCCTGTGCTAGATTTCCATACTGTCTCCCACTGAGAAGCGTATGAAGAAATATTAAGATTGTGTTCCAATGCAAGACTGTTCCTCCGGGTGACAGCCGGCTGATTTCCACCTTCGGTCACTTTCATCAGTAAGCACAGCGGTCAGAGCCACAGAGGAACAAAGGACTGGTTTAGAATTGTAGGAGGGTGTGTGTTTCTCAGCAGGAACTGCGGTGCATCAGGAGGCACGAAAGACTTGATGCTGAGGCAGTAACTCCAATGAGGAGCAGGTGATTTTAATATAAAACAGAAAATGAAATATTGTTGGTTCTGTCCTGAGTTCACTTGGTCCTAAGCAGATCCTCCAGATGCTGTTATTACTCATTTAGTTGGGGGATGCGGGAGGGTTCATTGAGTCATTATGACTCTTTGAAGAAACTCGCCCTCGGTAAAAAAAACCAAAAACCCGACGCAAACCCTGATTTTCTGGCCCCCAAAGTATTTTTTGCTCTCCGTGCTTGAGCTGGAGCTTTCCCTGCACTTACATAATGCAGAGCTAACAGGGCGAGTGTGAGGAGGAGGCTGCTGATGTGTATCACACGGAGAGTCAACAACACCGCTGACCGGGCCGATGATGTTGTTTGCTGAATTGTTTGCAGACCGAAGCGAGGCAGTCACAGACGCTTTAAATCAGCACTTGTGCCAAGTACGGAAGTCTTGGTTTGAATTTCAAACCCAGCGGGCGCTTTGATCTCACCAGAAGTCGCTCAGCTGATTTCACTTCAATTCAATTAAAACAAGAATAAAGTGTCACAATCAAAGCAATCACATATTACCATTACAGTTTGTGCATCATTTATTTATTTTTTAAAACTGTCACTTATTTCCACTCAGCAAAGCACATCTGTGCACACATCTGTATCCTGACTCAGACCGGGCCTGCATTACACAACATCACCTGGCAGACACATGCTGCTGCTAGATGCTTAATAACAGAGAAAAACAGACTTTCCACCCAGCCTTCACACAGTTACATGTTAATAAAATGCATAAGAGACTTGCAGCGCTGCTAAAACTATTTCAATATAATATCAGTCCTCTCTGTTGCACTGCTCCTGTTGATAATGACGTATTGTGGCTACAATGATAGCTTATCGGGAACCATACTGAAAAAGCTGTAAGGGTATTTTTGAGTCTTGGCACAAACATGTTTTTACTGAAGCTGCAACATGAACTCAAGAACTCAAGTTTTCTGTCAGAAGAGTTGCTAAATCCACACGTAGACTGGGTAAGCTAACAGTGTCCGTGTGTTTCCAGTCTTTGTGATGAACTCTGCTAGGCGTGTACTGGACAGTCCAGCATCATCTGTGCTGGATACGCGGAGGTGAAGCTGATATCCATCTACTTATCTGACAGTGGGTAAAACAAAGAGAGTTACTCAAATGTTGGACTGCTCCTTTAAAGAGTACTCTTAAACCTGACTTTAAGGTGTGTGTACTCAGGCCATGTGATGCCCTGGCGGCAGCATGCATAGATAATGACTTTAGTGCCCAAAAGTACTGCAATAGACAAGACAATGAAATTCTCTTTTGTCTTTTCCTTGTGAACACACACACACACACACACACACACACACGCACACACACTGCTTGAGGTGTAACTCTAATCATAAATAAATGCATAACGAATGAAGTCATCACTTATACACACACACACAAAACACACACAAACACAGAGTCCCAACTGCCTTTGTTTCACACACACACAAAGAGTCACGCATGCTCACACCGCGCAATGACCTCATCCCTCACATCATCCTTCCTCCACCCCGTCTCGCACACACACACACACACACCCACACACACACACACCCATGCACACACCCTCATATACAGAAAGGGTCAGTCCATTAAGACACAACAGCAGCTGATCCCTTCCTTTATGTCCCGCTCATTTAAATTCATTCATTCGATTCATCGGCTGTAACAGACTGATGTAAATGTATCAGAGACAGTCGTATCATATCAGGACTGTGAACGGAGTAATTATACTCTGCACGGCAACATGTGATCATCCCACTCATGACCCCGGCACAAGAAAGGACTAAAACTCAAAGACCTAATGAAGCGAGTGGAGGGTTTGACCTTCTATACAACCACGGGTCAGGTTTAACAGGTGGAATGATTCTTTTATATTTCAGGTCACCGAACTGTTCCAGCTGGTGATAACTTTACTATTTAACGGTTTCATTCAAGACCATGTGGTCTGGCGAATATATTCGAAGAGGGCGAAACAATAACAAGAACGTCGACAGCACGTTATCCATAAAACACAGCTTCAAATGGAGGTTTCACTTCAGCCAGGAGTTCATGTGAAGGAGAGGAGCCCTCTAAAGGATAGATGAACATGATTGTGTGTGTGTGTGTGTGTGTGTGTGTGTGTGCATGACTCCAGGGAGGCTTCTACTGTCATCACACCTTTTTTTTTTTCCACCAGGGTCTCTCTCTCTCTCTCTCTCTCTCTCTCTCTCTCTCTCTCTCTCTCTCTCTCTCTCTCTGTGTCTCTCCCTTACCTCTTGAGGTCTGTGTATTTTGAGGAAACCACTGATCTCATTGGCCTTGCTGGAAAGTAAAGCGGGTGGACACATGACTCATACATGCCTCTGTAAGTGTGTGCGCGCGTGTGTGTGTGTGTGTGTGTGTGTGTGTGTGCCTGATGGAGCCCTATCTGCATTCGAAAGTTGTCTTGGGGGTAAAAGAGAAACACCCTCTATTTCTCCACTTTGCTGTGTCCTGCAGTTCAACCTTAAATAATTCAGATGTCTCCCCTCTTTCCCCAGCACAGACACACACACACACACACACACACACACACACACACACTGTGTCTACAATTGGCATCAAAGTGAAGTTTGCTTTTCATCCAGCTGGAAACTGAGGCCATGTCCACACTAATGTGCGTAAATCTGAAAATGCATGCATTTTGTCGTTGCTCTGGTCTCCCGGCTTCGCTCTCTGTGGACACACTGGTCTCATGTTGTTTCAGGGTCTGGGACTAGGGCTATCCACATTTCAACGTATGTTACCATCTCATCAAATTTTCATAAAACCAACAGCGATAATCTAAAGAAATCGTATTTATAATGACATAAAACAGATCAAAGCTGCATTTTACATTTGGCTTTTAGAGGTGAATTACATAATACATCGACCGATTGCCTTAAATCTAGAGTATCATACAATTCTCCGATGGAGTATCACATGGACATTTGGATGATACTAACAGGTCAATAGCAAAGAAGTGGAATCCATTGTGACTGCTCTAAATCCTGCTGTCATCCACAGAGGAGCAAACTGTCCAGAGCCGACAGACAGAGCAGTAGTAATAATATTTGTAATGCAGAGTATTGGATATTATTTTAAATACACTGATGTTTGACTGTTGATGATCCGGCTCACTCCTACCTTTGACAACTTGAACAGTGTGTTTGTCAAGCACTGACAGCGGCCTCGGTTAGCACTTAGCATTTATAACCCACAACCTAATCATCATTTTTTATTTGTGCAGCCGTCTACACTGTGCAAGCTGGATACACTGCGTTAATAACCACACCTGTAATGTTTGATCAGCTTCCCTGCCACACAAAACAAAGGGGGACAGAGGCAGCAGAGCCGAGTTTGGAGTCGCTTGAACACGTTAAACAGTCTGACAACCATCTGACCCCATCTGACACGTGCACAACATTTCCATGCTACTTTGCATCACTGAGGACGCAGCTTCCACTTCTCGGGCTTTTTCTCAGAAAACCACTGCCTTTGTCTCCGTTCGTGCCTGTGAACACGCGCGTAAACACACACGCGCGCACACACAAACACGCACTGCAGCACTGGTCTAGTCCCTCAGGTATTCCCGGCAACATTGTGGATTAAAATAGCTGACGACCCACATATCCCAGTATAGCGGGATTGGCACTGCTGGGCCAGACACCCTAACCATTTGTCCACTCACAGCAGTACACAGCTGGCCTGATTTAGAAAGACTTGCATAACATCTAACGGTGACAAATCGTTGAACCGATGAGTCGCAACTTATCAACATTAATAATTAATAATATAATGATTTATAAGATTTTTCTTAGTGATTCTAGTCAAAAAGGAGTCGTTCTTTTAAGTAACACAAGCAAAGAGTGGGTGATCCAAACAGGAGTATTAGACATTAGAGGTAATGACATAATGTGGATGCAGTTAGTGACTCAGACATTTAACATTTCTGCCCCTGCAGCTGTTTTCACGCTCATCTGATATGCAGACATCAGATCAGGTGGACTGAGCCGGTGAGAGCTGCAGCGCGTTAGCAGCAGGAGCCGGTGGAGCTGGGGTTGAAACATGCCGAAAAATAAAATACAAAGAATTTCGATCTGACACACACGCAAACGCTGCTTTAAAGTGGGGACGCTCCTGTACACATGCTTAGGGGTAGTTCAGGGACCCCGTGGTGTTTTCTTCTGAACAACTGAAAAAAAAGTTAGATTTAAACTTAATGTTACTTTAAGTGCGTATTCTTTAGCTCTGACAAACTGTTCAATGCATTTCCCTCCTCACAAAAATGTGCTTTCAAAGTTTGGGGAAGACCTTTTCATTTTCTTTGGGCTAATCTAGTTTTGGGTACGTCTGTTGACTCTCACTTCTCCGTCACTGCGTTTTCTACCTCTCGCTCTCTGAGACAAAGAACCGCGTCGGCAGACTTGTGAAGAAAAACAGGACAAATTCCCAAGGTCATCCTCCTCCACTGCATATGACCCATTTACTGTGTCCCGCTCCGCGCGCACACACGCCCCAGCCATGCATGCATAAAGATGCATTGGAATGCTGGCACGCTCCGTCCTCGCTGCAACTGTCTTTTGTTCCGTCTCAACACGAACACACGTGCAGACGTGCACACGCACACACACACACACACACACACACACACACACTCACAGTATATTATAATCAAATGCCTCAAAACGACGTGACATCGCTGATGAAACTCTTTAGCAGGTGCTGCTTTTTACTTATTGCAGTTTGACCGAGGTCTCCATAGTGATGATAATGTGTCATAAAATCTACAGTATAAGTTGTGTTCAGCAAAAACAACATTGAAATGAGCTGAAGTTTTTGTTTTACACTCCTAAAAAGTGCTGTCTGATTTCTGATTTTATCCTCAGTTGCAAAAAAAAAGATTTATTTTTTTTAAAACTTGTCATCAGCTACAACGGATTCAGTAAGAATTCTGGGTAAATGACATCACATTCACACTAAACCACGAGGCTGAAATCGCAGCCACGTCAGAGTCGGCACTTCCTTGTACCTAAAAAGCAAAGAATGTTGTTTGTCAGTGACTCCCAGAACAATATGTGTGACCATTGGAAAGTTCTAATGACAGGTGCACTGCACAACTCCTGTACTGCCACAATGATTAGTGCAGATATAGATATGGGTCATATTAGCGGCGTGCATTGACAAGTTATAGTGCAGAGTACTTGGGAAGGAGAGTCACCTTGGGGTTCATGTGATAAATAAGTTGGAACGTATGGACTTTACATTGTCAGGTTATGTCTACTAATATCTACCTTTCTGCTCTTCAGCATGAAACGCAAAGTTATTCATGATTTCTTAGTAAAAAGACAACAAACATACCGGTTCCTTGACTTTCCGAGCAGGAGGAAAATGTTGCGACTTCATTTAGAGGCGAGGTCGAGCTGCACAGCACCGCTCACGGGAAGAAGCACAGAAAGATGCTGCGCCTTTGGAAACGATTTCAGAAGATGCATCTCTGGCACGATTACAATGTCAGTTACAAGGACATTTCCTTGGGAACGTGTAAATATTGGGGGAGCTTTGGCAATATATAAAAGGAACACTTCCAGAGTTTCTTTCTCGTCTCTTTGCTCAAAATGGAGCCGTGTTTTGTTTTCAGGAGACTTTAGTCATCACTGAGATGGCCAGCTGGTGAACTTATTAGGATGAAAAGTAGCCAAGTGTATTTTTGTGTCGCTGTCTTTATTTTAGTCTAGCCTAAACTGATTATGGTCTAATCTTACAAACTAGGCTACTAGATCTGTGTGAAAGCAGCAGCAAATGTGCCCGCGCATGCGTGCATCCTGGAAGGTGCACTGCCACTGTAGGCCTTGCCAAGCTAGCGCACACACACACACACACGAACACGCCCTATGCTTCCTCTGCCACTGTCAACATCCTCTGCACACTATGAATGATGTCATTATCAAAACACACACACACACACACACACACACAGTAACATACGAGTGCCCCAGTGGCTGTTGGTTCAGCACAGGAGCTCAGAACCAGAGAGACAGGAAGAGGGTGGACTTCCGACCAGGTGCGCAGATGTTACACATTTGACGATCCAAGTCTGAGAAGTAAATGAATGTTTTCTCAGGAGATCATATAAAGACAATGTTACATCATGACTCTTCGAGGCTGCCACCATTTCTGTTACTCTCATGGAGTATTCTGTCTCCTCTGGCCAAACATGATTTTGTTAGCTTAGCCTCTTTGATTCTTTATTTTTTGGGAATTCTCTATTGCGGCGGTAATAAAGTAGAACAAGGAGGAAAAAAGAGGCGGAAGTAGGTCCAAGCATGTCATTCTTTACTTGGAAAATGTGTTTCCATCAGCCGTTATTGCATCTTCTCCATGCTGACACATCAACTTTTCCACCTCAGACCAGAGCAAAACCTTTCTTGCTATATTTAAGCTTTTTTTTTTCCCCTCCTCCTATTCTGACCCTTTCCATTCAATTTCTCAAATTTAAAATGCAGATAAACAAAGGGATGTTGGGGAAAGAGCAGAGGGCAGAGGGGGCGGGTGGAGGCGGGAGAGAGAAGAAAAGAAAGACAGACACAAACAGGGAGAGAGAATGGGAGGGTTGGATGGGTGCCAGGTCACAAGGCTTTATCCCTGAGCCAGTCGGTCTGCAAACACTGGCTCAGCAGGATGTAGAGACACAAACACACACGCGCGCAACACACCTGTGTGCGTGTGTACGTGTGCGCGTGTTTCTACACAGGTCAGCCTCGGATCACCAAGAGGATTTCTCTTTTAAAGAGAGGAATAGAATCAAAAAACACAGAAATAACAAACCCAGCTTATAACAGCGAGCAGAGGAGTGATTCAAATAAATAAATAGATAAATAAATGAGTAAATAAATAAATGAATGACGACAGAAGAATCATTATTATATTATATTATATCCATAATGCAGATAATGCAGTTTGCTGCTGCTCAGTCCAGCGCTTTCCCAATTCACAGCAGAATCAGAATTTCAAGTAAACAGAGACAAATATCCAAATGGTGTGTTATCATGTTGTTGAGTTGTTGAAGGGTGACACAGCACAATGTCACTAAACAGAGAGAGAGTTGAAAGTCTCAACTCAAGGGGTCTTATAACAACTGCTAACTGAAGCTAACTCTCCAGCTCATCATTGCTACAGAGGTTAACATCGTTGCAACTGGTTCGGATTCGAGTGTCATTGATCATTTTCACTCCAGATGAATCTGCTGGTCATTTTCTCGATTGATCAGTTAGCTGTTTGGTCTATGAAGTGTCAGAGTCTTCACGTGTTTTGTCTCACTGATGTTCAGTTTAGAGTGATACAAATTTGAAGCACAACAAATATTCACATTTCAGAAGTTGGAACCAGACGATGGCTGAAAAAAGAAATTGATAATCAAAATAGCTGCACATTCATTTTCTGTCAATCTTCTTATTGACTAATCAACCAACAGAATTCCAGTGATTGATACATTTCCATTGAATCTGATGTTTCTAGATGCGGCTGTCAGTGAGCGTTTAGCTTGTATTAGCTTGCTTTAGCTACACGCTATTAACAGATGCCCCTCAGGAGATACAGCCTGTTACCTGGACAGCTCTGCAGTTGTTGGAAGTTTCACTTTGTTCATGCTGTAATCTTAGTTTTTCCCATGATGACAATCACCGCTAAGCTAGGCTCAGCACCCTCCTCTGGTGAAGCACAGAGATGATGCCAGTATCAGTTTTCGCATCTGGCAGCATGTAAAACAGCAAACAAGCACGTTTCCTACAATATTAGACTTTACCTTTAATAAAACAGGGGAAAATCAATAAGTGTGAATGCAACACATGATGCACAATGGGATGATTCACTACACAATAGTTGATATCCACAGTGCGCTTGAAGCATGAAGAGATGAATGGGTAAATCTCCTTGTAAACTGTAGTAATCAGGCTCCATGGTGAATAGTGCTGGAGAGTTGCCCTCCATAGAAAACCACTCATCTTGAAAGATCAGGGCTATGGCTTTCACAGTATAAGCTCTCTCCATCACGAGTGCAGTTCATTTGTTCTGCTTTCCTGCCGCGGCAGTCTGACTGCTCACTTTCTTATCTAATCTCTGCCACCGTAGACTGAATGCCTTATTCACTTACTGAATTATGGGTTCTCGGGCGAGTGCGTGCGTGTGTTCGACTCGAGTGATTTCAAATTATGAGGAATAGACAATAACTGTGTGGTGTTTGGGAGAATGATAAAAAAAAAAGAAAATGAATGAATGCAGTGATTAGAGCGGCTGGTATTGAGGAGAATATTGGCACCAGCTTCCACGCTGTAAGAAGTGAAGCAGCGAAGGCCTCCGTTTTTATAGATCTGACTTTTTTTTTTTACAGCTTCAAATGTTCATCCATCTCTCTCAGACCGGTTGTCACTGGACTAAAGTCCAACCTATAGGAAACTTTCGAGACTTGTGCTGATTTTAGAGCAGCTAAACTCACAGATCCCTCACGCAGTATTTTGAGCAACAATGTGATTAAGCAAACATACTCAGAGGGCTGCTCTCTTAAACATAGAACTTAATAAAATCTTTAAATAAATATTCTCTTTGTGACCCTGTAGTGGCACCAGTATATATTATATCCTGTAAAATAAACACTTTGCACACTGGCACATGTGGGGAACAAACGGATACTGATCTGATACAGATATTAGATTGTCATATTGACTTCCATTGATCTGTTTTTTATAAATGTTGTCCTGTTCTGGGCCATAACGGTCTGTCCCAGCTGCGGGCAGGAGGCACGTCACCCTGGACAGGTTCCCCAGTCAGTCACAAAGCCGACGCACAGAGACTGACTGGAGTTCTGCTAATCGACCTGAGCCCGGCAGACTGAGTTCAGAATAAAAAGACAAGCAGCTACGTGTTGAAACCATGTCAGCCACTGAGATGTAATTCCAGGTTGCTGTTATGGGTCAATTCTGACAGCGTTATAAGACAAGTGTCGACAAACCGGAGGGAAAATGGCTGCAAAGCCGTTATTGCTGTCAGTTATATCTAAATAGAATCTGATGCTAACACACAGTATTGATTCTGCTGAGGGGTAAAACATTGGTTTCTAGATAACAGATTCACATGTTACTAAACCTCTGCTTAAGTAGAGGATTAGTTTCCATTAATATGGTGTGACTGTGTGCAATAATCCACCTGGTTCATAGATTACCATTGGACGGGTGGAAGGTCTGACCTATTCGGTGACACAAGACGAAAAGTCAGAGTGTCACCAGTCATCATTATTCATCCTCTAAGGACTATGGAGGTCTGCATCAAATATCATTGTGATCCATATTACAGATATTATATTCATTTTCTCACTTTCTGATCATTTATTCCACACTCACACATTTCTTCACATCTCTTTCTGTCTCATTGTCTTTCTCTGTGTCATTCTCACTGTTCTCGTCTCTTTCCTCCCTTTCTCTTCAGTTCTTTGTTTTTCTCCGTCACCTTCCTCTTTTTTCATCTGCTGCGACTATGAGGAAGCAGCTGTGGACCACAGACAATTACATAACTGTGTGTGTGTGTGTGTGTGTGTCTGAGAGTCTATGTGTGTGCGTCTGTGGTTACACGGGGCGGATGGCGAGGGAGACAAAAGGAAAGGAAATAAATATGGAAAAGGGGTCTAACTTTCACCTGCATTTATTCATCGTACCTCATGTATTGTGTCTACTGATGTTTTCTTTCTCTCTCATCCTTCCCTCCACTTATCCTCCCGCCGCCCCCTCCATCTCTCCATCCCTACATACAGAGTTACTGGGCTGTGAAATGTGAAAAACTGCAGCATGCATGGCAATTCATTATCTTGTCAAACTTCCCAGGGCCAGCCTCAAGCCACAGGGAGAGAGAGAGAGACATAGAGGGAGAAAGAGAGGGGGGAGAGAGAGAGAGAGAGAGAGAGAGAGGGAGAGAGAGGGAAGTTCATGCAACGGTCCACACAGAAGGTTCACAGGTTACCAAAGAGGAGAGAGTAGCAATAGGAAACAATGGACAGCCCATGAGAAGTGCTGGTGAGTATGTCATCACTGTTATGGTCAACGCCTACGGTCTTCATCTATTGGTGTTAGCAGTTTAATATTCAAACAGTGGTGCCGGAACTTCATTAAAACACACTTTAAATACATACAATGATGAAATTATGCAACTCGCTAGTCCTCTGCATCGCTTTGCAGAGATCTGTAGTAATATAAATCACGTAATTGAAAGTCAGTCAGGTGAAAGGGTGGCTGATTATAGAATTCAGTGATAAGGATAACGCACAAAGAGTTGCAGTGAGAGTAAATGAGGTGTTTACCTGCAGTAAACTACACGATTTAACGTAGTGACCTGGCTTTAACCTTCGTGGCAGTATTTCCAGATGCTAACGCTGAGGTATTGTGTTTTTTAATGGCTCAGGTTGTTAGACATGGTTAGCAGATATTTGAAATGATGGGGCTTGTTGGGGCGATACACAACCTCAGAGTAAGCTCTGTGTCAAAGACAAATTCAAGGGAAAGAAAGGCCCATTAGGCACCCCTCCAGGGCAAAGTCCATGAGCATTTACAGGCAGACTGTGAGGATGGGCAGAAGTATGTGCGACGGTTGAATCCGCGCAATTGCAAAATCTGCCAACTGCAGCAGGTACTGAAAGAATGCAGACTTGAGAACGATGCAGGGCTGTGGGTTGCAGGCGTGCCAGGCCTAACGGAGACACTGTATATCAGTAACACGGAGCTGGTTGGTCTAGCGTAGTGCTGTAACGACACCGCAGCGATTAAATCAATCAGCTCGAAAGGAGGTACAGGCGCACCGAGTACGTAAATTAAGAGGCAGGATGAGACCGAGCCAGTTTAAAGCACTGTCAGTCTTCTAAATTAGGCCGGTTACCTGCAGTGTCCATTTTCTCTGTAAATGCAGATCTGGATTCACAAAAACCACACGGCAACCACCTCTGCTTCAGCTTTCACCTCCATCCACCTTTTTTGTTTCCACTGTCTCTACTTTTCCCATCAGACGCCGGCACAGCTCTGCTTTGAACTAAATGGATTATATCTAATTGGGAAGTCTGGGTTTGCCATCTTATCCTTGGACACTCCACACACACACGCAAATCCCTAAAGCCCATCACATCATCCCAAACCTGCAAAGATGCAGCAATTATATGCAGAACATGGGCTTGTATTGTCAGAGGCAACAAGGCTGATAGACAGGCGTGCACATGCAAGAGAGGATGTTTCTGTGTGTGTGTGTGTGTGTGTGTGTGTGTGTGTGTGTGTCTGCGCGAGTGTGGTTTCCACATGTTTAGCCATGATGCAAAGCAGCTGATAAAAGAAGCCTGTACGAGGAAACAAAGACCAGGAGCATGATGCAGGGACAGACAGGAAAGATAAATGACACACACAAATCTGGTTGTTTGTTTGTGCCTGTGTGTGTGTGCCTGTGTGTGTGTGTGTGTGTGTGTGTGTGTGTGTGTGTGTGTGTGTGTTTCTCCGTCCGTCTGACAGCAAACGGCCAATTACTGTCGAAAGTGGCGGGATGAGTCCTGCCAGACCATAGCTTTCCATTAGTGCATGCCAGCCAAGCATGTGTGCGAGTGTGTGTGTGTGTGTGTGTGTGTGTGAGATGGAGTGAATGAGGGGATAGAGGGAGACAGAAGGAACAAGAGTGGAAAAAATGTGGGTGTGCCTGGTCTCAGTGTGTGTGTGTGTGTGTGTGTGTGTGTGTGTGTGTGTGTGTTTGTCTCCATCCTCTCTCCGAGTCTGTCCCCACTCGGGCAGATAAATTTGAGAAAGCACATCTTTTCCTTTCAGTTTTGGCCTTTTGTCCACAGCAGCCTAACATTTTCCACTACGGAGAGCGGAGCTTCTGTCAAAAATGCTCTCTTCGGAGAGTATGAAGCCTCACACGGTAGAAACAATTATATGTTGAAATGATATTCTGACGTTCTGAGTGCCAGTTTGATTTCCTACCAGGGATCAAACCAGAGAAGAGATAACAGTTTGATCTCTGCGTGTTCAATACACAGGCAGGTTCAGGATGTTGTTAGCTTAGCACTTGAAGCCATTACCATCAGGGGTTAAGAACCCAGCATTAAGCAAACACACACACACCCAGACAAATGGTTGTGGCTAAGTTATTGGCAAACACTTGCCTTGTACACCTGTCCAGCAAACCTAAAGCAGCATTAGCGGTCATTAGTAGTCGTGTTTCTGTCCACCTGATGAATGCTAATACGATATTCACTCTCAAATCGTTCCGCTTTGGTCTCCACCAGCTCCAAACTAAAAACCTCCGTCTCTTTAGCTGCTGGATATTCTGCTTTCTTCACCAGCCTGTTGACAACTGTGTCTGTGCTGCGTAGGTAGTGAGTGTGAGTCGCTTAAAAAACAAAACAAAACTACAAGCTAAAAGAGGCTAAAATGCACATTAAAATGTGGGTTTGTCACTTTGGGTGAATCCAACGATTTGATTTGCTTTGAGCTTCAGTTGTGTAAGACAGACTAACAGCTTTAAAGCTGGTATTTTTCACTTGAAATGGAGTTCAGCTAACATTACCTGTTATTTAAGTATGAGTGTTAAGCTAGGCTAAACACCAATCTCTGTACTGGATATGTGGCAACGGGACTGATGTCTATTATCTAATCTAATGCCCAATAAGAAGTAAAGCGCTCACTTGCCCCCAGTTACCTTTCAGTGCCACATGTTGTTGCAAAGATTGGAACTAATGCCTCCAAATCATTAAGACTGCACAGTGTCATTGTAACTAGTGCTGCCATTCATAGCTGGACTACAAGTACTACAAGCCTTGCTCTTCACAGTACGCCCATCTTAGTGAAACAGAATTTGTGGGCTGAAATGTGTGAAACTGTGCAGATAAACTGAGTTGAATTACTTTCTCCCCCAGGTCTAGTACATTCCTGTCTCTAGGCACGGATATGAACAACTTTTCCAGCCATTCGGTGGAAAACGAGACATGACATCAAATCCTGAAACTCCGTCAGACCTCTCAATCAATTAACAATATGCTTACAGACCGAAAAAATAGGTTAGAGCGGATGAAACTATGTGCTGTTTGGACTAAAAATAGGACGTGGCAGTGTGAATTTGTGTCAGTAAGACAGTCAGTGAAGAGAAATGGAGTCGGGGCTTCATTCAGGACTATATAAACACACACACACACACACACAGACAGTCCAGGCATTTCAAATACACACAATGGACTGACCCTGCACCAGCTGAGTAGATGCTGTCCCATGCAGGGACCCTTCAGGGAGACTTTGGGTGTATTAGTTTACTGAACATTGAATAGCAAGTGGCAACACACTGCAGCGCACACACATGCACTCACACATGAGGCTGGAGATGGCTTCCAATTAGCAGCTTCCATTTCTCAGGTTCAAGGGCGGAAACTTGAGGGAGAAGATTTGTACCACGTGATTTTCTATTATTAAATTATTGTCGATGATAAAACTGTCAACAGCCTCCTGTGTAGAGATATTTTGAGTGGAAAAAATATATTATATATTTATATTTTTTTTAAATCTTTGCTTTTTGTGAAAATTGAACATTTTGGGCATTTTTCTGCCCACTGAAAACATGTTTGTTGTGTGTGACGCACAGAAATCACTGTAACTTCCTCTTAATCTGCTTAAATGCAAGTACAGTAAAGATCTCAGATAAAGGTTCCAATGCAGTCTGAGGGGTGCTCATGCAGAGTCTAATAAATGTTCTATAGTGGGTGATGATGCATAATTCACCAGGATTATCTGCAAACAAACAGTGGCAGATGCGGATATATTATTTAAGAACAAGTCACTAGCTATTAGGCATGTGTCCATCTTCCGTGGCCTGTGAGTGAGTGCATGTGTGTGCGTGTGACAATCCAAACGTATCAGGCTGACAGACTGCTCTATCGATCAGATCGGTCCCACTGAAAACCAGCTCCATCATCGGCACTGACTGAAAAATAAAATCACTCCACTTCCACCTTCAATCAGCTCTAATTCACAGCCTCAGCTGTCGGTCCGATGCAGTCCCAGCTTAAAGTCTCCTTCATGCAATATAATGAGGCAAAAATCATTCACAGGGTGATGAAAAGTGAAAGGAAATCTCTTGTTTTAAACCGTACAACTGTCTTAAACCCTTCAGATATAAAACAGGGTCAAATATGCGTCAGATGAGGGTAAAATTGCTGGATTTGATCCTCATCAGATCAACGTGGAGCTCTAAATGTGGCTCCATCTCTGCCTGGTAAAAAACCCTTTTCTCTATAATGTCAAATTAAAATTAAACTCAACTTAGTGTTAAGAAAAATAGCATTTTCAGACTGACTATGTCTATTTTTTGAGTTTTATTCAACAGTGGTTGGCACTACCATTGAGGGAATACGCATGGGGTAAGTAAGGGGTAAAACAGCAGTATATGAATCTTAAGTAAAGTCGATAACCCCTCATCTCCAAATTGTTTTCTCCAGTTTCATTTGATTTTAGGGTTTAGTCCAAATCTATACATCACCGGGGGGGGGGTTCATACGACAATAGCGTCATGCTGCTGTTTTACATTCATGATGAAGGGGTCTAATTAGTACTTAAGTATGTTTAAGATACATTTAAGGGATTTACACTAAGGGGCGAGTGCGTAAGTGCAAAGATGGTTACAATGTTTTTACGCATTTAAAAGGATACACGTACACCTCAGTCTGTACCCTCTCCCTTCTCCTCCCCCTTCTCACCCCACTCCCCCGATGTGTGTGCGTGCGTGCGTGTGTGTTTTCTCCTGTCAGCGGACCTCGCCGTGCTCCATGTGAGCGAAAAAAAAAAAAAAAAGACGCAACTACGCGGGGCTGCTGCTGCCGCTCCGGAGCGCTCTACTGATGCACATACTAAAAAAAAAAAATAAAATAACACCCCCTGAAAACACACCAACCAGCGCAAACATGACATTTTATACCAGTTTCTAACCCCTTCCATTTCCAAAAGAAGAGAAAACGCATCATCTCTGACCTGCTGCCAGTTCTCCTCCAGGGAAGGCATCGCGGAGAAATAACCAGTGTCATGAACGAGTTGGAGTTCCTGGAAAATACTGTAATTCGCCAACACATCCATGCTTGATGCAAAAAACAGGAAAACTCGGGGAAAGAAGTCTGGAATCCACGCGATAAAAAGCACACTTCTTCTTTCCTCTTCTCAGACTTCAGTCAAATGAAAAACAAATGCCGGACCAATCCCAGCCGGTGCAGACGAGCGCACCTGAGCACTTTAATTAAAAAAGAAAAAAATCTAACAGGAAAGAAAGAGTTGATTATTTTATCTTTGTCAATGCAATCCCCTCTCCTCTCTGCTCGCTCTGTCACGCCTCTCTCCACAGTCCGGGCTCGGGGGTGCCAGATCTATTTCCGCATTGCCAGATTGCCAATCGGTCTCCGTTCAAGCTGCCAGGTTGCCAGGTTTGCTCCTCCAGCAGCAGACTGGACCCCGCTGCAATCCAGGCGACCGGCGCGAGAGGGGAGGGAGGCAGGGGAGGAGCCACCTGTCCGTCAATTTCATGCGTGACCTAATAAGGTAAATAGGGTTGATGATGTCACTGACGTCCAATTAAGGAGGCGCTGAGACCGAGGGAGTGGGAGGAGCCTTCAGGGGTGCAGAGACGCCATTGGGCGCAGGAGGCTGTCAGTCCGGCCCTAGATGGCAGTGAGGGGTGAGTTATTTTTAGAGGCCTATATAAAACCAGCAGCATTCCTCTCTCAGTCATTACAGGCTGCACAGGCAGAGAGAAACCACGAGCGCTGCCGAGGAAACAGAGGCTGAAACTCGTAAACAGCTGCGTGAATCCGCAGAAAGAAGCTAGACGAGTGTCAGAAGCTGCAGCAGAGATGCTGGAGATAAGATGCCGCTTTGGTGTCTCTCTGCGCCGTGACAGCGTCACCTCCTCCATGTGGTCCTCACGCGGTGATGTCTGCATGGAGAGCAGGGACGCAGTGGAGGGAAGAGCTCAACACGATCCTCCCACCTGTTCAGTTCAAAAGAGTTTATCCCCCTTTTGTTCATCCCTGGAGCACAAATAAATCCACTTTCATTAGCATTCTTTGTTGCCAGATCATTTCACTGTTGCCAAATTACACTGTTCAAACCAGTTACTAATATCTATTAACCATCAGAGGTGGGGAAATAGTTAGATAGCCTTTGCTTCATTAGTAAAAGTAAGATATCACACTAAAAAGACTTGAAAATAATTTAAAAACCTATTTGGGTACATGAGTAAATACACTACTAGAGATGACACTATAAAAAAAAAAAAAAACTCTGATGCAAGATGCAAAACTATGATCAAGAAAGCCTCCTCCAGTTTAAAATCCGCAAATTTGCAAATCATCAAATAGCAGAAGTGTCTTGTCTTGGATCTAGCAGTTAGCATTGTTTTTGTTTCCTTACCTATCACACGCTAGAACAAGGTCAATACCCAAAATGGTAACAATTGTAAATGTGTTTTCTGTGGTTTTGGTGCAGCACAGAGGCCTACAGAGGTGCCAGATGTTGTCACATGCTGCAACAATGTTAACAATAAACAACGGCGTATTGCAAATATTTTTACTGTGTGCTGAAATACTCGACGTGCTCACGTGATGAATATGAAAAATGATGCTCTGTTATTATTACAATGACCTCTTATCTGAAAACAGAGTAGCAGCCCAGTTTAATGTTTTCACATGTGGTTTTATCAGTCATATGTTTATTCAGTCAAGTGTCTTTGCGGCTCTGTAGCCCTGCAGGTTCATCCCTCAGAGGTGAGGGTGACTGATGGTGCAGTGGATCGTGGATTTCTGGATATGTTTGTACAGGACATCTGACTGGCTACTGCTAGCCACCGGCTCTGTTACCCAATTATCGTGTAGCTATAACTTACTGTAGACTTACTGCCATTCAAGGCTCTCCTGAGGCCTTTGTGTTTGCACACACATGACGAAAGCCCCCTCTTTAAGCTATAGATCCAGGGGCTAACCAAACTAGCATGCTTTAGCAAACAGACAGTAACTGACTAAAAGCTTTACATGTCAAACTTGAACTTAAGAATGGGTGTGAAGTAGGCACTAAAGGGCAGCGTTATTGGCTTCATTGGTTCACAGTTGTGCCGAAGTGAAGAAGGTTAGGTGTCAAACCAGACGTCACGTTCGTGAGAGTGGAGCGAACACACACACCGTCACACCCTGATTACTGTGCTGAACCGAGCTTCATTCTACATCACGGCGTCTTAAAAAGTTAAGTGTCAGTTACCGAGTCCTGAAAATCTCATTTTCCTCCTCTGCAAGTGGGAGTGGCACTTCTTTCCAAGACAAATTGGCATAATTTTGTTCTGCAGAACCAAATGACATGAATGATTTCTCTCGGGAAACAGTTTGAGATCATCACTCGGTGGTGTGTTTTTAGGGACATTTGCTGTTTTTAAATCTAAACATAGGATTTATGTTTCTACCAGAGGTTCACCTATGTTCTGTACATGCGGTATCAAGCAGAGAAGAACCTTATATACCTTTTATCACTCATATATGATGCCATGTGTAATTGATCTATTTGATACTGAGTTTTTACTCAATTATAGGGGATGGACAGACAGACGGATGGAGAGACAGACAGACGGGATGGTTCGTCAGCTTGGTTTGTTGCAGAGAATCGTAAACCCTTTTAAAGGATCAGATGTCAGAAATAATTTCCAGTAGGCTCTCCAAATCTTTCAGGGGCTGTATTGATAAATTCTTGCAAGATGATTGAATCTGGAGCTCCTCTGCTGCTCACTGTCATACACGCTCTCTGTCTCCTTCTTCATCTTCTATTTCCTTCGCCTCCACTTTCTTTCTTTCTTTCTTTCTTTTCCTTTTTCTTTGACCGATCACGTCATCTCTCTCCTTTCACTTTCATGTTAATTCTGTCCTTCTCCCCTTTCGCTTTCACTTTCTCTCCTTTGTTTCCCTTTTCCTTCTTCTGTTTTTCATCGCGCTCCACTCCTTACTGCTTTAGTCACCACTAACTTCCCGCTCTCCGTGATCAGACCTCACCTCCACCTCTGACACTTAATGTCACAGACGCAACCCGTTCCACACATCCAGCTGCTCCTACAAATTACATTAATTGGATTAATGAGGATGCAATAATTAAAGGTCAAAATCTGAAACTCAAATGTGATGTTCCAGACAACAATGACAAAACCTGGAGAGTAATGAACTGTGGCACTTTGCTTTAGCGTTTTAGCGACAGAAAGCTCGAGCACTGATGGAGGTTGTGTTATCAAAAGGTCAAAATGTCGCCGGAGAGACACTGAAACTACTTCACCTCCAGCCCAAGTTCACTAAAAGTTGGTTGGAAGGGCACGTTAACTTGTTTTTTGGAGAGTTTGTGATTTTGCTTTTTATTAATTTAAATATAATTCAGTGTCATGATATATGAAGTAACTGCGTGACCCGCACCTGAATGTTTGAAGTCTACATCAAGTGAATTTCAAGACTGATAATCTGTCTTTCTACTGTGTCTCTTATGTAACAGCCACATAATGTATAGCCCTGCCCCGGTGCCCTGAAAATGTATTGACTCACACTCGCTTTGTGCTTTGTGTTGCTGGGCTTCCTCCTGCTCAGCTCCTTCTCCGTGTGTCTTGTCCCCGGGGGACGCGGCGCCGGTCTCCGAGGACAACAAGGGGCCAGATGGCTTCTAGATCGGCTGTTCCAGGACATTTTCCCCATTGATTTTTACAGCTCAGCCTGCCACTGGAGGAACAGAGGAAGGAAGGAGGCAAGGAGGAGTGAGGGAGGAGATGGAGAAAGTGTGTGTGTTGCGGGGGAGTACGGATCAATACCTCCACTGATTGCTTATAAGAGGCTCTTAACGCACTCGCATGCAACATTTTGGTGAGATTTTGATATTAAACAACACTATAAAACAGTCTCATTCATTCTTATGAAGCCCAGTCAGACACTGGCAGCACTACCTCCACCTCAACGCCCCTTTATTAACAAACACACCAACTCCTCCATCCACTACTTCAAATATCATCACTTTCTTTACTTATATCTACGAAAATCAACACTTTTATCAAGAGTTACCAATAGCAAGGCTGTAATACGACTGCTACTGATACTATTTCACTACAACTCCTCCCCCTCCTTCTACTACATGTCCTCCTCCTAAAAACTACTAGTCTTAATCCTCTTTTACTCCCTCCGCTTGTTCTAGTGCTTGTAATGTCGGCTCTGGCCCTGCCGCTCGTCCTCCTCCTGCTCTCGCTGCACCTCCTTTTTTACCTTGCACCCTAAACTTTGCCTTTGTTCCTGCTTTGTCGCCTCTGTTGTTGAAAGTAAAGAGACAAAGGCAAAATGGGAGAAATTATTAAAAAAGGACACAAAGAGGATTAAGCGAAAAGAGAGAGGAGAGAGGCAGAGGGAAGAAGAATTCACAGCAAAACGGATCTGCTGTGTAATTCTGTGATTTTCAGTTTCTGGCGAAAACCACCGAACACCATAAGAGGAGAAAATAGAAAAGCTCTGTGTGTTCGCGCGCGCGTGTGTGTTTCTGCTACACAACCTTTTAAAATCTGTGCTTCGCCGTCCAGCTCCACGCACACCGAGTGCTGTAATCTTATTATTGTGTTGTGTTTTTTGGCACGGAGAGGGACTGGAGAGTGGGAGGAGACATGCGAAGAGGAGAAGAGAAGAGAAAAGAAGAGCGGAGCGGCACGGAGAGAGGAATTTTATCACTGAATCAGCGCTGGAACTTCAGGATGACAAAATGGAAATTAGGTCGACATTGCTCACGTTGTTTTTTATTTATCATAAAATATCTTGTTTTTCTCTTTTGTGAAGTTAATATGTGGAATACTACACTTAAATACACGCCCATGGCACAAAATATAACCGTCTTGATGGCGATGAAGGGTAACTGTCAACACAGAACGATAAGACCACATTAATAATGACAGGTAGCAGGAAAGGTCAAGTAGTAATAACCTGCCTCTAGTTCCATCAACTCTTTAAACAGCCCTGGTTACCATGTGGTTCTCAGACGATACCATTCATGTTGGAACACGCAGTCATACCCGTGCCTATCCCGGTTTTGAGAACAAAACTAGGATTGTTGGAAACAAACAGGGGAAACTGCGGCATGTAAACATCTTATCCGGGTTTTTGATCAGCGTCTGCTGCAGTGCCGGTGCAGGTGCAGCTGGAATCAGTTTTTTTCATCTTCGAGATATATCAGCGTGCATCCGAGAGCCTGCTTCAGTTCCGCTGGTTGCTGCAGAGCCCCGGGCTATGTGAATGTTTCATTTACAGATCTCACTCTCTATTTTAATTATTTCTATCCGCCGGAAAACCAACAGTTGCAGGAAAGGGTGTTTAGGTGCAATATGTGAGAGGCTGACTGAAGACATCTGAGGCGTTCACAGTGGTTTGTAGGCAGGATGCTGGCAGGGTGAGGATGTTTAATGCAACTTCATACTCTGCCCTGACTTCTATCGCTGCTAAGGCTGCACAGACCCGGAGTGTTACTGAAACCTAACACAAATCAAAACATACATTGTTGGTAGTATTTACAATCAAAAAGAGCACATTTTGAATAACTACTGTATGAAATCCACAAAATCACAGGCCAAAAGCCTTTCGTCAGGCAAATTTAGGATGTGATGTCAGTTCAGATGAGACGGCAGACTGAAACACGTGAGCAACAAGTGCTGTAGCAGAGAGAGCTGGGTGGAGGTGATCTCAGTAATAAACCTTTTAAGCCTATTTTACTGTGTGGCGATGATCATCTTCATACAGTTTGCATGACATTCAAGTAAAAACGACAATCTATCTGAATGTGTGTATAGATCCTGGTTGTATTAAATAATCTGAGTGGGAAAAGCAAGCGGCGTCAGACACACACTCTGCGTCATATCTGAGTTCACAACCGCCATCATGGCCGCACCGTAAAAGAGGGTTATGGTGGAAAGTACTATTGCAATATCGCTGAGCTGCCGGTGTTGCATCTGGCACAATACAGTGTATGAAATCACTCAGTGTTTCTACAGACTGTAAACAGCGTTGTATCCCTAGTAAATCAGCTGTTTACACCCCGGTGTCTGTGTGCCTCGTAGCATCCCGGCCGGTACAGGGGGGAAAATAAGCGAGTCTAGCTGGGTCTTCACATCACTGGCAATCGGGGCTGGACTCGATAAACAGACTTGGTTTGAATCCTAATTTCACCCTTTCGCATTGTCGACAAGAGCCAGATGTTAGCAGGTGTTGGTGGGTTTTCGTGCTGTGTGAAAGCGACTTTAAACTGTCAAACAACCCATGATTGATGCTGTCCTGCGAGCTTGGGATGTCAGCGCGCAAGGATGAGAAAGATGCAGGTCACAGTTCAGATCAGAGCGAGACTCAAAAAAGTTTGCAAGCCACAAAAAGTGAAGTGAGCAGGCTGAGTGAGACCCCGCGGCTGGCCTGAGGCCTGAGCTCTCTGCTGTCTCCGAAGAACCACGTCACAAACACACAGTCCTCCCCGCAGACAGGAGCGCACGGAACCAGGAGTCGAGGTGGACAGCACGCACACTGCCCCTGTCTCACTGGGAGGCGACACAGACACCGCGTTCTGCTGCGCGAGCCACAGCTGGATCACTGAACTGCACGCCCGGGGTTGGGGCAAAAAGTGTCTGTCTGACTGAGAGAAACAGAGGTGAAACCACAAGCTGTGAACCGTGAGCAATATGGCGCACCCAAAGGCCCGAAAACAACTCAGGTACAACTTTGCATACAGCACAGTAACAGCGGTGGAAAACAAAGAAACAGTGTTCGGTGGGCCTGTTAGAATATGTGAGAAAACATCCTTTAGTGGATTCTGGGAGGTTTTGATTTTGAGGGCAAAAGTTTATTTTTTCCAGGACATATTGAATTAAATCGGGGCCAGAGTTCAGTGTGTATGTCATTAAAACAGTTTGTCTCTACCAGAACACTTTACAGTCTGATTTATAGCCACCGTTCCCTGCAACCCTAGGCCTTCAGTGGTGTCCTACCTGAATTAATCCACCTCATGATACCATCATTGTGTCGCCACGGCTATTAGAAATTATCAATATTATACAGAAACGCAGTATAACAGGGCGTCGCAGCACAGACAAGTATTGTCATTGAATACCTTCAGCCATTATCAATTGAAAAAACAATTGAATCAAGAGGAATCTATTTTAGTTTATTTTTATCTTGCGAAGTTCGCTAAAGATACGGTTTGCTAGCTCTGACGAGTGCACGCTGTGACCATCCAATCAAAGGACGTGAAAATGCCAACGTTACTATGCGCCCACTAGATGGCCCCGGTGTTGCCAACTCAAAATCTGATTGGTTAAAGCAACAGTTTCATTGCCATTTGTTTTAAGTTACCGACGCCCGCACTGATGATTCTGAAGGCCTCAAGGCAGATTTCTTTGACCCTAGCAACACATGATGTCTGAAATATGATTGGATAAAAGCTCTAAAATATAAACACACTACTGGAAGCAACCAAGAGAAAAGCCATTATAGGAAGATAATAGACCGATAGGAGTCATTAATACACATTCATGGAAAAACATACTGAAACGTAAGTCAGTGATCTTTAGATTTAGGCCAGCAGAGAAGGCCACTGCTGCAACCAAACATTAAAACAGAGAGAAACAACTTAAGCTTCAAATCAGTTGCTGTGTGTCTTTGGTTTTAAATGTTCAAATCTGCGCCTCGCAACATGTCGATTATTAATTAACCGTATATGCGCTAGTTCTTCAACCCTGTAGAGTTGCAGCTGGCCACTGAGGGGCAGATTCAGGGTTCACACTACCTCCACGACGTGCAGAACATCCCTAACACTCGCACACGGCACGTAGACAAAGACGCATTCACTGTCCCGTTCACACACGCACAAATTACCGCCTGCCTTCCCGCCACTAAACAGAACACGTTTCCCAGCCTCCCCCCTGCTAAACATGTAACTGTGATGTTTCCTGTCTGCTCCCCTCCTCCTCCTCCTCCTCCCCTCATGCCTGTGATATTTTTAATAATGGAGAGGAAGAAGCAATATATCCCTGAGCTGGGGGAGTGATACAGGGTTAAGTGTATTCTGCAGCTAATTGTGCTTTCTGGTTTTTAATAAAGAAAAACCACACGCCTGCAGGCCTGTGCGCGTGTGTCTGTGCGTGTGTGCGTTCAAACCAAGAACGAGCAAATAGCTGGAAAATGAAATATCTTTTGGCTTTGTGTGTGTGCGTGTGTGTGTGTGTTTAAACTTTACTCGCGTGTATGCGCGCGTCTGTTGGAGGTCCCCTCTGATCCCGCTCCCATCCCACCATCGATCGTGACCCCACGTCGTTGCTTGATCCACGGGTTGGGAACCGCTGACATGCTCTCCTTTCTCTAAAGAGTGTTTAGGTAGAAAAAAGGGAAAGTTAAAAAAAAAGAAAGTTTGGGTTTTTTTTGCTGACTCGTGTGCTTGTAGCTGCTAGTCGTGCCCACAGTGATACCATTTATTCACATTTATCACATTTATTGTGTTACTGATAGCTCACATGTGTCATATATAATAATAATAAAAATAATGCTCTTTATTCATCTTGTACTTTTCAAAACCCTAGTTACAACGTGCTTCGGACATGTTCAACAAGAACTACATGTGCACAATCAGAACATAGCAGGAAGAAACATTTGTTATTAAAAGTAGACAACTATGAAGCACAATAACAATAGTCTTTAATAAAGTTTGCACTTATTATTTTCCAAACTGCACACACAGGCTCAATGAATCTCACAAAACGAATCACTGGGTGTGTAAACTCCCTTTATTCCCCGTCATTATTCACGACTGCCAGAGGGCAAGAGTCATTTCAGACTTCTATTGCGGAAATAAAAAGTTGTGGGTCTTCATGCTAGACTGTGTGTGGGTTGTAATGTAACTGCAGTTTCACCCAAAGGGAATCCTGAGAAACAATAAGGGAGAAAGGCAAGTGTGGGGAAAGGGAAAGCCATGAAACGGAATGGTGGGTGGATATTGGACGGCTGATCAACCCGCGGAGACATTATGCTCTTTATGAAGCCGTAAAACAAAAGGCTGCTGCCTTTCCCCTCATCCTGTCATCACAATGACCTTCATTTGATGACCAACCCTCGTCACGGGCTCTTTAAAGGTCCCGGTAATGGATGTTTATACATACCAGACGTACTATACTACCACACATAACCACATCATCATCATCCTTCCGCGGCCGCACCGTGCTGGGCAATAATCTGCCTCAGGCTCCAGGGTTTTATGATTGACAGAGCTGAATAAATCTTCTCATTTGGATATGCTGTGACAGGAATTAATTACCAGGCAATTGTGTCTAACATATTAATTTAGAGGAGATTATACAATGCATTAGCCCGGCACTTATTAAGCATGGTTATGTACGCCTGCGTTTGTGTATTGAAATCGCACAGGCGGAAAATTCAGTCCAATTTGCCATGCTTGGCTCCCGTTAACACGCTGCTGTGTCTCCGAAACCCTCCCGCCTTCCTCGCATCCTCTTCCTTCTCTCCCTCCTCTCTGTTCTATCTCTATTCTCTGTCATCATCTTGTGTTCCTACGGCTGAGTGATATGAGTGCGGTGTGACCCTGGGGCCCGGTGCCATATGCAGAAAGTACACGCTCACGTCTTCCTCCTTGTCGTTATTTCTCCTGAAGACGTCATCCAAACGAACCACCTCTGTCTGGTTATGATACCGAACCAGTGTAAGCAGATGAAATGAAATTACGCGGGGAAGCTTCTGCTTGTTTTTCAAATTAATTTACGACCTGACTGCATGCAGACAGACACAACAGCATAACGTAATAACCCTCTAATTAGTCTAAACTGCAACCCGTCTGCTGAGATGAATATGAATTGCAATTTACAATACACATATGTATATATGTTTTACTATCAATATTATCATTATGATTTTGCTCTTTGGTTTGGTTTTGGTCAGTGAGGTCCATAAAGTTGGGGATGCACAGTATGTTTTTATTGGTTGACACGTGTTTTAATCACTGAGCAGATGCATCAACCAGTCACAAGGTGGGTGCTCTTGCTTATGTCTATTGGCAGTAGTGCTTTATCAAACGGAGGTGGCTGTGTTCTGACAAAGAGGAAACGTTACTGCGTGTAAACCTGCTCTGAGGCGAAATCAAAAAGACAAACGTATGCACACGGCGCAGATGACGGGGGAAGATATGGACATTAACGTCGGCTCCGCACTTCAGTTTTGCTTTATCACGGCGCTCTTCCTCCAGGCTATAGGCAGCAGTAACATGTAAAAATACTGCCCCATGAAAATCAATAACAACGTCATTACAGTCCATAAAGGGATCTTTTGACAGCAGCGCTGAGGGGAAATAGGATTCCACAGACGTGAACACCACAGCAGCCCCACCACAAAAAGACCAGCATCGTGTTGTAACATGAAAAGTTTATCGTTATAACAAAAAATACAATAAAATTTGTGTTGAAGCAACGTTATTACAACATACAAACATCATTATAACATAAACCATTTCAAATTATAATGAGATAAGCTAATAAGTCTCTGGTGGAAGCAGGATGACTCCCAGGGATATGAACCCCAGCTGTGAGCTGGTACTGGGCACTTCTGCAATGAACTGGCTTCTCGGTGGAAACACGGAGCCTTTTGTGTCCCGATCAATGAGAAACGACACTGCCTCAGACTCATTCATCTTCCTGTACGCCCGCATGCATATTAAAATCCTTTTTACATATCACAATATCGTCCACCATGATCAATAACCGCAGAATCTCACCACGTCGCAAACAAAAACGCTGAGTAGAACTTCATCAGACTGTGCAAAAGACACAAACACACAATGTTTCCTCATCCAAACATGAGTGTGGAAGTTAATACAAGTGAAATAATTCAAGCTATAACATATAAATAGTTTATTCCTAGAACTTCTCATTATAACGCAACATGTTTGCAATCAAATATACTGAAAACATCTTGTAACAACCAGTAAAAACGACTTGTTATAACGTTTTCTTGACGTTCTTTTCAGTTTCTGGCATAGCGGCACCTAGCCTCTGCTGCAAGCTGACCAAAGTTTCTGATATCCATCCGCATCGTCATCATCCAGCAAGTTAATCGAATCCCCCCCAAACTGATCAGACCTGGCAACAGCTCCGCCCATTTGTCAAGTTCGTTAGAGTTAATCAATAGGATTAATCCAGGCTTAATCTGCGCGGAGCCTGCCCAGCAGAACAGGTTCCAGTGTTGAGAGGCTCACATGATTCTTTTTCGGCACTGCAATTTGGATTGTCCCTGAAAATGTAACAGTGAGCAGAGACAGGTGGTGAAGTTTGGCTGTAAACATGCACCAGAGGTCCCTGAGTTCACTGTGAGACGAGTTCACAGATGGATAGTTTTGGTGAGTCAGCCACTCAGTGTTACAATTATTATTGGCATGAAATGACGGAGACAGCAGTGGATTGTGGGACATTTTTTAACACGATACTCACAAAGATAACGACCGAATCCTGCTGTTTTTTGTTTGTATTGTGCAGTTTTAGTTCTGCAGTCCATCATACATGCGCAACACAACGCGGCAAAGCCTTAAACTCCGACCAGGATCTACACTCTCCGTCTGGCCTGAAGCAGTTCCTACCAAAGCATAAAGCCGCGGCGTATGATGTTGGAGAAGTGGTGCTGAGGCCTGATGCTGCTCTAAACTGTAAACTGTAGAGCTGCCGTTCTGCTGCTTTTTCATGTTGACTTCAAAACAACTGACAAACAAATGAAGGTATAATTGGAGGCTCTGCTCACGCTGGGAGACGACTGCTGCATCACTGAATAGATTAGCTGTTTGCAGGCTGTTGCTATGGCGGTGTACTCCGCCGGGATGTGTGTGAGGGTGTGTTTAGTGTTTGCGAGTCGCCCATTATGGAGCTGAATGCTTGTTGTTTCCCCGAGTATTCATCTGTGTGCATGTGCTCTGAATTTTGGTGCATTTCTGTGTGTGTGTGCGCGCGTCTCTTTTTGTATGAATACGTGTGTGCGCTTTTTTTTTTCCTGTCTGTCCGTGTGTTTGTGTGTGAGTTTTTGAGACTGTGTGTGTCCCTGGTGTGCTGCTAGTAAAGCGTGGCGTGTTGCTCTAACAGGCTTGTCCTCCATTAGTGGCTCAGCGCTGGGCTTAAAACTGGGAGGGAGGAGAGACACACACACACACACACACTTCCTAAATTATACTTGGATAGAGCTTGAAAAGGACATTGGGGCAGTTGAACCACATTGCAGTTGAGCTCTGCAGGCAGGTTCTCTGTGTGTTTGCAGGTGATGGATATGAAAACTGATAAAATGTAACATCATCAATGCAACAGGGACAACAAATGATATTACCTATGTCATAATATGAAGACAGATGTAATAGTTCCTGAAATATATATCTTTATGGTCAGGAAAGGGAAGTTTCCTGAGTGCAGTACTGCCAGAGAGTTCAAATCTTTTATTGTTTTGTAATGAGATTGAGATGAGGTTAAGTTTATTTAGAAACAGACATGATCAAGATGACTCCATCTTCATTTATATTTATAAATTATTTATATTTCATCCCTCCCTACCTTCACAGTCCTCCCTCCATCCTTTCCAAAAACCACAGAGTCCCAGTTCAGGGCGGAAACCCCAGTAAAGTAGTGTGCAGAGTGCACACTGAATTTAGCGAGCAATCAGAAAAACTACATTTGTTCATATTTGTTTTTCCTGCACAAAAAGACAAATCACAGGATACATGAATATCACTTTACAGTGCAAGATATGACAAGGAAACAGACTGTAGGTAAGGCTCCACTAGCACATCAGCACCTGGAAACCTAAATTATGTGGTGGGCTCATGTCAGCTGACCTGAGGAGGAACAATAGCAGTTTTTGTCAAAATTATTCAGAGTCAGGGGCTATTTTGCTCAAGATCATGTTTATGACTTTGAGGACAAATGAACAACTCAAACCTAATTTCCCCCGAAACGCATCATTTGTTGACAGGCTCAGCGTTCAGACAAAATGAGCCGCACGAACACAAGTTGAGCCCGGCTCAGACCGAACATTTGTGACAAGCTGAAACCATTTTAGAGAGTTTAAGGGACAAATGGCAAAGGTATAAGCTGCCCAAACTCAGCCAAAGAGCTGTCAACATTTTTGAAATTCTGGAAGTGTCTGTTAAAAGAACCCTGAGACGTCATCAGTTAGGATGGAACTACAGCGAATCGTTGCTATGGAAATGATACGCAGCCTCGTAGGGTCACATTGGTGTAAACCATCGACTCACTGACCCCATCTCAATTGCCCCCTTGTGGTTAGTTGCAGTATAGGTCCTAAACCCCACATCTACCATGCTAGCAGATGGGACATAGGCGAAAAGATTCAGAGCAGATGTCAAATAAATTTTCCCTAAAGATGTTTTTTTGTCATTTTAGGTGTTCATTTTTCAAAAACATTTGGTTTTTAGTCATTTAGTGCAGTTATAATGGGGTGTGGTCATGATTTAGACTTTACCATTGAGTCAGGCATGTGTGTGGGCGACACCCCGATCGCTACTGTGCAGACTCTGGCTCCGAATGATGTCATCGATGCAAAGTGGCAGCGCCTGTATTCTAAACGACGAGCGCGTGTGAGACACAAACCGAGCCCGTTTCCTGAAAAATGGCTGCCGTTTTCCCTGAAACGCTTCTTTCCCTCTGCCTCTCCCTGCTGTCTAATAATCCGTAGCTGGTTCAAATGTAATCCAGTCAGACCATAATATAGGCAGCCAGAGTGTGAGGAAAGTAACACACACACATAAATATATAAAGTGTACTGCAGTGCCTCGGGCCAGCTACTGTACACCATAAATCCCATATTTACTGACAGCAAGGAAGCTGTCAGTCAGACACACAAGGACAGCTCATCACACCATTGGAGACATGCTGACATCCCCTGCTGACTGCTTGTGAGCGTGTGTGAAAGTGTATGTACATGTATGAGACTGGGGTGTAAATTAAGCGCGAGTTTAATGAGAGCGGGGAGATGCAATTTTTTTTTTTTTTTCGTGGGGAGTGAGATGAGAAGGAGCAACAGTGAAAATCGATGACTCTTGTTTTCAACACTGTCCTTCTTTTAAACCATAAAATAAAAAAGATCTGCAAAATTAACGCGCCGGCAAAATTCAGTATTTGGACCGTCTTGGCTCAACGGTGGCACTGAAAGGCAGAGACGATTTCTGCGAAACAGCGATAGCAGGATCACAAAACAGCGCAGGCGTCGAAGTAAAGTTTGATATGTTCACCTCGGAAGTGGGATGACGCTGTGATACATTGCGACTGCCGTGAAATCAAATGATCCATGGCTGCCTCCTCCCACGAAGGAGCAAGATACATGTTACTAGCTTTTCAGTGAAGCTTTTAAAACTAAAGTCCTGTCTGCTAATAGAGACCCCTAGTTACACATCCTGTTTCTGTCCATGTGATAAAGTCCAGTATTGACTCTCTCTGCAGGTCCCGCTTACGTCCTCACCCACCCCTCCTGGGGCAGGCTGTGTGCAGTTGGTTTATCAGCGCTTTGACTGCAGTTTGCCACAGTTTTATTTGGGACAGTATAAGACATGTGATTCACTATAAATGATTTAACAGGAGCGGATCGGCTTGAGCCCATTTTACCTGGGTTTGATGCTTGCGCCCTTTAACGTTACTTTACTGCTGAGGGAGGTCGATCCGGTCAACAAGGCTCTGAAACTGCTTCCGCTATCAAAAGAGAAAAAAGACGAAATTCAAAAGAGCTGCTAATTTTGAATATTTGTAGAGAGTGAAATGACCAGATGACCAGATTTTGCGTTAGTGCAACGTGGGATGATTCGTCAGCAGACTGGTCATAGCAGGAATTTACATAAAAAAGAGCAATAGGGCAAACAGAACACACCCAAGTGTCTGCTGTCTGATCATTCAGCTAATCATACTAACAAAGCTGCATACAAACACAGTGCTGCCAGCACATTTGTAAATGTGTTGCATATAAATGTGATATTGGGGGAGACGGGGCTCGTTTGTGTTTTGCCTTTTTTCACCCGTTTCCTGGTTGTGGAGGGAAAGGGCCTGCTTCTATACTTCCTGGTTTCATGTCTGAAGAGAGGAAACAGACGTGGTTTATGTCTGTTTAGTCTGTAAAACACGATTTCCATAAAACATCCACGTTTTTCCATGTAACTGCCTGGCGATTTATAAACGGAGCTGATTAAACTGTAAATGTCTGAGGCAGGAGAGTGTTTAAGGACTGATTGTGTGAGCTATGGGTTGTTGTAGTTGATACTATAATAGATGCATTATCATATTAAAACATAACAATTAAAACTATACGCATACATCACCCCAAGTGGTTTCAAATAATGAATTTTCAGAATTATATGATTATATTTAGGGGGGAAAACACAGGAGTGCATCTGAACAGGTGATTTTTATATGTTTCGGCAGCTGTTTTTCATAAAAAGTAGAAAAATGAAAGAAAAGAGAAGAAAACAAGGGATGTTTTTGCTCCAGCAGAGAGATTAATGCTAGAAGATGGACAGATGAAGGAGGGGGAGAGAAGAAGAGGGAATTATAGAGAAAAAGATAGATGGAGGAGAGACATTGACCCTTTTCTCCTCTAACCCTGGCTCACTCACACACACACACACACACACACACACACGCCTCCCAAAGGTTAATGCGATGCTAATGTGGCCTATATTGAGAGGGTGATCATTATTTTCAGACCTTTGCCGTGCACCTCACCTGTGTGTTTGCAGAGGCCGAACAAGTGTTCACTCGCATCCTTCACTCGACTCAAATTAACCACGCCACAATGCACACATGCTCTGCCAACGGTGAAGGATCACCATTCAAACTTAAAAGGTGTCATTCGAAACAGCAGTGCTTATTGGGATGATTGAGTGTTAATTGGCTGTGTTTACTGAGTATTTTATTGCCATAGTTGGTTGAGGTGCCGCTCAAAGTCAAAAAGCCAAAAGTCAACAAAACCCATTGAAAGAATAACGAATTCATCCCACAAACAAGTCTCGTCTGTGAAGCCAAAGCATGATTCGGCTTATTTGATTGACTTTGATTGTTCCAAATTACAGATATGCTAAAACACCGGATGATGACATAACCCAATATCCTTCAAGAGGTCTTCCTGACACAGAGCTGCTGTCCAGACACTGCAGGTTAAGTTGCACAGCCGGCTCAGACTGAAGTGCACTTGCTGTGTTTATTCCAGTATAGGAGCTCTCTGCAGTGGCTCCGTATGTGTTTAAATGAGTCCAAATGCAGTTGTTGCAGTTTCATATGAGCATTTTTACTGGTAAAAACCTAAATCGCGTCAAAATGAAGCCAAAAGCTTGTTTTACTGGCTTAACAGAACCAAAAACATCTCGATCCCTGCTTCTTTTATAGGTAATATATTATATAAAATACATTTATTTGCGTTTATATGCTGCCATTAATTAATATGGCGTTATGCTGTGGTGGTTGGTAAATCTGGGTTTCTTCATCAAAGACAAACCCATGCAATGTGCTGATGCTCCCTCACTCCATCCTGCATGGCAGTGATTTCAGTGCACGATCAGAGAGAATCCCGCCCTTGTTACCTGAGATAAAACCCCTCAGTTCAAACAACGCTATCCATAATATCAGACTAATTAAACCGAACAAGTCAGTGCAATCAAGTACAAACTAATTATGAGAATTACAACAATACATAAAGTTAATTAGTGTTTGCACACAATTAGGAAATGTCACATGCAACAAATTAGGAAAGAGTGGGCTAACAAATAAACATTATCTCCACTGAATGAATTTAAATGAGGGGAAGAAGGTCAGTCTCCAACAACAACCTGTACAAAGGGTGTCAAAATCAGGCTTTGTACCTGCTCTGTACCTACTCACAAGTCTTGCTACACCACTCCTTTATTGTTATTTCAATATGTCTATTGCAACAAGTGTGTTGTGTGTTTGTGTCAAGCGTGGTAAAAAGTTGTTCTTCAAAGGCTGAGGGTCAGATATCGAGGCAGCTGCTGGTTCTAGGAAAATCATGGGTTGTGGTACTGTGCAGCAGTATGGGAAGTTTCTGAAAGGTCCACGTCGATGTAGGTCAATTGATTTACAGTATGCTTTAAAGCCCTACAGGTAGAATTTGACTGTCAACTCATAGCGATGACACAGAAAACACATTATGAGGTTAAAGCACTGAGAACGAGAAAGAGATGGGAGCGACGGACAGAAGGCAGCAATTTGAACCAGGGCTGACAAATTTATGTACAAAAGCAGGATGGAAACATGCTTACAGATGGAAACTGTTGGAAAATAGACAAAAACATGGAATTAGAGCAAATTTACACTGAGTAAAAACTATTAGGTTAACCACTGGTTGATGGATTTATTCATTTAGATGACAAATCTGCCAACATTAACTCTGAACTTAACATATTTCAATGAAACAAGCATCAGAACTTATATAGTGTACAAATGGATGTCAGGGTCGAAGCCTTTGTTGAAAACCGCTGAGCCCACTGATGTTGGACAATTTTGCAAAACTTCAAAATCCGCTGTGTTTTAGAGTTTACAGTGCGAAGGTTATATTGTACCTGATTCCTTCAACCAGATAACCAGATTTTCCATCTCTTTCCCATCCCCCATCACTTTGTGACTCCATATGCTTTTTACCAACCTTAATAGTTCATTGCTCGGGTGAGCGGAAACCTTTTCACTGTGTCACATCCTGGGAGGTATTGATTTATCCAGGCTCTAATTGCTATGCAACTGCCAACTGCTTCAGTGTTGGAGTTTTGCACTGGAGGATAAAACGATGGTGGCTCTCGATTTGGGTTTTGTGCCTCCGGGCTGTGAATGTGCTGGCATTTTCCTCTTGGTTAACCAGCCTTTAAACACTGTTATAACCCACGAGTTGTTTTTTTTTTTTCTTCATGTTAATTCCATGTCTCTCTGGCTGGCTGAGATCTGATAATGAATGGTACACACATAAAGGCAGTACTGTCTGAAAAACAAGATGAATGAGCCGTGTACATGTGCAAGTGTTTAGTCTTTGACTCCCATCTGAATTTGAAAACAGTGTGCGAAATTGCTGTTGTGTTGCACAGTCGAATCATTCTTTCCAAAATCAACACTGGAAAATATCAGATCCCCTCGAAAGGAGGAGCCTAAATCACTAACTAATTTGGAAAAACTAATTCATGATCAAATTCTTATATGGAAACTATTTCGCTGTTGACTCTGTATTTAACGTAGTAGCTGCACACCGTTACCACCTTTCTGAAGCTCCAGTTGGTGTTCTCGGCCACTAGCGATTAAGTAGCGATGTTTTTCTGAGCTGTCCCGTTTTTCTGTGTCGCGTATGTGGGCTCACGCAAGGCGGCGTAGCAATTCATACAAAAGCAGGAAAGATAACGACAGACCTAGATTGGTAGCTAGTAAACAATTGCACAAGAATGTGCACAGATGTATCAGTTTGGTTCATGCCCAAACACGCCCGAATACACAAAGATGCATTTAGTGTCGTTTGGTTGATATGGTCTAATGTGTTCCACTCCCCTTAAACTGTCCCATTCAAATGATTAAAAAGTCAGTTCTACAAATGTTTTCTTGGAAACGGCGATGTTACACCTTGGCTCTATTGATTCACCTTGCTTTGACACTGTTTTACTGTAAAACGCAGTTTATAAACAGCTGTTGTGATAACTTACCATCGTTCTCACAATTCGCAATCAGCGCCCTCTCCTGGCAGATCCTTATGCAAATCTTGACTGTTTCTAATTAACTCATCTGAGCTCAGTTACTCATTGCCTCCTCATTTGCTTAATATTATAATCTGTGTTTTGTGGGCATCTAATTGAATCGCTTTGATGTGTTAATGTATTTTTCAGATGGGAGAGAGGAGAGAGACCTGCAGTTATTAGTGAAGTGTTTTATTGTGGGAGAGGACACTAATTGCTAACTAAGAGCCAGTTAGTGTTGGACGCTCATTGTGAAGAACAGCGGAGCTAACTGGGGAATAGAAAACTAGGTTAAATCACGGCATAAATTGGTGAAGATAAATATGAGTCAGGAGTGGATGCAGGCTGGTTGGGCTGAAATCAGAAATTCGATATAAATAGACAACATTTCCACAGCTGCGGCTGAAACTGAAGACAAAGGTTTTGACGCAACTGTGGACTCATACGGCAAATCACTGTGAGTCACCTGAAAAGCGCGACTCCCTTAATAAAACGATGAACCCGACGAGAGCAGTCGCTGCAAGAAGAGACGAATTCAGTGACACACAGGTTGGAGATACATGAAGTGCTTTGCCACTCAGTAATGTCATGAGTTTGCAGCCTTGTTATAGAGTGGAGCTATTCACCGCAGCACTAAAACATGATTCTCAACTAATTACATAAATGAAGTTTATGTGCTTAACTGGCAACAGTCTGATGTCTTATTAATGGTAATTTGAGCTAAGCAGGACCAATATTGCCCTCAGATGAGAGCAGTCAGTCTGAGGCTTTGACAGTGGCCATTGGCTGACATATGTAAAAACTATATCTGAATTTCACAGTTATAATTAAAAGTGCTGTCATGTAACCCTGGAAAAACTAAATATTTTGCCTTGTGAAGATGTTGCGTTCTTTGTTTTTCAGACTTCCGAGATTTGTACACCCAGAAATCATACCATCTTTGAAGGAAGACTGTGCTGTGACTGAATGTCAGCGATCAGACGCGGCAAGCAGCTTTTGTCATCAGGGCAATATTAAACAATGCTGGTCTCCTGCTATCCAAAGAGCATCGGTGGCATAAAGCTCCTCTACGTGTGCAGCTGCTCTGTGCTCTACGCCCCACCCCGGAGTGAGCACTACTCATATTACTGATTATGCCTACAGGGCCCAAGGCATGAACTGACGATGACAATGAATCCTCAAAAGACTGTTTAATTTGGGAGGATGTGCAGGTTCAGCCTGCTGACCTTCATCTTTCGTAAGGACAGGCAGCATCCTTCGCAGGAGGAGGAGCCTGAAATAGGACACAGCTGCAGACACTCTGTGTAAGAGCAGTCCTCATTATGATCTGTCTCTCTCTCTCTTGCTTTCTCCCTGCAGCTTTGTGTCACTCCTCAGGTTTTCTTTAGAGGGGGGGAAAGGGTGCTTCCCAGTGTTTCTGTCCCTGGGGCTTCCGGATGCTAATTTGGTGTTGACGTGCTAGCTGAAGAATGCAGCCTCTCTAGTCGCTTCTGCAACAACTCGAAAGCTTCGCAACTCTGGGCTGTTTCATTCATCTTTGTTTTCCTGGAATACATTAATGGAGCACCTCATTTAAAAAAGAAAAAACACACTCCTCCTTTGGTACAACCACCCCCAAACATTCACCCCACTTGAATTCTCCGAAATATATAAGTATTCAGGACTGTTGGCACCTTGGCCTCTGTGAGCTGGCAGTGCAGAGGTGTTTTGAGCGTTCACCAGGTTGGGGAGACGTCATTAGCATTGACATTAGCAGCTGCCTCCTCACAGCCTCTGAACTATAAAGACTGCTGAGGTTCAAAGACTCTGCCTCCATAAACAGATCTTTGGGAAGGGGGGAGAGTCGGAGAGAATATTTGAGAGAGATTAGGTGAAGGAGAAAAAGGGCAAAGCTGCCAAACAAAAAAGAAATCCCATTGGTAACACAAGGGAGTGGCTGTGTTGCTTTTGCATCTCACACCTCCTTATCCTTCCTCTGTTGCACCTCTGCCAATCTGACTTATTGTTTTCACAGTCAAGACTTTTACACCCGAGACGCCACAAAACAACTCATTTCATCAAAATGGCAGAGGGGTAAACAAATCTGACAAAGCTTATGTATTAATAAAGACCCACTGAAGGTAAATCAGACAATACAAGTGTATTTTCAATCCTCATAAATATTGCAATAACAAGATCACGACCTGTTCTATTTGATTTTGTTCCCGACGACATCTTCGTCTACCACAACCTCAAGGCCACGATCTACAGTGTAGGTTTGGTAGATTAGTCTTCATTAGTATGTTGATGTCGCTGATCTTGCTTACATCCTAGCATCATAGGCAAGAAGCTAAGCAAAAAGCTAAGCAATTAGCTACATGTGTGAATATGTCCCCAATAAGGAGCATGAGAACTAAATATTGGATTCCAAGGTGGTGCCCATTCATTCCTCATAATAAGGGCGACCCAGACAAAAAGCCTTTCTTTTCCTGAACACACTGGCTTCTGTAAGGAATTAGCAAATTGGATTAGTCGAAAAGCAAAAAGCCCAAATGTCTTGCTAACTTGTGAATTTAATTCCTGAATGTTCCTTTTTCGTGATTTTTGAAGTGTTTAAGAAGAAACAGACAGTGTGCTAAAACCACTTAAATGAAGTTTTAGGTTTAGAAGTTAATTTATTCACCAGCATGATGTATTTCCTCCATTTTCACATCATCTGCCTGTGTTTTCCCTTGTAAATGCTCAGTTTACCATTGTTAATGGACTCAATGTTTCTACAGCTGTCTTTGTGCTGGATGGAAAAAGAGCGAAACCGATATCGGGTTTCTAATCTGTCTCCATCTTTGCAAAACCCACAAACAAGTATATTTCCAAAGATGTCAGTGTTCCCTTGAAGCGAGCAGAAAAGGCAGCCGGTATGCACAGTGGTACGAACGCTTGTATGTGCCTGCGTGAAGCCACAGCAGCTGTGAGAAGAAAGTGGGATTAACAAAGCTGATTTAAAAGGATTAGAGGGTCCAACAGAAAACAGAGGACCACCAGGACACCTTCTGATCCACATGGGCATGCGCATGCACACACATACACACACACAGAAATGTCAAGTATCCTATAATCCTTTTCAAGTGCATTGTCACAAATTGTTTGCCCTCATATTCATAGCGATTCAATCCATAAAAGCCAGTGCAGTTGACAGATATGAAAGCAGAGGAGGAAGAGGACAACACACATGGTGAGGGTGTAAGAGATTACTGTGGAGAAGAAAACCAAAAATCAATGTGACCTGAAATGGTGCAAGATGATCACGGGGAGAACAAGTGCTGCTGATATGGCTCATATGGATCTGTCACAATATGCTACAGTGGTGCACTGTAAATGTCTCAAGTGAAATAACTCAAATGTGATATGAGTCTTATGATCAGCAAACCCACAGCCAGACGAGGGCCCATTTCTAGCTCAATGAGCCTTTGCAAAACTCTTGGAACTTGTTTAGGGGCTTTACCTGCATTTGGACTGCAGGACACCCACGTCTACACACTGTATTGTGCATTTCTAATGAATGGAAATCGCAATGCTGAAGGATCCAATAATAATGTGCTTCCAGCTGTCAGTGGACTGTGTTGGCCGCCTTCCTTTTTCAACGTAACAATCTCTTAGTGCTCAAGGCCAAGTTTGTAAAGAAATGGTTTTCCTAGTTTGTTGTGGAGGAACTTGACTGGCCTGAGTGCAACTTCTGGGAAGGACAGGAACGCTGACTCTGAGCCAGCCCCTAATACCCAACATCAGTGTTGGACCTTACTAACGCTCGTGTGGCCAGAAAGTAGCAAATCCCCGCAGACAGGTCAACATCTGGTGAAGAGCCTGAAATCAGAGGAGAGGAGTTTGATGCAGCAGCAGATTAATCCTGGTTTTGGACATATTCTACAAGTGGACATGGGTGTACATTTAAAGTTCTTTCAGTCAAGTTTCTGCTCCAGGGGTTTTGGTTGCCAATGGCAGAGGACCTCACTTTGTTTTGTGTTTCAGTGTCGTTTCTTGCTGGCTGGTCAAAGAAAAGCTCAGAGATTTCAGCAACAAGCAGTATTTCACATGTTTAGTAGGTGACACAATAGCTGCTTCAGGACCTTCACGGCCACTGCAACCACTTAGAAAACAAAGACAGACACACACACGCACGGCAGCATGAAAGCAGTGTTTAGGCGCCCTTAGTTTTCCCATGTTTTGTTGTACTTACGCTCAACAACTGTTATTCTTATCAAAACTGAAAAATTGAAAGATGTCAGATGCATTCATCTCAACTCCATCTTCACTCAGAACATTGGAGAGTCTTTCTCTATTAGATTTGCACTCCTAGACCCTGTCCTGCCCATCCTTGAAAATCTTGTTGTCCCGACACAGTACGATATAAACCCGTTTAAGGGGGTGGAGGTTCTAACCCGAGTTATTCTGCCACTCCGCAACAACAAATACAGCTCAAAAGAAACATACTGCAGCAGATCTCGCTGCAGCAAACAAGCCACAGGAAGGCATGACAGCTTTATTTTCAACCCTGGCTCAGAAACACTTTTGACACGATGTACATTACAAACTCAAATCAAAAAGTCTGACGTGGCCATCTGTTTCCAGCACGCTGCAGTCATCTGAAGTCCAGCACGGTGCCCCATAAGAAGAGCAAAGACTGATTAGTCAACAAGCACCAGCTGTGACAATGAGCTCACCTGGTGCTGCTCTCCTGAGCCCCCTCCACAACTCTCTCTCCTGCAGCTGATGGTCTACCCTAAAAATAAAGAGGGAGGGAGACAGGAGCACATTTTTTGTAAATTCTGGCCGGTGAAGAGGTGAAACTCTGTTGTTTTGGTTGAAAAAAACATTTTAATTATTGTCAAAAGCAAAATCTTTATGTTTTGGAAACCCACAGAGTGAAAACTATAGATTGTCCTGATGTTCACTGTGCAGGATTTGATTTTACTAGATGTTCTTTCTGTCTCTACGTTGATTTCCAGATCCTTGTTAAGATGTTGATGCTGATTTACAGGAAATGTGCCGTTTGCAAACCAGCTGACTGAAGCTGGTCCCTGTAGCTTCAAGCTTTACCTTAAATCATTCTGAACAATCGCTACTCAACTGTATATTCACACACACAACACACACACACTCACAGACGCACACACACTCACTGAGTCTCCTCCTCATTGGCTAACTGCTGCTTGACAACCAGGGGGGGCCCGGGGGAAAAAAATCTTCTCATCGCCATGGCTACAGGGACCGGGGATGACGGCGACAGCATTAATTATTTTAGCATGGGGAGCGACTGAGGTGGGACGGCAGTGGAGTGTCAATAGTAATTAACCACTGCCTGCTCTCACGTGTCACTTCCTGTGCCCGGGGTGTGTAAGCAGGAGGTCGTGATGTTCTCCTGTAATTACTGCATGTTCAGTTCCTCGTCTTCGCTCTCATTAGTTTGATTGCTCGGCTAAAATGATCAGCGGAGAAATTGATTGAACCCGGTTTCAAGTCAGGTTTCCCTCTTTGATTTTCTTGATTTTTCCTATATTTTACTTTTTCTGTTTGTTTTGATGAGGCAGTGTTAGCTTTTCAGTCGTTTTGCACCTGCGCGGCTTGGCCTTGGGCGTGATTTGACATCACTCATTGCAAATTTTCTGCCGCTATTGTTGTGCCAAACTAAAATTAGTGAGCTGGCTGCACATCATGCCTCCATGGTCATTACCGCATTTCTGTGAGTGTGCGTGTGTGCGTGTCTGAGTGTGTGCTTGGCACTGGCAAACAAACAAACAGAAAAATCTTTAATAAGATCCTGCAGCCAAAACCTTGTTAAAACCCATGTTGCAGTTCACATCGCTTCACTAATAGATTTCATGCAATTACAGACCCTAATAATATCCCCAAAACTTCCTCCCAGAAAACATGATTCAATGACATAGTTTATCATTTATGGAAATATGTGTATTCACTTTATTTCAAGGGGTAAATCGAGAAGATTGATACCACTCTCATGTCTGTCTGGTAAATATACTCTGGCTAGTAAACTGTTAGCTTAGCTTAGCATTAAGGGCAGAAACATCTAGTTGAAACTTAACCAATGAGAGGAAATGTATAGATTTATTGCAGCTATTGAGAACTGTAAAACAATTTGACACAATCGGGGAGTGTTTCTTTAAGATTTAACGATGGGTTGTGAGTCATTCTATATGTGTGTGTGTGTGTGTGTAGGTGCATATACTGATCCAGTTAAAAGAAGCCACAGTATATTTTTAGATCTGATGTGATATGGTGCGATGACACTGGCATTTAAATCTTTTTTGTGCTCAGGAGAAGATTTTTCTTCCTGTAAAGCGATGAGATCATTCCTCCAACAGAGAACTCTTGCTCTCCTTCACCATGTTTTATTCAGAGATGACATCATGTTACTGGAAGACTTTGCTTCCCTCTTCAATGAAGGTCATGTGAAGCAGAAACCAGGCTGCGAGCGGAGAGTGCGCGGTTGTGAAAAACAGCCACATTTTTTATTTTCAAATCCTCTAAACTGCAGTTTTCCAGTTTGTGCTTCTGGTGATTTTCTCCAAACTTCTATGAACCAGAAACCTTATCGCACATACTGTATCCACCCACACACACGTGCGCGCGCACACACATACACACACCTACACACATAAACTCACACCAGTTATGAGCTTTCCACTTGGATAGACACAACGTGAGCACACATGCCCAGTTGCCCCTCTGAAACTCTCCGCTGTGCAGTCTGAAAGTTCTCAAACTGCTTTCCGCCTCCTCACCTCCTGTCTGTACTCCATTTCCATGTATCCTTCCATCTTCACATCCTTCAATCCACCCATTCCTCATCTGTCCTCCTCTTTCTCCATAGTCTCTTCTCCCGCATTCTGAGGTGCTGGCATGGGAGCTTCTCCTGGGGAAACGAGCTTGTGGAAAGTTCAGGTGTGTCCTTTCAGTGTCCGTGTTTATTAAATGTGGGCGGAACAGAGATGAAAGAAGTGGGGAAGGAGAGGTCTGGAAGTGAAAGACATGCATGAGCCTACAGTCATGCTACTTCCTCCATGATGCTCCATGTGATCAGCATTTTAGCTCTCTAAAACATAAAATATAGCTGGTGCCTCAGTTATCACAATTCATCCTAAAGGCGACACTGAAATTTAAACTAAGTTACATGGCAGTTCTTGTTGTCAAGGTATTTCACTAAAAACACAAATGTCAACCTGATGGTGGCCAAAAAGAAAAGTCAGACGATCACCAGTCAGTGGGATTCCTCAGGGGACTCTGAATGTCTGTAATAAAATGTCATGGCAATCCCTCAAATTAAGAGATATTTCAGTTTAGACTGAGAACAAGATGCATAAGATGTATAATGTCATCATATTATTATCTGCATTAGCGTCCCAGCAGCTCCTGGTTACACTGTCGCCTCAAACAAGAAGATGACAATCAGCTGAAGTCTTAACGTTATGTATTTGTAATTGGACTTCTGGATGTCAAAATAAAAAAAGTGTAAGTTTCAGTGACTCCAGCAGTTTGTCTGATGTCTGTCATATCGCAGTTGCTCAGGTGAACTCATCACTTCATCAAACACAGTCTTGATGTTTTGGCTGGGAAGCTGGTGAGGGATCTTTCTGGCTGGCCTGATTACACGGTCTCCTCCTTGAAGCGACATTGATCACAATATAGCTCTCAAATGTAAAAGCGGTGCCTCGCAGAGTATTGATGAAATTACATAGCGTCTCTAACACTGATGAGCCCTAAAGATGTTGTCATGTTTGAGATGACCTGACAAGATTGGATCGAGGGGGTCCATAGCAACAGTGCCACATCTAATCATCTAATGTTGAAATAACCAGCATGGCTGATAGTGTGTCCCAGTGCATTGTGGGATGTCCATCTCAGCTGTTCATAATGCTAAATTATGGTCACTTAACATACATGACTGTCCTGAACTTACAAATGGTGGACACAAAACTACGGATGAAACTGTGCTGCTGCATCAGAGTAATGAGCTCTGACGTCTTGTTTGTTTACCTGCTCCAACACACCCAAAATCATAAAGTTCTTTTTGCATATTATCATGCAATGCATCAGATCAATAAACCATTGGGTCTAATTTATCTCTGTTTAGATCCTGCAGCTTCCAGACAAAACACATTTGTTCACAGCTCCTGTAAAACTGAGAGAAAATATTGAGGCACTAAAAAAAAAAAAACCTTATTGGCAGCTCAACTGGTTGTTGGCACGGAGCGGTGGAGATGGTAAAAGGTGGTGAAATAGACTGAAAAGTGCTGATATAATCAAAGCCAAAATTATTGAAGATCACTAAAGTTTCAGTTCACTATTGAAGTCGTATCTCGGTAGATAACATTCAGCGGCAGCAGATCTATTATTCACTGTAAATCGGGGATTAAAATGGTTAAATGCCTTCAAAAGTAAAGAAGAAAAGCACGGCATATGTCGTTTATTATTTGTGTGCGGTCAAATTTGTGTCCCATACAGTGCAAGAGCAGCGAGCGTCAACAGTTGCTCACGTCCTCTCACGCGTCCACCAACAAACGAGGTGTTTAGATCAGGACACCAAACGGGCTCCACTCGGAGTTTCCTTATCTCTCCTCTCAGCTGCTTCTCTATCTGCTCCGCACCATCTGTCGTTCATTTGAATAAATGCCACAGGTAGTTAGCTTGGATTTTTTATATCTCTGCCTGAATATCTGCCACGGGTCTTTTGGATTTGGTCTTCACGTCTGAACTGAACACTCAGAGGAAGACAGTATCGGGAAAATAAAACGACCATCTGCTGCATCTTCTTCAGATGCGTATGAAAGCATGTGCACGGCGACTTTCTTTTCTGATTTCACGATTACTAATAATCCGGAATCATACCGGTCACTATCACATTTGTCAAATCTGTATCAGGATAACTCGAGATTTTATTTGATTTTATTTTCTGATTTTTCTCATCTCATCTTCTCATCTTCTTTCAGTGTCCCGGTAAAGTGAGATGTTTCAATGCAATATATAAAACACGATTCACTGTTAAGATGCCACGCTTCTCCATCAGGAAATAAGTTTATTATTGAATTTATCACTTTGTTTTGGCTGTTTTAAGAGTGATGGATACAGATATTTTTTTAGCAAATCAGGATTTAAAAACTCTCCAAAACAAAACAACAGTGCCTCCTGAAAGCTGCAGAATAAATAAATGGATTTTCAACAAAAATCAAAATCAATTTTAGTGTTAGCAGTGACCGCTAAACCAGTGGTGTCATTACAACAATGCTGGCAATACTGAATACGTGCAATGGTTCTAGCATAGTCAGCATATACAGTACTACTCGGAAAATTAGAATATCCTGAAAAAGTGCATGCATTTCTGTAACTCAACTTTTAAAGGTGACTTTTTAAAGGCTCAGGACCCTTTTGCAGGTTTGGATTACTTAACTGATTAGTGTGTGACACTTTGAGCCTACAATACTGAAGCTTTTCACAGTATTCTAATTTTCTGAGTTTTTGGGTTTGAGGTTTTAATAAGCTGTAAATCATAATCAGCAAAATTACAACAAAAAATGCTTGAGATATCTCACTTTGCATGTAATGAGTCTATAAAATGTATTGGTTTCACCTTTTATGTTGGATTACCTGAATAAAACAACTTTTACACGATATTCTTTGTGAGATCTTGTTTGCTTCCCAATCCAACACCCTAACACCCAAAGTAATTCTTTCATTTTGAATGAATATGTACAACAGGGTAGCTAGCCATGCAGACGCTGTGGTAAAGTTACCTAAAACACATCAAGTGACCCGTCTAAACCTTAATAGATAATAATATAATGCTAACGACAAGGAGCCTGAACCTGAACTGCGACACAGCTACTGTCGTCGTGCTACTTTGAAGCTGTTGTGCGTTAAGAATTAACAGCAGTCTTTGGTTGTATGTCTCCAGTGAATGTAATTATATTTGAGCTATAAGCTGGCAGACCCAACATTCATCAGCCCAGCGGTGACATCTGCAGCGTTCAGAAGCCAAGGATTCATCCATTAGGTATCTGTGTGTGTGTATGCGCGCGTGTGTGTGCGTGCCTGCTGTGATGAACCACAGGCTACAAAATCTGTCTTGTTGGAAGGATGGCTGGAGGTTAAAGAAGAATCTGAAACAGAAGACAGAAAGCTCTTTAATTCCATATGAGCCAAGGCAGGGGCCGTATTTATTTTTTATTTTTTCCCCTCGCTGTTGTCCCTCAGGACCCCACCGTTGAAATCTGCTTGTGTGTGTGTGCAGCCACCTGCTGAGCAGCGCATAGAAACTAGACTGGGATTTGGGCATCAATACTTCAGGGTCTGTCTGATAAGCTTGGCCTAAGGGGAGAAACCCAACCAAAATAACAACCCAGAGATGGAGAGAGCTTCACTGTCAGGGAAGAAAAAGCATGTCGAGGGACAAAGATGACAAGACAGCACAACAGCGCAAGTATGGCTGGGTCCAGAAGTGCTCAGATCGTTTTCCTTTTTTGCCATTCAGAAAAAGAAATCGCCAGCTAAAAATAAAACTCTGCAGGCTCGCCGTTGTCTGTGTGAACTGTCACGCTGGCCCTGCACACCTAAAGGCCCGGTCCAGCACTCATTACTGTGCTAACCCCAGAAAGATCGCCGTATTTTCTGGGGTCATCCCAACAATGAGAGTGCTCCAGAGGTGAAGCACCTTCGAGCGGTCTCTTCCTTCATTGGCCACATTTCCATTATGGTTTTTAAGTGTTTTGCCAACATGTTTGGGGGTTTTCACAGGTTTGCCGCTCATTTGTGGTTCATAAATGAGCAGCAAACGTGTGAGGGGGAGATGCTCCGCTCATTTGCAATGGACTGCCTCTGGCTTTTGCAATGCAGCTGGGGAGTCTGCCTTATTAAATTAAAAATGACTTTGTTGGTCATTGCCCTCATGAACATATGAGCATATGACATTCTTTTTGATCTGAATCCCCTAACAGCAGGACAGCATGATCTGACCTGTGTTCTTTCACAACCGCTGCAATTCACTGTTAGAAAACTAAATCTGTTTTATGAACTGATAATACAACGGTTGAGGTTTGGTCTGGGTTAGACACAAAAACAGCTTCGGGTTAAAATTGGTACTTTGTAGAGTTCAGGGATACAACCAAAACCATGGTCCTTACTGTGGTCAGTGCTGAAAGAAGTCCTTTTTGATTTTGGAAGGAAGCAGGAAACAAACAAAGAGCTGAAGTCAGATGTTTCGTCGAGCCTTTCATCCTTCCCAGCCTCCTCACTTGTCACCAGACTTCTCCCTTTGCCCTAAACAGCTTTGAGACAGATAAGATAGATAATTCCTAAAGCCGTTGGGTTTTATGGCTTTGTCACTTGTTCGCTGAAATAACTGATGCTGTTGTTCTTCTTAGCAGGGCAGTTTCCAGCGAGGACACATTTAAGGTGAGATTAAGCATTAACTGTGATATAAACAGGAGGATTCCTATCAAATGAGACTGATTTAAGGGTCCACCTGTCTAACAACTAACTGCAGACACAGACCCCCTGCATCCTGCTGCCGTGACTACAGCCATAAAGTAGTCACTGCTGCCTTTCTGTTGTTGTAACTAAGTTCCACAGACTGGGGACACACACTGTCTACAGGCCCTCTATAATTTTGCACAACTTAATGAATGTCTGCCACTTTAAACCTGCTGGTAAGGTTTAACTATATGAGTGTTCTCCTTTGACAAATAGTGGTACTTCAACTGCACAATTATATACCATCCTGGTGTGCAGACACAACAGGACGGTACTGAACCAGACATTAGCTGGTATGATGCTTGACAAATCGACACATTGTGGCGGTCAAGGAAGGAAAGAAAGAATAAAGAATAAAGAAAAGCAAAAAATGAAAATTACAACTCTGCAATTCTACAATTCCAAAATAAAATCTTTCAATCTGCGAAGTGAGTCGTAATTTCCACCTCTACTTTAATCTAATCCAGTCCTGCAGGAAACCAGAGGGTGGAGGGACAGCGTGTGTGTGTGTGTGGCGGGTGGGGTGATACTGAATAATTCAACTGTTCTGCCCAAATTCTGTGGTGAAGCCAGGCAGAAAGAGGACAACATGCAGTGTATGTGTGCGTGTGTGTGTGTGTGTGTGTGTGTGTGTGTGTGTGTGTTCGTGCGTGTGTAGGGGCAGCAGAGAAGGTCAGACATGTTGGGGGGATTTAAATGGGATTTCTTTCCTTTCAGCTTTAAAAAGGTGCAGCGGAGACACAACAGTGAAACTGGGTCAAGGAAACGGGTGAAGGTGAGGCGTACGCCCCACCAAAACACACACACACACACACACACACACACACACACACACACAGGAGGTCCAGAGGAAGCCCGCAGAGTGATGGAGAGATCAACCTGAAAATTGAAAAAACATCTGTGCAATTTTTTTTTTTCTTATTCCAAGACGACAACAACAGAAACCGAACCAGCAACAACTGGAATGATGTGACTTTATACACCGACTGAATTTATTTCCTGCTTGACAAAACTGAGGCTTAATACTGAACATAAGGCTCAACAACCCAAGATGAATGTTTCCTCTGCTGCGTCTCAGCCCGAAAGCCATTACCCTCATTCATTTTCAATTTTCTGTGTGCCTCTCCTCCGTAACGCACAATACAGTAATGTAATAAAGCATTTTCCCTGTTACCTAGCCGACAGTATCCATGGATGCAGTTACAAATGGTTGTGTTGCTTCCCCCTTTGTGCGTCCGCTTTGTGCTCTCAGAGAAAGAAGAGATGAGCTCATGTTGAGATCACCGGGAAACAAACTGTGTTTACTAGTGCTCTTTGCTCAAACCACTGGTTTGTCAATGAAAAGTGGGATCGGGGCTGAGAGGACAGAGAAGACCCAGAGGCAGTGATGTGACATCCAGACAGAGAGTTTGACATTATGCAGTGGAGGGCCGACGAGCCGGAGGAGACCTGCAGGAGATCAAACCACAAGTCTCTTATACTGTTTATTTTGCCATATGATCCTGACTTGATTGATGTATCAGTGCAGCAGAGCAGGAGATACTGCTTGCCTGGTTGACGGGTGACATTCATGAGCATTTATTCTGTTTTCTGCTCATTCAGGTGTCTGACAACAGAAACAGACAAACTGTATGCTTGCTTGTATTAAAAGGTGGCGCAGGTCTAACAGAGAGCAGGTTAATCGGCAGAGGAACCAGACTGTATCATGTGTTTTTTTTACCTTTTGATTCAAAAAGGTAAAAGATATGTATCACCAGGTTATTAGTAAGCTATCTGTGTAGGAAGATGATGTCACCCACAAAGCTTTTACAGGTTGAGTGCATTCCTACATGTCCACAAATGTGAGGATGCAGGGATGTAGACACATTGCATACAGCTAAATGGATGTGCAAGTGTACATTAAATTGCAGGTTACCCCAGCAACAGTACTTTGTTTCATGTAAAGTTTGGTCAGAATACCAGCACAGCAATGTTCTTTCAAAGACTTTCATTCTCATGAACCCTGTGGAGAAGCCAGCGTTTTGTGGGATTTGCGTTGTGCGAGGGCCAGGCTCAGCCGGCGCACCTGTGTTACACTGTGTAACCCAAGGCTGAATTCCCTTTTCTGAACACGTCGAACATCCGATGGTGGAGGTTCCTAAAAATTCAAACAGTACACCCGCCGTGTGTGGTTGTAGTTTGACAGTGCGCAACAGGACATCAATTAGGCAACTGAAGATGGAGCAGATACCTGCTTCCTGCAGATGGTGGTAAAGAGAATCATCAGAGTAAAGGAAAGGCCTTCAGTATAGGCTGGGAGAACCACTCATTGTTGGTCAAGTTGGTCAAAAACATAAAATTACAATTAAAAAAAACACACACACAACACGAATAGAGTGGTTGGTGTGATTTAAAGCTGACATGGGTGTGCCTTCACCAAACAGTGGCCAAAAGATTATGGGACAAAAGAGCACTGAGCTGCTGACCAGCTCTGATCACCTGGGTCGCGAATCTTGGCACCGAGGCTGTAGAGCACAGCTGGACTGGCAACAGCACACACTCTACCGTGCCTCTCTTTCAACTGCAGTGCGCCAACACAGAAGTCCTACACTTGAGGCGGGTTGTGACAACTTTAAATACAAATATAGAGACGCTGCTAAAACAAGACAAACAAACCAAACCAGGCTGTGTGAAGGCTGCGTATAGGCACAGCGGTGCTCTGAGCTAACTGCTTACAGTGTGTGCTATACAGTGCATCGTTGTGTGTATATGCTGTGTTTATGCTAGAATGTACTTTCCTTGGTGTGCGCGCGCGCGCGTGTGTGTGTGTGTGACAGTGACAAATGGAAGCAGTCTCCAGTCTATCAGCGAAGTGGCTGCTGCTTTGTGCGGCTGGTAATAGCTAACAATAACTGCTATGAGCCTTAAAATGACTTGTAATTACATCGTGCATTTCATAACCAGGTCCTGAGCTTGTTACGCGGCGAGATTTGTTTTTAAGTCACGTTAACATCATCACTTCTGTGGCACTGACAAATGACCGAGCCTGCAGAACGCTCAGCATGGGCAGCATCAGCACGAGGTCTAATTCAATTTGGTCCAAATTTGTTCTAGCGAGCTGCTCATTAAGTTGGAGGTTTGTTTGTCTTCAGAAAACATTAGCTCAAAGTAGATCTATATGCTGTAATTGAACTCCTGTGTAAACCAGGCGAACACAGACTCATCATTCAGTGTAATGACTTTCATCCATTTCGCTGATAGCAATAGATAAGACAAACAGGAGGGGGACGCTGGCATATGAAGATAATTAATGTCCTCTTAGAAAATAGTGCAGTGGTCAAAAACTCCCGCTGAACTGTACGTGTCATCGCCTCCTACAGGCTTCAGTCTCCTCGCCAAACAAATTCAATTAGGGAGTTAGCAAGCTATTAAAAAGGTAATCTGGGAGTGTCTCTGTTTGCACGGATGGATTATATGTCTGAAACAAGTTTCGGGTCTCTAAAAGTTCGGCAGCAACGCGGAGTGACTGCTGAAAACTGAACGACCGCAGGCGTCAGCCAACACAGTGCGCAGTGCTAAAGCTGTGGTATACACAGGTGTATTGAAGTGGATGATGTAATGTCTCCGGTTGTTACTTGTGCATCTCCCAAATGATTAAGCACACAGGACGCAAATATGTCTTACGTGATTTCAAGGTCTTAGGCCCCCAGCATCAGATGAGCTGCAGCCTTTTATGCTACAACTATGGCATTTGTAAATAATCTTGCACTTTCAGATCTTTGCCAGATGGGTTGGTGCTTACTTTTCTACCAGCCTTTGCATGAAAGAGGCCATTTGTTCTATTGTTTCGTGTGTTATGTAGCCTTTTTGTGGATGTAAAAGTGCTGAAAAGTGCCTACAAGAGCCTGCACAAAGGAATTGCTGGCTCCTCCAGAAGACAAAGCTGCTGACCCGTCTACATAAATGTTCTCATCTGCTCCAACCATCTGAGGTTACTAAGACACTGTGGATTAAACTTGAATGACTGAAATGTTCCCACAGCATTTGGAAAACTGGTTACAGCTCTGTCACTCTGCTGGTCTGCGCCGTCACCATTCAGGGCCATTAACATTAAATCAAGAATGCACTGGCACTGACTGCCTGTGACCCAGCTTTAAACTGAAACACTGTACATTCTTACATTTGTTGTTGTTTTACTGTGGGTTTTGTGCCTTAGCTTGTTTAACTCGGGTGTTGCTCCCTGCTCCCACAGTCTGGGACCGACGTTACACTGAGGGACTGTAAAGCGAAACTATGCGAACGTTAAGCCTCGTGTGACGCTAACTAATAACGAAAGTAGGGGATTGAGTTGTTGTTGTTGTTGTCCTGTTTTGTGTTATGCTGTTTTTCATTTGAGGCCTCTGTAGGGAGAGACACTCAGCTAGCAACAGCTTTGTTGTCATAAAAAAGGTTGTTATACTTTGTACCCATTATGTGTGTGTGTGTGTGTGTGTGTGTGTGTGTGTGTTGCTGCTGTATAACTTGCATTATGATCGTTTCAAAATGTCATAGTGTTTGTTAAGGTGTGGTGGAGGGACGGTTCTCACCACAGTGCATGCTGGGATTTGACCTCTCTCCCTACAAACCAATTTAAACCAAAACCTGTAATTTGCTTAAATCCGAACTTCAGTTACACAAACTAGTTTTTAACATATCTCAGTAAACTATGATGACACTAAATATGCAGGTTGTTGTCATTTTCACTAATAAGCGCGCGCACACACACACACACAAACCCACATACCCATAACTAATTTCCCTTTTAGTCACTTAGGACACAACTTGCAATAGAAAGCTAAAGCCACCAGCAAGGTCCATTAATCTGTTCCAGTTAGACCACTTCCTCTCTCTCTCTCTCTCTCTCTCTCTCTCTCTCTGTCAGGCAGGCTGTGCATGTCGTGTCTACTCGTATTGATCTCTGCTGCTCTCTGTGTCCATTAGTGGCCCAGGAGGCAGACACTCTGTCTGTCTGAAGTGTGTGTGGGTCTGTATGAAGGTTTATCAGATACTCATCAAACACAGCAGAATCCTCCACAGCAGAGGCCTCATATGGAGAACGGCACAATGACGATGAACCTTTCACATTATTGGAAACAAGTAAGCAGTGTTGTAAACTTATATGATTTATAATGCATTATACAATATGGTGAAAACATACATTTGAGACCATATATAAAACAGAATGGTGCAGAATGATTCTTATATTTATCCGTTCTGCACAATGTGCACATACTATAGAGCCAGAGTTGCTGTGAACAGCAAGATGAACTTTAAAAGTTGGAAAAAAGCACAAATGTTTTCATTCATCAGCACAAAAACATCTGTATCTTTCTGGGAGATTCCTAAAATCTTAACTTTATTAAGATGAGCAAAGCAACACCCAGGGAGCACGTACACCACCACCACCCCTCCCCAAACTCAATGAGAGTGTTTCTATAAGTAAATGTATCTTACAAGTGGCTCTCAGCCAGAAACAAGCAGCCCTTAAGTGGACATGATGTTTTCCCTTGACCTAATATCACTTGTATCGACCAACTTGCCTCTGAATGCACCAGTGGTGTGTGAGTGAGCCAGCGAGAGAGAGAGAGGGAGGGAGAGTTAGACACGGCACTTAAAACACAGCAAATATTCAGAGCGGCTACAAGAGGCTCATTAAATTTTGATGCTTTCCTCTCTCTGCTGCTCTTATCCAAGGTAATGGAGGCTAATTAGTGCTCACACATACACAGTATCGTTAATGGGGAGTAACAGAATCTGTCCTCCTGATTCAGATGACGCTCAGTGCTTCCTGGGCCGGAGGAGGAAAAATAAATGCCGAATGCCTGAACTGCCGTCCACCAAGGAAGATCGGTGCTCAGACGCGCGGAGCCAGGATGTGGGGATGTTTTCCGTGTGTAAATGGCATTTAGACTTGTTCCTGTGAGGCTTTTTGCTGCAGCGCTGTACCTGTTTCAGGCGACTGGCGCTCAGGAGTTTTAACCTGAATGTTACTGATGTTTAAAACAAACTTTTTTCAGGCAACCTCCCAACTTGAGAAAAACTTTGATAAGGAGGCAAGTGAGTAAAACAGCTCCAGTTGAAGTGCAGCGGGTCGTGCTCGGCATATAAGTATCTCATCTCTCTGGTGTATGTAATAAGTCAAATGATAGCTGGATCATATAAATATGATATATACAGGCTATATTTGCATCGGCTCATGATGCAGATTACAGGAGATAGCAGGTTTTGCTCCGTTTGACCCTATAAGCAATCCTGTTATATCAAAGTCCTGACATGTTGTTTGGTATTATCATATGGAATGAGACTTTGGTCAGTTCAACTGCGCTCATATCACCTGTTTCTCATCCGCCACCTCTGTGGTTAATGCTGAAGAATGACAGCATCGCTCGTTTATACCAGCGCCGCAAAACAACAGCTGTTTGTGTTGAAGTGACAGAGTCCACTACTGTCTGCGGTAATTATGATGGGAGGAAAGGAGGAAGTCAGGTGATGTTATCAAAGATTAATAAGATCCAAACACTGAGGACCTTATTCACATTCTTCAACTTCTTATTTCTGCCCAAACCAAGATCGTCGTGATTATGCCTAAACCTAACTATACGTCAACACTCTAAAGCAGATATAAGGGGATTTTATGGTAGCATAGCAACATTAAATGACCTCTACATTTGTTGGATTTGATAATGAAGGACAATATTCTTGAGACTGTATTTTCTTTCCTTTGAAGTGACAGTTTGGATTTGTTAATGCAACATTATTTGGGCTAGTCACTGACAGAGGTGTTGATTCGTGGTTTAGTGCTGTAAAGGTGAAAACTGCGCCCCGCGACTTCGCCTGCTTGACTTCCTCAGTCGTTTCATCCCCGTTCTTTGGTCTGAGTGAGCTCTTGTCATAAGAGTTTATAAAAGCATCCAGACAGCAGTTTCACCACCTTTCACGTCCACTCAGCGCAGCCAGGCCTTAAACGTCCCGGTCAGGAAAACAGAAATCATTTCAGATCTTATTTGACAACTTTCTTCTCGTCTTGCTTTTCCTCTTCATTTCCCGCTTTTTTTTAGTTTTTCTGCAGCCTGATGTTTCAAACAGCGAAACCTCCGCCTCCCGTCCTGCTATTTCACTTTCATTACTGGAATTACTGTCATTTTCTGCTCCAGCCTGCCTGTAGGGCGGGGAGACAAAGCTGCAGAGGAACTAATGTCACCCCACTGATGGTCACAAGCATGCGACTCTTATTTAATGCTGGGTCTTATTTGTGGTTTGTTTGCGTCTCTCATTACAAGCCTGTGAAATCATGTTACATGAATGTTTTTCTGCCTTTGCCGTCCATGGAAAACATGCTGTAAGGCCTTAATACACGCAGCAAGGTTTCTCATTTGATTCATCTTCACGTAGCCAGTGAACTGCAAAACTGCTGCGTGTGTTTTACAACTGTTTTTATCGATGGCGTTGAAATTAACTGGGCATTTACTATAATCTGTTATTTGTTGCCCATCTTTGGCCAAAGACGAGACATTGGCTACTCAAGTACTGGGTTTGTTTTGCAAGAATAAAATGTTTTACTGAACAAAGATCATCTAAATGTCAAATCAATTTGAAAATGTCACGTATGGGAATTGGATTTGTTTCCATCATCTTATTGGATGCACTGGTGACATTCACAAAGCCTGCCGGTCCTCTTTTTGGATGCAACACGCTCAACTTTGCATCTTATCATCGTGTGTCATAATGGTTTTATTTAGTTTATCGGTCATTTAGGGAATGCGTTATCTATTATGTTGAAGACAAGAACTGCTCTATCTCCACCATCCAAAGACAGTCAGCTCCGGTTTGAACCTCTTTAGGGTTTGGAGCGGTGATGTGTTGTGACAGGAGTGTGTTTGTCTCAGGAAGGACGGAGGAAAACACTCAATCACACTTTTCTCAGCGCACAGGAAGAATCCGCTGTTCACCTGTTCACATCGTTCTTCCCCTTCTTCTTCCTCTCTTCACTCCCAGCTTCCCTGCTCTCGAACTTCCCTAAATTTGACTTGATCGTGTTTCATCGGAGCGGGTTGAATGGGTTTTAGCCGTGTCCTCATTAGCCTCTCTAATCCACGATTTCTAAACCCAGCGGGCAGAAGCCCTCCTCCTCCTCCATTCTGGGTGCTCATGGTTGTTTAATTTAGTTAAGCCTTGCAATTCAGACAACTTCTGTGTGAATCTGAGCAGTCTAAACACCACCTAATCGCAGTGGTAACAGTAGACCGACATGTGTAAAATGTGCTCCATATATTTATTTCTTAATTTTGAACATGCCGGCACTGTCACGCGGATCATGGTGGTGACGTGGCTATTGATCATTTTGGAGCCGACTGTTGCTGTTGTTGCACCACAAACTGCTTTGACGTTTCACCGCCTTTCTTAAACGTATTTTAAACATATTCTTGGATAAGCTCATTTATATAGTCTGTCGGTGAAGGAGCATTAATCACTATGGGAGGCAGGGGTAGAGTTTGTCCCCCCTGGTAACAAAGATAATTGAGCAGATGCAGAGGGATATAGACCGGAGGGGGCACCCACAACCCCCGCAGGTTGACTGTGACAGTCGTGACAGAGGATTCTTCCCTCCCATCTTCCATGCCTGTATTGTAAAGTGCTCATGTGGTGGCGTGGTTCTGTGGGTCAGCTGAGTCACACAGGAGTCTACAAGTGTCCGCTGAGGAGAGCTGTAGTGTTTGGACACAACATGTCCATTACCCGGTGACCTTCATGTTAATTGACTTACCATGTACATAACCAGATATAAAAAAAAACAAAAAAACAAAAACAGGACAGCCACGCACAGAGTGACTGCCGCTCCACGATATTTACATGGGACATCTGAAAAGTTCAGACACATCCCTCAGTGTGTTTCTGTTTGAGATCACATGAGCCCCTCGTCTCCTTCACTCATCCTCCCCTCATCCCTCCATCTGTCTCCTCCTCGTACATGTGTCCCCGGTGCCGTCGCCGTCTATCGATGATTTTAAAAATGTCAGTCGTGATCTCACACGCTATTATTTCCCCCCCCATCTTCCAACACTTGTTGTTCTTCGACCCCGTTAACGGGGCCGTTTGTAGGGTGAAGAAGACTGAAGGAGACAGTGAAGTAAAGTCAATAGTGTTGTGATGCTTCGAGAAGATTCATTGAAAGACGCAGATAGTTTAACTCTCCGCAGAAAAGAGCGAAGCCTGTGTGTGTGTCCTTAAGAGAACGGGTCAACAGCTGGAAAGCTGACTAAACTAAAATATGCGCTGTCTCACGAGACTAACGCTAAAACCGGTCCAAACTGCAGACCAGGTGATGACTCTGAATGAATTTAACGGTGTGAGTGCTGCCGTCACATTACGTGCAGTCATTTGATTCAGTATTAACGTCAACGTCTTCGGAGCAGTGTTCTAATGATGATGGTCGCAACATAAACGTAGCTGCTGGTGAACAGGATACTGTTGCATTGATTGACAGATGGTGGCAGATGGACGTAGGTTTTTTAGAAAGACTATATAAATCTAGTTCATGATGTCGTCCAAAGTAGCATTGGGGACACACGGACACGTGACAGTCAGGGGGACTTATTTTTACTTCTTCTTCTTCTTCAGCTCCCGTTCATTTGTCTTGTTGTTTGTCCTCTTCGCTCCTCCACCCTCCGCGCCTCCCCCTCAGTCTCTCTCTCTCTCTGTCTTCCTGTCCTTTCTAGCCCTCCCCCTCCCTTCCTCTCATCTGTCTCTCCCTCTCGCTTCCCTCAGCAGCCTGTAACGCAATTCAAGGTGACGAGTTCACGTCGTCTTCTAGGGAGCCCTTCTTTCCTGACCTACTTTCAGTGGCTGCCGCACTGCAACGCACTTACAAACACACACTCGGTGCGCCACACACACCGAGACAAACACAAAGACTAAAAACATACAAAGTAATTGTATCCATAACAATAATAATAAAAAAAAATGCAGACTCTTACACACACAAACGCCGTCACGCTCTGAAACTTGTACGTTTAGCTACACAAAGACCTTTTTTTATATTCTCTAACACAGACGCACAAACTCTCACGTGCACTGACACAAGTTTGTGAAGCTCTAGTAAGAAACCTATTGTCATGATCTTGTTGCTTTTAGTTATTTGTTGGGCCAAATAGTTCAATTCAAATCTGCAGGCTCATTAATATTACTTGCATGCTTGTTAACAACATTGCATGGGTTATATGTTAAATTATGTTAAATTATCCATTCAAATAGATGTGAAGTTACAAAATACATTCACCAGCATGAAGGAATTATTTTAGTTTCTATTTGTGTAGTGATTTCACCAGCCAGCGTTGTGCCTATGCAGGGATGCCACACCGTGCAAAACACAGTTGTTCTTCTATGTAAAGCTATATGAATATAATATGAGCATGCAATAGTGTAGTATTGTACATATTATAATTGTATATGCCTAAACCCATCAAACAACATACAGTGCCTTCCTACCCTCAATGTAATGTGGCACTTCATGTCATAGAATTTATGTCCAAATCATCAAAAAATCCAAACCGAATTATAATTTTATAAGAAAGCAAAGCAAACAGATAAAGAAACAGACAAAACTAGGTAGCAGAACACAACACAAAAGATTTTCTATGAACTGAAAAACACAACGTTTGTTGAAAATCAGCCAGATCATTCTGGGGTAAATGCCAGAAAAATGTCACGCACAACAGCATCAAGAGAATCCAAGCTCAGAGTTACCACCTAAGAGTGTACATGTGCAAGCCTGCATCCGAAAAGCCAGCGGAACAAAGGATAACTACCTAAACAGGAGCTGCTGGACGGCCCAGCATCCAAACTGAAAACTCTCCCACAGCAACAGATTCCACTGTAAATCTGCTGCTGTGTTAAACCAAATTACTGCACGAAAGCCTTCATTTGACCCAAACCAAGCTGAGGGGAAAATGTATGCTTCTCTCAAAAACAACATCCCTCCCTCCCCTCAGCGCTGCTCTGCTCCAGCGGGGTCGTGCCTCCACACGTCGGGGGCTCTGTGCCTGAGGGACGGCCAGGGCAGAAAAAGCGTTTGCTGGTTGGCAACAGCAGCAGAGACACAGCCATGCCAGTCTGCAGCAGGCAGGCAGGCAGGCAGGCAGGCAGGCAGGCCGAACCAGGCTAAACCCTGCTGGCAGCAGGACGTGTAGTGAGACGCACTGACCTGGAATCTGGGATGTTAGACTAACACTGCTAAATGATTCATTGGCAACAATGTCGATTAGAGCGACACCTTCATCTTTATTTGATATCAAGGCCAAGGAGAGTCGGGAGGAGGCGGGGGTGGATCCCCAAAACATGGAGAAAATGTGAGCGTGGAATGTGAATGAGGAGGTCTGCTCGAGCAAGACGCTACTTAGGCTCTTCAGCGCCTCACACAGACCACATTACAGGGCGGTGGTTACACAGAGAAGCTACACGGACAAACAGTGAAAGGTTGTGGTTTTGCAGAGACATTTCCACTGTGGGTAAGATCATCACCGCAAAGCATCCTGCTGCTGAAAGACAGCTCTGAGATCAGTTTAACCTTTATAGATGAACCTTTATAGATGAGTAACGTCCCGCTACAGCCTTTTAAGGGCTTGAATCGTCACCACGTCCCACATTATGAAAGTGTTGCAAACAACAACAACTCTTTCTACTCTGACTGGTTCAGACGGAGCAAGAAATCAGAGGCGGGGTGTCTGCAACCACGGCCTGTAACTATTTGATGTTTTTTTTGATAAATGCACTCATCATTTTGTCAAAATATTTCTATTGCGTGTCTCTGGAAATGAAAGCTGGAAGAGAAATAAAGAGGAGAATGTCAGAAAATGGATCCCGTTATGCTAGACTTGTCTTGATATGACAGCCCTTGTGGTTCGCGCTAAAACCTCTGTCATTTGCAGAGAGTGGGCTCCATGAAGGCCAGCAGAAGTGGTGAATGTGGCACAGAGGAGCACTGGTGTGGGTCGCAGCTGTAAACAAGCCCAGCCAGCCGCGAGAAAACTGGCAACCGGCAGCACCAGCTGGCAACTGCTGCATCCAAATGTACGCAAAACAAAACCGCGCGCATCTTCACATACACTTCCTATTGTGTGTCTATCATGTAGCCGCCGTGCTGCAGGCCATGTGTGACTGCATGCCAGAGCTGTGTATGGACGCTGAGAGTGTGTGTGTGTGTGTGTGTGTGTGTGTGTGTGTGTGTGCGCGGCACTGAAAGGCAGACAGACAGACACAGAGAGAGAGGGAGACGGGAGGGTGGGGGTGGGTGAAGGAAGGGTCAGACGAGGAGGAATAAGTGGAAACTGTCTCCTTTTCTCTCGAACAGTCTCCGGGGAGATTTCAGCACTTCACTGTCTGATTTCCTCCCCCTTGTCACTCTGTCTGTTAGGCCACGTCCACGCTAATGTGGATACTTTTGAAATCGTAGCATTTTCTCTGTCCAATCTGGCCTTTCATCTGCGCTAATTGGAGCTGGAAATGCTCTTCGGCGTGGACGCGTCTGAAAAAACCATCAGTCTCATGTTGCACTGACGGAGTGGAGCTCAGATTTTGTTCAAACTCAATATTCACAGACATCTTCTGTGTAGCAGCAACACTAAAAGACAACTCTCTTTGTATATTAGTCAATACATCACAGATGGCACACCAGGGCCGCAGAAGCACTCAGATTCTGTGGTGCACGTTGAGGCTAAGAAGCACAAAATTCAAACTTAACTCAGGTTTTTTCACTCGCCTTCCTGAACACGCAGAGAAATGATGGGAACGAGGAGAAGGTCGAGGAAATCAACGGAACAAACGAGAGAATAATGTGCGGTTTTCTCTGCTTTTGATTAAAGTGAAGAGGCCACTGTTCTACTGAAAGAAAGGTCAGACAAAGACCAGAGCGGGAACCCAAAACAACAGCTCTGACGTTAAAAAGATCCCAGATGTTGACGGAACTTTAAGCTAATTAATGCTATTGTAATGGATGTAGTGCTGCACTGACCCTGCAAACACACAACTAACTCAAAGTTGCAATGAATGAGTGTTCTTCCCTCCCACACACAAGCACACACACACACACTGCAGTCTGGGCTGGACCGAGGCAAGCGCCACACAAATAAACACACACATTCACACATTCACACACAGACACACACACACACAGCCCACCGAGAACACCCTGAACTTGAACACGCGACGGAGCTAATTACAGGAGATTTGATTTGAAGCGGTGGAGCCGCAGATTGAACAAACAAGCAGGTCTGCTCGGCTCATATCTGCTGATAATACAGCAGCGTCCACTGAGCTGCTCATAATACCTCGGCAGACACACACACACACACGCACACATACACAAAAAGCATTTGGTCGCATGTTCGCACATGTACACACACTGGCATATTCACAAAAGCTAATATGAAAACACACAAACAAGGCAAAACTGAGGGAAGTTTCAGCGGGGACATGGGAAATAGCAGGATGAGAGCTCATTTTGACACGATGCAGACTTCAATATGAGCACAGCTGGGTCCATTTGGTAAAATAAAAAACATGTTTTTTAAATGATTAGTGCTGATGTAAATATTAGGCATATGGGGTGCGGGGACAGTGGGGTGGCATGGTCTCCCATTGGTTGAGCCATGTGCCTAGCCAGTTGGAAGAGTTAGATGAGGAAAGTGAGGTTTATATCGAAGTGCCATCAAATTAAAGGACAGTCTGTAGATGTGTCTGTGTAGACACACACTGTTTCAGACAAACCACTGTAGAGTCTCAGAAAGGGTATGTTGCACAGGAACGCACTGGCCATTTCCATAGCAACCAATGGTGTTGCCAATTGAACCGGTACTTAAATCTTCAGGATCATTAAGATGATGAAGTCATGCAGAATGTTAAATACAGGATGACCGCGGCCTTTAATGAGATCATTTCCACCTCAAGCTTGTGCCCCGAACTAGTCTGTAGTCTACAGTCAGTCTACAGTTCATACACATGCAGCTCAGCCTATTGGTTCTATTGAATCTTAATGTAAAATCATACAATGATATTTTGGACAATAGTGTGCTTCCAACTTAACGTAACTTCTCAGCAACATTTGGGAGTGGTCCCACACAGATTTCATGTAATACTAAATGATGAGTGGTGGGTAGGACAGACTGGTTGCATCACTTCCTGATAACCTACAATGGCTGATAATCAGTATATATAAATTGTCTAGAATTAACATGTTTGTTGCAGCCAGGTAGCAAATGTTCTGTGGGCCAGCACAGTTTTACAGTTCAGGGGTTGGGAGACTTTGCACTGGTATTTTATAACTCTGAGAAAATGGTGCCACACTGGGAACAGGGAACATTTAGGGGTAGGACCCAGATGTAGACACTGGACTCAAGGCAGGCAGTTCAGAACAGTTTAGTTAACAAAGAAACACAAAGCTTACCGGGGCTGAGGCGAGCAGAAGCGCAGTCCAAATCCAACAGGAAATCCAAAAACAGAGGAAACACTGATCAGACAGAGGCACACATAGGTTGATCCCAAAAGAAACAAAGGGAGTGACAAACAATGTATAGACAAGGGAGAGGAGGCAAAGGAGACACAGGTGAAACCAATCAACGAACAGGGCACGGGAGGCAACAGGAAACAGGCATGCAGAGACAAAAGAGGAAAAACTCTACAAAATAAAACAGGAAATGAATCAAAAACAGAGAAACTAAAACCAAGACAAATGGATCAGTAAGATACATTAGTTTAATAATGCAAAAGCAGAACAGCAACAGAAGCTGCAAGCACACACACAAGATGTTAGGGATGTTATTAAGATCAGACACTTGTGCCGTGCCACATAGTGGGTTCTGCATGCATGCAATGCAGGAAGTGTGACCAAATGAGAATCAGTGTGTGGTGATTTCACTGGTATCCACTCTCTGTGTCTGTCGTCTGAGCGCCGTGTTACTGAGGAGGTGGGTAACGGCAGATCATGCGGCGGAGAAACGAACCCAAACAGGAGGCTGATAAAGACTGTTCGCTGGAAAGGTTGACTGTCCCCTTGGGTGTAAGTTACACACACACACACACACGGGCGCGCGCGCGCACACACACAGACACACACACACACACACACACAGCATGCAGTTTTTTGGATGGGTTTGTGAGAGAGATTTGTCAGATTTGCTGCGTTCACACCTCTGATCAACACGACAAATTTCTGTGACGAAAGTGACTCTGACTCCTGATGCCCACCTCCTCCTCTTTCTCACCTCCTTTTCCTCACGTCTTCCTTCTCCTCTTCTTCACTTTGTCCCACACTTTATCTCTCCTTCTTTTCCTTTTGCTCCTCCACCAGCCTCTCTTCACTCCCTCCTCCTTTTCTTACATCCTCTACTCCATGTCCTCCTCCTCTTCTCACTTTGTTTTCAGTTTTTTTCTAGTCTTCTCTTTTCTTCCACCACTCCTCCTCTTCCTTCCCCCTGCCTCTTTCCTCCCTTCCCCTTCCTCTTTCTTGTCCTCTTGTCCGCCTCTAGCTTGGACCTCACCTCACCTTACCTCCTGACCTCCCTCGCCCTGTCTTAATTCAATGCGTCCTGCCCCTCGTCTCCTTCCTCTCCTGTTCCTCCTCCTCAACTCTGATGTTTCCTAACCCTCCTTCTCCTCCCTCCTTACCTTCGCCTCCTCCCCGACAACCTCCTCTCCCACGTCACCTCTCCCCTGCCTGTCTCTCCTGCTCTCTTGTTCTTACCTTTTCCCCTAGCTCTCTTTTCCTCACCTCCTCAACATCCTCACCTCATTCCACACTCTGTCCCCCCTCTTTCCTCTCCAGCTCCTCCTACACCACCCAGGCCTCCACCTTTTCTTCTAAGTCTCCTCCCCTGCCTCTTCCCTCACCTTTTCCTGTTTCTCATCTGTCCTTTTCCCCTCCCCTTCTTCCCCAGCTACCCTCTCCTCTTTTCCCTTCCAATCCCCTTTACCCCAAACCTCTTCTCCACTCTCTTTCCTTCTTTCCTTTCCTTTCATTCCTCCTGCTCACCTCCTCCACCCTTACTGTACCCATGTCCCACAGTCACCTCACTTTTCTCCTCCCTACTTCCTCCTCAGTTCCTTCCTCCTTCCTGAAACGCAAGACACAAAGTTCCATAATGCATTAATTTACCCCCCCCCCCCCCCTTCCTCCTCTTCCTCCTCCTCCTCCTCTTCCTCTTTCTCACGTAATCAAACACAGAGCGGAAACTGTCGAACAAGCAACATTGTTAGTTTTAGAAGCTGTACACTGGTACGGTTACATATTACATGAAAGCACCTCCTACCAAAATGTCTGAATATGGAAATAACTGCTTTGTGTTGTCTTCGGTGTAATGAGCTCCCCGTGTACCACCGCCACATCTGGGCCATTAATAAAGAATGGGTGAGGAGGGGGGAGGAAGGGGGAGAAGAGGAGGGTGCTGGGTGGAAAAATAGAGGACACATGAAACACAAAGCAATACAGCCGACAGCGATGCCACGCTTTGAAGCATCTCCCAGTGGGTGTGTGTGTGTCTCCTGGTGCGTGTGTGTGTGTGTGTGTGTGTGTACAAGACAAGGTAGAGCAAAGACACACACGGAGCACACACAAATGCAGAATAAACAACAGTTTGTCACTGTCAACTGCTAAATTCACAGAGGCAACTGGCTCCTTGCAAGTAACAGTCCCCAAAAAAAGACTGCACACACACACACGTGTACAGACACACACACACACACACACGTACAGACACACACACACAGACACACAGCCACAGTTGCCATTTTGGAAAATTCTCGACGGGTCTGAACTTCTTTTTTCAAAACATAATCTTAAAGGGACATATTTAGCCAAGCAGCCAGATTGGCTCGTCGTAGTTTGGTTTCTATCTTGTGCCAGTCCTGTGATGGATGAGGGGTCAGAATGTCAGACTAAGGTACGGGTTGGCACTGAAGCTGATTCTCAGCCCGGTTCTCCTAAACCTAAGCAGCCGATGTGTCAGTCATATCACAGCCACATCGTTCCTTGCTGCTCAGGCCTACAGTGCTAAACCTGTTAGCTCTGCAATACAAGCGGTTTTGTCTAGATTCCTCTGCAGTGTAACATTTGCTTATTTTCACAGACAATTTTCCTTCTTTCTTTTGGTTTTCAACTGAATTTTCCATGTGATTCTGTTAAAAACGATGCATTGATGTCGTCCTTGGGCGGCCTCATCTCTTATTGGGGCAGCCACCAATTTCATTTCAATGATATTGTTACACCCTAAAAAACTTAGTTCAGCATTTTTTTTTTGAAATATTGTTGTTTATATTTCTTTGCAAAAAGCTCAATAACATCCTGATGTCTAAATGGAAAACATGAAGCTCACAGCTGGCTGTGCAGCTTGTTAGCTTAGCTTAGCTCAGCATAAAAACTGGAAAGATATAGATACAATGATGATGCAGTGGCTTATTTGTTTTATTCCATACAATGAGCGAAGTGCAGATAAAACAATTTGGCTCGTGTGCTGGACTGGTAGATGCATAGGGGGAGACAGCTGTCAAATCAGTGAGAGCAGCATTGGTTACGTGCAGCATGACGTCACCGCTGATCATGGAGTGTTTTGCCCAGCCTTCTTTTCTAAAGTCAGTTATTTCTCCTTAAAAACTGCTTATTTTCACCATGTGCAACATACCTAAATGTGGTGACAGTGTGCTGTATATCCTAGGCAGAAGGTACACTGAAGCATCATTGCCAACTTGCTTAGCTCTGCAGAGCTACTCTACTCTGTCCAGTGACAGTATCCACCAGCTCAACCTTTCAATGTTAGACAGCAGGTCTTGGTGTGTGTGTGTGTGTGTGTGTGTGTGTGGTTGTGTGCACAGATCCTTCCCAGCATGTACAGTATCCAATTAAAGCCCAGAACCCAATTTACATTCTGCTGCTGCCGCGGCCAGGTGGCTGAGGGGAACGGAGCGAGCGAGAGAAGGGCTGGGAGAGAGATAAAGTCCTCCTTTCTAATTAAAACTAAAGCATGGCTTCAGTCTGAAGGTGCAGGGCACTTTTTCTCCAAGGCTTTATGTAGGTCAGCGTGGCTGTAAAGTGACATTCAGCAATACAACCAATGGGTGTGTTCAAGGCTGTGCGATTTCAAATTTAAATTAGAGTCAGAATAAGTCTCTTGCTGAGTGCGGCACAGTTTACCAGCTTTACACACACGCATCAGATACATAAGCTGAGACACACAGTCATACATCTGCAGTTTATCAAGTCCTCCTTACACTAAAGCTCCTTACCGCAAGGTAGAAAGAAGGAGATTGCGATGGTGCTGCATGGACGAAGAACATCTATATCTCAGGGCAACGGAGTTTGCACCAGTGGTGTAGTGGTGCCTGGAGAAGTTGGTATACTGTAAATGTATCCCTGTAAACTGTAACATGTACATGGGAGGCGGGGCACAGGTCGGGTCAGATCACAAGTCTGTCGCTGGGCCTAAACCAACCAATAAAAGAAAAAGAGAATTACACGTGTGCAGGTGGATACATGCAGTGCTGATCCGAAATATAAGCAGGTATAACTGCCTATACTCTGCACTACACCACCGGTTAGCGTTAAGGTTTTCCTTTATAGTAAAGTATAGTAATGTACAATGCATTTAAAATTCGTTTTTTCCTTTTGTTCTAATTCCATCTCCTTATTTTCCTCTCTGTCTTGTCAATGTGGAGAGAACAGAACAGAAAATACTCACCTACCATCGAGGGTTTGATGAAGACATGCAAAGCTGCACTAATCACTCAATTTTATTCCAACAATACAAGAAAGGTAGGGCTAACAGCTTGTTGCCCTGCCCCATGTAATCAAAATTCATTAAACCATTTTTGATTTGAGGACAGAATGATGCTTAAAATTAAACTTTTATTGGTCACACAATATAACTGGACACCTAGCTATGTCCACTATTAACCTGCACAGTTTCAATGATACTGCTGATACTGATACTACTGATAATGATAGTGCATTCTTACGCATATAATGAAGACCAGGAAACCAGAGAAGAGAGATTTGTGCTTATTTCAGCGACTGCCACTGCAAATATGATTGCATACACTGATCAAGTATTGCAAAATGACCAATCTCTGTCCCCCTTGTTAACCTACAACCCAGCAGCCCAGGAACCCATAACCCAAACGCATGTGTTGTGAATCACATCAGCTGTTTCTACAGCCAATCAGCAATTAGCAGTTGCCCACTGATTACATATGACCTTTTTTGACATATGCTCATGGTGTGAGTGGGGAGCTAATCTCCTGGATGTTCACTCCTTGACTCTAATGGGCTTTGTGAAGCCTCTACATCATCCATTACAGTAATTGAACATATAACTAGGAGGCTGCTATCCCTCGCATTATTCCCGATATTCCTGCTATTTTGTGTTTTAATTAATTGCACAATAGTTATATAAACCAGGTTGCTTTGAAATAAACAGCACCATGGGCAGCAACATTTAGAAGCTCTTAGCGGTCGATTGCCTTTGTCTGCTCTTAAGTTTATGAGCGTTCGCAGTAAGATTCATTGGAAATCTCCTCGGCACACTTTCACTTTAAATTATGAAACAGTGGTGATGAAACTCTCCGGGGAATTCAGATCCTGTCAGGTTACATGACATGTATCAACATGCGACGTGGTCTCCCATCAGAGAGCCCGCTGCGAGTGAATGTTTTGTTCTGAGGCTGGCATCCTGCGTCGTCGCTGTTTTAACATAATGAACAAATATCTGTCAGGACTTCAGCTGGTTTTCACCCTGTGATCAAGTCTCTTTTCCGCTCTGTGTATGTGTGTCTAAACGGCTGTGTACTCTATTTAAAAAGCCACTGTGCTGTATTATTTATCAGCCTGGGGAGAGGTGCTGTTCACATCTCATCTCTCACCCCTCATGTGTTCTGATTGTCTCTGCTAATTCCAGCTTGTTTAGGCAGGTGACATGCAAATGCTCCTGCTCTGATTTGCATTTTTACAAAAAAAAAGAAGGTGGAAAAAAGAGGAAATCATTCATTATATGTAGGATGCATATATACTAATCTACTTTTTTATTGGAGAACATTAATAATCTTATTTTTCTTAGCTGTATTCCATTATTATGAACTCTGCAACAGCGCAATCTCCCACAGAAATCAAATCTAATCCCACATAATCAAATGTTTGATTTGTTTTTTGAATGCCCCCTCGGTCCTATTGTTACAGTGGGCCACAGATTCAGTGTCTGGGGTGTGTGTACCTCAAAGGGCGCTTCCGCCGTTGTTAAATTAACTGAGCTACCGTGCAGTAACACAACAAATTGGAAAAACTGAAAATTGTGATTTGATTAAAAAAATATATACCTACACGCCGGATTTGTGTTTATAATGAAAAGAAACAGAGAAATGTGAAACCAGCGATAACAGAAGGATTTGTCTGTCAGCCTTACTTGGACACGTGTGCATGTAAAGACTAGTTTAAAAGCAATGCAAGGTGAGGATGAAAAGCAGTGGATGAAACGTCCAGCTCCTGCCTCTCTGCTAAATGCAAATTTGATCAAATCATACTGAAAAAGGGCATCAAATCCAAATATTTCCAATATTGACTGATTACTGTCACTATTATATGAAAACATACTGCAACAATATCAGTTTCTAATCGTGCTGAATAGCTTTGAACATATCAGTTAACACACAGTGGCTGGTGTAGATGAAGGTGCATTGGAGCTCAGTAGAATGAGCACGAGGGGAATGAGGCTGTGAGCTCCTGCACTGAACAAGGACAAGCAATGATGAGCTACACAAGCACGTCAAGTGCCACTAGCAGCCTTCAGGTTTTCATTCTGACGAACCAACTCAGCAGGTCCTTTCACTCACTCTGCATGAAAGAGTGCTAATATGTGAAATCAGCTTTCGGAGTCTTTGGACCTGTTGAGGCCGTAGTGTTATCAACAACATCACCCCCACGAGCTCAGAGGCACAAGCTCCCACTATGATAGATAGGTGTAACAGTACGCCCGTAGCCAGCATCTCATCTCGGTGTAATGCACAGTTTAGAATTGACAAAAGAGAATTTCAAGTTAATGGATAATTCCATTCATTATGTGAACACTAGAACTAGCAAGTACAGACAGTTAGTGATGCTGTATCTCCATTAAACCGTGAGAAGGCAATGAGATGATGTATTTAAAAGAGCAGCAATCAGAGCTGAAGCAATGGAAAACAGCATGGAAAAGATGATTTCATGCATTTTAAGGGAACGCTACACTCTGTCTCATTGCATGTAATGGAAAAAACGATATGCATTATGACTCAGCAGGTGGGCAGCACTGATTGCCACTGCTCTCACAGCTCTAGACTTTTATCATACTTCTGCTGTACATGGAAGTATGAAGCTTCCAACCCAGACATGTCTTTGAGACAGAACCATTGCCGTACCAACTAATCTATTGCTCTGTGTGGATGTTTCCTGGAAGGTGACAGGGACTCCGCAACATTCCTATGCAAATAATATGATGTTATTTCTGTTTCCTTATGCCTTTCTGAGTAAACCTGTGTCAAATAGCAAGCTAAGGTAGACAGTCTTGTTGTTTTGTTTTGGTCTGTAGGCAGGTGGATTGTTTTCATTACCTCTGAGATTTCTGAGTGCATGTTTATGGATTATGGAATCAGTTCAGGAGAGACAAGAGAATGAAGTACAGATAATTGTTTGTCATAAGATAATCTAATGACGGGTAATATGTAATAATTTGTCACATCAAGACAGTCTGTGGTGCTTTGACTCTCTGGGGAGATTTTGTAATTGAGGAACATCAACCGCTGAACAGCAACAAGGTAACACCCCCCCGGAATCCAGACATCGGTTGTGGTGGTGGCTGATGACTCTGCTGAGACTGATGAGGCTGATGAGGCTGATGAAATGATCAGTTGATGAATCTACTAAGACTGATGGGGAGGGAGAAGGAGGGCAGCAGTTTGAATGAGCTGAACAGAAAAAGACAAAAGCAAAATGAAAGAAAGGCTATGATGAAGCGATGAAGGTGTGCAACTGGGACGACGAACGGATATGTCCAGCTGATGTGAACAGTTCATACCTCCATTACCATCCAAACCATAGGTCATAGTCTGAATACAGAGGTGGACAACATGACGAAAACCACAACACATTGATATGGTGGCTGGCTGCAGTACAGGTCCTCAACCCTGCACCCTTCATTTTAACAGATGGGACTTGGGCTAAACTAATAAAATAAGCAAATAAATCAAATAAAATCAGTTTCTATCATTATGAGTAATTCTTCATTATTTAGTTTGGTTTTAATTAGTTATTTGATGCTTTGGAAATTGAGTGTAATGTAATATGCTTGTGCATGCTTGCATTTCAGTTGGGTGGATGTATGGGTAGGACCTCAACACTGCGGCTCCACAGACCGATCTAATGCATAGGCTTAGGCTCCAAATGACATCACCAGCACCTACTTCTGTGACAGTCTTTGCAGATATCGTTCATCCCGATGTACAGCCTGTGAGTCCTAAGTCCTACGTTTGCAGGAGAATAGTCTACCTGGCTGGAATTTCACTAGAGCTCCACTGTGACGCCACAAAACACACATAAACACATCAGACAAACAACAGCAAAACAGCTGGTTTTCCTCACAACATGTGACTGACTGTGCAGTGACCAAAAGAAGAACATGACACTGACAACAGTCTGACAGAATGAAACTTATTATGAGCCTTTGAATACCATGAATAACATGAAACCCCATTTTTTTTTAGGATAATGTTATTATTAATGGGCTAAATGTGCTGCCTGGAGGAAAGGCTGCCGTCAATTTTAACATTTAACGCAGTTTATGTTCAGAAAGAGCTGCAGATATTCAGCCTGTCTACAAAGTCTGGAAACACAAGTTTCATTTCTGTCAGCGTTTAGAACAAGTTTGCACATGTTACTTGCAGGAGCGAAAATAAATCAACAAGGTCTGCGGGGTGTGCGCGTGTGTGTGTGTGTGTGTGTGTGTGCGTGCATGTGTGCGTTTGTGCGCGCACGGTTGACAAGCTAACAAATCTACTTTGATTTTACAAGACACATTGGCCACCATGTTAAAATCTATTCAGGTGCTGAAACACGCTGATGTGTTTTTACCAGGTTCCCTTCTCACTTCTCCTCTCGTCTGGGTGAGTTACGATCACACCCCTGTGAACAGAACCATACGCAGACACCTATATGCACACAAACACACCTCAGCCTTGGTCAAAGCCCCAGATGGCTGTAAATCGTCTTTTATGAGCAGGACTTGATGAAAGCGTCTCCCTGGACACTGGGTTTTCTTGCCCTCTGGCAGGCTGTTGGTTTATTTCTCCACACGCCACCGCCTTTATGTGCCATCTCTATCATTCTGCCCTGACAAGGACCAGATACAAGCAATAGACCACGTCAAATGTATATGAATTATTCAGAAAAGCAGGTGCACAGCTTGATGCAAAGTTTAAGAGTTTTAAGAGAATTAGTTGTATCAGACTTGACGTAGTGGCCAATCCAGTGATACCGGCTCATACGATATCTATACAGACTGCTTCTCAATTGTCTTTAAAGGCAATACCCTGTTCTCATTTAAAACAACACGAACTAACACTACATTTATCCTGCTAACATATGTTGTGTATATCCGACAATGATATACATGCACATTTTTGCCTCCGTTAGAACAACTGTATCTGTTGTGTCAAATCTGATTTTCTTTGAAAAACCATATTTATTATATTTATTGAAAGTGGCGTTGCTTTGAAACCGACGGCACCATGCATTCGAGATAACGCTCTGTAGTTTGTGAGATGCAGTCATCGCTGTATTGCATTGTAATTTAGTGACTGGTCACATGAGGATACTCATTTTTCACAGAAACGCTTGTGGAAATGCAGCTTTCAGGGATCCCTTGTGACTAAGCTAGTATTTTAAGTGCGGTAAAGGGAAATTATAAAATTCCTGTACATTACTGGGTTAATTATTTAATTAAAGTTATCTTCATAGTAACTCAATCTCTCCTGGATGCTCTTCCAACTAAAAACCACCTAAACCAAATGTTTTCTCAAGGAAACTGTCTCATCTCTGAGTGTAACCACCTAATGTCGCTGCACTGGATCCTGTAATTTGTCATTGCTGTGATAAATGTTTGGTCATAGCGTACACCAGTGGACATTTCACCTGGAAAACTGAGCTCCCACTGCACTCCCTCTCTCTCTCTCTCTCTCTCTCTCTGCTGATTTGACAACTCTGAGAAGAAAGACAGGACAGAGGAGAATGCAGGAGGAAAGAGGCTGATGGAGACAGAGAGGTCTGCAGTCCCAGGAGACTCAGCTGCGCTTCAGAGGGGCTTTCAGAGAGCAGATAAAGAGGGGAGAGAAAGATGGAGATGGAGGCTGATAAACGGAGAGTTCGGGGGTATGAGGGAAGGAGTTGATTAAAAGACGAACAAGAAGCAATGTGGAAGAGATAAATTTGGAAAAGAGGGATGAAAAGTGCCCCTAAAACATTTTTAGGGGCGCCCCTCTTTCTTCTTCTTTAATTTGCCAGCAGCTCTCTCTGACATTGACCCAGGGGTGTAAAATAATGGTGCTTTGTCTCTTTCATTCTCTCTCTCTCCCTCCACTGCTGCTCTAATGGAGCCCTGATCGCACCTCCAAACACAGTGTTTCAGATGGTCAATCTCTCGACAGAGACGAAGCTTGGAGAAATAGACTCCTTATAAAAAATGAACCCGGCTCACCCTGCACCTTCATCTTATGACCACTCTTCCAACATGTCTTCACTACGTTATGTTTCACGAATAGAGCCAGTGTAATGGTTAACTGAGGTACAACTGGAGAAAGGACTACACATACATTATTCAGCTTATACACACAAACAAACCACATTGTCTGTGATATTTTGGATTTTTTGTTTTTTTTGCGCTGTCCTGAATATTAAATACAAATCAACAGTGACATGCAATTCCTAATTGGACTAGCCTGGCTGCACAACTGTCAACCGTCATCCAAATTACCAATTTGTCCAGTTATTAAAACAGGTTAACTGTTGTGCTGTTTGTAGTGGTTGAAGAAGTATTCAGATCCAGATACTCAGCTGCAAGTAAAAGTCCTTACTCAAGTATTTAAGTGTAGTAGAGTAGTAAAGTGGTCAGCGTATTTCTACTAAATCTGGTATTTTTGAATTACTATCGAATATATAATTAATATCATCTGCTTTAATCTGAGCTTATTTAAACTACTTTATATACTGTTGGCAATTTTATTCGACACCAGTGCATTGTTTTATTTAAGACAGCCATATGTTTATGGTGATGCCGTCCTGTGAGAACCACAAATCTCCTGATACGTGCATTTTTTAGCATTTTTAGCTAATCCTGACAGTTTATAAATACTGTAATTTAAGTATAAGAAGAAAGAAACCCTTTGGTTTTTAGATTACTAGACACATTCAAATGTATTCAGTTGCCAGTGAAATGTAGTATAGAGTTGCATAAACTGTAACTCCAATTACTTGAATGAATATACTTAGTTACATCTGCGTCATGCATCTACCACGGGTTCATAGGATGTCTGTTTAGTCCAGCTGGAGAAAAAAACTGTCCAATCAGAAATCAGGAAAAATGAATGAATGAAGATGGTGATGAGGGCGGATGAGACCGGTGCAGCTGTGTTTCAACATACAGAAATCAGAACTCTTGAAATGATCTGTTTCCTCAGTCATCATTAAAACCTTCATCAGTCCTAGTTACCACGGCTACAGCTCCTGTGTCAATGGAAAATAGCCTTGGTGATGGTAAAAACAAAAAAAAAGTCCCCCTCCCAAATGGAAAAGGGCTCACATGTCAGACTGAATAATGAAATGAACTTAAGTGAAGTGATGATCAAGCCGGGGGTGGACGTCCCTCACAGGGTTCACTGATGTCGGCTGTGTTATATCACTCTACAAGGGCTATGAAGATGGTTCCCTCAGAGGACTGAAGGCCAGAGGGCTGGATCTGCCTCTCCTCCTACAAACATCCAAACTAATGGTGCGTTCAGGTGGACCCCCCCAGCTTGTAAATCTGGAAATTTCCATGTTTGCCAGCAGTAATTTGCATCTAAACCAGTCCTAGGCAAAAGCAACAGCAGCGAACGAGCAACATCAGAGGAAGGGCAGTGCCGGGGTGAGTCTGCGAACTGCTGTTTGGTGTCAATGTGCCAGTATGTGCCAGTGTTTGCACCTGTATGCGTGTGTGTGTGTGTGCGTGTGTTTAAAGAGGCATCCACAGTGAAGCAGAGCAATTTGTATTTTTGCGATGCGTGACCTGTCACAACATGAGGCAAGCACAAAAGCCTTGGGCTGAAGTTGCAGTCCAGCCCTTTTTATCCCATTCTCACAATGCCCCTGGTCTCTAATTTCAACAAAATTATTCCATGATGCCTATAAATCGTACATGTAATAGCCTTGTGGTGAAGGCGAGGTGTTTTCAGTGATGGCTGGAGGCACAGAGGGAACCAAGTCTCTGTGCCCCCTAGCTTTTATTATTTACATCCTGCTGTGGCTTTTTTCCTTGGATCGGCTCATGCGATGTGTTTACCAGTGACTGATATCCACCTGAACACAAACACCGTGTTGCACGATACAGTAGATTCTGGCTCTACAAGTCGATGAGACTTATCGAAAAGCACAGTCGTTTAATACGTATAATAGAAATGGTTTGAAAGAGCCAGAAGTTCTCAAGAACCTTAAGAGGACGTATGAATATGTCAGCAACAGGTCAACAAGCCAACTGCGACACTTCATATGCATGCGTTACTATATGTTTATATTCAATGTGCAGCCATTCTCCACATGATTCTATGCACTTCCAATGTCACACATGACTTAAATATATATTGTCTACAAGACTTGCACCACCACACTAACCAAAACTCTTACTGTATTACATTTAGGACCTCACTGTATCTGATTTTAGTCATGTTATTTGTGGTTTTGTTGTTGTTTGTTTGTTTGTCCCTCAGTATTTTTGTTTCTTGACTCAATTTTTAGTTTAGTAATTAAAAACTAATTATGAAATCATTAACTCTACCTATGCATGTTACATACTAAGCCAGCTGTTTGGGCTGCAGTTAACCATATGTCTAATATTGGGCACATTTTAATATTTGTGCATATATGCAGTTTGTTGTTGTGTCTATTACCTATAGCCAATCAAATCCTTTGATCAAACCTGTATTTGCATACTTTAGTAAACAGCACCTGTCAGTGACTGGCTGAGGCTGACACTTACATCCAGACATTACACACAACAGTCAAACACAAAGGATAAAGCCCCTGACTTTGAACCACGGCAGACATTAGCTTTCTAGCTAATGGCTCCTTTTCATCTAAAAGCCTGGACGCGTGTCTTTTGTTGTTGTCACCCCGGCTTGGTCACTGAGCTGTGAAACAAACAAGCTCCAGGGAAAAAAAAAAAAAAGGTGCACCAGTTGGAGTGTAACCTATAAGACACTTTTTCCTTTTATTCACTGCATATCAACAGTATATTTGAAAACTCTTGGACAGCTGATTGCCATGACAACACGTGCTAACCCTTGCTCTGTTCTATTCCATGCATTCTTCTCTCTCTCTCATCGTGTGCTCTGAGCGAACCCGGCAATGGGTCAACACATTTCATACTGGAGGGAAGCTATTCCTGCGAGTCTCTCTCTCTCTCTCTCTCCCTCTCTCTTTGTTTTAGTAGAGGCTAATTGGGCCTCTCATTAACAGTATAGCAACCTTCAGCTGTTAATGATGTGGAACTTTTTGATTTGGCTACAGGCTGAACAGAATGGCGGGGAAGTTTGTTTGCGACGTCGGGATCAAATTAAGGAGCTGCGGACGTAGTGCTGGGGGTGGTGGGGGTGGCGTTACCCTCCTCGTTTTGTTGTGTTTGCTGTTTGCTGCCATTAAATCATCCCCAAAGGAGTTTCACCGAGATGCATTATGCAGGTTGCCCTTTAACAGAGACACTTTTCAATTCTGTACAACCTACACCAGTCAAACGAAGGTTAAATTAGTTAAAACAGAACTGAGCACTGCCTGCTCTTGTCAGCGCGTGTGAAGGGAAAAGTGCAAACGACGTGAGCAATTTGTTCTCGTGTTAAATGGTCTGCGGATATTTTATACATTCTCTTCCTGTCAGCAGAGCCAGAAGAACTTCATGGTCTTCTCTGTGTTGAGTAAACTAATGTATGGCTAAAGCTCGTAGAAGCTCGAGCTCGAAGAAGATGATGAAGAAGCTCAGATCATCAAAGTAAAGTGGGTTAAAGTTATCCTTTAACCTCTGAAGGCCTCTTTCTAGTTACATTGAGTCTTAACTCTCCAGCTGTCCTGCATCACCTTGATCACCTGTAACAGCTCCAGCTGTCTTGTATTTGCCACAGTGTACCTGCCTTTGCCGCAGCAGCTATTTTGACTTGTCACAGTGAAAAGAGCATCAATGTAACCAATAACATCGACGTCCCTGTAAGTCACGATGGTGTGATGCTGAGTCAGTCTGATATTCACTCTTCTACCTGCTTCATGCCAGTAACCCAGCCATGTTTTCAGAGTCCTCCATCTCATTGGGCATGTCAGTCACCCAGCCTATTCCAGCTCAATGGCAGCCAACCTGCTTCTCTATTCAGTAACACCTCAGCTCACCTTATTCTGCCTGAGCACAGCTCTCAGACTGTGAATGTGGGTGTTTTCTTCATACATATTTTAAGGTGTTAAAGTAATAAAAGTGCACACAGAAAGACAAAGGTGAAAGGAAAGATTGATTTTCAAATGTGTGAAAGCGCCAAAGCTCCGTCTCCGTTTCCGTTTCACTATTCACAATCCTCGATCCAACACAACTCTTTTTACTCTCTTCTAATACTAAAACCCACAGCGGAGCCTGTTGTGTTACCCCGGCGTCCCTCTGTTTGTAGAGCTGGACTGATGGTGATGTGAAGTCTGTTAACACCCATCACGCACTTCAGTGTGAGCACCCTTCAGAAAATGACTGGCTGCCCTTCTGCCCACTTAGACTGTCAGCTGTAATGACATTTAACCATCCAGCTGAATGGGCCTGTGCGTGTCTCGGCGCAGGTGTGTACGCAGCATCAGGTTGTGGATACAGTGGCAGTATTTTCAAATATTTATCACATGTAAGTCTATTCTGACACCTGGGAACATATATTAAGTGCTTCTTGACCTTTCAGGCCAGTGGAAATGAAACCAGGAGCCTATTCATGTCCTTTTTTTCTATTGTGTGAGGCATTTTGTATCGCTCTCCTTCTATTGTTACTTGACATTTGGCCGTTTCACTCTCTAGAGGTCAGGTCAGAGTGTTCACTGGGAATGTCTGAGTGACTGAAAAGATTTTTTTTTTTTTTAATTCATTTCTATTCAGCTTTTCTTTTTTTTTTTTTCATCAAAAATTTGTTATGCAGTTAGACCAAAAATATACAGCCACTGCAGCTGCTCTCACTTCTGCTGTTTAATCCATCAGTACCTGCTGTAGCAGCTCTTGGCTCTCTCAGACCTGATTTTTTAGTGGCTGGATATGTTTAAATATGTTAAATACACACAATTTACCATCATAACTTACAGTTACCCACTCTGAAGATTTCTGAAATGTTTGACTTTATAATTTGGCAGAGGCTGCTTAAACGGCCTTTGTGAGGTTAGACCACGTTATTAGAGGAAGGAGATGTCCAGCTGAGGCCTTCTGCTCTCTGAAGGATAAGCCTCTGTGGGCCCTGTCCCTCAGCTGGGGTACAGCAATTTCTTTCACAGACACAATAGTGGGTGACGAGTTGTGTTGAAGAGGGGCTGTAGAGACAGATAGAAAGCCCTGTAAGAGTAAAGTAAAGCTCTGGATTGAAACCTAAATGCAATCAACCATACTGATATCATGTTATCCAAATTCGATGAAGAAACTATGAATGTATTTTACCGTTCAAAGCCACGACATGGTTCATTATGTTCACTACAACAGCTGTGTAGAGCATCATTTACAGTGTTCTTGTTAGGCTTCAGTGGCTCATCTTTTTCAAGGTTTCAATAAACTATGATCTTTGTTAATAATATACAAATCATATTAATAAGTAGCCCAACAATCGTAATAGTTGTCCGCCCATGCTGAACACATTTCATGAGCTCTTTGCTCACGGGAGTCGTACGCATGACGATGAAGGTTGTTGAAGTAGCTGTGGATGGACACCTGCAGAGCTCAGTAATTCTTTTATGGACACCATTAACATAATGCTGGTCATTAATATGGAAAACTCTGAGACGCATGTAACCGGCAATAAATCAAAAAGTGACCTTGCGAGGTTGAGCGTTCCTTCGACGCACTTCAGAGCACTTCACAGGCTCTGAGCTGGCTACCTGAAGCTTCTTCACCTTTTGGAGTTTTGCGCACGTCTCGTTGCACAACGTCAAAATGCTCTCATTTGGGAATTAGCTCTAAGTTGCTTCTTAACAAATATGTTTTCTCTAAGGCTTGGTTATTTGCTTTGCTTTTTAGCTGCCCTGCTAGGGAGTTACTTCAGTGTGAAACTAAAAGGTGCAACACATTCTTTCATTCGCCTGCCTGGAGCTCACATCAACTCCTGAATCAAACTAACAAACAAAGCTGGAGCTTAAACCTGTGATCTTTAGGGGCTGGTATCTGAAGCCCAAACTGTGACTCTAATCATCTGAGATAGATTTTTGACAGATGAGCAATATTTGCTACACAAATTTACACCTGCTGGTTTTAACCACAGCTTTATCATTTAACTTGTACCTTTTGTGTAAAGTTTGTGGTTCAAACTCTTTGACCTGTTCAATGTCACGGCAACAGCATGTGGGAACACATTCGATAAGAACTGATCCAGGAATCTGATCATCAGATCCATGCTGATCTTCAGCGACTTGACCCTGGGAAAAAGAGTTTAAAAGTCCACATAACCAAGGCCAACAGTTAAACAGAGGTTAGAGCTTTGGCAGAGTAACACGTCGCCAAATTCAGTGGGGGGGTTTTTTTTCTACCACTGTCATTTGCAGTTTCTCATTCCCTGTAGATTTTTAACATTTCCCCCTGACCTTTACAAAATGACCAGGAAATGGGAGGTGTACTCATTTCCCTTCTCTCATTGTTGCTTCTTCCTCCAAATTATCATTTGACCTTCACTGCTGTCCGATTTCCTCGCCCCGGCTCGCTAAGGAGGCTCGAGTGCAGTCGACACACACAGAGTTGAAAGACTGGACTCTGAGTATTTACTCCAAAAAATGTAAATAACAAAAAGACTGGGTGCTGTGGGCTAAAACCTACCAATACTAAACAAATAGTAACTTCGTGGCATTATCAAGTCACATATATAACAAACTTTGCACATTTTCACATAAAATAATCCAAATTTACTGAGTAATCTTTATTTATACAACACATTTAGAGGTGGCATGATAAAAGCGCCTGGTCAGTCTCTCATTGTGTTTTTTCCAGAAAGACAGAGATACATTTTTATCTATTTTTGGCTTTACATTAACATAAACTGATCTTTGTCCACCTGCTGGGTGTGGTTTCTCGTACCTGTAACCACTCAACTGCGACGTATAGTGCACCGTGGCTGTTGACATAGTGAGCAGCAGCAATGAAACTGACAAGGCTGTGCTGCACAGGGAAACTCGAGGAGATGGACCCTACTCCAAGCAGAGATGTGGAGCAGAGATAGGCAAAGAGTTTATTAACAATAGGCTTATGGGTGGTGAAGGCAGGCAGGGTCTAAAAAAGGTATTCAGTCCAAAACATGCAAACAAAACCAAGAGACAAAGGCCGTTTATCAGGCAACCGTCCACAAAAACCAGAAATCCAAACATGCGAGGGAAGACAAGGCAAACCGCTAGGAAAAACTCTGAAGCTAGGCACATGGACAACACAGCCAGCCAACAGAGAACAAAGGCAGTGACACAACATATATAGACTGGGGAGTGAAGGCAAACGAGACACAGGTGAAATCAGTGAACCAATTAAACACAGAAAACAAGCAAACGGAGAGACAAGAGGGAGAAACCTTTCAAAATAAAACAGGAAGTACCAAAAAGCAACAACAGAAACTCAAAACCATGACAGAAATGGCGTAACAGGCGTGATTGTCAACATCACCCAGCTCACACGATGGAGATGCACCAGTTCTGAATATGCGTACTTACATCCTCACAAAACCAGGAACAGGGGACGATGGGGTGGTCAGACTAAACCGCTGTGTTTGTCTGCCATTTGTGGTCACCATCATGCAGACACATTTAGTGTATTGCTTTTTACTCTGTATCAATAAAATAAAGATGAGTTAGTGACTCAACTCGTGACTCACAGAGGTCGTGTGTAGACTTTGCAGCTTGTTTTTTACTGACACTGGATGACTCAGATTTCAAAATGATTGGTATGACACTTTGAGTAATGCTTTACTTTACAGACATTAGAAACCTCTGACTAAGCAGACTCAGTACAGTACAGTGTGCAATGTAACGTGGGGGGAAAAGAGAAACTGATTACATTCTGCTTAACATTAGTGTTGTTAACTGCTAGAACTGGCCTTGAAATGGAATATCAGCCGTATTAGCTGTTAGCTTCATTTTGAAAAACCGTATTGTCATTTAAGATCTGTCCTGGGTGTAGCCGCCTTCCACCCAATGACTGCTGGAACTGCTGCTCACCATGACCCCGAAAGTGATAAGCAGTCATAGAACCTGAATGGATGGATGGATGGTATTGTCATCTAAAGCCATTATAACTGCTACTCATTCATACTTTTATTTGCAAAGTTGTTAGTTAGGGCAACTTTGAACATTGTGAATGAGAGTTAGAGCGCCCTGCTGTTTGGCGCTGTGAGCAGGATTTATTTCCATGAATTCTTTGATGCCCTCTGTGACGAGCCCCTACATAACCAGCATGACCGGGCACGTCTCATATTCCGGTGAGTGGGAAAGAAGCACCACCGGCATCATCCCATCCCACTGTGGATGCACACAAACACACATCCAAGCACCCACAAATGCGTGCGCGCAGTCAACATGCGCTCATCTCCCCGGCAACTGTCTCGGGCTACTCTCCCCTCTCTTGTTCTGCCTCCTATAATATATTTTCAGGCTGTTGTGTCTGCACCCACAGGAATCATGTAATAACAGCTTGTCAAGGCTTTTTGTGCCGGGAAATATTTGCATATTCAAATGTGCTGAGGAGTGAAGCTTCCCATGGCTGATTCTCTAATGTGCATATTCACATGGTGGGTTTGTGTTCACGTTCTGCACAGCTAATGGACGCATCAGGCTAATTGTTTTCAAGCCTTTTCCCCCGATTTTCACTGGAAAATAAAGCGGAGAGAGAGCTTGACAGAATTTGTGCTCCTCACCTGCATATTTATGCTTGTGTTTGTGCACGTCTGAATTCCCTCATACCCATGCACAAATACATTTCTGATTTACAGCCCGTTTACTCCCTGCCAAGAGACACTATCAGCCTACAAATAAAAGATAATGGAGGCCAAGTAAACACTGGGTGCACTGAGACCGTTCCAACTCTGCAGCTTTATCACATCCACACACACAGATGTAGAGATTTCCTTCAAGGGCTTCTCGAATCACACCAAAAAAACACATTTTACCACTTAGCCTCAGAGTTTTTTCAGTCATGCAAATACTGTACTTTCAGTTTTATTTGTCGTTTATGGTTTTCTGATAACCCTCCCAGAGACTTCTGCCACTTCCCCATCACAATGGAAATAAGTGGAGTTTTGTTTGTTACGATCAGATGATTTAAAATGGCATTTAAAACTGAGCAGCAATGTTTTCTCCGTCCGGAGACAATGTTCCATTTACTCAGAATAATCTACAAACCTCGCTCAGCAGCTTTTTCACTATAAATAGGACATCGTTTCTGGAATCACATGCTGCTGTTGAGTGTTTGAAATCTAACTTGCTTAAGCAAGAAATGAATTTCATTTACCCCCAGTGCGCTGAGGTAGATGCAGGAATCCCAGCAGCAGATACGACACAAAACAAATTACACAAAGCCAAATTGTCAGCGTGGTTAGGAAAGTTATGTCTTTCTCAGTTTGTGTGAAATGACCTTTTCACGTTCAGGGGTGAATTTAAAGAATGCTTTGCAGCTCCTGATAGCACCATGAATTACACATCACCTGCAACCACAATGCGCCCTGTCTCAAGGTCTGATATTGCGCCTGTGATAATACAGAGCCAACACACCTGCATCTGAGTGCAGCTTATTGCATATTGTTTATATTTTGTATGATATTTGAGATGAAACAATCTCCTCTGTCGATGCTGCTGTAACTCCAGCTCACATTTCTGATCATGTTGTTGGCGTGATCATGTTAGTGGAGTAATCACATTTGTGATTTTGTTTCCATTGATGGTGGTACAAGTGGGATGTGTTTTACAGACAACACCCTAGCATTAGAGATGCTAACAGCATTATGGAATTCTCACTCTACCCCAGTTTTTAACCTGTTTAAGCTGTTATCACCCCAGTTTTTAACCTGTTCAACCTGTTATCACCCCAGTTTTTAACCTGTTTTCAGGAAATTTGACGTGGTTGTAACCACTGTAGCGCCCTGAAGTGGAACACAAATTCAGGTTCAGCGACAAGATTTAAAGGTGAGGACTGCTGAGTAAATTTAAGAGAGTAAAGAAGGCGATCGGGATCAGACTGGGGAAGCCAGTGGCAGATGAGGCAAGGCTGATTCATCACGGAGCACAAGAAGAAGAAGGGAAGGAAAAATATGAGAAACAGAGAAAAGGTGAGGGAAGACTGTGCTAAGAAACAAGTTCAACATAAACAAGACATCTTTTTGCTCTCTGACTCCAATCTGAAGCTCATGTACCTGTAATGAGTAATGAGTCTTGATCATTCAGCTCTGATATAACCTGAAATTATTTAGGTTTTTCAGATGCTTGGATGAAAGTGCACAGAACGAGAGTTGCCTTTGAGCGTTCAAGAGCAAACCTGCGTTCGTTTGTGTCAACTGATGTTCTACTGACTTTTTATGTAATCATGCTGCCTCCAAAACTCACTCCACGTTCAACCTGAACACCATCAGGGGTTTTTGCATCCATGGCTCTTGTTTCGCCCTCGCTCCGTAGACCAGACAGTCAATATTCACGCAACAGGAAGAGATCAGTCATCTGGAGGAGCAGAGTGAACAAACAACTATTACTGTTGCTGTTGTGCTCTTTTTTTTTACGGTTGAAGTCGAGGTCTCTTAGTTTCACTTAAGGGAAATCTTAATGTTGCATTACATAATCAGATAACATGCCATTCTAAATGTAGCAATAGTTTTAGGGCATTACTTTTCTGATTTCACCATGACCATACCTCCATCTGCAAATCCAGGTTCATGTGGTACTGTAATGGTTCTCTAAAGATTATACGGTTGAATCAGAGCATGTTCCTGCAGCCAGATTCAAAAACTTGGTCCAAAGGTTGAAACCAGAAAGGTGGAGGCTGTAGCAGCATTCCGGCGTCTACATACTTTTGGCCTTGTATTGTATTGAAGCTGGGTGAAACCGAGTGGGGGAAGGCTGAACCATTATATGAGGAGCCCAGCGTGTCAGCGTAACCCCGGTGGGCCGGTTGGCTTCAGAGCATTAGTTATGGTCTGTCAGGTCTTTGGAAGCTGCTTTGAATGGACTCAATGAGAAAACACATAAACACTTATATTGCTTAAGGCTGAAATATGGCGAGCAGTGAGCTTTTCATAAACCCAATTGCTCTCCTAGTGTTGAGTCATCACACACATTAATGACCATTTCAATACCTTCATTAGCACACGCGTGCACACACACACAAACACACACACACAAACACACACGTAATGACACTGTGTGCAATAGCAGCAGTTCTAATATTTCCACCCTAATTGTAATGGGCGATGTGACTCGTGGCTGTTTAGAGCTATTGACTGGAGCTAAAGACACACTGTTTGTTTAAGTCATCATTAACCCAACCTTCAATAAGGGTCAGAGGCAGCAAGTGTAACACTGATTAGTGTGCGTGTGTGTGTGTGTGTGTGTGTGTAGAATGCACTTTGAGCCAGAGTATAAAAGAGAGCAACATGAGTGTGTTTCCGTGTGTGAAAAGCCCTAAAGCATGTAGGTTAGTCTGCAATTCAGATACATCTTAAATCACTTTCATGTCAAACAAGTGTTTTCAGATCAAAAGTTTCTTATTCACACAGAGACACAAAACCTGCAGCTTAACACTCTGAACTGCCTCCTCAGTCCTCAAAGATTGACAAAGGTGACAGGCCTGACCAGAAACCTTAGCTTGTCAACCCTCAAATGTAAAATGCCCAACTCTTTACTAACTGATTTTTGTTGTTAAAACAGACAAATATCTTTATGTTTACGGGAGAAATGCACAAAATCAAAAGAGACGCTTGAAATCCACAGCAGCCTGTGAATTGTGCGTCTGTCCAATGAGCGCCGGACGGGTCGATGTCGATGTCCTGAGCGAAGGAGAGAAACGTCAGTCATCCGCGGCACAGCCTGCTAATGTTAAGGATAGGGCCATTACATGCATGCGACATACGTGTACTGTATTAAAATGGGATGATGTCAAGTTGGATATGATGGATGGGATGCAGTGTATTGGATTACATGTATGGGCAACTGTAGAACTAATCAATACTTAAGTGGTTTTACATGGAAGACCTTGACCTGGATTGATCCGCTGACATTTTTATCAGGTTTCACTCACAACGCATTAATGTTTCATCATTATTAAAAATCTGGAGGCGCTGCGCACATATCAGAATTTTATTGAGTAAAAATGGTCAAAGTGCCTCCAATGCTATCAGTTTGAAAGATCACCAAATAATTAAAATATCTAATTAATGCCTGCTTTCAGTTGGACAAGCAGCCGACTAATTGGTGTCGATGCTGACAGAGCTCAATATAGGGACATCTTCCTATAGCTTTCGGGCTGCCTAGCTACGTCAATGAAAAATAGATCTGTGCAGCTTTACAGGTTGCTATAAATTGACTCAAAACAACCATTTAACCACCATTTGTGTTAGATGGAAGTGAAACACTTTGAAATGACTGCACTCAGCAACCAAAACCACAGTTTCTATGTCAACTAAAATGGTTTTGGCGGGGTTTTCTCTTTGAGTTTGGTACAGTGTAAAGCTGATCACCCCTGTAAACCACTGTTGTGCTTTAGACACTACAGTTTCCTGTTCCAAACCTGAAGTGTAATGTTCACCGTAGCTTCACCTTGCCCTCAGCAGAGTGCGCAACACAATTTGCAGCTCTTTGATTGGACGGTTCACACAAAAATGTTCCTCAGAGGTCTGAGTTTACCTCCCTCTTTCACTTTTCCTGTAACAGTTTCATACCTCTGATTTTTTTTTTTTTTTTTTGTCAAAGATCCACATATTTTTCTTACACAGTTGATGTTCGGTTCATGTTTGCGCGCTGATGATTCAACTCAGACAAGGAACATGTTCATCTGAAACCTTGAGAGCGCAGCGACTGCCAGTCACCTATCCGTGTCTTTGTAGAAAACCAATGGGACTTTTACTCCTGGAACCCCGGACGCCTGAAATAACCCCGGCTGCTTTGCCACCACAGAGTAAGTTACATCATCTAAAAGCTTCCTGCTGTGTCCTCGCTCTGGCTGGGCTGTTTTCTGCCCCATGAACTCCACCACCCTGATCTTTCTTTGAGCCTCTCTGCTCCCTCCATCATTATTCTTCTCCCTCTCCATGTCCCAGTTCTCTCTCCATTGCTCCGCTCGCTTTTCCCTCCAACTCCCCCCTCCTCCCTCCCTCCCTCCCTCTCTCTGTCGCCTCAGGAAGAATTCAGCACCAACTGACAGTCTGATTTAGTTCCAATACCAACCTCCCATCTCTCTTTCTCTCCCTCTGTCTCTCCCTCTCTATTTCTCTCTGGAGAGAGGGTGTCGCACATAAATCTCCTCTGTAGCCATCTATTACCTTCTACATTCGAGCCATGACCTAATTCCTCCCTGTCTCCAATGTGTCAGTAGGTCCAGGATATAGTGGTGCCAATGTAGACTGTCTCCCTCTCTCTAATCCAGACTAAGTCTCCTCTGTGTTTTATGGATGATAATTTTATTAAGACTATCTCATATTACTTCACACCAATAATGCAATGTGACAAATTGCCCATGTATAGTTTATTTCCCTAATCGCCTCTTTTTCGTCTCTGGAGGAGCAGTGTGTGATCTAAAGTGATGACACTATATAACTCTCTCACTCTTATTGAAAATTATTGCATCACTGTAGTTTAGCGGCGTGAAACTTCAGCCGTTTTTAAGAGGACATTATCGTTCCTCCCGAGATCACGATTTAGTTTGCGTCTCATTCCCAAACCTTACCGCCCTCCTTTGGCTCTGAAGTCAAATTTACCTCTGCTGTTAATCACTGATACTGAAACTATTTCAATCCCAGAATCACCAGCACAGTAGGGACTGTGTGTTGTTACAACCTCTGATTCCCCAGAAACAGCCCCTGAAACAGTAAATACTGGGAGCCCTGAAGGCCCAGAGCTGCATATGGGCCTTTTCTCACCTACCTGCGCCCCCCCGCCTGCGTGGAGGCGCTGATGACTTCTCATGTGATGACGTTTATTGCACTTCCGAGACGGCGCATGCAATTCTGGTTAATTAGACAATTAATTTTAATTAACAAGTCACCATTAGTTAATCAGGAAAGCGTGATGGCTCAGTGGTTCATACTGTTGCATCACAGAATAAAGGCAAACTCCTTTCTTTCTACTTTTTTGCCTGTGAAGTCAGCCAATTTTACAAATGAGGACAAAAACAAAATGAAAAATGAATAATCGTATGCATTAAAACTCAGAGCTGACTACTGGGGGACATGAAGCAAATCAAAAAATAAAGTAAAAAAGGTGAAATTTAAGTTGAATTTATTGTAAGAATTTAGAGAGCCATAAGGAACTTTGTGTGTCTTTATATAGTTTTGAGAGAAAAGGCAGTAAAGTAAGTTGGGATTTAGAAAATTTGAAATATAAGCAAAAAGAATTTGCAAGTATTGAAATGAATTATTCTTTGGTTGGACACATACAATTATCATCAGACTGTAAAGGCAGCATTAGACTTGCCCACGTGTTTTGCAATGAAGGATGTACTAAGATACAGGATGTTAACTATATGAGGTAAGTATAGTGACAATCTCCACTGGTTGCCTGGCAACCTCACAGTGGCAAGACTACAGGATGTTTCCCTGCCAAGATACAGTCAGACACCTAACACACATAAAGGTGGGAGGTAGGAGCGACCCTGCTCATCCTCTCACAGGTTTCAGATGGGTAATTATTTTTAAAGTGTCCTTCAAAAGGATTCCATCACAGGCAGAAGCCAGAGGGGACCGAAAAGAAATGAAATGATCCGTCTCAGGCTGCACTCACAATGTGCCGGTACGTGGTAGATAGCAAACCGGACTTTCATTGTGGTCAGCAATAAAAGGTTGGCCTGGAGCTGCTTTGAAACGTGTGGGCCAATGAATACGATTGAATGGATCAAGTTGAACGTTTTGAGCCGTCACACACAAACCAGATGTTTAAAGGGTGACAAATACAAAAATGCTCCACTAAAAGTTCTGCATTCCAAATTTTATTTCAATAAAAGTACAGAAGTATCGTCAGCATACTGCACCTAAGATATAAAATAATAAAAGCAGTGGAGAATGACCCAGTTCTGTGTTATGCTGCCTGCATTATAACATTGGATTATTACCTTATTTTGCATTAATGTGTAATGTGTATTTTTAATGCCATTGTTATCCAAGTAGATATTTTTAAAATAGAGTGGATATAAAAATGTATCATACTAAATAGGACAATAATTTAATTTCTATTTTATTTACATAATTTTTTATTATTATTATATATTTATGTGCAAAATTGTGCTCTGCAGAATAAATGGCTGTCAAATTAATGTAGAACAGATTCATGCACATTATTTGCCTCTGAAATGTACCTAAGGAGAAGCATAGAGGAGCACGACATGGAAAAAAAATCATACATCATACCAACTAATACCAAGTAATACTGTAAAACAGTTTTTTGCAATTTCGTCAAAATCATGCATTGATGGATCACCAGTAAATTTACTGTATGTTTGTTTCCCACCTGGTATGATAAGGTGTATTACATCTTTTTTAAATTGTCTACTGTACTAAGGGTTTTTTTGTTTTAATGAAAATTGTTACGTCTGTGTGACACTGAGAGGCAGGGACACTGAGAAGCAGGAACTCAAATGCAGACACTGAACAAAGGGCTGACAGTTCAACGAGGCCTATTTTACTAACGAAACAAAAGGCTTACTGGGGGAAGCAGGAAACACTGGAAAACACTGATCAGTCCAAAGAGACACAAGGTACACAAAGTAACGATCCGACACAGACAAAGGGAGTTGCAAACAATTTATGGACTCGAGGGAGAGGAGGTGAAAGAGACACAGGTGAAACCAATCAACAAATGTAACGCAGGAGGCAACAGGAAATGGGCACACAGAGAGACGGGAGGGAAAACTCTACAAAATAAAACAGGAAATGATCAAAAGCAGAGCTCAAAACCCAAACCAGGACAGAAAATGATGGTATTTACAGTAAACTGCAACAAAACGCTGTTCTCAGAACAGTGTCAATATTCCTGTTGGGTTTAATCTTTATTTCTCAGGATGTGTGGAGGCATGTCATGGTCAGTGTCAGCTTGACATGAACGCTTTGTTTACAGTAGATGAAGCAGAAGCAGCAGAATGTCAGTGAAATGTAACCGTGTGTATAATTGATGTGACATTTCAGCTTTTTCCTCAAACAGCTGATATTTCCCTTTACGTGCCTTTATGCTTAAACCTGAAAGACGCATTGAGGTGCGGGAAAACTTGCCACCGTCGTGACTTCTGTGGCGTGAGTTACAGGTAAAGGCAACATCAGTGTTGACGGGTGATATTTCAGTCTGTGATAGGGGGACAGAAGGTATTTCTGGACTTTGTAGAAAGGTTTAGAGGTGGTTTGAAGGTTGGCGGATTAGGGGGGGGGGGATAGGTTGAGAGGGACAGAGGGAGCGGTGGACGGGAAAAATGAAGGTGGAGGGAGAGGGAAATGATTTAGTTTGGGTGAGACAAGCAGACGGAACAGAGGGGAGCAGAGAGAGGAGGATTTGAGGGAGAATCAACTCAGCATGGAGCTTAATGAAGGAGAGGGCAAAAAAGATGATTTTTAACATTTGGTCTTTCTTTATTCCTGCATGTGTGTGTGTGTGTGTGAGAGAGAGAGTGTGTGTATGCTCTTCTGCTATCTTTGTGAGGACCAGTCTGAGTTTTATATCTCGACAGTAACGCACACCAGTTCTAATTATACTGGTGAAAACAGGTGAAGAAATGCCTCCTGCAGCATTTTCAGTCTCAGCCTGCAGGTAAGCAGCATCAGGCTCAGGTCTGAGCAGCCCTGCTGCTCTGCTCTCAAGCAGTCTCTACTGCATTCCTCTCCTCATCATCTCTTCTTTGTCTTTCCCCTCCTCTCTCACAGCTCTTGTCACCTCCTGACCTTTTCCTCTCCACTTTTTTCCTTGTTTCTGCTCTCCTTTCCTCTTTTCTCTTCGCTTCCTCCCCTTGTTTCCTCTCACATCGATTCCTTTCCCTATTTAATGTTTTCTATCATCTCATCCTCTCGTCTTCTCATTCAAATTTCAGGTTTCCTCTCCACGTTCACGAGCAAATCTCTTTAACTCTCAAGTCCCAAGCAAGCCCCTAGTAACTGTGGTGAGAATGGAGCGAGTTGGCGCGGGTAAAGTAAGACACTCAAGTCATAAAGTCCTGTTCCCACATTTGAATCAGCGACAGTGGTCACAAAAAAGCTGAGTTTCAGACATTAGACCTCACATCACACCTGTCTCCATGTAGTGAGGAGCATGTACCTGTGTTAGCTAGAGACATGTCTGCATAGTTTAACTGGTTATGTGGCCCCTAATCTGTCCCCTGTTATATTTACGATATGATGTTTCATATATATGTTTCAATTCCAAACCAAGTCTAACTTAACTGAGCTTAAACTTCATGTTAGCTCTCCAGCTATGAAAGCTATGAAAGTCACAAACACCGAGTCAAAGTCAGGTAACCTTGTTACTTTGCCCTTGTTTCCTCTCACTTCTCAACCCCTTCCTTCCCTTCCCTCCTTACCTTGACGTCCTCGCTTCCTCCCCTCCCTTCTCCCCTCCCTTCTCCTCTACTTACCTTTTCCCATGAGCTCTGTCTTCTTCTGTCCTCCCTTTGTCTCCTTTTTTCTCTCCCCTCTCTCCTTTTTCTGCTCCTGCTTCCTCTCCTCCCCCCAGCAGGATTATTGATGGCCCCCTATTCTCTGTGGCCAGGCAGACAGGAAACAGAGACCCCTGCAAAGAATGAAACAGCATCACAACCCCTCAGGCAGGTGACCAGGTGAGTGACTCTGTGTGTGTGTGTGTGTGTGTGTGTGTGTGTGTGATGAGATTTGTGCCCAGTTTGGAGTTATGGTGGTTGCGCTGACAGAGGCAAAAAGGTAAAAGGAAAAAAAAGAGGAAAAGGAGGAAAAGAATTCATTTTCTCCAGTAGGATGAGAGATGTGTATGTGTGTGTGTGTGTGTGTGTGTGTGTGTGTGTGTAGAGTAACAGTGGACTCCAGCTACCTCCAGCCCCACAGGCCTCTCAGAATAAATGGATTTTCTTTTTCTATTCTAGGACGCACTGGACCTTATTTCCTTCTCATTCTCTTCTCTATTTCAATCTCTGTCTCCATCTCTGTTCTCCCCGAGCTACAAGAACATGCTCACAGATGTTTTAACCCAAAGCTCTATTATCTCATAGAGTACCATTAATAGACTTTAATTTAATTTAATAATACTTTATTAGAGTAGTAGTAGTAGTAGTAGTACAAAAAGAAGCTGAAACCATCAAATCAGGGCGAAACTGGAAACTTCAGTAATTACCTTTACTTTCTGGGCCCTTGTAGTCTGCCGCTCCCGGTTCCTGTGTAGGTTCAAGGCTCTAGGCAGGGGTGGGTGGAGACATTGGAATCGGGCAAATCAAAGAGCCTGGAAATGTAGCTGGACCGAGGGACGGGCAGAGACACAGACATAGATTGTTACATCAAGTTACGCCAAAACGGCCTAGAACAGACTGACACGGTTAATCTGGTTCCTCTGGTTTTCAGGTTTGGGGTGATTGTGGCTCAGGGCTAGAGCAGGTTCTTCTACCCATCAGAAGATTGGCGGTTTGATTCCCAGCTCCTCCAGGCTGTATGCCAAAGTGTCCTTGAGCAAGACGCTGAACCTAACATTGCTCCCCATGGCTGCCTCATGTCACATGTGTGAATGAATTAGTTTCCTCACTTTCCTTTCATGTGAATGGGCGAATGCTGACCTGTAGTATAGAAGCACTACACTAGTCTCCTGAGTGGTCAGTAGAATCCATCTACCATTACCATTAATGATGAACTTCTGCTGCCTCAGCGGCCTCCTTAATGGCCCTTTGCATTCTACGTCCTGTGATGCCCAGCATGTTGTAGGCCCTACAGAGGGACTGGCCTGCAAACCCTCTGCATCCGACCTCAATGGGCTCACACCTTGCTCGCCACCCATTGCTCCAGCATTGCTCCACCAGCTCAGTGCACTGTAACTTAAAAAAAAAAAAAATATTTCCATGGCGTGCATGAAAAAGAAGATTCCTATTGTTACAATCTTTCACATAAACAACTAATAACATGTAAACAAATCAACAATAAACAAGACCTTTAATTCTCAAATATGAAAAGCATAATTGGTTGTTATATGTTTTTGGAAAAGCCTATGCATCATTTCCTCTAAAAAAAAACAAAAAAACAAAACTTCAATACACCAAAAAGTGTATTGAAGTCCACAAGTTTTCTTATATCCTCCAGCTTACATAAGACAAATAAGATTAGCTTTGCTGTCTTTTATGTTCTTTACTGCTTTCTGCCTTTAATCTTGTAGGAGTGACACATTTTATAATTAGCTCTTTAATTTCATTCGTTTAAGAAAGTTTGATATCACAGCTTTTCAGTAAATAGCACTCCCTCTGTTTAAATAGCGGCCCTGAATTGAAAGTCTTATTGCTAACACGAAACTTCTGAGAGGATTTTTATGTCAGCTTTGTCATTTAGCATTCGCACTGTTTCTTTCACACTGGTGAAAATCCTGCCCTTGAATCTTTACTTTTCAGACTCCGCTGTGGGCGTGCATGGACTCGTCCATCTGCTCTGGCTCTCGGCAGCTCTCAAGCCTGGAATCAAATCTACAGACAGAAAGAGAAACAGAGACTCTTGACATTGTCCAGAGAGGGTCCATCTCCAAGCGATCTCCATGGTGATAACTGCATTATGTCACATCTTACAGTGGGAAGGAAAGCAGTGAATGGAGGAGGGAGGCAGAGGGACAACATGTACATTTAGACATGGTATACAAGGAAAAGTAAAAAAAAAAAAAAAAAAAAAAAGCCTAAATAGCTAAATGTGAATGTTTAATATGTAAATGATATTTAAACTGCACTTCAGTAAATGAAATGCAGCAGTGATTGATGGTGTTGTACACATCTGAAGCATAGTTCTGGTCATCAACCCAGAGGATGCTGGGCCATACAACATATCTTATAATCCATTAACTACTGTTAGACATCAGCATGCACCCATTGATGTTTTTATTAGATGTCGTTAGATATTGTTCTTAAGCTACACTTGTGTGTCAGATGTAATCAGTATAAACATTAGACTGAAATATTTCTTCCAGTTAGTGTAAAGTCACATACCGTTACAGGATGGGCCAAGAAACAGCTAGATGGTAAACATTACATTAGTTGATTTCATTACGAGTTTTAACTTGAGGTTTAAATAAAGATGGAAATTGAATTTTCAGAATTAATTCCTATTTTTCAACGTTATCAAATGTAATGTTGGCTAAGAAACAGCTAGCGGGATATTACATACGCAGTCTTCCCCTGAGATATGTCCTGATGTTTGCATTTTCAGCATCCACTGTCTTCTCAGCTGCTGAGCAAGTGGGAAGTGATGAAATGATAACGATCGTTGTCAGATTAACCAAAGCCCCTTCCACACTGAACATAAAACCCTCTAAGACCTGGCTTTTGACTTTAATGTGGATAAGATCAGCATTCAAACCTGCACCCAATGACTCTGCAGCAGCTGCAGGTGCCTACTCATCGGCAGTGATGTAAGCATAACACCCAGGGAGATGTGCAAATTTTCGCCTGTTATGCAGCACGTCGCCACACTTAGCACGATCATGATGTCGGACGTGACACACCAGAAAAAAACAGAGAAGCTAACAGACCTACCTGTGTGGCGGGAGTCACCTGTTTCTAGGCGGTTTACACATGGTGAAAACCCCAGGTACCAGGCTAATTTTGGAGTAGAGAGGGTATTTGATTAAATGGCCTGATATCTGGAACACAGCAGCGCGACATATCCTTTTCACAACTGCATTTGAGCTTCCTACCTCAAGTGCTTGTGAATACAGTCACACACCATTATAATCTGGACTGGCCACTGTTTCACTACCGTCTATAACTTTGTTGCAATCTGAAGCTTTGTCTGCAATCTTGAAGCTGTCATGGTTTCAGTTTGAGCTCTGTTTTGTTTTGTAGAGCTGTTCCTCCTGCGTGCCTGTTTCCTGTTTGCTTCTATATCTCGTTTGTTGATTGGTTTCACCTGTGCCTCTCCCTTGAGTCAATATATTGTTTGCAACTCCCTTTGTCTGTGTCAGATCGCTTATGTTTTCACGAATTATCCATTTTCCCAGTGTTTCTTTGGATTTCTGGACTGTTTTCCACTGGCCACAATCCCCACTAAGCTTGGTGGGGTTTTTTTTTTGTAAAATAAACCTTTATGAATTACTATCCAGGTCCAGTGTCTGCATTTGGGTCCTACCCCTACTGTTCCCTGCTCCCAGTGTGGCTCAAACTTAACAGCATCCAGTTTAAGTGTGTTATATATGTTATAATTTCCTCTATTTCTAAAAACCCCATCGAAATTAAGGATTTTTAACAAATCTGCATCCGTTCAGTTGCATTTCATCACTGACTTTTATGCTGCACTTTGTCTAAAACTGCATTACATCCAGTCAGATCGCACAGTAGCTTATACTTTGGCCGCGTGTCTCTCTATCTTACAGTCCACGCTGCTGTTTGGGAGCTGACACGTTCCCCGGTTTGTCAAAGAGCAAACAGTCTAAATTGAAGAAAATGAATTTCAATACGAGCACAACAAGGCAGGCAATTCCAACATACTCACTCTAAACAAGTGTAGGACCATCTGAATCTCAGTCTTAGTGTGACATCTGATTAATTCCGCCCTCTCTGGTTGAAGCTCTGCTGCTTTCTGAAATCATCCGGTTCTCCGCGGCGCACGGTTTCACAGGTTTCACAAACAATCATGTTCAGTTTGATTGTTTGCTTTAAACCTGCCAGGAGTAGCAGATGGGTAGGGATAACCGATTTCAAGATAGACTTCTTGAACAATCCTGTTGCCTTGGGAAAATTCAGTCAATCCCAGAAAAGTGTCTGAGAGAATATTTTCCACATGCAGTGCATGAGGATAAAGTGAGTGTCTCAGCGGTGTAAGTCCCACCAGTGCAGCTGGAGATGTTAAATCATCAGTCCACATTCAAGACGAGTGCAGAGAGACTGTTGGATGTAATTTATGGTGAGGGGTTGCATTCTCTTAACCTCGTAGAAGAAGGCGAAAACTAAGGAGCTGAAGCAAAACATGATTGTTCATCGAAAGTGTTTGGTGAGTTTTGCTTTAATGAGACAATCAGTGAGAAAATAAAATGTGAAAATGCATCTGGTCTCAGTCACACTTCACCTGCTTGTCTTTGCTCGCCCATCGACGTTGTTCTCCCTCGAAGACCTGTGCCCGCAAATTTCAGCGAGAATGAAATGAGATGGATAAATGTTAACGGACTGACAGAAAGGTTTAAGCAAGCAGAACACATTAAAATGCAACACCACCACAACATGCGGGCCAACCAGGCATAGAGGAGTCAGGACAGCATCCTGTTTGCTAGTCAGGACATGTTAATGAGGACACCAGAGATAGTGATTCATGGAGTCTTTATATATGGACTTATATAACCATATATATGATCCATGAGAAGATGTAACACTACCTTACTGTGTAGGTGTTGGACATAACTTACAACCTAACGAGGCCTGTATCCTACTGTGATATATTGGAAATATAGCGATTAACCAGTTTTCAAGTACGGAGCATTTCAAACTAACCAGAGTAGCACAAAGTCATGACTTTTGTATTCCAACTCCGAGGTTTCAGCAAAAGTTCGACCCCACAAGGAGCTCTTACATTACTGTCAAGCTGTTCCTAGATGAGGCATGGCCTGCTAACAAGCATGCACAAGAAGTAACACTGTGTGACCACCACTGGGATCAGTTACAGCCATGATCTGATCACTTGTACTAATGCGTGTGTGAAATTGCACTGTACTTCATCACACATCAACGCTATGGACCTCAAACTTCAGCAGAGAGCACACGGGTCAAACCCAGACCCCAGTTTTCCTCCTAAACTGAGGCACTGACTTCTGTCTTTGAAACTGAGCTAACAACAGAAACAATGATGAACTCACGTCTCAGCTGGGCACTCGCAACTGGCAGGAACAATCCGCTCAGGGTGGGCTGGAGCTCAGCTACCACACACAGCTGAATCAAACTGCAAAGCAGTTTTTTGCGTATTACCTCTTAGTTGTGACAGGCTCATTAGTTCATGTGACTTTGGCTGTTGTGGCCTCTGCTGCTCTGATTTGTTGAAGGACTACCCAGATTTTACAATAAGCATTTCTGTCTGCGCCTGTTCATAACACAGTGTCCACTAAATGATTGGTGTCTGGTATTTTAGCACGAAACTGTTCGTCTTCTGGCGTCAGGCTTATTTGATGTGATGTTTGATGGTGAAAGAATGATTTATGTTGATTTCATTCTCCGGGAGAACTTGTCCAACGAGAGGGGAAGGAGCCAGGTAGTTCCCTCTTTCTGCCTGATCAATCGTGTTTCTGCAGATTAATTGGATGGAAAGTGTTGTAATTGCTGCCCTGTAGACAAAAGAAAAGGCAGGTCACAGCGCTCTGGCTCCACTCTGTGTGAACACTCCACCGTGAGTGATTTTACGGGTTCGTTGTGTATGTGTATTCCGGTACGTGAAGGAGACTAGACCGGCCTCCTTCATAAATGTGGTGCAGCAGGCTGTTTCTGTAAAACAGCTTGATCAATATTCCCTGGAGAAATAAAAAGCTAAAAAAAAAAAAAACCAAAACACACACACACTCTTTTCATCCTCGGGGAGTGGACAGGTGATCATCGCCTGCTGCCATTTTTCACCCACCTACAAACCAGACGCTCCTTGGGCCTCATGACACACGTTTTTTTCCGTAGAGTCAATTTTCTTTCTCTGAGGAGAAATTAATCACGTCTTAGTGCGTGTGCGCGCACTGTATGCTTGTGTGTGTGTGTGTGTGTGTGCGTTGGATGAGTTAATATTCAGGTTGTGGAACGAATGCTAATTTAATCAATATGCTGTAAATCCGACTGGTTGCTTACTCATGCTGGTCTGAGAGTCCCAGCAGGAGGAAACACACAGAGGCTGTGTGTTCACCAGCACGCACACACACACGCGCGCGCGCGCACACACAGTTCAACCCCTACCAGATCTAAATATAGGTTTTCCCATCTTCTATATCTGTTGTCTCTCTGGTTCAGAGTGTCGCTGCGTGTGTGAAGATCTGTTTCCTGGCAGCAATTCCCCTCCATCACCTCAGACTCAGACAGACTAAAGCCTCATTCAGACAGGATTTATTTCTCCTGGGGAGGTTCTGATTTAATATTGCATGCGCTGATCAGTGATTTTAATCCTGTCCGGTGCACGTGTGTGTGTGTGTGTGTGTGTGTGGGAGTTTTTTTTGCCTTGTTCCAGTACTGATTAGTCCAAAATATGTAAAATATATTTTGCTGCGTCCCCAAAAAAATGAAAGATCGAACAGTGATTTTGCTTGTTTCAGTCCACTAAAAATCACAAATTGGTGATTATTTTGTTTATTTTCGATTTTTGTATTAAGGCTACCAATGGTAGCAGGGAACAGTGCAGAAAAAAAATCATCCATCAGTGTAAATTTGGCAGATTTATAAAACTGTATTATTTATTATTTTCCCTACATGCAGAGGTGCATATCCTGTCAATGAGTTTCATCACTTTCACAGCAGAAGAGGTAGAACGCCTTGCAAACCTATTGTCTCCTTGTTAACACTGTAATTCGGTTCCATTTATGAACCCAGACAGTGGAAGAAGACCTCTGCCACTCAATAAAAATATAATATTGTTACTATAATTTGGTTCTCTGCTTGATGGAAATGTGTATCTTTTGCGGCGTCTTGAGGAAATTCTGTTCAAATTGATGATGGAACCCCGATTAGTGTTTTTTATAAGTCCTTATCGCTGATGGAACAACTTCAATACAAATGTTATACAGGACGGAACAGAGATCACAGTATACTACATAATTTCACATTTTCATTTTGATTCAACATGTTAACGAAAGGCAAAATAACCTCTGGGCGTCTCAATTACTGATTTGCAAAATTAATTCATAGCAACGGGGGATCAACTGAGTCCATTCACCCTCTGCCAATTGTATAAATGTAGGTCGAGACAGACTCTACACTTCCTGTCATGGAGTTGTCGCGCTGAACAATACCCGCTCCTCATAAATATGGCAAAAGGACGCACTAACCTGAACAGGGTCAGTGACCTCAGGAGTGTGCAGTGTCTGAATATCAGACACTGTTGTTAGATTCTCATTAAATTCGTATTTGTGTAAAAATGAATGTGAATGTGATGAAAAGTATCAGCGTGAAGCCGCAGTTCAGCCGTACGGTTTGTAATTAAATACTCCCAACTGCTGTTGCCCCATCCACTGTGTACACACAGACACACGCCTGGACACACGCGCACAGATGCAGGCTGTAGGGTCAGGGGTAATGGTGTCACCTCCGTCTGCTGTGTGCCTGCCTATGGGGCCATGCGAGGTGCTCAAGTGTGTGTCGGTGGAACCTGCTGTCACCTCATTACAGGACACCGCCGGCCACAACTCATGCTGACATCCAGGGGCCGTATTCACAGAGTATTTTATTTTACCACCAGGAGTTCTCCTAAATGGCACCAAAAAGTTCTCAGCAAAGAGTTTTTCCTCTTAAGAGCCATTCACAAAGCTGCTGGGAGCAACTTTTACTGAGGAATGGAGAAAACGGTCAAAGACAGGGCAATAAAAGAGCCTTGTCTAGGTTCTCACGCCTCTGCTCTCTCGAATGTATCAGAAAAGCATTTTGGAGTAGTTGAATATTAATTCCCTTTTTGATCTTGACCTCATTAGCCTATTGGGTCCGGCAGAGGGACTTAGCGGTTGCAGAGGTGTGTATTTGGATTAAAGGTTTTCAGTGGGGCCCAGTCAGATCAGGTCCATTTGGATCCAAAAGACTTCCAGTTTTGGTAAGAGTTCATTCAACTACTTCCATTGTGCATCACAGCCTAAATGACGGCTGTCCTTATTCGGAACTCTCCGGTACTCTCAACTCCCTCAAAGGTCACCACTGTCAAGACAGTTTGATGCAAATCAGCGTGTCAGCGTTCGCCAAAGTTGACCTCTCTGTGGCACCAGTGTGTGACTGTACTTCACCACCGTCAGCAGTGATCACGGTGATTCCCTTTAAATGAACAGATTTAAATAGAGTTTTGCTGTAGTGATTGCGAGCTTGACCAAACCACAAAAGCCTGGATTTATCCTGCAACACATCCTGATCCAACAACGTGAATGAGAGACATGTAGCTAGATGCTAATACCAAAACAGCTGTGGTTCTCTGGAGACCAGTATTGCTAACGCTGTAGCGCTTCTATCTATCATAATAAATCTAGTGTGGTGTACTGTGTAACCTCTGGTTTAGTGTACTGCTGTATGTACACTCATGTTCCTGCATGTGTATATGCATGACCGTAAGTGTAGGTTAGCATGTTAATGACAGCGAGGCTTGTGTTACTAGGCAGGATACACTTGGATTCCATTAGCCTTGATTAGGTCACAGAGTGAGTGTGTGTGTGTGTGCCAAATGTACATGAGTGTGACAGAGATGGTAAAAGGATTAGAGGAGCCAAGAAGTAAGTGTGTGTTGTAGCAGCAGCCAAATGAAACAGCAGACTGCTCCTTTAGCGTACAGCCGAGCACTGCTGACACCTGTGATGGTGAAATCTGGGTGGGGCACGGGAGAGGAGAGGGTGATAATTGTTGACACCTGTGGGCGAGTTTGGGTGACAACTATATCCGCAAGAGTGGCCTGACTCAAAATGAGAGCTATCTGCCCAAACCCACATTTAATCTGGTTAATATCTTTCTTATGAGGTGTTTTCTGTATTTTGTAGTGCTCAGCAAGAGGAACTGTAACCCTGACTTGTTAATAAACATTGTCAGAAAAAGAATCCTGAAAAATCCTAAAAGTGATATTAAGAACACTGGTGTGGGTCCTTGAGAGGAAAATATTGTCGTTTTTATTGCATTTGATTCATTTTACATCCACGGTTACCACAGCAGTTACTTTTGGATGTTCACATACAAACATGTGAGTTTAAAAAATAGAATTGCAGTGTGTTAGATTAGACTACCGACAGGATGTAAAACAGTTAAAACTGGCTCCACCCAGAAAACACATGAACATAATAATGAATACATAACTTTATAACATTTAGTATTTTAGCTTAAAGACTTAAAGTTGCTCTGTAGGAACAAAACAGCAAACTTCATCTACATTTTGCACACGTATTTCTAGTTTATCTTGTGTAAATAATAACCACTGAAGGGTATAAAATACTTTTATGTCTGTTTGTGTTGGCTAATGAGATTTTTAAAAAGGATAGCAGAAGGCAAATCTGTGAGGGATGGGAGCTGCTGCACTGAATGGGCTCCTTCTTAAGCAGATGAAGAGTTTGTTAACCCTACAAACAGAGTTTTCTGTTAATTATCAGCTATTTGGCAGCATAAAATGAATGCTTGTGTTTTAAATTAGTGTGTGTGTGTGAGTGTGTGTGCAAAAACTCAAATATCTAAATATTAGCTTTTCCAATTTTTCTAATTTTAGCTTTTGTCTACAGCTGCTGGTCTTTATCAGTGAATGGAACTGGCTCATTGCAGGACTTTGGTCATGTGATAAATGATGATGAATTGTAGTAAAAAAAAAAAAGTAAATAAATATAGATGAATGATAATTTGTTAAAACACACGTAAAGCACTGGTAGGGAAATCATTTGGAGGGATTTGCTGGGCAGTATGAGAAGTCAGCGACAAGGTCCCTGGGTTGCTGTTACTCCACTAAAGTGTGGGTGATGCACAGGCCGGGGTGAGTTGACAGCTGTATTGATTAAAACTGATGCGTATCTGTTTGTCAGACACAGATGGATTACTGAAAACCCAGAAGGGCTGAAAATAAATGATCTGTTTCTTCTGCCTAAAAAGTTAAAAAAAAAAGAGAGAACAATATTCATGTGATTATGGAGCTTGTGAGAAGCAATAGAACGTGAGAAATATAGCACTAAAAACAAGTGAGGCACAACAGAAGAAACCCGAGCATCTAAATCTATAAGATTTTACTGTTAGATCTCTGCCATGTAGATAGAAAACTGTAAATATGGGAAATGTGTGAAAACCTAAAGCTGTTATCACAGAGTCTTGAGACCAAAGAGGATAAAGCAATTGCTTAGAGCTTTGGAGCCACCACAGGGCTCCTGAACCACCAGATGACTAATCATGACATCCTTTGGTCACGTATAGTCATCAGTATGCTATACATTGTTCCAAAGGTGCTTAGCGGCAACAGTAGTAACAGTAGTGGTGTCTCACAGTTTGTCGCTGTGTGCTGTTTTACCATCAGAATACAAATGTGAAGCAAACCCATCTGGAACAAGAAGAAAGTGGAAACTGAAGCAGAAGACTTCAAAGATCCATAGATGCAACCTCCAGACCCTCCAGCAGGGAATACATGAATGATGTATACATGAAAGTCTCCCCTGCTTCCTCAACAACCTTAGTGGCCACCTAGAATGCTAACATGGCTCATCTCAAAGACGCTGACTCAAGCTGTTGACAATATCATCAGCTGAGGCACTCTGTCAATGAAGATACAGTCCACGTCCTGAAGAGACGTCTCTCATTGGCTAAATATGCTCCACTGAGGACTTCAGGGATGCAACAAAAGCAGGTCTGAGCTCTGACACTCTGGTCAATACTGTGAAGTATTAAGACTTGAGACCAAGGAACCTTGTCCCCTATACTGAATCATCTCAACCAGAAGAGCATCATGAAGTGAGCTCCACTGTTCTGGTCCTGAAAGACCTTGTCTCAAACATGGACTCCCCACCAGTATCTCTAATCTCCATGGGTTATTGAGCTTCTGCTGTGATAAATGCAAAAGGTGCCTCCAGAAAGTACTATCGGAGCAGTGTGTGCACACCTGTGAAAGCAGGGTGTGTATGTGGTTCGTCTATTTTGTTGTTTCAGTTTAGGGAAAGTAAAACTAAGATGTTTTTATAAGTGTAAGTCTGTGCCTTTGAAGACCTGTGGTTACATTTTGAAATGATAGCAGGCTGCTTCTTGTTATTATAGGGTGTCCCTGTTGTCATCAGGGCAAATATGAGTTTTAAGTTTGTTGACACTTACTCATAAACACATGATGAAATGATAAAAACTCACTATTGAGCTGCAGACACACACAGACACACACATTCAGCCCTCAATAAGATTTAGTACTGATGGGCTGTGTCGTGGTCAGCCCAGCATCTACCCACTGCTAACCAGCTACCTCATGCTGAGAGTATTCTCTCTTTCTCTTTCTCCCTCTCACTCACACACACACACACACACACACACACACCCTCTCTCTCTCTCTCACACACACACACCCACACATACACACACTCCAGCAGCAGCCAGTCAGCTCTGGACTTCAAGCTGAAGCCACATTGCCCCCTTCTGGTTGATCTAACGTCTCCTCTCTGTGCTGGATGTATTCAGATGTTAAACATAAATAATAGTACTAACTCGACCAAGTCCTCAGCTCAAATAAAAGTGAACAAGCAAATCAAGAATTGAATTATTCTACCCATTATGAAGATTTATTCCTTTAAGAGTGTTGAATTATTTGGTAACCCAAAAGTAGTGTAATGCTACACCTGCCTCCGATTGCTACTACTTTTATTATTTGGTATTTCAAAATCCATTCATACATCTGTACATGCGAGAACTATGTTAAGTAAGAAGTGCATTATTCTCCTTCCAAACTGTGGTGAAGTAGAGGTAAAATGAAAATAAAACTGAAGTTATATAATTATAAAAACTGTTTGTGCTGCATAATTAAACATGGTTTATGTGCATTGTTTGACCCAAGCGACAATGACAACTGAACGTGTAAAGAGCTGCACTAAATGGCCAAATGTATGTGGACAGTTGGACATTACATCTATATTTTACATTTCATTCTCAAATCATTTATCTGCCACTGTAACAGCCTCCACTGCCCTGCTTTCAGGCTTTGGCACCAGGTTGTGACCACAGCTGCAGGGCTTTGCTCCTATTCAGCCACAGCTAGAGCTTTAGTGAGGCCATCACCAGTGCTCACAGACACTGATCAACCATGCTGGATGGGGCTGAGGCCAGGGCTCTGTGCAGGTCAGTCAAGACCAAACCTTCCCTTAGCTTTTGCTTCAGAGTTGAACACTGTTGTCTGATATATCATCGTATACTGCAGTATAAAGATTTCTCTTGCGAAGGCTGCTAGAGAAGACAGAAAGGGATAGGAGGACAGGAGACAGAAATACATACGGACTGAAGAGGCCACTTCCACTCAGGATGGCTGAGTCACACTGGCTCCACAGGCTCCATCTCGACTGGTATTGATTATTCATTTCTCATTGACTGCACACACGTGGGGGAGTGAAACTGCAAAAGGAGGACGAGAGACAGAAAGCCAGGCTCTTATCCATCGTGTCCACCAACATCTGAAACCAGCCAATGAGTGCACAGATTTAACAACCGTGTGTCTGTTTGTATCCGCTTCTTTTCTGAGTTTGTTGGGTTTGTAAAAGTATGAGAAATGAGACATCCAGGTGAAAACTGATGCAGTGTGTTCACATATCCCTGGTTAGACGTGTCAGATGCATGTATATTTATATTATGCATTTGTCCCAAAACGCAATGGCTTGAAATCTGGGTGACATTAAACTGAAACTCCCACAGCTACTCTCAAATCAAGACAAAGAGTCTAATGCTATGTTAACAGATAAGCAGCTATTTGAGTGTGAACACCAAGATGTTAACATGCTAACCAGGGCAATGCTGGCAAATATATGTATATATATGTTAGCATGCTAAAATTTTGCACATTCAACATCAAGGACTCAAGGAAGTCATTACAGTTCATCCTCAGAGGGACATGAATATCCAAACCTAATCCCATGGTAATCATTCTAATAGTTTCAAGACATTTCACTCAAAACCACAAATGTGTACCTCATTTTAGCACAAGAGCACCAGTCAACGGATCGCTGATGTCATCAGGGTTTATCCTCTGGGGATCTTGCTTATCTATGTTAAATCTCATAGGCATTCATTCAACAGCCGTTGAGATATTTCAGGTCCAAAGTGGTGGACTGATCTACCAATTCACAATACCGTCCGCACAGAGCTGCCCCCTTTGTCCGAAACCCCACCGACAAAAGTTTCAACTGTACTTTGTTTTCTGAGAGTGCTGAAGATGATCTGGGTGTTCACAGGCATCATTGATGAGATACAGCTTAAAGCAGGAAGAGCAGACAGAGTCAGGGTTTAAGTTTATGAGAGACAGAAAGAAAAACACCTCTTGGAGTCTGACTGTAGGAGATGCAGTACAGTAGAGTGTTTATTGCTGGTCCCAGAGGGCAAAGTGGAAATGACTTTGTCTTTGAGAGCAAAGTGCTGGTGAACAGCCTCAGGCTCCTTCCTTTCCCTGTCCGTCTCTCTCTCTCTCATTCATTCATTCAGTCATTCAGCTCCTGTTTCAGTTCACTTATCTTACACATCAGAGAAAAATGAGAAACAATACAATCAAGGAAATTGGCAGAACAATAAACAGTAATGGATGGGGGCTAAATCCTCCTGGAGGAAAAACTAAAGAAACGTATGTGGGCTGGGTGTCGATAGCTATAAGTTTCACTGTGAGGTAGATCCTATACATATTCAAATATTATTTCAATGAATTGCTCTTCCATAATTTCTATTTGATATATTTTTTTGTTCTAATTCATTTTATTTATAATTTATTCAAATATTCCTAGAATATTTATATAAAGGATTACATTATTATATTCAGTCTCTCCTTTCACCTGTATGCCTGATCAAAACTGTGCTTAAAGGGGTTTTCCACCTATTTTACGCATGAAAGCCATGGTTAGTCTTTCTAACTCTGTCAGCTGGATCATGGGTGACGCGTAATCCAGGGGTTTTCTTGGAGCTTGACCCACGCTGGAGCCTATACGTAATGGTATCTCACCTCTCCTGAGCAGCCCATGACTTTGCCTCTGCAGACTTGGCTCCTACGAGCCTACGACTAGAGTGACCTTTTATTAGGAAGTCTGGCTGTGTTAGAGAAGGACCGGTGCCCTCCAGTGGCTCTTCTGTCCTGCTGTAGCATAACCTTTATTGCAAATGCAGTCACATCAGTCAAGTCATTTCAAAAGAATCATTGCATTTTCAAAACTCTTGCATCATTCCTGTCTACATGCTGCGCCTTTGATGACACTTAATGCGACCTGCTTAACAGCTTATTGTTATATAGCAATAAAAATAACGTCCTCATGTCTCTGGTTAAACATTTATGTCACCTGAGTCAGTAAATGTGAGTTACAAGCAGAATAATATGAAACAGAACTGGCAGCATCCTTTTTAATGTCCAATTAAAAGTTTCATGTGTTAATGATGGAGTTTTAGGATTTTTTAAGAATGTTCAGAAGCAGGAATAGTCAATAATGTTTTCACAAAAGACGGCCTGCTGCAGAACAAACCCGTTTTCTAAAGTAACATTCCCATAACCCACTGGGAATGTTTGGGGTGCATTCTGGGAGCCAAACACTGAATACTGGGGCTCTTCCTCTCTCTTCCTTCACACCCCAAACTCTCTCTGTTTCTCCCACTAATTACTACAACCTGTCAGCCTCTCCCGGTTGCTGTGGCGACCAGCCGTCGTCATGGCAACCCCAGTGGTCTGTCTGGCTCCGTGAGGGAGGCGGCGGGGGTGTTATCAGGCAGGAAGGTGAGATAAGAGAGTTAATTTCTCCTTTAGTAGATAAAAGAGTAGCTGGTGTCTGTCAGTGAAACATTTAAACCAGAGGGAAACAGCGGTGACATGAAAAGGCCAAGACTTCCTTCGTCTGTCTGAATCCGAATCTTTGATGATGCACATAAACATTTCTATCTATGTGAAGGTCTAAGCTGTTGGTTTTACTTTGGCCCAAAAGTCCACAATAATCAGTGAATGAAACACTACAAAATGAATAATGGCTAGAAAAGCGTTCTTCTTGAGGAATATGTGAAGGACTGTTTTCTGTTATGTAGTTTCAGTTGGTTTTCCAAGATCCTCAGTCTGCAATTACGATTGAAAAGCTGTTCAACGGAAAATGACACTGAAACAAAAAAAAACTGTTTTGTATCTTTGTAACTAGAGTTTTTAGGTTCGGTCTAAGAACAACCACTTTGGGATCCTGAAACATGCAATGGGTGTTTCATGAATTCCACTGAATCCCAAAATTGTTGCAGCCCTAATTCTGCGATTATTGTGTTAGATTGATTTCATTTTCGAACAGGGGTCGCAGTCCAACGTAGTCAGTTCTGGTCTAACATGCAATTTCATAAGGACCAGGAAAGGAGAGGAGAAGGAAAGATGAGTTGCTCAGCTTTGGATCAAGCCTGATTTAAAAACCATTTACCATGAACTCCCAACGCAAAGGAGGTTTTGATCTCTGCAGAAGTTTAAAGTTAGTTTTTCAGTCCTGCTGGATGGCTTCAATGCAACCTTTATTAACATCAGCTTCCATATTAAAATATATGCCCACATTTCTGTGAAAACAAATACAAACTTTAAATTCTTTAAAACGACTGACAGCAGAGAACACTGTGCACTGAAACACTAATCTGATAAATCATCAAAAACTGTTATGTCACATTAAGAAATTAAGACTTTGGACCTGGAGACTCAGAAAGAACTGTTGGATGTTTGATAGTCAAGGGCCAACCCACCCACCTCATCGACACCCGCACTCATCCACAACCATGTCTTGGTAATGCCGCAGGACCACGTTGTCATTGTTGTCGTAGTAGAGCATGGAGATCGGGGAGAGGCGGATGGGGACGCAGCAGGGTTGTGGCGTGCCATGCGGGTCCAGGGAGTGCACCAGGGTTTGCAGGATGGCGTGGTTGGTTCCGTTCAGACTCTCACTGAGTGGGAACGGGCACTCGCCGTGGCAGTAGTTGGCCATGTAGCCCTGCGGAGCGATGATCCAGTCCTGCCAGCCCACATCTTTAAAGTCGATATAGAGGCGGCGGGCCTTGCACACGTTGCTGGGTGTCACGGGGAGGTGGACGGCGCTTCTTCTCTGTCTAGAGCGACACTGGTGGGGATTGAGGGACACTGCTACCAGCGAGGCCTGGATCAGTGGCAGTGTGAAGGCTGGTTCCAGTGGGAGGGAGTTCCCAGGATGAAAAGAAAGCAGCTCTCCTGAATCAGCGCTGAGAGGCAACAGCTCTAAAACCAAACCGTAGTTTTGTGCCGGTTTGCGCCAGCTCTCTGCCAGCGAGGTGAGGTCCAGGGTGATGGAGGTGGGTTCTGGCTGCAGCCGGACCGACTGGGACAGCAGAAGTCTGCGGTTGGCCTGGGGATTGGCTCCCCTCAGGGTGGCTCGAATCACTTTATACAGAGACACGCTGAGGGCCCGGGGCCCCTGCAGCAGCTCCGAAGATCCGAAGGGCTTCCAGTGGAACTTGATTTCCAGCTGGGCCAGAGACAGCAGCTCCACAGGCTGCAGGACGGACATGTTGAAGAAAAGCTGCTTCTCCAGACAGGCCTGACAGCCGCTGCTCCAGCCAGACACCAGCCGGCCTGTAAAACGTCAGCAGGGACGACGGGCAATTAAACAAGGACATTACCCTTCACTCAAGAGTTTATCACGTCTTTGATTTAAGTGGAGATCAGGAGCACCTATCACATCTCTCTCAAGCACACGCTGTTAAAGCAGCGTAACCAAACACCTTAGACTAACAAGGTGTTGTCATAAGCTTTTACGATGTTCAAAAGGCATTTTGACAAAAATGTGTGTGGATTGCTCTGTGATGTTACTGAAGAACACTTTGATCAATAAATAATGGTCCCGCACCTGTGAGCGAATCATTATTTCACTTCTTACAGTTGAACCTACTTTTTATTAACAAAGACGTGCCAAGCTTTTGCAGACGGGTACCCTACATAACCACAACGCACATGGAATATGTGACTTTTCTGGTGCCTGCGAGGCCAGAACCACTTTTTACAAATGAAAAGATCGATAAACAAAGCAAAACTGATTTTTAAAATGTTTAAAATGTTTTTAAAATATTTTCCTTAAACTTATCCAACTTCCTCCAAAACCATCTCCTCACGCTATTATTAAACATATTACTTCAGTTCCTCAAGTTGTTTGTGATAAATAGCATGCACCTTCACACATACTCTTTGTTTAACCCATGCTGATTAATATGATTGGTGTATTGGATGTTGCCTTCTTATATGCAGTAAAATAACAATGGATTCAGATGTGATTGCACATGGGAGAAAAACATATTTTTAGTGGTTTCTTAAATTAATTATCTATAGATTAAGAGTGAAACTATGAAATGCACAATTAATTTATATAGTCTTGTGAGAGAGGGAGCTAATTAAGGGCTGATTGGTTCATGGATATATTAGGTATGGACAGCCAATCCAGATTACGTTAGATATGATGACACTATGCGCACCTTGGTCCTGCACGTATCGGATGATGTTGCCGCGGACTCCGTACTCAGACACCGTGCAGGGGTCGCTCTCCTGGGCCTGGACGTTCTCTGACCTCCGGAACATCCTCCAGAGCGCGGAGGGGACGCGGCGCCGGGTCTGCTGGTCCCCCGCAGGCCGGGGACGACCGGAGAGCCCCAGCGAGCTGAGGAAGAGCCGCTCCTGGGTCTTCATCTCCTCCACAGGCGACAGCGCGCACGCACCGAGGACACACGCCGCTAACAGCGCCAGAGGAGCCGCGGTTGACCTCATGTTTGGCTGTAAATCAGCTCCGTTGGCCTCGAAACGGCGCTGGCCGCTCCCAGACGTTAGTTTTAACCCGTGAGACCTCCCGGTGTGCAGCTGCGTAATCATGCAAATGAGAAGCGGCCAGACACTGAGAGATAAGGTGAAAGGGGCGGGAAAGAGGCTGATCTCAGGTCAGGCATCAGAGAAATCAACACAAGGGAGATCCATAAACCACAAAAATCAGACTGCAAAACAGGACATGGGGTCAACTTGATATTCATGTTTTTGTATTTTCTTATTTCTGATGTGTCCCAAAGTTTCTCTTCAAGTCAGCGTCCTCAGTTTAACCCTCAAAGGCCCAGAGTTACAGTTAGAGATGATCAACTGGAACCAGGAAGCTGCTAAAGGGTTTAAAGGGACATGTCACTAAAATAGCTACTTTCTTATGTAAATGTCTTGTTTCTAATGTAATAAACACATACATCTTTTGATAAGTCTCTCTTCTGTCCCCACCTCAGTACAGTGGCCAGTGAATGAATTCAGTTTCATTTTGGGGGGAACTTATCCTTTGTAGACCACAAATATGTCTCCCAAAGTTTGACATGATCAAGTCTTTTGAGCAATAATTCATTTCTTGTGGCTGAAAATGAAAAAACCAAACCGTAAACAGTAACATCATGTGCTACAGATTGGTCTGAAATCTTTCTCTCTTCTCTTCGACCTTCATTTTATATCTAAATTTGTTGGTTTTGAACCTAAAGTCACCCTTTGTCTCACCCCTCTCACCTCTTATATACAGGGGAGTTTGGAAATATAACAACTTTGGTAGAATAGAACGAAATAAAAAAGAATACAAAAAGACTTTGGCTCCCCCCGGTGGCAGCAACCAAACATGTCACAGATGAAACTTGACCTAATGAGCTGCAGCATGTCTGCCTGGGGTCCGTCCACAGCCGCAGAGCACAGCCGACACAGCTCAGGTCACGTCAGCCCGACGCTTCACTTCTGTGTTTTACTTCCCAATACTCCAACCCACAGCGTGGCGTGATCTGCACTGCGCTTTACCTGCCCCAGCAGTGAGGTGATCATCACACCATCTAGTGTTTCATTTAGGTGCATGTTGAGCTTCAGATGCCAGAGGCAGTAAAGTTAGCCATCAGTGTTACACGAAAAGCACAAATCAGAGAGCGGCAATTTGTCTTTTCCCTGATCTTCAATCTCAAAGACTTATCTAGAGACCCTGCAGGGGGGCCTGACACCCGCGATTTAAACAACAGATGTTGGCACCCAGCTCAGTCTTTGCAAAAAGGGAGAAACTGATTTGTTAAAGCCTGATTTAGGCAACTAATTATTGACCCCCTGCTTTGCTGAGGTCAGAAGATGTCAATTACATAGAACTGCCGTGTTATGTGTGCGTTATGTTACAACACATGGTCAAACGTTTGAAAGCTCTGCGCACACAGAGTAGTATATTTCAGACAATACTGTTCATCCAACTTTGTGTCAGCACTTTGTGTTTATCTCAGTCTTCACCATGACAACCGCCAGATCCACACAGACACGGTTTTCACAGTTTCACTGGCCCGTGAAAGAGCCGTGACCTCACCAGCAGCTAACACCCCCCGGGATGAACCGGAACGCCGACTGCGAGCCGGCCGCAAGACGTCGGTGCCGGACCTCGCTAATGCTCTCGCGGCCGAACGGGAGCAAATCCCAGCAGGAGAGGTGGTGGTGGGGGGGGTTGCCGTAGCAGCGGGGGAACGTGCTGTGATAAACACCATACATCCAGTCAGTTCCAATGATTTTTTAATATAGTTGGCAATCAAATGATTTGGATTTGAATTCCTTATTTACAGATCAGTATGTACAGTGGTCAAAGAAGAGCAGGAGGCCGTAGTTACACCGTGTGTGCGTGCCAGGGAGAGGGGAGGGGAGGGGCTGTCTCTTATACATCTGCTGCAAAAGTGGGAGGTGGGGGCAGAAGTAGCTGACATTCATCCTTTCCAAATAAAATGAATGAGTAACCAGAAGAGACTTATATTCATTCAACTATTCAACACCTAACGGCATGGGTGCATAGTCGACCACAGATTTTGGGCAACGCACACACACACACCTCACACACGCACGCGCGCACACACACACACACACACACACACACACACACACACACACACACACACACACACACCAGAATAAATATACACGCACTGTATATGAATAATCCACCGATAGGTCAGACAATAGATAGACAATAATGTGCACTGGCTGATCCTTGTGCAAAGAGTCTCACCCGATCACACGCACCCGTGCGGACACGTACGCCGAGACCCTCGCACGTACACAGCGCTACAGCTGAACAGACACGCACACGCGCACACACACACACACACACACACACACACCGCTAGACTGAGCCTCTCATGTAATCAGCGCTTTTATGTTTAAGACTTTTGAGCCGATGTTTGCAGCCGAATCAAAATAAATCACTTTTTTTTTTTTTTTAAATAAATAGAAGCAAACTTATTAAATAAGTCTCACAGCAGATAAATCCATAATCACCAAAGACTTTTAGATCCAAATGTGTGTATTTTCATCATCACGTGACCTCAGGTGTTCACTTTTTTACTTAAATCCGGCGGAGCAACATTTACGTAGACACCCATTTAGAGCTGTTCACGTGGCAGCGTCACAGCTGTCATGTGAACAGCTCCATGTTGGATCCTGAACAGCTGGAGCTCGCCATGTTTTGTGATGTGGCTGAGCATTAAGGGACGGAGCGAGGGAGCTCACAGCACCGTAACTCCCTCTCCGGCTTCGCCATACTGTCAGTTGTGCAGGAGCAGCACTCTGAGCTCCAGCGGATCACGTTTGTGTCTGCGAGGACTACGGTCGTCTCCAAAGAGCCAATCGGGTTTTGAGCCCGCCTCCGGGGCGCGTTCTGAAGCCTGTTCTGCAACTTCAGCGTAAGCGTGAAGGCCAAAGCCTCAAATGTGAAAGCGGTGATTGCTCGAGAGGCACACGGACAGCACCTACAGCCGGACACACTCAGTCAAAGTTACAGTACTTGAGTAGCTGATCGAGGCGTACACAACATCTTGGGCTTTGGTGCATCATGGGACAATCAGGACTGTTATTCTTCAGTTCGAAGGAGCACGACAGACGCAGATCTGATTGATCAGTCCATATATATATTTATATATTTATAACTATAAATCCATCCAATGAGCTATGTACAAAGTATGGCAAAGAAACAACTTTATTTCAATTTCATCAGCAGGTGTCATTGGCTCGTCACTGTGTCTAAGTCTGTAATGTCTCCAGTGATGTGAATGTTTCATGCGTAGGGGTGAGTCCATACCATCAACCTTCAGCAGTCTTTGACATGGACACATGGACCCGATTTTCCCCGGAGCAAAAGCTCAGCAGAGTCCGTCCAGGGCCTGGGTTCAGGTCTATATGAGGGGGACGGGTGGTCTCGCCCCCAGGGTCATGTAGCATTCACTTCCATTATGTGGTCGTCGGTGGCGGGCAGCACCAGGACCTGCTGCGTGTGGCTGTGGTTGAACACCTGTCCGGGGCTGAAGGGCTCCAGGCGCGGCATGGCCACGCCCTTCTGCTGCTGGTCGCCGCTGCCCACGGAGTGCACGCTGCCCCGGCTGCGGATGCTTGCCGTGTCCGCCTGGTCATCCAGCGTCTTGTCGAGCAGGGACAGGCTGTCGTTCTCCACGCAGCTGTCTGAGGACGGAAAGGAACAGACGAAACACTGAGCCTCCACGGGATCAACACGTTAACAGATGTTTTTAATTCAAATCGTTTTAGAGTTGTTAATAACAAGTTAAAGTCCCCAGTTCCTCGCTATATAGATGTGGAGGGGGTTGGGGGTCTTACCAGGGTCTGGCTGGATGGCCACTGCTGCAGTGTGGGGAAGGTACTTCAGCACTTTGATCTTGGGGAAGGGCAGGTGTCCTGCAAACAGAGGCATCACCTCGATCTGCACCTTGTGGGTGGCTTTGGCCGCCATCGGCATGGACACCATCCCCGAACTCTTCCCGCACACCGCCCAGTTACTGCTGCTGTCGGCCACTGTGGGAGGACATGAGCTGAGGTCACAAAGAACTGCTGCTGCTGTAAACGACTCTATGATCCCCCGTCATTCCCGTTTTATTCATCCTAGACTTTGTCTTAGCGGCCCCTGGTGACGACGCCTTCTCCAAACATACCTTCATACATGAGCTTGGTAGTTTTGAGGCCATCGGTGTCAGTCTTGCTGTCCTCTGCCAGCTCTCCCTCCGCGGGTTCAGTCAGTCGCGTTATGCACACCTCCAGGCCGCAGAGGAAGCCGGAGCGACAGTACTGCTCGCCAGCAGGGGGCAGGATCTCAGCTCGCACGCTGTACAACGTCTGACGGCATCGGACAGAGGTTAATAATTTGTTCTTGTTGAACTGCTCTCTGATAACAAATTGGCTTAAATCATAAAACGCAGAATTTAGAAAAATGACAAAATAAAATACGTAACTCGGGCAAAAAAACAGAACGCTGAAAAAAATATTTACACATTCCAAACGGCCTCGTGATGTCTATGAGAGCTGCGGACTTACAGTGACTCTCTCGAGCTGGAAGTGGTAGTGGAAGGGTTTGAAGGCCGAGGCGTCCTGGTTGAGCGGGGAGAAGTCGGCGGAGAAAACACACTGAAGGCAGGAGGGCAGGTCATCCTTCCACCTCACCTCCCACAGGCAGAACACGCTGTGCTTGCTGCACAGAAGCTACACACACACACACACACACACACACACACACGAAAGTGCACTGATGATTTATTCATTGTGAGATGAAGTGAATATTAAGTCACTATTGGCATCAAAGAGTAAAGAGTCTTCCCATGTCACAACACCTCCTCACTCTCTCTACTATACATTTTATATCATATTATATAATGTAGTATATTATACATATTAATATTATATATATTCCATTCTGTATCTTCACAAATGTAGTTTTACAAATGTTAATCACGCTTTTCAAACAGCGGATGATCTCCTCAGTCCCTCCCGCTCACCTGTTGGGTTTTAGTGTTGAGGGACTGCAGCTCCAGCGACGCGTGCTGCTTCTCTGTCAGCTTCACCTCTGCCAGCGTGAAGTTCACGTCCGACACGTTCTGCACGCACACCTGGATGTACTTCCTGCAAGGGGGGGGTCAGGGTCAGAGGCAGCGGGTCAGGGGCGGGGAATGCGCGCGTGGGCTCATTTCTGCGAGAGTGGAGGCTCACCTGTTTCCAGCAGAGAGCAGTGAGTGTTTGGTCTTGAAGGGGATGTAGAAGGTGAGGGCGAGCAGCGTGGAGTAGATGGACCACGGGCAGTCGATGGACATCTGAGGACAGCAAGACTTAACTCTCAGATCTCTTCAAGTAGTCACATTTACACAATTTTTGCATGAAAAACTGGTTTCTATGATTAATATAAGTATTATAGTTGCTGATGTTTACATTCCACTGATACGACATACTGTACAGGTGCCCCGTCTGCTTTAAAATCACTTAAAGAGCTGCACCACCGGGAACGCGTCATGCCTCCGTCACCGTTTCCCCACACAAAGCCGTGCCTCATCTCCAAAAACGTCTATTTGCTTTGGGGTCTTACCCGCTGGTCGATGGCCGTCATAGGCGTGTCAGGGTGACTGTAGCTGCGTGGTCGGTGGCGGACCTCCCCGTTGGTCAGCCTCTCATTGGCGGGCCGGTCGGTCCCGGAGGGAATAACGCACAGAACCTCCAGCTGGAACTCCAGGGTGTGATAAGGAGGGGTCGGGGGGAGGCTGATGCTGGTCACCTTCTCAGACGACTGGATGGACAGGACGCTTTCACCCACCAGCTCTGAAGAACAGAGGAATTAAGAGCCAACAAGCCCACAGAGGTAGATCAAAAACAGATCTGTAACACCATTCCATGTATGAGGCCTCTGATCTGTGCACTGACCAGCGGCGGGGTTGCTGATGCGGGCGGTGCAGCTGGTGGAGGGCAGGATGGGCATGGTGTCCGTGTTGCTGAGCTGCAGAGCGTCTCCTTTCTTCACAGTGTAGTGACCCGTCAGCAGGGTGAACCTCACCATCTGAGGCAGGCCGGCCAACAGCGGCTCTGCAAACACACACGCGACCGCAGTGAGCGACACACACACACACGCGCGCGTCAGAGCAGTAGAGACGCCTCTGCAGGAAACTTCGGTTTTGTCATGTTTTGGTCTGGCAGCGGCATCGTTAGTGTGATCGTTAAGAGAAACCTGTGCGTGCAGCTGCGGATGTGAGCGCTGCAAATGAGTCATTAGACCTGACTTTTAATATGCCTAATTGTTAATGTGAAAATCAATGCGCTTTAGTGTTCTCGGACCTGAGAGGGGCTCCACGGTGAGCTGCGGCTCCTGAGAGTAGACCTCGTACTGGACTGATGGGTAGATATGAGGCAGCACGAACTGCACCTGGCCCACCGTGGCGTACAGCTGGCGCAGTGTGTAGGTCCCCGGTTGGCCGCTCTGCAGAGACAAACAGAGAAAAGACAAGAGTGAGAAAACACGGTCAGTCAACAGACAAACAGTCCAAAGTTGCTTTTCTAATGTTCTGAATGCCAAGTTAATGATTTTTGTTTTGTTTTCGCTGGAAGCAGCAGCAAACTGTCTCTTACTGGTGCTGTGAACATGATGGTGTTGTTCCCGGGCTCTAACGTTACGTCCTGCACTTTCAGCATCTGCGCTCCCTCCTTCATGGTGACAGCAGGAGGGCTGACGCAGTTTGGCGTGTCTGGCGGCGAGTTGCTGTCATGGCGACGCATGACCAGATGAGTGTTTTTACAAACCACTCCCGTCGAGTTGAGAGAATTGTCCGAAGGACTCCTGTCCTGAATCTCGTCTAGCTCTAAAGAGGGGCCGGCAGCTGAGAAGGGAGGACCCGCTGACATGTTACCCTGGTGAAACTCCACTGTCCCTGGGTTTGTTTGTCTCTGAGCACCCTTAGACCTCCCGTTGGTCCCTCCACGCTCCAGGTCAAAGTGGATGGTTGCAGCCAGTTGCTGTATGCGCACCGACACGGGCATTAAACATCGCAGGGTGAGCTCCACCTGCAGGACGGCTCCGGAGTGCACCGAGGCTGTGGCCGGACGGAACTCTAGCCGCGTGAGTTGGGTGAAAACACCCATGCTGAGAGTCACTTTGTGAGCTGTGGAGGAAGAAAACACCGTGTCAGTGAGGTCGTAAAGAGAACATCACAACACAGAAACATGCTGTGGATTTGGCTGGGTGGCGGCAGAGCGCAGACTTCTCCAGCTGATGTAGATGCAGGTCATAGGCTAGAGCAACAGTGGGCGTGAACAAAGAAAGCACTGGGCGTCACAGGCTAATGTATGGGATGTTCCCCTTTACGTTCTGCATTGCAAAGGTCACTTCGCATCAGTTTGTGTCCATGATCACTTACACTGATCTCCCGACTTGCCGGCGAAGCTCAGAATTTCTTGACAGAAGTGCTTCCTCTCCTCCGTGGTCAGGTTCGCGTCGCCAGCCAACAAGGCACTGGTCTGCAAGTAGCTGTGGTGGGCTGTGAAGGAAACCGACCGCTACACCTTCGTCAGGTCGACACAGAAACCCCTTCGTTACCTTCCCAGCGCCCAAACAACCGGACGGACTAGATTCTGAGTCTATCTGAATCATGAAGTACCACAGAGAGCCGCGTGTTTTGCAGGGAATGTAATCATTTATCAAACAGCGTCAGAACAACTTTATCTCTGCGCTACGTTACTGCTGACACCGGCTGTCGCTGGCGTTTGCGATGTGAAGGATACTCTTCAGTCCTGCCCAGCAGTTTCTGACACTCGGCGATCTGTTTCCTGGTGTGAGTGACGGGGAGGCTCCATCCCTCTGACACGTAGGACTTCAGAGCTTCCTGTAGGAAGGTTTCTGCCCGCTCGGGGTCCCCCTTCCTCCTAACAGACGCAGGCAAAGACACGCGAACACATCACAGAGTTTTCCTGTGCGCTTGTCCAATAATCTTTGATGAGCGGCTATTAACGCGTTTATGCTAAAGCCGCTTCAATCTACGCCACGTCTCAATACGGCAAGAAGAATCCGGCGCCTGCAGCGAGTCTGAAATGTTGTCTCAGCTGCACTTTCGCGGCTTCAATGTTATTTCAAACCGCTGTCACGCCGTGTCTTCATTAATCCAGGCTGATTAGGCCTCTGCTCGGGACTGTGTGGGTGTTTACAAGCAGCGGCTGACAGTTCAGGAGAGGACGCCTAATCAGCCGGTAACTCAACATACCAGCATGCATTGCGGGGACTGTAAGACCTGCATCAGTTTTCCTTACATGTAGAACTCAGCCAGGCTTTTTCCCACCAGTCTGGCAGACCTCTGCCGGCCGATGGCCCTGTACATCTCCATAGCAGCATGAGAGAGTTCCTGATGCAAGAAGCGGCCAACGAGGCGGTGGAGGACAGGGGGGGTGTGGGGGTGAGAGGGAAGAGAGGAGAAAGAGAATGAACAGAACTGTTCCCACTGAGGTTACCGGGATATTACATCAGATAAAAACAAACGGAAGAGTTGGGACAGTGATTAAGAGAACGTGCTTCGACATCCTGTTTTTAAATACAGCCCTAGAGCGGTGGCAGAGAATTGACTTACAAGATAGTGCCTTTCAAACGCTTCCACAGATGATAAGGCTTCTTTTAGCTTTTTGTAGGGGCTCTGCAAACTGTTGACTGCGGAGGGAGACGGAGGAGAGTTAGAGACAAGGCACACACCAGGCTCGCTCTCCCTTCAGCGGAGAGGACATTCCCACCCTGACACCCCAAGCTGACGAATGGGAGATGCGTGCAACGTGGGTCATTTGTGGGAAATCAACAATCAGCAAAATAAACACGGTTATTTGTCATATTTATTTGTTTTTCAGCCTTTTTTATGCATCCCACCATAAAAATTCATCCCTTTCCCTTTTTTGTATTTGACAGCTGCACACTCATGAGGTGTGCGCACAACCTGTGGGTGCGCCACACCCATTGGTCGGCCCTGACGCCCTTTATGACCTATTTTGCTCATTTTAACCTTAATGCAGAGTCTTCAGACCTGCTGTATGAACCGGGGATATCAGTATCTGTGCCATACGCTGCAGTCCTCTGATTAAAGTTGGAAATGGTGCCGTTTAGTTTCGCTTTGCTGGTGTTTGCTGGTGGAAAAGCAAAGTAAAAGGAAAAGCGCGCAGAGCGAGCGAGGTCACGGATCCATCAGCCTGTCAGTCTGTCACCAGCCAGTCAGTCCTGAATCAGCTGCACAGCTGCTGCTGCTGAGGGTCGATCGGAGCCGCGTGGAGCCAGGACACAAAACCTCCAATCAGCTGATGGGGTGTCAGGACTCTAAACCACGATCTGTGTGCTGATGTCATCCAGTGACATTTTAGATTTAGTCTCAGTCTACTACTACTTGACAAACAATTCAAAATGTCTTAAACGTCTCATCTTGATCGTAGATCACCGGGAAAGGGTCGGGTCGGCTCCGAACACTTACCAGTCTCGGGCCTCTCGTCCCCGAGTCCGGCCAGCAGATCCACAGTCCTGTTCAGGTCCTCAGACGTGGGTCCCTTCTCTGACACCAGACCGCAGAGTTCCCCCAGGGACTTCAGCTGCAGAGGACAGACGGGAAGAGTTTGATTCAAAAACCACACTTAACAGATGTTTACTGCTCATTATCTAAACAAATGTGTAAAAGAATAAATGACTGCATCATCTTAAATCACACTAAAGCTATGAACCAGTACCTGTGCGCCAATCTGAGCAGACCGACCAAATCTGAGTGGAGACGACTGAAGTGCACAGACACAGATAAAGACTGACGACCCCACAAAACCACCTAAAACTGTTTATTTGTGGTGAGAGCTTCCTGCCATCATGACCTACATCTGTTCCAAATCAAACAGGTGTCACATTAAACACACGCCTGTTCTTCTACTTTAGGCCAAAGGGCTGTTTTCAGTTTATATTCTCATTTATGTAGTTTGGTTCCTTGAAAGCATCACGGGGATTGATTTGTTGCTGGGTGCAGATTATTATCGAGATTATTATTCATTTTAAAATAAAAGCAGGATGAGAAGAGAATCCACGATCAGTGCTGATGCGCTGGTCACGTGGGCAGGTACATGAGATCGTAGTGATGGGAGCATTCCCAGCATGCACTGGGGCGATGGAGTCAGCCAGACGTTGATGTGATTTTCTGCATTGTCAGGTGCTTTTTTGGTTCAACAACAAGCTTCGCAATGTCTCCACCTTTGAAACGTCAGATGTTACCGGTTTCTGAATGCCACGGCTGAAGCTGGCGCAAGAGGTTTCCGCCCGAGAGACTACGAAAATGAAACTGTGCTAAAAATCTCTTAAAAGAACAGCGAAAGCATTTTCAGGAACAAGAGTTCTGCAGACGATCGTTTAATCGCCATCGACTTCAAAGTTAGAATTCCTACTCGGAGTCTTGGAGTTGTTGTTTTTTTTGCTCATCTTCAACTGTGTTTGTTCACGTAAGTAAAGTATAAAAAGTATAAAATAAGAAATATAAAATAGCAGACTTTGTAATTTAGTTACGTTGAATGTGCAGTTGCTACGGTTGAATGTGCAATGCTGTAGTTACGTGTGTATTGTGTGCAAAGGGCAGAGAGCAGCAGTCATAAAGTGACGAGAGTGAGACGGCAGCAGGGCAGCGCGCAGCGAGACCAAAAGTGAGAATCTGACTTTCGGTCAGCTGCGCGACGCATCCTGGAAGTTCCACAAAGTGATCTAAGCCAAAGCTACATGACCGACTCGCTGACTCTCTGCTACCTTGTCAGTCGCGTAGGCCCACAGCCCGACGGTGTGGGAGCAGTTTGCAGCTAGCTGGGCCTGGTCGCAGCAGCCTTCGATCCTGTGCAAAACCTCCAAGCAGCTGAGAAACACCCAGCAGTCAAGCGCCCCCTCCAGCACCGACACCTGAAAAACAACAACATACAGCGTTCGTGACGAGCCACACTTTAATGATAATCATCATTTCTGATTATTTGGCTGATCCCGGAACTCTTGTGCGGTGTCTGCAGATGAGTTTCTGCGTGTTTTATGTTCTAGGTGTCCATATTTCAATCATAATGCAATTCAAAAATGAGCTTGATGGTAATATTTGAACACAAAAAAACAAAAAAAAAAAACCCCGCAGTGAGGGTCACTTTTACCTCCAGCAGACGAAGCTCCTGGACACAGTTGTGCAGCAGCTCCAGGGCTCTCTGGGTGACCTCCCAGGGTCTCTGGAGGAAGATGAGTAAGGTGCACTGGCGGGAGAACAGGTAGCTCCTCAGATCTAACAGGCTAGCCTCGCCACGCTGGATCCCATCCCTCTTCTCCATGTCGATGGGTCGCCGAAGCAACAGGCCGCTCCAGCTGCGTACTGGGGCGCAGAATGAGCCGAGCCAGTTCGCTGTATCTGCGGGCAGAAGCGGACCAGTAAGACCAGAACCAGAGGAGGAACATTCCACCAAATGATTGCAGAGGCGGGGGTTACTAACCTCCAGCTCCAAAGTTAAGGACGTATTGGGTAAAAAGAGCGTCTAGCTCGTCATACTGGACCAAGGCATCTTCAAACTGCTGCAGCATCTCAAAGACGAAGGCCAGCTCCTCCTGGAAACACACACCAACTCTCATGTGAGACCGTGAACTGCGCAATGAAACCCACAACCGCAAACAAGGCAGAAACAGAGGGCAGCACCAGCACCATCTGTATGTAAAGCTTCAGAAATCATGCACGACACAATGTCTCCTGCTCCACGTTCCGTTTCTAGGCACCTGGACCATGAAGTATTCACAGAAGCTCCAGCCCGGCTGGGTGCGTTTTTCCCGGAGCGTGCGCATGTCGTCCTCGAAGCGACCCAGGTTCTTGGTGAAGGACATGAGGAGCAGGGTTCGCAGCTTGAGCAGCAAGGAATTCCAGGATTCCTGAGACCGAGACGAGTCCTTCAGAGGATCCGACAGCACCACACACCTGCAACGAAGCCGGCGGGGGTTTTATGGTTATTGATATCGCTCCATGCCGTTAAATGAAGAGCATTAATGATTCATTTGTTATCACGCATTATATTTTGGCCTTCCACAACGTGTCTTGAAGGAGGTCGGCCTGTTACCCGTTCTCCCTCACCTGTCGTTCTGCTTGTTGCAAAAGTCGCTGCGGATCTTGTCCACGATGGACGACCGAGGCAGGATGTTGGTCTTGTTCTTCTTCTTATTGTCGTTGGTCTCCACGACGATGATGACCCAGTCTGCTGAGGCGTGAGCCCGCAGGCTGTTCTGCCATCGCATCATGTCCTCCTTCACCGAGCTCTTGTACACCTCTGTGTCCTACAATACAGCGAAGCACATTTATAATCCAGGGACTGCCTCACTGCCCACTGAAATTACATTAAAATAAGAAACCTACACATGAAGGGTGCACGCAGGCGTCTTGTTGTGACTGCACACGAGGTGATATCTGAGGACTGAACCAATGATAACTAAACGTATTAACCTGGAGGCTGCTGTTGTTTTGAGCGGCTGGTTCTGTGCGGAGGTGAAATGTAATATGCCGAGTCAGTTGTTATGTAACGGCGTCCACTGGCAGGGTGAGGAACTGAAGCCTGCGTGTTGCACAGTGTTTTGGGAGTCTGCTGAATCCGCCCTCGGGCCGTGAATCCCGACCAGCTGGACGACACCGCACGTGTGATCTCGCGCTCAGAGGGGAAAAAAAACAGGAGATCACGCGTGAAGGCGTTCATTTGGCCTTTGGGCTGTTTTCTTTAAAGTATTTACTGAACTGTGTCACTGATGGCTTTTCTAGAAAAGCGCCTGTGCACACCCTTGAAAAACCAACAGTGGTGCGTTGGTGATGATAAGGATTTGTTTACAGTCTTTTATTAAATGATTAAACCGTAAAATCAAGGTAAATGGATTAAATATGAATCCACTTCTGCATGCACAACAACTCACTCTTCAAGCATTTACCATGATTTTCTATCTGTCTCTGATTATGCTTAATCACAATATCGTTCAACGGAGAGGATCGCGACTGAAGCGCCGACTAAGCGGTTTTCTGTTAGAGTTCAAGTTAAACAGGTTGGTTGCGCGGGTCGCGTGCAAACGGAATAAAACGAACGCGCCGTCATTTACATTATTGACACAGAAAGACAGACGTGATGAGGAGCGGGCGCGCCGTGCTGCTGCAGCCTGTCGGGGCACAAAACGTAAAACTTTCAGTCACCAGATAGTTTCAAAGAGGCATTTCAACATGGTAAACAAACACAGAGCTCATCTGACAATTAAAACAAATGAATCTGTTGCTGTTCCTCCCCATTCCACGCTGCATACACACACACACACACACACACACACACACACTACTCCCACTCTAGAGGCACAGTTCTTGGGAAATGTCATGAGTCACAAGCTGATGACAGCACTTCCTTATACTAACCAGCTGCTCGGTCAGCAGCAGCGAGTTCCTGCTCCCCTGCCTGTTTTGTTCCCTATCTGCTTTCCATACAAAGCAGACGTCGACTTCAGTTTGGGCCGGCGACCGAGCAAAGCTAATGCGCGCGATAACACGGGTTAATCATACAAGGCTGATTTGGAAAGGCTATTTTTAGGGAAACGTACGCTGTTCGACTAACTTTAAGCCGTGTGCCGCCGCGATATAACTCGGTCGTTTTGCATATCCTACTTCTCACATTATGAGTTTGCATATCTCGCATACAGAGCTGTCTGTGACCTACGTGTGCCCAGACAGAGAGCTCATAGGTAATAAGCTATTCTTGAAAGGTTAGATAAGCAGACATTGCTTATATCCTCCAAAGCACACAGGATACGCCTTCAATACTCTGCTCTTGTGACTTCCTGGATAGAAAAAGTCAGGTTGCAGCAATATTATAAGCAAACCGCTGTCTGCCATTAATCAGTTTGGATTTAGATGTAACTGACCACGCAGGGTCAAAAGGATGTTGTCTTAGTTAACAGGAAGCTTTGAACCATAAAATACATCAGAATTAACGGGCCGGGTCTGACAACAAACGCAGAAAACGTTCAGGACGTCATCATCTGCGTTCTGCGCTCGGTGGTTTGACGACTGAAGGACTGAACGACGGCGCCGTGCGTTCGTGCGTGCGGGTTTCAAGCGACGAGCTACTCACGCAGCAGTCAGTCCAGTAGATGTGGAGGAAGGGGAAGGTGAGGAGAGCCTTGTTGCCCTCCTTGGGGAGGAGCTCCTCTTTAAACTGGACAAAATTCGCCTCAAGGTGGATCATTTTCGGTGCGCGGCCGTACGTCCTGCACAGAGGAGAAAGCAGAGTTTCACATGATCAGTTGTGAGATTTTAAGTTGAATACTGTTTGTTACTGTCCCACGACGAAACATGGCTACATCACGCCTGTGAAACAGACACGCTTGAACATTTTAAAGACTTAAGCTCGACATTTACAGCTGAATCTGTCACAGGATCAGCAGGTTTCACAGAGGCTCAGCTTAAAAGTGTGAAAATGAAAAGCGGAAAAGTGCCTTTTAATGGAATATCACCGGCGAACACGCTTCTCAGGTCGTCTCACTAAATTCAAGGTGAGGCGGCCTCTCCTGCTGCGTTTCCGCTCGGGTCACCACAGAAGGCTTGGCCTGTCACGCCCAGCGCATTATCAATAAGTCATCACGGTGCATGATGTCACGATGTACCTAAAGCACATCCACTGACATTAATGAGCGTGGGGCCCGAAATGCAAGTGCGGCCAATTAGATGACCACGGGCCTCTGTGACCCCCGGGGCATTAGACACACAGTGGTATGTATCACTACGGTTTAGCACTCACCTCCTCCACTCCATTGGCTCCCTGGGAAGTTGTTGGGCCAATGAGGTATAGAGAGAAGTAAACAAGCTCTGATCTCCAGCACCTGTGATAGAAGTGGCAGCACAGAGAGCGTTTCAGCGTTTGGTCACAGTGATGAAGAAAAGACATCATCTACAGTAAAGCCTGACTGCCTAACTGAAACTCTCCCAGGATCACGTCTTCATGAAGTAACTGTGGGCGAAACATACCTTTTATTTTTATTTTGTTGGCCAAATACGTTTGTTTGATTCGCGAAGGGCTAGGCAGAAATTGCAAACCACGGGCACAGAGACAACGAAGAGTTCTCGCAATGAAAAATCGACTGACTGACTGACCGAAGAGCATTTTTCAGAGCAAATTCTGAGAAGATTTTATGAAAGCAGCCCAGTTTTTGTTCTTAAAATCAATGAGGCTGGAAGAAACGGCAGGACCGTGTGACGTTACTGAGGAAAACTGTGTCAGGAGGTGTATCTATTCAGCACAGGGGGGCAGCTGTGGCCCAGAGGCAGAGCGGGACGTCCAACTGCGGGAGGACTGGCGGTTCAAACCCCAGCTCCTCTGGGCTGCGCGCTGACGTGTCCTTGGGCAAGACGCTAAGCCTGATGGCTGCTCGGGTGCATAAGTTAGTTTCCTTCCTGATGAGCAGCGGCCAGCAGTCTATAAACGACATGTAGCGTAAAAGCGCTTTGAGTGGTAACAAGACTAGAAAGGTGCTATAAAAGTAGTTACTATGTGACAGGCGCGCGGAGCTACTTCATGTGCTTCCTTGAGCACGTAAACTTGTTTTACAGCTGACGCGGGCCCACGTCAGGGTGCGTACCGTGGATTCTTATCTCCTTCCAAAACACAGAGATCCCCCTCAAACTTCTAAACTTCGACTTCTCTTTTGTGTTTCATGGAATCGGGTCATCGCTTGACTTTTGGTCTACCCGTTTCGCCATTTAGCCCCAAATAAAAGCTCCAAACTAATAAACTCATGAACTTATTTTATCTGAACTGTGCTGCTGATCGCTTACTAAATTTGGATCTAGGTCAGATGAAAAATGCTTTTTTTTTACCCTTTTCGATCACATACGTACACGGTGAGCGTCATTTTAACAATATGTATCCAGACAAACAGCAGGCTATCCATTTATTGCTTATTTTAAATCAAAAACCAATATCTGATCCGTTTTCACTCTGTAAAACAAAATCTTTCACGAGCTTGATTCAGCTTGAACAAACCAGTTTCAGCCAATCGTACGGTGATATCCACCGATCAAGCTGGCGTGTCCTTGGGAGTTCGCCGCCTCAGACCCTGTTCAGGCAGCTAACACCTGAACCTTGAGGTTATCATCCAACTCTGTATCGCTGTAACTCTCCTTGTTTGTTATGACTCACCCACTTTTCAATATGAAAATCAAATTCCTCCAAATACTGTTTCATCTGCAGTTTAAATCTCTCTTTTCTGGTAAATGTCTGCTTTAAAATGATTTCTGAATCACCTCTGTCTGGCGGCTGACTGATATGTCTGGGCACATTTCATTCTCTCTGCTGCCATCACGCTTCAGCTTGAGTTCAGCGTGTGGCTGGAACCGACACAGTTTCACGCACAGCCGCTCTTCACCGTCGTCATCGCCGACGGAGCATACCCGCACGCACGCAGGAGATGTGATACACCTCGACGTGTGTGGTGCGTCACCTGGAGTCAAACCTCTGCCGTACGACGCGTTCGCAGCACCACCAGCTGCGGAGTTGTGAGGACAGCGCGGCTCGAGCTATGACGTTTGCATCCCAGAATCACCGGCTTGTCCCAGAGGGGTTCGCAATCTGTACGGCCTGCAACACCCTCTATCATTAGACCCCGTTTCACCACCATATCACTTTAAAATGAAAATAAGACTATGAGATTAAGGTGCTGACGTTCAGTTTTAATATGAGGGTTTTTTTTTACTGCAGCAATTCAGCCGGTGTGTTTGTGTGAATGAGATTCAGTCGCTCCCTTAAGTCTGACCATCACCAGCGTAGTCAGGGCCAGGCCATCACCTCACCCCCTATGACTGCTGAGATCCAAAGTCCAGCTCAACAATGAAGTGACCTCCATTTCACGGCTGAAGAAGTGCTTCAGCTCCCATTCACGGTAGCTGCGCGTACTTTCATAACCACGGACAGAGAGTGAGACTTGTTCACGCTACGCTGGAACTGGGCCACATTCAACGAAGCGCATAAAAATGCCTTTTTTTGCAAATACCTCCCCCCCGGGGGAACAGGCGACTACTTCTCGCGCTCAAACATCCTGACGAGACGAACAGAGGGCGAGCTCTATTTGAGTCCAGCGTGCTGGAGTGGAGCCAGCGCGTTTGGCCGTGCTGACAGTCTGACTGCATTATAAATCAATTAGCCTCGCAGCCCGCTGTTTAACACCTGGACAAATCCAAAGCAACGCTGGATGGAGGCTTTTTTTTTTTTTTTTTTTTTTATTGCATTGTATTCCACAGAAGCAATTTTCACGTACAATCAGCAAAGTCATAAAATATGAACCGGTCACGTTAAGGTTCGTGGCTGCAAAGAGGACAGCAGAGACGTTATTTTAGCATCAACCTGTGATGTGAAACTACAAAGCTGAACATGTTTGTGAAGATGCAGAAATAACAGCGATCACGTTGAGCTGATCTGTGCTTTTAGTCGATTTCCTGAATCCTTCCAAGGCCCGAAAGCTCCAGTACACTCCACACGAGAGTGAGGTTTGAATGCTCACAAACTCTTATAATAAAACCCTGCAAAGCAAACGCCAGCACAGCACCTGTGACCGTGTGACTTCAGGGTGCAAAGGGAAGACATCTGTCATCCTTTTCCCACAACACTAGATGGAACATCAAGCAACTGGTGACACGTTCTCGTCAGTTTTACAGTTAAGAATGCAGACTGATTGTTCCGCTTGACTCGCTGAAATAAAGAACGTGGCAAATGTTTCAATTTACTGCTTTAATAAAATCCTCGCCGTCGCTGTGCACGGTCCTGAATGAAGCAAGTTCGAATTTTAACCGTTCCTTCGCAACAGAACAATATGTTCATTTGGTCTGCCATCTCTGACTGAGGTCAGAGATGGCAGGGTTTATAGGAGCATGCTGAAATCCCGCATCGCTGTTCGCCACGCTTGCAGACTCTCCCTAAAATCGTTAATGTTTCATATGCAACTTGTATGCAATGTTTATGTCTGAATGTAAACATCAGTGCATGGGTCACAAATGCATCACCGAGCATTTCAGAGACATACACATGTCTTGACAGCTGATAAAGCCCGCAGGAGACTCCCTGGTGTTCCCTGGATCCAACTTGGGGCAACTGCCACTTAAATCTTGAATCCACCAATAAATCCCACTTGTTAACTGTCACACTTATTATTTCCATTCATGTAGCGACTTCTCTGTGCTCCTGTGATCTTATACTCCTGCACCTTTGGACCGCTCTGTCCTAAAAATGGAGCTTGAGCTGTCACAGCCAGAGCCGGCTCCTAAAATAACCCTTACAGGAAGCTTCCATAAGCCTCCAAGGGATGTATGAATGGCAAACTGACCCCGACCTCCATACATCATGTGGCGATCACCGTCCGCGCTGCTAAAAGACTTAACTACGCTTCAGCAGCAGGGAACAAGGTGATATCGCTCCCCAAACTGCAGCAACTAGCCGTGACGTTCCAACGTTAGCTAGGCCTGTTGATCAATGTAGCTGCTAGCTAGCTGAGAGGGACAACGTTTGCTGTGTGAGCATTTAGCACAGACAGTAGTACAATATACACCTAACAGCATATTATAATGACAAGCGGAAATCACGACACCAATCGCCACACACACATGCACGCTCCAGCTTCGCTTGCTAATACAAGGGTGCCAGCTAGCATTGCTAAAGCGAGCTAATGATTCTAGCTAGCTTGCTAACTGTCAAGAGCAGAAAAAGCAGGACTGGACGTCTCCTTTACAGAAACACTCACATGTCACAATCGGCTTGTTTTCCATAGTGTAGATGATCGGCTTTTCCTCTTGACACTCCATATGTGTTATCGGTGGTACCCCATGAAAATGACATACAAACAGAGCTTGTATTATTAGTAATTGCTTATGTATGCAGTTGTGTTGAATCGATGGGGCCTGTGTCCCCCACTGCACTTCCGGGAAGTACGTAACCCGTGCGTCATTAAAGGGCCGACCCAAGACACAAAAATACAGGTGTATTATTATGAATTCTCTTGAAAATAGGTAAAGTGTGATAAGTTGTACAAAAAGTGAAACTAACTATCAAACGTTGTCATCATACTCAAGATTGTTTTAGGGTTATATTGTAAGATATTATAATTCCTGGACTGTAGGTTCTGTTTTGGTGGTGCAGAGGTGTAGTTAAAAGTAGGTATCACGAACTGGGCCTTTAAGATGTGAAAAAGAAACTATTTTAACGTTGAATGTAATGCAGCACCATTAAGACATACCTCTTGGACACAAATCCTGCATGAAATATGGATATTAATGAATGGTCAGAATGATATTTATGCTTGTGGATCCTGGTTGGTTTAATAAATGAAGACCAAGTGCTTCAATTTTTAAAAAAAATGTAATCTTCATTTAAAAATCTCTTTATTTCATTTATTATTCAGTGTCCAAAACAGACAAATTAAAATATTACAATTCTCATAATGAACATATGGTATATTTTATATATATTTCAAACATTTATCAGCATTTGACACATACACACAATTCTCTTAAGCTGTTTTTATCAAATTAAAAGCAAAATAAAAAAATCAAATGCTATCATCTATCATGTAGTTTTAACTGCTTGTCCTATTTTAGATGATACACCTTTATCTACTGTGGGGGATACAATGCTGCCATCCATGGGTTCAAAGTTGCGTTGCAGAAAGTTCACGATGAGATGATGAGGTTTTCAGTATTTTTTTTTATACGTATAAAAACAGAAGATTCATGCATTTTTTTTCTTCATCTTCCTTTTCAGCTGTTTTGTTATGCCATTTACTTTCACTGCCCTTCCTTTTTCTGCCCCATGTGTCCTTTTTCTGAGTCTTCTTCAGCTTTTTCTATTCCCTGTTCAGATTCTCTCTCTTGATCAGTAGCTTCTTTTTCAACCTCAGTTTCAATCTCAGCCCCATCTCCTTTCCCAGGTCGGTCATCTCCTTTCTCTTTGTGTTTCTCTTCATCATCTTCTTTTTTCCTTCTCTGATCATTGTGCACTGCCACTGCGACTCTTTCCACATCATCTTTTGCACTTTTTGTGCTCTCTCCATCTCCTTCTTTGGTCACGTCACTACCATCTTCTCCCTGTCCCTGTTTATTTACCTTTGCATCTGAATCCTCCTCTTCCTCTCCCTCTGCCTCTTCTCGCTCCCATCCCACCTCTCCTCCCACACCTTCACCTCTTCCCTGTGTCATTTTTCCTTCCTCCCTATCATCTGGAAGCTGAATATCAAGTGCTGCCACCTCCCACTCCAACTGCTCCACCCTGGCCTGCATCTTGCGGTTGCTGGACTCTAATTCCACCATGAGTCGAGCTAGTTTTGTTTGCAGGATTTCCAAGTTGCTCTCCAGCCTTTTTATCTTAGTTTCAACTTTCTCTACCTCCCCCTCTTCTGCCTCCCCACTCTCCTCCAGCATGCCCATCTTAGTGAGGATCTGTCTGCCCTTCTCCTCCAGGTGTCGTTTGGCTGCAGGGAAGTCAGATAGCACGTCTGTCAGGTCCTCTTTGGACAAGCTGAACAGGTCAGAGTGTCCAATGCTTCGGATGTTGGCAGTGCGACGATTGCCTGACTTGTTGCCTAAAAGGAAAAAAGATGTGATCATCATTTAAACTTTGGTGAGATTTAAAAATACAAAAATATATAAAAACCAAGGATATGATATTACCAAATGTTTAAAGGAACAGAAGTCAAATAATGCTGTTACTGTCATGATGAAAAAGTAATTAATTATATTTTATAGTGATAAAATTCTTAATGCTTCGCTGTATTGCTTATGTGTTTAGAGTTTAACACGATCATTTTTCAGTCTTTTTAACTACATCAGAAAATATTATACATGTTATATATTAATGGTCACATGTTAACATTATACTTAATCTTATCTTATCCATTTCTTTAGCCCAGCTTTTGCCCAGCAACCTCCAAGATTGTAGATTTAATTGCTGCCGATAACTTTAGTGAATTTACTTTCATACTGAAGCATATCAAGCACATCAAGTTTGATTTGCAGATGCCCAAGAATTAAACTTTGTGGGACTCCATTGTATATAGATTTTTGAAAACAATGAAAACAATGTTTGTTTTTGCTAATTTTATACTCCATAATCTTCTCCTGTATTTGCACTATACTACAGCATACTGTATTTCTCACCTCACTGTACCCTTGAAGACAAACAGTTTCCTTTCAATAGCTTTATCCACAGGGTCTGCATCTCACATTCACTGTGACTCCTACCACAAATGTATGGTCAAATAGTCTTTCTTAAATCTTAAATTTGGTCTTAAATTTGACAAATATAATCATTTTCTAGTTTTGACAAATCTTAATACAACAACCACCTATTGATAAATGTTGTATGAATAATAGATGTGAATACCTTTAATGTTAAGGATACTAATTTCCCCAAAGAAATTCCCTTCGCTCAGAACAGCAAACTCTGTGACCCCATCATCTGCAACAACTGCAAGTTTTCCATCTTTGATGATGTACATTTCGTGGCCTACATCTCCTTTCCTGCAGACATACTCTCCTGGACTGAACACCTGTGAGGCAAAAGGCAGAGAGTTCCAACAAAAACAAGAATCCGGTTCAGCTTTGCCACAACATAATAGGATCTACTCTCCAAAAAAACAGGTATTCCTGTAACTGCATAATTACGGACCACCAACAATACCTCCACTCAACCTCTGCACCTACAAGTGTAATGAAGAACCTATGGTGGCTGCAAATAATAATTAAGACCTTCACATTAGCCAGTTATCTGTCTGAACTCCAAGAAAGCTGATCAATCCTTATATAAATATGAAGGGCTCATACTAAGCTAAGAAGCACTCAGCAATTAGCAGTCAGCAGTAATTATACTCTAATGAAAACATCATTGTGAATATCAAATTTAATTTCTTCTACAGATGCCCCAAAAATCCTACACCCTGTATTAATGATGTGCGACTTTTGTTAAGAGCAAAACATTGGTAAACTACAACCCATGCCTCAACTCTGTGAGCCACCTGTCCCCTTGGACTGCCGCCCCCCCACCTTACCTGAGGTGTTAGTTTAAGCACCAACTCCTCCAGAAGGCTTTTTTCACAGCTCTGGAAGATGGCGACTTTGGAGAGTGTGGGAAGGTGAACACTAACAGCGATCTCTGTCCTCAGGTGTACGGGCAGCTGCTGCAGGATTTCATTCTCCCTCATGATCTTCTTGTTGATGTGAAGATGTTGGTACCAGTTGTCGATGCGCTGTCGAAGCTCCTTGTTGATGTGATGGCTACGCAAGTATGCCTTCACCTGAAAAAGGAAAAGAGGAACTCTATTGCTCTATTCTAAGTGCAATTAGCAGCTAATTAGGTAACGAATGTTATTAGGCATAATTCATCAATTCATCTTTCAGGCAGTCTTCCAACCTACCAGCTCATGGTTAGGGAAGAAAACATTATCACGGTCCCTTAGGTTTGTGATGACATTACCAACATTTCCAACAACTGATGCAAACACCAGCACAGCAATGAGCAGGTCTGCAATCATAAACAAGTACTCCTCTTCTGTTTTTGGTTGAGGGGTGTCTCCAACTGTGGTGAAAATCAGGGCAGAGAACCAGAAACAGTAAAAGTACTGACGACGCATTGAGGCAAACTCTGGGTCGGTCATGTTGGGGTACACCCATTCATCGCTTCCAAAGCCAATGTAGCTTGACAGTGCAAAGTAGAGACAGGCATTCCAGTGGATCAATACAAAGATGTAGATCATGAGCTTGGAGATACGGAAGGCATTAGGGTAGGAGGTTCTTGTCTCCATGCGATCCAAGGCCTCATCGAGTCGTGGCATACGCAGGAGGCGGTTGATCCGCACAAGTGGAGTTTGGATGCCAAAAACAAAGTAGAGGAAGTCAGTGGGCAGCAGGGAAACCAGGTCTCTTAAGAAACATTTTGAGTGCAGATAGCGCTTCTTCAGCTGAGTTAGGTCCTTCATCAGGATACCCTGATCCAAGTAACCTGGAAAGGGAAGAACAAGGTTTTAAGGTTCAAGGTTTTTCTCTAATAGTAACATTCTATTTCAATCAAATGTACTAAAATGGAACATTTACCTGTATGAACAGTGATGATCATGTCAACGACATACATAAGGTCTGACAGATAGTCCAGAGTAAGCCACACAGGCAGGTAGCTCAGGGCAATTGTAGTGAAACACATCCTGTGAGAATATAGCCAATGTGATTTGATTGCATCAGATGTGGAATAAGTACATCTTGGATGTGTGACTGCTATTTGATATTCATCATCCATATTTGTACCTCAATATGATGATCACTAAGTTGTAGACAATGGGAACGATCATCACCTGTAGCCAGACATAGTAAAACTGTTCTGCTGGATCAACGGCCCAGTCGTTCAAGCTAAGAGATAAATGATGATAAAGAGAGGAGAGAGGGAAATTAGACTGATTGTGGTTCATGGTTCTTGTATCTAAATGAATAGTTAGCTAAATGTTACCAAAATCTGTCACAGCATGATATCATGAATTCCAGAAAACATACTGTGGGTGTTTTACGGTTATAGGAAGTGTTGTTGTAAAGCATTTGCTTAAATGGGATGAACATGGTTTTATCTTTTTGGCAGCATATTTTGATTTATTTCATTTTACATAACACATCGACAAGATTATTCTGTGGTTAAAAAATGTTTTGTTTGTAAGGACTCACTTATGTGCCAGTAATTTTACGTGGCTTAATGGATGTTTTTACAAATCCCCACCCAAAGGAACAACAAAAACAAAGATTTAGTTGTAAAAAATATTGTTAATGTGCATGAAAACATTGTTTGGCAGATTATACGGTATTAGCTGGACTTAAGACATTTATTCCCTCATCAAAGTTGCATATTAGCTTTTCCTCACATCAGAGGTGATTAAGTCTAAATCAGTGAATAAATGTCATTACACTAAAATCTAACTGCATTGAATGACTCCTACCAGATATCCAATTAACTCAGTGAGTGAGAATAATCATAGAGATCATAAATGTATTTTCTTTGTTTTAAGGAAATGCAAAGACTAAACCTTAATACTCACTTAACTTTCCACTTCTGATTGCTGTTATGTTTTGCCTCATCCTTGACTCCATCTTGTCCTTCCTCGTTCATGTTCTGCCGCTGATGCCGCCTCAGCAGTCTCTGCCATTGGCTGCCTCTAATACTAACATTACCTGTTGTAGCCATTCTCCAAACTGTAGCCCAAGACTAGCGCATGTTTCAAAATGACGATGGCCTTTGCTGTTTCTTTTGTGTTGCTCTTTTCAGGACAGTTATTCCAAAAACCTTGTTGACTTGCATCAAACAGTACTATGTGGTTGACCTAACAGCAAACCAGGTCTACCTGAGCAGTGCCTGGTGATGCAGGTCTCTATGGAAGTAAACCACAACAGATGTCATGTGTCCACTGGGAATTCCTCCTTCCCCTAGAAAACCAGAGAGGCTCTCCTACATCCCAGCTGCTGTTAAACACAACAAACTAAAATATAAAATACCTAAAGCATACAAGTAAATGTACTAATAGATACAACATATGTTTGTCACACTAAATAAAAAAGGAAATAAAGGACACAATAATATATTGGTCAAATAAAAAAATCTGGCTAAAATTAAATGTTTATGAATTTGATGATTTAAAGAAATTGTGTTGGGAAGACAAAAGTTGAATAATACAATATGACAGAATTTAAATGTGATTCATTTAGATATAATTTTACACTACAATATTTTTGTTTGTTTTTTCTGTATTTCCACATTTTATATATTTTGTTGTCATTAACTAGACCTGTCCTTAGTGCCCTTAGTGTTCTCTGTTTAATGTAATGAACAGTTTAACTGAAGACACACCACAAAAAGTGAAAGTAATTATGAATCCCAACAGATTTTTTCCATAAATGGCCAACATAAATCATATCAAGTGTGCAATCCAACAAAAACCCAACGCCACCATGCCTAACGTGAGACGCTACAGCCGTCATTAACAGGCTAAAGAAGATGGTGTGGAGTGAAGCTCTGATTGGTGGATATGATTTGGAGCAGGAGACTAACAATGAAATATCCAATCAAAGACTCGCCCCTTTAATTGATCTGATCCAGCACCAGCCTTCAAGTTATTATAACGAATCAATGTAAAATTTAACCTGGACCTAGACATTTTAAAATGGTATGCTAGCACACATGGGTGCTCGGCAGTCTCTGTTGGTGATCGAGCACTGTAGCACCCATGGAACAGGTGTCTATAAGTACAAAATTCAACTGAAGCTCCCTAAAGTCTCAGGTATGAGATGTCAACAGTTACTAAGTTAATATCTCATCTATCTCTATGAGAAAACTGATGAAGACCATAATATGATTGAATGCACCAGGGAAAGATATTGAAAACTGATTAAAACACATTTCTATTTACTTTTATTAATATCTCCTCATTAATGACCAAAGGCAACAAGACTAGCACATTATGTACAGTGAGAATGGGGTCACAGTGTTTGCGCCTTAATTTTGGCACTTTGAACCTCTCATACAGCCGAGTGGCGCGGCGTCGCTGTGGGTGTGAGTCAGACAAGTCGTGTGGGAGGAGTTAAAGTAAGATGGCTGCGGGAGAGAGAAGAGTGTTTGAGAAAGCATCAAATGGGATGTTTATCCGTCGCTAACAGGATGCACAGCAGCCCCACTGAAGGAGTGGTTAATTCGTTAGCTTCCCCGGCTCGGTATGGTCTAGCTCGCCAGTTGTCTCCGTGTTACTCGCGTGCTGCTCGCCCGTTTGCTGCTCTGACATTGTGGAATTCATGCGCAGCTAGCTGTTAGCAACCCACCGAGGCTAACTCACTAGCAACCAGCTAGCAGGTACCCGTAGAAATCATCACTGTTGAGACCCCTACAAATACCCAAGGTAAGTAACTTCCTAATTAGCTAATATTAAGTTCGGCTTGATGAATTAGTCACATACACAGCTGACATGTCTAAGTTAGCGAGTTATCTTTGCAGAAGCAACTAGCTTGCTGGATCATCTCGCCGTTTGCTTGCATTGATTGTTGTTTTCCGGCGGACCCCAGCGTAAGCCGCTTCGGTTGGCTAATATAAGATCTGGCGTTGGACGGACGTTGGACTTCAAGATCAGGTGTAGGGCCCAAATGCCATTAAGATCGTGTTAGTCAAGCAATTAGTTTAAAGGCAACGTCGTACTTTTTGATGGTTGCACTCAACAGCTTGATGCTTGAACCGTCTTGTCAGGCTGATCGGGACACATGAGCCGTGACACTGCAGTGACTGATGTTTGACTCCGTATGATACGCTCTGTGAATGTGACTGATTCAATTAGTGGCTATTGTTCTCCCTACAACTCAATCACGGTGAGGGCTGTGGCAGTCACCTTTACCCTGTCAACTGGGGCAAAAGCAATCGCTCACTTCTTAAGCAATCTGTAATCTGAATACTCACAAACCACAGCCAGCCTTCTCCTGATCAGAACCAAATGGCTTAACTTGCAATCTAAGTACACAGCACTTTGCAAGTTAAGCCATTTTACATGATGAATCCAGACTGTGTGATAGAACAAGTGTGAGTTCGCTCAAATGTGGGGCTGTGTATTAAATATCAATACACTTTGAGCAAGGACTGAGATGTGTCTGTAGCACGGACGGGTTAAAACATTAAAAGTGCCCAATGCTGCATTAAAACTTTCTCAGCTTGAAACAATCAGTCTTTTTGCTGTAATTCTTATTATTTTCTGTTTTGAAAAATTGAAAACAGAGTCCTGTCGCATGTTTTTGGTCACATCTCAGCCTTCATTCAAAAAGTATGAACTTCCATGCTTATATATCTTTGGTCATTTTAGATTATATTTGAGTTGATCTGTCAGAAAATCAACCTGAAAACCGATCAGTCTGTACGTTGGCACGAGTGCTTCCCTCGATGTGAACGTTTGCTCATTTTCCAGATCTTGATGACGTCCCATTAGATATCTTTGGCTTTTTATTTGTTAGTCAGACACAACAAGAAATTTAAATGGGGAACTGTAATGAGTGTTTACCGCTATTTTTCAAAATTTTAAAGACCAAACAGTCAAAATAAGCTGCATATGAAGTGATGATGAAAGTGATCACATGTTGCATTTAGAGTTTACTCTGTTACACTTGGGTGCAGTCACTGACATATCCAGAGAAGTGATTCAAAATGACCCACAAGTAAAGAATTACAGTGCAGGGTCTCTGAACAGTGTAGATGTCTGGTAAATGCCTGGAGTTTTGCTTAATCATCTCATTTTTATGGCTGAAGTCAAACAGCTGGTTGTCGTCACAGAAGTGTTTGTCAGTGCAGGCGATCAGCAAATAGGCCCCATGAAATCGATCATCAGACAGGTGTGGTTTAGCTGAGCTGCTGACTTAGAAACGCACATCAGGTGAAGGGGGACTCGGCGCTGGCCGCCACCTCTGCTGTAAAAGCTCACTAACTGCGTGACGGCAAACCTGAAAGTGCCCGGCGGGGTTAGACAGTAAAAACAGAGAGAGGCGGGAGCAACGTGAGGAATGTGAGGGACAGACTTTGCAGCGAGCTCGGCGCTCAGCCCGTTTTCACACCTGTGTACACCTGGACAGTTCCTACAGAAAGCAGGCGTGGCTGCCAGTTCGTCCGGAGGGGGTCACAGAAACTCTGAAGCAAGTCTTTTTCCACTTTCAGCCCGTCTGAACTTCTGAGAGAGTCTGCCGAGGTGTAATCACCAACCTTTGACAAACCCTCGGCAGCCTCCCTTTGGTGGAATCTGCGGTTGAACTTTGCACTCGCTTTATGTGTGTGTGTTTTTTACGATGCTGTGACGCGTGACCTGAAAGTAACACATTTTGAATTTCCGTGTGCGGCATTAGCCGAATCCTGCGCATCATGATCAGAGAGCTTGGGAGTGGATGCTGAGGCGGGCGGGCTGGCTCACGTGCGTCTAAGGTAACTGCATTTACGGCGAATCGCAGACGGACTCTTGCTTGCAGCCTGTTGTTTTGCTGTAGACGTTGCTATTTTGACTCTTTGTGGGCTGAGTTATTTACTGCTTTCAGTTCTGCATATGGATTTGTTTTCCTCTCAGCAACATGAGTATCATTAACTTGGGCTCCCCTGCTCAGGGCGGGTGAATCATTTAAAAACACTCTTTTCAGCGCCGTTTGTGTTTTAGATTAAAGCCGCTGCATGAAAGATTCACCAAAGATGAGCAAGGATGTCTTGATTTATCGAGGTCGAGCCAGATGTCATCTAACCTGTTAGTCGTGTCTGACCCGAGTCCAAGTCATGTGACTCTGGTACATCATGTGGCCACAGATCATAAATGCTTTTCTAGCCTAGGTTTGAAGCTTATCTCTGCTCCCTTTGTAGCGGTGTGGCACAGAACTCATTAACCAAATGAACTTTGTCAGACCAATCAGAGCGGGCTTATTAATAACCTTATACAAACGCGACACAAGATGAAAGCAAACACTTTCACAGAAATAGAATTCAAGCTCCATTAACCAGCGCTTGTGACCTTAACTTTGAGCTAAATGCAATACGGTGAAATCGGGCTTCTGCAGCAGACGGTCAGCTTTGATACGCAAGATTCTCTTAAAGGAACATGCTGAAGGAAATCTGTATTTAAGAACATAAATAAAATAAAAATCAAAGCCGGGCCTCACGTGTTTGCACTTCGCTCCTTCATGGGAGTCAGCATCTGTGATCAGCTCAGAGTCACAACGGTTATAACTGATTCCACAAAGTCCAGGCAAAAAAAAAAAAAAAAAAAAAGGCATCCAAACATCAAAACCACTCTCGCAGCTTAATCCACTTTTCCACTGATCCATCTGTTCAGTCCTTTCCAAATAATCCTCATAATAAATCACTGGATACACTGCTTCTGGCAGATATTCGTGGAGTTATGGGGATGTGATAGCCCAGCACAGGAGCTGTGTTCTTAGCTCAGTGTGCACGTGGATATATTTTGTGTATTTCACAATATGTTGTTGTTTTGTTTACTGTACTTCATCCTGTAATAATTGTAACGCACTTCACTTTGTCGTGAGGTGCTGGAGTTTATTGTTGATACAGTAAAGATTTCATCTGCACGTTTCCTGAAGTCCTTGGTTACAGAAACCAGTTTCCTGTTTACATCATTTTTAAGAGATCAAGTTGTTGCTGAATGCTGACAGTAATCCCGTTACTGGAATGCATGTAAACGCGTACGGAGGCTCGTTTTCATTACGTGGATCGCTTGGGGATGTTACTGGCAGTGCACAAAGGGTGGAGCGAGAGGATTTGTTCAAACCCCGAATGCAGGCGGTTCACACAGTTAGAGTTGCATGTCCTTGTGTTGGAGGTCAACAGAATGTTTTATCATCTATCACTTTGCGAACAGCACAGTTCTGACTTGGTAAAGCCGCACGTCGTATCAAACGAAAGACTAAAAGGGCTAAGACTAAGTAGCTCGCTCTGATTGAAGTCTGTAAGCGCCGACCTTAGAGTTGACAGAAGGATGACTTTTTCTGTTTTTAATCACCCTCGCGCAGACTGTCATCAAATATATGCATCAGTAGAGCCTTTAAATAGTGCAGAATGTCTTTTTAAGTGTGATCAGTTTGTTGATCTTATTGGTTTGCTGGAGCGAGAGCAGCAGCTTTGAGTGGGTGATAACATATTTCATTTTAGAGTTAATTATCGTGTAAATTATAAAGTAAAAGATAACCATGAGAAACATTGTCATTAATGAAAAAGCAAGAACTCTATAAACCTGAACGACTGAGCCATCATGAACCGGGCCGACGACTGAAGCCAGCCGAACACAGGACGGAGGGTTCCTCCCATGTTAAGCATGAGGTGGACTGGCTGTAGCTGGTTTCCGTGGTAACAGCGTACTGTAGAGACTCACTTATGTTTGTTTAGAAAAACGCCGGCAGTCTTCAGCACAAATGATATATTTCTGAATCGAGGGTGTCACACAGGACAATGCGTGCTTTAGATGAAGGCGCCTACCATGAGGTCGCTCGCGCTGCGGCCTGTCTGGTTGTATGATGTCATGCATGATGTCATGCTGTGTTGCAAACGATTAGGTCTCCTTCATGGAAATATTGGATTACACTTTTTGTATCAATGTGATGAAGAATCTTGATTTATTTATTTATTTGTTTATTTATTTTTTAGATATTTTGGACATTTTCATCTTAGTTTATCCAGAGAAATGTTTTCATTTGTTTGTTTGTTTGTATCTTGTAAGTTTTAGCAAATAAGATATTCAAGATAAAACATTCAAGTCAAATGCAGTTGTTCTGAACTGCATGTGTATGTTGTGTTTCTTGTTTGTCGACACAGTGCTGAGTGCCCATCCCGACTGGCTATGGAGTGGTGTTGGCTTCAGACTGGATGACAGGGTCTACAGGGAGGACAGGGTCACACGGATTCTGAAGCTGCGGCAGGATTTTCCTAGACGCACACTGACTGGCAGTGACAGCGCGTTTGCAGCTGACCTCCTTCCCCTCCTTCTCTCTGCTCAGAGACACTTTCCCTCCCCTTCCTCCTCCTCCTCTCCTCTCCTTCCCCTCTCCTCCTCCTCCTCCTTGTTCCCTTGTTCCCCTCCTTCCCTCCGTTGTGTCTGTACGCTCACCTTTTTAGTGGAACTCCTTTTCTTGTTTTTGAGTTCCTGCGACCTTTGACCTGCCTCTCGCTGGGTCCAGTATGAGCTGGCTGAGCAGGTTGAACCCACGGGGTCCTGGGAGTCGGACGGGCCGGAGCGCCGCCCCCTCTAGCCCCTGCACCGCCGACCCGGAGACCTGCCTCATAGTGTTTGAGAACCACTGGAGACAGGTGAGATGGAGACACGCCCCCCTCTCATGAAACTTAATCAAATAACATAATGGTGACATAACACGTTGTGGCCTTTCCAAACCACGATACTAGTTTTGCAGAATAACATTTTACTCACTGACGTACAGGTCAACCACACAGGCCGGCAGAAAGGTTTTTAAAGTCTGCAGTTAAAATATTATCCAAACCACTTATCTGAAGGGACCGGCTGTAATTGCATGTGCACACAGTGTGTGATGTAATCGCCCGTGCCTCCCTTCAGCATAAGTGGACGGGATTATTATGTTAAAATATGCCTTTTTTTATGCAAATGCTTCAGTTGCATTACTCGACTACTTTAAGCTGTTGCCACAAGCGTTACTCCGTCCCCGGGCTGCAGTGAAATTACAGACGATGACCGAGAGAACAAAGTGGAAACAGTCTGGCCGTTTCAGCCCGGAGGATTCAGACTGTGAGGAATGGCTCCACAGGGAGAGTTGTCCACTTTCTCTTTCTCCTCTGAGTCATAACTCATTTAAATCTGATCAGAGATGCAGCGGTTTCTCAGGATATCATTATTTCTGATGTTATGACAAGTAAATGTAAATCATAAATCCTCCTAGGATTCCTAAAAAAAAAAAGACCCCCCTCATAACTCCAAGAGAATTATTACAGTTTTTACACTTTCTTCAGCATCAAAGTGGGCAGGGGCTGCACATTCTTTGCTGTTTTGTAGAATTGTTTAGTTCGTTTAAGGTCAGAAAACCCCAGTCTCCCACAGCTCAGACTGACTCTTTCAAATGGTTTGTTTGGTTTATCCAATAATGTAAAGATGGTCAGTTTATATTAATATAAAACAGAGCTGGTAGCTCAGGAGGACAGAGGACGTGTCTGAAGCTTAGAGGTCGTGGGTTTGAATGTGGCAAATTTCCCCTTTGTGGCACAGATAAAGGAAATCTTGATCAGAAACTCCTCACCTTTGAGAAACTAGAACCAATAGACATTAGGACTAATTGAATGATTTTCATTTTTTTTTTAAATTTCTATTGTCTTAACACTGATTTGCAATGGCTGAGAAAACATTTCCATGTTTTGTTAAAAGCAAATGTTCACTTTGGGTTCCCACTAAATGATGGCGACAGCAGAACTTCCAGGCTCTTGCTTTTGTTTGTCACTGAGTGATTATCAGCCCAGACAAGTGTGAATGTTCACACATACACTTGGCTGCGCCGGTGCTGATGAGGATAGTGAGCCAGGCTACTTAAACAGTGGGGCTGGCTTCTGTCCAGTCGCTGGCTGAAGGTTTTATAGGTCACAGAGCCTGGCCCGCAGGAAACATAAGACGGAGCGATACCTATTGGTCTGCTGTGGGAGGTGGATACAGAGGTGGTGCTGCAACTGTTTGCAGCTCTTATCTGCACGAGCTGCGCCCAGATCCCTTACTTCATCATTAGCCGTAGTCACGCTGACTGGTAGACCGCCTGATAAATGTTGTGAAACCTCTTCCCATTTTTCAATTCACTTCAGGTTTTGTTACAGCACCCTTGTGTCATTTCATTACATTTGACCCTAAAAAGTAACCAAGCTTAGGCCCAGTGATATTTAATATTTCTGGTGCGTTAGAAAGGAAAGAGTGGGAAATACAGTCCCACAGTCAACACGTCAAACAGGGACAAAATGGTTTTTTACTTTTATTTTGACTTGTCGCACCGGAAGAAACAGATTTTACTGACACACTTTCATAATAAGTGAACCGGTATGTCATTGCATTGACTGGGTAAACCCTTTACTTGTTGACTCCTATGTAACAAACACTTCATAGTCTACTGTCTGGATCGTCATCATTTTGCTGCATCACTATTAATGAACTTAACGATTCATCATCCCTGAATTCAGAAGCTGATTTGAAATGGAATCAAATGTTTGGTCGTGGTTAAACTGTTTTTTATTTTTCATTTTCTAATAGAATATTAAACATTCACTCAAACACTGTTGCTCTATTCAGGTCTCCTGGGTGTTGGAGCAGCACGAGCCTTCATCCTCCAGCGATGACCTGACGGCAGTGAGGAATCACACGGACCAGATGCTGTGTCTGCTGGCAGAGGAGCGGCCTGCCGAGTGCTCAGACGGGACAGGCGGCGCCAGCGTGCCACCCATGGGCCCCATGCTGGAGATGGTGGTCACAGAGAACATTCTGGAGTGCGTCGTTCAGTGGCACCTCCGCCGAGGCTTGGACCCGGACAGCCAGGGCGCCCTGCTCAAGCTGTTCGAGATGCTGATCGGCCAGTCCCAGCAGCCACTGCTGCAGCACACAGCCGTCCTCCACCCCCTGCTGAGGCTGCTGGGGGCGTGCGCCGACCCGGAGCTTGGTTGTCCTTCGGCCCTTGAAAACAGCCTGGTGCTGCTGCTCAATCAGGTACATCCACCTATACAGCTGCAGCTGCTGCGCCCCTCAGCTGTGATGAGCCTACGAGCCACTCTGACTACAATTACATAGATGTTTTACTTTTGACAGTCGGAGAGGAGCAAATGTTAAACAACTTAAGTACATGAGATGAGAGTCGTGTTGCCTGGCAACTCCATAAATTCTAGGAAAGTACAGCAGGAGGAAGTTTGCGCTGCTGGAAGGTTACCCTGCTAGCTGAGCTGCAGCGTGCACGTAGAAGGCAGGAAAAGCTCCATTTGAATGAACGTTCATGCACTGGTTGTGAATTTTAAACAAGCTGTTTACTGAAACCCACTGAATTATATAATCATTCTCTTTCACTGCACACCACACTATGTTGCTTTTCTTTTCATATTTGACCTTCTATGTGAGGTGACATCGAACTGTGAAAGGAATAATAAAGAAATAATATCAGAGGGCAGCCTGTGGGAATGATTAAACCCTGCACACTATGATTTTTATCTCCAGACTGTCAACATCCAGTCACTCAGACTGGACTTGACTCGGCCTAACGCTCGGTCTTGCGTCTGATCGCCCGTTAAAGTCATGTAGCTTCACACATAGTTCACCTCAGGAGTTAACTGGTGTTCGCAGGTCCTGATACAGGACAGGGCGATAGGGCAGGGTTAAAGAAATGAAGACGAGGGCTCATTCCATTCTTTTCACACATCAGAGCACACGGTCAGTCCTCCACTCAGTCAGTTAACAAACAAACTCACCTGGAACCAAGTAGACACTCTCGCACCAGAGAGAGAGGAGAGGCAGAGGTCCACACATGCACGTGAGATTGGACGTAGGCTTGTTCATCGCCGTTCCATCATTGTTTTGGACTGCGTAACTGACTCTGACTCTGTGAATCCCCACCAGGTCTGTGTGTCCATGGCCCGTCATCCCGTGGTGTTAGAGATGTTGTTTCGGGCAGCGCCGGCCCAGCAGGGCTCCACCAACCTGCTGATCTTCTCCCTCCTCGTGCCATTCATCCACCGAGACGGAGCCATCGGGCAGCAGGCCAGAGATGCGCTGCTGCTGGTCATGGCCGCCTCGGCCAGCAACGAGGCCGTGGCACATTACATCTCAGAGAACTCCTACTTCTGCCCCGTGAGTGCTGGTGTTTGTGAAAACTGCATTATCGTGGAAAGGGTTGCATTTTAGATTTTAACTGGGGGGATGTGGTTGCAGATGGGACTGTGGGAGTTTATGCTTAATGGTATATTTTGGAGTATATTTATTAATTTGAAGTAAAGTTAAAGGATAATTTAAATATGACTTGCCCACAGAATCAATCAGATGGACAGATGGACATTAACAACCTACATCAGTGCATCAGACGCTTAACTTCCATTCCATACCATTAAATATGTGCACGTCATATCAAACTGCGGGTAGCCTCCCGATCCCTCATGCTACATTAGCATCTGCAGCAGCCTGTAAATCTAACCTCACCACTTGCCAAACTGATTACGAACCTCTGGATCGTGTTCGGATGATGACATAAGCGCCGTCGTGTTATCTTTACAGACTGCGCCAGGTCCCTTTAACTCATTCGTAAGGGCACTGTGAAGGACACGCTGTAGAAGACAGCTGCTGTATGTTACAGCTACCTTTTTCAGTACGCACTGAAAGGGCAGAAGCATATGGTCGATAGCTTTAATTAGAGCCAATTAGAAAACCAATCAGGAGGAAGCACTCGTTAATAATCTTTTGACGTTCATTGCTATCATCAGTATCCTGTCGAGTCTTGAGCTTTCAAGGCCAAATGTTTGCAAATGTACATGTCCGATGTTTCTTTCCCACTGTGGTCCTCTGTTATTATCCGTCTGAACTGCCTGCAAGTCACAGTCCTACTTCTATACATGCAATATGAAACTAATTATACACACTCAGTCTCGGGTCTTACAGAAAAGAGCTGTCCGTATGTCCTGCCTGGCTTGCGACACTACTTTTAAGAAACTGAGGGTGTGTGTGTGTGTGTGAAAGAGAGAGAGAGAATTCTGATGCATCACTGATGGTGTGTGGTAATGGAAGGGGAAGGACATGACTATGCACTCTGACAGATCACTCGTCCTTATCTACATCCTCTCAGCTCGGTCGCAGCTAATAAGGCTTCCGTAAGTCGCTGACCGCCTCACCCAGCATCACCTGAAGGGGACTGATAAACAGATACAGTGAACATCCTCTGGCTCATACACATTCCTTAATGCTGCTGCTGCTGCTAATAACAACAACTGCAACAACAGTAACGACAGCAGCAGTAGCAGGGAATCCGCCTGTCTGATGCGGCCGGGGGAGGGTTTTCAAGAGGGAGGGTGCAGCGGCGGCGAAGGCCCTGTCGCCCCAGGTCTGGAGCTCGGTTCTAACAGTCGTAAGTGCATTAGCATCATGGCGGAACACTTGATGCAGCACGCTCGTGTGTTTCCACTTTCATTTCATCTGCAGATGATTAAAAACAGACAGAGGAAGACCAAGCAGCTCTGTGTGTGTGTGTGTGTGTGTGTGTGTGTGTGTGTGTGTGCGCGCGCGCCTGTGCCTGTGCCTGTGTTATTGTAGTGTCTTCTGCTGCCACTGGGGGTTATTAAAGAGCCACATTACGCTGATTGCACTTTACAGCGTATGCCTGCCTAATAGGCGTGTTCACCCACTGGGTTTCATTTTCATAGTGATGCAGTGAAGATGAGGGGGGTGTGTGTGTGTGTGTGTGTGCGCGCGCATTAGAACATCAAGATTATTGATATTGAATCCAGCCCAAGTCTGGTCACAAGTTACAGTGCCTGAGCAACAGCTTGGCGTCTAAACTGCATTATGAGAGTGACGCGTTGTGTGATGAGTTTGTCTGCGCGCTGTAGTTTGATGCCGGGGTCAGTGCTGTTATCTCTTCCTCTGGCTCTTCGCTCTGGCGTTAAAGAGCTGGCTCAGCTATTTTCCGCTCGCCCTGCTTCCGGCAGCTTCAGCCTGACCTACTTACACGCTGCAGGGACCAGTGGAGGTGGCATCACGGACCAAACGCTCCTCTCTGCCCGAGCCTCACTGTTTCCTTCTTACGTAATCTCCCACATTCTAATCAGCTTTTGACATTTTAGGATGGAGCAATAGATTCTTGGACAACTGTGAGAGCGCCTCTTTCCAGTGCAGCGCTGTGAGCTGCATTCATCACACAAACACTGTTTCCTGCCCCCCCCCCCCCCCCCACAGTCCCAGTGTACCGCTCTCTTTTTTTTGGGGTTGTTTGCATCTGCTCAGTCGAGCGAGTAGGTCCAGGTTTCTGCCTCGCATGTTTTCAGTGGACCAGCAAGAACGCACAACTCCGGTCTCATAAATGTCATCAGCTGTTGTCACAACACGAAGTAACATCAGGGCTTTTGCCTCGTCTGTTACATGGAAAAGTTTCCATCGTGTCTGCACGTACCGGGCTGCTTCTTTGCTTATTCCACTCTCTTATCAACACAATATGCATTTCAGCCAGGATACAAGTGACACTGCCAGTTATTGTGAACATTGTAAACATGTTTTAGACTCACACAGGCAAGGTTAGGTAGGGTCGTGGCCTGCAGTTGTTAGACTGTATCATCTATTGCGAAATATCTTGTATGGCTGCAGCCCACTTTCCTGATTAGAATTTAAAAGAAACAAACAAACAAAAAAAATACACACGCACACACACACACACACCTGAGCACCATTCTTGTTGGAGTAGTGCCCTTGTGTACCGTTCCCAGCACTCCTACTATGCTTTCAAAGCACCCCAGAAATCCCATACTGTAAGGGTGTCAAGGACCATGTGTGGAGCGCATTGCGTTCCCACGGCGACCATTAAACTTGAATTTAATTTCTGAAAGATGAAAAGGTCACAGGGAGCCAAATCCAGTGAGTAGGGTGGGGGATCAGTGGGGTGGAGCTGGTGCATTCTCATGATTGAGCACCCAAGTGCCATTGTCTTTAAGAGTGCTGTTCGGCCTCTGGGTTCCAGCGATGGGGTTGATGCTCGGCCTCTGCTGAGGTTTGAGATCCTTGCTGACAGCGCGTAAACGTGCATCGTGGCCTGGATCTCTGTTCCAGCTGCAGTGCTGCATTTCGGGACAGCACCGACCGTCTGAAAACACTTTGACAGCACCTCAGCGAGTCAGATTCATTCTCTCTGTTCATTATTCAGTTGATTAACTCAGTGTTTCACCCTCACCCTCCATTGTCACAAACTCAAGGAATTCACACCTGAAAGCCTCAGTCACCTGCCGACGCACTGGGGCTGTTGGGAGTCAGCTGTCTCACCTGAAGCCTGTCTGTGTCTCCTCAGGTGTTGGCGACAGGCCTCAGCGCTCTTTACTCCTCTCTGCCAAGAAAGATTGAGGTCCGGGGAGACGACTGGCACGCCCTGCGGCGGGAGGACTGGATGGGCGTGTCGTCACTCGTGCTGTTCATGAACTCACTGGAGTTCTGCAACGCCGTGGTGCAGGTCGCTCATCCCCTGGTCCGCTCCCAGCTCCTGGACTACCTCCACAACGGCTTCCTCGTACCCGTCATGGGCCCCGCGCTGCATAAGGTAGGAAAGGGATGGGTGGCAGTAACACAGCCACTGTTAGGCTGGACAGTCGCAGACCTCCATGTCACCAGTTCTCATTGGAACACCGGCATTTTTCTGACAGAGGATAGTTCCCATGCTCTGCGTCTCTCTCTGCGTCTCTCTCTCTCTCTCTCTCTCTCTCTCGGCCTGATACCATTAATGGTGTGTGGGATTTGAATAAAGTGAACCTGTGAATAAAAGATGACGAGGTGCACTCAGCTGTGTCCCCACTTGAGTTACTGGGAGGCATTTTTTTTTTTAAGTAGGAGACTGTGAATTGAATTTGCGTCCTGGACTTTTTTCAACAGATGAGTCAGTGTGAGTCAAAACAAAAAGAAAGTGACCAGTGGAAATGATCTCATTGTCTGTTTTTAGTCTTAGACTTGATCTTACTCGTAGGAGACGGGTGCTCCATGCCCTGTTTTGCAGTTTTGATGTAAATTAGCGTGTGTGTGTGTGTGTTTTATAGTCGTCAGTGGACGAGATGATCGCCAGCACCGCCTACCTGGACCTTTTCCTGCGCAGCGTGTCGGAGACTTCCCTCCTCAAAACCTTCCTGCGCTTCATCCTGCTGCATCGTCACGACAACGACACCATCCTGGACACGCTGCTCACGCGCATCAGCAGCAATTCTAGGGTACAAAAATATATGTGTGTTTGTGTAAAGAGCTCGAGGCCTTCATGTGAACCCGGCTGTGTGGGCGGCGAGTGGGCTGAGAGGAGAAGTTGATTGAAAGTGACTGCAGCAGAATACAGACAGTATCGCGTTGCACGTTGTTTGTAGCTGGTGAAACAATCCTCGACGAAGTTCCCCTTCAAATGAATACGTTTCAGTCACTCTGAGACGATCGTGGTGTTTGTGAGGAAGAAGGATTTCTTCACCTCACCGTGTCATCGTTGTTGTAGTCTAAACATTTCAGAGGGCGAGAATAGAAACAAAACAACAGAAACTACCGAGTTTGGCCTTAATGTCACGTTTTTGTAAGTGCATGATGAGGACCCAGGTTATTTAAAAGGACGTCCTTAACTTGCATTCATATGTTGTTTAATGTGTTCGTGCTGATGTCCTCACTGGATCTGGGCGTGTTGCAGCTCTGCATGGTATCGCTGAGCCTCTTCAGGACTCTCCTCTCCCTGAACTGCGAAGACATCATGCTGCAGCTTGTTCTCAGGTAGGTCTGCACACCTCAGCACGTCTTCCACAGCGTTACATTTTTAATAAGCTCATTCAATATGCGAAACACAGATCCAGCAGTAAACAGCCTCCTCTGGGTAACCGCTGCGCTCTCTGAGTCACTGATAGACAACACACTGGACTCACGTTGGAAATGAATACACGAGCACTTTGTGTACGTGTGAGTCCGGTTTTGACGGACAGGACTCAAACGGCTGGCTGTGACTTTGTGCTCAGCGTTTCATCGCCGGGAGAAGATCGCGAATCACACGTCGACTCAAGTTTGCGACTGCAGCGCCGGACCAGCTGCTCAGTCACAGCGGCAGCTTTGAACCTCGCCAAATAAACTGCGGCGTTGAGAATGGCGGAATTTCTATTGCTCTCACCAAAACTCAAACAAACAGCGGCCTGCTATGGTTACCAAGGAATGTGTTCCAGCCCGAAGAGGGGTCGATTGTGTAAATCCAGATGAAATGATTTCCTTGTGTGTGTGTGTGTGTGTGTGTGTTCGGTTTCCTCTCTCCCAGGTATCTGCTCCCGTGTACGCATGTAATGCTGAGTCAGCGCCGCGCCATCCGGGAGACCGACATGTACGGAAAGTCGGCGGACAAGTTCCTGTCGCTGATCCCGGAGTGCTGCCGGCTTTACGCGGCGCCCTCTGCTGAGCGGGAGGAGGACAGTGCGTTCTGGGGGAAAGGTGAGCAACGAGGATTCCGTCACAGCCGCTGTTGTCAACGTGAAGAGAGCGCCCATAGATTTGTAAACACTGAAAGCATATTTGTTATTACAATTACGGGTACATTATAAAACATTTTTATACAATCATCACGCAGCCTCTCCCCTTTTTGGCATACGGAAGCCCGTAGATGTCAGGATTAATATTGCAAAGACGCACACAACTTAGCAATTTGTCGTTGTTGCTGCCCTGCTCAGTACGGGGGGAGCGCTCAGTTGGCAGCTGTGTGCATCAGTGTTAGACAACGCTGCGGTGTTCGCGGTTTTCGTCCAGCTTAATAAATGAAGCAGTTCGACTAAGTCTCAAGTAAGAGACTGCTGCTGGTCTCTGTAGGTAAAAGTGCATCGTGTGTATGTGAAACCTTTACATGTGATGTGTTAACTTACAGAAGCAGAGGTGTTACAGGGTTAACTTCTATATTTTGTCCTCCCTCAGTGTTGAACAGTCCCAGCACAGAGTCTCCAGCCCCGCCCAGACCCAGCACCCCATCACGCTTAGCCCTCTTCATCCGCCAGCAGAGCAGTGGAGGTGGATCGGGAGGAGGGGGCCCCTCAACCCCCACCGGCATGGAGCCGCTGCAGTCGGGTCCCTCCGGCTCCCACCCCTTGTCCCCTGACAGCCCCATGCACCAGCAGCAGGCACACACGGAGTGTCTGGACTGGGATTCGGGTTACCTGGAGTACCTCAAAGACGCCAGGCGGGGCATCGAGCTTTGCTCCTGGGCCTGCCGTGACTGGTCGGCGCCCTATGATGGAGAAAACCCTTCCCCAAACACAGTCCCCCCGCCCCCACCTCCCCCTACCTCCAACCCCTCCATGGCTATGTTCCCTGAGCACTTCTCTTTCCAGCAGGGAGGAAGCAGCAACACCCCTCCGGGCCAACAGAGGGCGGCGATCGTGGCTGCGGCGCGGTCCGAGTGGAGCAGCTCAGAGCGGGACAGCGGCGAGTGGGATGTTACGATCGGCAAAAACAACTGCATCAGCCTCACGCCACGCTCCAAGAAACGCAGCCTGCAGAGAGAGGAGCTCCTTCCAAAGCCCATACCCTGTCTTGTCCCCTCCTCCTCGTCTTCGACCACCCCTTTATCAACTTCTCACCCCGCCTCGTCCCCAGCTCCTCACGTTCCACCCTCCACCATCACTGTTAGCTACCAGGCTATGTACAACGGAACCATGAGCCAGGGGGACGGGTGCTCAGACAATCGGGACAGAGGACTGGAAGTAAAGAAAGTAAAGAGAGACTTGGGAGAGCAGCAGTATTTGGATGAAAACGCCAATCAAAATGGATCCCTCGTCACCTGCCCCTCCCAAAGCTGCGCCGCTCTGTCACAGGCCATTTTCAGCAACAGTGAAATGAGCGATGCGAAACCCCTCTGCCCTAACCAGATCCCCTCTCAGAGCGCCATCACCCAGCCAACGCCCGACACCAAACTGCAGACCAGCGACACCTCAAACCCACACAGCGCATCCTCAGATCTTCCAGAAGCCAACCAGACACAGCAGTCCGTGGAGAGTCTCATCCAGGAGCTGCTGGAGCAGGCGCCAGGAGAGCCCCACCTCCCTGGAGACTCCAACGGCCAGGGCATCAGCATCGAGGCCTTCACGCAGGAGCTGAGGGAACTGGAGGACAGGGTGAAGGAGCGCAGCAGAGCAGCCTGCCAGCAGGACGAAACTGCCAGGGAGTCTCCACCCGCTGAGCGGCAGGACGATGAGCAGCAGCTGTCCTCGGCGCTGGAGGCGAAGGCGACGGGCGACACGAAGGGAGACGGGTCTGCGGTGGGCCTCTGTAGCCCTGCACGACCACTGAATCAGCCTGCCGCTCAGCCGTACACAGGTGAGGCTCACACTGTGGATCTGAGTCTGTGTGTGTGTGTGTGACCTTGTCTTTATACTGTGAAAAGTGTGATAGAAACCTTTTTATTTGTAGTGTTTTTGTGATCTCCGCAGGATGAGGTCGATGCTACTATGATTAAAAACCAATTATACCAAATCTAATTTAGCTGCAGTTAGAATCTGAAATGTTACTTCAAAGTGAATGAAATGGTTAATTCCTTTTTCCAGTCATATCAAAAACTGAATTAAAATCCTTTTTGAAGACTTCTTACGCAAGGCAGCCAGGTTCATGCTTCGACAGCACCTCAGCAACGTTCCTCGTAGCAGCGCTCACCTCCAGACATAGCAGGTTTTCTTCTTTTCTTATAGGCGCAGGTTTTCATAAAGCCCCGCATTCACAGGTGATAGACTCAAGTTCCAGAGTTTAATTATCCCCATTTACCCTCTGCAAGCTGTTACAGCACCCTGCAGCCCGTCTCTCACAGTCTGACAGCTTCTACGCCACCACCTCGGTTATTTAAAACAATCAGTTTCAGCCGCTCTCCCGTCTCTGCGCAGGTCCTTTCATGGTGGTTCTGTTTGCCAAGCTGGAGAACATGCTCCAAAACTCGCTGTACGTCAACATCCTGCTCACGGGCATCGTGGCTCAGTTGGCCTGCTATCCTCAGCCGCTCCTACGCTCCTTCCTGCTCAACACCAACATGGTCTTCCAGCCCAGCGTCAAGTCGCTGATCCAGGTACACTGCACCATGCCAAACGTGACATATAGCGGCCGAGGAACGCTTCAGTCGTCCCTTAAACTTTGTAAGCTGGTTGCAGAATATAAAGTGGAGTCCAAACTTTCTGCATCTACACTCGAAGTAATGTCAGCTCTTAGTTTCCTGTTTGTAGGCATCATTGTCCACTTGCAGCCCACCTCACTTCTGTGCAGGATTCTCTTCCAGCAGCATCAGGCCCACGGTGCTGCGGCACAGTTTCTCCTCCACGTCTCTTTTCTGTCCACGCTCTGACATACCGTGATACCGCTCGGCTCAGACGAGGAAGGGAGAGCAACATAAAACCAGACTGATTGGTAAAACGGAGTGGCTTATTTGCACAGATTTCGGTTGGTTGACCCATTTAAAAACAAAGATTACGAAGGAAAGGAAGCCTGTGGGTGCTGTTCATATCTAATGAATAAAGATAAGCATGAGAGGACCCTTAAAATCAGAATTACAATTAACTGGAGATGAAACCTCACTAGAGGAGCTTGCATAACGAAACAACAAAAACAGTCACAACGGCAACCCTGCTCCCTGCCAGTGCTTTAAACAAGCCATTCAGTTTTATGCTATCAGCATTTACTTGTATCGGTAATCAAAGCTGTTCCTGGCTCAGTCTCCAGGTAGTTCAGGAGTGAGTTCTAACTCAGGTGTCTAATAAAGTGGATTGTCGTGAACGTGAAAAGGACGGTGGTCTCAGGCTTTCAGCAGCTTTTTAAAAGGCATATGTGAAATGTACTGATGAAGTCGTCATCGTCATCAGAAAGGAGCTGCTCGTGCAGATTAATCCAAACTCCTGAAACTTTTTTTTTTTTCTTTTCTTTTTCTGCTGACTCACCTCAGGTTCTCGGTTCTGTGAAGAACCGCATCGAGGCATTTGCAGCCTCCCACGAGGACTTCCCTGCCATGCTGAGGAAGGCTCAGCAGTACCTGGTGGCCAGAGGCAAAGTGGACTGGACTGACTCGCCTGCAGCAGTTCCTCCCCTGCGGCGCTCGGATTCACTAGGTGAGGATGGAAACAGGACAACCTGCATTTGCACAGCGTGTGTGTGTGTGTGTGTGTGGTGTGTTTGTGTGCGTGCGTGCATGTGGGGAACAGTCTTTCTTTGACTTTGTTTCCATGTTATTTCATGCAAAGTCTTTTGTTTATTAAAGTAAAGTAAATCTGTGTTTATAGGATCAATTCTACGCTGGAGTATTTTCAAGGTACCTCACAGAATTTCAATAAAGATAATAACAAATACTTTAACATTCAACATTTCAGTTCCCTCAGTTGCAGGGAAACAGGTGCAGGTGTCAAACTTAAAGAGCTGAGTCTGATGTAAGAGAGAGAAGTATCGCAACTCTGTCACCAGTTTCCTTAATTTGTCTTGTGTTGTTACTCCGACATGCATGTCATGCGTAACTGTGAAACCACGGAAACAGCAAAGCAATGACAGAGACTTTGTTTCACTCCGTTAGCTGAGGTGATTTTAGTCTTGGGTTTAAACTTGGTTTAGCGTGAATGTCCAATGTTCACTGCAGCTTGTTTAGAACTCCCTGGAAACGCCTCTGATTTATCTCAGATCGCACCTCTACGCTGTCCCTGCGATGACTTGTAAACTTAATACGTTCTCGTTCCAGTGAAGAGTCGTAAGCCATCTCTCGGAGACCTGCTCCTTCGTCACACCAACAGCCCGACCCGGGCCCGACACGCCGCTCAGATGGCCCTCGCACACGTACGGGACGGGGGCCAATCGCTGCACAGCGCTCTCTTCAGGGGCGGCGGAGGCGGTGGGGCTTCCAGCTTTGAGAAGCAAGCCGAGGCGCTGCGAGTGAAGAACGCGGTGTACTGCGCCGTCATTTTCTGCGAGTTCCTGAAGGAGCTGGCCGCCCTGGCTCAAGAGCACGCCGTCACTCTGCCTTTCCCTCACAGCCAGGAGGCAGAAGAGTAGACGGTAAAGTCACACTCCTCAAATCCAGCTCTCAGCCTCCATTTCTTTCTGCTTAGGCTGTAAAACGAGTTAACTGCGATGGCACAGACAAAATAGAGACTGAAACCGAGGCGTTTTTTTTACCAAAATCATTATAGGAAGCCTATAAGACTGGAAGACTTTCCCTCATCTGTAAACCTATATGATATTGTGCATATCATGTATTATATTTACATTCTATACACAGGAAATGTCGGTAAATGCTTGAGATTTGGGAGCTTGTACATACACATACCAGATGATGGTATAATGTGACACAGTGAAGCCACAGATGAGAGAAGTATGCGCACATACTGGTGCTAGTCGATGCTCTTCATCTTTTTAGTTGTTAGGGTGCTTTCAGGCGCCACGGAGGAGAGACAATTACAACAGACACCAAATATCGTTCGGCTGGTCAATCAACCACTGAGTGATCCAATCAGCTTCGTACACCTCATTAGGGCGAGCTCATCATCACGGAGCTCCGCGTTACTCTATCAAGGACTGGGAACCACTGTAGGCTCACAGCAGGTCAGATGGCCTTTATTTAAGAGGCCGCACTGCTGCGACGACTAGTCATCAATGAGTGAGAGAACTGGAACGCACAGGTGAGTTAGAGTGCCACTTCCTGTCATGTGAATCCGCACCGCCGCCACAAACGTACTGGAAAAACGTTGAACGATTGATGCCATTTTTAATTTTTTTTAATTTTAATTTTTTATTTTATTTTTTTTTTTTTTAAAGACGTGTTTGTCTTTTGCATTTGCACCATTTTCTAGACATATCAGCAGCCTGCAGGAGTGGGTGTGTCCGCCGTGTGTGTGTGTGTGTGTGTTTATTTTGAACGAATGATGCCAGGTGACGCCGACTCTTCGGGCCATCAGTAAGCCATTCACCTGTTGCCGTGAAAGAGGCTGCGGGATTGAAACGATAGCAGCGCTTTTACAATTCAAACCTTCTGTGTGTCACTTAGTCTTTTTAAAAGACCGGAGCGCCTGCAGGGAAAAGGGGCAGTTTACTTCTAGGGAGTGCAGGCGCGATCTCCATTCACTTTGAACTGACGGGAGAAAAAGCTCTCGATGGTGCATTCGCTGACTTTCCTTTAAACGGATCTTTGTGAGCTATGAGCTAAAGATGAAGCTTGTAAGAAGCGATCGCCATTTCAATGTTCCCGTATTTGTTTTCAGCTTTCAAAGTTGTGTCTCGTTGGGATGAGACAGGCCAAACGGAACATGCAACCTGTTCGTCTCGGAACTTAACATGCTGCTATTTGTTTGTTAAACACTAACGCCCATTTTTAGTAGCGACCGCTACGGTCTTTCATTTTGTCGGGAGGTACCAAGTATAAATGTGTGTGAGGATGTGGAGGAGCCGGCGATCTGCGTTTAATTTATTTTCTCGTGTCCGAGGTTTGAATGAAGTCGCAGCCACTCAGTGTTAAAAGCTTTGCCAAGACAAAAATGATCTTTTCACGTCTTTGTTTCCCTCAACCTTGGACGACCTTTGCCGGCGTTCCTGTTTTTACATGTTTCTTGAGAATTTTTGTCATTTTGTTTTTAAGGAAAGGAACTTTAATAAGAAAATTATTAGGATTTTCAAAGCCTGTAAAATTAAATATTACCTGTATGACTGCAATCCATTTAAAAAAAAAAAAAAAAAAATCTAATTACGACCCAGCTTTTTGTGAAATCGTGTGAATTCTGCACATACTAGCCATTCTCTCTAAACTTTAAGTGGTTAACTAACTGCTAAAAGCTCCTGCCATCCTGAAAACCATTGAAATTGAATACCACATCATGTTTTGACGACTCTTCCATCTATCTCGACTTGTCAAAGCCATAGTTTGTAAATGTCCCACCTCATTACTGCTGTAACTCACTTTTCTAAGAAATTTCTAGACGTGTTTTCTTACCACCGGTTTCTTTTTAAAATGCCATTAGTTAAGAGTTTCTGCATGTCAGCTTAAGGCCAGGTTTAGGACTAAATAGTTAAGTAGTGTCAAGTAAGTTTTCTTTGGTTTGTGCAATAGTGCTGAGCTTCAGTAGGTTTTAGCATTTAGTGAGTCATCCCCGTGCCTGCGGAGGTCAGCGACGGCAACGAGAACACGCTTCACACTGAATGTTTCCTCTCGGCTAATTAAATTAGTAGAGAAATGACTTATTTTACCCACTGCCATCCGTCCGTCCATCTGCTCACTTAGTCTGCTGTACATCTGTGTGTTCACGCCGAGATTAATGTTTCCCTTGCGAAGGAAATAGGCCAGAGGGTCTCACTCCTCACTAGGCTCCTCTACTTTTACACTCAAGATTGTGTTTTAAACTATTTTTTACAAACGGTTAACAATAGGTCGTATCTTGAGCATGGATGTAAATGCTCAGCTTCTCAGTACTGTCACTCCCCAGGCCAGTTGGTCTGTCACATTGTAACTTAGCGGTGTGGGTCAGTTAAACTGTTTCTGTGATACATCTGTGGACACCAAAGACAATCTCTCTCAGACAGTACCCGAGACTCCCAGTGTTTCTGTCGACGCAATCATAGACACAACCTGAACGGTTCACGCAGCACTTCCTCTAAAGGTTCAGAGTGGTGTCAGGTAACCCCGCAAAGAAGTGCTGAAGCGATGCAGTCACAGTGAAAGTGACATGGACGGAAAACACCGTGATGAAGTCGTGCTCGCCGAGTTTGCCGCCGCTCCGACAGGAAGCGGTGGTCAATCCCACGAACGCGCAAAAATGTGATGAACCAGAATTTTCCTTTAAAAAGGAACAGGACATGGTTTGTTTCAGAGTTTCACTTTAAAAAGGGAAGCTGCTCAGTAGCTTTGAGTTGCAGAACATTTGGCATTGGTCTGCTGAGACGTTTATTCATTTGGGATTTCAGCGCGTGTACACCTGCAGCCATTTTTCACTCCTTACTACTTGTATTTTTATTTTTTTTTTGATATTTACTCGTATTTCATTCGTACGTATACAAAGAAATAGATATGACAAAGTTTGTTACGGGGCGCTTTGGGTTTTAAATAAGGGAGTATTCCAAGCAGGGACTTTGGCCCGGAGATGTCAGATGACAGACGGTAACTGGAGTGTTATTTAGTGCAGCACTGATTTGTAAAAACACAACTCGCGCAGAGTGAGACAACAGGGGGAGTCTGACAACTCTACCCAAGGCTGCGTGGTTCCTGTGATGGATTATTTAGCTTTTACGGAAGCTGTTTCCTCAAGAATGAATGGCAGCGAACGGGTTCCTCTGCCGGCAGCGAACTGTTCAGACACCAGTAGGGATCGTCGACAGGGGGACAAACTGTTTTGACGCAAGCATCAGATCTGGTTTAAATACTTTACATTTGCAGTTTTAGTTTCTGACAGTAGCTACCACGGCAGGATGCTGAGGCCAGAGCCGAAAAGGCTTCTGCTGTAGTTCCTTTAATGGCCGCCAGGAACTGTCAGGCAAAAATCACAAGAGGTGACACAAAAAACCACATTAATTAAAGAAATAAGGTAAATGGAACACGTCCAGGTCACTGTTTGTCAAAGTGCTGGCTCCGTGCCTCGGTGTCTCAGCCGTGGGGGCTGCTGTTTTCACCACGGTTTATTTACTTGATTTAAAGTTTGATTTTCTGACTCCGTAAACTGACAAAGCTGGTGGTGAGAGGCGAACCCAAAGCTAAGCTTCAGAAAATGTTGCCATGTTTCACATTTTGACAGTGTTTTGTTGTTGTTGTTTTTTTTTAAACTGTTAGTTGTTTTTTCCGCTGTCTGTGCTTCAGACGGACGTACTTGAACACAACAATGAATCAGTCGATGAGTTTGAAGTCCAATCTTTCACGTCCTTCAAATTCACAGCCGTTCAGTTGTGGCTTAAATCGTCTTTGTTTTCGCTTCGCTGTGTCGAGGTTGCGCGCAGACGAGAGCAGGTGTTCAGCCGACACTGACGTTGATTTGAGTTGGTTTTGTTGCACAGCCTTTTGTTCCAGGCTGGGTTCTGATTTGCTGTTCCATTGATTTCTGTAAATGATCCTGACGGTATGAAGAGAACTGAAATGCTTTCTGCGGTTAAACTCTCATCTAAGGGGACAGCTGCCTCTCTTTCACTCCTGATTTCTGAACACACTTTGTGCCATGTTGGAAATAGATTTCTTTTTTTGTTTCCACGTGTTGATTTGTGATGCCTATCACGGGATGTACGGTGTCTTCTCGCTTTCTCGTTTTTCTTTGAAGCTCTGATTTCTCCCCTGTGATCTATGCAAAACATGCTCTGGTGTCCCCTGTTTGAAGCCGAAAGATGTTGTGGATTTAATGTGTAAATACTGTAAAAAGCAATGGGTCGGAAAATGTGGAGGTGTGTGAAATAACCAACAGGACAGAATGAAAATCACGATAAAAACAATGTAATGATGAATGTTGTCAGAAATATTTTTCTATATTTTGAAATCATTAGAAAAAAAGGACAAAAATACAAAATGGGATAAAGCTGTCGGAAGAACACTACAAAGGGAATGTTTTTATTAATTTATAAATTCTTTAACTAGCAATACCCGTTTGTCCTGGTGTCATTTCTTTGTTGTCATGTGACTGCATGAAGTCGACCCTGATTGGTGAAGAGTGTCAGTCTATGTTCCCGTTATCTAGAGCTTTGATACAGACACTAGTTCAGCTGAAGAGGGGTTTTCCTTTTTCAGAGGCACGAAGACCTGAGACCATTCAGTATGTAACAACAAAAACAATACAACAACCAAATCCATAAAGCTAGTATTGATTGAGCCTCTGCTCTAGGAACTGGGCAAATGATAAAAGACTGGAAAAACACAGAAGTATTAAGCTTGTTCACACACACACACACAAAGCACTAAGCACTGTTCATTTATTATTGATCCATTTGGGATGGAAGCTGGAGCCCATCCAGGCATGTATTTAGCACATTTACCAGCACATCAGTGTTGCGTTTATTTCAGGAGTATCGTTTACATGTTTACACTTCCTGGTGGTGATAAATGAGTAATTCTCATTAACTCTCATTCTCATTTTCTGCTGGTGCTGATGAGAAGGAAACAGCAGAGTGATGAATGGAGACGTGTCCAAGAAACCGTAAACCAAAGTGGTTTAATCCTTAACTGCTGCTGCAGGAGATCGAGTCACAACTGAAATGATAGCTGGACGTCAACACAAATGCACTGATGTCAATACAATCAGAAACCAGGGTAATGATCAGAGCCAAAACGAGTAGTTGATTACAAATCAATAACAATATTCCATATTCCAGCATCTCCAGTGTCAGAATTTGCTGTTTTTCTGTTTTTTTTTTATATCATTAATATCGTGAATTCATCAGCTCTGAAAAAACGAGATAGGCGTTTTTCACAATTTTCTTACAGTTCATAAAAGAGATGATTGCTCACCAAGTGTGTCAGCTGTAGATTAAGTGATAATGTAAATAACTGTTAATTGCAGACTTGGTTACCATATCACAGCAACAGGGCTCAAAGCACATAAAGACATGGAAGTGAATAGGTGTCAAATACAGCACGCTAACCCGACCCTAGAAATCAATATTTAATGCAGATATCCAAGTAAACTGGCCATAGCAGAAGGAACACTTCTGTGCAGTTTCATCATACTGAACACTGACACAAAAGCTCATGAGTGTATTTTACAAATTTTGACTTTGCTCCCCACTCAGATGCTCTTTGAGAATGATGTTCTCCAAAACACACAGCGGGGTTTAAAGTAAAGCATAAAGCACACGGCTTCAAGATCAAGAAAAATGTGGATGCACAGTGTGAGTTTGCATACAGAGGAAACTGGAGTCGGCTTGGCGGTCTCCTAGCAACAGCCAACAAGAAGGGATACTGCCACAAAGGGAGGGCCAGAGGTTGATGGTAAAAGTGAGGGAGCGTGGAGACGTGGTAAAGAAGAAGAGAGCATGGGGTTGTAGCAGCTCTGGTACCTGACTACAGGTAAGACGGTGATGGATTTGTGTGGTGTTTTCTCTTTCAACAGATTTCAATGCATTTATCGTAAAGTACATCTTAATCCTGGCTTTCACTTCCATTTTGTGTGGAAATACAAACATGGAAAAGGTCCTGCAAGGTAGTATGGGATAATCAGTTTAATTTGCTTTGTGTTTTAATTACAGTCTTTTCATTCCTTCTAAAGTTAAGCCTTGCGTTATTTTTAAAACCAGACATGTAGAAGTGACCCAGGTTTTCTCAGTGACCAGTTTCTTAAAGTGACCCAGTTATCCCACAGCACTTACAAGATGAGCAACTGGACCCTGCTCATCTATAATGTAGTTTGGTAATGTGAGTGGACTGTGACACAAAGAGATGGGCCTGGTACAGTGCCTCAGACATGCCTGTCCCTTTCCTCCAACAAAACTAACCTCACTGACTCTGGTGGTTACAAGAAGGCTCAAAATCCCTTCCTTAAATCTAAATATGCACCAAAATGAAAATGAATAACCAATGTAAGGATCAATCATAATGTTATCAAAGTACAAGTCAGCAAAAACATTCCAAGTACAAGGAACTGCACAAATGTTCAGTTACTTTAGTAACCGCTGCAATGACAAACCTCATCAACCCTAACAGTCTCTTAATGTTACAGATAGATCATACATCTGCTGTAGCCCCTGAAATTCAAAATGTGGATCCAATACTGCAAACTCTGCAAAAGCTGTACAGTGCTGTTATATTATATCCCATAAAACAATTAGCTGGTCCATTAACACTTTTCTGCTATACGCATTGCAGGGAAGTCCTCAAGTATTGAAAGGTTACTTAAAGTTTTACAAGGTAAAGGTAAAGTATTCTCATATGTTTGGTCCAAAATATGAAACATGTCACAAAGTGCAAAAGTGTGCCTCACCGATGTGCAGCTTATGTTAACTGCTAACTTTGTAGCGTAGTAAATGTAAAACCTTAAAATGTCAAATCATCTCCACACTTTCATTTTTGAACACAATTGAATAACGGTTGTGAATTCAGTAAATGAATAACTAATTAAGTTGTCACTCGATACTTGAACATTCATATATTTCTTAAACTTAAAAAGATATTTTGCAAGTTGAGTCATAGCTTTCAGGCTGCATTTATTACAGGCAAATGATGTAGCCTAAGTTGTTTTCGTTGCATTTCATATTAGAAATACTGGAGTGGCAAAAAAGCATTATCTAGTATTCATGCATACAACTTTCAACCATAGCCTTTCCTGTAAACGAGAAAATGTTTGGGGCCATAACTTCCTAATGTATTCCCAGTAAGATGCTACTTTCTGTTTATTATATGATGGCTCCCTGGGGATCCAGTATTATCACAATACATCACATGGAGGACAGACATCTTTCACTGCCATTTCTCTGCATCACTTTGTTCTATTCATGAATAAAATATCAAAGCGGGGCCTGTTTGCAGAACTGGGGAGTTGAGAAGTATTGTTGTGTTGACACTTGGGCTGTCTCTTTACCTCCCACTCTCGCCCTCACTCTGGATGCTTCTGGCTGTCTGCCGCCATTTGAAATGCTAATAGATTTCTTGGTGCAAGACTCAAAACTTTCTTCTCCCTCTATGCTAGTTCTTTCTGCCCACAGCCCTGTCTCTCTTATGGCCTCCTTTATAACTGTATCACCTTTCCATAAGCAGCTGTTCACTTGGCAGCATGGAAATAGCTAGGATAACAGACTCATCTTGTGTAAATAGGGGATGCTCAGTCGCCTTTGCCAGGCTGAATTAGAGTGTGCCAAATTCAGTAAACTATATTTTTTGATTGAGTGTCTGTCACACATTTCCACATAAAAGTATCCTGTCTGGTGATCACTTTGCACACTGAGTCATTTTTATTATAATGAAGTGTTCCATACCTGGATGTCGCTACCACAATGCTTTGTACAGGTACTCTGTGCAACATGTGACCGATTACTTCATTTTAGTATGAAAACAGCACAGTTACAGCCTTGAACACCAGCTGAGAAGTTGTTTTTAGATTCAATTTTCAAACAAAAGATATTCTGCTATATTTAATTGTTCTTGAACATCTATCCACACTTGGTGACTGTACTTTGTTCGGTGTCCAACACTTTTAAAATGTCAGCATTAGGAGCTTGCTTGCGGTACATGATAAGCACATCATTCACTTTGAAAAAGAACAAAGTCTAAACATGAACAAAATTTAATTTTAGAGCAGATTAGATTAACTCAACAGCTCTACTGATGATAATGTTGCGCATTGAATCTTTATTTAGTATCAGCCATTTTGAGGTAACAGTTTCAAATGAATGCCTCTCCTTATGGCCATCTGTTCAAAAATATGTGATTCGATTCAGTGAGAATGTATCTGTGGTTCATTAGGCATCCATTATGATTATAATTGTATTGTTTATATGTGCATTCAGCTTCAATGTCTGTTTATTATGTCTCTCTGCAGGAACTCAAACTGAATGCTAGAAAATAGATAAAGATCTATCCATCCATCTATTTATCATGATGTTTGTGGGAACTTCAGGTAGTAATCCCACCTCTCCAATGCCAGCCCATAGTCCAAGTCCTGATCATCACTCAGACAGTCAATCCCCTGTTCTCCTGCCTCAGTCCCCTCCATGCTGGGCAACACAGGCACGATGTGACCTTGCCCAGGCAGAGGCAGAGCTGCGTCACCAACAAGAGCATCACGCAACTGAGACTGACTCTGTGAAGAGGGGAGTAGAGAGGGCCATCCTGGGAGCACGCAGAGAAGAACGGCGCCTGCTAGAAAGGGTGGAGCAGGACCATCGGGACACTCAGCAGCATCTGGAGCAGGTTCAGAGGGAGAACGTGGCAGCAGCTCGGGTCAGCCAGTCTCTCCTAGACCAAAGATTACATAAACTAGCTCAGCTTCAGCAGCGAGTTGAAGAGGTGTGCCAGCAGTTAAGTCTGGATGAAAGTGGGCCAAAACTGCTGAAGGAAGTTGCAGAGTTCCTACAACCCTGGGAAATTTCAGTTTCACTAAAAAAAGTAAACTTCAAACCCAGCTCTCAACCTAATGCTGTTGCTTTTGGAGATATTCGTGTGCAAGAGCAAAACCTGTGCCTGCATGTTGGAGGTTGTGGCCCAAGGGGACAGCTGTGTGCACTCCATTCACATGAGATGCAGTGTGAAAACACAAACCATCAAGGTAGTGTGGGAGAAAAAAACACCCTAGAGGGCTGGACTTCACCAACAGGCAGGGTTGTCCGAAAGATCAGCCTCTCGACCAGGAGTGATGTGGAATCAGAGGAGGAACAAAAGTTCTCCTTAGCTAAGACAGGTCGCTGGCTTCCAAAATGTGAACTGTCTGACTTGGAGTCTTGCCAGGATGAGATGGACTCGGCCTCAATTCAACAACAAGGGGAGGACATATTTCTAAGTGTCCCTACAGTACTTAAAAACATGGACACTGAAGGAAAGGAGCAGGTGTACAAGATGAGTAGTAATGGAAAACACTGCTCTCCTAGGAATCAGAGGAAGTCGTTTACTGTGGTCTCTGGTAGGAAGTCATCCCCCTCACCTGAACAAAGGTGGGAGCATGCTAAGCTGAGTCACTGTTTGAGTTTAGACAGCCATGATGGAGATAAAGGGAAAGTGAGTAATGATTCCAATGCTAGAGTTTTGAGATATGGCAACAGTGCATTACCATCTACCAGGATGGCTTCAAGAGAAACACTTACCAGCCAAAGCTGCCTAGACCTCACCTCCAAGGTCCGACCCCATTCTCGCCTCAGCCAGTCCTCTGATGAACACTCTCTCGGAACCCATGGTGACTCTGGCCGAGCACCATCCCCAACAGACAGCCTAGACTCCAGTTATACTTTCATTGTTAGCCCAGCTCATGATTATATCATGAACAGAGGGTCTCTTAACAACAACTGCCGTCTATCGAAGTCAGCAGTTGACTTGACACACAAGACACGCCCGCTGATCAGTGGGGGGACAAATGAGCATGCAGGGGTTTGGAGGATGAAGTGTGGCAACGTCAGCTCTCAAGCTCAACTGTCAAGCTCCACCTCAACCTCACCACCTCTCAGTAGGGGACCAAGGGTCTCTGATATGGGACAGACCCTTTCATACCCTACATATAAAAGTCACAATAGTGTGCAGCAGCTGAAAAAGATCACAGTGGCTGGATTAAAACAACCCTTGGTGGCTCGGTCTTTTTCCATGTCTGTCATAGATGCTTCCTCTCATGAGACAAAGAGAGGCAGAGGAGAGAGAGGAGAACCCACCCTGTTGGAGTTGGAAGAAGAAGGAGACCCATCACTAACAGTATCGAACCACAGAGGAGTTCATCTAATCCGACAGTTTGGAAAGCAGGGTTCAGGTCGGGCAGACCTTACTCTACCAAGTGGTATCCATGCCACACCACAAGGCCAACTGTTTATAGTGGATTGTGGAAATGCGCGTGTTCAGGTATGTATTGTGTTAAGCCTCTTTCAGACATGTATTACAGTGTGCATGCTAAAGCAAATGAAGTAGCCACCAATGCTAAAGCTAAATTTAAATTTTAAAACAGGTAACTGACCCTCGGGGCAATGTCCTCCAGCAAGTAACCTCCCCAACTTCTGATGGCTCTGCCAGACGATGTCGGAACTACTTTGACCTTGCTGTCAATGCTAAGGGTTTGATTGCTCTAAGTTGTGCAGCTGAGCGAGCCCTGCTTGTGTTTAACCGGCATGGTCGCCTGCTTCAAACCTTTGGAGGGTCAGGGTTGGGCTCTGCAAAAGATGAACTTGAGGCCCCCAGAGGTGTGACCGTGACCAGACTGGATGAGTTTTTAGTAGCTGATATCCGGAAAGGTACTCTAATTGCCCTAAAGCTTGACCATAAGACAGGCTCCCGTCTTGAACGCACAGTGGTGACCGGATTTCACCGGCCCTACTTAGTGGCCGCTTGCTTGAGCTCTGGCATGATAGCTGTGTCCGAAAGGGGCAATGAAACCGGTCGTGTGCCTTGCATCAAGGTGCTGGAGCCAGGCTGGAATACAGTGAGAGTTCTGGGTGTGTGTGCTGGTTTGGGGCCTGTCCTGTGCTGTCCCTGGGGCATCTGTATAGATGCAGATGGTAATGTACTGGTGGCAGACTGGGGGGAACAGCACAGAGTCCTTTTATACCCAGCACAGGGAGTGGGTTGGCCTATAGTAACCCAGGGCTTGAGTAGTCCACGTGGCCTGACCCTGTTACCTGAGGGCCATTTAGCAGTGTCTGACAGCATGCACCATTGTGTTAAAATATACCAGTACAAGGCCACCTAAAATTAGGAAGAGTAAGTTAGTGTTTAAGACGAACTATATTTAAAAAAAAAAAAAAAAAAAGTGGGATGAAGTTACCATCCACACCTGAGACATAGTGTGTATTCATTCTTCATAAAACAAATTTGGTCATTTAAATGCTGAACTGCTGTAACAATCTATCTCTTGCATGTGGCTGTACTGAGGAGCAGGACTTGTACGCCAAAGGACTGATTCATCATCAAGGCAAAGCCTTTGATGGCTCAGCACCAAATAGAATTGCTGTTTCATATATATTTAAAATATAAATAATATTTAAAGCACCGACAAATTGGCGCAACATTATTCTTTTTATATGGATTATATGAATTCAACCCGATCTATGAGTGTGCATACACCACAATTTTTTCAGTTGAAACGAGCATTTGAAGTGGAGTGGCAGAGATGACTTTACTTTACTAGCATTTTACTCACTTTTGATGTGTTCAAATAAGACTGTTTTTAATGTTTCAGTGAAATCTTGTCATCACTGGTAATTCCTGCAAATTCTACAATTTTTCACACTGTCACTGATCTTTTTTGACAATGAGTGGAGCTCTGTAGATTTTTTTAAGTCCTCCCACTCCCTTCTTTCACTAACAGTGTCATGTATATCCACCACTCTGAGATGGATTCTGTATTTAACATGTGGCTACACTGATGCCAGGAAGTACAGGGTGGGTGAATAATCAGTGGTGAAACAAGGCTGTGATCCAAATTCTGTTGGGTGAAATGTGTCTGTTTATAGCAGATGTTTCATTCACAGGACCATAGCTTATTTGGAATCAGGCAGAGGTGTTGAGTTGCTAGGTACATTTACATTGCTGCTTGATAAAAATGCATGTGTTAGCCCTGTTTTAGCTTCATAAATTAATTTTTTTGACATTATCAAATATCTTGCAGAAATGGAAAGAGGTTAGACAGTTTCCTGAACCTCTGGACAAACATAAGTAACATTCTCAAAACTTGAGATATGCTTTTCTTTTTTAACCTCGATAGCAAAAACATATATTATATTGTAGCAGCCCTCAGTTACATAATGAAATAGACATAGTTCACACACTGCCTAAATATTTATGCACCCATAATTGAACAACATGACAAAGTCCATTCAAGTCAGTAATTTAACTTTTGATACTTCCATACTTTTTACTTTGATCACTTTTTATTTCTTTTTAGGTTTTTTTTATTTAATACCCTACTTTGTCATGTCATTCAATCTTTTGTTTTTGCATTATTATATTGCTACTTTCACTAAACCATTTGAGTGTTTTTCGAACAGTAGGGTTAGAGCTGACTTGTCCTCGTGCTCTCTTTAAATTAGCTATGACACATCAGGACAGACTTGATATCTCAGCAGGGTGTATGGTTTTGAGTTTGAGCTGTTAATTTGAAAACACTGATTTAATCTATCATGTTTTATGACTATAAAATGAAAAGGGTTTATTATGTAAAAGATTATTTCTTTCAGGAAAACCTACTCTTGTGATGACTTGCAAGTTAACAGTAAATAAAAACAATGTTGGCTGAAATTTTGTCTATTTATTATGAGCTTTTCCCTTACGTGGCCTGTTTTCATATAGAAAGTTATTTAGCCACTTAAACATATCACTGTATTCATCTGAATTTCACTATATATGAATGTTGTCTCCCCAAATGTTATTTTTAAACAAACATCAGCCATATTCTATATTTTAGACTGCATTACCAGTTTTTGACATGAACAATAAATCCTTAGCCAGCCATCTCTTCCACCAGTGGGAAAATAGGAGTTAAATTCTGCAGTATACCATCCAAAATTACAATTTTCATGCTGATGAAAATTAACAACCACAAAATGAACTTGCGCAGAGACAGAACTGAAGAAGGAATCTCTTGGGTCCAACACCCACTTACTCATATCTGATGCCAAGTGAAGACTAACATAAGGGCTTTGTTTGCATTTAAAGTCAATTTCTAAGAGATTCATACCAACGCCTCTCCACAGATCAAACAACTCATGCGGACTTGTTTTTCATCATCCACACTGGTGCTTTTAGAATGCAGGCTCATGCAGGCTCGCGCAGCACAGCGAATACAGGGGTTTAAAGGAAAACATCTCATGACCAGCGTCATGGAGCCTTGTATAAAAACAGCCTTTGCCATATCAAGCTTTATGAAGTTTGTCTTCTCCTTTAAATGAGATTAGTTAAGCATCCTTCACGGATTTAAAAACTCATATCAAACACCAAATGGGAGTTTGCTCGCAGCCAAGTAACAGCATGTGCCTGAAGGCTTTGGAATAAAGCCCCAAAAACAATATATAAAATAAAGTCACACTTTAATGATTTTTTGATACCTTTCTTATTACAAGAAGGTCTGACCCTCAACCAAAATCAGTATTGTAAAGGCATGCTTATTGTATTCCAAACATAATAGCTTTTGTATTTTAATTAAATTCATTACCGTCTTTTTCCTTTACAAAAGTTTACTGCTAAGTTTAGTTAAGATAAATACTTTTGGCAGTCACAGCAGGCACACAAAGGTGCACTTAGAACCTTGAGATGCTCAGCTACCTTGGATTTTAGGGCTTACTTGCTCCTGAATACCACCAAGTCTGTTTTTAACTAGTTCTATGTAGGGTTAGCTGTTGCAGTGCATTAAATTCCTGAAGCTGTAGACAGACAGTTAATCTGGCTATGTGTATTTCCTGGGAATGCTTCATACTCTTACATCTCCTGAAATATCCCCTGGCCCTGCATTTGCAGGAACGCCTCTGCATCTCAGGCCCCTGAATACTTCATCTGCCCTTCACCTGGTGAGATTGACATTTCATTTGGTTGACAGGCAACCCATAAAGTGAAGTAGCTAACACCGGCCGAATAAGATCGCGAGCTAATGTCTTTGAAATGTAGCAACCTAATCTCTACATCTGTCATAAGAATTATGCAAATATCCAATAGTACTCTGATTGGATCGGACACAGACATTAAATAATGAAAACTTTGAATATTCAGCACATATATCTTTTCCTTTTAATGTTACTGCTTGCTCAAGTCTCCTCACCTGAGTTGGTTTGCACAGGTGAAGACATGTAGTATACATATCAATGCGGGATTAACATTCAGATTTTTATTATTTAACGCTTCAATGTGATAACACCCTGTGATTTCGTTGGGTCAAATCAAAACCCTACTTAAACAAATGTGATGTGACGTTCAGAGAAATAACATTGATGTATTTTCTACCACTGCCACTAGATGTTACTAAAGACATGTTTTTGTCTAATGGTACCTTTTAAAACCAAGCATGAGCTGTGGCCCTCTTAAATGTTGATCCCGGTCCATATTTTGTTGTCTTTGTTATCATTCATCAGCTCTTTTCTCAGCGAGCTTCATCTCCTCTTCAGAGTAAACATTCCTGTTTCCCTGTCAGCAAGTCCACCTGTTTCCGATCAGCTGCTTCCTCGCTGATAAACCATCCTGTTTCTCCATTGTTCTCCAATCAGCGAAGCTTCTTGTTTCCTAGCCAGCTGGCCTTTCAGTCACCCAGTTTTCCTATTCCACTGGCCCTTTCATTCCCCTTTCACTTGACCAGTTCTACATCCAGGCTTATATTTTATTTACAGGAGATCGTTTGCATGCTTTCAGACAATCTAGCTTTTTTTGTCTGTATCCATGACTCATCACAGCCGCAGCATTTCAAGAGAACAAACTGATACCAAGGAACAATTGTCTCACTACTACTTAAATTACTAATCTAAACAAAAAACTTCTTTGAGAGTTGATTGGCTAAAATATTAAATATGATGTTCTACCTAACTAAATACAGTCATCAAATAAACTTCAGTTTGTCTGTTAGAAGCAAGCATTATTTAAATGACTGATTAATGCATTTATTTAAAGAACATCACCTTGTGCTCACTGTATTCATTGATGAGCTGTGGAGGAAGGAATTATGGAAATCACTGGGCTCCTACACACAAGACACCAACATAAAATTACCATATTATTTACAGAGTAAAATGCAGTTGTAGAGTAGAAGACTGCATAGCATCTCATTCTCATAGTGTCGAGCAAATACCAGTATCGGATATCAATAACACACTTTTATTTCTATAACTCTATGCACCTTGTACATCTGATGTTTACCTTTAGATTCTGTCTACCATGCGATGCTTTTCACAGATACTACCCAAACACAGCAAAGTTTGAGTACCTTGTGTTACAAACACTGTGCAGACTGATGTTTATTCCACAGGGAGATTAAAGAGAGCTACTGCCAACCTTTCCAGCTTGTGCTCTTTAAAGTAGTAACACAGCTGTCAGCACTACATGGAGCAGCGTGATCGGCCTTCACATACAAACACAGTCTAGCATGTACACAACACTATCTTTTGTCAGTTACCTTGACAGTGACCGCGCTGACTATGATTCGGTATATTCTACAGGAGTGCAGTTCAAGAAAATATTTAACTCTCAGCTATATGTCTGATTTAAAACAGACGCTTTTCTCTTAGCCTTCTGTCACACTGAGTTGAGATTTTCCACCTCAGAGCTTTTTGAAAAACCCTGATATACAGTGACCATTCTTCACACACATGGGGATTTTGGTGTATCTGACAGAAACATCCTGCCTCTAGCTCTCTGAAAGCTCATTTGTGTAGTTGTCTCACAAAATAAGCAGAAAGATACGTCAGGGAAAACACCAGTATTGTGTGTAGAGACTGAAATCCAACCCAGTATCTGAATTTACTTTTTTTTTCCCCATTCATAACCATTACATAAAGCAGTTATTTCTTCATTCCTCCTGTGGTTTCTATCCATATTCCACTAAAGCACTGAATAGAAAAAAACTCCTGGGGACTGGAACTACTAACAAAAAAGTTAAATTACTTAGTTTTAAAACTAGACAGTAAGGAGTAGATTCACATTTTGCTTTGAATGAAGACCCCTGAAACCTGCTTCAGCACAGCACATGAAAGTAACCTTTTGTGAGTAAATACAAGTGGTACAGAGCGCAGTGAGAGGCTGTACAGAGGGGAGGCTTTGACTCACTATACTGAAACACAGAATAGAAAACAGAGAGTTGAAGGTTACAAAGGAGGGATTTAACCTGCTGTGACTGTGTATCTGGCCAGGTGAAAAAAAAAACAACTCTTGAGCTTAATTATTTCTTCTCTAGATTCAAAGTAAATCAGTGAAAAATGTTTTCCATTCCTCCAGGAGCTGTATTTTCGTTTAACATCAAATATAGAAACAGAGAGGCTCTGTACACTTCTGTGCAATGCATTTTAAGGTCGACCTTAATCAGGGCAAATGTTGACAAAGACAATCAAATGGCATCAAATGCGGTTCAGAAAAGTCCTTCAGAAGGTCCAATTACTTAAAGCTTTTCCCAGATACAAAAAAAAAGGATAAATCATTATTGGACCAGTCTGCAGAGCCCTCCTTCCTCTAGTTTCAAAATTGTTAACAGCACTTGGTTTTATAATCCCAGGAGGCCACCATCAGCCTGCTGCCAGACTTTCATCTCTGTGTGATGCTACCACATCAGAAGCTATCTGTGACATTTAGCTGTAAAGTGCATGAAATAAAACTTTGCAACACAACCACACATTCACAAATAAGCAGAGGTAGACAATTTTATGGCACTGTTTGCCATTTTAATGAATGTATTTAAATATTAATCCAGTGAAAATGATAAAGAACTAGACATTTCTTCAGGCCATACACAAGTTTGGAATCAACAACCCTCCCACATCCACCCACAGTTTTTATTGTCCAATTTTCACTTTCCTTCCTGCCTGCTCACTGACACATTGTGAGCAAGCCAAATTCATTTGCTCACTGGTTCAGTAAACTAGCTGTCTTTTATAGTTTGTATCATAAACCCCGCACTAGGTCAAGCTTTGGTAATCTTGCTTTTCTGCAAACTGCTTTTGGTTGTTGGTGAGGGACCTATGGGGGATGAAGGCCAGTTTTTGTAAATATCAAAGGCTTCAATAAAGATCAAGGCCACAAGCTTAAAGCTCTTAAACAAAGTCTCTCGTTGCTTAAAAAGGGGTTTTTACAGGCAAAAAATAATTTACAACATAACCTAACCTAGATATTTGTGTTCCAAAATAGTGAGTGTTAGTCTAATTAAGTCCCTATCAAAATGGAAAAATAAGGTCCAAGTTGAAAATGATGTTATGCTCTACACTTAAAAAGACTATGCACAATGCTGTCTGAGAGAGTCCTGCTCAACACAAACAACAGGCAGCGGAAAAGCAGGAATGTAAGCTTTCATGTCATTTGCTTCATTTTTCCACTTGTTTTTTTGAAGAAGGGTGGAGAAAGGAATGACTTCCTCTCTCATCTGAACCCAGAAAGTCATTGTACACTGAAAATTGCCTTCCCCTTGAACTACAAAAATGTCGAACTCCACCTAAAACGAAGATGTTGTCATTAGAATTTAAATTCCTGTGAATACTCTAAATTTATGCCACCAGATTGGCTTGATGCCATAACATATATATCCATACTGGGGGTGTAACAACTGGTTATTTCCATTGTCAATTAATCTAAATTAGTCCTTCTAGAAAATAAATGACTAAATATATTTATTTAAAATTTTATAAAACAAAATAAAACATCAAATTCTCTCACTGAAGACACTGGAACCAAGGAGTATTTGGCAGTTTGGTTTGATAAGATGAATGTATTTGCTGTTGATAAAATATTTTCTATACTAACCCACATACTTCAATGATGCAAGAAAAACATTTGAGGAGAAAGTAAAGCAAAAGCTAATTTTGGTCAGTTACTGGAGCACCAGTCACAGGGGGGTCTCCCTCTTGTATAAGGCTGCACTGGTGGGACCTTCAAACTGAAGTTTGATGGCCTGTTTCAGATTTAGTTGTGGATCTGTTGTTGTCATGGTGACCATAACATCCTCTGGCAAGGCACTACAAGGTGGGACAGGAGTAGAGTTGTAGCAAGCAGGTGACATAATGTTTTTCTGTGGAAGAGAATCCCAAACTTCGCCCTGAAGTGGGCTCTGTAGCCTGTGTGGGTAGCCTAGAGGAGGACTCTCTCTGTTTTTAGCACCTGCAGCAGGGTTGTCTTGCCCTGGCATTATCCCAAGGGAAGCCATAACTGAGTGCCATTTACCACCAGCATAAGTAGTCCTGTCTGCTTTTATTAAGTTTGAGTTTTGTTTATTTATGTTGTCACGATATTCATGCCCAGATGACAAGCCTTTCTGAGGCAGTTCGTAGTTGTGCACCATGGCAGTGACTGTGCAAACAGTGGGAGGAGGGCTGCCTTTGGGATGCCTCTGGCTGCTTCCATGGAGGCTTCCCATGCCTGAGCTCCCTGGTGGGGGGAGGGTGGAGGGACGGCTTCGACTTCGGGGCAGTGAGTGCTGTTGGATTTGCTGAATAAAGCTGAGGCTGTCAGCTGGTACAGTCTGCACCGTTGCCAGCGAGTGGCAGGTAGATGAGGTTTGGGAGCTCTGCATGGAGTGGAATCGTTCCGCAGTAGAGCCTGGGGAAGATACTGATGAGGAGGAGGTAGCAGCTGCGACTTCGCCTCCATTAGTCTCTGAGATGTGTGAAGAAAGGGTCTTGGCGGGTTTTGTTGGGGAAAAAGTACCAGAGTTAGGCAACATACCTACATATGGCTTGGCGCCATAGCTCTCCAATAACCTCACAATGTTAAAGTGCCCATGTTTCCCTGCCACTTTGACTGGGGTACGGCTATATTTATCCATGTGGTCAGGATTTGCACCTCTTTCAAGAAGCACTGCAACAATATTAGCATGTCCCTCCTGGGCAGCAATGCTCAGAGCTGTTGCTCCCTGGTAGCATGCAAGGTCTATACTGACACCACTAGCATCTAGCAGGTGATGTCCTACTTCAGCATGTCCTGTCCAAGCCACTGAATGCATTGGTGGTCTTCCTTCTGCATCTTGTGCATTGGGGTTTGCCCCATGTTTTAAGAGAAGGTCTACCATTTCCACAGACCCTTGCCAAGAAGCCACATGAAGCGCTGTGCGACCCTCAGTGTCTCGGGACTCCAGAGGCACACCCCCTTTCTCTATGAGAAGAGTAGCCATTTCAAGGTGACCCTCCAACACCAGGAGGTAGAGCAGAGGCCTTCCTTCTGCATCTCGAACATCTGTATCAGCTCCTCGCCTCATTAGCAGCTCTGCAACCTCACCATGACCCTCCAAAAGAGCAGCACTCAAAGCAGAATGTCCATCATATGCTCTGTGGTCAATGGGGGAACGCCTGTCTAACAACAGCCTCACAGTGCTCAAGTGACCTTCCTGCGCAGCCAATATAAGAGAGGTGCGTCCTTCAATGTCCATTTCTCCAACCCGTGCCATGCTGCCTCGCTCTGTCAAAGCAGCACACACAGCTCGATGGCCTTCACAGGCAGCAGCATGCAATGGGGTCCAGCCAAGGTCATCCTTGTGGTTCTCATCCAGACCTCGGTCCAGCAGGGCACGGACAACTTCAACACTGCCTCTTGCTGCTGCCAGGCAGAGAGCTGTCCTACCTTCACAATCAATGGCGTCTACAGCTGCTCCCCAGAAAAGCAGACGTGACACTGTCTTCATGTGGCCCATTGCTGCAGCTGCCAGCAGGGGAGTTACAGCAGCTGCAGCTGAGACATTGCCATCAGGGCCAGCAGTCTCATCTACATCTGCACCTGCTTCTAACAGAAGCTCAACTACATCGTCATGGCCCTCATAGGCTGCAAGAAGTAATGGTGTCATTCCGTCATGGTCTCGGTGTCCTGGATCTGCTCCACGCTCTAGTAAGAGGCTCGTTACCTCACCATAGCCTTTGACAGCAGCTGCTGTAGGGACACAGAGGGCAGCAACTGACAGTGCAGTGCGCCCATCTCCATCAGCTAAGTCAACGCCTGCATTATGGTCCAGCAAAATTTCCACAGCTTCATGATGTCCCATATAGGCAGCAGCAATAAGTGGTGTACGGCCCTTGCTGTCAGCTTTGTCAACCTGTGCCCCGTAGTCCAGCAGTGTTAGAACAATTTCCTCATGACCCCCCCAAGCAGCAGCTCTAAGAGCTGTCCGGCCCTCACCGTCACATCCATCAACATCTGCTCCTGCATCTAGCAGAAGCCGGACAACCTCGCTGTGTCCTCCCCACGCTGCAGAACGCAGTGCTGTCCAGCCTTCGTTATCGACATGCTCCATCATCCGTGCTGTAATTTCTGGCTCCCGGCTCTTGGCCCATTCCAGGAGCACAGACAGCACTTGGACATGACCCTGCCTGGAAGCCAATGTCAGTGGTGTTTGACCCTGATGATCACTAGCCAGTGGATCTGATCCATGTGTCAGGAGAAGTTTGGCTACATTTGCAGAACCTTCATGGGCTGCACTGGCAAGCAAGGTCTGTCCATCTGTGGAACGAGGCTGGTTTAAAGACACCCCACTGACTAGCAGCTTCTTCACAGACTCATCCTTTTCAAATGCCTGTTGTAAATTAGTTCCCTCTTGACTTGTACAATGCCCTCCAATATTTGGGTCTGCATCTGAAAAAAAGGCTGTAGACACAAGCCCACTCCTCATTAACAGTTGAAGGACTTCCTGACTGACAAGAAGAGAAGGCTGGTGTACAGATGTGTTGAGAGCACTACCGCTCCTAGGAGTAAAAGCAGGAACACCTATCCATAGCATCCATAGTGCCAGTAATGAGGGGTTATTTTTATGGTGACCTGAGCAAACTAGATGTGTAGCTAGCTGGCAAGTGTCCTCAATGTCCAGGTGTGGTCCCTGCACACTCAAAGCCATGGCAAGCATGCTGTGACCTTCTGTTCTGCTACACAGGTACTTTTGTGTGCAGTACTTAACATCTGTCAGCCACTCAGCAAAGCTGCCATGAAAAAGTAATTTGGTACCCCCGAGACCATCGATCAGGAGAGGAGAGAGGGTTCGGAGTTTGTTTTGGAAGTCTTGGAGGCTGAGCAAGGTGTCGTGCGTCCAGGCTGCTGTGAACAACTGCTGGGGTGTGAGGGGCCTTGAGGCAGCCAAGAGGACATTGAGGAGAGGCCTTACATAGACAAAGAGGCCCCGAGGGAACAGTCTCTGGCATAACCACAAATAGAGGCCATTGAGTGTCCCAGGAATATCCCGGATCTCTCTGAGACCCACCAGTGCACCTGCCACACCATCCAGCACACGCTCAAGGAAGAGCATGCAGCCGCCACTCTTAATGTGCAGCAGATTCAGCATATCAGCTGTGTCAGGGGTGAGCTGACGGCGAAGCGCCGCTTCTTTATCCAGCCGGCAGAGGATGTACTGCTGCACGTCACGGACTGGAGAGGGCTTCCGCAGATCATCTAGACAAAGCTTACGAAATCCTAAAACACAGAAAGAGAGGATGCAGGTATTTTAATGCCAAGATAGTTTTTTATGTTAAGCTGGCATAGACCGTGACAGTCCCATATTGTGTAATTTTGCTTCTCTGTGTCTCCAATTGATTATCATCTATGATACTCTGAAGTAATAAGAAAGACAATGAATGGATGAATAGCAAAATAAATCTACAGGTAATTTTCATTTCAAACAATTTTTAATCTACTGTGTGCATTTGGTATAATTTTAAAAATCACTGTTAAAATCAGGTAATAAAATCAAGACTTTTAAATTAGTTGAAGCAAATATTCATATATGAATTCATTGCTAAATCAATATCCAACACCTAATACAGATCACGTACCTGTCTGGCCAATGACAGACTCAAATTTATAATCTACCATCATGTTTAAGTACATTGCCCATTAATATAAGTTATTGTTTTGTCACACCTGAGAACATCTTGCACACAGCCTTGTTGTGACGGCGAACGGAGCAGACCAGTAGCATCCAGCTTGGCAGCAGGTGTTGATTAGCGGCCAGAAGCTCTGCAATGGAGCCACTCTTTCCACTTCCTTCAGCTGCCCCATATCCCATGTCTAGGGAGTCCACCACTACTATCAGAGTCTGGGCAGGAGGAGGAAGGTCCAACAGGGGTCCCAACACTGCTCTAAGGACACATGAAGAGACAGACACATTAAGGAAGAGATTTAATTTAAGACTGCAATGTAAAAAATGCAGGAGATGTAGGCAGCTGAGGGAGTTGAGAGCATGTAACAGAGGAAGCATTTATTTTTACACTGACTGCAGTATAATTATAATGCAGATAAACACGGCAGGTCAAACTCTTTTCATTATAAATTAGAGACAGTAAATTAAATCTAGTGCCTTGACTCTTTAGGCATCAAAATGTTTTGTTTCAGTTTTCCATTGAAGCATTTTCTCAATTCTATTTTAGAAACACTGTTACTATACACCTCTGATTTTTAGACACACTGAATGAGTTCAAACAGAACAAGATTACAACTATATACGGCTGCTATTTTGGTCAAATTGTTACAATGAGAGCCAGGGGTATTGTCTATAACATGAATGGAAGATTTTTTTTCTGTTTATTGCAGTAACATATCACATTTCATTAGAACTTATTCCATTTATATTAAGAACTCTCTTAACTGTCTATTAGCTCCCCCCATTCTTTGATTTGTTTCTATTTGCAGGATGGCTCCAGTTTTTTCTCTGGACCGAGTGTCGTGTCATAATGATTGTCATTTGGGTTGCTCCCCCTCATGCCTCTCTGCGCATAGAGAGCTTTTTTCTCTCCGACTGTTCCGGATTCTGAACCGTTACAGTGAATAACCCACGTCTGTGCTTTTCATAGCAATGGTTTTCATTTTGTTTTCCAGTTTCATTCAACCTTGAAAGGCCGCTAGATTTGTGAAATCATAAGGTCACATAAAAATTAATCATCTGTGCTTGTGTCTGAACTACAGTGGTTTGGACCAATCATTGTCCTACCAGCATCTACTGTAGTTAGAGGTTTATACATGACAACAGTCTTTGTTTAAAGCAACAAGGACAGCTCCTTTAGAGGTTAGCACAGTGCTGTTACAGCATCAAACAGAACAGGAAAGTGATCCATTACTGAAAGTAGAGAAAATGAACAGTACTGAAGGATTTTTGGTTGAAACTGTGATAGTCAGTGAAAAGTGTTTCTCATAACCTGTATTTTTGTATTTTTTTGAAAGTGCCAGCGATTTTTCAAACAGCTCCATCTGGAGTGAAAGGTTAAGTTTCATTCCCTTGTGATGGATATCAGGTACTGTGCCATCTGTGCACATAGATGAACTGTAATGCGCTATTAAGGAGTGACGAATTGGCGCAGTATGCACTGGTTATTGATTTCCCATGAAGTGGGTGTGTATTGAGTGTGCAGGGGCGTGGATCCCTTCCTGGTTCGCCAGTCCCACTACTAATAGCTCTACAGGAAGAAGCCTATAAAAATATAAAATTTGTCATGTATCATAACTCCAGAGTCAAAGTATAGACAAAAGCCCCAACTGTTCCAACTGATATTTTGGTGAGCCACTTGTCCTGTGAGAATGTGAGTGAGAGATTCACTCTCTTGCAAGCTTAGAGGGCTGCACCTATACTCATCCAGTCTGAGTTCTTTATTCTGAAAGGGCAACAGCCAGTGGGGACACTTTCACTCTACCAAACAATAGTGTTACTTCACCATCCAGTCAAGGACTTGTCTAAATCTGGCCCACTTTGCTTCAGTCTAGTCATTTACTCAAAAGGAATTTAAAAAAGATGTTCAACATTTCCTGCTACAACACTGTCAGAATGTTGTTTATCTTAAAATCACAAAGATTTTTGCAGAAATGTGCCTATTTTTCTAGGAATGTGGAAAAAGGCCCCTGGAAACACACCTCATGTTTAAAACAAACAAACTAACAAATGTTGAATGAGAGATTGCAGAGAGACACAGAAGCTGGTACAGAGGCTAGCTTATATGACATCACAACTCTGTCTCTCTACATCACAGCAGAACCAACAGATAACCATATAAACAGCCACAGCTTAGGAACTAAAGCTAACATGAGCAGGCAGCATGGAAATAAACCTTTGATGGGGTAAAAAAAAATGGCAAATATTCCATCTTCTTCTGCGACTGAACATGTGGCAAGCACCTAAATCACAAGGTTGCTGTCCTTTAAGGAGCACAGTTAACACCCATAACCTGCTATGATCTGACGGTGACTCAGGTTATTGGAACTCATGAAATATCCTGCTCCACCCCGGTCACACTTGGGTCGCTTACATGCATGCACACGTGCACGCAGGTATGTGTACGCAGGTTGTAAAAAATACAGACATGGCACATGTATATATCTCTCCTTTTGAGGCTCCTGCACCAATTATATTAATTTCCTGATCCCCAAACCTCCTCACTCTACCATGCATTAGCTTAGCATAAAATGTTAAAACATAAAAACATTTAAAACAGAACAATATTTTCATAAAACATGCAGAAAAATACTTAACTACATAATGAATCAGACAGAATGAAGTAACAAACGTCCTGAACGAGAAGCTGAACCCAGCATGTGAGAACAGATAATGTTTTTTCTAAGCTCGGCTCCAGGCTCTTATTTCTGAACCAAGACTTCAGTCCTGAGGCAAGTTTATCTGAGGAGAATGAAATCCTGCAGTCAACATGAGATGCTGCTGCATGAAAACTTCATTATCAAAGTACAAGTTGTATGAGGGAAACAGGGGTTCTTGAGAACAATGTTGATGCTGCCAGATGGGTACTATGCTGCAGTGAAAATATGCCTGAGCCACAGACTAAAAACAACTCTGTGTTCTGACACCTCTCATAATGTTATAGGGGCTGTATAGTAATCTTATTAAAGAAAGAAACCCATATTCTTCCTGGCCTAACAAAGCCAAGCAGTACCAGAGTGCAGTGTTAACTTTTAATAAATAGACCAAATAATAAATCTTTGTCAATAGCTCACAAACTGAAGTTCCACAATACCACATTAACAAGACTTAATATCCTACGAGTCAGTTTGTACAGACAGGGGTCTTCTTGTACAGGTAACAAACAGTGATTAACCTGTGACTGCAGTTTGAAATGAATGGGTCACACAGAGGCTCAACTCAGGTCAATTATCCCACAGCAAACACAGGGCGTGTGTTTGTGTGTGTGCTGTTATTAGTGTTAATGTCTATGTTTAGGAACGTCCTGAAGGTCCAGTCACCTTTAGCTGCCAAACAGGTTTTCTTTAAACCTGATTTCACAAAAACCTCGAAATCTTTACTCTTTGAAAAATAAAGAGCAGGAAATTCGGCATCCTTTCAGCTGCAAAATGATCAGCAGTGTGTGGGGATTCTGCGTATGGAGCAAGTCAAAGAACATTTTAAATCTTCTAAATGCAGAATACGCCTCTACAAGCACAGAAAACACTTGCAAAAACACTCAGAGGAGGACCTTCAACCCTGTAGAGATGAATGAAGATACAAAAGCTTGGGTAATGAGCCAAGTGGAAGAAGTGTTAAGTTGAAAGAGTACCTAAAAGCAACAGGGTCAATAACTGAATGTGCTGAGGTCAACAAAGAAATATCAGTCGCAGGATTAACATATGTCCTGGGAGTGGGAGGAAACAAAATGTGTCATCCATTACAATTGGACTTTGGTGAATGGTACATCCAACAAATCAGCTCTGTTTGAGCTGCTGTAGAGAAACTACTGCATGCAACATACTCTGAACTAATCACTATATAACTATAAAATAACTTTTCCCTTAAACTGTCCTCCCCACATTAAATGTCAGGAATTGCTGCATCATTTGGTGATGACATGTACATTGGTTCGGGGTGTGCCTGAGGACATTATTCAGCGGACGTGGTAAGACACCCACGTGCTGACACTTGTATATAAAAATCATATCAGGGCTGCAGCTAAAGCAGCAGCCTCGACTATCACTGAAAACATCCGGTAATTAAGAGCAGATCAAAACCCTGCCCTGGCCACGACACCTACATCTGGGTTACAGCAAGCTTATCATACCTCTGTGAGCTTTAGTCATCTGATTAAAGCTACACTCCCTCACCGGGCTCACTTTCAGTTCTGTGGAGGAAGAAGTGTAATAACTTTTTATTGCAGCGTAAGGTTTTTTGCTCCATCATGTCCACAGATCTGCTATTTTACTTGCCGCTGCATGAATTTTAAAATAAAACGTTACGAGATACATAATAAGATTGTGTACTGAGCTGAGTTCAGGAGCAAAGATCAGTTAGAAAACTCTTCAAGTAGATCAGAATTAAACATAACTCCAACAGGCTGAGGTTTAAAAGCTGAGTGGGCCAATCGCATGATGAGATGTTCAGAAGCTAAACTATTCAACCACCCGCTAAATGCAAACAATTTATATGAGCAATATAATTCTACAATATGTATGTATGCTGTAGATGCATGTTAGCATGTTAGAGTGATGTATGTGAAAGGTTGCCAAAACGTAGAAACACGATAGCAACTATCCCATCACTAAGATTACAATAAACCTTTGAATCGTTATTCATTTTTAATTTTAGTAGCATAACTTGTGTGCTACTGTCGGTGCGTTTGTTATGATTCAATGTGAACATGAAAAGAGCTAAAGGGCAAGGGAACTTTTCTGATTGGCCAAGTGTTTGCAGCATTTTATTTCAGCCACTTTTTAAAACATCTGCAGCAACGAACCAAGTCTTTGCGTTTCTTGCATCCCTGCAACGATTTGCAGAAAGCATACAACAGATGCAATGACTGCTGTGGTTGTTTTATAGCTGCACGCAAAAATGTTGAGAAACAAAGCCTTTGCTTTTTTATACTGCGACCTTCATACAGTGACCTAATTTGCCTTACATGAATGTGTCTTTATACTTCAGTGGAAACAGCTGACAGAAAGAACCTTCAGTTCATTAAAAAGTAGTTCCTGGGACTAAAAGTTTTAGGTTGTTTGGATGGAAACACAGCTTACACAGATAACTTTAACCAACGAAGGATTCGGACACAGGGGGCACTGAAAAGTTCAGCAAGGAGTTAATGACTTGCTGACTAGAGCCGGCTACCAGCTGGTTTAGGGCATACGTCCCAGTTATGGCCCCTTCACTGCCAATTCAAGCCCATGTTTTATCAGTTTGTCAACGGCTGTTCTCACATGGCTATGTTTCGCCCGCAGCCACTTTCTCTCACTCCAGCTCCAAACACAAACAGCGTCTGGCTGCGAGCCAGTCTGAGGGGAATGTGGAATCCAGCTCGGTACTTTACACCAGAGGTAAGCAAACACAGGAGGAGTGTAAAAGGAGACTCACTGCAGAGTAAACACGCTGGGAGAGAGTGAAATAGTCCTGGAGAGGAGGGTGACCTCGCTGACTGGTGCCGAGATGGTCACTGGGGTACTGGAGGCATTTTTCACCTCTTTGTTCTTTTTTTCCTTCTCTGAAAGGATGTTGCGTCATAAATAACACTGTAGCATTCATTCATACTGGAGGTCCATTGTGTGTGCAGTGAATGGGCTGCATTATGAGGAGATATAAATATAAGACGATGAGAATAGTCTTTTTCCTGTGACTGTCGTAGCTTCTCTTTCCTTCTCTGACAGCCACATGGATTTTACATTTCCAGGCTCTATAAAACACTTTTAGTCTGTTTTCCAACACCTGCAAAGAATCAGCTCAAATATGCACAGCCTCGAAGCTTAATGGACCCTTTTCCCCACAACGGCAGCAGATCGGGAGCTTTTGAAATGGCTGTTTAAGCGCGGAGTGGTTGATATAGCAGCTAGGCAATTAGTCATGTAAGTCAGAATGAAATTCATTTCAGGGGTCATGCTGTGATGCCAAAAGCACCTCAGCATATCAAAAAGTCATTTTCACGAAAGTAACCTTAGAGAGCATAATGTGTCATTCTGGGGATAAATCAGAAATTCATTAATTGTGTTTTTCAGCACCCAGTGACACGATATCATGATAACATGTTTTTAAGCTATCATTCTACAAAATGAGGCAAACACAAGGTGTTCTTTTGTTGTTGTCCACATGCCTTATGTGATGTATTTTGCAATATATGCTATTTTTTGTTATACAGTTTGACACAACACTTGCTGCGTACAACGACCAGGTGTAGGTGATATAAAATCCCCTACCACGGTAAATGTAATTTTATACTTTTTCTGAAAAAACAATCCATAACCTGTTTGTGTATGGAATTCACGTGACCAAAGTGAGTGACATTAATAAATGCACCCAGCATATCACCTAGAGCCAGGATCTGTCCAAGGTTTCTGCCTGTTAAAAGGAAGTTTTTCCTTGCCACTGTTGCCAAGTGCTTGCTCATGGTGGAACTGTTGGGTGTAACTAACAGTAATGAGTGTGGTCTAGACCTGCTCTGTTTGTAAAGTGCCCTGAGATGACTTTTTGTTGTGAATTGGCGCTATATAAATAAAATTGAATTGAATTGAATTGAATTGAATTGAATTGAATCACTGTAATACATCAACGTGGTGTAATCAGACAGAGACAGATAATACTGAGAGAAGTTTCTGATAGTTGGAAAATGTATTTTCATGTGGGAAAATATTGTTATTGTGATGATGATTTCCAGCATTTCACCCAGTCCAATTTGGAAGAGTGTCAGTAGGCTACAAATCAAAATTAGATGCTTAACGTTGTTTAGCATTAGCTCTTTAAAACCAAGCAAGCTTTAACATTAGAGAATGCACTACGGGTCATGAATGTATCCATGCTGTCAAATGAAAGCTTCTTTTGTCGGCAACAAACCAAATTACAGTGACCAGGTTTCATCATTATGACTAAAATGATGCTGGCCATAAACCAAAGCACAAGGAACTTGCTGCTGAGGTTTTCACAGCGTTCCTTTCCTCAGTGTTTCAGTTCTGACGAATCACTTGTTCGCCTGCTGACACATGCTGGATGTAACTTTATTCAGCCGCTCCACTTTCATCAGTGGTGAGAACATTTTCAGTTTGTGAAACCACAATAAATTTTGCTGTGTTAAGCTTGGAATGAGCCGTGCTCTCCAACATGCGTGCACACGCCGAGCGCCTGGATGGGTTTCATGCATGTTACCTTTTTTAAATTTTCCTTTCCCTTTCATTTGGCACCCATCAATTTTCCTATAAAGAGCGACACTCTTCAGATCCAGCATGTGAGTGTCACATGGCAGAACGATCACGAAAACCTCAATTTTTAGATTAAGAATTTGAAAAAATGTGATACAAACCTCTTGAAGGTGTCATCAGGGTCTTTTTGACAGTTGAGAGGCTCCAGAGCAGAGGATACAGATGGGCTGCTGATGATTTCTTTGTACCCAGGAGACAGCAGAGGTGAGGCCAGCAGCTGCTCCACCAGGCCTAGAACAAACCTCCACAGCACTGTACTCCTCTGGTCCTCCCTCTGGCAGAAGTGGGAGGCCAGGCAGCGCGGTGCCAGCCCGACTGCTAGGCCTGCTTTCGAGGTGGGCCATACCACCTCAGTGCACAGGGCGGTTTTCCCGGCGCCAGGACCCCCAGTGACGAGCACACCCGACGGCTGTCCCGGCACAGAGCGACTGTCCAGACACCGACGAAGCTTGTCCAGGGCCCATTCCCGGCAGTAGAAGCGCCGGCCCTGGAGCAAGCTGGAGCTGCTGCCAAATCCACTGCTACTCATTTGTTCCTGAGGGTTTACCATCCAGGGGAAAACTCAGTGCTCTGAACTCCACGTCCCATGCTCCTCCAGTAAGTTTACTCTTTACTTTTAGGTTGAGCTGCAGCTGGTGACATCTCTGGTCCGTGACAGCTCTGGCCAATGAATGGGTATTTCCTCACAATGCCAGTTTCCGAAAGTGTTGCATCAGGTGATTATTATCAGTTGTTGTCCTTGCCCTGCAGGTTTTGAGGTGTAAAGCTGATAAGAAGAGAAAGCTGAGAAGGGTTCAGTCAACTGATGGTTCAACTCATGTTTTCTTTGTTGCTTGAATTAAAATGCCAGAGCAAAGAGGAGGTTCACGCCGTTTATCCTGCCTCTCCTGGAGATCTTGGAGCTGTTCAGTCAAAAATCAGAAAGAGGGAACAGGAATGAGTCAGGAGAGGAACTGACAGCATGTTTTTTTTCACAGATATAATGACACAGTATCTCACCCCTCCCCTGACTTGAGTCACTTGCCGTCTTCCAATTACAGCTACAGTCTTCCCTGCTTTCAGTTTCCGTCCTGCTTCTCTTAAGATTTCAGGCATCGATCCTAAACTGCAGCATTAGCATGAAATTCCCTTTCTCACGCTCTCAGCTCTTTACAACCTTCCTCTCATAGCTCACACCTCCCTCTCTCTCTCTGTCTGTCTCTCATGCTCTGGTTTTTCTGGTTTTTTGTCTCCTCCCTCCCTCGGTTGGTTTCTCAGCATGTCGAGACACGCACAGGCGGGCAGAGAGAGAGAGAGAGAGAGAGACAAAGAGAGAGAGAGACTCATGGCTATGAGCAATGCTACAGTTGACAGGTGGGAGGGGTTACCTGGGGTCAAGGTTCAGTCACAGGGCAACACTACACCTCAAGCTACAAACAAAAAGCAACATGACACTAAAGCGTGTAAGTTTTATTCCATTATAACTACTTTTGTCTCCTCTTGTCACAGAACGACCTTTGAAACGATAATTTCATTCTGATTTATTTTTAGATGATTAATTCGTGTTAAGTCTAGAGCTCAAGCAATTAGTTGCTAATCAAATCAACGAAGAATAACTGAAACACTTTCTAACAAATGGACACTGGACGGTGTCGATGGACTTTTTCACCATCTTACTTACATTTCCTTAAAAAGACCTTTAATTCAAGGATAATCCTTCTTATTGATACAACATGTTATCACTTCCACCAACTTGTCAAAACAAAGTCTGAGTTTCTCAAACTGATGAAAAGCTAACTAAGCCATATTAATCCCACTGTGTGAATGTGTAAAAAGGAAAGGATACCTGTAAACTGATGTCAAAAGGCTGGTTTTCCAAGCTGTCACACCACCTGTACCTTTAATTCAACACTGTATTATCAGTTATGTGCAACTGTGAGCAATCTCCGTGTGTTTCATTTTTAGATAATGCACAATCAATGCTACGCTCACAATTCCTTCATGGTACCTTCAGCAGCAGTACGGATACCCCTCGGCTCACTTAGAGCTGCTGATGGTTTTATACTCTGGCCTCATTTAAAGAAAAGCATTTCAGAAAAAGGAAGTTAAATGAAAAGCCATACACGATGCTTCTGATGAAAGCCCTTAGGGAATCCAGACGAGGAATGTCAAAGGCTTCTGTGACAAAGTTAACATGGTGATGCTCCGCATTTCAAGTCAGTGACTGAGAACATTAGCTCCACTAAGCTGAATTTGTCAGACTGTAACCGTGATTTAACGCTTGGGGGAACCGAGCAGAAAAACCCTCTCCGCTCTGCACATCATCTACAACACGATCGGCTGGTGACAGCATGATTCACAGCGCTAATTGCAAACATACAGCAGCCAGCTGAATTTCTTATAAGCTAATGCATTTTCACATTGAGCAGCATGAAGCCTGGTATGGTTTCACCGCTCTCCAGATATACCCTCCTACCAGTGGATGACACATGTTGTACACATTCGGTTGACAAGCTAACAATACTGAAAATGAGGGGGAAATGAAGAGATATGTTGGTTTAGCAGGACACTGAGGACAGTAATGAGGAGATTTGACAGCAAGCAGTGAAGTTGTCTACATTCTTGGTGTTACTTGTGGTATTTACAAAGCCCTCTAAACCTGGCATGTAGCCTGTAAAGACGCTGGTGGTGCAGCAGCCGAAGCCAGGAGCAGCGTCTGTATAGCGCGTCGTATATGCTTATAGTCAAGTCAGGTCAAGTCTGTTTAATTCATGGAGAGAACAGTGGCTTACTCAAATCTTATGGTCACAATGCTTGTGTTTATATGCAAATTCAAAAACATTCATTAGACATTAGAAAATAAATATATATTTAAGAAAAACAACATACAGACAATGCATTTACACTTTTTTAAGCATGACTTATGGTACATCTTAACTACTTTATAGAAGAAACAGCTGCCTGGGCTTCATTGCATGAAATGTTTCTGATTTTTAGTCATGGAAAATAAAATTAAAAATAAATAAAAATGAAAGGTATTCAGACCTCGGGAGGCTGCTTGGTGTCAGATTAAAGTCTGACTTCAGACAGAGTTATTTTTTAATTAAATGATGGATCACAACACATAAAGATCTCTACATTCATTCTGCTGCCCTGCAGTTGTGTCGATACATTTCCTGTCTGACCCAGATTTAAAAGGCACATGAACACAGCTGATAAGAAACCTGGTAACCTGTATGGGCTCAGTGGCCGAGAAATAGGAATTCTCCAGGATACATCTATGAGGAGAAGTTAAGTATCTGTAATGATGTTACGTAAACAATATTTCCGTTTTACTTTAAATCAGTTTACAGGCTTGACAGCCTGTAAATGTACTGAGTGATGCTGCTAGGCAACCAGTGACCAGACTGTAAAGAAGTGCAGTGAGCATAAACTGATTTACCATCAAAAAAATAGTAACAACTAACTCTAAAACCACCTTTGTAACTTATTTTCATAACGTCATACACTAAATGTGAAGTCGGATTAGCTTAGCATAGCATAAAGACTGAAAACAGGGGAAACAGCTAGCCGGGAACTGTCACTGACCACTGACCTGATAAGGAGGCCTCCCTCTGAGACTTACTAACTATTGTGCTAAATCTCAAATGTTCAGTCATATTAAAATAACGAAAGCGTAAAAACTAACTATTCACCACCAAACGGGTGATTACATGCCAGACTATTTATCTGCCAGGACCACCAACTTCCTGTTGTTCCTGGTCTTGGCCTAGCTAAGTTCCCGTCCATCCAGCATCTGTCCAAGTCTTTCTGTCCCAAACTCCATATTCAAAAGGAAGTTTGACACTTTAGGAAAACACTTCTTCACTTCTCAAAAAATCTGTATATTAAACATTAACCTAAGGTCAAGAAGCAACTAGCCTAGCTTAGCATGACATGACAATTACCCTTCCTTTGTCCAAGGTTCCAAACTAGCCTACACCAGCTTTACAGGTCAATAATAAGAGCACCACATCTGTTGCTTCCGTGATCAAACACAGATGGGTAGTTACGTGCTGAAACACACATTTCTTTGGTTAGGAGCTATAACATACATTTCTTAGTTACGTGCTGAAACATGTCGATTAGCACACTTATAATTAGACACATAGGCTTTGAGGAGTCTGCTGATGTTGCCAGGCAACCATATGATACACTTCAGAGACCTAACTGTTACAGCATAACAATATAAAACCAAATTGGCAGTGGTGAAAGCAGGTAAACATGTTAAAAAATGAAATATTACCGGTAAATTACAATTGTTAGCCTTTTATATATAGAGAGAGAGAAAACGATGTTTATATTAAGGAGTGTTTCCTATTGCATTACTAGATTTTAGATGGTTTTCTTGTATTTTAAAGTGTTACGCATGGACTTGGGTCCGTTGAGAGCAATTATTCTCAAACCAACTATTTTTCCCTGCTTTGCCTTTTTTTTTTTTTTATCCCCCATGATATTTTACTCTCGACTCCCAGACTCAGGTCTTCTCAGCCTAAATCAGTCAGGTCAGCGTGGACTGAACGTGGCATTCTGCTGGACCCGCACATTACAGCCAATCAGCTCTTCCCTCATGGTCTCGATCGACTCACAGTTAAGAGTCTGCAAGTGATCGGCTGCGGTCAGGTCCCCACCTGCTGCTCGCGCTGCAACTCTATGTGATGACATTCAGCAAAGGCGTGGATAATGAAACCATCAAACGCGTGCTCGTGTGTCTTTTACCTGACCTCATTCACCGGGCGCAGCAGTCGACGCCATTGTAAACAGAAAACACACACAAAGCGCTGCCAAAATACTTTGTCACTTTGTTTACGACAGAGTGGCAAATGCCGTTTATTTGCCAATAAACCGCGAGTGAGTTTTAAATCCAGCAAATACGATCTTACCTGGCGGAGACGCTCTCCATCTCGGTCTCCCTCCTTCACTCTCCTTTCCGACAAACCCCCGCGCTTTACAGGATTTAATCAAGTGTATCCACTCCCACAATCCTCCGTACCATCACATTAAAGGTGAATTTGTTGCTGTTCTTGCGAGAGATGTTCGGTACATTTCAATCAGCCGTCACATTCTCGCGTTCCTGCCCTCAGCGGGTCTGCTCTCGCTGCTTCCCTGCACACTCTCCAGTGTTGGACAGGAAACCTTTAAAGGACGGTGTTACATGCACATCCTCTGCAGGGCTCGTTCACACGGGTTGGACTGGACTCCGAATTTGACTTTGTTTCACTGTAAGGATGTGACTGTAGAAGCATTTATGACAGACAAACGAGAGAAAAGGAGAAAAATAAGCCTACATGAAATGAAGTTAAAGGAATGACGAAATAAAGCCACTCATAATTGAAATTAACATCATACAAGTGAGTGAACAAAATCAAAACAATGTCTTGATGAGTCAAATTTTCATTTACAAGGTCTAACTTGAGTCTAATTTACCACATTTTCACTTGCAAATCCCATAATTCTGAATTTATGACCTACAGTCCCCCAAAATGTTCCATCCAAGTCATCAATCTTACACAGTGTCTTAAATTTAATTACTACGTTTGAACTTTATGGTTTTTACCTTTCAGCTTTTGGTATCATCAAATTGTGAATTAGTGTCTCATTGTTTGGATTGTTATGTCATATTTACTGAATCAGGATTTGAGATTATATGGGATAATAACATAGAAAATAGTTTAATTGAGACTTATGGAGATATAATTGCATAATTATGTGAAAGCAAGTCAAAATCGTATAATATTGACTTGGTAAGTCATTACATCGAACTAACGCGTTAACATTTTCAATTTACATAGTGTATTTTTATTAATTCAAAGTCAGTTTAAATGAATAAATAGGGGGTTACACACCTGTAGCCCACCTCTAGCTGATTTTGAAGGAACAATCTAAAGCCCGACCACCTGAATCCTCACTTGATGTCCCTGCAAATGGTCTAATGTTACATTTTACATATTTATTTGTAACTATGACGGGCTTATATTCAGAATTTTTGATGAGTCAGCAGTCACAAATCTGCAGTCAGTGTGCATCATATTCATCGTTAGATATGACCGGCTGGGTCTCTATATCTCAAAGGTTTTCCCAGGATATTGGATCACTGACATCTGCTGACCAAAACAGGGAAACTGTGGCTCAGCCAGTGATTTGTGTGATTACAGACCAGTTTATCTGATCAATCTTTACTATATTTTACTTCTTCCTCGGGTCTTCCTGAATTTTCCAATAATTGCAACAAACCACATAAACTCTGCCTTAAGCTTTGGATCCAAAGTGTCTCAGGATCACGACTGAAGTCACAGTGAAATGACAAATGACCTTTTCACCCCGTTTGCCAATTCTCCACATTCTAACATGCTCTCATAGACTGAGAAACACCAAAAATCTCTTATCCTAAATTATTACTCTTAGACTTTCCAGCAAAGGCTATGTCATTAAAATATATTTGACGTTATGACATGATGACATGCTGAATGCAGCTCATAGTTGTATAAATACATAAAGATACCAAAGAGACAAAATGCACAAAATTTCATTTTCCAATCCAGAGTGTGCTCCTTTTGCTCTTTAGAGCTGATCTGAGAGGATCCAAAGTCAATTTTAATGTTTTTAGCACTGGAGTCACTCAAATTGAGGTCAACCACGGGCTCAGACCATATTTACAAGGAGGGAGACCTCTACTGGATATCAGTGTTAATGACAGGCTTATGTCAAAACTGCACGGCCGGGCATGAACAACTATCGTGTTCAGGTTTCTTTTTTCTTTTTTAACATATCACCAAATATGCATGTTAGTGACTTTGGAACATATTTTATATTGTATGCTGTAAGCCTTATGTTTGTAACAGACATTGCATGTACAAACGTATTCCACTCCGTTTTCTTTCGCAGGTTGCTTAAACTCCTAGATACCCTGAAAAAGTGCAGAGGAGCTCAGTGTCCTCAGCGGTGCAGCTGCTCACACAGTGTGTAAAACACTGTCTCATCTCAAAATGACATTTACAACGCGAGAACATTTCAGAGAACTGTGTAGACTCTGCATAAACAGGGCATCTGCCTCAGTGCCACATCAAACTCAGAGACGTGCGTTTATCCTGTACGCCACTGGATTTTGTCCTCATCTGAGATGGGGTCGTGACCTTTTACTGAGAGTTTATCAGGACTGAAACTACAGGAGTTACACAGGAGGAGATTTGTAAGTATCACCCACAAATACAGCAATGTTTTAAATGTTGTAAATTCAATTTTCTAGTTTCAGTTTTAGTTTTTTTCTGATGCTTCACAAACAATTTTCCTGGAAAAAAAAATCCACTTATTCATTTAATATGTATGTGAATTTGATTATTTTTCAACTTTAAGGTCAAGGTGTGTAATGAAAAATGAATATAAATGAACAATCTGTGTAATTATTCCCATGGCACACTTCAGACTCTATAATTAATTGCTCAACATCAACTTTGCAGCAGAGAAACAGACTCATTCAGCAGGTTTCCGCCTTCATTGAACTTATTTGCAATGTATGTACAAACACAAATCACGCACCAAATAATAAAAACAAAACATGTCATTCTCAGAGAAGAGGTAGAAGAGTTTGCTGTCTTCCAAAGCAAATAATGCCCAGTGTGTCATTCTTTTGTGCAGAGGAGTCAGACCAAATAGGTTCTTTCATAACTGAGTCAAAGGCTAATGAAATCTGAACTTTGGGAGAAAACGTCAGAAGAGCATTTGTGAGCATGCTCCACAGACTCCAGTTCTGTGTCTGGCTGCTACAGTGACAAGACGGTGAGGAGGTATATACCGTCGCCAGACTGCTTGCATTTGTTTGCTCTTTTTCCAGACTTTTCCTGGACCCGCCAGACGTAAATCTGCCACCTGCTGTTAGCACAACTCACTCTCAGAGCTGCACATAAAACTGCCTGTTCTCTGCCTGATTGCCGCTCTCATCATTGCTGTTTGATAGGTACTTCTGTTGAGTCTCTTGCATTGAGATGTATTTTCCCATTCAAAATTGCAGTGTAATTCTGTTACAAAAAAAGAATAAAACCCCAGCTGCCAGTTTCTGTGCGTAAAGTGTCCATGACTCATGATTCAAATGTGATCACACGTATATCAAAATACGCAGCTCTCGAACATAAACGTGAACCTGTGGGCCTGTTTGCGTTGCGCACACAGTCAGAGATAACCCTTGTTATTCGTGTCTTTTGTTTGTTCTTGAATGTCAACAGTGTTGAAGGCCAATAATCCAGACTGCACTGAGTTCAGAGTGAAACACACCAGAGAACTGCACTCAACAACACAGCAATTCAGTGGATATCGATATTGTAATTGTAAAATGTTATTTGCAAACTGCAAAAAGTGATTCATAGGTTCTGGAAAATTCTTATTTTTATTCCTCATCTTCTTCTCTTATTATTTTGCTATTGTTCTCAAGGTCAGAGCTGCCAAATCAGTGCATGTTTCATAATCCCTGCTTTTAGTGGTGTAGTTCATGCAGTTTCTTTATGTATATACAGCACTTTGTGTTAAAAGTAATGTGGTGTAACCAGTGATACATAGTTTAAAGAATATAATGAGCCATTACTGAAAAATGTATGCGTGTAAATACAGCCATTATTATTTCAGCAAGACAGAGGCATTCATCACTATTCATAACCACAGGAGGGACACTTTTTATTCAAACCTGTACTGCACGTGGGAAAGCCTTTAAAATAATGGTCTTTAACAGTGAAAACCAGCATGCACAAAAATAATACAAGGCCGCATGAATAGGTTAAGAAAAACACAAACGACCCCAAATAAAAATGAAACAATATCCAGTTAACATGCAGTAGCTTAACAACATGCAGTCTGGGCAACATGAGCTACTGCTAGGCTGCTCATTCACCTGGAGGCTGAGTGGATTGATTTTGGAAATGATAAAAAGCGACCAAGATAAAGAATAATGCCCACTCCTTCTTTACATTTAACACTGCCTTTCTGAGTTACCTGATGTTTTGAGTGAATGTTTTGAGTGAAAGTGGTTCCAACAGCGGCATCCACAGCTGTAAGATCACTGTGATGAATGAAGACTTAATGTTCAAAAGTGAAAATGTAGCAAATCTGACTGTAAGGTTGAGTAACTTGTTCACTAAACTTAAAATTACTAATGTTTGAATGTTTTATCTAATCCATTTCATCCTTGACTGGCGAATGTCAACCATGAAAACTGGAGAGTTGGTCAGCCCCAGGTCTCAAATTGCATATATGTACTTGTCTATTATACAGGTAAGAGAGATCAAGAGATCAAGATCAACTTCATGTTTACAACAGCACCTTGAAGGGCACATTATTCATTTTTGTTTGAAGATATTTGATATTTGAGGTTCACCTCAGTGTCATATTGGGGGCCTTTCTGTTTTACACTCAGCAAAAATAAAACCTCTGTCTGTTGGATACTACTATATTGTTGTGATGTCAAAGGATAAATTCTTACATTTTTGACCCACCCAGACTTATAAATTGCCGCTCATCTCAGTCAGATTATGGACAACTTTGTGCTACAACTACTGAAGAGACAAATAAAACTGTATTGCCAGAAAGTCTGCTGCCTCTTTGTTAGAGACCATATAAAAATCAGTGCAACTACACCAGTTTTTGGCATCAGTGATGTTTTTTTTAACTGACTTACCAGTTTTTAATATACAAAATGAACGATACATTTCAGTAGAAATGAAAAAAAAAACAAAACCAAGAGGCCTACACATGTCCAAGGTCAACACGTGTCCTGAAGTGACTTCCTGTGTCCTGAAGTCAAATATTAACAAAAAAGAACAAGACAGTGCTGCCATTTATTGAAAAAGTACTTATAAACTCTTGCTGACTTTTGCGCAACATGACAGAGTAGGAGTACTGTATGGCTCACTCAAGGTCCTGGTCCCAATCATCATTACTCCTACTATGTTACTCCTGTGCCACTGCCGTTGTTTTAAAGATTATGAAAAGCATTTCCTTACCTACAAGATGCAATGTTAACTTTTTTTTATTAATCCTAGGTTCTGCAATGAAATGCCACTTCCCATGCATTAATCCTGCTACAAAACAAAAATGATATAGGAGAATAATGAAATAAATCTATCAAGTCACAGAAATAAACTATTATTTATGGTGGAGTGCAGAGGAAGAGCTGAGGAGTCTCACAGTCTGAGGAAAGATGCTGCTCTCTAGCCTGGTGATACTGTAGCAGATACTTCTGTATTGCTTGCCAGATGGCAGCAGGGTAAAAAGGCTATGTCTTGGGTGCGGATTGTCTTTAGTATCCTTTTGTCTTCTTTGCAGGCACCTAATATTGCTTTATGTGGCTAACCTCAATACAATAGTAGTGAATGGAATTTCTTATTGAAAAGTTGCTGTTATAGGATAGGGCAGGGTTTACCATGTCTTTCTTCTTCTTCTTCTTCTTCTTCTTCTTATTATTATTATTATTATTATTATCAGGTTTGCATTCAACAACTACACTTTATAGACTTCCTGTATTCATCACTGCACTTTATAGGCCTAACTTTGATTATATTTCATAGTTTATATCTGTACCAAATGTTTTTTAGTTGCCAATACAAACCAGCATGTGCATATACCGCACAGTAATTTCACGGCTAGACATTACATACAATCCTACTCTTCTGTTAATGTTCACCATACAAATGTTATACAACGGTGGCTGTCTAGGACTGTGAAGTGCAGTGCTCAGCAGTTTTTATTTATTTTTGTAGACTGGACTGGGTTAGTTACCCCTCAGAGTTGGCCTGGGGTGAAGATCCAGCTTTGATTAGTCTTGGGAGACTTCTGGAATGTTCTGGGAATGTATGTGTTACAGATTAGGCTACATATTTCCATGACCACAATGTATAAGGCAAAATAACACATCTAATTAAAATAAAACACAACTATTTACATTTAAGTAGAAGCAAGTGATTGTTAGACTAGACTGTGTTTTGTCTTTAAGAACTTTTCATGACAGCACATCAAAGGTTGGCAAATGACTTTAATTATAGCAGCACAGATCAAGCAAGGGGAAGCATGCAAGTGCTCTGGTAACAGCACAAATAATATTGCTAGAGAAATATTTGATGACAATTTTATAATGCTTACATTCTTTGAAATTGTATAGTGATAGATGTTAATGCTACACATCTGTTGATTAGGTTTTCATGGGGAAGAGGGACCCCTCTAAATTCTATGAATTTCTGCTGTCCCCGGACCCACGTTCCTGGTAGATGGTCTGAGCAGTGTGATGACTGGGGTAGAGCTCTCTGGGGCACAGCTCTGTGGCATGACAAACATTGTGGGTGTCTTTGTTGAGCCCACTGCATCTGTACACTGTCAGCTCCTCCTCCTGTGGTGCTGGATGTGACTTGGCTCACGTAAACTGGGCTATAATATAAACAGTTGCTGCAGCAGCAACCAGGGCACCTTTTGCTCAGCTCTGCTGTCTTTCCTGGCTTCTCCACTCTCTCCTGGACCAGAGGACTGCTCATCATGAAGCTGCTTGCCCACATCCTCTGCCTGACCCTGGCCCTGGCTCTGGCATGGGCTCAGTCGTAAGTACTCTTGCACTTAACCTGAAGGGACAAACACCCATACGTGCAGCTAAAATCCTAAATGTAAAGCAACTTATACTCTACAATAGAGGATTTAAGATGAGAACATTTTTCTTCTTCTTTTCTGTTCAAACAGGCATAAACATGCATCAGGTGAGTTGATGCATTCATGCTTAACATAACACTGAGTCAATAGGGAGACATTTCACATCATACATGCTAAGCTTTTTTTAAAAAAAAAAACCACACGTAATTTTACATAACCATGATACTTTGCAGCTACCCTGGACCGTTGTCAAGGCCTTGAAATGGATGCTGTTGCAGTGAATGAAGAGGGAATTCCATACTTTTTCAAGGGTAGGTCTCTACACATTGAAGAATCATGGGAATTTCCATGACAAAATTCAAAAGTCACGTGATGGCAGAGCACTAAGTTGCTAAGGCAAGTGTTCCTAATCATACAGTGTAGTAAAGTTTGAATGCTCAAAGTGCTGAAGACAATCGAAATTGTATTTTTAGGTGACCATGTGTTCAAGGGCTTCCATGGCAAGGCAGAGCTGTCGAATGAGTCCTTTGCTGAACTGGATGACCATCACCACCTGGGCCATGTAGATGCTGCTTTCTGTATGCACTACGAGGACAGTGCAGACCACGAACATATGTTCTTCTTCTTGGTATGGTCCATTCTTTGACTCCTCTGATCTTTCTCTGTATCAAGATTAAATGTATTTCTTTATTGTAATTAAATGGCATGCTCCTCAAAGAGATCAGTTAGGGATGGTTAGACTTGGCAGGAGAGCCAGTCAAAATAGTCTACTATTCAGGCTACAATTAGGCTGCATGAAGATGTGGATATCAGGTGATAAGGTAAGGCTACAAGACAATGGGAACTGCAGATTTTAAAAAGAACTTTCAAAGCTGGCATTTTCCTACTTTTTGTGTGAGTGCCTAGGGGTAAAAACCCTATGATGGTGTCAATGTGGCTCAATACATTTCTATATTTTGATCATGTGTAAGTACTTATCACTTGTTTAATCTGGAACTCCTTGTGATCCTTTGATACAGGACCACAAGGTGTTCAGCTATTACCAGCACAAGCTTGAGGACGACTACCCCAAGAACATCTCTGAAGTCTTCCCTGGAATCCCTGACCACTTGGACGCTGCTGTGGAGTGTCCCAAGCCAGAGTGTGAGGAAGACTCTGTCATCTTCTTCAAGGGTGAGTGTATATTCTTACCTGCTCTGCTGATGTGTTGATGAACTACATGTATGTTGAAGACTTCTCGCACATTGCAAGTGAAAGTAGGACTACTTTCAGCTTTTAACTTGAAAGGTGCTATAACCTCATGAATTAGGTGGCATACAAACTGTACATCTTTTTACACATAAAAGGATAGTAGTCTTAACATTGGCAGCCTAGCGTGCAAGAAAACCCCAAAAGTAACCCCATTTGTTTAAGAATAACTGATATCTTGACCTATCTTAAGACCAAATCCAAAATACATCTCAAACATCATTTTTTCTGCAGGAGACGACATCTACCACTACAACGTCAGAACCAAGGCTGTAGATGAGAAAGAGTTCAAGTCCATGAAAAACTGTACGTCTGCTTTCCGCTTTATGGAGCACTATTACTGCTTCCATGGACACATGTTCTCCAAGTTTGATCCAAAGACGGGTGAGGTGCACGGCAAATACCCCAAAGAGGCACGTGACTACTTCATGAGATGCTCCAAGTTTAGTAAGTAAAAATTCAATATCATGAGACATTACCGAAACCATAAATCTATTGTCACAAGCCATTGATATATAACTGTTAAATTGATTCATATCTTTGGACATCTTAATCGCTTAATCAGGAACAGTCTCTATGTTCAAGAAGGATGTTTCTGAATAACTGAATGTTTAAGTCATGCTGACCAAAGGCAGACATAACAAACACATATCTATATTAGGTGAACAAAGTGAACACGTGGAGAGGGAACGCTGCAGCCGTGTTCACCTGGATGGCATCACATCTGACAACGCAGGGAACATGTATGCCTTCAGAGGTGAGAGACTACAGACTGCTTGTTCAGAGATGGTCCCCCCTTGCTTAGGGATCAGGCTTTGTCGATTTACGGAGAATTGTGGCAAGGTCGCTACATGCTGGAAGGCAAATTGAAGAACTTTGGACTGAGCCATGCTAGTTTTCACCATTTGCTTCCAGTCTTTATGCTAGGCAAAGCTAAATTGCCCTCTTGCCTCATATCCATTATCAGCAAACAGACGTGATTGGTATTGATCTTCTCATCTTAGCAATGATAACAATAAGTTTATTTCCTGAAAGAATTATATAATTGATATAATAATTAGCCAATTTTGCTCACAGTAAATTGAAGCTGTTTATTTGGCCACATTGTGGCTAAAACATAAACTTATAGAGAAACCTATTCTTTTGTCAAATATCTACTAAATATATTAATTCTTTCACCGGAAATAGAATCGATTCTTTTGCAATGGCCTTTAGTCACTAGCCAGTGTAGGTCTGCAAGTGTTGACTACCTGATCCTAAGCTGAGTTCTCTTTAGTCTCATGGAGTCTGGAAAAACCCTGCTCTATTTCCACAGGTGTTGGATCTCTTTGTTAATGTCCAAGACCAAACTGCCTCTATCAGCTCTGTTCAGATCAAATGCATTTTTGATTTGGTCCAAGTATTATTGAGTTTAATTGGACCAGGTTTTACTGTTTTTGGTTCAGTTCTGGATTGTGTCTCTTAATTTTAGAAGCAGAGGGTACTACAAGGGTTAGTTTCAGATCATGAACACCTCCAACAGCCACCCCCAAGTCAACTGAATTAACCATTATCTGGACGTTGTTCATTTTCCAATTTTACTACAGTTTTACTGTTTGCAGCATCTCTAAATGATTCCCTGGTCTTGCAGGCCACCATTTCATCCGTAAAGATGAAGGCAATGACACACTGAAGGCCGACACCATTGAGAACGCTTTTAAGGAGCTGCACAGTGAAGTGGATGCTGCTTTCTCTTATGAGAATCACCTTTATATGATCAAGGTACACTACATAGAGGAGCACACACCTTGTATTGATCCTATCATTTATTTCCTTGTGGCTAACATGCACAACATTTACTTTTTCCTCCCCTCAGGATGACCAACTATTTGTTTACAAAGTTGGTGAGCCCCACACCCACCTGGATGGTTTCCCTAAGCCTCTGAAAGATGAGCTGGGCATTGAGGGTCCTATTGATGCTGTATTTGTCTGCGAGGATCATCACCTTGCTCACATTATCAAAGGTAAAACTAAAAAAAAAAAAAAAAAAAAAAATAATCCAGGTAGAAACAATGAGCTTGCTAATATAGGCCCTTTAGTAAACACATTCACAAATGTTAAATGTCATTTTAAGCAAGCAATACCAAAAGTATATGAAACAATGAAGTGGTTGAAGCTGCCAGAGCAGCAACAGCAACATTCACACAAATGTGTCAGCAGAGTAATAGTGAGGAATGGCAGATTAATGGCCATGCTGATGCTGCACACCTGTATGAACATGGCAGGATGTTATAGTCACCTGGTAGCTGAGTAACGAATCAATGAGCCATTGACGGAGAAGCTGTCAGTCTCTACAATTTTTTTATAATATATTTTTTTAAATTCAAGTTATTAATGTAGTGCATGAAAACTATTGTCAAGGGCAGCCAAGTCAGCACTGAACTGGTGATTGGCAGGTCAAAAGAGGTCTTTCAAACCAAGTTCAAGTTGTTTGAGGTTGTAAATTCCTTTGAGTTATGCTAATTACATGTGATGCATGTGAGTGGTCAGTCCACCACGCTGGTCCGTCGGCAATGGTTTGGAATTACAGTGAGATATACTACATGTTTACATCTCTGCCTTCCTGTTGTCCTTCAGGTCAGAACATCTATGATGTGGAGTTGAAGGCCAGCCCTCGTGTTGCAGGCAATGAGCGTCCAATTCCCCTCTTCAAGAAGGTCGATGCTGCAATGTGCAATGCTGAAGGAGTGAAAATAATTGTAGGCAACCACTTCTACCACTTTAACAGCACCATGATGTTTGTTGCTAGCAAGGCCCTGCCTGAGCAACACAGGGTATCTCTGGAGCTGTTCGGCTGTGATCACTAGGATGCTTGCTCGACAGGACTGAATGGATTGTGCAGTATGTCACAGACAACATGATGAAACACAGAAAAACAGCACCAACAACGTCATACAGGAGGCCCCCCAACAACAAGTTGCTGAGCTTAACTCATAAACAGTGATACAATGTTTCATACAAGTTGATCCCCTTCTGACTCTTACCTCAAATAACCCTTTATCTCTTTTTCTTTTTCGGAGGGGTTCTTTCTTTTTGTGATCAAGCTCAGTGGTCCTCTATGTAGAAGGTATCTCTGTGATTCATTTTGTACAGTGTTGTTGTGAATAAAGTGGAGAAGCTACAGACAACACAGGGTCTTCATTGTATGTCCAGGACACACGAAGAAGATCATTTAGAGGTGTTTAATTTTAGAATTTCTGAGAGAAATGTATAAAACAGAGCCGGACTAGTTTCCCTTTAGTTTATTTTATGGAAAACACAGCTTTGACACAGTTACCACATTTAAGATTAGATTAGAGAATATTCTATTCTAATTTGGCCTATTTTGTGCAGTGACAGCGAACAGAGGAGACAAAGTCAGATTAGTCATATGCCACAACACATGTAAAAAAGACATACATTCTTATAATGGTGGTCCAAAGGTGGACGCTCATTGTGAAGAACCAACAAGAATTATCACCTGTATATCCAGCTTCCCATCTGCTTTACAACACTTCAAAGAGAGTTTTTGCTCATTGTTTTGCTCCCAAGAGACAATTTTACTGTTTTAGTTCACTCTCACCACTACGAACGGCATCATTTTTGGTTGCGGCTGTGACATGTTTTCCAAAATACAGGTTCTGAAATTCCACTGTTCGCTACCTACTCAGCACCAAACAGCAGACCGGCACAATTAGCAGCTAGACGGTGGAGCATTAATCATATTTCCCTCAGATAACAGCGGAGGCCAAAGAAAGCTAAACGAGAGTTAATATAGGACTTATGTTGGCCACGTGAACAGAAACACGTCTAAATGAATGATAATGTTACTTGGTAGCTGCTGGTATGAGAATAAATCCTTTTTCAACAACATGTTACACCTAATAACTTAAAATGTGTTTCTGCTGCACCTATATGCCTAAATCTGCAAAAATATGTGATAGAAAATCTTTGTCTGTCCAATCTCTGTCCATTTAAATCTTTGTTTGTTATCCATTTAATGGGATTTGCCACTAAAATAATTTTAGATGTTTTCTTGTTCCCCTGACCTGCTTGGCTCTGACTAAAAGACCCTTGAGGTCATGTTAGTAATTATTTGGGATAATTAAATTCAGTCTGCTGCACTTTTTTTTTTTATATCCAATTCCTCTAGAACTGAACTTTAATGAGATTCTTGGCCCCCTCCGTCAAAGCCAAAACAAGCAATTTCTGGTCTTTTACCAGCAGAGGGCACAGCAGATCTGCTTGAGGAACCAACTTGATCATCACAGGAGTAAAACTTCTTGCTTCTTCAGCAGAAGGTCTGTCTCAGTCTTGTTTGTCTCCAGCAGGGCAGCGCTGATAAGTCAGTGCAGGTGTGATATCATTTTATTCCTCTGAGGCAGAGACTGAGATTTGAGCTAACTGCAGGGTGTCATTTGTCACAGAATACAATGTGGGAGATTAGAATACAGTTGGTGGAAACCTGTAGTTATGGTGAATACCATAATCGTAATAATCTTTCTAACCATGCTGCTTGAAAGCGAAAGGCAACAGATATGTCTGAATCTAAATGATAAAGTTCAGAATTCAAGCAAAGACTTCAGTCATTTAAGCCCCTGAAAAACATTTTAGTATTTTTCTGTTGACAGCAATGTCAATACATTTGTTTACATCACTGAGACCAGGTTCTTTCAGTACACAGGCCTAATAAAAAATATTCAACCCGTTTGGCTTTGCAAGGTCTGTCTGCTCATGTCTTGGATTTTTAAAGATCGAAACTTCTCTAAAGTCAAGTATAAAGACACTCAAAACCCAGAGCAGTCATGCCTTAAATCCTAAGTTTTAACTCCACGTTGATACTAAGTCTCGAATGTCCAGTTTTCCTCACATGGTAGCATAGTTTTGAAACATTCTTCCATCTGATATAAAGCTGGCTAGCTTGTCTTCATTTGCTATGCAGAAATTCCTTTGCAGTAAGTTCAGGCCTAATCGACAAAAGAAGAATACTTTCATCTTTAACAACACAGGCTTTGCAGTGATTTCGGGGTTCTCCCTCCCGTCCTCAGTGACCTGCTGTGCATCATGCAGCTCTAAACTGAGGCAATGGGGTGATGTCAGCTTCATGACCGGGGCTGAGTCTGATAACAGCACGCTTCATTGGATCACACAATCCCTTACTTCATCCAAGTGCCTGCTGGGATGACAATAGAGGGAGAAACACTGAGGCCCCTTCAGCAGCTCTGGTATGATGCCACAATCAACTACAGAGGCTGGCAGCCCAACAATGCACATACATCAAATCTGGGTAACGTGTCTAATGAGAAGGACATGTTAACTAGAAAGCATGAGGTGAGTAGTTTCTTTGAATCTTAATTAAATTCTTTTAGTTTTTGGATTTAAGTGTCTTGTCTAATAATGAATGGGTGTTTCAGGCGCCTGACAGGAGTTTCTATTATTTTGTCCACCACATTTACATCAGTGAGAGTAAGCTAGATAATAAATCTCTGTATAACACAATGCTGATAAAGCATGGCAAACCACATCCCCCAAAATGACGATGAAACTGGATCATCAGAATAGATTCAATAAAAGCATAAGAACATTATAGCCTTCATGAAGGAGAGATTTAATGCAGCACAGCCGTAACTGACGACACTGCTTTCAGATAGGTGTATCTAATAAACCAAGCAACCAAGTGAATACTAGTATGGTGGTAATCGTACAATGTGAACTAAGGGCCTGTTTCACCAGTTCTGCAGTATGGGACAATTGCATCTCACTCATTTTAAAAATTTGTAACTATAAGAATGCATCCTCGTCTTCCAAGCAAAAGTAGTTTTGTGTGTGTGTGTGTTTTGGACTGTGTGTGTTTGTGTGTGTGTATGTTTTGGGATGTTCATGAATCTACTGTGTTGTTTTTATCACATTGGTTAAAGAGGAAGGCAGGAAGGTAAGAGATGCAAAGTTACAATAGCAGAAGTTACAGTTAGATACAACCACCTCTGAAAAAGCACAGCCGGGTGGAGACATGCTCATGTCGCAACATTACAAACTTAAAAATCAAACTTTGAACTTGTTCTGCTAGCTGACTCACCGTGTTTGATCAAAGACAGTCCTTCAGGATAAAAACTAAACCTGCACTTCAAGAAAAAAAAGGTACTAGCCATGTAGCCGTGATAAAAAAAAACAAAACAAAAACAAAAAAACAAACCCTGCACACAGGGGGCAACACCAGGGGCACTTCATTTATTGCTAGTTTCACGTCTTCAATACAGCATGATACTCACTTTGTAAATAAGGCTCCTATTTAGAGTAAAACAGGCAATAACGCATATCAAAGTGGCTGTCTTGTGATTGACAGGTGCTGCCAGGGGCCCCATAATTCAGGAGAAGTGTAATGACGCCTATCCATGGAAGCTCCATCCTGTCGTCCAAATGGCCACTTCTGGCTCCCTAAAAGACAAGATTTTGACGGCCATAACACCAAACTGGATTCCTCAGAATGGTAGTCCACAAACAAATGGCTGAGATCAAAGGTGCGTATTATTTTATATACTGTACACTGTTCTGTGGGGCTGAGGATAGAGAGACATGTCCTCACTCTGCCTTTATAGAAACCAACTGATAATTCAACCATAGCTTGTTTCCCATGAATCATCAGCACTGTAAGAATGCCGCTGCTCTCCAGTATGGACAAACTGCTGTTGGATTGTGGGCATGTACAGTATGCTTGTGCATGTCTGTGTGTGTGTGTGTGTGTGAGAGAGAGAGAGAGAGAGAGTAGTCTCAATGCTGTTTGTTATGCTGCTTAATTAACTGGACTGGGAGGGTTGACGGACATCTGCTCTAAGCCTGTCGTTTAGGGTTGTGTGACCCCCAGAAAGTGTGTGTGTGTGTTCGTGTGTGTGTGTGTGTGTGTGTGTGTGTGTGTGTGTGTAGAACAAGCAGGTATGGACATTGGCCAAGACTGTGCCAGATAAACGTTAGATCTCGCGACCAGATGGTGCCAGCTAGCGTCCCCTCTGCAGACTGGTGACCGCTAAAAATACTCCCTCAGATGTAACCCCGGTGCCCTGCATCAAACTGTCAGAGAGAGCGGTGTGTCCATACGAGCGGTCGGGTAAAGAGACACAGAAGGGACCCAAACACACATGCAAACATGTACACGCACACACACACAAATGCCTACACAACAGGGAAAAGGCCATCAGTTGTTAAAGTACATATAATATGAGAAGGAGGTGGGGTTTGTGGATATCAGTTATAACTGATATGTCTGATTCTGGGTTATTGACTCGGCACTTATAATAAAATAAAAGGCATTTTATCATCACAAGGTCAGGTGACATGCTAGGTTCTGGTTTAAGAGCCTATATGAGTAGGCTACATGCCAGAGGAGATAGCTTTTTAGAAAAATAAACACCAATACAAACTTAAAAGAAAATATTTGGGGGGAAAATAACCATAGTACAAAAGACGTCGTGGCTGCCAACTTGGTCTTCAGTAGATTTTGTCAAACGGGGTCACTACAATGGCGCTCTGATCTATTTAGCTGGGCTGTCCATCCCACTCCTGATCACATGCTGCCTGTGATGCAGTTTTGTTGTTTGAAAAAGCGGGTGACACTGAGGAAGAGTAAGTCGTTTTCATGCATAAACTGCGTTTGTAGTTCAGACCACTTCACGCAGATGTAGTCAAGAAACTTTTTTCAACCAAAACAGACTCAGCTGTGGTGGAGCCAAAGTCCAGCTAGCGGTAAAAGCTAAAGTTAACAGTCTCAGGTGCAAAGTTTCCATTATGAAGCCTGGTTTTAGTTCAGACAGAACAGATAAATTGTGTTTTTCACACTTCACAGTCCCTGGTGCATTCATCAGTTTGGTAGGTTTGGCTCCCAAAGCTAAAGCTAAGCTTTGACTAAAAAGCGTACATGTATTCTGTTTGAGCAATGAATCATCAAGAGGAACAAGGAAAAACTGAGATTTTTGTTTTTATTTGTCGTGGATCAGGGTTCTCCTCCTGGCTTCGAGCTGTAGCAAGGTTATCTAAAATTAAGAGTTTGGACAGTAGATCAACAACAGCAAGGGTCAATAAGGCTCACTGAAACTACACCAAGGCCGGAAAATATATGCTTTCAGATAAAAAAAATCTTTTTCTACATCTTTCTTTATTTCTTTTCCTACCCACCTCCCCAAATGTGTCCTGTTTATTCCCTCTCCGCATCTCCTCTCCCTTGCTTCTTGTTACCGCCTTCTCTCCCCTTCTGTCTTCACCTTCGGCTCCTCCACTCCTCCCTCCTGTCTGTACTCTAAACTTTTCCTCTGCCTTCCTGTCCATCTTAATCTGCTTCTCTCTGCAGTTGGCAGTGTGCCTGGACGTTGCTCTGCTGCTGTTTTCACTGCCTTGCTGTGAGCAGCCGCCCACACCCTCCCTCCCTCCTTAAAGTTGCCACCACCTCAACATCCCCACCTATCACCTCCTCCTCTCCTGTATCTAACTGTCCTCTTCCCTCTCCACCTCCTCCTCCACAGTGTCTTGTGGATTGGTTTGTGCGGAGCTGTCAGTCCCTGGCTGGGCCTGCCAAGCTTCACGTCCTGGTCAGAGGGGAGGCCGGGGCAAATGGTCGGGGCGTTGTTGTGGGTCCGGCCGACCTCCCACCACTGAGCAGCGGACCCCCTCAACAGATTGAGCCTCCAGCTGGCCGGCACGGGGCCTGCCACGGCCCCATGCTGAGGGCACACATGCCACAAAGCACAAATTCCCACTTGCACACAAACACACACACATGCACTATAGTGCATGTATGGAGACCCATGCTTGCCTGCACATAAACACAGAAATGCAACCACACAGACAACAATCTGCAGTATACTCACTCATTCACTGAAGAAAAATCTGATCTAACATGGCTTTAAATCTCATCAGCGACCTGGTGCATACAGGTTTTATTAATACAGACAAATTTTCCAAAATTTGCAATTATAGCAACACAGGTTTTTGGTAAATCTCTTCAAATTAATGAAGAAGATTTCAGAAATAAATAATATTTTCATCTTGGAAACGGTCCACTCATAAAAATATGGCATGATGAGTTTAAATGCTCAACCCATCTCTCATAAAAGCTGGAGAGATTTAATAAGATATAATGCATGATGTGTAGTTGCAATAGAACTGTGGGGGAAGAGTTTTTTACATTTAAAGAAATAAAAGGTGCAGAAAGGTGAATGCAGGGAAGTAAAATGAGGTGAAGGTCAGTGCAAACAGATGCAGGTTTGATTCAAGATTTGAAAAAGTTGATGCAAAGATGTGAATTTTTGATTTGGGCTTCTCAAAGGCTGCGTGATTGAATCTCATTTTGACATAATGAAAAATCATTTTTAAAAATAACCTGAATTGCTGAGAATACACAGACAAGACAAACAGTGAATAAGACCAGAGGTAAATAACAGCGCCTGCTAGACATCTTTGTAAGTGGTGGTAAGAGACTGAGTGATGAAATCATCAACACTGGGAGTTAGTGTCTGTTTATGCTCTGTTGCTGTAGTATTGTGTTGTTATTAACCCAGTCGAACCTTGTTAGGCAGCCACTGTACCTATCTGCTCCTCCTCTCATTTACAGTCAATTCCCTGTTTGCCTATGTTGAGTTTACTACTTCTCTCTCTCTCTCTCTCTCAGCCAGGTGAAATGCTTCCCCTGCCTTCATTAGCTACACTTTCAGAGAGAGGGTTCCTGCCTACCAAGGTCCTCCGGGCCCCCAGACACCAGTGCAACGGCCTCCAGGGGCCAGAGGAGCCAGGCTGCACACTGACGGTCTGCAGTCTGTTCTCCAGTTGTGACAGCGAACGCATCCTTATGATGACAATTAGTGGCTGTTAGAGAGCACAGATGAGCAGGGGAGGCACCAGAGAGAGAGAGAGAGAACGAGAGAGAGAGAGAAAGGGGAAGGAGAGGAGGAGGAAAAGAGAGGGCAAGGGAGGGGGGAGGGGCAGGTGGTGCAAAAAGCAGGACACAATTAACAAACATGGGAAAAATACCCGCTAATGAGGACGGGCAAAGCTCAAGGGAACTGGTAAGATAGAGGGATGAGGGTGGGGAGGAGGGATTATGACTTTAACTCTACATCAGGGGAACAGGAGTGGGGGGGTGCAGAGCAGGAGTTACTTTGTTATAACCCATGTGTGAGGTTGAAAGACTGAAAAAGGACAGATCCTGAGCATGAGTCCTCACAGGTCCCCTCTGGGCCTGTGACTCCACGTCCAGATTATATTCACCAGATTGGGTTGGGTGAAGCATATAGCTGCAGGTCTCAGGTTTGTGTAGCTTTGTCTAAAATACATGTCGTTTCAAGCAAACCATTTTTGAACTCCAACCACGTGACATGTAATCATCATCGTCTTCACCCTAATTGAAAATATGACGAAGAAAAAGGCATCATTTCAGCAGGTGGTCCAAAACAACACTTGTTTTCAAATGGCATGGCCACCTAATGGTGATGATTTGATGAAAAGAAAGAGACGAAGTCAGGTGACGTTACCATGGAGCAACATCGTCAAAGTAAAGTCCAGCTTTAACACAGGGAACCCCTGTTTGTCTCCAACAGTCAACATTTTTCCTTTAAAGCGTGACCACAATGGTTCCATAACCCTGCACGATGTGTTTATCATTGTCACCATTAAGATGAAACACAGACCAACCTAACCACGTTGGGGTTTGGGCTCGACGAAAGCAAACCTTATCCGTTGCATAGTCACATTACAAAACAACCCAATTTTCAACTTTCATGATGGCTGTGGAAGTGACAGAGAAATGATAGAGGTGTCAGGTCAGGAAACGTTTCTGTGTCTCACTCTATGGAGGGTCAAGGTATTCTGTAGGATTTGACTGGACAATTACACGTATGGCTTCAGTTTATGTATTGAAGCTTTAGAAGAGTTTCGAACAGGTCTGTTTAAGTTCCGGTCCAAAACTCCTGCATTTAATAGGTGCTTGCCAAATGAGCTGCAATGCATTCAAAATCTTTCTGCCCTTGTTGCTAATTGTTCAGAGTCTCCTACTGACCTTACTTCAAATGTTGACACACCGCCCCAACTGTTAGTGGTTTATTCCGTCTTTATTTCCCTTTATTTATTCAGGAAAGTTTCACTGAGAGGAGGCCTTATGTTTCTTTTGCAGGAACGCCGTGATCGCACTCACACACATTAACACCTGAAAGCTGCCCAGCGCGTCTACAGCCTGACCTGGGGGGGCACTGAGCAGTGAGGGTTAAGGGTCTTACTCAAGGGCTGCTCAGTGGTTGCAATGGAGGAAGGGCAAGAGCTGCCATCCTGTGCACGAAGATGCGTCGATAAAATGTGAGTACTGTATATCAGCCCTGCAAGATCGTAACCAACGATGTGCTGTTGAGTTCGAGTGTTGTCAGGTTATTGTTAATCATCTTATCATTTATCTGTGAGACAAAAGACTGAAATCAATGCACACTTGCTTCAAAGTGAGCCGTTTCACCATTATGTGATAAGGGAGCACAGGATTTCTTATTCTTTCTTATTCAAAAGTTAAGTTTAAGTTTTAGGTTATACAGATATAGATATGACAACATTGGCGGTGTAATGTACACACATGGGAGCATCTGCAACCTTTAGGCCACACTCATGGGACTTTCTCCCTCACGTTTTAATGAATCAGGAGAAGAGGCTGCAAACATTTTGGCCCGAGGCAGTCGCCAGTGTCATTAGCCACCTGTTTATGTAGGAGGGAGGCTCATTAAGTCATCTCATCGAAATGACTTGAAGTTCCTTCCACTACAAATCCCTCCTAACCAGGCTTTAAAATGATATATATATATCATTTTTGACCCTGCCTGTCTTATCTATGTTGATTAACCCTGATCAACAATACTTTGGAGTCCATGTGAATACTTAGAACCAGGTTCAATGAAGAGGTAAAGTGAAACTCTTATAATTTGAGTATGCTTTGTGCAAACCTGTAACAACAGTAAGGGTTCACACTGGGTGGAAGGAAACATTAGAGGTTACTAATATTTAAAATAAGTATTGCATAACTAGAAAATTGTTAACAAGATCGCTGAGTAATATGACAGAAACATCTGTCTGTGTGGATGACTTCAACTTTTATTTTTGAGCGAATTACTTTTATTTCTTCTTTACATAGTCTTACAAAACTCATATCTGCAGTGCTGGTTTACCCTTTAGCCAAACCTAAGCTTGGTGCATTATGCCTGACTCTACTGACCTGCTTTGCCATCCCTTAAACCTTAGTTACAAATTCTTTGCAATCCCACGAAACACCACACCCAGTCCTCTTCCCACGACCCACATCCAGCCTGTGTGCGAGCCGCGCATCATCGCGCACCGCATCTATTGTCTGGTGGCCAACAATGCAAGGGTTAATAACTGGCTAACCTAGAGAGACGTGTAGCTAAAACAACAATAACAAAAACAACAACAACTCACAAAGCCCTCCCTCCAAAAAGAAAGAAAAAAAAACTGTGACAATGATGCCATCCAGGGAGCACAAGTCCTCCATTGTTGAGGGCTGACACGCCGTATTGTGCCTGGCAGACTACATTGCCTCATAGCAGCTGGGATGTGCTGGCGGGGGAAACAGGCCTGACTGTCATCAGCTGGGGGAAGATACAGTGTGATGCAAGCAGCATTACATCACATATGATCCACCCGGCAATCGCTTCTACACCGCTCAGCACTGAGGCGGGCTGTAAGAGACTCTATGAGTTCATGTGAGGACTGAAAATACAAACCACTTGTTTTTCTTTATCCTCAAAGCTCCACTGAATATATTTCGCTGTGAAAGTGACTTTCTTTGAAGTACTGTTTTCCTTTTACAATTATTTAAATGTGATTTTATACCATCAGAGGCTGGAAAACCTTTAATAAAGATAGGGGTGAATACGTATCAGTAGGTCCCTGTAAGCGAAGCTAAGTAAATTAAGTTCATAGTCCTGCAGTCTGCTTCTTTATTGATAAAAATATTTTTTACCTCAGTTTATTAATTCAGGAACGTTTGTGGCATTTCAATTCTGAGGTTAAGTAATCTTGAGTTTACACTGAGCGTCTGTACACAGAGAAGTTTAAGTATCTTCTTCAGCTTTTTGATGTTTTCCTGCTAAAGATGAGCTCTGGCATTTGTTTCCTACACACGTCATCATTTTCCACACCAGAAATTCACCTGCTGTAATGTTTCTCACTTTAATGCCTTGCAGCACTGCCAGCCATAACTATAAGATATTTACATTTTGGACACTGAATAGTTATTATAGAATTATTAGGTTTCTTTCTCAAGCAATAGTCTCCTCTAACAGCCCCAAGACATGCAGGTGAATTGAGAGCTAGACAGTAAGCATTTAAGGTGGTCTAGATATGCTAAGGTAGAATAAAAACTATGTAAATGTTCCTGCAACGTCACTCAGTCAATGATGCGATGGGTAACGGGAGCCGATCAAACTCTTGTTGAGAGGTTTGAGATGGAAAAGATCAAAATCCCCGTTCTCATTCAACTGCACCTACTTCTGTGATAAAGTGACAGTCTGCTTGTTCAAGGTGCGTGGATAAAGTATCAAACAAACTTTATATGTACACTTGCAGTACATACTGTTTTCTTTTATACACTTAATATTTACTTGATATTATACATTATGTACTTCACTTACGCAATAGCTTCATTTTCTTTCTTCATATTCATATTCATATTTTAAGTCTACCACTTCCCCCTCTGTTTATTTTAATGATATGACACTTGTTTGTCCATGCTGGAAGAAAGATTGTTTTTCCTAATGTTTCTCCCCTTTAAGTTTTATTGCACACAAAGATAGAGGGTGCCATACATACAGTATAAGGTCATTATGAGGTGATTTTGGACTATGCTGGTTGCACATTGTGAGAATTATGTGTTAAAATGATAAAAAAACCCTAAACAGATAATGAAAAGTTTTGACGCTGAAGGGTCAAATCGTCTGCATATTGGTTGATATTGGTATATATCACAAAGGTAGTTAAATGCAACCTGATATAAAATGATATAGAATAAACCTTAATTTTTAAATAATATGAATATTATAATCTGTAAACACATTTTATTGTATTCCATTTGTGTGTGTCAAAATGCTTCCCATTGATATTTGTGCTGGTTAGAAGCCTCATAAAATAATTAAATGTCCACGATGATGCAATTAAATAATGTCGCCCTATTATCTGTATGCAAACAAAATTAGCTACAGGGCTGCTCTGTCAGTTTTGAACTGATAAAAAAATGTTGACCTAATCGCTTCACTTACCACACATACATGTACACACACACACACACACACACACACACACACACACACAAACATGCACAGATGCACACAGACAAACAGGCACACACACACACTTTTCCCAGGCAGGTCCTAATTGCCTATAAATGTCAGTGTGAGTCAGTGTGCAATTGTCTTCTGGTAAATTAACTGGTGGGCCTGGCACCTCCTCATTAGACAAGAGAAACACGACACAGTGAGAGCACAAGACACTGGTCAACACTCAGTTTGCAGCTACTGGCTCCAACCCTGACCTCCCCAGGGATTTTATCAAAAAAGGAAAGAGGTGGTGTGTGTGTCTGTGTGGGTTTCTGTTTGTAGCTGAATGCATGTCTGTGTGCATATGTCTGTATGTGCATATACATTTTGCATTCATGCGTTTGTGCTCCTGTGTGCATCTGAGTCCTCCTGAGGGAAATTAGTTGTCTCTACCCTGCTCCGTCTCCAGGTCCGTCCCTGATGTTTTCTCTCTCTGCCAGGACACTCCCTCTCCCATCGGGCCACGCTGCGGCTAATTGCTAAATACACTGGCTGTTGTTTCAGATGTTGGCAACAGTCTCTGTAGAAATGACTGCCGTTCTGGCTAATTGGGAAACAATATCCAGACACGGGTCTCTATAGCTTTGTGCTTTTACAGAACAAGTGCCACTGTCTGTCTGTCACTGACATGTTCAGATGATCACATGAACTTTACTTCCTCTTAGTTATGTGCTCAGCCATTCATTCAGATCCAAGATCTTTTAAACATTTTCGCTACTTCCTCACGAGCCATTTCCTAAATTAAAATAAGACTTGGTCTAGAGCCACATTTGCAGCTCTGTGACGCTGTGCTTTGAGCAAAAAGGCATTCATGTGACCATGTTCACAATTTCCAAATGAATGTTTACTCTTTCTGAGGAGCTGCAATCCACCATCAGTGAATGAATCTCTGTGAATGGTGAATGCTGACATGAGGTGTAAAGCACTTTAAGTAGTCAGAAGACTAGAAAGGGAGAGGTGAGGCCAGGTGCACATCTCACAGGAGTCTTTCAATCCAACCAAAGTCAGTAGAAATCATCTCTAAACATGAATGCCTGAAACAGTTTTAATGGCAATTCATGAAAAAGCTGGTAGTATATTTCGGTGTAGATGAAAGTGTTAGATTAATCATCAGACCAGCCATCCCCAGAGGCGCGCATGGGTAAAATGATTATTCCTTGTTCGTTGTGTGGAGGGAGGTTATAATACTAAATGTGTATGGTTTTGAGATGTTGATGCACCACAACACAAAAATATGAACAATTAATGCCAGATTCATAATAGGAACTGCGTAATAGAAAGCTGAAGCCTTTGGTATTTCAGTGGTTTTCTTTTATTGCCTTGCCATCTGCAGAGAAAATGTCTGAACATGTCTGAACTCGTACATATTTGGCCAAGAATTCTAAAATTCGCTGTCAAATTATTTGATTATTAATACATTTTTTCTGGTCTTTTACAGAGTTTCAGAGTATATTTTTCAGAAATCCTGACGTTTCTGCAAGATTTTCTGTTTTTTTTAACTGAAAACGCGTTTTCTGTCATTTCTGCGTAAGACAAACCGGCATTGAAACAGTTGCTGCTCCTTGAAACAAGTGTGAGAATAGAAGGTTTTCCAGGCTTAGCAGCGTGTATGAGCCATCTGTTAGACAGTGAATGTGTCTCTGCTTCCTTCACTGTGACAGCACTCACTGTGATTTACACTGTTACTGCCAACTGTCTCTCATACTGAAAACAGGGACATCTCTGTATACAGTATGCTGATGGTACGCGGATTATACTGGCCAGCCTGTTGCTCGTAGCCAAAGACAGAAAGAAATAAAGAAAGAGAGAGTTAAAGACAGACAGAAAGAAAGGAAAGAAAGAGACAGACAGAATGAAGTGACACCATTCAGACTGTCACATGAGTGTCTCCTCTGTGGGTTTGGATGCAGGTGTGTGTTTCGTCTCTCGGGCTGCCTCGTCTTTGTCTTTTTATGACACACTGAATGAGGACAAAACACACACACGTGCACACACACAAAACAAGCCTGTGTTCAGTCGTCAAAACCAACATGAGCCCATTGTACTTTCACTTAAATCCCCCGCAGTATCTGTCAATTAGTTTGTGAGACGAAGCGGCTTATAGAACTGGAATTTAACTCAAAACGTTAGTTTGCCACGCCGTGCAGTGGCATCACTTTGGTAGATGTTTGTCACTAAAAGTTAGAAGATTACAGAGATCCAACACACACTCAGTGATGTTTTCACTCAACATTATCCACTGACGTCAGAAACTTAAAGGGGAAAGCACAAGGTGATCAATCACAGCTCATATAGCCCCAGTGTGGTATCTCCATAGCTTCTGTAACCTTGGACCTCAGGGTAAGGGTTGGTCTCCATGGGTGACCCTTTATAATAAAAATATTAATGTCATGTTAGGTTTTGTTTTGACATTGTGAGCCATCATGCTTAAGGTGTTCAAGATGTTTCTATTTTTACTATTCCAGTGTAAGCTATATTATAAGTGGCACACTCCTCTGATCGCTGTTCAGGGCTGTGATATGATCATATGATGCCAACTGTTGAGTCCAAGGTTGAGGAATATTTGAAGAATTTTTCAAAAAGTGCACAAAGAGAGTAAAGAGAAGAGATACGTGCATGCAGATAAACAGGAACACACATGCGCACACACAAGCACAAACAATGTGAAGACTCAGACGGAGCAGGAGGATGTGTCTGAAGGCCACAGACTTTCTTTCTTTATTCTTCTCTTTTGTGTTCTCTCTCTCTCTCTCTCTCTCTCTCTCTCTCTCTCACACACACACACAGAGACATCTCTCTTCTGCAGCAGCCTTTCAATACTCAACTGTTGCTGAGACTGTATGGTGTCCTGATCTTATTCTGCTGGTGCACACACGCGTGCATACACAAACACACACACACCCTTTGTTCCCACTCCACATATAGTCTCTTTAGAGTTAAAGCATGTGTGTCCATGTGTACGTGTGTACATGTGTGTTTTACTTCTACACACTACTCTGTGTCAGTGGGACGGGACTGTTGTGACCCAAGTAATTTTTGGTCTTTTACCTTTTCTTTTGTCTACCAAATATCAAAAATAGTCCACATCATATATTCAAATTACAAAGATGTGAAACAGGAATAAAATATTTGACATTTTTCTTTGCCAAACAAGCCATGCTGACTGATCAGCATTTATTATTTACTAATTTTGATAATTTACTCAGTGTTTATTCATTTAAATTCAATTAAAGTGCAATGCATTACCTTTATAATGCTAATTCTAAGTAAACTGGCCTAATAAAAAGAAGCAGCTTTAACAAATTGTATGTATGTATGTATGTATGTGTGTGTGTGTGTGTGTGATTGTGTGTGTGGCACAATGTTTGTACTGTGGGGGTATGCAGACAGATGGCCGGGACACTTGTACGTCTGTGGTTGAACAGTCCCATCATTGTCTGTGTGACAGAGAGCGCGGATTGTTGTGGCGGCCCGTCACACTGTAGTGTCTGTAAATCTCACATGTTGCGACCACCAAAACTCCCTCTGACTCCCATGATGCTGCTGCTCCCCAAACAATGATGTCAACTGATGAAGTATGGGGCTGATAAATGATTTCCAAAGCTGAGGTCTATTTTACATTTAAGACCCCATTTTTGGACTCATATTTTTAACATTACTCATAAAATCAGATGTTAATATAGCTTGTATTATGAATAACTCATTCATTTGTCCATTTGATAGATAGACTAGAATCTATTGCCAAACATATGTGGATACCTGAACCCACTGGGTCAAAACCAGCACTAATATATGATTCATACTCTCCATATCCAAATGTCTGCAACGGTCTCCTTCGGTCCTATTAGATGTTTGTTTTGTAGAGAGGTTGTGTGGAAATGCACGTGCATGGAATCATGTGTGCCTCTGTGCAAAGTGTTCCTAAGCCTTTAGTTCATTCTGAAGGGAAATCTACAGCGTGCAACGGCATTGTAGCTTAATTTCTCAGTATAAAGTGACCTTCCATGGTCTTTAACATGAAAATACCCTCATTACGTTTTGTTTGGTAGAACTTGACTGGCCTCACCTCACCATTCAACACATTTGGGATAAACTAGAATACAGACAAGCGTTGCTTTATTGCACCAGACTTTATGTAATCAGTTGCAACATCATCACCAGGTATACTTGACATGTAGTCCAACTTGCACTCTCCCTCAGTCTCCTTTTGTTTTTGACCATCAACCATCCCATAAAGACAAAATGTTATAAAATAATTTGCTAATAGTAGAGGAAGAGGAACATAGTGGCTCTAAATACTCCTGCAATAGCCTCATACCAAAGACGACTCGTCTGCTCTGCCACGTCCTGAACAAACATCAGGCTAAAGCAAATAAAGCCGGCAGTCTCACCTTTAATATGCATTCCTGTTAAATGTATTTAAGCATTTAGAATTAAGAATTTAATTTCTTTTGATAGCCAGAGACGCTTCATCATATCTTCTGTTGCCAGGTTCTTCAGTTTCTATGCTGATGATGCCCATCTCTCCCATGTAGACCCTCTCTGCTGTCCCCGGCTACACATTTACCACCTGCCTGACAGATGTTCATTAAAAAGATTTAAAACCAGCCTCCTTCAAAACTGCAGGCTTGGAGCTGACACACAACCCCCATCCACTTCTTCCTCTCCCAGATCATCGACAACAAACTCTCATTTGCTTACCTATACCCGCAGTAAAGATGACATCACACCAGATCTCCACAACCAATCAAAATACTTTTCATGACCTCACAAGACCCATAATAACTTAGATGTAACAAGCATCTCACTGACTCTCCTTCTCCTCATCTTGCTGTGTGCCTAAGTGTCTTTGGGTACACAGAGACTAACAATGTAAAGATAAGTCATCATGGCGATTGTTAAAACAGTAAATGTAAATGCAGACATTAATCCGCCCAGTTAAATAAGGCTCAGATAAAGATGTAAGCGTGAAAAACATTTTATTATTTTCCAGAACTGACAATATGAAGCTACAGTCTACAGTATGTTTGTTTGTTTGCACTGAACAGAAACAGACATGTTGAAAGTGACACCTCATCCTAAAAGTCTACAGATGGGATCCAGCACAAAAGAACTTTGAACCAATTATCATAATCTCTCTCTCTCTTTCTCTCTATCTCTCTCTCTCCCTTCATTTCTCCTCATGATTAAACATGGGAGAGTTAAATCAGACGATTAGCATGCTGTCAGGGAGAAGTCTAACTGCTGTTGTGTTTCACAGTGTGAGAGACAAAGCGCTGGCCTGCACACCGACAAGCCTCCCTGGCCAGCTACAGTAAACTGGTAAACACACGTCTGTTTGGCTCAGCAGGGGATGACAAACACCCGCCGAGGAGGCAGAGATGAGAGGGCGGGAGGAACTGAAGAGAGAGGCCGTTTTGACTCTTTGGCTTCTGTGTCTCTTGGCGCCTAATGTCCAGAAATCCGAGGCCAAACAAGTCACTCTGAAAGGCCGCGGGCGTGACTGCCAAAAGCAGAATGGACGGAGACAGAAGGAAGCAAGAGGAGGGGGGTAAAGCTTTTATTTTAAAGGGGGAAGATCGGACAGAGGACTCACCTCAGCTTGTTTTCTAATGTTTAGGATAGGTTGGAGGGAGGGAATTAGTGGACGCAGGAGAGAAAGCTCTAATGAAAGAAAGCGCTAGTAAAAAAGACAACAAACAACAAAGTCTGCTGCTTTCTCTGTTGGGTGCCATAATAAATATGTTATTTTTGCATAGAATTATGTTATTTAGTGAAAACATTGATCTTGTTTACATGAGAAAGAGATAAGGAATAAACTGCAGAGGAATCCTGATACCTCAGAAACTGATGTGTCAAAGGCATTCCCCTCATGATGTTCTATATTAGGACAACTTGTTGTCGTATGGATGCATTTTCTGCAGCTATGGCACAAAGTCTATTCTCACGAAATTCCCGAAAAGATACTGACATCGCCCTCTCCGCTACAGGAGCTTTATCAGAAAACCAGGAACCTTTGTGAACTGATCAACAAGGATTTCTGGACGTGGCTCCAGCAGAAGAATGGAGTTTGATTTACTCAGTTACTCCAACAGCTTGTGCAGAGCATTTATTCCATCACATTAATACATTGATAACGGTGTGAATTAATGTGCGTCATTTCAAACTTAGGCTTCTATATATAATTTTAATATAATCTTAATATTATATTATTATTAGAGAGTATGTGTCAATATGAGGAGCTCAAAGCCACCAGGATAATTCTGTTAATTTATTGAGAAAACGTTAAAAATTCACTTAGAATGGTAAACTCTGGATACTGAAAGTCTAACTCAAATGTTCCCAGACCACCTATTTTATGGGTTTTCCTGCCAAAGTATTTAATATTGTAATATGATATCTGCATATAGCAACTACAAAAATATGAAACTTTTTCATGCCAACGCTTAGGTGCTCAAAGAACGTAGTTATGTCAAAGATCACAGTGTGGCAATGACTTGAATCTCAAGACACAACATGTTTGTTCACATCCATCTTTCCACCATCTTAGCACAGATAGAACCCTGGATGTAAACTCTGATCATTGGTGTCCAGGTCCTACCCTGTGCACCCACCACCGCTCACACCACCCCCATTATGACTCCAGTGTCTTCATTTTTTTTCTTATTGCTTGTCAACAGAAACAGTTAAGTTCTATATAAATGTAGGCGCCCTTTTTCCCTTTCCATCTCTTTTCATTCCAACGTTTATTCAAACACCAGAGTGGCCCACAGGAAACTCCCTGCTGATTGTGTTGTTGTCTCATCACATCCAAAAGTAGTCTAAAAAGTGGCATTGGTCCATGCGCTTGGCATAATTTGCCTTATCTTGTTCTTCAAATGTGGCGCAAAAGCTAACAGTGGCGCGCTAAAATGACTTTTAGTCACTAGTTTAGGTCATGATAGCATGAGCGTGAAAGGGCCCAAATTGTCTCAGCATTGTTGTATGTCAACATACTTGTACTCCTGCGTTTCATGCGCTCACTCAGTGACATTTGGAGGTCGTTGGTGTAAGTTGATGTCTGTCCGCTGAAATACTTCTCCCTGAAGCGCTCATCGAGGCTGATCGGCCTGGCTGCGAGCCTGCCGCGCCAAGCTTTGCCGTGCCGTGTAACCATGCCGACAGGATTGGGCCGGGGTCCAGGAAGACAGTCGGCTCTGGAAGCTGTCAGCAGCAGCTCCGTTTGACAGCATGCAAATGTATGCAAATGAAGAGGTCCAGCCATGACACCTGCACACAGGAGGAATGGACCGTGCCCTTCCCAACAGAGGACTCAGGATGGTGGGTACGCTACCCAGCGCACACACATTCGTGGATGCAGACACAGGCACACATAGCATCAGTCCAACAGATCCCTAAAACCATCAAAGGATACAACATTTTTCTGTTATAGAGATATCAAAACACTCCCTGCACTATCTCAGTGTCTCTCTATATTCTTCCTGTAACTGTTCACCATAATTAGTTTCACAGTCACAGTGCATGCTACTGTGCAACTATGTCTCCTTCACTTTAGCCTGAAACACAGACCCTTTCATCACTAGTAAGAAAGTCAGCAGTATATGTTTATAATGTGTTGCAAAGTAGGGCACATGAATTTGTTTGACCACTGCCAAAGTACATGTCAGGCTGTTCACACCAGAAAATGGCAGTTATATTCATTTGGGCACGTAAAATAGGCAGAAATAGAAGTTTTTGCATCTTCAGGTGAAAAAATGATTAAGGCAGGGCAGGGTTTAACAAAATGGTACAACTCAAATGAGATTATAGTTTTCCTCATTTTGAACTCTGTTGGTCTTTTTGCTTAAGGTCTGTACTTTCATAACAACATGCAGTCACAAGCACAAATATGTGTGTTTTATATATAATATATAGGTTTTATCCAGTTGGAATATGTGCACGCTCCTTGCATGAATTTACTGATCGAGCTGATTCATTTTAAATCAACTGATTGTGTTTAAAAAACATGCAATGCTACTCTGACTTATCAGTCCTTAAGGAAAATGTTTAAGTCTGCTCAAAGCTCAACTTCCATTTTAACTAATCAACCTTCAGATTCCTCTGGTCTAGTTGTTTTAGATGGAGTGTATTTACCTATAATTGGCACTGACATACTCTCCCCACTTGCTGAGCAAGTGGAAATTTGACCTGTCAGGATTCGTGCTGCGCAGAGCATGAATACCTGTGCCAATACACAGTGAATAGCAATGTATGGGGTACTTGAAATATGTCACTTTAGGCCAAAGTGTAGAACCAGGCAGTGTGGAAACAGACTGAACAACTGATTGAGATTCAGTAAAAACCTTTTAGTCAAGAGCATCCTGATGTATGCCCAGTTGATCGATTGAGTTTATTGACCCACTCTGACCACACTGTCCTTGTTTTGTCAAAATTAGTCCCGACTGACACAGAAATATACAAAAATAAATCAGAAGCACATGCTCTACTTAAATACGCAGATGAAGCATGAAGTTGTGTCACCCTGTTTATTCTCCAAGGTCTGATGTAACGTGGCTCAGCTGCCTCCAGTTAACTTACCTGATTTACCTGAGGTTCACTGCTGAGGGTGTCATTGTCAATAACATGCATCCCAAATTGGAAGCTGTGCCTGTATTGCTCTGACTGAAAACAGTGCAGATTAGAAATGCTCTTGTCTGCAATGGAGCCTGGTTGTTGACTATCACAGAGAACTTCGGCTTGAAAAAGAAGCACATTGTTTATCGATGTTCAAGTGCATATGTGTGAGTTTTTCCCTCATCGCTGACCTCTAAGGCAGCACAGCCAACACACGTTCTCCACCTTTTAACTTACGGCGGAGCTTTTTCCTGCCTTCAAAGTGAAGTCATTTCGGTTTATTGTTCAATGGGTCAAAATCATGTACCCGTGTGATAAAAATGCACGACGCTGCTTGGCCTCTCCTCGTTCCTCTGAAGTGTTTTGACTCCTGCGTTGACCCTGCCGGCTGGTTTTGGCATTCCAGCAGGCTGGAGGAGAGGAGGAGTGAGCTGTGGCCCCCAGCAACTCCTGCACACACACACACACACACACACACACACACACACACACACACACACTGTCCTTGGGTTGAGGCGTCCAGGGTTTCTGCTGGTCAGCAGAAAGTGAACGGCTGTGCAATGGCACAAGTGTGTCCGTGTGTGTATGTATGTGTGTGTGTTTGGGGGAGGATGTAGCTGTCAGAACATCCCAGTGTGTGTGTATGTGTGTGAGATTTAAAAGTAAGGAGAGGTGGGGCGGCCTCAGGGAGGGAGCTGAAGTCTAGTGGCTCCGGTCCAGACCTTGTACCATGTAAACTGACTATACACCCAACCCGTCAAAAACCTCATATTTATAACACACACACACACACACACACACACACACACACACACACACACACACAAACAAAGAGTCTCCCCTTTGCCCTTGGCTGTCTGTTTTGGTGTGTGTGCGAGCAGATGGACAGGTTCATCGACCCTGAGGGAAGAGAGGAGTGCGCTTTTCCTACGGTCACGAAACACAAACAATACACACAACAAGAAGATTAAAGGAGAATAACACAATTAAAACAATAGCGGCAATATTGTTACGTTGGCCAATGTCGTTGTTTTCAGATATTAAGAAATGTGAGAGAGTCGTGCGTTCACAGGGAGATGGATAGATGACATCATGGGAACATTTCTGACTTGAATCAAGTCAACAAAAATATTTATCTGTTTACTAAAAGAGGTTTGTTCGATAATGAAATTTTTATAAATGTGCAAACAGCTTGGGACGTACGTTGGGAAATACATATTGGGTTCATTCTCTTGCTATTCAGCAGGCCAAACCCTGGCCCTACATATTGGAAATCTAGCAGTAATAAGAAATAAGTTGTATCAACAAGTATTTCTGTGTGAAGTTATAGCTCCAATTATTAATTCAGGATGAGTTATTATGTTAATGTCATGGTACAGTAAAATCCTCTGAGCTCCTACACACCCAATTTTCTGATTTCTCAAATGCTTAGTTGGTCTTTTTGCACCAAACCAGTTATGGTATTGTGCCAGTAACATGGTTAGCAAAGTTAAAAAGTGAACTGAGACTCCTCCTCTGCGTCTCTCTCCCTCTCCTCAGTCCTGATGATTGATGACTGCACACACAGTCGGTGTTTGCCTTCTTCACACCGCTCTACACTCTCGCATAGGGACCGGATATTTATAGGTTTGCCGAGCACTTTAAACTGAGGGCGCTCTCATCCCTTCGTGGTCCAAATCTCAATCACGGACGCAGGCTGATATTTAAAAAATGTCAAACTCAAGTTTTGACTCACTTTTGAACAGAAGTTGTGATTTTAACGTCTGTCAGGATGTTTTGCACTCGCCGTGTGACGTTGGGGAATATGTGATGTGTATGTTTTTGTGTGTGGTGTGTCATGTCACTTTTAAATTCTGCTTGCTTAAGGACTGAATCATACCTGTATCATATCACTTTAACTGTAGTATTATGCGCAACTACAAAATTTGCAACAAGCTAAGACTAACACATATTAATAAATAAGAATTAAAAGACATTCATAATATTTCCTAAATTTTACTCCAGCCCCCCCCCCCCCCTTAATCTGGGCCATGTTCACTCATGCAGCAGTAACGGTGAAAAACTAACCCGTCTCTGGGAGCACAAAGGCGGGTACCCCCCTGCCCCTCAGACTCCCCACATAGACGGCACAGTCTGACAAGCCCGCCTGCCAAACAACTCAATTAAGCAGAAAAGGAGGCAAGAAAGAGGAGCCCAAACAGAGGAGCGAGAGAAAGGAAGGGAAGAAAGAGGACAGGAAAACAGAGGAGGGACAGGGCTGGTGGCTGTCAGGCCTCGTCGACACCCAGCCGACGTTCGGCGAGAAGCGACAGAAACACAAAACAAGGAGAAAAGAAAACTGATCTGTGATGTGTTAACTGGAATTCCTGCTTCCAAGGCCACCGAGGGTTCAGAGGGCAAACTGAGGGCCAGGGGTTCATTGCCACAGCGACAGAGACACACACTCACACACATTTAGAAGGACCGTACCCGCATTTTCACCCGACTCAGCTCATTTTAAAGCTGCGTGTGTAACTTTGTCGCTCATTTTACAAAGACTGCTTTACTTCTTATTTATTTTTATTTATCCTCTTCTTACAGGTGTGCTTCTAGTTACAGTCATTGCTGTGTGGTATCAGGGCAACTTGCGTGATTGTAGTGATTTACCCTAGCAACACAAGTTATATTACCAATAAATAATAACCACAGATCGGGGAGTCAGTCCAGGATTTAGTGCATGCAACAGTTCACAGGATCAGTTATAGTTAGACCCCAGTGTGTGGCATCGTATCGTACAACACATTCTCCAGAGTAGGCAGCAACTAATTACTTTCATAGATGTGTCAAATAACTGAACATCTTAAGATGAAGTTTGAGAAAGTTCATACACTATAACAACCAAGTTTGGATTATCAGAAATAAAAATTCATTTATGCAACTGTTGCGCACTAACAGCAGTCACATCAGTCTCAAATTGCATGTGCATTGGCACATGAATGAGTAAACTTTCTGATATCGCAGTTCAGCATGGCTCTTCTGATATTGCCATGAATATTGCATAAACATAAACATTTACATGATCGATAGCATTTGCATATTTAAATCAGATCAACTGTAATCCACCAACCCTCACACCAACGTAATGCTTTACATGTTCCAAGGAAACGTGGCAGCCGATAGGGTCCTAATCTTGCTTTTGAACTCTAAACTGATGTTTGGTGTTAGAATATGAAGCGTTGAGACTATTAAAAACTAAGGACTGATAATCTGATGTAGTCTGGACCCTGCTCTCTGTCTTTCCCATGCTGTTAAGCTGATAATCAAAACGAATAACCTCCAATCTGCAGATGCTTGACATGAAAACTGTGTTTACGCCTGCAGCATTATTGAGCAATCGTTCTGTAGAAAACTTCAAAATGATTGTGAGCTGGGAGAGAAACGTCAGTATTTGACAATTGTGTTAGGGGGTTAGGGGACAAATGCATGACTAAATCAGGGGAGACGGGGTGGTTACGGCCCTCTTTTGCTGTGCTCTATCCTTTCTCATTCACAAGTAATTCTCATTTGCTCTCATACTTACATGTTTATCATAAATAAATGCACATTTGTAGTTATGGAGGAAAGACAGTGCTTAATTTCTATTATTATGCCAACAGTGTGTCAGTGTGAGTTACTGCTCAGCGTTTCACTGAACATTTCCCTGTCGCCACCTGCAACATTAACACATAAAAACAAATTGTCTGAGCTATTCAGCTTAAAATCAGCCTTATACCCCCCCTCAAACCAAAACATTTGCAAAACTTTAGAGATAATTTCAGATTTTGTAAAGACAATACATCTCCTGTGACCACACACCATCTCGGCCGGGCTTTTAGCTGGTTGATAGGGGTAATGAGGTGACGCTTGATGGTGGCCTGTAAAGTTGTAATGAGGAGCGCGGTGTGAATAGGACAGAGGGCTGGAATGGGTGGGAGAGAACACGATGCTTAATGAGCGGGCCGGCGGGCTCAGCAGTAACCCTGTTGTATCGGCTCAGTCTGAGAAAGAAGGGGTGACAGAGGGGATCGGGAATTTCAGGGTGGGACAGCACAGGAGGGCCTGATGTTATTTAGGGAGGGAATGAATAAAAGCTGGGTTAGAAAGTAAATGGGGGTCCTGACCAGCCCCTGCGCTCTGCTCATTGTGGACATGAAATTTATGGCTCAGGACTTCCTAAGCCAAAGACTCCCCACGTTGACTGGTTAAGTGCTATGAAACAGTGCGACAAAGGCCCGAGGCAAACAGCACTCGGAGATGAGAGGCTGCAGGAGAGGGAACGGTAGAAGACAATGTGTACAACCCACATTACAGACACATGTTAGAGTATGTCAGTGCTGAAATCCAAGCGCAAACATGAAGCTATAACAATCCCTGTCAAAAGTCAAATGTGTTGCAGTTTAGCAACTTGAGTGCTAGCTTTTGATGTTTGGCTGTCAGTGTTAGAAGCTCCACCCCGCTAGTTGTGTACAGTTGATGATTAACTGAAAGACAGACATCTGCAAGGACTCATCTGATGGAAGAGTGAGACAAAGAGCTCACAAGCTTCACCGTGTCTGTTAGTTTTTAGTATCAAGATACCTCGGAGTGTTTTATTGTGCTCCGGCCAGACAAGATGGTTGATGTTAGATTATTAAAAATTAGTCCAACAAATTAAATAACAAAAAATATCTTTTGGAGTTGAACGGCACATGCCAGCCATCCAAAAGTTTGTCAGAAACGACTAATTGAAAATAAATCCATTTCATGACGTTACATTGTGTCGTCACGGTTCGGTTAGGTGTAGGCACAACCGTGATTTGTTTAGGTTTGGATCCACCGATCCACCTCAAACTCCTCCCTCTGTGACTCTAGAGAAGTGTCAGCTGACTCCCTCCCGACAACATTATCACAAGTTCCTTTGGCAACAGAGGGGTTTCTCACTTGAAAGCAAATACACATGGTTTTTGGGCTTTCGTTGAAACAGCAGTTGTTCATCTCAGGAGAACAGCCTCTTGCTGGCAAACTGACATTTGGCCCTTTGCTGTAAGTTTCTCCCTTTGTTTGTAATCAGTTGAAATTATTGTTATGCTAAATTTCACCAGTATGTGCTAGCTGAACAAGGGAAGCTGTAGCCTGTTCAGTTGCTATGGTTACCTGCAGTCATATACTGTACCTTCTGTACAGTTGGTGCTGGTTTGACTGTTGAGGTGTCCCATTATTATCAGGTTGGAATGGCCCTTTAATTTGATTCTCAGTGAAAAAAAAAGGCAAAAAAAATCAAAGCTCAGACGGCAACTCATTCTATTTTAGTTGACAGTTGTGAGTCAGTGTAAAGTAGGTTAAAAGAGTCATTATTGTGTCTTATGTCTTATTTCATTTGACCAAACTCAGACTGCATCTTTTAGCTGGTTAAACAGGAGGAAATGGATGTTTTTCAGAGAGCAGTCACACGGGGTTTGGGTGTGCTATGCCTTTAACGAGAGTAAGAAGCATTCAGTGTAAAGTCTTCTTTTCTGGTCGTTATCCACAGTGAACGGGGTGTGCATTGTCTTACAAGCTCTCCTCGCCCCATTGAACAACAGTGATGAAATGGAGATGAGTTAAAGTGCTAACACAAAGACTGACCAGACCCCTGCGTCGCTGCAACAATGAAACCACCAAACAGGAGAAAGTGAGAGCCTCTTGGAGGAACAGAGAGAATGAGCAGAGAATGAGAGGGGGGAGAAATTAAGGAGCCAAACATAAAAAAAAAGAAAAAAGAAAAGAAGTAGGGCTGAACCGTCCTGAGAGCAGGAGGAAATGGATGGTGAGCAAAGGTGGCAGAATAGAGAGCAACCCGGAGAAAATAGCAAGGTAGTTAATCCCTCCAGAGATAAAGCAGCTATATGTAAATGAAAGACGTGAAGTTTGGCCATCGTACTTTGATCTTTGAATCAGGCTCTGCCTCCCCTACTCTCCTCCTTCACTCTCACCCTCTTCTCCTTCCTCCTTTTTCCTTGTAAGAAAATCAAGCCTTATTTAGCTTAATCTCACTTAATGGCATCCAGCTCCTCTTTTGTCCTCCCTGATGCTAATAGATTCTCGTCCTTTCACTCCCCACCATTCACATATCTACCCCCCATAATCCTCTTATTCCGGGGTAGCAATTATTTTGAGTATTTTATCAGCATTATGATTATGATTATTTTCATTATTATTATTCATGCAGGCTGTGCTAAGGGCCAGGTTGTGGCTGAGAATATCCTCCCTCCTACCAGCTCCTCTTATTCTCACTCAGAATGAGGCTGCCTGCTTTCTTCCAGAGGGGTGGCGAGTTTGCAGGAGTGAACCCCATTCAGCGAGACACATTTTCTGGGCGTTTGAACATATTGTGGAGTGAGTGTAATGAGTAGCACCAAATCACCCATCCCGGCTCCTGAACACAGGGGAACATCAAGAATTTGAGGACGGAGGAGAGAGAGGGGGCTAATAATCAAAAGGCCTCCTTTCTGCAGAGCAGTAATTACACGGGTGGGTTTTGATCTTTTGCTTGTTGGGGCGATGAATAGGGGGAGAGATGAGGACTGTTTCACTGTTTTCGGGTGGAAAATGGTCTTCAGCTCAGCACCTCGTCAGCGTCAACAGTGACCCGGTGAACGTGGTGCGGCACGAGGAGCAGCTTGCCTCCATTCATTTTCTAGGAATGAATCAGTTCTCATGGCATTGCGGGATAGCAGGCAATGTAATACTGACCAAAGAAAGGAGCGGGGTCAAAAGTTGACATCTTAACTTTATGCACAGAATGTGCCAGAAAGCTGCCAAGTGTTGTGTGTTGTCAGACTCTGACAGTTGGAAGTGGTTTATTGGTTTAGTCTTTACCAGCTGTGGGAACATTTTGTTGGAGTCTGATTCCTTGAAATGATATTTATATACAACTAATGTGTAACAGAAATACATTTTGGGTTATGTAATCATACTAGATTATGATTATTGTCATCATAATGAGGAAATGTTGTTTATTAAAATATCTGGTAAGTCATGTCGATACCAAATTTAACAGTAACATGCTCACTCACAGTTTTCTGCCAAAACAGATGCATTATCAGCACATGGCAAAGGTTTGGGAGAGATCAAGAGGTCTTAATTAACATTAGAGTTAATCAACATTATCAAAATCACAATATTTCACTAACGTTAACCACTCGAATCACACACAGAGCTCTAGATTTGACCCTGAACTGGTGTCAAAGTCCTGTGCTGTATGCCCAACATCATCTTCATGTATGGTACATAAACGTAGTGCTTCAATCAAAAGATCATAATCCAGGAAACATAATTTCTCGGTAGCTGGGAAAACAAATTAGTTGTCTCGAGGAGTCTTGACAATACAGTTACAAGAGAGAACAAAAGTGTTTTAAACCACATCACATCAAGCCTTCATAACGATGCACTATACCATTCTGAACTGTGCCAAAAGATGTCAATAAACTGTAATATGAAATGGCACCAGTGAATTAACTTTGGCCAAGGCAGTTTCATTTTTTTTTAAAGATATAACAGTTTTTTATTTTGTCACTATTACAGAGTAAAGAAATGTTTAACTTTATTTAGCTGGGCATATATTACTTGCAGCCACCTGTTCACACTGATGAGGTTGGGGGTTCAGGGTCTTGCTCAAGAATGACTGTGGTGGTAATAAGGGGTGGACAGGTGCTCCCACTTTCCCCACCCATATTTATTTCAAAACTCTAAAGATTGAGCCAATAACCTTCCTGTTATGAGTCTGCTCACCAACCATGTGGCCACCAGTGCTTTGAGAGTTTGAATCAGACTCTTAGATTATATTGCTAAATTGTAATTATTGCATGGAAATACACAACCCTGCCCACTTTATAGCGAGAAGGATAACGTGAGAAAAATAAGACAAAGGGACAATAAACTCGTGAAATTACCAAAATTACTTTGGAACTTAATAAGTTCACGTCTTCTCACAGTAAGACACTGAGAAAAGGATATTGGAGTTTTAAATTGTGATCATTTTTATTTCATAGGAGTCCTTCATTTGAGCCCTCTCTAGATGTTTCACTGTCACCATCTTTAATCAAACACGTTACTCTGAACTTACCAATCAACACTGCAATCAAATGCATCGTGTCATACAGCTTACACTTTCTGCAAGAATTATCAAAGCAGTCAGTTGTTTCTCTGCTCAGGACACATGACAGGTAGAATGCAACATATCTCTAAATAAAAAGGAATTATTAGATTGACTTTATATAGAAACTGGCATACAACCCACAGAAAAAGATCCACATGGTTTAAAAAGATCAAAGGGTAATAGTAACTAATGGCAGGAAAATATTATATAAACATAACATATATAAACATGTTAAAAATGTTAAATAACCATTTATAAAAAATGTTGCATACGTGTAACAGTCTTCAAGTCAATCCTCCAGAGATCCCCTTCAACTTCAACTTCAAGGTGTCACTTTGGGAATCTTGGAGCTGGAGTAGAGTGGCTAAATCTGGGCAGTCTGCAGACTCCACATGGGCACAGGGGCCCTCCTGAGCCCCCTGCTGAGCTCCACTGCACAGGAGCCAGTGAGGCCTCCATGGGGCCTGGAGACAACAGGGGACATTTAGCAGCAGAGGACGATGAAGTGGAGGAAGAGGATGAGGATGAGGAGGCTGCTGAGGTGAGGAGGGACTCCTGGGTGAGGAGGAGCTGACTGGGGCTAGAGATTAAGGGCCAACCTCCAGTGAGCAGCAGCCTGGGGACCGGCCCTGTGTTTACCCCCATTCCCACACTCACTTCCCCCAGCAACCGCCGCATCTCCTGCAGAGATGAACCCAAGAGGAGGATGTAGTTCCTGGCCAGAACCAAGGTGGAGATCTTAGACAGCCGGCGACCTGGAGGAGCTCCAGGCTGGTGGGACTGAGAGGAGGAGGCAGAAGATGGCGAGGAGGCGTAAGGCACCATGACCTCCCTCAGGGCATCCATGGCGATGTTCAAGTCCTGCATCCGCTTCCTCTCCCTGCTGTTGATCTTCCTCCTGAGTTCTTGCTGTTCTTCAGGGCTCAGCTCCCTCTGAGGTTTGCTTGATCTTTGGCCACTCTGGAGGCCAAGCATAGGTGCAGGATTTAGGCGGGAGCTCAGGTTGAACCCTGGAGGGCAGTGGGGTAAATCCTGGACAGAGCCGGGGCCACAGAGAGCCAGAGACTGCTCCTGGGCCCTGATCACTGGGTTTGACAGCACATTCATAGTCTTAACACGTCTTCTGAGTTGTAGCTCGGTGTCGTCTTCTTAAAAATGTCAAAATATACAAGATAGTCAAAGGAGCCAAAGCAAAAATACTTGTGCTTTAAAAAATCCTCAAATTAGAAAAACCAAATCTTCTTTCTCTCCACCTGTGGATCCCTCCTTTGCCTGCAGAATACAGCTGCCATCCAGCACAATAACAAGTCAGCAAAAGTTTGTACTCTTAGGCTTCAAAGGTCTCTAGCTGCACAAGTGAGTGAGAGCCTCCTAAAGAGGCAGCTCAGTTTTATCTCAATTCCACAGCTGCGTGAGGCAAGAATGACAGCTCACACAGTGGAAAAGTGAGCTAAATGCTCCCCTCAAATACCCCCACCTCATCTGAACTCCTCCCAGATACATGGTGTGCTCTTTAGAGTCACACATATGCATCGCTGACTTTCTGATAGTGACAGTGACATAAGAAACAGCTGAACAGAATCCCATTGAAATCTATGACAATTTAAGAATGATGTTAGAGAAAGAGTGACGGACCCCAACACAGTAGAGCAGGTGTCTCATTACAGGACAAGTTAGTGAATAATGAACAAGTTGGTCCTCCTACCACTTTGATCATAATTTGATATATCTATTGGATAGACATACATTCTTAGACATTCCTGGTCCCCAGGGGACGAATCTTAATTACTTTGATTATTTGTCCAAAAGTTGTGTTTCTGGCTAAATACTTGCACAGGATTAACATACCCAGCAGCCTTAAATGTTCTTCGTTTGCATGCTAACATACTAAAACTAGATCAGCATGTTAGCATGTGCACAAACATGGCCCACCAATTTAGCAGTAGACCACTGTCACTTGGTGGCAACATGATTAACACTGCTTTTACTTTGCGCAAAGTTAATTGAAAGAACACAAAACCCACAACATTATCAGCTTAATGGAATGTACCACTACAGTCACTTAACAACAGGGAAGCCATTAAAATCATCAGCGCTTTGTTCTGTGACAGAGAGCAGGTATTAGTAGTATTAGCATGGGTATTAATCGTGTCAGAGAACAGTTTTGGCAAACAGTGAATGGATGCATCATTGTGCGCCGTGAGTTAATTGATGGTTTTGAGGTGGAAGTTATTGTTGCTCAGCTCTGAGCAGCTTCGCTAACCAAATTGGCTGGCAGAGAGCTGGGCATGGTTCCAGACAGGCAGACAACAGGCCAATTGACTCCGATCACAGGTGAAGCTGGCTTGGGGCACCGAGCAAGGCTGGAAACCTCAAATGTGCCATTCATGAGCCACAAAAAGACCTCAGCTTCACTCCGTTCACAGCACAGCGTGCCTGGTCGTGCTCTTTTTGCACTCCGTCCCCCCTCCTCCCTGTAAAGCCCATCTGAAGGGGAGAAAAGGAAGGCAGGGGGAAGAGGGGAAGGACAGCACCGTTACAAACAGAAAGCAAGTTGTTTACGATGAAAGCAGAAGGAGATGCAGAGGAGGAAGACCCTTTCTTTTTTCCCCAGCCGCTCCTCTCTTGTCGTTCAACAAGTGAAAGATGTGTATGGAGGCGCTTCCCGTCCCTGCCAGTAGTCCGGTGGCGTTCGGCTGGTGCTGTGATTGAAGCTGAATGGACGGCTGCAGACGGACAGGAAAGGGAGGGCCTCATGAAAAGGGCCAGGCGGATGGCCCTCGCACCTGCAGGAGAACAGAGTGCAGGCAGCCAGGATGAATGTGTGTGTGTGTGTGTGTGTGTGTGTGTGTGTGGATGGGTGTGTTTGTGTGCGTGCCTGTGAGCTCAATTTGATTTCTAGTGCCGATGCAACAATGAGAGGTAATAAACTGAGTAATGAAAGAAAACAAGCTGTGATCGTTTTGACTGTATTTTGGGATCTGGTCTTAGCATCAAGAGAAAAAAGGGACACCTGCAAGGAGCCACACATATAGAAGTCAGAAAAGAAGAGAAAGAAAGAAGCTGGTGTCTACCAGAAAAGTGCACCTCCCCCACTTTTTATCCATCACTTACAAGGGAAAGAAAAGTGAGCTTGATTTGGGGCTCCAGCCCAGCATATCCGCCCCCCAGCTTCCAGGCTCCTTTTGATGAGGCTGGACCAGGGCAGGAGCACCGGTGGCTTCAGGGCAGAGGGAAGACTAGTGTCTTTATGGTGGAAGAAGTACCATCCATCTGGGCAAGGCCGTCCAGTGGTGGGTCTGCACCTGGGAACTAAATGCCTCGTCTGTGTTGGGCCGTTTCCTGCGGCTGACAGACAGGAAGACACCTCGGCCAAACTTCTGGGTCATTTTATCCCCGATACAGGATGAAAAATACACCCAGAGTGACACCGCCGAACTGAATTGTTAGGAACTCTTTGTGTGTATGTTCATTAAAATGACTGTAAATTTTTTTTAAACTGCATTTTATTTACTTTTTATTTTCTTTCCAACATGTTGTTTGTATTTATGATTTGAGGCCACACATTTTAGAGAGTTCGAACCAATACGTCTTTTTAAAAAATGTAGCACATAAGTTCAAAATAATTCAAACCTGGATTTTCTCTGCACAATTTTCCAAGTTTCCAGTAAATAGGATTTATGGAGCTGTAAAATGTCCGAACTTTTGCTTCCTGTGATTGAGGGAAAATTAAAACAAGCTTCTGCTAATCTGTTAAAAATCACTCCAATGAAATACTAAATAAATTTAAAAAAGACATGTCAAAAAACTACAGGGTATTTGTGCTTTGTAAAAACTTTTGATTTTCATAATATTTAGGATTTTATATTATTGTTTGTATTATTTCAGTTACCAGAAACCAAAAACAGCCAATAAGTGGAGAAAACATGGGCAAAAATATAAATGTGGTACCACGGATATACTGCAAAATACAACTGTACAGAGCTGATGAGAGGATAATGAGAAAGGCTAAAAAAGACGCTGAAAAAAGTAACTGATCAATGGTTGCGTATGACAACCATCTCAACTGCACTGGCACAAAAAAAGATAGAAGATGTAATGAACATCTCCAGATATCAAGATACACTGGCACAAAATCTGCTGACTTCGGTCAGAAAGCTGAAGATGCAGAGCAGTTACTGAAGGCAAACACCCAAGTCAACCAAGGCCTGGCTTTAGAAGAGAAAAATCAAAGTCTTTAAATGGTCCAATCAGAGCCCAGACCTCAATCCTATCGTAAAAATTAGGAATGAAATAAAGAGAGCTGTACACAGGGCATCCCCCATCCCCATATTTGGAGAACTATAAAACCATATAAAACTAATTTGAAGGACGATTTTAAACGTTTTAGTGTGTTGATTTTTAATTAACATTTGAGTTGATCAGCTAGATGCAAAGAAACTGTAAATAACCGTGAAATGCGTGATGGACAAAAACATGGGGTGAATAAATCATTGTTTGTTGGAGAAGAGCTGATCAACGTTTTAACTTTTGCTTTTATCCTTCGGTAGTCCAGCCATGGTGTAATGGCGAATTACAAAGAAAGAGAGAAACAGAATCAGAAAAACAACTAATTCATTTATTTTTGGTTTGCAACAAATACATAAAATCCAGCAATATCCACTTTTTTTTTTTAATAAACAGAATTTCTCGACACTAAACAAGGAGGTGCACCTGCTGTAGGCTTTGCATCCAAATCTGTCTTATGGTTACAATGTGCAGCGAGAGTCTAATGAGAAATTAACAGTTGCCAGTGACTGATTTCTCCATGTGTCCCTGCAGGCAAACAGGTGCAGCAGCAACAATGGAAATATAACAGAGCAGGACTTTTCAGAGGAAAATGGTAGCTCCGCATCAAAGCAGGGATGGCGGACACACTCGTCTATTTGCCCTAACTCCTGCTCTGTGAGGCCTGGCCAAAGACATGAGAAGATTACAAGCTGTTAATAAGGTGGAACCAATCGGCTGAAGGTCTGCTTTTGTCCTTCCCAGCATGCTTTGTGAGCACTGGCCTGGGATAGTCGGCATTTGGTGCTGATCATAGTGTGGCAGGGATAATGAAGGTGGGAGGGGTGTAAGGTTTAAGCCCTCAGGCTGTTTGTGAAAGAGAGCCTAAATGGTTCACTTTCAATAGCTGCACACGCTCAGTTGGTCATGGTTGTTTAAATACAGATGGACATTTGCCACATTCATATTTCCTGTGTCTAAGTGCTTTCTGTCACTTTCTGTCACACCAATTTTCGTCTTTGTTTTGCCGTGTCTGACAGCTGCATTCCCGCAAGATCGAGATGTGTTGTTATTCTTAAGGAAAAAGTCTGAAAATCCTGTTACTTTTAAAAATCTTCTTGGCAGTTTTTTAAAGTTTTGCTATAATTTGCTTGCAACAGTCAGCCAAAGTACTCTAATCTTTTGTCGCAGTCATTTGAAATTACCCCAGACATAACCCAGCTTGGTGATTGTCTATTGTTGTAGCAGATGTTCCTCTCTGAAACAATGCCATCAGGGATTTGTAGGGTGGCCGCTAATAGGAAAGTGTTAGTTAACCCGTCCCCCCAAAATGTCCTTAAAACCTCTGATCCCATTTAACCGCGACAATGATGGATTCACAGACACTAAACTTCTACAGAAAGCCTTGTCCAAAGTCAAACACAGGGTTCCTTCTTCTTCTCAGAGACGATCGAGGCCAGGAGCTTCCCAGTTAAAGTCTCAATGTTGTGGGGGCGGGTTGTTTCTTTTAGGTGCTTCATTGGTGATACAAGGGTGGGTTTTCAGAGGTTATGGAGGGCGGTGCCAAAAGACCAGAGTCACTGTTAAAGTGAAAGCTGACAGCAGTATGATGGATGAGGATACACATCCCTGAAATTAGACTTCTGAAAGCAGCAGTTTGGTAAAGGGAAGGGGAACGGTCATTGAATGTGTCTCTGCTAAATAAAGAGACTTCCACAAGAATTGGCTGGAAATGTAGGGTTCATTTTTGTGAGGTAACGCTGAACAGTCTCAAATGAAATGCTCAGTCAAGCGGCAAACATTTAGGGTCAACAACACCCACAGTCTGCACCTCCAGAACCTATGGCAAACCTTTTCCTTTCTCATTTTAAAAGATAAGTCTGATTTATTTCAATTTGGGTTTGTATCTGGGCATCCGTCCAAACAAAGGTGCTACTTTGCAACCTCTTAGTAAAAATGGAGAAGACCCTTTTAAAATCAGAAGGACCCAGAGTTTTACAGTCCTGCAGCGCTTTGAAGATGCTAATACTTTGATTGTTTCGTGAGTAAGCAGTCATTAAGAACCATGTGTATAACAATATTTATAAAAGTATTAACAATTGTGTGTATATGTCCTGGTAGGGACAGTCCCTGATGGCCTCCAGGACACCACGAGGCAGAACCAGGACACGCTGCAGGGATCACATCTCCCAGCTGTCTGGGGAGCGCTGAAGGATCCACCGGGAAGAGATGAAAGATACCGCTGGGCTGAAAAAGGTGTTCGGTGCTCTAATTGTTCCTGTTTGCTGTGCCATGATTGAACGGATCATTGGTTTAGTGGATAAACTGAAACTTTGCTCAAGTTTGTTTGTTAAGTTTTGGTGTGTATCCATCCATCCACCAGCTGACCCCCCTCACTCTTTCAACCACTACAAGAATTTCTATGTCTCTATAAAACATCCAGATTTCACCTTAAACTTCCCCTTAATTTACTTTAAACTGAAAAAACTAGTGTATGAGTGAAAAACTGATAACTGATGTTCAAAATCTGCTTGTGATATATTATATGTGATGTTTGTTTAAAATAAAAGACATCTTGCTCAGAGTTGCACAGCAAGAGGTTGCAGCCATTGGAAGCGATGGTAGAGTCTCTTGTAGGATGAATAGAGGATGTTATTTTGAATATTAAGACACTGTTCCTTCTCTTTCAGAAAATCTTGCCATGCCAGGCTGGCAGATGGATGCAGTGGATGTAAGATGATTCTTTCAGGCGTTGATGGACACATCTGTCAGCCTACACCCTGCATCGCACACACAAACACACACCCAATAACCTCCCCGCCCCAGGACAGCCGAGAATCTCTCTGCTCTGCCTTCAGCCTCCTCCTGCAGCTTGTTCACCTCCCACTGAGCTCCTGCTCCTTACAGCCTCTCAGCACATTAAAATCCCCACTAAGACCTGAGCGATCAGGCTGAAGCAGCCACCTCTCTCCCTATTCTATTCAGCTTCCACTCTGATTAAACTGCAGCAGGTTTGTCACAGATGTTGTCCAAACTCATCACAGGCCTCCCACTGGGAACTGTTAACTACCAGAGTGTGATGGCAGGTGATACACATTCAGTTTTTAACAACTATATTACTTAAATGCTTAAACAGAGACCTGGAAATGAAAAACAAATAAAACATAATTTTGGTTTACTTCTACCCAGCTTACTTGTAAATCAGATGACAGCCATTCTGAGCGGAGTGCTAATTTGATTTATGAAACAGGGGACCCCAGGGGAAGAAACAACTCAGAGAGAGACATATGCTGCAGCGCAACATGATAGCAGGCTTCTGTAACTTGACAAATTGGGGTTGTAGTTATTAAAATATCTCACGGTGGCATGGCTGCTGTGGAGGCAGAAACACTGAAGTACACGGTGCAGTGACACAACTTCAAAATCATGAAAGCCATCTTGTGGCTAGACAAAGTTAGACCGAAGTCTTGTGGAGAAAACGGGTGGTGAAGTAGATTTTATCTGGTGGCTCTGTGAGGCTGCACAGCGGCACAACAAAGCTTTGAGTAAAATGCTAATGCCAGCAAGCTAACATGCTCAGTTTAGCAGGCACTGTTTTCATCATGGTCAACATCTTATTTCTTGTGTATTAGCAGGCTAATATTTTGCTAGCACGTGGGTCAACAAAATGCCATTTTGTCATGGCAGACTGTTGATTTTCTCTTCTTGCTGTTTCTTTATCATATTATCATATTATCATATTGGCAACCATATTGTGCACCTTCTTTGACAATATATGAAATTTTAAAAGCCCATCAAGCAACTGCAACTTCCGTTTGAGGGGTAAATCCGCCTGCATTTACGGTGCATCAAACTCTGAATCACTGTAACAAAGCTTACAGTGGAGCTAATCACTTAATACATTTCGCAGTTGTAGTGAATTGTGTTTCCACGTGACGCTATGTGCTTTCAAAGAAATATGTACTTGGTCACCTTGAGCAAAGCCACATCAAGCAATGAGGTGGGCAGGAAGTCAGACACAGAAACAACATCAAGTACTTGCTCAGTAGTCTCAGTTGCCTTTCTCAAAAACCAACTAAAAAAGAAACAGGGTGTCATTGTTTTGTTGGTTTTTCTGTTTTATTTTGAAAAGTTTTCCTTCTTGTGTCTCCGTGTACTTATTTCCTGTCTCTGATTAGTCCATTGGTTTCACCCGTGTCTTGTTTGCCTGCACTCCCAAGTCTATATATATTGCGTCATTTCCTTTGTTCTCTGTTGGTTTGTTGTGTTTGTGCTCATGTGCCTACCCTCTGAGTTTTTCCTGTGTTCCCTCGTGTTTTATGGATTTACAGTTTTTGGGATTTCTGCCTTTTTATGGGACTATGCTTTTGCCTGCTCCCTTGGATTTGTTCGCTGCACTGTTTTGGACTGATTACCTGGTTTTGACCCTGCGTGCCTCAACCATCCGTAAGCCCAACCCCGGAAATAAACTGAAAAACATCTCTGCTCTTTCTGTCCATCTGCAATTGGGTTCATCTCCTCAAGTTCCCCTGTTCCTCTGTGTGGCGCACCGTGACACAGGTATGTATGCATGTATGATGGCGTGTGATGCAGCTGTGCTTAGTGGAATCTCGTTTTCGTTGGACTTTTTCAAATACAAGTTGAATCTAAATCTCTTTTTTATGATGTGTGTATCCATTTCTATCAATGTAAATCATGCCAGAAAAGTCCAGATTCAATCCTTCCCAACCAAATGCAAAACACTGTGTTTTGTTGTGTTTCTTAACAGCACTTTAGTTTCTGAATCCTGTCATGTGTTTTTTTTGTCCAAATGTCCCAGCTGCCAGCAGTTAGGGCTGGCTGAGCCACTGTCAGGGGACAGACATGCGCATGAGATGGTCAGCAAACCATATGGGATGTCCTCTAAACGTACACACACACACACACAATTTGCTTGGTTACCGAAATATGAGCCTTCCACAAGTATGTGTGTCTCTGTACAGCGTATGTGTACAGTGTGTAAAATAAGAGAGTATCACATATACAACATTCTCTTTCTTCGCCTTTACAGTTATTCAAAGTAAGGTTTATGTAAGACCTCAAAGTAAACAATATTTCAAAATTGCATTTCGAATTTTTTGTGATATGAAAACCTACTTTGGGGTTTCATTGAGAAAATGTAGTTCCCCTAAAAACTGTCCACAGCGCGGTCTGTTGGTTATCCACAGTAACAAGGAGACTGTTTTATGAAGAGATGTTTCCGTTATATGATCAAAATGTCCGTTATTTGAACATCAGATATCTCAAAAGCAGATATGTCCAAAACTAGACAAATACAACCTGTTGGTTAAAAACCAGATGCATTAACATGCTACTCTAACAATATAAAACCAGGCCTAGGTCAGAAACATAAGGCATGCAGGAATGTTTAATCACTACATCGGTTTTGTCACCACCAGTGAACTGAAGGATGGCAGTACTGACAGCTTATTTCTTACTAAATTAGATTCTTGTGTATGTATATGTTTCTCATATTGGGGGCAGGTGCACACCAGACCACATCGCTCTCCTGAATGGCCTTTAGGAGGCCCTCATCCTGGAGTCATTCAAAGTGCTGTCCACCCATCAGACAACTGGTCCCCGCTGGCCCCTAGCACACCCCTCTGAGACCTCTGTGTTTCTGCATTGGTGGATTCATGTCCCAGTCCTGCACTCCTCAGATTCACTTTGATGTTTAATCCCATCCTGACTGTGTCCTCCTTCAGTCCGCGGAGCCGCTCGGCCAGTCATGAATATCCAAAGGTCTGCTTACTTGACAGGATTATCCCTCTTTTCAAAGCCACTGGGGACGATTCTTCAGCCACAAAAAAACACACTCAATGGATCTTCTGCTCTCTCGCTTTGTTTCTCTCACTTTCCTTTACTCTCCCTCGCTCCCTTCTGTCTTTGTCCCTTTGAGCTTTCACTAAACACATTGATCCACCCGATCAAGAAGTTCATCTGCCGCTGTTAATAGATTATTGGACAGGCACAGAAGCACCCACACGCAAGTTGTTAAGCATAGTGTTGCAGAAATATTGTGATCACATTTAAATGGTATAAACCGCCTGCGTATCAGATTTCTGCCTACGTGTGAATGTGAGTGAGATGGAATCAGAATGCCAGGAGACTCGCTTAATGAAATGCAGCTACTGTAGCTGCCGTCTTGAAGACTCTGGTCAGGAGGTGCATTGCAAATCACACCAAGGCTAGGAGGGGGGTCTGCTTGCATCAGTCTGCAAACTGACCCATTACTAGCATTGATCTCAAAATCATAAACACGTGAATACAACAATGTCTTCTCAAAGCAGAATTCCTGTATTTCTTCACCTCACTAGTTACTCTCAATGTTGCCCTTTATGTTTACGTGTTTTGCAGTACAAGGAAGATATCTCTGACACCTAGACTACAATAACCCCATAGACTGCATTGAAAAGGATGGAGCCACAGTGATATAACACATAGGTTCCTGGATTGCCACTTGAATTACCCCACAGTAGATGAGCCTACAAACAGATAAACTGTTCTGTGAGACTGTCAAACTGGGTGAGATGGTTAGGGACAGGTTCAAATATTGATGCTAAGATGCATGTGATGAACTGTCAGTGGATCAGCAAAGTTATAAAGACCATCTGGGCAACATGAATGTCTGTAACTTTACAGCTATTCTGCCAAATGTTGTCAAGATGTTTCAGTTTGAATTTAAACCATCTTATGGTGCAATGACAAACCATCCCTAGATTCATAGCATTGGTGTGCTAATAAGAAGAAACCAGACTTTATGGCTATGGAGATGATGCCTACCACTGTTATGTTTGTAGTATGAAAATAAAGCTAAAATGATGAAAAAGCATGGCTCTGTCTCAATATGACATAATCCACCTGTGAGCATCTCTAAAGCTCAGTAATTAACAAATCATATATCTTGCTTGATAGATTCCTACAGTGAGTAAAGGGAGTGAACATTTTAGGAACAGAGTGGGTGGAAAAGACATCATTAGGCTGGAGCTGCATATGAACAAACAGATAAGAAAGTTTCCGAAAATTTCCAAAGGTGTAGAATACATATAAAACATACAGTAAGGAGGATAAGGAGAATAAAAATGTTTTGAACACATGTTGTCAGTTAAAAGAGAAAGATTAAATGCTCGACAAAGGATTTGTTGCCTAACCCATACAGTCAGGGTTTCTTTGTGTGCGTTAGAGTCCATCACAGTGTTTAATAGTGGTTTAGGGTAAGCAGATGAGGCTGTGCTGGAATAAACATCAGTCCCATGGGAAAGGCTGACCTCTGAGGTTTCATATTCACCTTAGTGCTAGTTCTGTTCCCTTGTAAGTGTTAAATCCTGCCTTTGTCTCTGACAGCCTCTCTGTTTGTTTATCTTCTCTCCCTTATTCCTCCTTTGCTCCGTCATAGACTCTGTTTCTCTTTCTGTTATTCCGCCACCTTTGATGCATCCCACCAATCTTTAATCCTTTCAGCTAACACAACATGATGTGCCGAGCTGAAAGAGTGTACATCTGTGCAGTGTTTTCGGGGAGGTTTAAATCCAGTTACAACAGTGTAAGACTGATGCTCCCCTTCTGTCCAAAGTTATGAATATTTAAACTGTCACAGAATCAGCCCCAGACTCTCAGCATCAATGGATAAGTCAGCCTGCCACCAACAGTGGATAAGGAGCTGTTTATTCAAATCCAGTCACAGGCATGTGAAGCGCAGCTGCTATTGGCCAGAGTGTTTTACCAGAGCTGAAAAGATGCTACTCAGACAGTTTCTGCTTTAACTTCAGCACCATGTTTATCTGAGTGTATTAAAGAAAAACTCTTTCATGAGCGTCAGACGTCACTGTGTCATCTTATTCCAAAATGTCTCTTACATAGAAAGATGAGACTCCATATGCAATGGCTTTTCCATTTACCCAACCAACTTTAATAGAGACTATGTCAGTTGTGTTAATTGCCAGTTCAGCAAGAAACAACAATTATACTTAATGGTTTTGGTCACATTTTAAAACCGAAAAAACCATTCTGAATCAAATCTTGTTGAGTCTTGAGGGATATAACACCAGAGACCAGGCTTTGCATCCTGTGCCCGATGCATGGTTATGATTAAGGCCGTTTAAGACATGGGTTATGCTTCAGAAAAGACTGCAGTTCTGATTGAATATTCAGAAAAAGGCCAAAAGCAATCTCTCAATAAAAATTAAAATATTAAACTACAGTCTCTCCCTGTCTGCACCTATAGGTGTAAATATAAAAATGAATACGATAATTATAAGTTGTATAGGGATTTATAGATATGTAGGGAAAACAAATTAAATGACTTCTTTGTAAACATGTACATTATATGATCAATGGTGACTTTGCAGGTACGTTAATTACCAACTGGTGTGAGATTCATACTTTCAACATTTTCAACAACTCTGACACATCTTCATCTGAACAAACATCATTCAGCAGAAACGTGTGACTTAACGCATCCATGCATCAACTTTAGATGGTGCATCACCTCTGTAGGTCGCTTGCTAGAGTTCAGTCACCTTGGGCTAAGACACCTGAGGTAAAGTAAAAGTTCAAAGAGTAATTGTCCCACAGCTTACGCCTTAATGTGTTGTCATGTGTAGTACTTGTGTGTGTTGTAGCATCGCACTACTACTTCATCACCTGCAGAACTTAATCAGATGCATCCTTTCAAATTAAAACTCTTGAGAACAAAAATTATAAGTTGTGTAGTGCCACATGCTTTGTCACTGCCGTAAATGACCAAACCCTCTAGGCACCTCTGTGGGGACTAACTGAGGAGTGGTGTTGGTCCTGTCTTTCTCTGTGGAACCAGATTTGACATGAGGTCCTGCAGTTTTTCACTCATTGTCATGTTTTACATCAGTGAAAATTGCTCACTGCAAAACTCTTTTGGAGCCATGCTGTAATCCCTTACAGTGGGTATAAAGACTCTCCACTCTCTTATGAACTTGCAGGTTCTTGAGTCGTAAAGACAGAAATCACAACACTGTAAATGACAAACCTGCAGGTAAATTGCAACACCCTGCACTGATGAAAGAGATTCTGATTTAAACCAGATCAAAGTCAGCTGTTGCTGCAGGGTTTTCTTGAATGTTTTGCATCTTAGAGGGACAGCAATGGGCCACAGAGAGTTACCAAAGAAACAAGAAGTCATTGTGGAAAGCAGGAGAATATGGACAGCTTTGGATGGATTGTGGGCGTCTGTCAAATCATCATCAATAAGTGAAGAAATCAAAGATCATGGCAGGAGAAAACTCGTTCAACAGGCTTGCATGAGCCAACTTTGAAGGAACCACAGGAATTTCTGATATTGGTCAATCCTTTCATCTGACAACCTTCTCCTGTAGTCTGGTCTATGAAGTAAGATAGTATGGAAACTCGTTCTTCAAAAAGGAACATCCAGGCCTGTCTGAAATATGCTATGTGGGAAAATGTGTTATGGTTTAATGAGATGATGATGATTACATTTATGGCCTTATTTCTAAAAGTTATGTTCAGTGCAATACAGCTCTATTTTGTAAAAAACAAAAAACCCACCACAGCGATAGAGATAAAGAGATGAAGATTTCACGTTCTGACATGTTACACTGACTGAATTACAAGCTGCAGATGTGAGTGGTCATCATCAAAACTATCTTATGAGCTGTTTCTTATGCCTTGTCTATAGCAGACACCAGCAGTATTTTGAAATTTATTATTTAAGTCACATTAACATTAAAAATATAATGCCTTGAGAAAAAATGGACAAATGACCTGTTTGGTGTGCCACTAAACATGTATCCAAGTCTTAGAGAGCACTTTCTAGTGTGTTGTTGAAATGAATGCTCTGATGACAACATAACAGGTTTTGTAAATGTGGCTACATAATAATGGTCACACTTGAACATAAAATTCAGATATGAAGTGTGGTATTTTTGCACACTTCTGCACAGTTGCAAAGATGGTCTCATACCTGGCATGATGGTATTTTCGTCGTAATGCACCAAATGACCTCCTCCTCTCTGAAACGTCCTACAAAACGCTGAAGGACTTTGAATAATTCAATTCCAGTAATGAGACGAATAAACAAATGCGTGCATGAATATTCAGAGATTTAGTTCATATCGTTCCAGCTTCAAAAGCCTTTGGAAAACATTGCAACAGCATGCACAATCTGCTATGCAGCTGCTACCTTTTCCTAAAGTGTAGCGGCCTTAAACTCATCACTGGCTCCTTTTTGTCAGCAGAGCTTTCCGTGCTGCTGTTTACACGCAGATTTTGCAAAGCCAATGATTCACGGAGCAGTTTCTCGGGGTCGCCTGTTTGTCATACAGGTAACAAAATAGTAAACGGATTAAAATTGGCACAGGACAGACATACAGGTGCCTGTAAAATGATTACATGTGAAATGGTTGATTTCAGTTAGCTGACACCAAAGCAGCTGAACTCAGCTGGTGTGCAAATGAGAAGGAACACAAACACTGAATATCATCCAGCAGCAGACACAAGTTCTCCACCAGTTTGGGTCAAATGTTATTATATCAACTATTTATGACTATTATACAACTTTATTATGTCAGACATGTTCCTCAAACGTCTTTTTATCATTACACATTGACAAGAATCACCTTTTATTATTAGATTAGATTAGATTATTAGAAATTATGGGAATGTATATATAAAAACATTATAAGGATATATAAAGCATCCCTAACCTAATTGTAATTTATCCGAACTTGGATAGGAATAGTAAGATAGGTTAAGTGAGGCTGAATAAAGGCCATTGGTTAAAGTGAAAACAGATGGATCTTTATGTCTGTTTAAAACTATGATCCTGATAAAAGTCAGTATTAACGTGTGTCAGCATAAAAAGCCATGCTGAGGTTTGCTGGATGTGATTCAGTGTTCTGGTGTTCAGTGGCCTGCAGGCCTGTGGTGGATCAGTGCTGCTCTAAACCTCAGTGAGACATGTTCACTCCTCTGTCGTGCAAAGTTAAAAAAAAAAACAACAAAAACAAAAACAACAACAAAAAAAACAACAATCACCAAAGACTTGTTCCATTTTCAATTAATCGTCTTTATTTTACATTTCAAACCCCAACACAATCAGAGATTCATCTAAAAGATCCCGTCCAAAATAAGTAAATAAATATCATTTTGAATTTTTTTTTATTAAAAAAATAAAGAAATGGTCACTGTTGGCGTCGGACGGAGAATAACAGCCTACTGGAGAGACAAATCAGGAGAGAAGCACTGAATAAGACGGAGAGAATAAAGCAGGTGCAACGTGTGCGGGGTGGGGGAGTCTCCCCACACATTAACAAGACTCTAATATATAATATCTCCCCCTATTTAAACGGAATAATTCATCTACCTATTTACAATCTATATTTGTGGTTTAATTTGTGACCCCCACTCCCGCTGGCCCACAGAACGGAAGAGAAACCAATCAGTGACTGGAGCTGATCTTTAAATAACTGCAGAGACGCACAGAGGCTTCCAGGACAGACCTAAGCTGATGTTTGCTTTGGGAGTTCTGTGACGAAACACCTGTTACAGTTGAGGTTAATTTACCTTACAGCACTAAGTTAGTTGCAAAACCCCAAAGTCCCAGTGAGGAAAATCAATTTATTGTCTTTACTGGCTCCGCTGACGCAACGGATTCAGCAACAAAGATAAATAAAAAGCGTAATAATGTTTGAGAGAGTTTGTGACGACCCCAATAGTTCGTTTCCATTTAGTTTGGAGTCACTTAGAGTCGCTGGCCAGCCTCGGCATGGTGACGGTGCTCATGCTGGACACATGCGGAGGCGGGACTTGGCACATGCTGCACGGACAAGGCATCCCGGTGCCGACGCCCCAGTGCTGGAAACTGCTGCCCAGCGGTCCCGCACCAGCAGCGGGCGCTTTCAGGAGTCCGTGATGGGGTCTGACAGAGGTAACGGCAGCGATGCCGGGCGCGGACAGGGAAGCGGTGGAGACGGCAGCCGGTGGGAGGAGCGGGTGATGCACCGCCGGGTGTGAGGCGTGGGAAGCCGCCGGATGTCCCGGCACGGGCCCCGCGTGTGTCATAGTCCCACAGGCTGACGGGTGGAAGCCGCCGTGGTGTCCGCTGCTGCCGTAGATTTCGCTGACCAGCCGCTTCATCTCCTCCAGTGAGTTACTCAGCATCAGGATGTAGTTTCTCGCCAGCAGCAGGGTGGCGATTTTGGAGAGTTTGCGCACCGACGGTCCGTGAGCGTAGGGCATGACCTCCCGGAGCCCGTCCATGGCCACGTTGAGGTCGTGCATCCTTTTCCTCTCGCGGCTGTTGATCTTGAGGCGGATCGACTGCAGCTCGCCCTCTGACAGGAGTTTGCGGTCTTTCTTGGCCAGCCGGAGGGTGAGGGACTCCTCGTCGGCGGACGAGAGGCCGCGCAGGCTGGGGATGTCTGACGGGGAGTCGCTCTGCGTGGAGGACACGGCGCCGGAGAAACCGTGCACGGACTTCTTCAGGGTGGACAGGAAGATGTCGTCCACCTCTGGAGATGACGGTCTGCTCGACACGCGGCTCGTATCTGAGTCCATGGTCCTGGTCCAGCGGTGCTCTATAGGAAGAGAAACTTTTATTAGTTCATTTCCCGCATAACCCGCAAATCTGCCTCCACTGCAGCCGTCACATGAACAATATTTATGTAATTACTCAATTCAAATGCTTTTTTTTTTTACGATGATTAATAATTAAAGCTTTCATTTTGCTTTGGATTAATTACAAGAATCGTTCTGATCGATCCTGAATGATGCAAAATGTGTTCAGCGAATCACGACTAAAAGTAATTTTCTGGAAATGTTGCTCTCATATTTTTATTTTAATATTAATATCGGATCATCAGAGCGAGTCTCTAAATCTTATCCCTATATTACAACCTCATATGTCCCCAACTTTGCATTTCTACTTTCTACTTTGCATTTCTACTTGTCTCTGATTGAGCACAAGTCTAAATAAAGTACGAAAATTGACATTAAGTCTGTGTAAGATTATATTAATTGTCTAAAAATAAATAATAAACCACGTACCTACAATGTTCCCAAGCGCGATGATGAGAAAACCTAAACGTCAAATCCACTTGTTACTCCAAATCGCATCTGACAGCCCATTTGGCACGCCTGCGTGCGACCGCAGGGTTTTATAGCGGGCTGAGGCGCACAGAGGCCGGGTCACCAGGACAACGCAGTTTCTGTCCGGGCTGCCTCCTTACGACCAATCAGATCCACGCAGGGAGGAGGGGTGGTGATGGGGGTGGAGGGCGACAGAGGGTCCTCCAGCCTGATGTAATTACCAATACACAGCATTAAGTGAAATCAGACACACTCCCTCCTACATATGGCCTCTTCTTGTGGAAACGTTGGCCCGCGTGTGGACGGATTTTTATTATAATAACTCGCACTGAGCCGCATTTTGCCTTTCATAATTGAATAGTAAAATCACCCGGAAACAATAGTAAAACAGGCCTAAATTATTACGCTTTTAGTGATTTGTATTAATTATAGTTAAACGGTTTATTGAAAAAAAAAAAAAACCCAGCTTTTTAAATTTATTTTTAAATATCTGATGCCTTTTAAAGTAAAAAATTAAAATGTAATGATCTATTTGTTTCCATTACTTGGACTGAAATTCGTTCCTAATCTGTTTTTTGGGTTTTTTTTTTGTTTTTTTAAATAGCTGTTATTAAACCCACTGAGCCGTCGCCTATCCGAGCGTAAAATCACGCCGCACCCTCCAAATGCACAGTAATAACGGATCGAAGCCTAATAAGCAGCGCAATATGTTTCCTGCTTGCAGTTTCGGTGTTAATGTGGTGTTTTTCCGTTTCGACCCGCTGCAGACAAGCAGCTGCCGTTGAAGTGCGTCTTTAACGTTAATTAATGAAGTGTGCAAAATTGTTTTTAACGGTTATGATCCGTAACATTTCAATTAGTCCGCCGGTGAGCGATAGCGGTGCGGCCTGCTGCTGCTGCTGCTGCTGGCGCTCAGACGGCCTCTGACTGACATAAGGGCCCAATTTGCTCTGGGACGTAAGTGAAACTGACAGCAGCATTGTCCCGAAATATGACGAGTTGTGCAGTCAGACGCAATCCGCGTTAATTGCCTCTACAGGTTTATCTGTTTGCATAGGGCTCGGCTTGGAATTGCAATTGCTCATCCTCTGTTTGTTTATTGATAACACAAGTTTTATTTATATAAAAAAATGTTTGTTTGTGATCAGAAGCTCTATCTATCTGTCTATCTATTAAAGAATAATTGTATTTATTTTGCTCGATATGAAAAAATAAAAAATAAAATAAAAAGTGTAAAATGTGTTAAAAATTGCCTCCGTTCATTTTCTGAGTTCAGTTTGTTCCAGTTAGTTTCCAGAATTAGGATGTTCCGTTGCCATGGTTATCTGCAGATTAATATAATTTGCGCGCGTTGGTTTAGGCGCTCATATTCGATTTTAACGGTCACGTGCCAGCCAATCGAAACGCCGTAACCGTCAGTCAGGTGTCACATCGGTCCGCCAGCGATGTCACAAAATCAAGGTCTTTCGCCGGGGTTAATGCTATCACGCACGCACGCGCACACACACACACACACACACACACACACACACACACACACACACACACACTGCCCTCCCCCTTCTTCTCATCATTACATTTCCTTGTTTTCTCCGTCCTCAGTCCGTTGCGTTTGCGTGTTTACTCCCGTTAAATAAGATTATGGTAATGAAGGCGGGTAAAGTGGCATTTTAAATCAGGAGGCTGTATCTGTGCCACCACTTGCTTCATTAGACATTCCCACAGTCTCGCCGTTGCACTGGACTCAGCGATGCGCACGGACGGCAGGCTGAGTTCAACTTCTCTGACATCCTCCAGCGTTATTTTGAAAGTCACCTGCTACAGCGAGCTAAGAAAAATAACTACATCTATAATGAAATATGGAGACTCATGGTCTCACAGAGAAATGAATAATTCTCATAAACCACAGATTAAAAAAGGAGCTTCTCAGTCTTTTATGCTCTGCATATTTGGACCATAAAATAACTGATGCTTTAATTCTGTTTTTAAAAGCCTGCAATGGAATCTGCCAAAGATGATACATCCCAAACTTTTATCATATTTAATTATTTATAGAATATTAAAAGAATATGCATAAACCATCAGCTTTACTGTGCACCCTCACTCTGGGTAATGAAATTCACCTGTAATGATTGAGAAAACTGAGACGAGACAAATCCATCAGAGAATTCCTCAGATTTTCTAAAAACGGCGCTATTTAAATGGATAAATTCACTGATATTAAAAGTTATGAATTGGTTGGGATGAGTGGGGTTGTATGCTTTGTGTCAAACAGGACAATTTTTTTCTGAAACACCAGGTGCACGACAATGTGAGAAAACACAATTTTCTTAATTTTTCAATACAATAGCATCTGTGCAAAGTCCCTTTCACCCCTCAGTCCAGTGGTCTGAAGTATTATAAAATAATGATTATTTTTAAAAATATATTTCCTATATTTTTAGACAACAATGCTGCACTGCACACAAACAACAACAACAAAGAAAACACAAAATGTAAAGAGAGAAAGCCCTCAGTTATCTCACAAATTGTGAGTGATTTGCAAATACATTACACAAATAAAGTATTTATTTTTGTAATATATCACCGTTTCCTCAATAAATAAATAAATGAACAAATACATACCATTAAACAGATTTCACATCATGGACATCTATCTGCTGCTGTGACAGTCAGTCTTCTGGACTGCTGCAGGGATTTTCTCCCTGACTGATGTTGGGTATGAGGTCTTGCTCACGGTTAATGCCCCAGTGTGAGGGATGGGGTTGAGGTCAGGGCTCCGCGAAGGCCAGTAAAGTTCACTGTCAAACTGGGAAAGCTGTTTTTCTTAATGGATCAGGGAATATTGTCACATCGAAACGGGAAACTTTCCCAAGCTCTTTACTCAACTTTGGAAGCACAAGCGTCAAAACTACAATTGAACATCTGTAAGGGACCAAACTAGCTCTAACCTCAGAGTGTGTGCACAGCAGTATATGTAACACTGACTATTCCATTTCACCGTTGACTCTCAGCACCAACACTCCTCACCGCCATCATCTCCATCTTTCTTCCTCTCTCTGTTCATCAGTCTGGGTGGCGGTAGGCCCGGTGCCGTGGTGAATACCAATAGTGAGGAGCAGCATATGTGAGCCATACTTAATCCTGCTAATCTTCCTCCAAAATAAAAAAGAAAGGGAACAAAAAAGCAGAAAAGAGAGGAGGGTGGAAAAACACGAGAGAAGGTTTCTCTTTCTGTCTGGGGAGCTGACCGGCTGAGGCCAGATGAACTGAATGACATGAATAATGTCCTGGCTCTCCCCCTCGATCCCTTTCTCTGCCAAATCTTGGAACGAAATGAAGCAAAATTCTCTCTTTTGTTGAAATCTGTGGTGAGGAACGTGAGATGCCGCCTGACACCACCACTGCTGTTACTGTGTGTGTGTGTGTGTGCGTGTGTAGCACTTCACATGTTGCTCTCCTAAACTAGTGATTTACTGCAGCCCTACATTTAATGACAAAGTTAAGTGCCAGAGCAGAGTGATATTCTCAGTCATTTCAGCGGTTAAACTGCATCATGTCTCATATACGTCATCAGAATTGTAGTTTTTATTATTTACAGTTAAAGTTGGCAGATCTGATCGTTCTCCATGAAGCAAAACACATGAAAGCCAATATCTTCCACTGTATTTGACCAATGCTATATGCTTGAATATAAGCATAAGGAGGACACTGTTTGTTTGTCTGTATGCTGTTTCTTAGACAGCTTAGGTGCCTCAGGTTTTAATGTTTAAAACCAGGGAAAGGACACAAAGACTCCACACAAAATGAGGGGAAAATCTCCAACAGAGGTCAGTTTATAAAGGAACCCGTTAATTAAAAATGTAAGAGTGCAGAATAATTAATAACACTATTATTTACAGAATAATTCTGTTCATAAAAGGAACTGTAATGTAGGAAAATCAAAGAGAGGCACTTACTTGATGACCATTCAACAAAAGCATAGTGTTTAGAGTAATAATTTGTAATTGTTATTAATTGCCACAACCAAAAGGGGTTATATTTATCTAAATAAAAATGCCAAAACTCTGCCAAAAGAATGAACAAAAGGAATAAAATGAATGAAGTCTCTTCTTTGACCATAGAGTGATGTGATTAACAAAAGTATACATTTAGTTCATGTCTGTTTCCCCTCTTCTAGACAGATAGAGTGGTTTACGGTAAACGGCAAAAGCTCAGGTTTGATGTTTGGTGACAGCTGCTAGTGACAGTTTTGCTTCCCAGACACAGAGATATCTTTGAGGTAGTACTTATCACGCTGCATGTTAGGGTGTTAATTTCTCTAATAAGCTGGGTTTTAATTGTAATTATAATAATCAACATGATTGACAGCTCAAGTGCACTCTGTGGGCGGAACCTCGATACCGCAGTCCAAAATGTGCAGACTCCAAAGGACATCATCGGTGCAAGATGGCTGAGGCCATATTATGGTTTGTTTTAGTACAGTGTTGTTCATCTTCATATAAAGTCTATGTGCCAGCTTCAGTGGGCATCTGCATATTGCTGTGTAACCATGGAAACCACAGCATCATTTAAGTTATTAATATGAGGCAATGCATTTGATGAATTTACTGTTAATAAACAGGATGCCGATTCTGGGGATAAAGAAGCAATGGCAGCTTCAAGCAGCGGCTGGCAGGGCATGAGGTGTGAGAGGAGTGAGGAGAAGGTCTGGCATGACTCATCAGGCCTAGGCGAAGTTATGGTGGGGTCAACCCCGGGGTGCCAGCAGCCAAACCTGCCAAAGCATTTGCTGTTGTCCAGCTGGTTTCTGTCTCTGCTGGCTGTGTTCGGTACTGGTCTCCAGCCTCTATGCTCACCATGTTCACCTGCTGAGCTGCATGGTTAGATAGCCGACCATCTTAGCTAGAGCCATTTACAGTTAGCAGGATCGAGGGGTTACTTTAGCAACAAGAGCAGCTTGATGTTGAAGCAGAGTTTTTATTTAAGTGTGTTTCTTTCTGTGGGAAACTGATGTGGCTTGGAAAAACCATAGATGCAATCTAGTATTTACCAGGTGAAATGGATGTTCAGTTGGATTCAGGTCATGTGACTGACTTGGCCAATCAAGAACTGTAGCCTTAAAAACACCTTGACTGTCATGTCTGTGAACTAAAGCCAGAGCAATACTCCCTAGTGGAAGAGTACACAGACAGCTGCAGACACCACAATCTCATAGTTGTTCTGTTTATACTACTTTGTGGAGTCTGCTTGGAAGATAGATGGATCAGCATCCACATATGGACATCAGGGTCATCAGTATACACTTTCTCCTTTTCTAAAACTCAAGGCAGTTGTAAATGTAGCATCGGTTGTGGGGCTTGGCCTAGTTGTGCGAATATGAATTTCAAAATCTCATGTCAATCCATTCCAATAGCTGAGGAGACATTTCACACAAATGTCTACCTCATGGTGGTGCTAGAGGAGAAGTCCTAAGATATCAGTCAGTGTGCTTCATCCTATGGGGGACATGAACGTCTCTACCAGTTATCACCCACTACCTACAGTCTGGGCCAAATTGGTGGAGCAATAGTCAGATAGCTCAGTGGCTAAAAAAAAACTTAAAAACCCTGAGCACAGAGTTAAAATATATATGAAGGCTCATCAGCATTAATCTGAAAATGCCCTTCAAAACAAAAGTAGCTTTAGAAAAAGGAAGGCTTTAATTAGAGCTGCAGCTCTAATTAAACTGAGATCCTGATGGGAGTTCTTCAAAAGTCTGACTGAACCTGAAGATCATCCTTCTCCCCACCTCTCACAGATTTGTTCAGGTACATGTGGGGTAAAAACCTTGCGGCTGTAGGCAGGCGCACTCTAACACATGATGATCCATGTGGATCCTGGCTGTCGAGTGAGTCTTCAGGCCTCTGTGTCTCAGGGGCTGGACAGTGTTAGGTTATACTGGCCGGGGGCTTTATCTCTACAACAGCTATTAGGAGGTAATTAAGTCCTAACACTGCAGAGCCTCCCATGGTTACTATAACATAACTGCAAATGGGAAGCTTACAAGCTCCTTTAGACGGCATGACAAATTGAATGGAACTCATTGGGCTCCGGCTATTATTCCAGCGGCCCCATCTGGCTGGGAAAAGATAAAGGGGATTTGCTGGAGGTTGTGAGGGGTTGAGCCTCTGTGCTTGGTGTGTGTGAGTGTGTGTGTGTGAGGGATAAGGAACGGGAGGAGTGGGGGGGTCCTGGTCCAGTGTAAGGAGTGTTTTGAGGGTTCCAGGGGGATTTTTTTTCTCCTCTTTGGTCTGAGCTTCAATTCAACAGGCAGCCTGAGATTTGCTTTGGCCAAATGTTACAAATGTTTCGACAACCTGGTCTCTGATCCTCAGGGGTCACCCAGAAGGGCACGGGGGTACAACGGCTTTACGCCCAGAGATTTAACAAAGCAGCATGGGGATGAATATATTCACACTTGTATTCACTCCCTGGGCCTCCAGATGCTTGTTTTAGAGGGATGGAGGCTAGACTGAGCTGCACTCTGCGCAAAGCAGGCCAGCTGGTGGTTTGTACCCATAGCACCTCCATGACCAAACTTGTATAGACAAAACAGTGTCACGTTCATTGGAGTGATGCTGTCAATTGTCAATGGGGGAGAAGATGGTAAAATGATTTGAAGACACTTAAGATTTTCTATAAAAGATCTCTATAAATGCTGTAGACACAGTGACATGTAATAAAGATAAGAGGCCACATTATTGTGTGATATAAGGCGCAATCCAAATGTTACGTGATTGTTGCTACTGTTGCTGCCTCAATGCGGCACAGCCCAGTAACAAAATAGCAATTGCTCACAGCTGTAACTGTTGTGGGTTAGCATCCCAAGCAGGACCGGAGTAACAGGTTGTTATATGACTACCTGCAGATAAACATCTGCGATCGTGGCTTTTCCTATTTGTGAATTTTCACAATGGACTTCAAACTTCAGCAGAGAGCAGACTTCAAAAATCTTGACCTAACCCAAGCTTCACATCAAGGATCATTGGCAGTTACTACCCTGAGACAGTTCAGGAGTGCATGTTTGTTTCCTGATGCATTTATTGGACTTTGCACTGTGAATTCATCCCCCAGGGTCAGACTGTCTCCAGAGAGCTTTATTGCAAATTCAGCACAAACAGTCCAAGCTGTGTGCACTGGCGCACTGGCACACTGGTTGAATATCATGACACAGCACAGCCCATTAAAAAGCATGCTGGTTTTTGGCTGCACCAACACAATCATTGTTTGGTATAGACATAGTCACATAACATTATGATTGCACCTTGAATTGACAGCGTTTTCTTTTATTTTCCCACCTTATTTCATTTTATCTACCTTATTTATATCAATGAGGGCAGGCTGAATAACAGTAGAACACATCAGGTGAAGTTCTATCAACACTGAACCTCTGCACTAATATGACATTGACAAAACCTCATGTTCTTCCTCCCATTTTGGTTGGCACACAAGATAACTGCTTTAGCACCACCATCTGGGCTGATCTGCAGTGGGGTTGAATGGATACACTGTAAAACACCTTTGCCGCCTCCAGCAGTCTTGACTTTTTGTATCTTGTGTTGTCTGAACTCACTCTATGGGTGTTGATTTTAGTGACGTGTCTGCTTTTGCTGTAAGCCAACTACGTGGTGTTCATGAAAATATGTAAAACCAACTCGTACATAGTAAAATATGTAGTCAAGATAATCTAACCCCTGGGATGCCTCAGTCGAAGCAAACAGACTGTTTTAGTTTGTTCGATGGCTGCAATAAATTCAATTTGGATGAAACTTTCTAACATTGTTGTACTGTCAAATCTCTTTCAATCATGGGTCAAGATCTTTTTTTGAATTGTGCCCTCTGCTATGCTCTGTACGGCAGTTCCTGAAAACTCTCCACTGGGTGTCATGTCTTGCCGGGAGGACGGGGGCTAAAAGGTTTAAAAATTCTCCCAGCATCCTTCAGTTACATAAGAGTCTATGAGAGGCATCTGAAGGTAGAACATGCTGGCTTTGTGTGGTTGGATGGACGCAACAAAAGGAAAATTTATCTGTGTTATTGTGGACGTGGCCTCAGTCCTGTTGAAAGTCACTGATAGCCCTACAGTATCCTCAGAGCTGCATCACAATAGATGTAAAGGGGTCTAATGATGGGGCTCTGCCAGGCTTAACAGGGTCTCATTCAGATGGCGATTGTCAGAGGGCCGGAGACAATAGGCTGAGGAATAACAATGGTGTACACAAGCAGCCCAGACCATCCCCGTTCTGTTGCAATTAGCGTCATATGGAGGGACTGAGAGGCTGGGTTACATTCCTTTACTCTCGCTACCAGCCTCCTGATCCTGTCACACACACACGGGCTCATCATCCCTAACAAAGAGGCGGACTACTTTATCACCACCCCACTGCTAACCAGCTGTCACCTCCCCAACACACATGAACACACTCACATACACTGACACGCACTCCCCGAAAAATGTTTCCACACCCTTTGCGTTGACTCTTTCGAGCAGTCTAGAAGTAGGTTTTCCGGAGTGGTTATGGCAAAGGTAGCTGAGGTTAAAAGCAATTTCATTACCCTCAGGTCATTACGGGACAGGTTTTATTCACTGTTCCCAGGATCAAAACGAAGCTGATTGTAGTTTCCATGCTGCTCACCTTCGTGAATACCTGAAGCCTGCAAAGAACAGTCAGCTCATTTAAATCAATAACTCAGATACACAACTTTTTAATTTGTGGATATTCAATCTTTGTTTCAATTCGGAGTCTTTTAAATGCAAGTTCTTTTTCCTAATAGCTTCATTCAGTGTTATATAAATAGACTTGCTTTGTCTAATGGCAAAAACTATGGAGAAATTACATAGATTATAAAAACCATGTACTCTTGACTTCTCAAAGCAAAATTCACCACCACAGAGATGATACATCATACAGTAACACCGGCTGTTTGTTCAAATTCTTTAAATTACTTCTGTTTACAGTTTCCAGACAAGCCTAATCCAGATATACAAATAATGACATAATAATGACCAGGTAGCATTTATAAAGTATTGTATGCTTCTCTTACAGAGAAGGTTGGGGTGGATAGTTAGAATGTATTTGGGTCACTTGTAACACCACAGACTTCACTGTTATGTCCTGAGACAGTGTTTCTGTGTCATGAACCTTCATCAGATACCCCAGGTGTCCCTCTCTTACCAAGAGCCTGTCAACATGTTTTGACTTCAAAGATCTTTTCCTGAACTTAACCAATCAGCTTTCTTTAACTAAACTTAATCAGAGCTTAATCAGACTGTGTCAGGTGAAAAATCAAGCAAGGCCTCTGTTTTGCTGCTTTGCCCTTTAGGGTACAAGGACAGATGACACAGGCAGAGTCATGGCATGGACTGAGCAGACACCAACGGACTCTGGGGCAATGAGAATGGACAGGTCTCAAGAGCAGGGCCACAAGGCCCATGGAGCTGGGGGGGGTTTGGGCCCACTTGGCAACTCGACATACTAGCCCTCCTTCAATTCTTCGGCAATTATGCTGTCATCAAGCCGTTTTGCCTTTTTGAGAATGAAGAGAGGAACACAAATAAAGGCCACGCTGGTTTAATTAAACTAATACCAATTCATGTTCCAGCAAGCTGCTTGAGGCATCATTAGGAGAGGAGGGACAGAAAGGGTCTGTTCCTGTGTGTGTCAGTGCGCGTGAGTGTATGCATGTATGCCCATTATGTATGTGAGAAATTTTGAGTATGTGTGCCCGTGTATTTGTGTGGGTGTGTACCCTCACTTCCAGTCCATTGAGCTGCGGTGCGGTTGCATACTCTCTGCTGCCCTGGTTTTGGTCCAACGGAACAGAATGTGTGGAGGGAAGGAGGGCGGCGATGGGAGAAAGCAGAAAAGAGGAGCAGGAGGTGGGGGTCTGCTTGGAGGGGGCTGTTTGTCACTGTGAATCGGCTCAGGGTGGTTCACATCATCTGGCCATTGATGGCCGCCCCTCCCCTGTTGTAAAACAAGCTCCTGTGGGCCTGCCTGAACACTGGGGGCATTGTGTACCACCCTCGCAGGAAACATACCACCCAAAGTGCTCCTACCCCCACCAACATCCACCCACAGCATCCCCAATCCTTCTCGCTCTCTGCCCATCTCCATCTTTTCCTCCCTTGCCCCTGGACAGTGTGATGCTAACCTTGGGGTGGAGGTGAAGTAAATCCTGCAGGAGAAGAATGATGATGAGATAGAGCATGATCGTTAGAAAGCAACAGGTAGGATAATGAGGCTGGACTGAAGGGTGGAGGGAAAGAGTCCGCAGCAAGTGGAGGCAGCTTAGGGAGGTGCAGAGAGGAAGACAGATTTGAAGGGCTGGTGTAAAAGGGGCGTTCCCTGCGGTTTCCGTAATATGGAGGGCTAATGGGAAGATTGATGGATTGAGACAGCAAAACAAAACAAGGGGTGGTGATAAAATGTAGAGTGGGGGATAGAGCAAGTTGAGATCGGGCTGAATGGTGCCTTGAAGCCTCAATGCTGAGGATGTGTGAGTGTGTGTGTCACAAGGCCAGGAGAAGGAGGAAAATTTAGTGCCTCTGGGGGCAGGGAGTGGGTGTGACTCGTTCCCTAATTACCAGGGAGGTCTCAGGAGCTTTGGGTACAAGACAAGTGTGAAGGGTGGGAGAATGAGACAGGATACAAGGGGTTAGTGCAGGTCAATGCTGACCACCTAGGATGCCCCTTGCAAAAGACATGCACCCCCATTCTATTTCAACCCTCCCCGAGTGCCCGTCTGAATGCTATAAATAAATATCGTGTCTTCTCCTCCAAAAGCTGATAATTTACTGCCCACCCATTCCGTTCTGCCCATCTCTTCTCCATTTCTCAGCACCGTTGCCAGGCGGTGAATGGAGCCTGTCCTTTGAGTTTGGAGGGCCAGGCCTGTGTTTTCTGGAGGGGCCGTCCTCAAAGTTTGGAGCACCCTGGAGTGGACACACACACTCACACATATGCTTATATGTTGAATGCCACACATGCTCCTTTATCAGCCACCTCTAAAGCAGCTACCCACATGGTAAGAATTTGAGGGATTCTTATATGAGGAACCGCTTTGCAGGCCAAGAAAGCCAACTCCTTTGTTTCCTAATTAAATCTGAGACCAGCAGTGCTTCAGGTGGATGTTTCTCAACTGTGGGTCAGAGTCAAAGGCAGACAAGTCAAAATGTGCGCTCCCTCTCTCTTTCTGTGTTTCTTTCCTTCATTGAGACTGGTCCATGTCTTTGAACAGGTATAACAACCTGTTTGCTACAATTATGTTTTTTCTTAAACTCTTGGTCTGATTATTTAATTTGTTTTGCTTGTATATGTTTTATATTGTGTATTTTGTAGTCTTTGGTGATTTGTATTTTGAAGATTTTATAAAATCAAAGATAAATATACCATGGTCATATTTTATGTCCAAATAAGACATAAAAACACGCATGCAATTTGCATAGGATTGGCTCTGCAACGCAAAATGCTCTCAACCTATTTAAACTTATCACGAACAGAAAATGAGCGCAAATGCTAAAATGCTTCCCCAAACTGTTTGAGTTTGAGTGAACATGCATCACAGCTCATAGATGGACTGTCTGGTTGAAATTTCACGTACCCTACATTTCTTAAGTTGTGAGGGATTATTCCAAACTGTTCAGTGCTCAATTTTACCTACAAACAAAGTGGATCATCTGGGTAAACAGATTTCCAGCCATTTCGTCATTTACTTGTGGTTATAGGGGTGAATACAGTGGAATACAGTGGTTTCATATCTGGTAGGCCAAAGCTGATAGGCCAAGATCCAACTTTTAATAAGTTGTGATTCTGTTTTAAGTAATCTTAGATGGATTTAGTAATGTGGGTCCTTGCAAGTTGAGGTATGAAGCCTTTTTGGTACATTGCTTATTATTCTCCCCAGGGTGCGCATTGTTTTAGTTTTCTCTTCTGCACATTTGCTTCCTTTCTCTTTCTTAAAGCCATCTGCTTGCTTGGCACCCTTGCCTGTGTGACATTCACCTGAAGGGGGAGAAAAAAGAGGACAACAAAGAAAAACACACAGAGGGCCTGCAACTGACACAGATACAAGTTTTTAACTGCCAGCGCTGCCATGGTGCCGCTCACTCAACCACCGCAGCTCGACCGAGGACTTAAAGTGAAAGACTGAGAGAGAAAAAAGCGAATCAAAGAGGAGACGAGTGTTCTGGCAGCTTCTCTTTGCCTCTGCTGCAACGGCAGAGTCGCACAGACTCAGCTAAGAAAATCGTAACAGGAGGCACAGGGAGGGCAGAGAGTGATGGGAGAGATGGAAGGGAGAGGGGGGAAAATAGCGTCTGTATTCCCCCGTAAATCAGCGTTGTTGAGAAGCTCAACTTGCCAGTAAAGTGAAGAAACGGCAGTGGCAGCTGCACCCAGTTCAGTGCCTGCTGACAGAGAGGAGGCTTTTGTTTGCAGCATAGGGTGGCATGGTCTGGAATGTGACATTATTGTTTTTTTTTAATAGAGACTGGGTCAAAATGGGGCACACTGAGGGAGCAATTAAGAGAGACATTTTGTTTGTGTGTACGTGTGCGCATATAGTGCATGTGTGCCCACTGTAGCTGATGCTGACCTGAAGCAAAGGCTCATAGTTTTAAACTTATACTTCATTGCATGTTAAAACTTGCAGCTTGCTGCAGCAAAATCTAAGTTAAAGTCAGCACCAACCTCTACATTGAAACGAGTGAGTTTCACACTGAAATTGCTTCTTTGTTTATTGCACCACCTCGGCCTGTGCTCTAACTTACCTAAATCAAATCACGGTCACAGTGCGTTTACATCATTTGGATAAACTGGCAGTGACGGAAATTAAAAGACCTACAATCGATGGTTTTATTAATAAAGAGAACATATATATGTGCTCATGCTTACACTAGCCAACATGCAACTCATGTTTATACTACCTCCTTAATCATTAAACAATCATTTATTGATTACTTCTGTTATACTTAGACATTTTTCACTAAAGTAATGATGGATATGCACAAACAATAAAAGCACAAACAATAAAACCACAGCAAAAGACTTTGAAGCCTTATTGGCGGACTTCAACACCTAAAACACAGAAGCTTCTGTAACAAGAGATGGAAGTGACAATTCCTATCCCAAGTGAACGCAGCATAAACTGGACTGCTGAAGTCAAAAATACTGACTGCTGATCACTTTGGATTAATGTCACATGATGTATTGGACATACATGATCACACACACACACACACAAACACACAGCTATTTTCCACTATCCAACAGTTTATAAGTCAACACCTGACTTCAATCTGGCAGCACCTGCATTGTGCCTGTGCGTGCTCTCAAGAGCATTTGTGCACATTTTACTTGTTTGTGTGTGTGTGTGTGTGTGTGTGTGTGTGTGTGTGTGTGTCCCTGCATGGACGTACGTGTGTGAGTTTAACAGGCAGGTGGTAATGAGGCAGACCGTGCTGCACTGGCTTCCATAATGAGGTGGCAGGCAGTGAGGGGTAGGGCCACTGCCACTAATGGGCCCCTATAGCCTCTAATAAGCAGTAATTATAGTGTGTGTTTACCAAGTGGCTTTAACACGGTTGAAAAGGTTACCTTCACACGTAGCTACTCCACTGCTGGCCCTCCCACCCGTGGACACTAAGTGACAACGCCGGCGAGCATTTTGTGTACTGTTTGTGTCTTGGAATTAGCATGTATGTTAGTTTTGTAGTTGGGTGAACTGCAGGGGTTCTGATATTGTTACATTTTCACAGATATATAGTGTTGTTCACATACAAAGCTGAAATCTTGGCCCCAGGACAGCTTCGCTCCAACTGCTTTTATAGATCAATTGTGTTTTTCGACATTCTGTGAAATTTCCTTTTAATGTGATTTTGCAGCAAAATGAATACCTAATACCATACTGGAGAGTAACTGAACCGAATCAGGATACAACAATAATTGTTTTTTTATGTCAATATTTGTAGATTTCACAGGCCTACAAAAGACCAACTAAAGCTGATGTTAAAGACGGTGCAATTGCATGCATGTCAGGGGAAAATGCACACAATAAGATGCTTGCTTTAGATGTAGCTGCATAAAATTAAAAATAAAGGTTTTAATTAGAGTAAAGCTAATCTTTAACATCAGTTCAGAGCTCACGGTTAGCTGCACGGAAGGCCCATCATATATACAGTCCGTGCAACTGCTCTTTGCAGAGAACAAACAGGCTGGAAAACACTAAAACATGGAGCATTGTAATTTGTGTGAGTAAAGCTATATCTGTTTTTAGCTAAAATCAATGTTAGACATTAGTACCCAGAGACAGAAAGTGTCTGTGGAGAAACAGAAGTTTGAAAGTACAGTATGATTTCGTGCAGGGCATCCAGCAGGGAGCTTGTTTAATGCAAACATTTTCATGATGTCTTGCTGGTCTAGTACAGTGTGTACAGTTGCGATCATGGACGGGGGAGGACTGCAATCCTTACAAATCATTTTGCTGTGGTACTTTCAGACTCTGCGTCTCCCCTTTGGTTGCACTCTGACCCCTACCCAACCTCTGACTGACCCTCTGAAGACACTCTGCATTTTGGGGAAGCCCTCTCAGTGACCTCATCAATCACAGCACCAGCAGCCAGGCAGCAGGTTCACCCTATTTCTCTGGACGCTGCTGCATTGTTGTCTTTCTGCGTCCTTCTCTACATCGATATGTTGCTCTTGTTCTCTTGTTCCACTCAGAGTTCACTGTGATTTTGAACGGTGTGCGGCTGCCAAACCTGACGGATTAGACACCCTTCCTAAATTTTGCTGCTCAACAGATTAGAACCAATAATGGCAGAGTCACTGTCTTTCATTCACATTCACATCATCGCTTTCCCACAAAACTGGGACTTGATGAAGGGTCTCAATGTGGCAATGCAGGATTTAATACTTTGGATCTTACTGCCAATAATTTAGTGAACTTTTGGTCTGAAACCCTTTGGTCCTCAGAGTCCCAATTAGGACAAATGTTATGTGATATCATACAAAGATATTTGAGATAATAATCGGGTTTTTAACTTTGCTTGAACAGTTTGTGTTGGTCCCTTTTCTATTTCAACATGACTCTGACCCTGTGCATTAAGCCAGGTCCACAAAGACATGGGTTTCACAGTGCAACTACATCTCTAGACAAGAGCATACACTATCTGTGCATGGTAAGTACACTATGGTTAAGATTGGTGTGTGTCGAATTGAGTGTGATTCCTTGGATACTGGCCTGTAGAGAGACATAACCTGAATCCCATTTAACATTGTTGGGATTAACTAGGAAAACAGACTGCAGACCAGAACCTATCACCAAATACTGGTGATGAACCTCATGTTCATGCTCATGTGTCATTGAGTGTGTGGGAGCAGCCAGGGTCAATATAATCTTGATCAATCATCTATGTAATGTGAAACAAAATTTAGGACGATCACTGATGGATGTAGGTGACAGGATATTCACATGTTGTTCTGTCTTTGTCTTACAAGGATACGCTCAGAGGCTTCACTTACACAGAGACAGACCGCGAGCCAGCTAAACAATGTCTTGGTTTAGGCGAGATGCATGTGAAAGAAAAGAGAACTTAGCCTGATCAGATATCAACAGTCACTCATAAACACTGCACAAGCTACTTTACACTGTTGGATCTCTAATCCAACATTAGTAGCATGGTCTTTGCTCTCTTTCAGGGTGGTATTCCTCTGGCGGTTGGGTTCATCTTTGATGTGGAGATGAATGTGTAGGATAATGTTGGTCCACTATCTCACTGGCCATTCACATGTCATGAGAACAGCAAACTGGCGAAAAAGCAGGGTCTCTAATCTGGTGCCCATGCTGGGACAGGGCCACGAGTTCGCTCACAGCACGGCGGTAATGCTCTGTGTGTGTGTGTGTGTGTGTGTGTGTGTGTGTGTGTGTGTGTGTGTGTGTGTGTGTGTGTGTGTGGTGTTTATCAGGAGGAGACAAAGTATTCTGATCATTTACTTAAGTAAAAGTTGTAATGGCACACTTTAAAATTATTCATTTTACAAGTACTCTATGTACCCCCATGGTACTCTAATACTTAAGGACCTGAGTAGAAATACTTATTTGTTAGAAACAAAACACAGAATCAAAAACGCCCATCTTATACATATTCTATTCTATTCTATTCTAGAATAACTCTGTTCTATTACTACATTTCTAAGCTGATTATACAATTTGACTGTAAAATGAGAAGCAGTGACTTTAGTCCTATGTGGCTTGAATTTCTCTCTTTTTTTAAAAAGCGATACTTGTCGATGAGACAGGCGCAGCTGTACATGTCGATGTAAGTCAACAATTCTACGCTTGTTTCTTTCTTAATCTCTTAATCTTTCTTAATTCTCTTTGGGGCACTATCAAACAAAAAAATAACTCCAGTGAATTACAGGTAGGACGAGCTCACACAAATGTACTTCTTACATTCGTCTTTCTCTGTGTGTAAGTCGACCGTTGTCGGTGATCAAATGACAATGAAAAGCACAAGAAATATTGTCCATGAAAATCTTAACTTACTTTTTTCAACCCACTAGATTCACTTGATTGATGAGTGAATGATTTGTCAGGAAAAAAGTAAATAATTTTCTGCCCATCATCTAATGGCTGGTAGCTCTTAAATTATCTTAGAATGTCATTTTCCTTGAATTCGCCTGAAAAATTGCTCAATAGCAATCACTACTGCAGCTTTAAATGAAGACGCAGTGCTGGTGAAACACTCCCCTCAGATAACAGCCAACACGAACAAGCTGTCAGACCGAATAAGTCTGATATTGAGGCTAAAAACAGATATTTCTCCGTAGAAATAGCAATATGAAGTAGTATCGAATGTAAATACTTAAATACTTTACTACATTTACTTGAGTATGAGTTAATGTACCTAGCTACTTCCCACAACTCAGGCTGGTGCTCATGTAAGCGTTGTGCTCACGTTTGTGAGAAAAAATAAATGAGGCTCCATGTTCAGTTATCACTTGGCCCATCGCTGCTTTTCCATGACAATGAAAACAAATCCAGCTTACACTCATTTCTGCTTTCTCTCAGACTGTGTGTGTGAGAGAGAAAGCCTCCCTCTGTCCTCACTCTATAAAGGCTTGATCTCTGCCTCTGTTGAATATGTTAATCCATCTGGTGGTCCCCTTGCTCTTTCTCTCTGCCCACGAGACCCCCACTGCCCCACTCTCCCTTCCCAAGTAGGGGAAAGGGGATCTGGGATCACTTCAGCGGAGGCTTGGTGGGCCAGGACTTCATCCCCTGGTTGATTATGTGTGGCGGAGAGAAGAGGGAGAAGGAGAGGTGCACGACGTAATCCTATTGACCATCCCTGTCCCATATGGTGAACGCACTGGCCTCTCCAGTGGTACAGTCAGTGGAGTGGCAGGGCAGCTTGCCTCTCCAATCAGGGCACATTTTCACTAAAGCTCGACATCTCACGCTCTCATGTGGGATCACTGGTCTAGAAAGGACAGGGATTGTTTTGTTAGTTTGTCCAGGCTAGAGAGTCCACTGCCACCTGTTTACAACTAAAAATAAATAATCAGAAAAGTGGAAATGGCTATTTTTTTATTTTATCTACTTTTTTTGGACATTTTTTTTATTTTTAATAGATTTGATTTTGCACCTTCTGTGTATTCTCTGTTTTTATTTTTTTTCCTTGTAAAATACTTTGTAGAAAAAATATTTCTGAAAACTTCATTATTGTGTTTATCATAATTCATCTTCCAATGAGCAAGGGAGAAATCACTAAGGCCCGTGACTCTGGAAATTCACATAAATGTTGGACTTCATTAATCCAACATAAACTCTGTCTGAGTTATAAGGAGAAAAAAAAAAGTGGACAACGGAGAGCGAAGTAAAACCCTTATTTAAGTTAATCCTTTGCATAATTTACAAAAAAAAATGTTTTTTTTGGGGTTCTGTCTGTGTTGGTGGTTTGTTAATAATTTTTAAAGTAGCAAAAACACATGAATTAGCAGGTCCATATTATTATTGGTGCATTTTCTTTGCCACTATCACAACAATTATTTTACAGCTTGTAATGAAAAAATTTCAAGCTATTGTTATACACGCATACGTGTGTGTGTACATAGCAATGGCTTGGAATGTTTTCATTACAAGCTGTCTACAGAAGCCAACAGTAATGTCCTTCTGAAATCAGATGATAATAATAATCATCATCATAATAATAATAACAATAATAATACTAATTTTAAATATTCATGATACAATATAATGTAAAAATGCCATAAGGCTTAATGACTTAATGGAAGCTACTATTGCAGTTACTAAGTTTTTACCATTTGCAGGTTCTCATATTTTTTCTGCTACAACTACAAATGTCTGTCAGCTCAACAATGCCACTTGTGATCAGCTTGTGATACCGGCACAATATGTGGTTCTGATCTGTGTATTTGGTCATACAATAGAAAACTATCATCTAAAACAACATAAACGCTCCGTTTTGCTCTGTTGAGCTGCTTTATGTTACTTGTGTTTAATTCTGTCCTCATACTCCCAGTATCATATCAAAAACACACATCTATACTGTCTGTGTGTGTGTGCGTGTGTGTGTTGGTGGTAGGTGGGTGGGGTGGGGGTCTAGCCTGGTGTCAGCAGCAGCCCGAACGTCTGTTCAGTTCTGGTGGAGGTGTGGGAGCCCGCAGGGGGCTTTTTGTCCGAGGACCACTGTTACAATCCACGTTGTCCATTCAGCCCCAGCCATGTCAATTGGCATATGGTTGATTCACCCCCAATGGGTTCATGTAACCAGAAAATACCGCCTTTCAGGGACCTGCATTCTCCATCAAGCGGGTGAGATTAAGATGTAATGTTGCTCTCTCCCTCCACAACAGGGGGTCAGTGGAAGTGAAGGGGAGAGGGGGACGATTAGGACACATGAGCCTGCAGAAAATGCCCTTGGGGGAAAGGAGAGCGAGGCCAGAGGGGATGTTGGGCGTGATAGTGTTGGTGTCATGCTTTCCACAACACAAAGACCGATAATCATACGCTTACACACTTGTTTTGATTATTATCTAAAGTACAGCCCAAACACTGAGACGTGTTTCTGACTTTTTTGCAGCCCTCAGAGACGAATAAAGCTCATTCCTGACGTTTGAAGCAGCATATGACATGGAACTCACATTCAGGTCAGTTGTATTTGTAATTGTATCACATGATACTCATCAGCAGATGGAGTTTGCTGTTTGTCACAGCACAGTAATGGTTCAAATGAACATTTTCAAGACTGTGCTGTCCAAGTTGACTTAAAAGTTGCTTTATTTAAAAAAAGAAGTTTTTTTTGGCTGTCATCAATTACAATGAAACATGAACTAGCATCTAATTGTTACTAAAGATGTCTAAACTAAACTTTGTTTTTGCTGCCAAACTTAATTCAGCTCATTTCTTACCTGATATTCAAACACATCTTATCCATGCACACTAACTGTCTACCTTAAAAGTAAAAAGTGTTCAGATACACTCATTTAAACCTGAATTAACATGGTTTTTCATTTGGGTCCAGCAAAAATTAGTTGAACACTGACATAATATATATTAAAGTTGATATGGCAAACGTGTTAGCAAGCTTATTTTATACGAAACAGTATCATTCATCTGATGGTAAATGTAAGTCTGATTAATGTATTTACTGTTGTTTTTTACATTAACTGCACACACATAGGATAAACCATACAGTGTTACAGTTACAATCAGGTGACAAATCTCACATTCAGGAGCTGAGAGGAACATTTACAAGACCAAAAAACTGAATTCTTAAAATTATTGCTATGAATAGGTTTAATATTACACATAAAGGTCAGATTTGTATTGATTTCCATCAATCTAATGAAGATGAATAGATATTAATATGTTAATATTAGGTGACAACTATCTGCGGAGGCTTTAACTGCGTGTTCAACTCACCGCGACCTACTGCTTGCTAACACCACCGCCCCTAGACTGCTCCCACTGCTCATATTGAATCTTGCAGTGTAGTTAACAGCAAGTATATCTCAGGCCTTAGTCTCAAGCTCCATATGGGTTGACAACATTGTTATTACATCATCAGGGCGAGCTGATCCATGTGTGAAACTGATGGACGATAATGACACGTTCTTAACGAAGGACCAAAAATGTTAAACGTAGTTTTTAAAAACAGTCATGCGCTTCAGCTTAGGACATCATTTTCACCGATGCACCAAACTTGCAGCTCCATCTCGCTCTTTTCAATGTACGTCCAAACTCTTGTTCCTATTTCTGCTTTAATCTGTCTCTCTCTCCATCTCTGCTTTACTTTTCCCACAGGTCCATTTGCTGTTTCCCACCAATGGAGCCACTATTATGAAAGCAGCTTATCAGGAAGCCTCATACCCACACCTAGTAATTCCATTGTTCAGCTCGCACACAATACCTCTTACCAGAACCCCTTCGAATGACGTGCCCATACACACACACACGCATGTATAAAACTTGTCACTCCCCTGTCAACCTAATTTCCTTCGAACTCGGAGAATGGACCCGCCCCCCTCTAATGAGAACAAATCGCTCCCTTTCTCCCTCTGTCTCTCAGTTTCCCTTTCCTTCCTTCATTCTCTCCATCTCCTCATCCCCCGCCCCCAGTCCCTCCAACTTTTGCTTCCTGCCTTTTGATATTGTAGCCATCTCACTCATGCCACCAATTAGCGACATAATAGGCCAGCGGGCTGCTGCCTGCTGACTGCTTGGACCTCACTGATCCACTGCTTCTGAAGGGACACAGGACAGATGTAAGGACAAGGGAGAAGTCTTATGACGTGGTAGGCCAGACAGGAACAGACGGGGGGAACGGGGCGTGGTCACATATCCTTGATCTGTTCATTACATGTTTCTTTTCACCTCAGCAGACAACATCATGAAGTCAGGAACAAGTTTAGAGGAGGAACTAGAAGCTAAGTTTTAAAAAAACAACCATGATGTGAAGAGAACATGCTACAGTGACAATTTCCTTATTAAAACCTTCAACATCACAGTAATAAGCAGCAAATCCTTTGATTAACAAAGTGATCAGCCTAATCGATTAAACCCCACCCCACATCCTGCTCAGAGCTGTGCAGAATAGCTTATAAAGGAATGAAATGAGCCCACTAAAAGATTATACCAGTGCACTGTGGCCTGCGGGTGACGTGATGAAAGCCTGTTCCTCTGTGTTGCTCGTCACTGTTTTGTTCTGGTTTTGAGCTCGTGGTCAAAACGTCCAGTACAAATCCAGTTTTCTCCGCATCATCTCTGAGTTGAGGAGGTCTGTGTTATGTAGGTTAATACCCTGTCCGGTGAAACAGCTCATTCAGACAAAACAGACCTCTCCATCCGTCTCTCAGTCACTCTCAGCCACAAACACAGTTGTGTTATATTTTTTTAAATGGTAATTAGTAAAATAGTCTTGGTGTTTGCACAAATTCATTTTTTCCATGTCTGCCTTAAATAAGTCAATTTTTGTTTATACCAGTCAGTATAAACCATCTCGTGTACAGCCAAAAGGTCTGGATTAATATGGTTTTATATCATAGTCTCACGCACACAAACACTTGTCTCTGTCTCCAACGGCAGCCACTGTGCCATTAAAGGAGGCCATTGTTGCTGATTAATTAATGAGCATTTTTTTTGTTCATGGTAAACTGGGATTAGCATATTCATAAGGGCAGACATCTTTCAGACAGCTTTGAGCGAATCTGGCGGGTCTGTTTTCTCACTGTGTTCTTGTTTGTGTCCATACATAACCCCGTTTGTTGACCAGAGTCCTACCCCATTAACTCCCATGATCCTTCATGTCACAGACGCAGAAATAGAAACACAGGAGAGAGAGAGGGAGACAGAGCGAAGCAAGAGACATATGGCCCCATTTTCACACTTGAGAGAGCACGCCCCCCAGATTACAGACTAAATTGGTCAGGGTTACAAACTGATTACCATGTCGTGGTACATCTTTATTCTCATACTTACTAAACAATGAGCGACTATTAAAACGTGCCATACTTATTGCCCCCTACCTCCATAACGCGGAGACTAATCAAATCAAAATGAATAAAACTGAATAAAAACTGTAATCTCATACTGTAGGACCTGTCAGGATGTCATGCACCCTTAAACAGCGGATGCAGTAACACGTTTTCATTTTTAGGTTAATAGGTCAATATGTCTTCAGGTCCGCTCGGTGGCCTTTTGCCCATTGAAGTAGGGGTGAAACAACTGCAGGATCTAGCTTTGCTTTAAATGTGACTTTTTATAGAAGCTTGATTCGTCACTGTTTTTAATCAAATATCAATAATAATAATCAACACACAGAATTAATATTTGTATTAATTAAATTTATTTAAAAAAAATTACCTTATCATTTGACCATTTGTATGTTAACTGTAACTTGCATTTAATCTTACGATGAGCAATGATGAAGTTTAATTTAGGCTGATGAAATAAAACCTGCTCGTGTGATAATAAAATATGTCTGGTTCTAACAAAATGCAAAGAGAAATCTCATGCAGACAGAGTACAAAGTATGTCATTACTCATAATCACTGAAATGTACAAATATGAAAACATATAGGATAATATATGATTCAACACGCAACTGCACAGAGGTTTCAATTGAGGTAAAGTAAATGTACCGAAAATGCAGATAAAATGCAGTACACTGAGCTTTACTGATGTCTGTTGTGTGAATCTTGGATCTACATCTATAATATCTATGCTTTGAACGCTATGGTCATCATATTAATAAAGATTGGTTTGGGTTTTTTTTTGTTTTTTGTTTGTTTTTTGCCTCCAGACAGGTGCTATAACGCCAACAGTACAGTGAGAGTCACAGTCTGACGCCAGTGCCAGTGTTCAACAGTCAGACCTCACCAAAACCAGTGGGTTACAGTCTGAGTTACAGTATTATACTACATTTTGTTTTCTTTTGCGACACAAAATGGAACAAAACACTAGAACAAACCTAGAGGATTTGCAAGTATACTGCCAGAACAAAGATCAATTCCCAGCATGAGAGCTGAGGAGGTATAAATACAGAGACCAACAACTCTCATAACATATGTATAGGATGAAAATGTTGGCCTAAGACAGAAAAACTAAGAAGGTATCCTTTAACCTGAGGGTGACCTTCAGGGTTGGATTTATCACAACCATTTTAAGGCCAAAACTTCAAATAAAATAACAATTTCCAATTCAAAAGCTCTTTCAACAGGAGCAGCAGAAACTCCAAATTGTTGTTTATTATTAATATTATTATTAATATTAACAATGGATTGTAAGCTGCTAATACAACAGAAATGCATAAATGTGGTGTATTTTTCCATTTCTACTGACGTTCTCATCAATTTAATGAAAAAACGATTTATAGCAAGATTTCATTCACAGGATTTTTGCATCAATGTCAGGGATTATCCTAATTTATGATGTATTTTTTAATCTTTAGTTTTACAATAGAATTTAAAGACACTTCACAAAAGCCTGATATAACTGTATTGTGATAGTAAAGCAATGCACAGGTCTTAGAGGGTGTCCTGTGGAGTAGATCTGCGAAATGAATTACTTGGACTTACTTGGACTTCCTAAATGCTTCAGTTGCGTTGAGTTGGACTGCTGTAGAAGATGTAAAAATGTTCCTCCACACTCTGGAATTCTGGGATATTGAGACAATTTGAATAATGTGCGGTAGTTTGTATACTTTTGGTTGTTATTATAGCAATTAGATTGTTACTGTGTCCGTGTCCAGTTAATGATCCAGAGGACTTGGCCGCTGGCAGCCTGATGGGACGGTAAAAGGCCAAGTTTGACTGACTTATTCTTTCTTCCATCCCATCTCCTCCCCCGTCTCTCATCTTGACTTCACTGAGCTGCAGTTCTGCCTTATTAGCAACGTCCATCTAACTTTCAATGACCTGCTATTTCAATCTCTGGCCGCACACACAGATGCACTTACTGCTTATTTACACCCACATACATTCATACATGTGCACACTGGGATAGAGACAGAGAAACGCACACACACACTTGCACACACGCAGGGTGACACACTCCCCTACTCACCAGCAATTTGTTGCCTGTGACATCACATTGTGTGTTAAAGCCGTACTGGCACCGGGCTGCAGCTTCGTTAACTTTCCTCTTTAATGAGCAGTTTAATTGAGCTGTCTAGCAGGCCACCTGTCGGCCCGCAGCCTCATTACCATACTAATGGACTGGGATTGTTGCTGCTCTGACAGCTCGGGCTGCACAGCCCTAACAGGCAGCGAGGGAAAGGAGAGAGAGAGAGGCCAAAGAAAAAAAGGGGACTGAGGGCCACACTGGAAGAGAGGGATTACCAGCGAACAGGAGAGGAGAAACAGTAAAAAGTGTAGGAAGGAAAACGGACTTTGGTTTTGACCACTTTAAAGGATAAGACTCAGAACAATCTGAGTTTTGCTTATTCCCAACAAATGACGTATGAAAGACCAAAACTAATAATGCATTTATCTTGTGTTGGCCTTATATATCTCACTCCTCTGTGTTTTAAAGCTCCACTATTGTCCACAAAGTACGACAACTCATCAGACACACTGTCGCATTGTTGAACTGGGTAACCCCTTCCTTCACTACCTCACCTCACAGTAGGTTATTTTGGCTTAATGCTCCATACACACGCTGTCCTACTGTCACAAACAGTCACTAGAGCACTAAAAGTGCACCATTTCCTTCTGTTTGAGTAACAGTTTTTTATAACAGTTATCAGTCTGTTTCAACAAATGACTGATATTTAGTTTGAAGCCTTAGTTTTAGCAGAAACTAACACACGCAGATATGAGTGCAACAGACAAGGCCAGAAAGGTGAAAAACCTTCTGACAAACAGAGAAATACATTGTTGATTAAGATCTTCATGAAATTTGTTGAGAAAAGAAAAAAACTTATTTTTTTAAATTTAGAAAATCCTTATTAAACTGTCATATCCACAGCCTGTGTTCACTCATTCAGACTCTTTATTGAAGCTGTGTGATGCTTCCAAACTAAGGCTTCCAACATTTCATTTTTTTATAGCTGCAGCATTTAATCAAATGGACATATTTCAGTGCCCCGTGCATCCTTCTATAGACACGCTTTACTAAAAATCAATAGCGTAAGGTATCTTTGGAAACTAAAGGATCTCTACTAGCATTTGTAAGAAAGATGTGAGATTTGCCTCAGAGCAAGTTTTTAAAGATGGACCCACTGAATTTGACTTAAACAGACTAAATTGTGGAAATTCTCTCCACAGGGAAATATTGCTTTATAGTATTCTTATATATTGTTTTAACCCCACTGTAATATTTGGCCGTTAAGTTAGTACTTAGAATTTGTTGTAAATTAAGCTATCCAATAATACATAAAAAAGTTCTGATGAAACAATTAGTTTACAGTTTATTAGTGGACTGACAAAAAAAATGTAATAACCATTATTAAAGTTCCCTTTTGATCCAACAGGACAAATATTTCTCACGGTTTCATTTATATTTATGGTTTCAGCTTGTGTGTGTGTGTGTGTGTGTGAGTGTGAGTGTGAGTGGTTTATTTTAAGCAGGTAATATAAAAAAAGGTGAACAGGTAAACAGGTGTCCATTGAGGCTACTGGAAATTGTGACAGCATTACTCACAATTTTTAATGATATTTTATAAACTAAATTCAAGCAAATGAACTAAAATATCAGTTAATTGGGGAAAATATCAACAGACTAATTACTCACATAACTGATGATGCTTAGCCATACTGAATAAACAGGTATTATGACCAAGGTTATGTAATATGGCAGAAATACTAAACTTAAATAATAAGTTGCAAAGTAATGCAATGCAGTGTGTGTGCATACTGTAATACACACACTTACACAAACATACATACTACTGCTGAATGTCGGTCTTTGAGGCGAAGCTTTGCCTGTACTTGCTCCTGTTTGTATCCAAATGCACACACACCTGACACGTTATCTTTATGTTATATAAAAATGATGGAACACCAGGTTTTCTGTGTATTTTCAGTACTGAGGGAGAGGCTCGCTGTGCGTCTCAAAGTATTAGTTAAACGTGTCCTAATGAACACTAAAACATTGTTTGGTGGCTGATTATCCCTCCTGTTCTTACTGACATCCAGAGATCCTTTTCAGCTGTAATCTAAATCTAAATGTTGGAGCACAAATCCACAGTCCTAAACAAACAACTGGATTTCTTTCAAAGTTGCCGTTACAGTCTTTTCAAAATATATTAAAATTCCACAAATTGTTCCCAAGAGTGTTTCCTTACTGAGCTGCATTGGAGGACAGAAACACAAAATGGAAATCTGGACTAATAAAGCTGTAATTTTGGAAGATATCAGCTTAATATGATTACCCCATTGGAAACAGGGAAACACTGGGGGATGGACCCAGGTGCACACTCAGGACTCAGAGCAGGCATTTTAAAAGGTTTGATACACAAAAAACATGAAGCCTGCTGGGGGTCAGGGCAGGCAGAAACAGAAATCCAAGAAGACACACACTACAAAATAAAACCGGAAATGACAAAAACAGAGAATTTAGCACTTTATCAACCTCAGATCAACAGTTTGGAACACATGATGATGGATTTTATCCTCAATCACTGAAAACGCTAAACAATGAAAAGACGCCACTAGCAGCTACCTGTCTGATGTTCAGTAAAACATAGAACACGCGGGACACAAAGTGACAAGGCTCGTGCCTGGTTCAGAGTTGCCACTTGTGTGTATTTCTGGCCATCTGCCATGACCTTTTGGGGGATGTAGAGACATGAACACCAAAAGACCCAACAAGCATATTTCCTATATTGGGTGGAGGAGCAAAACTCATTCAGTTTTACTCCTGAGTCAGCATAATTTCACTCTTTTACAAATACTATGATCCTGATCCCTGTTCATTCAGTACTCTTGAAACACACTGTAATCAGTCTTGGGATTAATCACAGTTTGAGGATTACCTGCTTAATTATCATCCTGCATCAAGAAAACGCGAACTGAGTAGTGAGTGTGAGACCCAGGGGAGAAACTCTCTTTCTGTGCGGTTTGTGTGTTGCTCAGTGTCTTGATGTGCACTAATGTGACAGGGAAAAGCTGGCATGAGGTGATCTCAGCACAATGGCGGAAAAGGCACCACACTGGGCCTGCTACTTTGCTCTTTTCCAGGCTCATATAGCAGAGACAACAAGCTGAGTGAAAGTCAGCTCCAACAGAAGCTACAGCTGTCAGGTCTTCAGCAAAATGAAAGACTAATTCAGGTCAAAATGAGTTTTTAATGTGTCCTCAGAAACCCCGCAGGAAACTGCTGAGTACCATCCTCAGTTGTTCATCAGTCATTCTATAAAAATAGTATGAAATATATATCTGGTTCTAATACAGGAAGCTAAGCTCATGCTGTTGTTGGTGCTGAACCTACCAACTAGTGTCTGACGTTTCATTTGTTCCTACGTCTAATTACCCTGCTTAATTTGTTTTGATTTTGGGATTCCAGGGACTCTGCTCCAGTCAGCATGACGGCATAAAAAGATGAAGGCGACAGAAAAGCTGTAGAAACTGAATAAAAAGGGAGGCCAAATGGGGTGATTATAGTGAAAGGTGGCCGTGGGGATGATGGACAGACTGAGAAGAAGAGAGGTGGGTGTACAGCCGTGGCAGTGAAGCAATATGCATTCAAGGATCCAATGAATACACCCCAACTCTACAAAGCCACATGCTAATGACGGCCACCATTTAATGTGTCAAATTCACAATTCCCTTCGTTCCTCCCTCTTTCTTTCCCTCTTCTCCACAGGACTAATTGCTCCATCCCCTCCTTTTTGACAGAGAGGCTGTTGGTCTGAATTAAAGCCCATATTGTGACGTCCGTGCCCAACCTGCTTCTCCCAAAGCTGGAGCCCATGCACATGATCTGCAGCCATCCACCCAGTGCGAATCGAGCACAAGACCACCCGCCATATATCTTTGGGCACGTCCACATTAATGGACGTAAACTTGAAAATTACGTGTTAATGTGGTTCCATCCACATTTGGCTTTTTCAGATGATTTTCTAAAATCTTAGTGGCCACAGTGAAATATCAAAACCTGTGAGTAAAACTGTACGTCTCCTCTTGTTTCTGTTTCAGGTGGCACATAGCATCATTTAGTGGTCAATTGATAGATTGTGTTGACCTAATTCAGTCAAAATTATCAACTGTCAAGACACTGGTTTCTGATAAAACCTCAGTTTTGTTGCCATGGATACTCAGTGTTCACTCATTTTGTGATTTATTATAAATGTCATAAGCAAATCAGTGAGAACACCTGTACTGTGTATCTTTTATATCTGAAACACAAATATATACATGAAACACAAAGTGAAAAGGAGGACCAATGTCTGGAGAACACAGTTATAAATGGCTTCATTCTGTTTTGACAAACATCCTAATCATCGTGAAATCTGAGTAAAAAATAAGTTTTACTGTTTGTGAAGAAGATACAGAGTATCACAGCCCTGTCTGTGAATGCTGACAGCTATGCATCAGTGTTTCAGGGAAGCTCAGCTTTCTGAAGGATGCTTCCTGTGGAAATGCAGGTATAATGCAGAAGTAAAACACAAACAGATGACAACAAAGTTTTGGACTTGCCTCCTGGGCCAGGAGGATGCAGAGGCCAACAGCACACACCCTATTTTATGTGTTATTGTCCTGCTGCTTTCCTTTTTACTCACATAGAAGGCCCCCCACGACTAGCACTAGAAGAGCCAGCAGCCCCTTGCTGAGTTTAACAAGGTGTTCAGTGACTATGTGCGTGTGTGTGTGTGTGTGTGTATGCATGTGTTTGTGTGTGTGCATGCATTTCAGAAGTGAGGATGATCAGTGGAAAGGTCACTGCTGGGGTATACTCAGGAAGAAGCCACGCTGTCTTGGCTTCATGTTAAGGCAGAACAGTTTGAGCTCTGCTGACCACCTGCCGCCTGATCGGTGGGCAGAGCCAAACACACAAAACACACAAGAGGCCTGAATGGACTGCAATTTGAGGGAGGGAGCACTTCTAATAACCCTGTTAATTTGTAATTTGTAGAAACTTGTGTTTGTGTGTGTGTGTGTGTGTGTGTGTGTGTATCCCAGTACTTTTGGAAAGTAATTTTATTTATGAGCGCTCTTGAACTTGAGGAGGACTAATTTAGGTTTCAGTCTGACAGTAACAATATTTTAGGAACCTGGGCCATTGTGAGGAAATGTCAAGTAAGTGGTGATAACTAATAAAGACCTTTTGGAAAGTCATTTTGTGGATATTTTTGAAAGAAACAGAGGACTTTGTGAGTCAGTTTAAATATATATATATATATATATAAGCACAGTTTGAAGAGTGAGGATACTTTGCAAAGTCATTTTCTGAATATGTGCTGTTCAAGTTGTGTGCTCTTTAATGTACAAGGACCAAGTTTGAAATCCAGTCAGACTGTGGAATGGTCATTTTGTACAAGGACGCACAAAAACAAAGCCTATACAAAACAAGAACCTCTTGAATAAAATTTCTGCAGGGAGTGAAATTGAGGAAGTTTCTGAAAAAAGAAGAGATTTTTGGAGAAACTGGGGCTTTTTTGGCAACTCTTTTGAAAATCATTCTGTGAATCTGAGCTGCATGGTGACAGAAAGGTCATCACTGTCTGATAACCACCATAACCTGCCGGCCTGCCTAGGTTTCCTCTGGGTTTCTTCTTAATTCTGGCACTACAGGTTGAGCTAACTGGAGACTTCTTTCACCCAATGTCTGGTGGGATTGGATTCAGTCATCTTGACGCTTTAAAAGATAACCTATCATAACTAATTGGTGGATTTTATGACTTTATTGTACACTCTTGTAGCTGCATGCTCTTGTTATGCTGAGATCCAGAGTTGTTGCATGAATGTGCGTACAGTTTGGCAAGTGAAGACATTCTTAGAAGGTGAAAACATCTGCAAAGCGATTTCTGACCAGTGCGGACGTTTTGCTATATTTTTTCACTTTTTCAAGGTGTTGTTTAACGCTTGAATCTAGTTAAAATTAGAATAAAGTAAAGGCTAAGATAAGGATGGGAATGTATTATGTTGGTGAGCACATCAGAATGACAGCTTGAAAAAAAGGAAGGAAATCACTGAGCGATGTTTGTTTAAAATGTCACTGCAGCACTCTGGACTATTGGTTCACACCTATTTGCTACCAAGTTCCGATTAAACCTGGGCTGACAACCTCAATGCCTGTTTTTGCTAAACAGCTAAACTGTGTTTCTGACACTCCAACAAACAGCGTTAATGTCATAATGAGGCCTGATTGGTGGGTGGATGTACAGGGAAAACATTTTGGAATTGTTCAGTAAAACATTTTGGAATCCAGCCACGCAGTATATTGTGCCAATTATGTTTTTCACTTCAGGCCCAACAGCCAGGGACAAATGTTTGGAATGAAACATTGTAGTGTGTGTGCAGGCTAGAAATGGTTGTTGCCATCTTGAAAGAGTCAGAGGGAGTAATTACATTCATTCTAAAACTGCAAGTATCTTTGAGTAAATTTACTTTAACCAAATACACCCCAAAAAAGATTAAAAACAGGAAACCTCTAAATCTAAACCTTTCCTAAAGATCTCTCAACAACAGAAAGAACACTTTGATCATCAGCAGATCTGCACAGTTGCTGCAAATTGCAAAGTTAACTCTACCAGTAATTGTGTTGTAGGACAATATCTATAAATACTGTGTGATTGGAGTAAAAGCATAAGAGAGGGAAAGAGGGAAGAATTTTACACAAAGATAGTTGTGAGAAAAACATCTTGCTTGTGCAAAGGCATCCATGAATGAAATGATGCAGATATTAGTGACAATAAAATGTATGATCCACTGTCCAGGTCAACAATGGATGTTCTCCCAGACAGAGGCTTACTCTGTGCATTCTCACCCTGAGGCAAGTGTTGATTACAGAAATGTTCAGGGCTACCACTGATTTGCTGGCATAACTTGTTAACTTCATCTAGTATGTACCTTTAAAGCTTGAGTCAGTTTGTTTGTAGCAGTATTTGGACTATAATTAAGTCTAAGTATTCTACCTACACTAATTACAACGTTTGATTTCTTAGATTGTGTTTTTAATGGATGATGATAATTGACTTTCTCTTGAACGCAAAACAAAGGAAAATGACAAGTGAAGTGGAGAGATGCATTTTACATTTTTACACTGTGGTACCCTCTACTGACAAGCTGCCACTGGTGCAGGCAAGTGTGTGGTCCTCATGATGTACGTCTGCTTGCCTTCTTGTGTGGGTGTGGGTGCGTGTGAATCCAGCATGTACCTCATCAGCCCTGCATGCCTTTCCCTTTCTCTAGGGTGCTCTTGACTCAACGCCATCACCAGGCCCTAATCCTCTGATCAGCATGCCAGGAGAGCATGGGGGGCCTGTCTGGTCCAGTAGAGGACAGGGGGCTAAGGTGACGCCAGCTTCCAGCCACTTTCTCAGATTGTCTAACCCCCGTGTACTAATGCAGTGCAGCTTCACTTTATTGTTGACCAAGGGGTGGAGGTATGAGGAGACCACAGGCTGCCCCCACCCATCTGCTCCCCAGCCATCCTTTTTTATTGAAAAGAAATGAGGATTACAAATGCATACATTGAGAAAAGGAAAATCACATTTTATTAAATTTTATACCTAAACAACGGGCTGATCCTTCAAAAAGGAACACTGTACTCCTAAGTGAGTGGTAAAAATAACTTAAAAATTCTACATTCCTGAGTCCAATGTGTCAGGTTCAAGTTACTTAGCAGACAAAGACCAGGGTGAATGGAGTGACTTGAGTGACCAGGGGATTGAGAGGAGTTGCTTGGCACACAAACAATTAGCACTCGTCACTGCATAGCATGGTGTGGCCCCAAATCCCCTACATTTGTCCAGACAAATTGACTGGACCCCAGGTCTTGTTTGTCTAGCTCTGCTTGGGCTGCTGGAGAGGGCTTGAGGCCAGCAGGGAATGTCCCTTCCAAAGCGCACAAACCATGGGAAAAGAACAAATAACATGTTCCGGACAGGGAGCCTTTTTCTGAGCAGAACACTGTTCCAGACATATTGGTAAATTAGATTTATTTTGTGCAAGGCTAACTGTCTAGAGATTGGTTACACTGAGTTTTAACCGTGCAACCCTGAACCAGAAACCTCCTGAAAAGAAGCTGGACTCACTGGAAAAAGAGATGAAGTCTGCTCAATGAAATTCACAAGTATAAGTGTTGCAATGGCACTGCAGTTGGCACATGGCTGAATTTACACATAAAGTGCCAGGACAAAAATTGTATACTACTAAGCCCCCCTCTCTGAGTATTATGTTCACTATTCCTATGCTTGCAAGTTGACATGATACCAGGTAGGTTTTATTTCAATATGTGGAACTTTGATTGCCATGTTCATATTTTACGCTACTGACTCTAACCCTCTAAGTAAAATGCTCTTGAAAGTGTTGAATTCCAGACAAACATTTTATGAATAAAAGAATGAAAGGACCTGAGCTGACCTTCCATTTTGAAAGAAGTCTCAAAGTAACCAAGATTCAGTTAGCTCTAATTACAGTTTACATTGCTTTGTGCAACAGAGCCAAGTCATTGCTGTAAAAATGACCACTGATGAAAAACATTCACATTAAAAGCTACGTAGACACATGGTATCCCTGACCTCCTAATAAGGTTCACATTTGAGGGATCAGAAGCTGACAGTTCAAGTCCAGATGATAGTTTTGAATGCAAGTGAAGGAAGTGGTTTCTAATGAATGTACTGTAGTGAATGAGAAGGTAAAGATATGAGGGTTAGCTGTGGATGTGCTTGTCCTTTTAACTTTTGTAAGAGAGACAGGCGTTCATGCCCTGCAATAGATGTACAATCAATGTTGAAATTCTAATTAGACAGGCCTCTTAATTTACAAATTGCCAATCACACTGATAGTAAAAGTTGGGAAAAATCTGTGCTGTGGGATTGTGGTGCCATGACTAATTTGCACTGATGAGAGATGCCTTAATCACAAGAAAGGTGCAATGGAGTTTTTAAGATATTCCACATTCTACACTCATGAGACTAAAAAAAAAAAATATTCCTGTTGTTACTTTAGCCATCTCCTGTCTTCTTGCTTTTAAAAGGAACATGAATTCACACTGTAACGTCTTCTTGAATGGCAGTTTTCAAACATGATCCTTTAATGCTTGTATTAGGCTGCCATCTAGTGTTTACTTTGGGCCCCCTATCCACCACTATCCTCCAAAGCCTCAGAGAAACAAATACACAATCACCCTTGTCCTCACTGTCAACAGACTAGGTAAGCAGTTATCCTGACTGGCTTTTACCAGGTTTGAGTTAATTATAATATATATACTATGAGTTAAGGGTAGGTTTTGATTGCATTGCAAACTCTTAAGTTTGTTCCCATTTTGCTTCACAGCACCTCTGTTTCTGTATTGTTTTGCATGAACAGTTCTGCACAATAGAAAGGCTACAAAAGAGGAAGCTAAAGAAAGAAAGAAAACTGACTCAATAATGAATTGTTTATTTTTCAGGACAACAACCCTGGTTGTCATTATGGTTAAAGGGGCATACATTGTGGTAGAGGGGACGTTGGTTGATAAAGAAGCAAAACTGGCTGTCACTGTGGTTGAGGTGGCTGATCAAGGTGGCCTTGTTGTGGTCAAGGGGATGTTGGTTGTTGGTGGGTGAAGGGGCATTGCTCTTCATCGTAGTCAAAGTGGGGGGTCTATTGGTCAATGTAGAAGCAACATAGCTGTCACTGCAGTTGAAAGGGCATTGCTGGTCATCATGGTTGAAGAGGAGGGGGCGTTTGTCAATGTGGAAGCAATGTTGCCAGTCACTGCTCATGTGGTGATTGGTCAATGTGGTTGATGGGTTGTTTGTTGTCATGGACGAGGTCATTTGGGTCATTGTTGTGGAACAGGTATTGGTCGAAATGGTGGGGGCATTGGTCAATGTAGAAGCAAAGCTGCTTGCCATTGTGGTCACAGGAGTATTGCTGGTTGTCGTGGTCAAGGAGGCATAAATTGTGGTGGTTGATGGGGTGTTCATATCCTTCTGGAGGTAGCATTGGATGTCACTGTGGTGGTTGATGTAGAAATTGTTGAAAGGAAACTAGCGCTGCCTGTCATTGGGGTTGATGGGGAGAAAACTGTGGTGGAGGGGGGTTCGACTGTCATCGAAATGGTGGAGGGGGTTTCAGTTATTGTACTCAGTCGTGGTCGAGGGAGCCTAAGTTGTCGTGGTTGAGAGGGCCTCAGTGGTGCTGAAGGAGGTCTCAGTTGCGGTCATGGGTGAGGTGGCTTCAGTCATCATTGTGGTCAAGGGGGTCGTAGGGGAGGGGGCTTTGGAAGTCGTGGTGGAGGGGGACTCAGTAGTAGTTGTGGTCAATGGGGCCTGTGTAGTTGTCGTGGTTGAGGGGTCCTCAGTCGAGGTTGAGGGGGCCTCAGTCGAGGTTGAGGGGGCCTCAGTCGAGGTTGAGGGGGCCTCAGTCGAGGTTGAGGGGGCCTCAGGGGGGCCCAGTTGTTACCGTGGTCGAGGGTTCCTCAATCGTGGTGGAGGGGGCCTCAGTCGTTGTCGTGGTGGAGGGGGCCTCAGTCGTTGTCGTGGTCGAGGGGGCCTCAGTCGTTGTCGTGGTCGAGGGGCCCTAGTCGCTTGTCGTGGTCAAAGAGGCATTAGTTGTGGTGGTTGATCAGGTGTTTGTTGTTGTCGTAGGGGAGGGGGCTTTGGAAGTCGTGGTGGAGGGGGACTCTGTAGAAGTTGTGGGTCAATGGGGCCTGTGTAGTTGTCGCGGGTTGGGAGGGGGGCCTCAGTCATGGTGGAGGGGGTCTCAGGGGCCCAGTTGTTACCGCCGGGTGGGTCGAGGTCTCCCCAGTCGGGTGGAGGGGGCCCCTCAGTCGCAGTCGCGGGAGGGAGGGGGGCCTCAGTCGCAGTCGTGGTGGAGGGGGCCTCAGTCGCAGTCGTAGTCGAGGGGGCCTCAGTCGCTGTCGTGGTCAAGGGGCCCTGGCCTGTCGCGGGTCAAGGCCCCTGGGTCGTGGTCAAGGGGCCTCAGTCGCGGGTCAAGGGGGCCCCAAATGCGGTCGAGGTGAGGGGGGCCCAGTTGTTACCGTGGTTTCCAGGGTTCTCAGTTGTGGTGGATGGGGCCTCACTGCGGGTCAAGGGGGCCTCAGTCGCGGGCCGGCGCCCCGGGTCAGGGTCAAGGGGGGCCCCAGTCGTGGTCGCAGGTGGGAGGGGGCCCAAAGCAGTTACCGTGGTCGGTGTTCTCAGTTGTGGTGGACGCGGGGCCTCACTCGTTAACGCGGGTTTTAGGGCCTCAGTCGTGGTCGAGGTGGGTAAACAGTTGTCACTGGTCGAGGGTTCCTCAGTTGTGGTGATGGGGGGCCTCACTGGTTAACGTGGTCGAGGGGGCCTCAGTCGTGGTCGAGGTGGAGGGGGGCCCAGTTGTTACCGTGGTCGAGGGTTCCTCAGTTGTGGTGGATGGGGCCTCAGTCGCTAACGTGGTCGAGGGGGCCTCAGTAGTGGTTGGTCGAGGGGGCCCAGTTGTTACCGTGGGTCGCAGGGTTCTCAGTTGTGGTGGAGGGGCCTCAGTCGCTAACGTGGCCTAGGGAGCTCAGTCGTGGGCTCAGGGGGACCCAGTTGTTATTGCAGGAGGGGGGCCAGTTACTGCTAGGTCGAGGGGCCTCAGTCATAACGAGTCGTAGGGGCCCCAGTCGCTATCACGGGTGGAGGGGGCCCAGTTACTGTTGTGCCGAGGGCCTCAGTCGCTAACGTAATGTAGGCCTCAGTCGTTAACGTGGTCGAGGGGGCCTCAGTCGTTAACGTGGTCGAGGGCCTCAGTCGTTAACGTGGTCGAGGGAGCCTCAGTCGCTAACGTGGTCGAGGGGCCTTAGTCGTGGTCGCAGGGGGGCCGCCTCCTCAGGGTCGGGTCGAGGGGGCCCTCAGTCGTGGTCGCGAGGGGAGGGGGGGCCCAGTTACTGTTGTGGTTGAGGGGGCCTCAGTCGTGGTCGAGGGGGCCTCAGTTACGGTCGTGGTCGAGGGAGCCTCAGTTGTTATTGTGGTCGAGGGGAACCCAGTTGTTACCGTGGTCGACGGTTCCTCAGTTGTGGTGGATGGGGCCTCAGTCGTTAACGTGGTCGAGGGGGCCTCAGTCGCGTGGTCGAGGGGGGCCCAGTTGTTACCGTGGTCGAGGGTTCCCTCAGTTGTGGCCCAGGGGCCCCAGTCATATCGTGGCTTAGGGTTCCTCAGTTGTGGCCCAGGGGGCCTCAGTCGCATCGTGGTCGAAGGGACCCTGGGGCTCGGTCGGGGCCCAGTTACTGCTGTGGTCGAGGTGGCCCCTGTTGTTATCGTGGTGGAGGAAATTCAGTTACTGCCAGGTCGAAATTTCATATCGGTCGCAGGGGGCCCCCGTCGCTATCGTGGCCCAGGGGGCCCTCCAGTCGCTAACGTGTCGTAGGCCCCAGTCGCTAACGTAGCCCAGGGGGCCTCAGTCGTGGGTCACGAGGGGCCTCAGTCGTGGTCGAGGGGCCTCAGTCGTGGTCGAGGGGGCCTCAGTCGTTATGGTGGTCGAGGGGGCCCGGTTATGGTTGTGATTGAGGGGGCCTCAGTCGTGGTCGAGGGGGCCTCAGTCGTTATCGGTCAAGGGGGCCTCAGTCGTTGTCGAGGGGCCTCAGTCGTGGTCGCAGGGGCCTCAGTCGTGGTCGCAGGGGCCTCAGGCTCGTGGTCACGAGGGGGCCCCCTGTCGCTGCTCTAGGGGCCTCAGTCGCTGTCGAGGGGGCTCAGTCGTTATCGTGGTCGTAGGGGGGCCCCAGTCGTGGTCGAGGGCCCAGTCGCTGGTTTCCTCGTGGTCGCAGGGGCCTCAGTCGCTGTCGTGGTCGCAGGGGGCCCCCAGTCGCTGTCGTGGGCTTCCAGGGGCCCCAGTCGCGTCGTGGTCGAGGGGCCTCAGTAGTGGTCGTAGGGGCTCCAGTCGTTACCGTGGGTCGGTGGTTCCTCAGTTGTGGTGAGGGGCCAGTCGTTAACGGGTCGGTGGAGCCTCAGTCGCGGGCTCTAGGGGGACCCAGTTACGTCGTGGGCCCAGGGGACCCAGTCGGGTCGAGGGGGCTCAGTCGTGGGTCGCAGGGGGCCTCTTAAATGGTCGAGGGGGCCTCAAAGCCACGCGTCGTGGCTCAGGGAGAGCCCAGTTGTTATTACAGGTCGAGGGGAACCCAGCGAGCTACCGCGGGTCGCACGGTTCCTCAGTTGTGGTGATGGGGCCCTCAGTCGTTAACGTGGTCGGCAGGGGCCCTCCCCAGTCGGGCTTCCAGGGGCCTCAGTCGGCCCAGGGGGCCCAGTTGTTACCGCGGGTCGAAATTCTCAGTCGCGGGTCGCAGGGGGCCTCAGTCGCGTCGAGGGACCCCAGTCGCTGTCGTGGGTCAAGGGGGCCCAGTCGTGGGTCGAGGTGGGAGGGCCCAGTTGTTACCGTGGGGGTCGCAGGGTTCTCAGTTGTGGTGGATGGGGCCAGTCGCTAACGTGGTCGAGGGGCCCCAGTCGTTATCGCGGGTCGAGGGGGCCCTCTACCGTTAACGGGTCGAGGGCCTCACCAAGCTAACGTGGCCCAGGGGGCCTCAGTCGTGGTCGAGGTGAGGGGGCCCAGTTGTTACCGTACGAGGGTTCCTCAGTTGTGGTGATGGGGCCCAGTCGTTAACGTGGCTCCAGGGGGCCCCAGTAGTGGTCGAGGGGGGCCCAGTCGTTACCGTGGTCGAGGGTTCCTCAGTTGTGGTGGAGGGGCCTCAGTCGTTAACGTGGTCGAGGGAGCCTCAGTCGTGGTCGAGGGGGACCCAGTTACGGTCGTGGTCGAGGGGGACCCAGTCGGCCTAGGGGCCTCAGTCGCGGGCTCTAGGGCCTGGTCGGGTCACGAGGGTGCCCCAGTCGCGTCGAGGGGGAGGGGGGGGCCCCAGTTGGCTGTTGTAGGGTTGAGGGGGCCTCTAGTCGGGCCCAGGGGGACCCAGTTACGGGCGAGGGGGCCTCAGTTGTTATTGTGGTCGAGGGGGACCCAGTTGTTACCGTGGTCGACGGTTCCTCAGTTGTGGTGGAGGGGCCCAGTCGTTAACGGTCGAGGAGCCCTCAGCCCGGTCGAGGGGGGCCCAGTTACGGTCGTGGTCGAGGGGGCCTCAGTCGTTATGGTGGTCGAGGGGACCTCAGTCGTGGTCGAGGTGGAGGGGGGCCCAGTTGTTACCGTGGTCGAGGGTTCCTCAGTTGTGGTGGATGGGGCCTCAGTCGTTAACGTGGTCGAGGGGGCCTCAGTAGTGGTCGAGGGGGGCCCAGTTGTTACCGTGGTCGAGGGTTCCTCAGTTGTGGAGGGGGCCTCAGTCGTTAACGTGGTCGAGGGAGCCTCAGTCGTGGTCGAGGGGGACCCAGTTACGGTCGTGGTCGAGGGGGGCCCAGTTACGGTCGTGGTCGAGGGGGGCCCAGTTGTGGTGGATGGCCCCGAGTCGTTAACGTGGTCGAGGGGCCTCAGTCGGCCTTTCCAGGTGGAGGGGGCCCAGTTGTTACCGTGGTCGGTGGTTCCTCAGTTGTGGTGATGGGGCCTCAGTCATTAACGGGTCGCAGGAGCCCTGTCGTGGTCGAAAATCTGCCACGGTCGCGGGTCGGGGGGACCCAGTCGCGGCTCCAGGGGCTCCAGTCGCGGGTCGAGGGGCCTCAGTTGTTATCGTGGTGGAGGGGGCCCAGTTACCGTTGTGGCCCAGGGGCCTCAGTCGCTAACGTAGTCGCAGGGGCCTCAGTCAACGAAGTCGTGTGGGGCCTTCAGCCTATCGTAGCCCAGGGGGCCCAGTTACTGTTGTGGCTTCCAGGGGCCCCGTCGCTATCGAGGTGAGGGGGCCCAGTTGTTACCGCGTGGCCTTCCAGGTTCCTCAGTTGCGGTGGATGTGGGGCCTCAGTCGCTATCGAGGTGGAGGGGCCCAGTTAGCTACCGCGGGTTTGCGGGCGGTCTTCAGTCGCGGGTCAGGGACCCAGTTACGGTCGCGGGCTCTAGGGGCCTCAGTCGTGGCCCAGGGGGCCCCCAGTTGTTACCGCGGCTCCAGGGTTCCTCAGTTGTGTAGGATGGGGCCTCAGTCGCGACCTGGTCGCAGGAAGCCCGGCCGGCCTTCCAGGGGACCCAGCGGGTCGCGGTCGCAGGGGGACCCAGTTACTTGGTCAGGGTCGCAGGGGCCTCAGTCGTGGCCCAGGGGGCTCTCAGTCGTGGGTCGAGGGGCCTCAGTTGTTATCGTAGGAGGGGGGCCCAGTTACTGCTGTGGGTTGAGGGGCCTCAGTCGTTAACGGGTCGGTGGGGGCCTCAGTCGTTAACGGGTCGAGGGGCTCAGTCACATCGCAGGAGGGGGGCCCTGGTTACTGGTTGTGGTCGGTGGGGCCTCAGTCGTTATCGTGGGTCGAGGGGCCTCAGTCGCTATCGCGGGTCGAGGGGCCTCAGTCGCTATCGTGGTCGAGGGAGCCTCAGTCGTTAACGTGGTCGAGGGAGCCTCAGTAGTGGTCGAGGGGGGCCCAGTTGTTACCGTGGTCGCAGGGTTCTCAGTTGTGAGTGGGCCCCCTGTCGCTAACGTGGGTCGCAGGGAGCCTCAGTCGGCTTCCAGGGGGACCCAGTTACGGTCGTGGTCGAGGGGGGCCCAGTTACGGTCGTGGTCGAGGGGGGCCCAGTTGTGGTGGATGGGGCCTCAATGCTAACGCGGGTCGAGGGGCCCCAGTCGTGGCTTCCAGGTGGAGGGGGGGCCCAGTTGTTACCGTGGCTTCCAGGTTCTCAGTTGTGGTGATGGGGCCTCAGTCGCTAACGTGGGTCGAGGGGGCCTCAGTAGTGGTCGCCCAGGGGGCCCAGTTAGCTACCGCGGGCTCTAGGGTTCAGTTGTGAGGGGCCTCAGTCGTTAACGTGGTCGAGGGAGCCTCAGTCAGGCTTCTAGGGGGAGACCCAGTTACGGTCGCGGGTCGAGGGGGCCCAGCTACAAAGCCGGCCCCAGGGGACCCGGTCGGTCACGAGGGGACCCAGTCGCGGGTCGAGGGGCCTCAGTCGTGGCCCAGGGGCCTCAGCTCGTGGCCCAGGGGGCCTCAGTTGTTGGTCATGGGTGGAGGGCCCAGTTACGTTGTGGCTCTAGGGACCAGTCGCTAACGGGTCGAGGGGGCCTCAGTTTAACGTGGTCGAGGGGGGCTCTAGTCGGGTCGAGGGAGCCTCAGTCGCTATCGAGGTGGAGGGGGGCCCAGTTGTTACCGCGGGTCGAGGGTTCTCAGTTGTGGTGGATGGGGCCTGTCGTTAACGCGGGTCGCAGGGGGCCCAGTTGTTACCGTGGTCGGGTTCCTCAGTTGTGGTGGAGGGGGCTCAGTCGTGGTGAGGGGCCTCAGTCGGGTGGAGGGGCTCAGTCGCGGGCTTCCAGGGGACCCAGCTACGGTCGTGGGCTTCCAGGGGACCCAGTTACGGCCGTGGGTCGAGGGGGGCCTCAGTCGTGGGTCGAGGGGGGCCTCAGTCGCGGGTCGAGGGGCCTTCGTAGTCGCGGGTCGAGGGGGCCCTCAGTCACATCGTGGTGGAGGGGGGGCCCAGTTACTGTTGTGGCTCTAGGGGGCCCCAGTCGCTATCGTGGTCGAGGGGGCCTCAGTCGTTATCGTGGTCGAGGGGGGTTCCCCAGTCGCTAACGTGGTCGAGGGGGCCTCAGTCGCTAATCGCGGGTCGGTAGGGAGCCTCAGTCGTACCCAGGGAGCCTCTAGCCGTGGGTCGTGGTGAGGGGGCCCAGTTGTTGCTGGTGGGACGTAGGGCCCCAGTCGTGGTCGAGGGGATCTCAGCGCTGTTAACGGGTTTAGGGGTCTTGAAGTTGTTAACGGTCGGTGGGGGTCTTCTGCTGTTATAAACGGTCGAGGGGATCTCAGTTGTTAACGTGGTCGAGGGGGTCTCAGTTGTTAACGTGGTCGAGGGAGCCTCATTCGTGGTGGAGGTGGCCTCAGTCGTGGTCGTGGTAGAGGTGGCCTCAGTCGTGGTCGTGGTGGAGGTGGCCTCAGTCGTGGTCGTGGTCGAGGGGGGCCCAGTTACTGTTGTGGTCGAGGGGGCCTCAGTTGTTATCGTACGTAGCCCTCAGTTGTCGTGGTCGAGGGGCTCAGTCGTGGCTCCAGGGGCCTCAGTCGCCAGTTTCCAGGGGCCCCGTCGCTAGTCGCGGGTCGAGGGCCCAGTCGCTGTCGTGGCTTCCAGGGGCCCTGGTCGTTGTCGTGGCCTAGGGGCCTCAGTCGCTGTCGCGGGTCGAGGGGCCCCAGTCGTGGTCGAGGGCCTCAGTCGCGGCTTCCAGGCCCCAGTCGGGTCGAGGGGGCCCAGTTGACGGCCAGGTCGAGGCCTCAACACGGTCGAGGTGGAGGGGCCCAGCTTACTGTTGTGGTTGGGAGGGGGCCTTCAGTTGTTAGCCTTGCTGAGGGGGCCTCAGTCGTGGTAGGAGCCCAGTCGCGGGTGGTGGGGGGCCCGGTTACGGTTGTGATTGAGGGGGCCTCAGTCGTTATCGTGGTCGAGGGGGCCTCAGTCGTTAACGTGGTCGAGGGCCTCAGTCGTTAACGCGGTCGAGGGGGCCTCAGCTGCCTAACGTGGTCGTAGGAGCTCTCAGTCAGCACGTGGTCGTAGGGGCCTCAGTCGCTAACGGGTCGAGGGCCTCAGTCGCTAACGCGGGCTTTGTGGAGCCTCAGTCGCTAACGGGTCGGTGGTTTCAGTCGCGGGCCGGTGGTTTCAAATGCGGTCGCAGGGGAGGGGGCCCAGTTGTTGCTGTGGATCGAGGGGGCCCAGTCGGGTCGAGGGATTCCAGCTGTTAACGCGGGTCGCAGGGGTCTCAGTTGTTAATCAACGCGGGTCGAGGGAGCCTCATTCGTGGTGGAGGTGGCCTCAGTCGTGGTCGTGGTAGAGGTGGCCTCAGTCGTGGTCGTGGTAGAGGTGGCCTCAGTCGTGGTCGTGGTCGAGGGGGGCCCAGTTACTGTTGTGGTCGAGGGGGCCTCAGTCGTTAACGTGGTCGAGGGGGCCTCAGTCGCGGCCCCAGGGCCCAGTTACGGTGCCAGGGTCGAGGGTGGCCTCAGTCGCGGGCTTCCAGGTGGCCCCAGTTGTTATCGTGGTGAGGGGGGCCCAGTTACCGTTGTGGTGGAGGGGCCTCAGTCGTTATCGCGGTCGAGGGGCCTCCCCGTCGCGGGCCTAGGGGCCTCAGTCGTGGTCGAGGGGGGCCCAGTTGTGGCCTCAGTTGTTATCGTGGTCGAGGTGGCCTCAGTTGTTATCGTGGTCGAGGGGGGCCCAGTTACCGTTGTGGCTTCCAGGGGCCTCAGTCGTTAACGTGGTCGAGGGCCTCAGTCGTTAACGTGGTCGAGGGGGCCTCAGTCGTTAACGTGGTCGAGGGGGCCTCAGTCAGGTCGAGGGGGCCTCAGTCGTTGTCGTGGTCGAGGGGGCCTCAGTCGAGCCTGGTCGAGGGGGCCTCAGTCGTGGTCGAGGGGGCCCTGGAAGTCGTGGCTTCCAGGGGGCCCAGTTACGGGGTTAGGTCGCAGGTGGCTCTCTAGCCTGTCGAGGTGGGAGGGGGGCTCAGTTACTGTTGTATGAGGGGCCCAGTTATCAGGTGTGGAGCCTCAGTCGCGGGTGGTGGCTCAGTCGTGGTGGTGGGAGCCTCAGTCGGGTGGTGGGGGCCCGGTTACGTTGTGACGAGGGGCCTCAGTCGCGGTCGAGGGGGGAATCAAGCCACGGGGTTGTGGTGGAGGTGGAGCCCCAGTCGTGGTCGAGAGGGGGCCCGGCACGGGTTGTGGTGGAGGAGCCCCAGTCGTGGTGGAGGGGGCCCAAGCCACGGCCAGGGTGGAGGAGCCCCTCAGTCGCGGGTGGAGGGAGCCCCAGGGAATGTGGTGGAGGGAGCCTCAGTCGTGGTGGAGGGAGCCTCAGTTGTTGTGGAGGGAGCCTCAGTTGTTATCGCGGTGGAGGGGGGCCCAGTTGTTATCGTGGTGGGAGGGGGGGGCTCCAGTTGTTATCGTGGTGGAGGGGGGCCCAGTTGTTACCGGGGCAGGGGAGGGGCCCAGTTGTTACCGCGGGTTTACTTGAGCCAGTCGGGTGGAGGGGGACCTGTTATTACCGCGGTCGACGGAGCCAGTCATGGTTTCCACGGAGCCTCAGTCGCTGTTGCGGTGGAGGGGGGCCCAGTCGTTGCCGTGGTGGAGGGGGGCCCAGTTGTTATCGTGGTGGAGGGCAGTGCCCCAGTCGGTGGAGGGGGGCCCGTTATGGTTGTGGTGGAGGGGGCCTTAGCTACTGGCGTGGGAGGGGGCCTTAGTCGTGGTCGAGGGGGACCCAGTTGTTACCGTGGTCGAGGGGGCCTCAGTCGTGATCGAGGGGGCCTCAGTCGTTATCGTGGTCGACGGGGCCTCGGTAATGGTCGTGGTGGACGGGGTCTCAGTAGTCATCGTCATCAATGGGGCCTCGGTAGTTGTCGTGGTCAAGGGGCCTACACTCGTTGTAGTGGCTGATGGGGTGTCTGTTGTTGTGGAGGAGGCAATGCTTGTCATTGTGGTGGATGTTGGGGCATTGGTCAAAACGGAACCAGTGCTACCCGTTGTTGTGGTTGACACGAAGAATGTTGTTGTGGTGGGTGTAGCCATTGCTGTTGCTGTCGTAGCCATTGTAGGGAGTGTAGCCATTGTTGTAGCAGGTGCAGCTGTTGTTACTATCGTTGTGGATGGCGAGATATAGCGGCCTTTGTTGTAGCAACTGTAGACACCGTGGTGGCAGCCGTGGCCGCCGCGGCTATTGTGGTGGTGGCTGCAGACGCCAGTACGCTGCGGTGGCAGGCATAGTCATGCAGGTCGCTGGTGGCGGTTGCGGCTGCCAGGCTATCGTGGCAGGTAGGCTGTGGTCAAGCAGAGCGCGCTGTGGACGCTAGGTAGCGGCGGTTGTGGCCGCTAGCAGAAGCGGCGGTTGTGACGCGCAGGTACGGCAGCTGTGATCGCGCAGTAGCGCAGTTGCCTATCGCTAGAAGCGGCAGCTGCTCTATCGCCAGGTAGCGCAGCTGCCTATTACTCAGGTAGCGGTTGTAGACGCTAGAAGCCATCGCGGGTGGTAGGCAGCTGTAGACGCCGCGGTTGTGGCTGCTGCAGAAGTTGTAGACGCCAGGCAGCCGAGACGCGGTGGCAGCCAGAGACGCTGGTGGCTGCAGAGGTCATGGTGGTGGGTTAAGAGGTCATGGTGGTGGCCGTAGACGTGGCCATCGTTGTTGTGGCTGTAGAGGTCATCGTTGCAGCCAGAGACGCCAGGTCGTTGAGGTGGCAGCCGTGGCTGTGGTGGGCGCCGTGACTGTGGTGGCCATTGTGGTGTCAGGTGTAGCAGTAGTGGCTGCTGCTTTTGTTGTTGTTGTTGTTGGAGCAGTGGTAGTCATCGTGGCAGAGCTTGTGGTGCCTGTTGTGGTAGTAGTGTCCTAAGGAGACCCGGTGGGGGGTGTAGAGGTTGTAACCCTTGTTGCTGCTGTGACTGGTGCAGCAGTCCTGGCACTTGTAGTGGGAGCAGTGGATATTGAAATCTCTATGTCTATTCCAGTGTATGCCCTTTCAGGAATTTCTTCAGTCCCCTATAAGTCATAAAATCCTGCATCATAATTCTTCTCAGTTGTATCAATTGCTGAACCGCTGTTGATCATGCTTGTTTCTGGATCTGTTGCTGAACCAGCCACTGTTTGTGTTGTTGTCTGTGTTGTTTCTGGATCAAATGGCTCAACTGGAACATCATCGAAGTCCCACAGGTCAAACAAATCTGGTTCTTCTCTAGCACTCCTAACACGACGTTTCACATTTTTTTGGCCACAAACTGCCACCATTGTGCAGAGTTTCCCAGCTGAGTCAACAAAATCCAGTTCAAAGCCAGAATTTTTCAACATTCTTAATGTTAGTGCTCACACTAAAACCAACAATATATTAGTGTCACATTATACTCATTGAATTGGCTTACCATATCTGTTGAGGATATTCCACAAGAAAAGCACTGGAGGTCCTTTGTTGTCTCACAGAGTATCCACCCTTTGTGAAAAAATCTGCCAAAAGTGTAGACTCAAATGTCAGAAGAGTGTGAAAAAATATGTTATGGCTTAAAAATTGAAATTATAACAGGCCGCATGGACTTTTTTCAAACATAATGCAATCAGATTTAACATTAAAAGTATACGCAGTATCCATCTCCCCAAACCTCATTCAGCAAAAAGCTAGTAGGTAAAAATGTCTTATTCTTCTACTAAACAATCAAAAATATGCCTACCAACACCTATACATCTCACAAACGGACATGTTCTATCCATCTTAAATGTAAAAATACATTCTGGAAGTTGATGTGCAGGAACTATTTTAATGAGGCCTCTGTACGATCAAAAAACACAGACTGACTTCAGTTTCTTCTTTAAATGAACCCAAAACCAACGCTATTGTTACCTGTAGGCCGAGCATCATAGCAAATTAATCAACGCGGGTGCAATGTCACTTGTTATGTCCGTTGCAGAGCACAGTCATTTATCTATTATTTTTGCCTTTAACCTGAAAACACTAATTTTTTTTGCATACTTTTCAAGTTACAGATTATAAATTGCTTGTACTTGATTGTTCCTGCCGTTTTACTATGTTCTGCATCCCCTGCAGCTTTCACCTGCAGGGGATGCTCACTCTCCCTCCTGGACTGTTTTGCACAGGCCAGCAGTGAAGAGAAATGGAAAGATTAATACTGAACATTGGATTTAAATTGCTCAGTTGGATACTTGCACAAACTCTACAGGATAATGTTACTTGTTATGTATGTGTAAAATACACTCTCACTACTTTATTGTTAGTAAAAGGAAAAAACTTGTGTGTGTTTCTCAGCATTTAGTCTCCACAAGCTCTTTACCTTCCTGCCTTTTAGTTTCATGAGGTAGCTTCACAGTAACATGTGCAGCTCTACATGTCACCAGTGGGGATGCTGCTCGTAGCGACAGTGCTGGATTCTCACAGACTGCTATGCCTGTCACATTCGCCTGCAGCAGATGGTCAAAATAATGCAGCTGGAATGGGCTGTATCCAGTTTTATCACTAGTCTGGAAACAAACATAAAATATTAGATAGATTGATAGACAGACTCAGACAGACCATATGAATGTTTTGTATATGGCAGTAGAATCTCTGTTCTATGAGGGGAAAAAAAATACAAGCAACAACATGGATTCTGCTGAGAAAACTGGATAGGTGGATTCATTCACCCAAAGGCTAACTTGCTTTTCCAACCTGAACCTAAGCAGCACCAAGCATGTTGAGGTCTGCTATACATCAGCCAAACGGGTGTGTGAATATTAGACAGTTGACTCTAGTCAGACACACTTGGCTTTCACAATAATGGATAATCCCTGACAGCTCTAACCAGAGGAACACTAATTCTCAAAAGAGAGGCAGAGGAAAAACGCAGACTGCCTGCCAACAGTAAAACCCACAGGTAAAGCTTTACATTTTCTATGTTATTGGGCTCGGTGCTCAAATAACTAACCATAACCTAATATGGAAATATTAAATAGGAGCTCAAAGCAAATACTATGGAATTTTTAAGTCTCCCAAACTTTCACCTGCATTGCTGTGTGACAGCCAGTATGAAGTGTCACCAGCAACCACCACCTATCAATATGAATGGAACTGTGACATCTATCAGGCAGTGACAACAGCTGTGCCCCTCCTGTGGAAAGAGAATTGGGGAAACGTTAAGTCTCTGACAACAACTGTCATTCCATTTTTTAAAAAGGCAAAAACCTGCTGCCGGCAGACAAATCAAACACACCTTCCAGACGCAGATTTGAGTATCGGATGAGAGAAAAGCGTAGGAAAAGTGTTCCATTACTGCAGCGATACTGTGGATGGTTGAAATCTGATGTTCCTGAAACTAGACAAGACAAAACGCAGGAAACAAATAGAAACACAAAAGGAAAACAATTGTACTTCAGACCTTTTCACAGTTCATCAAAGTCCTGGCAAGAGCTGGTTTAGAAATAATAGATGGATGAGGTGATGTGAAATGTTTGGCTTTTAGACACGTGTGTGTTTGTAATATATATATACACATACACGAACACACACACACACACACACACACACACACACACACCACAGCAGTTGTGAAGCATCACAGCAAATTTTACTTGCATTTACATTATTTACACTATTGTTTCATGCAGGTGGAGTCACGGCAAACGTTTGTAGACATTTAAAAAAAGTTTAAGTTTAATATTCAGTATTTTTTTCTTTCATTTGAATACATGTTATCATTTAGCCTACTTAACCCAATTTAATTCAAAACCATAGGACAAATGTGTCTTCAAATAAAATCTTCAAATTATAGATTTAAAAATTACAATGTAATAGTAGTTATATTTTATTTTTTAAAATTGTAAGCTGTAAGATTGTAAATTGTTTGTTGTTTTGTTTATGGGGTAATAACAGTGGATAAAATAAGTTGCTGCTTGTGACCTGGTCTTTTCCACTCTACAATATAATATCAGCCATATCACATATCATATTTTATCAACTAAAATTCATTTTATAAAGATGACACTACTAATATTCTTTAGTTTTGAAAATTGTGCAGTTAGGGTTACAGTTAATTTATTTTGATTTAGGAATAGAAAATGCTTGATTATGCAAACAGTTGTTTTTCATTAAAAATAGAAAGAAAAAAAACATTTCTCAAACTGAAGAATTTCCTGGGACAATAATTAAATATGTGGAAAAATAAAAAGGTATAAAGGCAGAATTCTGAAGACAAACATTGCTGGGCCAGACAGGATGTGAAATTACATCATAAAAAGGAGACAATTATGTCATAACAAAAATAATTATTACAGGATAGGAGAATTAATTATTAATACATAAAACATTTTAGATTGTAAACACTTCTGAAACGAAAGTCATAAAACTGTCAATATGAAAATAAATAATGCTATTTGTTATTTGATATATAAAAACAAAAATAATACTGCCTGTAATAAAAACTAATGATAAATGATAATAACCTTAAGCACAAAAAACTAATGACAACTGCCAGCAAGTTTTCACCTTGGAGGAAATTCCAGACCGGCGCTGAGAAACTTTGGTCGGCCCAGTCTTCCGGAGCTGCATCGATCAGCTTCTCGTCGCCGTCATACATCTCGTCCAGACCGGCCAGTTGTCCGCGTGCATACCGATGGCTCTCTGCATTGTTGAGCTGGGCTAGTGTCAGTCCGATCCAAACCCAAGCCATCAGTGTGGACGCCATGGTAGCGCTACGGTCCACTCGGCTTCTCTCTGCCGCCAGTCGAGGCCAAAGATGCCGACTAGGAAACTAGAAGCACGGCACAGCTGCGCCATTAAATCTGAGTAATTAGACCGACAGACGCACAGGTGCGGGCACAGGTGCGGGCTCACCTGCATATCAACTTCGATTATTAGAAGTGAACTTAAATTGGACATTAATATTTACACTAGCCAGTCTGGTATTTAGACAGGAGCCTTACCATTTAACCTTCCTATTATCTTTGGGGTCAGTTTGACCCCATTAGATTGATATAGTTTTCTTTGCTTCATATTTGATGACTTTTCCTAATTTAATGGGGACAACTGGGCAAACATAAAATTAACATGATTAACAGGCTGTTTAGCTGTATAAAACATAAGACATATCAACATTTTACACACATTTGCCTTGGTTGTTTTGAATGATACTGAGCTCACTATAACATGCAATTTCATAATCTTCAAAAAGCTTCAGGGCCTTAACCTGACATAACCATAACTGTAGCAGTGTAACCACCAATAGTTCACACAACATGGGGGAGGAGAAAACAGCTTTCTAGCGAGAACTTTGATATTTCCCATGCTGTGGGGACACTAAGACCCTCAGTGTTGACCCTCCTGTTGGCTTTCAACCACCAGTTAGTGCTTCCTACAAGTAAAAATAAAATGATGGATACTGGTTTAACTGGGAAGTTTTATAGTACATTTTGAGGAATAAGTGGCAGTGGGTTATTCAAATGGATAGAACAGCAGCATCTGGACAGGGTTAACCAGTATTACACACAAGAAATGGAGCAGTGATATACTAGTAAATTACTGGTCTACAGAATATTACCAAGAGTGTTTGCCACTAGAATAAAAAGTGTCATGGGGTGGTCAAGATGCATATTTTGTTAAGGAAACTTATATTTGATTTACAGTTTTGGTCATTTTAATTTCAGTGCTCTAAAAGAAAGAAATCCCTTACAAATGTGTTTTTTCCCCTCTATACCAGGCTACGAAAATAAGGTGTCTGCCCAGATATTTAATCTGTTTCAAACTTATTATTAGAGCCAGTGTTTTTGTGAATACCTTTCATATGGACAAATAAGCTTTACTCTGACGCATAGTTTAGGATAAGCATTAGTTAGAATAGTAATAGTAGGTCCACAAACCTCAATGACACACAGGGCACAGAAATCTTGGCATACATTTGCTTTATTTCTAAAAATTATATTGATTTTATTGGACATAACTATTTTTATTTATTGCTCATCTCCAATTCTTCAGTTGCACATCATCCTCTACTATATCATTGTAGATGGTCCAACCACACTGGTTGTGGATGTTGGCGTCGTCGAAGGAGCATTGGTTGTGGTGGTTAGCAGGGTGTTTGTTGTCATGGAGGAGGCAATGGTGGTCTTTGTGCTTGTCATGGTGGAGGGGGCTTCGGTAGTTGTTGTGGTTGCAGGGGCCTCAGTCGTCAGTGTGGTGGAGGGGGCCTCTGTTAACATGGAGGTCAGGGCTGCTTCAGTCGTTGTAGAAATCAAGGAAATCAATTCGGCAGTTTTCGTGGTCGAGGGGGCCTCAGTAGTCATCGTGATCAATGGGGCCTCGTTAGTTGTCGTCGTCGTCAAGGGGGCCACAGTCGTCGTAGTGGTTGATGTGGTGTGTGTTGTTGTGGAGGAGGCAATGCTTGTTATTGGGGTGGTTGATGGGGCATTGGTCAAAAGGGAACCAGTGCTACCTGTCATTGTGGTTGACGAGAAGAATGTTGTAGTAGAGGGGGATTTGGTTGTCATCGTGGTGGAAGTGGCCTCAGTTGTTGTTGTTGTTGTTGAGGGGGCCTCAGTAGTGGTTGTGGTTGAGGGGGCAACGGTCGTTGGCGTGGTCAAGGGGACATAAGATGTACTGGTTGACGGAGTGTTTGTTGTCATGGTCGAGGGGGCTTCAGTCATGGTCGAGGGGGGGCCTAGGTGTGGTTGTGGGTGAGGGGGCAACGGTCGTTGGCGTGGTTGAGGAGGCATAAGTTGTACTGCTTGACAGAGTCTTTGTTGTCATGGGCTTGACTCTGACGCGTAGTTCAGGATAAGCATTATTTAGAATAGTAGTAGTAGGTCCACAAACCTCAATGACACACAGGGCACAGAAATCTTGGCATACATTTGTTTTACTTCTAAAAATGATATTGACTTTATTTATATTGATTTTTGATCTCCAATTCTTCAGTTGCACATCATCCTCTACTAAGTCGTTGTGGATGGCCCAACAACACTGGTTGTGGATGTTGGCGTGGTCGAAGGGGCATTGCTTGTGCTGGTTAGTAGGGTGTTTGTTGTCATGGAGGAGGCAATGGTGGTCTTTGTGGCTGTCATGGTAGAGGGGGCTTCGGTAGTTGTTGTGGTCATGGGGGCTTCGATAGTTATTGTGGTGGAGGAGTCCTCTGTAGTCGTTGTGGTTGAGGGGGCCTCTGTTACCATGGTGGTCAGGGCAGCTTCAGTCGTCATAGAAATCAAGGGGGATTTGGCAGTTGTCGTAGTTGAGGGGGCGCCGGTCATGGTTGAGGGGGGCCCAGTTGCAGTTGTGGTTGAGGGGGCCTCAGCTGTGGTTGTGGTTGAAGAGGCCTTGGTAGTCATCGTGGTAGATGGGGCCTTGGTAGTTGTCGTCGTCAAGGGGGCCTCAGTCGTTGTAGTGGTTGATGGGGTGTATGTTGCTGTGGAGGAGGCAATGCTTGTCATTGTGGTGGTTGATGGGGCATTGGTCGAAATGGAAAAAGTGCTACCTGTCATTGTGGTTGACGTGAAGAATGTTGTTGTAGAGGGGGGTTTGTTTGTCATCGTGGTGGAGGTGGCCTCAGTTGTTATCGTGGTCGAGGGAGCCTCAGTCGTGGTTGAGGAAGGCCCAGGTGTGGTTGTGGTTGAAGGGGCAATGGTGGTTGGTGTGGTCGACGGGGCATAAGTTGCACTGCTTAACGGAGTGTTTGTTGTCATGGTCGAGGGGGGCTCAGTCGTGGTCGAGGGGGGCCCGGTTGTGGTGGAGGGGGCCTCAGCCGTGGTTGAGGGGGGCCCAGTTGCAGTTGTGGTTGAGGGGGCAACGGTTGTTGGCGTGGTCGACGGGGCATAAGTTGTACTGCTTGACGGAGTGGTTGTTGTCATGGTTGAGGGGACCTCGCTCGTAGTCAGGGGGGGCCCAGTTGCTGTTGAGGGGGCAACGGTCGTTGCCGTGGTCAACGGGGCATAAGTTGTACTGCTTGACGGACTGTTTGTTGTCATGGTCGAGGGGGCAGTGGTCGTAGTCGAGGGGGACCCAGGTGCGGTTGTGGTTGAGGAGGCAATGGTCGTTGGCGTGGTCGACGGTACATAAGTTGTATTGCTTGATGGACTGTTTGTTGTCATGGTCGAGGGGAGCCCAGTTGCGGTTGTGGTTGAGGAGACAACGGTGGTTGGCGTCGTCAATAGGGCATAAGTTGTACTGCTTGACGGAGTGTTTGTTGTCATGGTTGAGGGGGCCTCAGTCGTGGTCGAGGGGGGCCCAGTTGCGGTTGTGGTTGAGGGGGCAACGGTCGTTGGCGTGGTCGACGGGGCATAAGTTGTACTGCTTGACGGAGTGTTTGTTGTCATGGTTGAGGGGAGGCCAGTTGCAGTTGTGGTTGAGGGGACAGCGGTCGCTGGCATGGTCGATGGGGCATAAGTTGTACTGCCTGATGGAGTGTTTGTTGTCATGGTCGAGGGGAGCCCAGTTGCAGTTGTGGTCGAGGGGGCAACGGTCGTTGGCGTGGACGACGGGGCATAAGTTGTACTGCTTGACGGAGTGTTTGTTGTCATGGTCGAGGGGAGCCCAGTTGCTGTTGTGGTCGAGGAGGCAACGGTCGCTGGCGTGGTCAACGGGGCATAAGTTGTACTGTTTGACGGAGTGTTTGTTGTCATGGTCGAGGGGGCCTCAGTCATGGTCGAGGTGGGCCCAGTTGCAGTTGTGGTTGAAGGGGCAATGGTGGTTGGCGTGGTCGACAGGGCATAAGTTGTACTGTTTGATGGAGCGCTTGTTGTCATGGTTGAGGGGGCTTCAGTTGTTATCGTGGTCGAGGGGGCCTCAGTCGTGGTCGAGGGGGGCCCAGTTGTGGTTGTGGTCAACGAGGCATAGGCTGGACTGCTCGACGGAGTGTCTGTTTTCATGGTCGAGGGGGCCTCAGTTGTTATCGTGGTCAAGGGGTCATCAGTCGTTGTGGTGGTTGATGGGGTGTTTGTTGTTGAGGAGGAGGCAATGTTTGTCATTGTGGTGGTTGATGGGGCATTGGTCGAAATGAAACCAGTGCTACCTGTCATTGTGGTTAACGAGAAGAATGTTGTAGTGGGGGGGGGTTTGGTTGTCATTGTGGTGGAAGTGGCCTCAGTTGTCGTTGAGGGGACCTCAGTAGTGGCTATGGTTGAGGGGGCAACGGTCGTTGGCGTGGTCGAGGGGGCATAAGATGTACTGGTTGATGGAGTGTTTGTTGTCATGGTCGAGGGGGCTTCAGTTGTTATCGTGGTCAAGGGGGCCTCAGTCGTGGTGAAGAGGGCCCCAATTGTTATCGTGGTCGAGGGGGTCTCAGTTGTTATCGTGATCAAGGGAGCCTCAGTCGTTGTGATGGTTGATTGAGTGTTTGTTGTCATGGTCGAGGGGGCTTCCGTTGTTGTGGTACCCAAAGGGGCTTCTGTCATATTCGTGGTTGAGCGGGCATTGGTTGTAGTGGCTGTCGTCATGGACGAGGCCATGGTGGTCATCATGTTTGTCGGGCCATTAGATGTTGTGGAAGCAATGCTGCTTGTGTGCACCTCAGTAGTCTGTGACATTGTAGCATCTGGGGTAGGTGTTGCCGTCATGGTGGCCATTGTAGCAGTGGTGGCCATTGTAGCCGTGGTGGCCGATGTTGTGACCGTCATAGCCATTGTTGTGGTGGGTGTAGCCGTTGCTGTGGCCGTTGTAGCCATTGTTGTGGCTGTCGTAGCTATTGTAGGGAATGTAGCCATCGTTTTAGCAGGTGCAGCTGTTGTTACCATCGTTGTGGCTGTCGTTGTGGATGGTGTAGACATGGTGGCCTTTGCTGTGGCAACTGTAGATATCGTGGTGGCAGCTGTGGCTGTCATGGCCATTGTGGTGGTGGCTGTAGACGTTGTGGCCGTCGTGGTGGCAGGCATAGCCGTTGTGGCCGTCGTGGTGGTGGCCATTGCTCTTGTGGCTATCATGGTGGCAGCTGTGGATGTTGTGGTAGCGGCAGCTGTGGACGTTGTGGTAGCGGCAGCTGTGGACGTTGTGGTAGCGGTTGTAGACGCTGTAGCCATTGTAGTGGCAGCCGCAGAAATTGTGGCTGTGGCTGTCGTGGCGGCAACCGCAGATGTCGTGGCTGCTGTGGTGGCAGGCGTAGCCATTGTGGCCATCATGGTGGTGGCTGTAGACATCGTGGCGGCCGCAGACGTCGTGCTGGTGGCTGCAGAGGTCATGGTGGTGGGTGAAGAGGTCATGGTGGTGGCCGTAGACGTGGCCATCGTTGTTGTGGCTGTAGAGGTCATCGTTGCAGCCAGAGACGTTGTGGCCGTTGAGGTGGCAGCCGTGGCTGTGGTGGGTGCCGTGACTGTGGTGGCCATTGTGGTGTCAGGTGTAGCAGTAGTGGCTGCTGCTTTTGTTGTTGTTGTTGTTGGAGCAGTGGTAGTCATCGTGGCAGGAGCTTCTGTGGTGCCTGTTGTGGTAGTAGGGGAAACCAAGGAGACCGTGGTGGGGGGTGTAGAGGTTGTAACCCTTGTTGCTGCTGTGACTGGTGCAGCAGTCCTGGCACTTGTAGTGGGAGCAGTGGATATTGAAATCTCTATGTCTATTCCAGTGTATGGCTCTTCAGGAATTTCTTCTAGTCCCCATAAGTCATAAAATCCTGCATCATAGTAATTTTCCTCAGTTGTATCAATTGCTGAACTCGCTGTTGACTGCGTTGTTTCTGGATCTGTTGCTGAACCAGCCACTGTTTGTGTTGTTGTCTGTGTTGTTTCTGGATCAAATGGCTCAACTGGAACATCATCGAAGTCCCACAGGTCAAACAAATCTGGTTCTTCTCTAGCACTCCTAACACGACGTTTCACATTTTTTTGGCCACAAACTGCCACCATTGTGCAGAGTTTCCCAGCTGAGTCAACAAAATCCAGTTCAAAGCCAGAATTCTGTCAACATTCTTAATGTTAGTGCTCACACTAAACCAACAATATACTAGTGTCACATTATACTTTACACTTGGCTTACCATATCTGTTGAGTGGGATATCTCCACAAGAAAAGCACTGGAGGTCCTTTGTTGTCTCACAGAGTATCCACCATTTGTGAAAAAATCTGCCAAAAGTGTAGACTCAAATGTCAGAAGAGTGTGAAAAAATATGTTTTGGCTTAAAAACTGAAATTATAATTATGGCTGCATGGACTTTTTCAAACATACGGCACCAGATTTAATATTAGAAGTGATACGTGTATCCATCTCCCCAATCTCACTCAGCAAAAAGCTTGTAGGTAAAAATGTCTTATTTTTCTACTAAACAATCAAAAATATGCCTACCAACACCTATAAATCTCACAAATGGACATGTTCTATCCATCTTAAATGTAAAAGTAAATTCTGGTTTTGGAAGTTGATGTGCAGGAACTATTTTAATGAGGCCTCTGTACGATCAAAAAACACAGACTGACTTCAGTTTCTTCTTTTAAATGAACTCCAAAACCAATGTTACTGTTATCTGTAGGTCAAGAGCATCATAGCAAATTAATCACACCATGGGTGCAATGTCACTTAGTGTACACATGTACGTTGCAGAGAATGATCATAAGCATAACAAGCCTATTCCTATTTTTGCCTTTAACCTGAAGACACTAATGCATACTTTTCAAGTTGCTGATTATAAATTGCTTGTACTTGATTATGTTCTGCTTGATTATGTTCTGCATCCCCTGCAGCTTTCACCTGCAGGGGATGCTCACTCACTCTCCTCCTGACTGTTTTGGTATACTGGTGTCACAGGGTTACAGATTCACTGAAATGAAATAAAACCTAATAAAACAAAATTTTATGAATAAAATTGAACTTCTGCCCATTTGTTGCCACTTGGCATTTAAGGTTAGCCCACTGTTGATTTATCACATGGAGGCTCAATGGTACTGCTAACCCGTTAACTGAGGGAACAACACTGCACTATTTCTGACTGAAAGCAGTCACCACACCAGGCATTTGACAGAAATAGTTCTAGGAAGCAACTCCCATGACCACAAATTGTTTTTACATCCCTGATAATATATTTTTAATAAAAGATTTTGTTTAAAAAAAAAGATGATAGATTGCGACAACTGCTGTATCAAATAATGACAGAACAACGTTAACCATTTCAAAGCAGTGAAGAGAAATGGAAAGATTAATACTGAACATTGGATTTAAATTGCTCAGTTGGATATTTGCACAAACTCTACAGGATAATGTTACTTGTTACTAAATGTGTAAAATACACTCTCACTACTTTATTATTGTAAGTAACAGGAAAAAAACTGTTTTGTGTGTGTTTCAGAGTATCGAGTCCTTACCAAGCTCTTTTACCTTCCTCAGTTTTGTTTCATGAGGCAGCTTCACAGTAACATGTGTAGCTTTACATGTCACCAGTGGGGACGCTGCTCGTAGTGACAGTGCTGGATTCTCACAGACTGCTATGCCTGTCACATTCGCCTGCAGCAGATGGTCAAAATAATGCAGCTGGAATGGGCTGTATCCAGTTTTATCACTAGTCTGGAAACAAACATAAAATATTAGATAGATTGATAGACAGACTCAGACAGACCATATGAATGTTTTGTATATGGCAGTAGAATCTCTGTTCTATGAGGGGAAAAAAAATACAAGCAACAACATGGATTCTGCTGAGAAAACTGGATAGGTGGATTCATTCACCCAAAGGCTAACTTGCTTTTCCAACCTGAACCTAAGCAGCACCAAGCATGTTGAGGTCTGCTATACATCAGCCAAACGGGTGTGTGAATATTAGACAGTTGACTCTAGTCAGACACACTTGGCTTTCACAATAATGGATAATCCCTGACAGCTCTAACCAGAGGAACACTAATTCTCAAAAGAGAGGCAGAGGAAAAACGCAGACTGCCTGCCAACAGTAAAACCCACAGGTAAAGCTTTACATTTTCTATGTTATTGGGCTCGGTGCTCAAATAACTAACCATAACCTAATATGGAAATATTAAATAGGAGCTCAAAGCAAATACTATGGAATTTAAGTCTCCCAAACTTTCACCTGCATTGCTGTGTGACAGCCAGTATGAAGTGTCACCAGCAACCACCACCTATCAATATGAATGGAACTGTGACATCTATCAGGCAGTGACAACAGCTGTGCCCCTCCTGTGGAAAGAGAATTGGGGAAACGTTAAGTCTCTGACAACAACTGTCATTCCATTTTTTAAAAAGGCAAAAACCTGCTGCTGGTGGACAAATCAAACACACCTTCCAGATGCAGATTTGAGTATCGGATGAGAGAAAAGCGTAGGAAAAGCGTTCCATTACTGCAGCGATACTGTGGATGGTTGAAATCTGATGTTCCTGAAACTAGACAAGACAAAACGAAACACAAAGGAAAACAACAATGCTGCTTGTGACCTGGTATTTTCCACTCTACAATGTAATCTCAGTCACATCACATATCATATTTTATCAACTAAAATTCATTTTATAAAGATGTGGCAATGACACTACTAATATTCTTTAGTTTTGAAAATTGTGCAGTTAGGGTTACAGTTAATTTATTTTGATTTAGGAATAGAAAATGCTTGATTATGCAAACAGTTGTTTTTCATTAAAAATAGAAAAAAATATTTCTGAAACTGAAATATTTACTGGGAAAATAATTAAATATGTGGAAAAATAAAAGGTATAAAGACAGACTTTTGAAGACAAACATTTCTGGGCCAGACAGGATGTGAAATTACATCATAAAAAAGAGACAATAATTATGTCATAACAAAAAGAATTATTACAGGATAGGATAATTAATTATTCATATATAAAACATTTTAGATTGTAAACACTTCTGAAATGAAAGTCATAAAACTGTCAACATAAAAAATAAATAATGCTATTTGTTATTTGATAAACATAAAAATAATACTGCCTGTAATAAAAACTAATGATAAATGATAATGATAATGACAACTGCCAGCAAGTTTACACCTTGGAGGAAATTCCAGACCGGCGCTGAGAAACTTTGGTCGCCCCAGTCTTCCGGAGCTGCATCGATCAGGTCGCCGTCATACAGCTCATCCAGACCGTCCAATTCTCCGCGTGCATACCGGTGGCTCTCTGCGTTGTTGAGCAGGGCTAGTGTCACTGCGATCCAAACCCAAGCCATCAGTGCGGACGCCATGGTAGCGCTCCGGTCCACTCGGCTTCTCTCTGCCGAGGCCAAAGATGCCGACTAGGAAACTGGAAGCACGGCACAACTGCGCCATTAGTAAATAGACCCAACAGACGCACAGGTGCGGGCTCACCTGCATATAAACTTCGATTAATATTTATACTAGCCGGTCTGGTATTTAGACACCAGCCTTACCATTTTAAAAGAAATCGCTCCCGCGCACAATATGCTGTGTGCACAAATCAAATAGTCTTCATGCATTAAGAAATGTTTAGGGCCATACCACCCTGTATACAGAGCCGGCCCTACCCAATGTGGCGCCCTAGACGAGATTTTGTATGGCGCCCCCCTCCATCGGCCATTTACATACGCTTACAAAAGAAATCGAATAGCATTGTTTTTACCATTGTCTTTAATTTATAGTCTGTGCTAAATAACTCGGCAGTACAACTGATGACAACTGACATTTCATTACTGTATCTTTACCTCTTTCTTTCTCCTGTTTTTCCCCCTCTTCTTTTCTTTTTTTTCTTCCTTGTGCTCAGGACAGTTTAGGTCGTTTTGACACGTTTACAAAATTCTCTGGAGTCACATCAATAAATTCGTCCCTCCCCCCACAGAGAGCGAGCAGGTACCAATCAGCCAGAGGAGGATGGGGCAGTGGCGCGCCTGGTCGTGGTTGGGGCGGTGGCGCGCCTGGTCGTGGTTGGGGCACTTAATGTTGTGGTCAAAGCAGGGCCCGTTGTGGTGGTGGAAATAGGGGTGCCTGGCCACGTTGTAGCCACAGATTAGCAAGAGTGTTAGCCACTAGAATAAAGAGCGTCATGGGGTGGTCAAGATGCATATTTTGTTAAGGAAACATATTTGATTTACAATTTTGGTCATATTAATTTCAGTGCTCTAAAAGAAAGAAATCCCTTACAAGTGTGTTTTCCCCTCTATACCAGGCTGTAGCCTAGACAAGGAATAAACAGAAAATAAGGTGTCTGCCCAGATATTTAATTCGTTTCTACCTTATTATTAGAGCCAGTGTTTTTGTGAATATCTTTCATATGGACAAATAAGCTTTACTCTGATGCATAGCTCAGGCTAAGCATTAGTTAGAATAGTAATAGTAGGTCCAAAAACCACAGGGCAGGGAAATCTAAAAATTATATTGATTTTATTGGACATAACTATTTTTATTTTTATTTATTTTTTGCTCATCTCCAATTTTTCAGTTGCACATCATCCTCTACTATGTCGTCGTGGATGGACCAGCCACACTGGTTGTGGATGAGCCAGTGCTCATTGTAGTGGAGGAGATGCTGCTGCTTGTCGTTGTGAAGGAAGCTTCACTGGTAGTTGTCAAGCTGCTGCTTGTTGTGAGGAGGCACTGCTGGTAGTTGCTGAGCTGCCAATAATGCTGGTGGAGGTGGCACTGATAGTAGTTGTTGAGCCACTGTTTATGGTGGAGGAGGTGCCAATGGTAGTTATAGTAGTTGAGCCAGCATTCGTTGTAGTCGAGCGTGCACCACTAGCAGTGGTGGAGCTGGTTCTCATTGTAGTTGACAAGGTGCCGCAGGTAGTCAAGCCAGCACTGGTGGTAGTTGTGGAACTGCTGACGCTAGTTGTTGAGCCGCTGATGCTAGTTGTTGAGCCGCCACTCATTGTTATAGAGGTTCCACTGGTAGTTGTTGAGCCACCATGTATGGTGGAAGAGGTGCCACTGATAAAGCTGGGGCTGGTCATAGTGGGGGCGGAGGTGCGCCTGGTTGTGGTTGGGGCGGTGGCGCGCCTGGTCATGGTTGGGGCACTTAATGTTGTGCTTAAAGCAGGGCACTGCTTATAGTCATGGATGTGGTCCTAAAGGCAGTGGTGGTTAAGGCACTGCTAGCTGAGATTGGGAGGGTTGTGACAGATGCAGCAGAAGACATGGTGGAGACTGCTGTCATGGCAGTTGAGGTAGTAGCTGTTGTGGCAGAAGAATCAGTGGTTGCTGTGGAAACCGAGGCTGATGAAGTGCTGGCTGTAGTAGACAAGGTGGTGGTAGTAGTGGGAGTGGTGGTAGCAGGCGCAGCACTGGTGGTAATAGTAGTGGGAGTGGTGGCAGCAGCCGTGGCACTGGTGGTAATAGTAGTGGGAGTGGTGGCAGCAGCCGTGGCACTGGTGGTAGTGGTGGCAGCAGCCGTGGCACTGGTGGTAGTGGTGGCAGCAGCCGTAGCACTAGTACTGGTAGTGCAGGTGGTGGTGGCGTCAGCGGGCGCAGCAGTAGTGGTGGTGGTAGTGGCGGCAGCAGCGGGCGCAGTAGTAGTGGTGGTGGTAGTAGTAGTAGTAGTGGCGGCGGCAGGTGCAGCAGTAGTGGTGGTGGCGGCAGTGGGTGCAGTAGTGGTGGTGGCAACGGCGGGCACAGCAGCAGCAGCAGCTGCAACAGTAGTGGTGGTTGTTGTGGCAGCAGTAGTAGTAGCAGTAGTGGTGGCGGTGGCGGCAGCAGGTGTGGCGGTGGCGGCAGCAGGTGTAGCAGTAGTGGTGGCGGTGGCGGCAGCAGGTGCAGCAGTAGTGGCGGCGGCGGCGGCAGCAGGTGCAGCAGTAGTGGCGGCGGTGGTGGCAGCAGGTGTAGCAGTAGTGGTGGTGGTGGTGGCAGCAGGTGTAGCAGTAGTGGTGGTGGCGGTGGCAGCAGGTGTAGCAGTAGTGGTGGTGGCGGCAGCAGGTGCAGCAGTAGTGGCGGCAGTGGTGGCAGCAGTAGTGGTGGCAGCAGGTGCAGCAGTAGTGGTGGTAGTTGTGGCGGTGCTGGAATGTGCAGCAGCACTGGTGGTCATGCTGCGGGTGGTGGCAGGCGCAGCAGTAGTTGTGGGCTTGGTGGTGGTTGTAGCAGCCTTAGTTGTCACTGTTGGCATAGCTGACGCGGCAGTGGCCGTGGTTGTCGTCGTCATGGTACTGGTCACTGTTGCTGTCCTTGCCATGGCGGTGGTTGTGGTCGAAATTGCGGTCTCAGGAACAGTCGTTGTAAATGAATTTGTGGCAAAGATGGTGGTGGCAAGCTCTGTAGGAACAGCAATGGAAGCTGCTGTTGTTGTGGAAGTAGTAAGCCCTGGAATCTCCACGTCTATTCCAGTGTATGGCTCATCAGGAATATTCTCAAATCCCCACAGGTCATAAAATCCTGAATCATAAACTGTGTCCTGTATTGTGACCATGTCAGTATCAGTGCCCGAGCCGTCTGTTGTCTGAGGTGTCGTCATTTGTATGTTTTCTGGATCGAACGTTTCAACAGGAATATCATCGAAGCCCCAGAGGTTGAATAAATCGGGTTCCTCCAGAGATCTCCTGACATGATGCCTTCCAACTTTTTTTAGGCAACACAGGGAAACAAGCTGCAAGCACCGCACACATTTTCCCAGCAGAGTCAACATAATCCAGTTCAAAGCCAGAATCCTGTCAACATTTTTAGTTGGTTAGTTTTCACACCGACTTATTCAACAATGCATCTTGTTTTTGTCTGACTTAGCCTGTCTGGAAGCTTTGATATCTCCACAAATAATGTCCCACTGGTCCTCTGTTGCCTCACAGAGTATCCTTCGTTACTGAAAAAAAAACTGCCAAAAAAGCAACTTTAAATCTCTTGGACACTAGGTTATGATTGTGTTCCAAGCAAATAAAAGCTTCTACTGATACATTTTTAAAAAAAGGCTGAATAATGTTAGCAGCTCCCCCTCTACACTGGCAACACATAAATTGATCAGGGTTTCATAAGCTGGTGTTTGTAGAGCAGTTTCTTTCAAATTGCCATTACAACCATTAGCTCAGTTGGCTCCACAGCTCATAAGAAAGTCATCTGTGCCTTTTACACAGGACAAAACACAACAAAAAATGCCTGAAATTGGTCTCAGTTATTAGCCACTACATTAGCTGCTACATTAGCCATAGCAATAATATAAACAGGACATTAGGATATCTCTCACCCCCTGTTTATGAGTTGATTAATCCACTGTTGATTTTAGTAAGAGAGGGTTTGTGCATTGTCCTAACTGTCCTGTCCTTACCAAGGTCTTTCACCTTCACGATAACACGTGCAGTTGAACAGGCCACTAATGAAGATACCGATTGTTGTGACATGGCTGGATTTTCACAGGCAGCCATGCCTGTCACATTGTCCTGCAGCAGACGGTCAAAATAATGGAGTTTCAACAGGCGGGGAGTTGCTCCCCCTTCTGTCTGAGGAGGAGAGGTAATATTGTTGTCAGTTTATATATAAAATAAATTTAAAAAAACAATATAATAAATAAATAAATAAATATCCATAGGGCAAACCCAGTAGCCTTTCTGTAATGCTGCCCGAAGGTCTAACAGCTGAATGTCACCATACAAAGGTTACAGTGACACTACAAGGTTCAGTCAAAATGAAGGATATTAAATCCTTCTGTCTCAAGTGGATAACATCAGCTCATTTTTATATTTCTTGTGTGCACTGTTCTTCTGGCTTTTCCTGCTGCTGTGGCACTGACATTTCCCCAGTGTGGGACTAATAAAGGAAATCTAAATCTCATAAAACGTAATCTGACTGACAGTGTTGGTCGACTGGCTTGCCAAACTATTTCGCCCACTAGCATAATCCAAATGTATGTATTATGGCAAAAGGTGTTCAAACGCGGTTGGTCAACCAGATAATCTGAGCGAGTGTTTGCCAGCTGATTATAGATCAGTTGCTTAGTATGGATCTGGCATTGGTTGCATTTTGGTGTTGGCTGAGTGACTTGCAAACATTTAGTTAATATCACAAGCCAGTTGTGCAATGTGAAGGGATATTACTGATAGAAATGCCATTCTAAATGTATTCTTCAATATCTAGTGTTCATTTCAGTGCTCAGTCTTGTCATGCCACTGTATTGGCCAGTACAGAAAGAATGGTATGACATCAGATTTTGGATATACAGACAAGACTTTTAAGCAAATCCATTCAATGTTGATTTTTATCTTTTTTTAATGGAATTTGTTGACAAAAATTACAATATTGTCATCCTTATCTTTTAAAAGGTCTCACTGTTTCCATATCATTCATTTACATAAAAACTCTGTTAGGAAAACATTAGGTAGCATACCGCTAACTCTTGCATATGCTAGAACTGACCTGAGGAGCTCAATTTGTTCCTTGTTTTAGTAGTAGAATTAGTGTTCTGGCAATATTTTACCTGTATTTCTGTGTGGCACCTAGTATGAATCTTCACCAGCAACCACCACCTGTAAATATGAATGGAACTGTGGCATCTGTCAGGCAGTGACAACAACTGCGTTCCATCTGTAGAAGAAGAATTGGGAAAACATTAAGCCACGGACAACAGTGGTCAATCAGTTTTTAAAAGGCAAAAAACAGCTGCAGGTGAACGAATCAAACAAACCTTCCAGATGTATATTTGAGTATCTGATGAGTGAAAAGCGTAGGGACAGTGTACAGTGTACTGCAGCAGTACTGAGGCTGGTTGAAATCTGATGTTCCTGAAACTAGACAAGACAAAAACACACTGATGGCAGAGGAAACCAAGAAAGCCTGTGACATGAGAAGAGTTTAGAATTCATCAGATTCCTTCCAAGAGTCTGAGAGGCTGGTTTTAAAGAAAAAATAAATATGTTAAAATTAATAATGACACAGATCAGTGTAATAACTATGTCCTCTACGTTGGCTTTTGGAGTCTGCTGAGTGGTACTGCTGTAATTTCCTGGCACATTTATTTTTTTTTAATGTTTTTTTTGGGGGGGGTGAGACGCAATTACTCACAATTTAAAGAGGAAAAAAATTACACATCTACTCTTCCTCTATTACTCTGTGCTTACTTTGTAAGCTTTAAGCTTTGTAAGCTTTATGCTTTATAGATCTAGGCTTGCTGCCTATGGAAAATGTTTTTTTTTCTAATATAGAAAAAGAAAATCCCAAACAAATCAGAAATACATAACCTCATCATGCTCAAGGTGTCAACCGCCATCATACTTGTTTTGTCCCTAATCCACAGACAGGCTACTCAGTGTACTGTAATGGAAGACAAAATAAAGATGAAATTCTACCATTGGATAGGCTGTAATTGTAACGTGTGACTCTTTGATCCGGCTGAAAACAGACGTGCAATTAGTGAAGCATCAAAACAGCTGATGAAATAATCCAGTCATTTATCTTTACAGCTAGCTTGAGTCAGTAAACTGCAGTCGAGTAACGGATTACTGTGGACTGCTGTCCAGTTGGTCTGTCTCTACACGTAGACATGTGGCAACTAACAGTAATGTGCATGAACACAATGATATAAGCACGTAATATAAACTAATGACAACTGCCAGCAAGTTTTCACCTTGAAGGAAATCGGCCCAGTCTTCCGGAGCTGCATCAATCAGCTGCTCTTCGCCGTCCAGACCGGCCAGTTGTCCGCGTGCATACGAGTGGCTCTCTGCGTTGTTGAGCTGGGCTAGTGTCACTGCGATCCAAACCCAAGCCATCAGTGTGGACGCCATGGTAGCGCTCCGGTCCACTCGGCTTCTCTCTGCCGCCAGTCGAGGCCAAAGATGCCGACCAGGAAACTGGAAGCACCACAGCTGCGCCATTAAATCTGAGTAATTAGACCCAAAAGACGCACAGGTGCGGGCTCACCTGCAAATCAGCTTTGGTTATGAGAAGTGTACTGGTTCCAAACCGCGGTGAAGTTAGTTTCACATTGGACATTCGACAGACATTCACTCCGACTGACTCCAAATTCATATCAGAAATCACTGGGCACTGCACAATCAGGACACACATATAATACACCTATAAATATAATGACAATATTTCCATATAAAAATCATAAATAGAAAAAGCTGTGAAATCACATATAATGAGGCGTGTCCTGATTGTGCAATGCCCAGTGATTTCTGGCGGCTCTGGGTCACATGACACGGAAGTTGTTGAAATACAGTACTACTCGGAAAATTAGAATATTGTCTAAAAGTTGTTTTATTCAGGCAATCCAACATAAAAGGTGAAACCAATACATTTTATAGACTCATTACATGCAAAGTGAGATATCTCAAGCATTTTTTGTTGTAATTTTGCTGATTATGATTTACAGCTTATTGAAACCTCAAACCCAAAAACTCAGAAAATTAGAATACTATTGTAGGCTCAAAGTGTCACACACTAATCAGTTAAGTAATCCAAACCTGCAAAAGGGTCCTGAGCCTTTAAAAAGTCACCTTTAAAAGTTGAGTTACAGAAATGCATGCACTTTTTCAGGATATTCTAATTTTCCGAGTAGTACTGTATAATGACAATATTTCCATTAAAAATGTATATAAAATCGAAAAAGCTGTGAAATCACATTAAGGAGATGTGTCCTGATTGGGCAATGCCCAGTGATTTCTGATATGAATTTGTAGTCAGTTGGTCACGACATGGAAGTTATTGAAATATTGACAATATTTCCATTAAAAAAATCATATAAAATAGGAACAGCTGTGAAATCACACTTAACGAGATGTGTCCTGATTGGGCAATGCCCAGTGGTATCAGATATGAATTTGGCGGCTCTGGATCACAGGACATGGAATTTACTGAAATAAAGTACAACGTTGTCAAGAGCTAGGGTTCGTGTTTAGTTGACCGCAGCCGTCGCTGCGTCTGTCGAATATCCAATGTGAAACTAACTTCACCGCGCATTTCTTGCACTAGTATTCTTTTTAACTTAATTTGTTTTTATATAACAGCCCGTCTCATGTCAAGAGAAATAAATCCCATGCATAGAGTGTCCAGACATCTAAAAAGCTACTATACTGAATAGGCCCGATCGCCTCTGATACCCAAAGTTAAGCGGCATCCGGCCTGATCTGCAGTTGGATTGTAGGTGTGTAGGTTTCTCACCTCTTTTGAATCAGCAGGGTGCGCTGTTTCATCGGTAAGAAATATGCCAGTATCAGTATTCTAAGTTTTTTGATATGTATTTAACAAATTGGCCTACAGGAGATAAGTTCTTCATATCCTTGATAAATAAATTATTAAGATCAGTTCATCAGTTGATTCGTCTTTAATTAAATGAGAAATAAACTGATCCAAAAATGATCCAGTTAGAGCATAGATATCAAGCTAATCAAAAACATGTGGAATGACTCATGACAATTTGAAGAAACTTAAGCTTTTTGCAAAGTGGGATAAAAATTTTAAGTCCGTTCTAATGCAAAGTTAAAAGACTTATTCACAAAGACTCGCTGCTGTACTTTAAACTCAAGTTGGTTCCCCATCAAGTAGACCTCAGATTCACTGTGTAACTGGCGAAGGCATGAAAACTCAGACGCAGCTTCAGCTGACCTAAGATGGTTCTCTATCCCCCAGTTCCTCTAACCCAAAACAACTGCTCCAGCCCAAGCCCTGGGACCAAGTTAAGGCTCCTCCACCACTTCCATGGCAGCAACAGGCTCTGAGAACAAGTTCAGACTTCTTACTACCCCAATCATGGCTTTGGGACACTGTGCTGCAACTAACTTGTTCATGTGCTGCAGATGAAACCACATGCAAGTTTACCTTTATCTTCACTTATAAATGAACCCACACTTTGTCAGTGTCACACTGCTATATTACACCAACGTCACCCCTTTAAAGTTTGCGCATGCAAGTCTACTGTGCAGGTTTTTTCACATTGTAATTTTATGAGACTAACCTTCTGGTGCAATAATGAAGCATTACTTTTAGTTACATTTATTAATTTAATGATAAAAAAAATTCTCGTCTTCTGTACTTTATTTTGATTAAACTTGTCTTAAATTCATGAATCCTCTATGTCGTAGAGGACAAAGCGCTGCTGGTAGTAGGTGAGGTGCTGCTGGGAGTGGATGATGATCCTGTGCTCAAAGTGGTGGTGGCGCCACTGGTTGTGGAAGCAGCATCGCTTGTGGTCATCGATCCGGTGCTTGTAGAGACTAAGGTGCTGATGGTGGTTGTCAAGCTGCTTGATTCTGTTGTTGAAGCAGTGATCATTGCAGTAGTTGAGGTCGCAGTGGTGGTCATGGATGTTGTAGTGGTAGTCGTGGATGGCGCAGCGGTGGCCGGCGCAGCACTGGTGGTGGCCAGCGCTGCACTGGTGGTGGTGGTCGTGGACGGCGCAGCAGTGGTCGGCGCCGCACTGGTGGTGGTCGGCGCCGCACTGGTGGTGGTCGGAGCCGCACTGGTGGTGGTCGTGGACGGCGCAGCAGTGGTCGGAGCCGCACTGGCGGTGGTCGTGGACGGCGCAGCAGTGGTCGGCGCCGCACTGGCGGTGGTCGTGGACGGCGCAGCAGTGGTCGGCGCCGCAGTGGCGGTGGTCGTGGACGGCGCAGCAGTGGCGGTGGTCGTGGACGGCGCCGCACTGGCGGTGGTCGTGGACGGCGCCGCACTGGCGGTGGTCGTGGATGGCGCAGCAGTGGCCGGCGCTGCACTGGTGGTGGTCGTGGATGGCGCAGCAGTGGCCGGCGCTGCAATGGTGGTGGCCGGCGCAGCAGTGGCGGTGGTCGGAGCTGCACTGGCGGTGGTCGTGGATGGCGCAGTAGTGGCCGGCGCTGCAATGGTGGTGGCCGGCGCAGCAGTGGTCGGCGCCGCAGTGGCGGTGGTCGGAGCTGCACTGGCGGTGGTCGTGGACGGCGCAGCAGTGGTCGGCGCCGCACTGGCGGTGGTCGTGGACGGCGCAGCGGTGGCCGGCGCCGCACTGGCGGTGGTCGTGGACGGCGCAGCGGTGGCCGGCGCTGCAATGGCGGTGGCCGGCGCAGCAGTGGCGGTGGTCGGAGCTGCACTGGCGGTGGTCGTGGATGGCGCAGTAGTGGCCGGCGCTGCAATGGTGGTGGCCGGCGCAGCAGTGGCGGTGGTCGGGGCTGCACTGGTGGTCGTGGATGGCGCAGCGGCGGCGGTGGTGGTCGGGGCTGCACTGGCGGTGGTCGTGGATGGCGCAGCAGCGGTGGTCGTGGATGGCGCAGTGGTGGCCGGCGCAGCAGCGGCGGTAGTGGTGGCCGGCGCAGCAGCGGCGGTGGTCGTGGATGGCGCAGCAGCGGCGGTGGTCGTGGATGGCGCAGCAGTGGCCGGAGTTGCAATGGTGGTGGTCCGAGCTGCAATGGTGGTGGTCGTGGATGGCGCAGCAGTGGCCGGCGCTGCAATGGTGGTGGTCGTGGATGGCACAGCAGCGGTGGCCGGAGTTGCACTGGTGGTGGTCGTGGATGGTGCAGCAGTGGCCGGAGTTGCAATGGTGGTAGTCCGAGCTGCAATGGTGGTGGTCGTGGATGGCGCAGCAGTGGCCGGCGCTGCAATGGTGGTGGCCGGCGCAGCAGTGGCCGGAGTTGCAATGGTGGTGGTCGTGGATGGCACAGCAGCGGTGGCCGGAGTTGCACTGGTGGTCGTGGAAGGCACAGCAGTGGTGGTGAAAGCTGCAGTGGTGGTGGTCGGAGCTGCACTGGTGGTGGTCGTGGATGGCGCAGCAGTGGTAGTCATGATTGACGCAGAGGTGGTGGTCGTAGAAGGTGCACTAGTCACAGACACAGTGGTGGTCACCGTAGCAGGCACAACTGTGGTAGTTCTTGTGGTAGCTGTCGCACAACTGACTGTTGTCATTGAGGCTGTTTCAGTGGGGGTAGCAGTAGTGGTTGTTGAAGTTTTTGTAAGAGGAGCAACAGTAGAACCTGGAATCTCTGTGTCTATTCCAGTGTAGGGCTCTTCAGGAATTTCTTCAAAACCCCACAACTCATAAATATCTGAATCATAAATGGTTTCCCCTGTTATGGCTGCGTTTGTCCCAGTTGCTGGGCTGGCTGTTGTCGGTGTAGTCGTTTGTGGATCAGATGGGCTGAGAGGAATGTCCCCAAATCCCCACAGGTCATAAATTCCAGCATCATTAACAGTGTCCTGTATTATGACTGTGTCAGTATCAGTGCCCAAGCCGTCTGTTGTCTGAGGTGTCGTCATTTGTATGTTTTCTGGATCGAACGTTTCAACAGGAATATCATTGAAGCCCCAGAGGTCGAATAAATCGGGTTTCTTCAGAGATCTCCTGACATGATGCCTTCCAACTTTTTTAGGCAACATAGGGGAACAAGCTGCGAGCACCGCACACATTTTCCCAGCAGAGTCAACGTAATCCAGTTCAAAGCCAGAATCCTGTCAACATTTTTAGTTGGTTAGTTTTCACACCGACTTATTCAACAATGCATCTTGTTTTTGTCTGACTTACCCTGTCTGGAAGCTTTGATATCTCCACAAATAATGTCCTGCTGGTCCTCTGTTGCCTCACAGAGTATCCTTCGTCACTGAAAAAATCTGCCAAAAAAGCAAAACTTTAGTTCATAATTGCACTTCAGGGGAAAAAAATAAAATAAAAAAAAATGCACTTCTGATTAATTCAAGAATTTTCTTATAAATCACATTTACAAATGTATGAGTGTGCCATGTTAAATTTCGCAGATTGGATTGAAGTCCAGAACTTTTCTGTCTAACCTCAGCTCCAAGCAAGACTTTCCCAGTGCCAACCGAGTGACACTCAGACCTGAAGACTAACTGTTGAACGAAGTGGAGCATCTGGCAGATAGTGAAGAGCAAAATGTTCTCAGGCGTTTGTCTTAGAACAAAACACCGAAAAGCAGAGTGGACAAGAGACTTCAATTTATAAGTTGTAATATTTGATACCATTGCTTTTATTTGCTTAATACACAGGAGTGTAGTTAACACTACATTAGCCATTATAAGGCAACAGTGCTAGCAGGTTTGCATGTCTGATGACCTGTTCATGAGTTGATTCATTGATCATTGCTATATTCATACAAGTAAGTGAGTTTGTCCTTACCAAGGTCTTTCACTTTCCTCAGTTTTGTTTCACGAGGCAGCTTCACAGTAACAGATGCTGTTCTACATGTCACCAGTGGGAACGCGGATCTTCGAGACATGACTAGATTCGTGCAGGCAGCTGTGGCTGTAACGTTCTTCTGCAGCAGACGGTCAAAGTAGTGCAGTTTCAATGGGTGGTGACCTGCTCCATCTTCAATCTGAGGATAGATAATGTCATCAATCGAAGCAGGCATAAAGAATCATTTGTTATGACAGCACTTAGTTTCAAAAGATATCTATGGCAAGTTCCTACTACAACCACCCACCAGCACCATAACACCTCAAAATTTACATTATACGCCAACTGTGTGCACACAATTCAGAAGCCGAATTCCCAACTAATAAATGATGGAATTTTCTGAGGATTTTATTTTATGGGACGATCAGTGATTGACAACTCTAATTATGTTTAAAAAAAACAAAAACAAAAAACACAACAAAAAAAACAAAAACAAAACAAAAAACCCCCCAAAAACCTAGGGTTTGCTTTGTTGTACTGTTGTATGTAGGTCACTTTGGATAAAAGCATTGTATATTGTTCCGTCCATCGTTTAGTTTGGACAAAGAAACCATCTTTACCTGTAATTCTGTGTGGCAGCTAGGGTGGATCTTTACTAGCAACCACCACCTGTAAATATGGACGGAACTGTGGCATCTGTCAGGCAGTGACAACAACCGTGTCTCATCTGTGAATGAAGAATAGGGGAAGCATTAAATCTCTCATTCCATTATTTTAAATGGAAAATCCTGCTGCAGGTGGACAAATCAAATAGACCTTCCAGATGTAGATTTGAGTATCTGATGAGTGAAAAGCGTAGGGACAGTGTTCCATTACTGCAGCGGTACTGTGGCTGGTCAAAATCTGATGTCTCGGGACCTTTTCCAGTATCTGGACAGAGGGGGGGAAAAAAAAAAAAAAAAAAAAAAAGATGACAGGGGTTAAAGGGAAAAGTAATTTTGAGAAATGTGCTAGTCACTTTGTTGCAGACAGATTTGGATTAATGCCACTCATCTGTGGTCAGCAAACAGCTAAAAAAAAAAATTATAACTCAGCAGAAACATTGATAACAGCTAGCCCATTTCTTTCCAGGGCTAAGCAAAGCTGCCTTTTGGCACAGCTCATCGAGTGACAGGTTCTATACCTTTAGCATCTTCACCCTTGTCAAAGTCTTAAGAATGATCCAAATAAGTGAATTTGAACTGCAAACCTACTCTAAAGGAAAGTTTAAGTTTCTCCACTGATGAAGAGCATAAGGAGCATGAAACATCTAGTGATGGGGAGGCAATTCACAGTAATACAGGGCCAATATCGCCGATACTTTTTAATAATTAAGGTGGATACATCATCAAATTGCTAAATCTGAATGAATTTTCATGACCTTTAAGTGTTTTTGTGATTTTCCCTTTGGATTATTAATTAGTTAAAACCCAGGACAGAATTTGGGCATTTATAGTTTATAGGTAAATAGAAAAGTTATCATAATAAAAGTTTTTGTTCAGAAACAATGGAACGGTAACAACACAACTTCCCCCAAACAGTCATGTCTGAATTTTTTTTTTTCTTAACCAAACAAAATGCAAAAAAAATATCACCCCTGCTCCGCACTGTCACAGGAGCGGCACTTAGACATACAGCAAGGTCGCCTCTTTGATGAAAGAGTAAATTATCGATCTCATTACACTGGTATCGATCAATATCAACGTTGGTATCGATAATATCGATATTTGGATCGATCCGCCCACCACTAGGAATTAGAATGATGATTGTGATGTGTTACATAAGCTTTAGTGGTTTGGGGGATTCTGCCTTGTATTGCTGTGACTGCTGCATTATTTTTTCCTTGCCAGTTGAGTTTGGTTGAATTATTTAATTTGTGCATTTTTGCGCATGAAGCCGTGATTCTTGACTCAAAAACATTCACTTTCCAAATAGGCGTTCAAAATCCCATTAATTTGGGTTTAAAGATAGCCCAGTTAAACATTCAAGGACATGTAGACTTCAGGATAGTTACACTCAGATCACACTAAAGGGGGTAAATATAGATTTGGCGAACCGAAGAGAACTGACTTTAAGTTGGCGTGTCAAAACTATTATTAAATTAAATTTGACAGTTTTTAAATGAGGTACATTGACGTCGTCACAAAATAGTTTTTAGATGAATGCCACCACAGCACTAACACGTTTTACGAAGCTGAAAAACAAACTGTGGCTTTGCTGGACAAAGAAAAAACATGTGAGCTTCTTCACCTTGGAGGAAATTCCAGACCGGCGCTGGGAAACCTCGGTCGGCCCAGTCTTCCGGAGCTGCATCAATCAGCTGCTCTTCGCCGTCCGGACCGTCCAGTTGTCCGCGTGCATACCGGTGGCTCTCTGTGTTGTTGAGCTGGGCTAGTGTCACTGCGATCCAAACCCAAGCCATCAGTCCGGACGCCATGGCAGCGCTCCGGTCCACTCGGCTTCTCTCTGCCGCCAGTCGAGGCCAAAGATGCCGACCAGGAAACTGGAAGCACCACAGCTTATTAAATAAAACTGGTTGATTAGAGCCAAAAGACGAACAGGTGCGTTCGGTTCTCACGCGCATGTTAAATTAGGCAGTGGGAGGGGCTATTGTGGGACTTCCTGAGAACAACCTACAGTGTCCATGTTCATCCTAATTACGTTATATTGAATGCCACCCTGAGCAAATGAGCTATATTGCTACCAACTGTATGGTTTGTGAGATATCAGTTCTAATATTATGGAATATTACTACTGATAACAACACACACACACACACACACACACCAAATACAGAATAGTTAGTGGTGTTATTGTTACCAAGGAAGCCAAACACCAGGTGCTGCAAGCTTTTTCCTCTCATTTTTTATTGTCAGCAAGAAATCCATAAGATAGTCTCTCTTAATACAACTGGAAAGGTTCAGCCTGAACGTACCTTCCAGAGCTGAGAGCCAAAACAGCCCAGGGGACCAGCCAGAGATGCGACAAACTAGAAAGAGCCAACATTTTCAGAGCAGCCCCATGGTTCTGCCAGAGACAAAATGAAAACCACTGTCATTGTAATAGGCTGAAAGAGTGCATTACACAGCAAAGAATCCAAAAATGAAAAACAGCCCACCTATTCATTAGTAAATCCTCTAAAGCTGTCTAATTAAAGGCCCATGCAGCCATACTCACACTGATATAGCTACCTGACCTCAGGGTGGAGACCTCCCAACATTGACATGAGGACAATTGAATGACTCCTGCAGTTCACACGAACATTGCAGAACTACATCCATGCACACATTGCCATGACTCTGAGGCCTGCCTCGACCTACCAGAGTTTTTAAATCCTGACTGCTGACTGAAAATTGAAACCAGTTTCAAAAGGAAAAATGCCCTGATTACAGATGTAGATGGTCTGACTCTTTGACTGATGCTTCACAGTTTTTATTCAGGGTTCATGCAAACTATTAACACTTTAATAATAAATAATAAACACTTTGAAACACTTGCTACAAAAGGTGACAAAAACAAAGTTAGTACCATCCTTTCACATTCTTATTATAAGCTTATTACGCAGCCAAAGGATGTGGCCCACTATCTCAATTGCAGTCATGGAAGCAGCGATGGGTCTGGTGGGTATGAGACGGTGCTTTAAACTTTCTCCTCTTCTCTTTCATCAGCAGATGGCGCTGCTCCATCTTTAGTCAAACATGGAAATGGTAACGGACTACTTTATTCTGTATCATTCTTGTATTTATAACCTTATTTTTCTTTATCTAATTACAATTTAATAAATGTCTTTACTATTACTAATTTATCAATACTATATATATATATACACACACACACATACAGTATATATAGCATTATTTATGTCATTTTTCAGATTATATCTTTATTTTTTTCACATTATGCACCTAGTTATGGAAAAGTACTAATTTATTTTTTAAAAAATGTAGATAATAATAATAATAATAATAATAGTAATAATAATAAATGTTTCTGTTATTTGACACTTTGACATAAACACTGTGGCTTTACACCCAAAAATTTGAGCCACACTGATCAAAAGCAGCAAACTGTAAATGCTAGCTTTCTAACTAATTTACTTTCATTTGTTTTTATTTTTCTTCTTAACTGTATCACATTCCAATCCTTAAGATTGGGTCTTACTTTAATAAATATAGGCTTTTAAATAGCCTCCAAGCGTGATTTATAATAAATCCAATAAATATATACTTGTTTATGTTTATCAGTACTCAACTTAGGTCGGTTTGCAGAGATTTTCTTAAAATCTGACATTAAAGGACTTTGTACTCGTGCATTGTCACCGCCAACATGAAGTTCTGTTCACCTCCACTGTGATCCCGAACGTCACGGAAAAAAATAAAACGCTAAAAAAATCCGTCGCGGGTGGGTTTTGATAGTTCCTTCAAACACATTCGTACACACGCTTCACAAGAGCATAATTTTTCACAAAGACAAAAGTCATTGTCAGAAGTGGGATTCGAACCCACGCCTCCATTCGGAGACCAGAAACCCCATGTTCAGGAAGGTTTGTCACCTTGAGTCTGGCGCCTTAGACCGCTCGGCCATCCTGACAACTGTTCTCAAACGACGGCTAGAATGTAGTTTGATTGCTGCTAATAATCATCTCGCTAATTTTGTTTTATGGGAAGGGGAATATGGGTTTTTTATGCCGTAAGAGCAAATGTAAGTTAGGAGCGGTGCTGGGTGGTAATCAATTCCTGCCTGGGCCTGTAGAGCTCTATCTGTAGACTATAGTGCTAGCGAGTTACATTTGCTATGACATATAGCCCTGCCACTCGATTAACTTTGTGAGTAAACTGTACTTGTCTGAGTAGTTTGAGTGTCGTATACTTTTTACTCAGACTACTCTTTAGGCTGATTTTATTAGACAAATCACATTTGGATACATTCATCGCGCTGCTTTAGTTTTACGTATTCATGCACATTCCGGTAACTGGTCGTGATCAGCTGGTCTAAAGTCAGCTAGCTGTCATCCGACCGCAGCGTAGCCTCCACGTGACTCTGATCAGAGCGCAGCGTCGTGGCTCAGGTCGGAGACGACAGGCTAAGTTAACTTAAAGGCTCGTATACTAGCTGTTGATGAAAACGGTGTGGACTCCAATTGACAGCATAAAATACATCCGATCACGTGGAACTTATGTATTTACACTCATGTAAACAACCAGCGTGGCAGCACCACCCAAGGTTCCCCTTTGGTCAACTCTTGAGATCACAGCAGAGAAAGAGACAGCGGCGCTATCGTAGAAGATATTGATGATATAAATATTAAGCACACCGTGAGTATGCACAACAGCGGGTATGTTTCTCTTGTATTGCCAGTGTGAGAAGCTGTTGATGTGAAACACCACCGGGATATAAATGTCTACCTAACAAAACACACAGTGCTCCAGTCAGTCCAACAGACTGCTGCTCGTTAACATCTCCCACAATCCCCACACCTTCTACGCCGCTCCTACTGTCCGTGTGCGTACTGCACCTTGCGGTAATTTTTAAATACGTGCACGTGCAGGATACGCGAGACCGCTACCATGCACACGTTTAAGCTTGGCTAACAGCAACTGTATCACCGGCCTTAAGATCCAGCAGGCGTTTGGCGTTCAAATAACGCTTGCATCTTTTATTTACAGATGACTTGATAGTGCACGACATAATGCACATAGCCCAAGTTTTCTATCCTACAGAATTCCTAGACAATGTCAGCTACATTAAATTACATTTAGATAGCCATGTGCATGTAACAGCTCGGTGGCAGGTGTCCATGTCTCTTGTCAAGCCCAGTAGGGGGCAGCAAACACCACGTCATGATGGCAGACCGAGGCAACGTTCTTAAAAAGTTGAATAAGACTAAGGAAACGTGCATTAAACGGTAGATAAATGCTGTTCACTCTGTTTGCATGTGTATTGATATTAAGAGTCGTAATACAGGGATGCATTTATAACCAAGTTTCCTTTATTCTTAATTCTGTTAACAGAGCCACACACAGCCATACATACACCCTCAATCAGTGACATGTAGCATATATCTCCAGTCATATTTCTGTCCACCAGCATACCCCTTTGTACTGCGGTGCACTATTAGAAGTTCCTCTGATAAACAACTGGAAGGGGATACCCGTTTCTACCAATTGTGTTCTGACTGACGACCAAGGGGCCAATGCCATTGTCAGTCTCCAATTAGTCTCCATAGTACACTTTGGGGATTCTAAGCAAAGTCCCAGCGGTCCACGTGCACATGGGAGCCAAAGTAGCACAAAAAAATAAATAAATAAATAAAAACTTCTTACATTCTTATTTTTCTTAAATTTCAGATCCGATTGAGCATAATGTAGCTTATGCATTTATTGTTATAAATTTGTTGAATAACTTACTGAGATATAGCAGACTAATCCGAGAAGTTAAAGAGACAGATTTCCAAGTTTTAAACCACATTAACTCCCATGTGGGCATTTTATTGAAAGAATGTATATTCTTGAACTTTTGAAAAGACAGTCACAACTTCTGACCATATTTTCAGTTACATCCAATTATAATTTGTCATTGCTCTATTTAACGAATATGATTAAGTCTTTTGTACATGTTAAATCAACAAATGACAACTTTTTATTATAGGGACGTAACAAAGATTAAAGAAATTATTTAAAAATAATCAAAATAATGTTTTTATTAAAAAGCAGAGGTACTTTTCTACATTTTATATTTGTGCTATATGTGTTTCCTGTAATTGTTATTTGGTGCTCAACAGTTATGGTCCTTTGTGATTGGTTGCAAATTTCACGCCATGCCAATTAAAGACCACTATAAGATATCGATCTTTGAGTGAGCCAATAGAATCTGGTTGGAGGCGTGTTCGAGGCTCACGAGGGTCGCTCTGGTACTATGGATGTATATAAGACCTGGATACCGAAGCAAAGATGGCGCCTATTCATTCATACGAGACTTGGTCGCGTGACGCATACTATACACATCTACGCCTGGTACCAAAGAAGTTGCATGATAGGAGGGACGGTGGACTTCGCCCTTTTGCCGTCTAACTGTCTGTGTGAGGAGCGGTTGAATTGCTTTGCCGGAACTGCAACTGAACATGGCTGACCTCCAGGCGAGTATGACATTTTAGCAGCATTTAGGCATTTAACAGCTCCTTCATATCCCGCTATGTCTCACGTGCCACAGAGCAAGCCGTTAGCAGGTGTTACGGGTCTAGCATATTCTACTAGTAGCGAGTGTTGTCTCTGTAAGTGAGCACATGGCAACTAGCTAAACAAAGGAGTATTGTTTCCAAACGATACTCTACAATAAGTGCCGTCACTGACTGTGAGCTAAATGTTTAATAAATACGAGTTATTGAGGTGTGTTAGGGACGGAACTTGCTAATTACCGTTACCCTACTTTCGTTGTCCGCGCATTAAATGCAATCACTTTTTGCTAACTGTTAGCGGTTGGTTTGTATTGTTTATCAGCAGTGTGACACCACAGCTGCCGCTCATTGTTGACGTGTATTGTAAACGGCATCTAGATGCATCTATTAGTGAGGCTGGGCTTCGTAATCAAAAAATCAGACATGAAAGAAATCAATATGGCTGCTGCATACCCGGATACAAGTTGAAGTATCATGTAACAGAAAGCCCAGAAACTGCACTATCCTGCATGGTGGTCTCAGACATTAAGTCACATCAGACAGCTGACTGATCTAGCAGTGTGGGAAAGTGCCAAAAAAGAAGAGAAGCGAAGGGTCTGCATGGCGTTCTCATTCAGACCCCCCTGCCTGACCTTTGACCTACAGCCAGCTAGCAAGTGACACAACGTGAGGTTGCGGAGAAGGACACATAAACACTAACGATAATGTTTCTACAACCTGACCTTTGCTCCTGCAGCATGATCCTGTTGCATATTGTTTCAGATGTTTTCACACAGATGTTACAACATTCCAGCAAAGACTTGAGTGCAGGCACCAGCTGCACGTGTGTAGTGTGACAGGCTGTTCAGTACAGATTTGTGTATTTGATGCAGTGTTTTGCATGCATTTATTCGTATCATGAAAGGCAATCCTTCAGTGGCAGCAGGCAGGGAGGGTTATCTGTAGCATGCAGCCAAACCTCTGCTGGATGCTTATAGTGGGATTTCTCCCCTTTGGCCCAGTTGGTACAGAGTGGCACAGCCAGTGGGGTTTTGTCGTGAGTGAAGGGGTTTCCAAGTGGATCAATGAGCCTATTGTACTTGAAGGATTTTGCCTCTTTTCAGTTCCACTGCATTCATCTCCAGATTCACAGTGTGAGTGAAACGATTTCAGCTATCAGACAAGTTGGCCTCCATCCGTATCTGGCCAATACTGATTTGTTTGCGGACTGTTTAGAGTAAAGTTCAAGGCACCAAGCAACCATCTTTCTCTTATGACAGACAGAGGAGTAGTTCATTTAGTATGGTGCTAACTAATGTTAAATTAAAAAGTTAAAGCATATGTGACGCAAGTTTAGTTAAAAGACATCTCTATGCATGAATGACTGCCAAAAAGTTAGCAGAAGGGTTTAACAAAAGACTATATTTACTGCCAGTGTCCCCTCCACAGATACAGAATGTCCATCGCTCAAAATGTTAAATTGATTTGATACAGTCAGAGTGATCTCGAGGCCCTTTCACACGGCACAAAAGCCCACTAACACTCACTGACACCTGGCTTTAGTCAGGTACAATCGATATTCAAACCGTTGTTAAGTGACTCTGCAGCAGTCACCAGTGTTAATCAGCACTGATATCAACACATCATCCAGTTTGATATGCTAATTTCCACCCCTACTCAGGCTGTGATGCCACGACACACAAATGTTGGTGTGGAAACCAGATTAAGCAGGAACATTAATGCTGTTTTACAGACTGGAACTATCCTGGAATGTGCCAGATGGCGATATTGCCCTTTTACTTTTTACTGTAACCATCTTCTCCAGTGTGGTCGTGATGTTGAACATGAGCCACGAGTAAAAACACAGAAAAGTAACTTGAAAAGAAACTTGGCTCCTGGCAGCGTGAAAGGAGTCACTGGCCTGTTTTTGGCAGGTTTACCTGTGTTTAGAAAACCTGACTATATTTGCTGTAAAAAGCACGTTACTTGAGGCCTTTCTTATGTGTTTTTATTGGTCCTGGTGCTGGTCAGGCTAGTTTTCAGGCTTACCTCACCCTCAGGTATAACTACCGCCAATTAGATATTCTGTTGCTACAGTTCTTTACAATTTAAAAGTGTAGAGACCAGTACACTATTGTTCACATATTGGGGCTGCAATTACAGTTAACATACTGCAACAACTTTGTGCTTTGACTTATTTGAGTACGTTAGCAAAATTAGAGCAAAGTGAGGCCAAAGTATTGTGTGTAATATCCTGCAAAAGTTTAGCTCCTGGTTTCAAAACTTCACAGGGACCCTGTTCGCTGTATAGGAGATTCTGACCTTCGACAGGCTGTAGTCCATTGGAGTCAATAAACTATCACACTAGCGTTGTGCTGAAGCTTTCCTCTCCTCTCCAGGCTAAATTTGATACAGCAGCAGCTGAGGTGAAGCAGCTGAAGGCAAAGCCAACTGATGAAGAGATGCTGCAGGTCTACTCCCTGTTCAAGCAGGCCACCGCGGGTGACGTCACGACCGGTGAGATGTGACATGATCTCCCGCCACAAACCCGCTCCAACACCCCTGACAGTATGACCGGCGTCATGCGCTGCTGTTGTGAAATGAGTCTAAAGCAATAATCGCCAAACCTTCTTGAAACCGCAGAATCCTTTCTTTGTGTTTTATTTTTTCAAAAACTGATTTGAATTGTTTTGGTCAGCTGTGGGTCCTCTCACTCTGTCACGACAAAGGAAAGAACTTGTTTTTGAAGAGGCTTTTCTCTTCTTAGTTGCCCCTGTACCCACACTTTAGTAGACCTCAAATGCATTACACCTTTAGTCTCTAAAGTTTCTGTCTATTTGTTTCATTTATGTAAACCTCTTTACTTACATCTGACTTTCTTTTTTCTGTCTGAAGCTCGTCCAGGGATGTTTGATTTCACTGGGAAAGCTAAATGGGATGCCTGGAATAACCTGAAAGGTACATGTTCTGTCCTGTTAATGGTGTAGCTCTTAAAATGTCTGTTTCTGTGCAAGGGAGACTTTGTAGTATGTCTGAATAGAATGAGCGCGCTGTACTGTTCATTTCCAATAATCTCCAGGTTCACAGTGTGAATGGAAGACGTTCAGGGTTGAATCAGGCTTTGCTGACGCTCCGTTGGGCTTAAACGGGGAGTTGAACTGGAAAATGCAGAGTGATGCCTCGTAAAAACAATCTTTGGCAGAGCACTGACACCAGATTGCAGACAGCGCATAAAACCAACTACAGCCAGATTTATTGTTGACCTGGTGTTAACTTACTCACAGAATTAAATTAGCTGATATTACCTACTGCTCGCAATGTTATGTCAAACTGGTAAAAATGAGAATCTGCTTGCTGAATGAATTCTACACTGGGCTTTGCTAATGAGAGAGGAGGCCTTAAAGCTTTGTCATCATCATTATCATTGTTTAGAAGGGCCAAGGGCCATCTACCATTCAGTAAATGCTTGTTATTATAACTCATAATAATCAACTGGCAAACCTAAGCAAATACAATTCAAGTAGTGATGATAATATGCCCTTTAATAAGTCCAAGTCTTCATTCCAAAACTATCCATGACATCTGGTCTCACTGAACTGAACAGTAGCATTAATGTCATTTGTCTATGTATATACTTAAATGCAGGCAAGAGCAAAGAGGATGCCATGAACGAGTACATCAAACTGGTAGAGGAGCTGAAGCAGAAGTATGGATTCTAACATCCCCACCAACTGGATGGGCCAACTGCTGACCGCAGAGTAGTGTGCCAGAGATCACCACTAGCGGGCCCACGCCCTGACACTGTAAAATGCCTTAAAACCCAAGGAGTGTGTCCTTATGCAACACTAGTGAATGCCAGTTGGACCGCTACCGACCCCAGTGAGATTAAGAAGGCTTGAATAACCACTGAAGCATGATCAGAGACTTTTCAACATCCAACAATATATGTGAATTTAACGAGTCCTGTCATTTCAACATAAAGTCATTCTTCTCTAAGTGCTGTGTTTGGTGTATGCTGATTTTCTGATTTATTCTAGTTTCACACATAATGTATGTATTATGTACATCCTGTCAAACTGAGGCTAAAAAAGCCTTTCAGTGGATTGGATTGGGGCACGGGGAACATCTTCATCTCACGTTTCTCTGTCAGACCAGCTTCACAAATTTGCTTTAGCAGGGGCCAGTTCTACTCTGATATATGTGCCTGGTCAGCTCAGAAGGCTTTGAAATCATCAAGTGTTGTTATGCTTTCTAGTTGACTCCATGAGATCCTGATGCACACTGCCCATAGGTCTGCAACCCTGTAGACTTTTTGCTTAAGTGAAAACCCCACAGCACAAAGTGTTATGTTTAAATGCTGATGGCAGACAAAATGTACAGAAATTGAAAAGAATAATCAACAACTAACTAGATGATATTGACTTTTTTATTATAAAAAGCATGTTCAGCAGCCCTATGAGTGTATAGTTTGTTTCATGATGAAATTATGCAGTGTTGATTTGGTTCTACAGAGCTTAAAAGCAGGGAGCAGTTCACTGTTAGAGACACCAGCCCATTTCTGCATGTTGACAGAGAACAAATCATCCTCTGACGTTTCAAATGTTCCTGGAGTTTAACCCAGTAATTGTTATCAAATTAACTTTATTATTTCATTGCAGTTGATCTTGTGATGTATTTTAATGAAGTGTCAAAACCGGTTGGGGGAGCACGAAACATGCAGCACCTGGGATGCATCCCAACCTCCTAAACCAACAACCAGTGCGCCATCACTGCCTTCTCTTGTCAAGCTAGACCACTCTTGTATTTTGTAACATTGACCAAAAGGAGTGCAAAGCGATGCTCTTAATGATCTGCGGTGAAAAAGACCCAAGTACAAAACTGAACTTCAGAAATTTGAGGTACTGCTCTTTTAAATTCTACTCAATAAATTTCAGAAGAATACTTTCTACTCCACTACATTGACTTCACAGGTTGTGTGAGTTGAAGTATTTATCAGGTTTTACATTCAAAAATATAACATTTTCACATACAACACATTATTAAAGATTAGAGTGACGATTCCCTAACTTATAAACTCGTGGCTCATACTGCCAAAAAGCAGCATCTAGTTGGAGTTTCCTGCACTGATTAGATGTTTAGGAGCTGCTGGAGGTAAGAAACTTTTCTAAAATTACAATTGGTGTTCACATTATAAGCATATAAAAGACCAGGAAAGTCAGAAACATTCATAATGATACCTCTGCCACAACCAGTAACACTGAACACACTACTGAACTGAGTTCAGTCAGATTTACAGGATTTTACCAGTGTTGACTTGTGTGTGTCATAGTCCCTAAACATGTATACACAGAGCTTACTAGGTGATTTGTATTGCCTTTACATTAAAATATATATTTTGGTTTATTGCATGTTCTTGTTTTGAACAAGCTGCAGGTGTCAGTCAGCAGCTAGTGTTTGTTACCTAAAGAGCCAGACTGGAGTCATGTTGGCCTGGACCTTAGTATTGTAAATCCAGCTTTGTGCTACATTATACCTGACTCGGGCGTGGTGGACGTTTTAACGAGCAGGGTGACATTGGTGGGGCCACCCCCACTCTGACTCATGGAGCCACACTGTCTCCTGGGCTCCACCTGCAGATGTCGCTTCAGCCTCCATCCGCGCCACCTCCTCTGAATCTCATTCTGCACCTGGACATTCATTTGCATTGTTTAGACTTTAATCATTGAAAGGTTGATAAGAGAACAGGTGTTGCTGAGGAAGTATTGGTGTCATTCAAACAGTACTCAGTAGCAAACACAGTTCTTAAAAATGACCCCACATACACTTTCCTAGTCAAAAGAATCCAGATATTTTAGAGGAGACAATGAGCATTCCCGATACTCAAACCCTTATGTAGGTAATGCTAAAAAAAAAGTTCATTTTAAATAATAAAAATAATAATTAATTCAAATTTAAAATCATTTATGAACAACTGGAAGTCCAGCCTCGCACGCCTCATGGTGAAGCATAATAATTAATAATTGTATGTTCAAATCCATATCCTGCTAAATGTAAGCTCACTATTTACTGTTCTAAATAAAGACATGACATTATGGAAACGTCTCATTTTAGCAGTGTTAAATGAGTGACGGACTGAAGATAAACTCCTGGAGTAGCCCTTTCACCGTCATCACACATACGCACTGAAAGCACATTTTGTAAGCATTTGCCGATTGCTGGTGTGGAGAGGAAGCAGTATTTCGATATACATATGAACACTTGATTACTGTTTTAAAACACTTAAAAACGTGAACATGGCTTGTTGAAATCTGCACAGCAGAGGCTGAGTTATCCTTATTTTCAGCCCCCAGTATCCTTCAAGCTCCACGCTACATTTCCCAAAAACTAACTTAAAATTACTGCCTGAAAAATCTTTCAAATTCCACAGCCCCTGTTTGTAAGGCAGGCATCCTGCTATACATAAGATAAACCCGATGACCTCAGTGTTATTTTCTCAGACCTGACAATTTAACTGACATCTTGATTTGCACAGATATACGAGGCTACTTTTAAATTTACCCAATGGAAAGTGATAAATCTAGTTCAGTGAAGGAGTACATGTGTATCAAGCCTTACCTCTCCATTCAGGAAACAGTACAGAACCGCTACAACACATCCCTGGAACAGCACATATAGAAAGATTAGTTATCACTGTGGCAACTCTGCTTCCAAGAAGAGTTTTTCTGACAACCCGTGCAGATTTTTTTTGCAACTTCCTTTTCTACTGTCTAACACTGTGAGGGTGCGTGTGCAATGCATTCATTCACACAGATTTTTGCAAACTGATTTCAGAAGTGCAGCCTCTGATATCCCTGATACATTTACAGTGTAGGAACATGATGACTGGAACTTGCAGTAAGCTTTACCAGTACCTGGGTGGAAGCAAAAGCCAGCTCAATGAAGGTCCAGATTTCATAGGTTCTATCGTTGCCTTTGTGCGGAAGGAAAGCAAAGAGGACGTAGTGTAAGCCAAAGAGCGACACCAAGAGAAATGAGGACTTGGCGAGTTTCCTGTCAAAAAGAAATGATAACTGTAATTGAAGATGAAGCACAAGTGACTTGTGAAAGTTTTTGAAAGAGAGAAATAAAATTGTAAGCTGTTCTCAAAGTTGAACTGAAATCAAAATTAACTGACTGCTGTAAAAGCTGTATTTCGCTCTGGTACGCATAATCACAACAAATTCAGGTTTGTAATGACCAATCACTAATCCCCATTGTTGTCAGGGGAAATGTTCAGTTGACAGGGTAATACGTGTGCTGGAGTCACAGGGTTACTTGCTGTGCAGGAGCTGCCACTGATTCAGCAGGTGTTCATATGATGCAAACAAGCCTACAGCTTCTGCTTTAACATAAACTTGTGTGGAATACACACTTCGCAGCACAGTGAGTTAACCCCTATATGATTCACCAATCGTCAGGGATCAAGCCTGAAAACATGTCTATTTATGCCTTAAAAGCCAGATGACCAATTCCACGAATTCTTATTACCTACAAAAATGTGAGTTTTAACTCTTTTAACTGACTTGAGTGGCATGAACCAGTGGAGTTCTCAAGACGGTCTTGTCACCAAATCACTCAGCACGCACAGAGCATCTACCCCAAAGACTCAAAAATCAATTTTATTATTGTTAGTTGTTAGCAATGTTTATAACAGTGTTAAGAGTTCAACTGTGAGAGCATGCAGGATAATGACAAGCAATTCCAACCATTATGACAAATTAATGACTTATTGTCTTTGTGAGACAAACATGAAGTATTCTGTGGATACTTTCCACTTTTCAGTAGTGGTGTCAGGAGTGAAATGTGCTTCCATGTTCTGTTATTCATTCAGAAGCCTAAAATGAACAAACAAATGCAATTCATGTTGTGTGGGTGAGCAGGTTACTCACCTGTAGTGGTTGAACTCAGTGCCTGGCATGTCTTGTGTCCTTAGCTTGGTCACCAGTATTTTTATAATACACAGGAAGAATAGCAAGTTGACCTGGAAAACACAATGAGCCATTCTCAGGTTGTGTTACCTGTGATGAATTGTACTATCACTGGGGGAATTAACTAAAGCCCTTTCAGCTTTGCATCATGTGCATTCCACATTCTGGCATTTCAATGTGTGATTAAATAAGGTCAAAAGAGATTCTGGAAGTACTGACAGTTATGAAGAGTAGAACAGGAACCCTCAGAATCCACCAGATCCACTCTCGCCTGCTCGTCTCCCAGCAGCTTCACAGTGGGACATTTAGCACAAAAATCAGTAAGCCATACTGGTCAGTTCATTCCTACAATAAATAGACTAAGCCTAGGTCTAAACATGTCATGACTAGGCTCACAGAGAAAACTCACACAAAGGAATGCTTGAACACTAGAGCACAAGGAACAAGGCAACCTAGAATGGGAAAGATTGAATGCTAACTGGATATCACTGTTGGGAAGGATACTTTTAAAATGTATTCCATTACAGAATACATGCCCTAAAATGTGATTTGTAACATATTCCATTACATTACTGAATCTGAGTAATGTATTCTGAATACTTGGATTACTTCCACATTGAACTGCATTTTATAAGTTTCTATTCTATATCTATTCTGGCATTACTATAAGGGTATGTTAACACAAAGGGTGTTTTGTTTTTTTCTAAATACTGTTTGAATTTCCTTGATAAAAACGTATTCTTGTACCGGCCCCTGCCCCGGCTTCAGCTCCTGCTCCAATTCCATTATCTTGACTGATCACGCGCAACTGCATGTTAACGTTGTAGACTCTTTGATTGCATGTTCTATACTAAGTCTTCTGGGAGATGCATGGCGTTGCCATAATGTTGCTTAGAGAACGAATAAACACATGAAACAGTAGCGTCATGTAATCCACTGATTTCAACAATGTAACTGTATTCTAATTACCATCTATTTGAATTGTAACTGTAACGGAATACAGTTATTCATAATTTGTATTCTGACTACGTAACACCGGTACATGTAATCTGTTACTCCCAAACACTGCTGGATATTCATGGGAAGGTGAGACAACAAGACACATTACACATTGCAACACATGAGGGTTGGGCCAGGTAATCACACAGGAGGGAAACACAGGAAGGCAGGAAGTGTAAGGCATTATTTGTGCTAATCAGTACTTCCATATTCATTTCTATGCTGATGATACTACTGTATATCCCTAGGCAATCTCAATCAAGGCTTCCCAATGATCATTTCTTATACATGAACTTGTTCTTAAAATGTAGATAGGTAAACGGTATTGTCTGTCTCACTGTCCAGCCAGTACAATTCACATTACTCATTACTCACTACAAAATCTGTCTTGATAGCAAACTTTGACAACAACATTCATTTTCCAAAAATGTTCAAACAAGGTTAAAATATAATTTACTATATTATGAACTTCTGCAGTTGTCTATAAATACACTTGTTTATATTGTCATATATATATAACATATTCAGTATGTTGCTCCTACCCTTCATCTTCATGAAGGTACCTGGCAAAACTCCAGCCAATCATAATAATCACTGGAGAACCTGGAAGATAAGAAAAAGGTTAGGCTCCAGTTAATGTGATCAGTGTGTGGGTGAATAATCAGTTGACTTTTTCCTATCGACAAACTGTATATATAAAATATACTTTAAATAAGAGAAGAGAGTAGACATGTATTTTCAAAGAAACAACAAGCAAGGAGATAAGAGTCAATGCAACAGTCGTACCCCAGCCAAAAATGATGTACCACCACAAGTGTTTCCTCCTGGAGAACAGTGAGACACTGACCAGGCTGTAAAGGTAGTGGCCCTCAGCCAACAGCCAGCTATAGTTAGCCATGATACAGTAGTTAGATAGCACTGTTGCAAGTTTACAACTCGCCTAAATGGGGCAGAAGACAACAGAGATGGTGAGTGCATATTTTCAACTGTCTGTGCATTGCAGCGTAATACTTACACTGCAGTGAGAGCATTCGAGTTATACTTTATCTGCATGTGAAGGTGGCAGTTCTTTACAATGTGCACAAAGTGCATGAGCAAAATATGGAGATAATAAGATGCATTTAAAAGCTAGAAAAAAAAGATACAATATTAAAAGTACCGGGTAGATGCCGCAGTGAAAATAGTCTTCAGTTGAGAACAGAACTGAGTCTCTGATGAAGATGAGTGCAGCTCGGAGGATGAAGGAGAGGAAGAGCTGGATGTGGATGAAGTTACGTGTGCAGTAGAGCCTCCTGGTGGAAAGAAGAAAAGGTGACTTGAACATCTAAAATATTGGAAAGCTGCTAAAAATGAAAAAGGCCCTGCTGTGTTAAGGAGTAGCAGACACATGTCCACAACAATGTGATGGGACCTCGTATTACTGATATGTTTTTATTAAAAGGAAGAAAAAGTATTTGAAGAATTATCACAGAAGCTCCTCTTTGCAATGACTTCAGAGATAAGGCGCACCATCAGGAAACCAGAAAATTGCTTCTGCTGTTGAACCACTGCAGCGCATTGCTTCAAACGTTTTTGGACAATAAAGCAAATTACTACATTTAAATAGAATTTACACTGAAATAATTCTGTCATTATGATGAAAGAAAACTATGCTGTGCAGGTGCTATTTGCATGTTGGTTCAGAACTCTCTGCTGATCACTGACCTGAAGAGACAAAGAATGGTAACGGCAATGGTGAGGGAGACAAGAGAAACAGCGTAGCCCATGGAGTACATGATTCTTACATACTGGAAGTACCTCTGGGACTTGAACACCTGGGGAAGACATAAACACATAGTGAGTTCAGAATTAGTAGGGTTCCAACTATGGCATGTCTGTACATATTTCTCTATCATTATAAGGATAAAAAATTGAAAAAGTTGTTACTGACAGTAGAAAAAGTATGGTCTATAGTAATAACTGCAGTATTACATACTAAAGTCATTTACATGAATCTGATTTATGTTCAACCCCATTAACGTGGACTGGACAGTGCAAAGTTTGGGTCTTCCAGAGTACAACAGTCTCTCAGAAATGAAAACAATGGTTTGAATAAGTGGGTTTTGTATATAGAGATTTTATTTACATGTTCGGAACTGATAAATTACCCCAACCTGATCAAATAAACTGCCTGACCGGATTCTTACAGAAGTCTGCTCAACACAAAGCTCCAAATAAAACACTGAACATTTAGATGAATTGCCACTTGCAGGAAGAAACTCTGCAAGGAGTGTTAGATTCCAATGACACAAACGCTTAATGTATGACTCTAATCTCAGAGTATGTCACACAGTTTCCTCTAATCAAAAAGAAAATCTGTGCAGCAGAGAGTCGGGGCCAGGCACTGTGAGGAGGATAAAATAAGGAGGGAGAGGAAGAAATGACAAATGAGACATAATAAGAAAAAAACACAGGGGCATCCATCAGCAGAACTCGCTCAGCCCAAGTTATCACAAAGCCTTGAAGTCTTGTGTCTCTAATGAACACAGTACAATAAGCATAAGCATAAGATGCTTATGTAAGTATGAGGTGTTCAATCTGCGCCACCAAAGCTTTAAACTCAAACCCTCAGACACAGTGAGACAAGTGAGAGGACTTATGCAACCACCAGGGTTGCATATAAACACATATTTCAGATTAGTGTCAAAAATCATAATTCATGTAGTTTAAGTACAGACTGTTAATGCTGATCCTGGGCACCAACTATTGTGCATCCTGTAGATGTTTGTCCCCTTGTGACACATCTGATTTGTCATCAGTTCAGATTATCTACTGGTGTCCATGAGAGAAACCATAATTGTCTTGACAGTGTATGATATCACCAGGGTTCCATATTAATGCAGATTTGAAACTATTGTATTATGAAGACAAATTCATTAAATTAGTGTTAATAGTGCGTAATTGGTGCAATGTATTTTCAAACAGATTGGGTCAATCATAAGTAAAAAACTACAGTTCTACAATGTCATTTGTGCTGGTGTCAGGTGCTTTTATTTTTGTTTGTTTTGCTTGTTACAAGAGGAGGTGTTCGGAAAACAATAAGGACTTAAGCAGTTTCTTGCAGGACGTGAGGGACTTGGCAGATGGAGTGGTGTTAGGTAACTCAGTTACATAATGCTTACATTTTATGATAACACCTGCTCAGCTGACTGATGCTGGGATACAAAGCATCAATGTTCCTACTGATAACAATTCATAATCTCAAGATCAGCCTTATAAAGTATATTCTTCCTGTGAATGTGTGAAGCCCAGCCTCACTGGTCTTGCATGGAGAGCCATTTATACATTAACGCACTGAAGACATGAATTTATGGTTCATATACTGGATTTGTTTACCTACTCAGGTTTGTTCCCTCACTACCTTGTTTATACATACACAGTGCATTTCTTGACTTAACACCTGTGACTGTGCGGGTACAGCTACAGATACACACCTGACACGCTAACTGAAAGTAATGAAACACTTGTGTCTGCGTGACATGTCTGGACCAGTACTGAAGAACAGAATGGTACCATTTTCAACCAGCCAAGAAATAGTAGATTCTCTTATGTGATTTCAGGTTTATTCAGGAAATCTAATTGTAGAGTGCATTATGAACAAAGTGTATTAGATTACTTCAAGACAAAGAAACCACAAAATTGACGTTATTTTCATTCAAGTACTAATTCAGGTGTTTACCAGAACATGTTGTCGGCTGCTACGCCAGAAATGAAAAGCCGACACATGAGCAGTGCTGATCTGAGTAGCCCCCACGGAGGATGGATGTTTTGCTGCCATCTGTTTGTTGTTAACCTCTGTTCAGCAAGGACCATGGACAGTTTGACCAGGACAGACAGGACAGGACAGTCTCTTTTCACTATCCCAACAAATATATAGAAGGAGGGGGATGGAGGATCTTACCTCTAGAGGGAGGCTTTCATTGAAGCCATACTCGCATGCTATGTCGTGTGGAGGGTAGGACTCAGTCCAGCCGTGCTCTGTACAGTTTCTGAACACTCGCCCTACAAAAAAAAAAAAAAAATTACACATATGTGTTATTATTAACCCACTGTATTAATGTTAGCAATGATATATTGTATTACTCATTTGTTAAATTACTCATTTGTAAATATTGTGGAACCATTAACTGTGAACCCACCGAGCTGATGTGACAGGCCTGGGTTCCAGAACATTAAATCTCAGAATACCAGTAGTTACACCCAAAATTCAGGAACAGTAAGGAAAAATATGGAAAGATACAGAAGGAGAAAAGAAAAGAAAAGGAAGAATCAACAACAACAACAAAAGATTGCGGTTCAGTGTGGGGGACTGACACACTGACTGAGTGACTGACCAAAACGATCATCCCTTTGGCAATACTACTGGAGAGGCTATAATACACATTCATTTAGACGAGTCGTGACACTAACCTGTAGTGTGCAGGAACCTGGGACACGGCTGTGACACGACCTCTCCAACTGCAACGGAGGGCCAGCAGTTCAGCTGGTCCCACCAGCCCCTGCACTCTGCTGGAGAAAACACTAAATGTCAAAAAAAGGCCAAAAAAAGTATATCGAATTCTGCCTGGTGCTACTGAGGACCTTTGGACACATTCAGCCTGTGAAAGCAGCGAGTTCAGATACACTAGTTCTGGTGAAAAGGGTTTTTTTTGCCAGTGCCTGCACAAGATTTAACTTTTCTAGAAATCTTAATTTCATGAATGTTCCAGAACAGTATGTGAATACACAGTATCTTACATGAATAATATGCTGTTTGAATGAGCACATACCAGCTGTCGCCCAACACAAGTTTAATTATAAGTAACCTTAATTGGTGTGTGCTGAGGACTTTGCTTCACTCTCCATCACCTTCAAAAAGTTTTTTAGAAATTAAACGCTGATGTGTCCATTTATGGAAGAATTACACTCAAGTGTCCACTACACATCTCTCCAAAGTCTGCCCTTGCCAAATCACTTTGGCGTGACTTGCCTCTCAGTCACAGTGAAAAATAGACTAAATATAAAAACCAAGTGGACACGCAGCAGAATGGCACTGTAATCACTACTGTGTGTCCTGTTTAGAATAGAATTGTATTATCAGTTGACCATTTATCTCGTTTTGGGTGACGTCCAGGGAAGCACTTTTCTCACACTTTAATCCACATCACAACATAGAAAAATGAATGCTGTGCAGCCAAACGCTTCTGATGTGAGCTTATGGCTGCAGAAGTGGGTCTCAGTCCCTTCAACAGACAGAAGACAATGGTCATTTTGTCAGTTTCTATGGGCCAGAGAGACAGACAGGTACTCAACATGTGCACAATTAAAGAAACAAAATGAATTACAGATATTTCACTGTGATGATATAATAATATGGATGCCCTTCTTGAGGCCAGGTTGACAGACGGAGCGTGATTAAACAAATTCTCTGGATGGATTTAGACTTACTGTCCCAGAGACAGACACGGCAGAACTTTTTTGTTTTAAAATCATTTCTGTAACTCCAACAAATGGAATTAATGAGAAACGGCGACTGAGGCAGTGATCAGTGTTAAATCTGCTACTGTGAGAGCTCGACTTGTGATGGCTCTGGGGTCCATGTCTGGGGCATATGATTTTGGAGGCTGTATATGTGACGCCAAATTTGTTTTTTTGTTTTTTTTATTTAGATGGTTCATATTGTAAAAAGACTGGGGGAACACTACAGAAGGACAGGCTGAGTCGTGTTTTGGTAAAGCATCGATAAGAGGTGAGGTGCAACAGACGCACATGCCTCAGAACTGAGCTTTTCACTGTCAGTCTCACCCCAGGGGATATAGTCACTGTGCACGATCCCGCAAATGCTGCAGACAACAGCCAGCGTGCCCTCCTGACCTGACTCACTGACCTCCCTCTCTGACACTGAGGGCTGTTCCACTGCTCAGACTGCTGTTTGGTCTGCGGGTTGTAGCCAGTGATGATCCGCAAGGTGAAGTGTGAGGTTGACATAGATTTTATTTGGTGCTCCGTGTCTGCTCGTTGCTGCAGCCCCTTCCTGAGGTGTTGGAGGTTTTGGAAGAACTTCCAAATAAAGCTTCCAATGGAGATCATCAGTAAGGTCTTCTCTGCCTCAGGACTGCAGCAGTGCTTTATGAGTATCTTTATTTTAACCAGTGTTGAGTGGATGACGGGGGGGGGACAACTCATTTTGTGGTTTTGGAAAGAGTCCATCTGGCACCTCACATCATATCACATTCAAAGTCACTTACATCACAGGTCTTACATTTAGCTAAACAGAAAGTGAGATTATATGTATCTTCAGGCTTTACATGATGGATCCCGACTATGTGCACCTCTCATCTGTGTGGAGGAGTGAGAGCAGTAAGAGGGAAGCTGCAGCCAAGGATTTCATTTGTCCGAAGTTCTCAGCTTTCATTTTCATCCTCTACATGCGCACGCACGCACACACACACACACACACACCCACACACACACACACACAGAGTATATGTTTGCATTAGGCATCAGGTGATATATACATAAATCAAATAGAGCATACATCAAGTGCAGGGTTTTCAACAGGTGGTCTGTGGCCCCCTGCTGGTCTGTGAAGACATTCCAGACAGTCCCTCACAATGCATTCAATAATTAAATTTGACGTATTTTCATTCTTTTAAATTTATTCTTAAACACATTTCCATGCATTAATTATTGTTTCTGATTCATCACATTCAAATATATATATATATATATATATCATATATATATATATATATATATATATTTGAAATCAAGGTGAATTTGAAGTTTAAAACCTGTCACTGGTACCCTGTGTCTGTCCTAATGTTGGAATATGTCCCTAATGTCACATGGGTATGCATAAAGTACAGAGCCATGCGAGGGAAAATCAGTTTACTAACCAGCACCGATTAAGCAAGTTTCACTGATAGAGTGAGTCTTTGAAGGGTGAACCTACGTTTGGACAAAAATAAAATAAAATAAATAAATATAATATTAATAAATTTGGTTACTACAAAGCTGTTGCTGTTACTGCAAACCATGAGAAATGAGTCTGAGAAGACTTAAATTGCATGGGAATTATGAGTCTAACGGAAACAGAACCACATATTATTTTTAAAATTGTCCGGTGTTGTGTTTTTTTTTTCCTTACTGACAATGATTCTCATGTGTATCCAAAGCCTGATATATATTTTGCATGGTTGTGTTGGAGCTAAATTGGTGCACAGTCCACATAAAATGGTCTATTTTCCTATTTTCATTCAAGCCAAAAAAAAAAAAAAAAAAAAAAGCACAATGTCAGCCGCCATGATGCTGATGTGTGAGTTTTCCCTCTGTATCAGAACCAATCAAATGATGTACTCATCGCAATGTTTGTGCACTCAAAGAAATGAGCTTAATGAGCAGCGAGGTGAGTAACACTGAGAGATTCACTGCAGCGGAGAACAGGAGCATGAAGCAGGACACTTTGACCTACGCTGTAGCTGAGAACGTCGAGCATGAAGGAAATGCCTGTTATTCATTACGAGGGATAAAGTGAGGCCCTTTGGCCCGTGGAACTCTAAAAATGTGTGATGTCATTGTAGAAGACATCAATCCACTAATCAGCTACACAGCTAATGCAATTCCTCTTCAGTTCTCTCATCTCCAGTACCAACCTGGGAGTCGTAACCATGGCAACGCGAACTTTTTTTTCACTCCAAATGCAATTAGCTGACAGATCATGCTATTACCTGCTTCAGTAATGGGAGCAGGTACACGGTGTTTCCTCTCAAGTCCCCGTGTTTGATGAAAATGACAGCAGCATCAGAGAGCGGCGCAATCGCACGCTCTGTTCTATCAATCCTCATTTCCTCCATCTTTAAACCCCCTGATCGGTTGGCGCTTGCTGCTGAGCAGATAGCTGTTGTCTTGATCGCTCATCTCTGAGGTTTTGCAGTTTGCTCGTAGTATCTGCTCAGTGTCACATGGCTGAGTATCTTTACTGAGACATTGCACCTCTGCTTCTCTTGGCATGAAGGAGGATAAGGAAAAAGTGTGCTCAGTTGCCATTGTGGTGTTACTTTATCCACTCCCACCTCTGACCGACTCTCTAATCTAATCCAAGAACATAGTTAAAGCTTCAGCAGCATCAGTTCTGATCAAAAACAACTGATATGGTCCAGAAAATTTGTGTTTGGGCTGTAAAATATGCAGGAAGGAAGCGATCACACATGGAATTGATCGTATGATTTTCAGCATCTCTCCATCTGCTCCTGGAACCACCCCTTTGCTACAGCCTCCCCTGGGTTCACACCTGCCTTTCCACTTCTACTTTGATCCCAACTTTACACCTGCAAAGTTTTGTGAGTGCATCCTGCAAAGCTGCAACTCTGTTATATGTACATATAGCGTAGCAGACATATTACATAAAATCACCACGCAAAGTACCGAAACCCACTTCTGTGGTAGAGCTTGGGTATTTCCAGGACCATATTTTGCCACGATGAGACACTGACACACACAACAATACCACCAGTGTCACTGTCACGACTGGTGATTATGGATGTATTCACCACAAACACTTCCTGATCATATCTGATCTGACGGGGGTTAACCTAATATTCATCTTTTTATTCTTTACTCATCAAGAGAATCAAAGAAAGCATAATTCCAAAATATCACATAATTGCCGCGAAAACATAAAACTGATCTTTCAGTACTTCTACACTTCTTTTATTCTGTACTATATTTAAACGTTTTTAATGTTAAAATAAGTTTTCATTGTGTATCAAGTAGGCCGCTGATTTCTGAACCTTTCATCCCTCTCTCTACCCTGACGGAGAGATGGCATGAGACTCACCTTGCTGTCTTGGACCGGCAGAGCTCTTGTTGGTTTTGAGCAGCTCCAAACAGGACACTTCATCTTGAAGTAAAATGTAGTTTGGGTCACATTCAGGAGGAATGGCTCGCGTCTGGAAACACACAAAAGAGCTCGTCTACAACTACACCAGACATGGAGTAAGTGCAAATGTTATGCATCATAGAGGCAGAGACAGTTCAAGCGTTATTTAAGGGAGGACTCACGTTGGAACAGCACTGCAGAAAGAGTGTTACAACCGCTACTTCTCCCGGTATCCACATGCTGGTGGCACGGATAATCCGCCTGACATTAGAACACTGGAGGAGCACGGAGGGGAGAACGTGCCATGATGGATCCGAGGAGCGTCTCCGCAGGGAACATCGCGCGGCACGTGGAGCCTGTGCGCTGTGTCTGGATCAGTCGGAGCTCATCCTTCGCAGGCAAGAAGTCGCTCTAGTGCTGAACCTTAACGCACAGTGAAGCTCTTACACACCCACACACCCACACACACAGCCTGTCCAGGTCTGCCATGCTGTCCGTCCCTCCCTCCTCCTGCAGAGTGGCCGGAGCGCGATGGTCCTGTTGTGAAAACACTATCATGTCTGTACATGAGCAGCAACACTATCATCATAAAAGTATTATTAATATGCCTCTATACTGAATATTGTACTGTATAGTTTTAAATCATACACTTGTTTTCTCCAAACCAAAATTACTCAAATTAGTTTCATTTAAACCAGAAACAACATTAAAATGCATTTAAATGCTGTTTCTGCATTAATGTGTGTGAAATAGTAATCAAACAATAAATATTATATAATAATGTGATACTCTTCAAGCATATTTGATAATACTTAGCAATTACTTCTCCTTTTATCACACCTTGCTGGAAGAGATCTTGCTTTGCCATAAGAACATATGAAGAAATGATTAGTATTTATAATCAATTCAAAGATGGCTAAATATATCCAGGATGTGATCTAAGAGGATGAAAAAGCATTTTTCATTTCATCTTAACTTCAAGGGAATAAATGAACAATAGGTAGCATTTGAGTTTAGTTGTAGTCTATAAAATGCTTCTTTGTTCTCTTTGCGTTGACAAGTTAGCAGGACTGAGTTCTATTAGTTGTAGTGGGAAACAGATTTGACCGAAATTGAGGACAAATCATAGAAACACGGCAGTCAGTATCCAGGAAAATAGCCTCCTGAAATCATTGCAATAATATTAAAGGTGATCAAAACAGGAAGGAAGCAGACAAATGATGTAACAAGTTCAGTGCATGTAGTCTGTAACACAACAATGAAATGAGAGGGAAGCAAAACAATGTGTCTGTACATCGTTTTTGTAGACGGTTCTGGTCATTTCACTCTTCTGTGAAAGATTTGTTGACACATCACCATCAGAGTTAATTAGGCATTTTAATATCTCTAAATGATGCATTATAAGATTATTTTCAAGTTTTCCTTGGACTACCTGCAGCCTTGCTCTTTCATTTCTCCTGAATTCATTTTAGTAGTTGATTTACATTAAGAAGGAGTCAGAAAGTCAAAGCTAAAACTGATTTTAAGCGTGCGACGAAACATCATTCAGTGAGTTCACTTGCCCCCTTGTGGATTGTAACTGTCATATGCAATGAGGTCTGTGGTTGGTGCAAGAGGTTACATAAGGTGAAGGTGACATTTTCCATGCTGAAACACATGACAACAGTCATGGCAGCTGGGTGTGGACCAAAGCACTAACACAACAAAACGGTCACATGGTAATATGACAATATCTAGTGACACAGTGTGTTTTAAAAATGGAGGAGCAGAGGCTGGGAGTGGGATTTTACACTTGTTCTATTAACCGTGTGTAAAAGAGACTGGTCAACTGCGAGTGTGAGTGGTCTACTTTTTGAATCCCTCAGGAGCAGGTGTGCCCAAATTGAGGCCTGCAGGCCATAGCTTTTCCTGCAGTAAATGTAATTTGGTCCACCAGATGTTCTTAGCAAAAAAAAAAAAAAAAAGCATTTGTGTTCTAGTTTTTGTGAGGGAAAATGCTGTTTAAACATGTAGGATCTCTACTTTTACTTATTTTACACATAATATGAGCACAGAAAGCAGAGTGAAACTCCCATTTTCTGTTGCATCTTAACAACAGAACGCAAAGGTTGTCTGCTTGTGCCCATGATGGACCCTCATTGCAATTGTTGCAGGAACGAGCGGTAAAGAAGCAAAGAGCAGCCTTCACATGGCAGACATTACATCCAGTGTCTGTATTCATGGAGGTTAAATTGTTAATCTTGCTTTTTGCCTTTCCTGCATACAGTACATTTTTGTCTTTTATCTGACCGTCCTCCCTGATTGGCCCAAAGATTATATACACCTTTTGCATTTTTCGCTGATTAAACCTCAAATGACCGATCCCTGCAGGGCCTGGCAGGCAAAGGGCATGTCACACCCTTGCAGAAGATAATTAACCGTCGGTGGCAGAATGAAAGCAGGAGGACTGACCAATCAGATAACAGGAATAACTGCAAGATCCTGGCAGGAACACACAGCTGGTACCCACTTTACAATAATTAAACATGTAATAAAGAGCGATGCATATTTTTTTATGGGTTAGTAGAATCTCTTTTGTGTTCGGGGCCTTCAGTGAGTCTTGTCTGTTTCTGAATTACAGCCTTTATTGAACAGCTGCATTATTTATACGCCGCATTTCAATCAGGAATAACTGTCAGGCATGGATGCTGCTCGGCTCCTTCAGCAGCGGAACCATTGTATGCACATCTAATGTTTCTACAACTTCTTCTTATATTTTAAAAGTGATTATATTGTTCACATTTAACCTCCCTGAATATCTCTTTTTGCATTTGACCCTTAGATCACATTTGATATTAGCTGTTAATTGTTCTGATGATGCTGCTTGTAATAATTTGTCTTTTACATGGATAAAAGTCAAACTTGAGACTGGACAACAAATAATCTCCCATGTCATAATTTCATTTTATGGGAGAAAGATTGTGGGAAAACTTTAGGGATGAAGCTTCTGATCCAGTTTGCAGCACTGAGACAACACTGCACCCACCCCAGAGTCTAACATTTCTACTATTACTATAAATTGCCTGAAAGGGTCTGGCTGTATCCAAACAACAGCATAACTGAAAGGAGTCTTTAATTCATTGAAAGCAGCCTCAGGAGTCCAATTAGTGTTGCAGCAACTCTGCTGGAACACATAACAAACGTCTGGTTGGCAGAGGCACAGCCAAGAAATCTTTGCAGCTGCTCCCTGGTCATGGGTTGTGACCAGTAAACTACTGATCAGTCCGGGGTTCATCTGGCCCTGTTCGCTCTAGATGATCTGCCCCAGGAAGTGCTCACACTTAAGGACTACCCCTATATATAATTAGTAAGCTGTTATGTTTGCAGTGGTTGTGATTTTGTGACTTTCACAACCTAAAAGCTTAAAATCATGAATTGAATTGTTCCTGAACACTGAACAGTCTGTTAATAAGCAAGCAACAGCTGTCACCAGTAACTGTTAAGATGGAGGAGCTCCCTTAGACACCGTTCCATGACAGTGTGGTGGCGCACTGTGAGCTAAAGAAGCTTTTTTGCCCAAACATTCATTTCTATAGTTAATTGCTGACACACCGTGGTAAGTGCATTGCCTCATTTGTTGTCCTGCCTTGCTCTGCCTTCCCCTTAGGTGGTGGTTTTGTTTTATGTCACTGGTTTAATTGTTTCATGTTTTATCTTGTAAACTCTCACCTGCTGTCTTCTGTTAGTGAACTGACCTTCCTGCTTGTTTCTTGCACCACTTGTGTCTAATGGGTTAATTACTTTTATCTGTATCTAGTAAACGTTCCCTCACTAGTGTTTAAAGCCCATATGACGCCTTCTCTCAGTTCAAGTTTGTCCTAGTACCTTCTGAAACATAAAACCCATTCTGAAACATTAGATGGAAGAAACTCTGTTGGGGTCCGTGTCACTCAACTTGTTTGCAGTCTCCTCTGCCTTCAGCAGAGGGTACTGTTGCTCCACCACTACCAGAGCTCCCCGTCTGTCCACCATCTCTGCTGAGTATCACGATCTGTGTGAGCTGATGTGTTTACTAAGCATTTGGCCCCTTTTTTGCCTCCTCATCGCCTTTATGATTGTGCCATTGATCTTCAGCCTGGCAACTCTCTTTCCACCAGAACACGGCGCAATCTGTCTCATCCAGTAAAAGAGGCTGTAGAGAAATACATTAACAAGTCAGCGGCTGCTGGCATAATCCAACCATCTTGTTTGCCTCTTGGACCACTCTCTGCAGCCCTGTATTGATTTAATATTTTCTAGAACAAGTTAAGTTGTCGTTAGTTACAAGTCTCCACTACCTTTAATCAACCACTTAGTGTTTCTTTACCTCAGTGACACTTATCTTTTCGCAGAACATGTCTCACTGTGTCTTCCATGTCCACCCGGTCCTCTAGAAGCTCCAGAGGAAGAAGCTTCTTGTGAAGGCAGAGACCACACCAGCACAGTTTACTTCCTGTGTCACATCATTAAGAGTGAAGATGGATCTGGAGAAGATCCAGGCAGTCACATTGTGGCCTCAACCAATCAACTTTAAAAGCTCCAACGATTGTTAGGTTTCACCAGTTTCAACTTTCACTTCATCAGGGACTTCAGTGGGGTTGCTGAGCCCTACAACAGATAACAAAAAGATTAAATGTGTATTAAAGGACAGATGGAAGCTACTTCTCTGGGCTGCAGAACATTTTAACAGTTTCTGTCAGCAATCTCGGCATCTGCTGGGAAAGTATGCTCTGGCTATGGCCCTGGGGCTCTGTGCCGTGTTCTTCCATACCTAACTGAGAAGACCATCTCTTAATGTGGCATGGGGTCATTGCCAGGTTGAAACATGATTCAGGGACAAACAAACCATTGACACAAAGTTGGAAGAAAACGTACATTAGGAAACCATTTCATTGGAACTAAGGATCTAACCATTGCCTACATACTTCTGGCTATGTGGCTAAAGACTTGTTTTTTTTTTTTACAAATACAAGTAAAACCATGTTACAACAGATGGATAAGAATATACTCCCTTTTATTGTTAAATTATCCAGCTTTACAATAAACCCCTAATAAAACTGCAGTTGTACAAATCATGAAGCAGAAGTAATCACATGACATCCAGGTGTCTATATACAGACAGGTGACAAATGAAAGGAAAAACCAACATAAAGGGTCTTAGTAAGGTTTTAGATGTTGCTAGTACAGCTTCAGTGCACTTTGGCTCCATCTCTGGTTTCTACTGGAGGGATGGAACACATTTCTTCCAAAACATGTTCCCTTATTGGTTTTGATGATGATGGTGGCGTTCCAGTACTTATACTGCTTTAATTTTGCCCCACAGCCCCAACCAAATACACATCCGCTCTCATTTCCCTCATCTACTTTAAAATTACCTTAACCTTCTCGACCAGCTTCTCACATGAATTTCATTCTTTAATCATCAACTGACCCTGTATCCTCCTCCTTTGTTTCCTGGCAGGTTATTATGTTATCTTTCCCCACGTCACGTGTCTTCCCTTTATTGCCTCTGTGTCATGTTCATCCCTTGTACCCGTTACCTTCCTGATTTGATTCATGCCTTTTTATCAGCTTCTGGTTTTTGCCTGCTCCTTTTGGACTACTTTGCCTCTGTTGGACCGCTGCCTTCTGGTTTTCACCTTTTCCTGCCCCAGGATCCATATGGCAACAGGTGTTCAACTGGATTCATACCTTGTGACTGCAAAGAATAGAATATGATTTACATTATTGTCCTACTAATTAAACCATTCAGTATCCACTTGTAGTGCTGGCAAATGAACTGTACTTACATTCTACCTTTCCAGTCTCCTGACCACTCAAAGTGGCCTCCACTATGTGTCAGCATTTGGCCATTCAGACCCATTCATACACTGATGGCAGCTGCTAATCAGACAGAATTCACACCAATGGGACAGCCATCAGGAGTTCAGAAGTTCATTGTCTTGCCCAAGGACACTTCAGCAGGCTGCTTCTGCATAGTGTAAAGGTGATCACTCAGAACAATTTTGTATTGAACCCTAACCCCAAACATTCCCGCTGAGGGGACGAGTGGCTACAAACAATACCAGCAAAAAGCCCTCCACATACAGGGCCACCAGTTGCCCACACTGCAGGGCCCAGCATCCAGGCCTGTACTGTTCTCTTGGTGTACGCAACACATGTTCTTGCCCACTGAGGTTATGCTGAAGGATGACAAATGTTACTGTCACTTTTCCTACATCTCTGTAAACAAATGCCTCTGTCAGTTGTGCATCAGCCTTTGAAAGGAGAGGCTCATCTACTGCAGCCCTGCAGTAACATCCCTCTGTTGATAGGCTGTCTGATCACGTTCTGCACTGACAACGTCAGTAACCTGAGGACATTCAGTCCTCAGGTTACTGACGTTCATCTGTTCATCTGTTTCTCCTTATATATCACACCAATGCTCTGCCATCGGCCATCAGATGTGTCCTGTTGATCACAATTTCTGACCCTGATGTTTGCGGTCTCTATTGAAACACAGGACATTTCAGAACAAGAGATTGTTTCTTCTGCTAATCTCGATACAAAGTGCAAAATCAACCAGGCCTCCTCAACATTTTCATACATGTGACAGAGCATGATCAGGTATAGTTTCTTAGTCATAACATGGCCCGCATCTTTGTGGAATAATCTGCATTAGTTATGGTTCTTTACTTGGTTATTATGTTTTTTTTTTCTTTAAACTAAATTCTTCACCCCTCTGTATATAGGAAGAGATATGTGGAATTGTAAAAAAAACAACAAAAAACAACATATATCCCTTTGATTCTAATAAATAGACGATGAACAGATAATGTCAAAATACTATGAGGCTGTTTGCTTGATGGAACATGGTACTATGGTAACTTAGCCAGAAAAGCTACTTTTGAACAGCGCAGTGCAAAACAACTTGGTGAAAGAAACATTTTACACATTCTGTAATGCTCTAATGGCTGATGTGGTTGATCTACTGTGCGAATAACATTTCTAACTTCTTCCATCTGTTTTTTCTTTTTTTTTTTTATTGTGGACTGAAAGATAACAAGCTCCTGTATATGGAAATGCAAATTAGGCACTCGTACAGTAGGCAGTACTGGCCCCCTGTTTCTCTTCCCTGTCAACACCACGACATTCACCACCAAACTAAAAAAAGACGGCAGGGAACGTGCGCGTATCTCACAGGCCAGGCCTACTTCTTTTGATTTCCAGGTATCATTAAGTATATTCTACTAAAATGCGGAAATATTCAGCATTTTGAGTTAGTAAGAAAATATTTTGCACATTCAGGAGGTGCAGCAGGTTCTGATCAATTCATCCTTCCTCTTTTGTTCGTCCGCTGGCTTAAAACCACAGCGGCTCCACTTCTTATAGTTTCTGCCACGTCAAACACACCTGTGAAGACTGCACACATTTCTGTTTTTGCGGTAGCGTTCACACAGCAGGACGGTCCCCAGGTGTTCGCAGTGCCTTTGGTCTGTGTGCACGTGTTGAGCTCAGAGATCTGTGTTTGTAAAGAATACTCTGACAGCACGTCCACACTGTTGGCTCCATGTATGAGAGACGTATGTGGCTTAGAAACTGGCTGCTGTCAAGGTGTGGAACCCTTTCAACTGGTGAGATGTAGTCCTCCTCCATGTAATCAGCTGTAGCAGTCCTGAATGTATCGAGATGTGGACATCCCTTGTGTAGTCAGATGTAGTACCCCTCCGTGTAGTCAGCCGTAGTCTTCCTTCACATGGTCAGATGTAGAACTCCTTCATGTTGTCCCTGACAGAGTTGTGGAGGTGCAGCTCCGTCCTGTTGCTCGTCTCCATGCTACGGTGGGGCTCCTTCTCCTTGATGCTGTGGTTGCTTCTCTTGGCCCATCGCAGGCACAGGAGTCGGGTCACCACAGCCAGGATGCAAACAGTGATAAACACCACCGCTGTCGCCACACCTGAGGAGCAGCCGGGTCACACACATTAGCAGGGGGCACTAGCAGCATATGTAAAAAGTAGCAGTGCCATATGTGAAATGAGAGTAGAATTTAAACTGCAGTCTAATACAAATACAGTGCAAACAAACACTGGAAATAAAACAGTAGCCTGTCTTAATCCTTAACATCCTAAACACCCATCACTCGAACCATAACCTGAGATTCATCTTTGAAGTATTTTGTCTTTCTTGCATTAATGTATAATTATTTTTATTTTATTTTATTTTGAAATAAAGAACTGGACATGAATATAGAGATAACCGACTATTCCTTAACCAGACAGAGTGCACTACATATTGAGTAGACGCTCACTGAGCTGTTGACCTGAGGGCTATTCAATCAGGGCCTATAATGAAATCTGCTCTTAAGTGAAAAGGCCTGGTTTGAATCAACTTCAACTTCCTCTCAAGGCTCAAGCTGTTCCACTAACACAATCCGGCCCTGACTAGTCTACACTAACTCTCGCCAGGCTTGCACAATCTTGCGTTGAGCGTGCGCAGAGTACATAACAGCACAGACCAGTCAACTGCCGAACAGATATGTTGCAAACAAGAGGGATAACAAGCGCAGAGTTGGAACGATACCAGGATCATAAGATTATTAAAAGATTAATATTGTTTTAATTAACAGTGTGAATCTTGGCTACAAAAAGGCAGACATTAACTAAGACTGTGGCTATATTATCAGCATATTTGATCATTTCAGATGTATGCTTTAAATGATGTTGTAGGCTAACTGAAGAGAACCGACACAACTTTAGTTCAGTGCATTTACTGTTTGTTAGTTTCACTGGGTGAGATGTGTGAAGCTGTCTGATCCAGCAGCTCTTAGCCAGTGAAAACTTAGCATTTTGCAGCACATTTTCCAGAGCTGTCAGTATCTCATGATGAAATCTAAAATGTACATGTTAAAATAGTTTCTGTGCTGCAAGTATTAAAAAGGACAGATGCCACTGCAACTGGTAGAGGACCTCACACCCACAGAGGAGCAATGCAGAAGAGCGGGTGCTGAGCTGCAACCAGGGACGCCCACTAGCAAAGGGAACAGAGGGAAACCTGCACAGACATCATTCCCATGGTGCTCGGGAGCAATATGTAGAAGATACTGTCTGCTAATTTATGAAAACAGTTAACAGCCTCTATGTTGCTGCTTTTGAGGACACTGAAAATAGGAAGAGTTAATTCATATATTTAGTATTTCATATATACAGATTTGTGTTTCCGAACATGGATGTAAAGTGAAACTGTTTGACACACTAGTTGGGCTGCTACAAAGTAGGCTATTTCAGCAGTATAAGATACTATAAGGTGCGCACACACACACACACACACTCTGATATAATTAATAATGAAAATGTGACAAAAACCCAGACCTGCTATTACAGCCACATCATTTTGGAGATCACCACCATGCTGCTCCTTGTCTTTATTCATTGTTGCAGCTTGATCTGTAGGGGCAGAAGCAGGACATGAATTTACATGGTGTTATTCACAAATATGCAGTGCTGCTTTCATCCTGTTGTTACGCAGCACAAGCTACTTGCTGTTAAACAGTGATAAACAATATTCTGTATGCAAGAAGGTGCCATGTAACTGTGATTTCACTTCATTACATTAATTACTCTTTGAAAGTCCTGATGATACAGATTACAAACAGTATAATATGAATGTCTCAAGCCTGTGCAGCACTCTTCAGAGAGGCAAGTTAAAACATGATTCACAGATTTTGCTTTTGCTTATATATTCAGGAATTAGCTTGCCCAACAAGATATCTGACCATTATTTTTAAAGATTAACAATTACGAGACAGAAACATGTAAGAAATTAGGTTCAGAGCTGCGCCTTCAATACTTTCTTAGTGTGTTTTTCTTCTTTATGTTCTGTAAGTTGATCCATCTGACCCCACAAACATTAATCATCCTGTAAGAAAACACTTCAGGGAGCGCAGTTCCCAGCACTCTTCCCAGAAAGTAGCTGCTGGATGGTAAAAAGTAGTTAGTCAGTTGACTTCTCATTAATTCACTGTGAGCATATTTACTGTACCCCACTCTCAGTGGATGTGTGTGTGTGTGTGCGCGCGCGTGTGTGTTTGGACCTCAAACCTCACACTTTACTGTAAATCTAATTACAGAGCCTTCAGCAGTAGATTTATGATCAAAATTTCTAAATACTCTGAGAACATGTAATGACAGCATTGCTTTCAGCGGGGTTGAAGTTGATTTTGTTTGCTGCTTATGTTCTTAATGGTTCCTTACAACTAAGCAACTCACTGACAAATAGTTACTCTGACAAACGTTCAGCAGTTGGGGGATCATTGCCCAATGCCACCATGGTGCTGAAATAATTAGTGCTTAAGCACTGAATGGTCAGTGGTGGAATAAAAAGCAATTACATTTACTTAAATACTGTACACAAGTACAATTTTCAAGCTCCCTCTTTTAAGCCTATTGCATCTATACTAGTTAATAACATTGATTAATTGCAGGGTGTCAGAATATTGTACTTTGCTTTTGCTTCATTATGTTCAATCTTTCAGCTTAAGTTATTTTAACTCAGCGCACCAAAGAGGCTTTTCCGCTTCTAACTTCCCACGCCGTTTGATTTATCATGTAAGCTGTAGCGGATTCAGAGTAACTGCACTGTGAGCAGCAGCTACAGTAAAACGATGGCGTACAGATTGATGCATCCGTGTTAACGGGCTCTCATATACAATATTTTGACATTTATTTTGCTGATAACACTCTATTTCACTTCATATTTGTACTTTTGTAAGATTTTAATAGTAAACTTGGTGTTGATGCCTTGACTTAAATACGAGATCTGAATGCCTCCTCAGCTACAGCCTACGTTTTATCAATCCAGCACACTCTAGATAGACCAGCTCCAGGTGGATGAAGACTTCACAGCACCACAGCTTTTTATTCACTTTACAGTCAACTGACAGACACCAGCACAGGAAGATCACATCTGCGTAATATCCAGGATCAGAGCCCGGCCTTGAATTGTACCGATCTGCGGCATTTATTTTGTAATTTTGTTCATTTAAAGGCGTGAAAGTACTTGCTGTTCAAGAGTGCATATAAGCCACACCAAAATTATCACATGGTTATCATAGCTAGCCAGGTGAAGCTTGTGTCACAGATGCACAGCTGGGAGAAACTTCAAGGGGCATCTAACAGTTTCCTTTGTTTTACATGTAAATGGGTTCTTTAATTGCCTGAATGTAGCAGATTTTGCCGTGACAGTCAGCGTTACCTCGCAAATTGTGAGATGTGATGGAGTCAGCTAAGGCTCCGCAGTTGGACTGGACCAGTGGACCCTGGATGGTGACCAGTGAGCTCCCTCGATTCAGCAGCGCTGCTTTCAGAGGAGCCACGTGGTTAAACTGGACCGAGGAGAGGCAGCCGATGAAACCCTTCGAACCTGCTTGAACGACCTCCTCGTGGAAGTTGTCTCTTCCTAGATAGAAAGGCAGGTAGACAGATAAATAGAATTAGTGGTGGTAGTTATTTTATGGCATTTATTCATCTGATTGTGTGTAGCTTGCTGTGGCTGCCTTGCTATTGCTCCCTGCAATACTTTAAACTGACCTGCTGGTAAAACAGTGCTAGGAATGTGCATATTTTGCAGTGTAGACTGATATTAAATAATAGCATTACTAACAAAGACATTCTAACTTTCGTGCAATGCATTTCCTACTTCATAACAGACGAATCTGTCAGTTTTATGTGTTCTGCTTTTAAGTGCTTAAGTGCTGGGGCTGAATATGAAAATATAGATATATAGAGAGAGATGATTTGGATGCTCGTCGTCGACAGCTTAAAGTTAAGCATCATCTTTGAAATCAGAAATGTATGTGTGGCCTGAAGGTTTACTTAATGCATCACCTGACCCAAACCATAGCTCCACTGACTTTCCTGCTTAATTGGTCACTTGAACTATATGTGTGTGTGTGTGTGTGTGTATATATATAGTTTGAGAAAGGGTTTCCAAGTAACTGCACTAAAAATTTAACTGAACAGAGAAAATGAACAGATAAAACCTCAGCTTCATAATGAGGATGTTGTCTGTGGCTCGCTGTGATGATGATGTTTCAATTAAAGAACATCAGGAACCTGCTGTTCCAGAAACTCTGTGTGTTTAGAGAGAACACCTCACTGCTACTTGGCCGAGTTGTGCTTGTCACTGACTGACGAGCCAACACAGCTGTCGTGCTGAGTGGATGCACAAAGAGAGATGGAATTACAAAAACTGCTTTACATATTGTAACAGGAGAGGAGATCTCCACATTACCGGTGACCAACAGCAAGAGTGGAAGATCTGCAAAACAACTGCACAACCCGGGGAAACGCTCGTACTGCCGTTGTTGATCAAAATCATTGAATACAGCCAAGCAACATTTCTGGATCCCTTTCTGCCTGAAGTCAACAATGACACGCCAGCAAAGTTAGATGATGTACTGGGCTGCAACACTCCTGACTCCTAAAATGTGACTGGATGCTGGGCCTGGATGCAAGTGATGATGTGGACAAATGTATGCTTATTGCTCATTGTTGAAGGCTCTCTTTTTTGCATGTTTAAAGTGAACTTGTTAGCTACACATTTGTGAAAGAACAACCTTAAAGTAAAACTGGAAATTATTTCATGAAGCGGTTTAATTGAAATGAATAGGGGGGATGATTCAAATGCCCTAAATAACAATGTCACTGCTGCAAACTTGTGCCTTGTCTCTTTCTTTGCTGGAATAGCTCCTTGTGTTTCTGTCAACTAAAAGACAGGCAAGCATCCTCGACGAGCAGAGCAACCATTCACCAGCCAGATCAGACTTCCTCAACCTCTTTGTCCTTGAACACACAGATGCTCTCTACACACTCCGGATGTACCAGTCTCACTGAGATGTCAGGAACTCTACAGCTCAGCAGATTCACCCGCCAGACCCGCATATCGTACTTCTCCAAGCAAACAAAACAAAACAAAAAAAAAAAAAATCAATGATTGGATGCGCCAGAATTTTCCTCAATTAAACAAAGATAAAACTGAGGTAATTGTTTTTAAGAGCCAGGGAAGGACGATGAAAAGTCAGCACGCAGCTTCAATCAATAATGTTAAAAGCCACAAACAAAAGCCAAAAATCTTGGTGCTGGCACGGACTCAGACTTGAACCTCAACAGAAAGAATATATCAAGAATTCAAGGACTTATATCTCAGCAGGGCTGGAATAAACTTCTCCCTGTGCTCATCTCAAGCAGTCTAGACTACTGTCACGGTGTCTTTAAGGGTCTCTAGGAGAAGTCGATCAGACGCTGCTGCTCAAGTCCTCAGTAAAATCAGGAAAGTGGATCAAATCACTCCAGGTCCAGATCTTTACCATGCCTTGCTGTTCGTCAGAGGGTTAATTTCAAAATACAGCTGTTCATTTAAAAAGCACTGAATAACTTAAGTCCAAAATAGATTTTTGAGCATGTGGACATCATCCACAAACCTGACCAGTAAGATCATCTGTGACATGTCTGCTGCTTCCTGTTCCCAAACTCAAATCTAAACTCCAAGAGGCATAATTCAGTTTTTTTGCTCTAAATATCTGGACAACTTCCAGGAACCTCTTTAAAATCAAGGACTCTGTTTACTACTGCCTATTACTAAAGTGAAATTGAATGTTTCACAACACTTTCAGTCCAGTTTCATCTATGTTAGATAGAAAATATAATCAAATATGGGTAAAATAATCGAACTCATATTAATTTCTGTGTAAATAATTTATCCCATCTTTGTTGCTTTCATGCTTTGCGTAAAGAAATGTGGACTGCCTTGTTAAAATGTCCTTTGCAAATAAACTTGCCTTCCTAGGACCTAAGGTAGAAATCCAGCAAAGCCTCAAAGCAAAAGCTGTACTCTCTGCTCCAGATCAAGGAGTACAACCTGCCTCAGGGGTTGCTGATCCAGTTCTACACTTCAATAATACAGTCTGTACTCTCAACTGCAGAAAAAAAAAATCACGAGTGCAAACCTTTGTTCCAGACTTCTACGCGTCCAGAGTCAAGAAACAGATCCATCACACCCAGGACACAAGATGTTCAACCTTCTGTCCTCTGGTAGTCGCTACAGATCAGTACATATATGCATTTAATATTTATTTGTCGTTGCACTCTTTGTTTTGCTTACAGAACATTCGACTTGTATCTAGAATGTATGTGCATTAATTCTATTGGCTATTGGTGCTTTTTAAATATATATTTCCATATTTCCATACACACCTATTTTGAGAGCAATGAAAACAACTTTGAGTGTGTGCGCATACTTGGCCAATATGGCTGATTCTGGTTCTGTATGGAAACTGGAAACTCAGGAAAAACGCCTAAACAAAATGAAAACTAAAGTATGCCCCTGAGTGAGAGCATTGATCTTCAGGTGTCATATTGGGACTAGTGTTGAAGGAGGAGTAGGTGTCCACTTAACGTAAGGTTTAGTTATAAGCTGTAAACGTCATTGGAGCTAAATTCAGATTTGATCAAATGATCAACACTAATGATCACTGGTATGAAACCTGGCATGGCTTGATGAAAGGAGGAAGCTGCCACAGTTTGGGCATGCCAGCATTTTTATTTATTTATTTGTTGAACGTGGGTCAGTCAGCCTGCCTTAGCCGTGACCACTGTTGCCTCACAAATACACAATTGATTGACAGATGCACTTGACCGCACTGCTGTAGTCAACCTGGGATGTCTCCCTTCCCATCAGCTGTGACATCAGTTCATTGACTATTCTGTGTCTGTTTATCATTGTTACTACTTTTGTAGCTTCTACATGAATCTCTGCGCTTTGAAGCCTTTCCCAGTTCGCTGTTTGTTGTCAGTTGTACTTTACTGTGTACTGACTGACCGCAGCAGCATTGGAGCTGTGTTAATTACTGCTGATGCAAACCCAAACCTTCCTTCCTGCTGCTGCTGCTCCACAAAGCTTCCCACTGGCAACCTGACGAGATGCTTTCATCATGAAGATTCCTTTCACGCTTCATTTGCAGTGCTGCTCTTCATTCAGATATTGATTTTCTTTTTTTCTTTTGAGCAATTGCCAATTATCTGTAAATCAATTATCTGTTGAGAGCTACCATCATTACAAACAAATCTAATCAGCTAGAAATGAACATATCATACACTACTTGGTCAGCGGTTCCATTTTAAATATTGCTGAACAGACCTCCCATACAGTGGATAGCCTGTCTGCATTATTACAGCGTGTGTTACTGTCCTTATAAAATGACTTTGCATGTCAAGGCATGGCTGAAGTGGATGTATAAATGCTTTTCTGAAAATGTCTTTAGGTTCATGGTGTGTTCAGTATTTTTATGAGCTTTTCCCATGATGCCTGCATCCTCAAACGCAGAGCATCGACTGTATGAAAGAGGTCACTTACCTCCCATTAATGACCCAGCACAGAAATAATATATCCCTCGGTTTTGATGCTAAAATATATTTATTGCAAGTGCAGTGATCTTTCAGTGCCAAGTGAAGCATGTGTAGGAAATGGTCATGCAGTAAATGTTGTCTCAACCCTTTCTCGAGGGAAGTTTAATGTGATGAGACGACTTACGGATGACTTTGCCCAATGTCAAGGACCTGATTAAGATCAGCTCTGTATCCGATGACAGCGTGTACTTTCTGTCGATGTCCTGGTCAATCTGGTGGCGTGGAAAGTAATCAAAGAAAAAGCCAGTTACAAGAAATCTGAACCAAGACGGCATCATATTGCAATACATCATAGATTGTGCTCTGGACTGCCTCACGCAGACCGCTATCAGCCCGCAATTAGCTTTTAAGTGTTTTATATCTTCCACCGAAATGCTGACTCAGATGCTTGGCTTGATACAGATCAGAACATTTCTGAACTGCAGATGTGAAATGCATAGAAGCAAACATAGATTTAGTTTTTCCTCTTAAACACTTGCCAAACGCATCATCTGTGTCATCTCTCTAATAACCGTACTTTAGGTCCCTGTTGAACTGCCAAGTCAGAACTGCCTGTGAGGGAAACATTTATGGACGATTTCCTGTTAAGTGCAGATTAAATAGACATTTTATTTATTTGATTTTATTATTTTTGCACATCTCACATCTGCCTTGCACTTTTTTTTATACTTAACATTTTGGTCACTTTATTTGCTGAAGACATATCCACAGAAACCTCAAATCAATCCTTTTATTCATATTTTGTAATAGTAATTTAAACTGATGGCCTTTGCTTTACTCTGGTGCGTCTTTGTTCGAGCCAGTCTGAAGGCGGGAGGTATCTGTTTCACTTGTGGTATCTAATTGGAGTCGACGATGTCACTGTTAAACCACGATTATGAATGGCAGATCTGCTGGTTAATGTTGTGCAACAGGCACCAGACTGTTGCGAAATGCCGAACAGTCTGGCCAAAGTATCGCCTGCAGCTCTGCATTTTGAATTAGAGCAGGGGCTGATGTGAGGCTTTGTCTGAAGATTATAGAGGTAGCTATCCTTTCCAAGATCGTCAGCAATTATTTCTGCATGTATAACAGATTCAACTTAATTCTCTGCTCCTGCAGCATGAGCTCACATATTTACATTTGAAAGTTCATTGCACCACATTAGGTAGCAGCAATCTAAATAAATTATGCAATAAAGTGTGATAAAAACCGGCCACAGAATATGGTGTTCCTGTAGATGCTGTAATAATGAGCAACAGTAATAATTCATATTTATAATGTACAGAAGTCTTGATTACCAGATTTATTATTTTTTGTTATGCTTGTAACATGCATGCGTACAAGCAGAGCCATGAAACTAAAAGATCACACGTGCAATCAAACCAGGCATCGTCCGCACATCAGACTTATCTCATCACAGTGTTTACAAATTACTTTCACTTGTACAGTAATCTGTACATTTTGGAGAAAGTCACCAAGATAAGTTTATTCATAGTGAACATATCTGAAATTCATTGCTAATGTTTCATAGTACATTTCTTTTGCTACAATATCTGCATGTGGAAAATAACCTCTAGTTAAAGTTCATGGTGATCAAGACTTAAGAAAACATCCATCCCACAGTAGAACCTGGTGTGGAATGTTTAAATACTAACACAGTTCTTGGCAAAAAGGAGATCTCACTGCAAATTCACAAGGAACACATAATGAGTCCACTGCTCACCTGTACGTAGAGGTCTTTGCCCTCTCGGTGGATTCTGATTCGGTGGATTCGTCCGTCTGCCAGGCTGCTGAGGATGGGACTGAACACATCCGGAGCACTGTGTGTCTGCAAGTGATACCAGATCTGCAGACTTCCTGCACACAAACATGAAAACCAGTGTTGTGCAAGTTACTAAAAATGAGTAATTAGTTACATATTAGATACTTCTCTAAAAAGGTAACTGAAGTACTTAAACAATCAAGGCAAGTTAATTCTTTATTTTTTCTTTAATTCTCTTTTTAGTGCACACAAAGCTATTTATATGCTTAATGTTTCTATGGCACAGTGTGCAACAAAACAGCCGTCAAATGTTTTCTATTATTGTACTCGTTATCACTTTAATGACACAAGTTATTAATACTCCTGTCCAAAAGAGGGCAGCAATAACCAGCAATCCTTCCTACAGTAGCAGCAGTAGCAATAATACTATACGTGATGGAACCAAGTTTCTCATTACCAACATCACAGTCACAACATGACCAAAAACAAGCTCAGATTAGGACAAATTGTCTTGCTCTTGAGTAATAACTTACATTCCCAGTTACCGCCATTGGTAATTACATATGTTTCACATTAGTTTTGGTCGGTGCTGCTGCGGGTTGAGAGGGCTATATGATTGAAATGAATAAAGTGATGATTATAATGCAAATTATGCAGATTTGGAGGGTATCATTCATGAGTTCTTCTTTGAATTTTAGGGGAGAAAAATATTGTAGTGCAAAGCTGATTCTTTGTTTTTGTACTGAATTTATGAGATGTCTTTAAATCATTCTGACTGCTCCTCTAACAAGCAAAATCTCACAGATTTTAAATTGTCCCATCATCCCATCTGGAGTAGTCCCGTGTGCAGCAATATCCCACTTCAGTTTCCCTAAAAGCCCAGATATTTACCCTTGTAAATCACTATCTAATCTAACTAATCAGAGTTGTTAGTAAGTTTTGGAGAGTAAATTTAAATAGTCTCTTGAAAGATTATGTTTGAATTAATTTGCCAAAATGTATGCATATTTATGAATACATTTTGTATTTTGCAAAGTATAAAATATGTGTTTCACAAAACTATATATACAAAAATAGAAAAAGTGACACTTTACACAGCTTCTGATCAACCTACCTCCAAATCCTCGACTTACATTCGCTGTTCCTCCACGGCTTTCAAACTGCTTGGTTTATATTGATTTAAGTATGTATGGCAGTGTAGTGTTCGAGCATGTCGTTAGTTTTAGTGCACTGCATACCGTTGTGAGCCAGGATGACAGCGATGTACTGCTGGCTGAAGGTGCTGACTGTCAGCAGCATGGCGGGGCTCTGGGAGGTGATGAACGTGAAGGTCACATCTTCTCTGGCCCTGCTGCTGCTTTGTCTAGAAACACTGGATGCCTGGGAGCTTCTGTTCTGCATCACTGAGAAGGGCTCCTGGAAGGTAAAGGTCACCGAGGACTCTCTGTCGAAGGACACCGACACCTCTGTGCACATTATGACAAGAAATAATTCCAAGATAGACATAAATAATTATGAATCACACCAACAGTCCTGCTAGCCTTACAGAGGTTACAGTGATTGTATAACACTAGCTGGACAGTCTTGTAGTTTGTCTTGTGGGTGGCTCTAGAGGAAATTTCACATGGTCATTTAAATATAAATGGTTCATCCTCTGGAAAACAGGAATGGCATCAGAACATTTTATGACAATCTGACCAGCAGATTAAGACGTTTCTTGTTTACAGTGGAAAGTTTGGCCCCATAATAAAGAAAAATCAGGAGATTACCAAACTGGGATGCATCCTCTGGAAAACATGAACATTCTTAAATGTAAAATATGCTAGGTTCTGCTGCCAGGGTTAAAAAATATTTCAAAACGCTTAGCCTGGTGATTAAAACAGAAAACACAGAGAATAAAGCAGGTTCATGTTAAAAATCTACTGAACAGATCGAATGGATCTCATTCAGTGTTCCCAGAACATGAACCCTTTTCCGCTAGCGCCACCATTAAGGTCCATAGATTACATTTTGACAACACTAGCAGCACGTAGGGGCATTTAGGGGCAATGCCTGTCCAAATAGGCTTTTCTGTCCCCAAAAATTCATCATAGTATGATAATTATATTACAGCGAAAACTTAATCACAGTTAATTCACAAGTTAAAAAAAAATACATATAACAACATTATGGCCAGTTCGGTGTCTGGTAGGTTTATTCACCTCATGGTTCCCCTTGCTGAGTCATATTTGTTGAATGGCTATACAGTACACATCATAATTGTCACTCACTGTTGATGTGTGCTTCACTTTTAAGCCATCTTCCTTTTAAAAGGTGCTTTGATCACAGTGATCACTGTCTTTTGTCTTTTTCTTTTGCTTTAATGTGATAATGAGACGAGACTAAACTGTTCATTTGGCCGGTGCTGTAGCCGCACCTTTACCAACTGCAACATAAAAATCACATGCGCATTAACCGTTCATCTCCAATATCTAGTTCTCCTCATTTTTAAACATCTACAGCAGTGGAATTAAACATACACTTTAGGGAAGCATTATTTCTATAAAATGGTGTGCAGACTTGTGTAATCACAGTGTTTTGTGTGTTCTCAGATCACGTTAAAGATGGAATAAAGCTGACATTTACACATTTACATTCTTGCTTTCTTTCTTGACATTTCAACAAAACAGCAGCTTCACAAAGGTATGTACACTGTTTACATCCACTGTAACATATGAAAATAGCAGCGTCTGACAATCATCACAGATGGGCTATCTGCTACTCATTCAACAGGGCCTGACGGACCAAGTAGCTACAGACTCTTTGTTTAGTCATCCTTTCATTGAGGAAAATACTGCTATCGCACATTCACACTAAATACTTTTGCAACGCTAACAAGTTGAATGAATCTCAGAGTGAAGTAGAACAACATTACACTTGGTCTGCACTTCACCGCGTATATTGCTCTGGTTTTTATTGATGGCCAACTCCAAAGAAGAGTACTAACACAAGAATACAGGCTGCTTCAACAACTGTCAACACTGCCATCGTTATTGAGTCTTTGCCCAAACTGCCTTTCAGCAATTTTGAGAGATGTGACTGTATTGATCCTGGTGCTCTCCTATTCACCCTTCAGCTCAGAGGCGTTGGCTGCAGCTGTACCCCTGAGCAGGATTGCTCAACAGAAACAACATGCAGCATGCAATAAGTGATGCATTCATTCATTTCCCCTTCATCCAGGTTCAGGGTCAGAGCAGGACTGGAGGCTTTTCCAGCTTAACAGCCATCTGAACAAATACTCCTCTGTATATATTTTGTTCTTGCACATGTGGGCAGGAGGCCTGCTCTTCACGATAAGAGGTATTAAGTTTATTTTAGGATGACTCATGCGTGTTGACTGTTTATTAGTTTGCATTGTATAATTAACAGGCTGTGTACCAAAGACCTTAGTAGTACAAATAGTGTCTGTGATATTAAACGTCTTCTTAAAATATCAAGACTTGATCCTGGGGGTTTTACCACCTATAGACCTTTATGTAACAATGGTTTATTTGAGGATTTTCACTCTGGAATTAGGATGTATGAAAGCACAGAGACAACACAGGTTAAACATACAAATAGATTTTAGTGCTGTATTTGAGGCCATTGACCATCACATCCTACTACAGAGATGAGGACATTTAATTGGCATTAAAGGAACCGCTGTCAAAGCTGGTTAAAATCTTATTTGTCAGATAAATCTCACATGTACATAACAATGAAAGTTCCACATGGTTCTTTGGGTGGACCAGTTCTGTTCACCTTATATATATTTCCGTTGTGCAATATTATTTAAAATGTTATGCAGATGATACACAATTATATCTACCGAATGAGTCAGATGAAACAAATCAGTTATCTGAACTTCAAACCCTTCTTGTGGCTAAACTCAAGACAGTTTAGCTACAAGAAAGTTATTGCACTTTGCCTCAAGTATCTTGGAAACACATTATCTAAAGACATACTCACTTTAGAAGGCATTGTCCCAGCCACCCGCAAATTCATAACGTAGCAAGAACCAGGAATGTCTTGTCTCATAATGATGCAGAAAAACTAGTTCATGCTTTTGTAACTTCTAGGTTGGAGAACTGCAAATCCTGAATCCAGAATGTTGCAGCACCAGCAGGGACTTGGAAAAGAGATCATGACTCTCCTATATTAGCTTATAGATCTTAGCTTATAGAGCTTATTGTAGTAGTATTGCTTTTATTGTTACCAACACCGCTATCATGATTACTGTCACTCGATCTATCACTTTATCCTTTTTGTAGAACTTGCCCTGTGCTGCTGTGTGCTCTCTATCACCGTCTCTTTCCCCCTTTATCGGCACCCAGTCAAAGCAAATGGCCGCCCACCTAGAGTCAGGCTCTGCTCAAAGTTTCTGCCTGCTAAAAGGAAATTTTTAAGTGCTGCTGTTGCCAAGTGATTGCTCATGGTGGGAACTGCTGGGTGTAATTAATATCTAAAATATAAAGAGATAACTTTGTTGTAGTTTCATGCTATTCAAATAAAAGTGAATTGAATTTAATCAAACTGTCTCACCTTCTTTACAGGTAGGTCCTCCAAAGGCTGACTGTGAGCAGTCGCAGGTGTAGCCGCTGCTTTTCTCGACACACCGTCCTCTGTTGTGGCAGAGGCTGCTGGAGCCGCTACAGTAACCTGGACAACCAGAGCTCACACCCGGCACCATCTTAGCCTTCTCCTCCAGGTCAAAAGTCACACCGTTGATGGTCAGAGTCCTAATGCAGCCTAGGAAGCCTCTCTGCTGGGACGCTGTTCCTCCTAGGACACAAATTGAAGGCTGCATGTTATAGCTTCTACCATTTTGTGAAGACTGGGGTGATAATTAGGTAACATAATGATCTAATATTGCATCAACTACCCTGTCATAATGTAGTCATTCTTTGTCAGTCCATGTTCTAAAATGATTTTTCCTCATAGGAAGTACAAATGAGTGTATATTTCTTTTTTTAATTGTCACAAAGCTTTGTTTCAGTTTCTATGGTGACCAACAAGTTCAAATGCACCACAAAGGCCCAAACCATTTTCATAAAGAGAAACATGCCGCAGCTTGACGCTAGACATGACGCCAATTCAGAAGCAGCTTGATTTTCAGTCTGAGAAAGAGAAAGTGAGGGGGAGAGTTAGCGACGATGTGAGAGACTGACTAGATGGCAGACTCTGCTTGCATTTAGAGCGGGGAGAGAAGCGGGCCGTCGTGCTTTGCTTGTGTTAGTTTTTGCCACAGTGCATAAACCTAGTAAACTGCCCTTTATTGGGTAATAGACCAGTGCCTCAGTTGTTGAATCCATGCTCACAAGCTGGGATCATGAGTGATAAAAAGGCAGTTATTGTGCAGTTCCTTTCTTTGCTTTGAGCCCCTTTTCATTCTCTCTCTTCCACTAATCCACACACACACACACACGCCACAAGCCTGCTTGCTGATGCTAGACTTGCATTATATTGTTTGTACTTTTAGCTGCTTGTTGTAGTTACAGTTGGACAGTAATTGTTTATTAATTGAAACGTTTGTTTTTGGTTTGATAGAGCAGTACTGCTAGTTATAAAAAACTCAGCTGTATATTGAAGAGCAATTGTTTTTGCAGGGGTTGTAATAACACAAGGTGTTACTTCAATATTATTAATTCCTATTTAGTTTATTATTAATGTTATTGATATTAGTAATTACTTTGATAGCTGCTAATAAATAATCCTGATTCCATAAGATCCCAGCAGTGGACTGTAGTAGCATGGTTAATCAAATTTCTCAATTACTACAGGCTGTTTAGCAAAAGACTTGTGTATCCGTGCATGTGTGTGTGTTTGTGTGTATGTGCTGGAGACCGCAAGAAGACAGATACTGTAATGAGTCTTTTCCATACCATACCACTCAAAAATGTCCAACGTGCATCTCGTCATATCATAAATCCCTCCGTCTCCAAATCAGAAGCTGTCATACCTACAAACAGCTGGCTGTTGAGACGTAAGTGGCGATGTCCGTCAGCTGGAGCCTCCAGGAAGCGGAGGGGCAGCTGGTCGACCTGCAGCGACGCCTCCTTCACATTACGGTCTGCTCTCACGTAGTGCCACTGCCTGTCATTCAGAGGGAGGTGGGACTTCACAGCCAGGACCGCTGGACCGTTTCCCACGTCAAAGGAGAACGTCACCACTGATGAAGCTGCACACAACCACACACAAGTTGTTTCACCTATTAGGAGGGTATAATAAGTTTGATGACTGGAATACAATTAAAGAAAATAAAGAAGGAAAAAAAGCTCCGCCTCTCTGAACTTACTGAACTCACAATCAACTCACTTCTCATTTGCCATTTAACTGCTGGCTGTGTCCAACATGAAATAATATTTGTTTTGCAAAAAAAACTTGATATTGATGTTGGGACAACAATGTGGACTGATGGCTAAACAGTCTTGTTGTATATTTACCTTAGCATAACATTGGCTTTCTGGCCTACAGCTAAACAAAACGGCTCTATGAGCTGAGCAGACCAGACATATCACCCTTTGGGAAGTAGGTAGTAATAGACATCATGGAGGCAACTGCCTTCACTGTATAACAGAGGGCTCTGTCTTCTCTGTCCTCCATTATTTCCTGATGAAGGACTCCTCGTTGTTATCCCCTCAATATATATGGTCTTCTTCCAAGAATGCTCCCATCTTCTGTTGCCTTGTTGGCTGCTGCTTTGTTATTTGCACAGTTGCAATAAAGTCTAATTTTAATGACTTGCATTTGATATCTGACATCAAATTTATTTGAAAAGCTGTCCGATTTTAGTGTGATTAATGATAAAATAATATATATTTTTTTGTACTTGTGCTAATATTTTCTATTTAGGTACACACATACACGAGTACACACAAACTCCTTCAAGTGGTGTAATAGCATTTATACATACTGGTGCTGCGGACTACTGTGATCATGCTCTCCTTTATCATGTTTCGTATCTGTTAAACTTATTCCAGTTGATGGGTATCTGTTGATGATTCACTCACAGCTGAGCTCCACTCGGATGAAGTCTTGAAAGCCCAGGTTCTCTAGAAAGACTCCTGAAGGAGCACTGGTCTTGAAATAGAAAGAGATGTCGGAGGCCAGTTCAGCCTGGAGGGTAGGGAAGAGGAGGGAGGAGGACTCCTGGTAGAAGGAGGCTGCATTCCAGATGGACTCTGAAAGAAAATCAAAGAAAGCTACTAAAGCTGGCTTCCTGGAGGCTGAGAGCAAGGGGGTATCTTCAGTCATACAGTGAGCAATTCTATTTTCTAGTGAAACATTTTTACATATTAAGCGAAAAGTTAAATAAAAACCTAAGAAATAATATCTTTCATGTGAGTCTCCTATGTTACTAGACCTTATTGTAACAGTCAAAAAAAGGCAAGAGAAGCTCGAACTGCAACTCCAACACTGAAGTGACCACCTACTGTCTCCATAACAACGCAGAGGGCCAATTTGGTAGATGGCCTCCGAGCCTGTTCTGTTGGTGTCTCCAATCACAATGTGGCTCACTGGTAGGTGGTCTTTAAAGGAGAGGACTCCTGTGTCATTCGCCCTGTGACAGAAGAGCATGGAGAGCAGGCTTACGGAGTCAGATTCAGGAATGCATTTCTCCGCAGAGCAAAAAGATGAAAACAGAGCCATACATCACAATGCAGACCAGTACCTGTGGGAAAATGCAAATGAAGCTCTCTAATGGCTGAGGTGAAGTTTCAAATCGTGTATACAAAGAGGCTAAAAGAGTGCAACACACCAAATCTGTGATACTATGTGCTCGGAGTGATGATTTGTTTGATTCTGATCTAAGTAATTACCCTAACTCCAACTGTAATTATTCATTTGCAAGCATTATGCAGGAAGTGAATGCTTTAAGGTGCACAATGGGCCATCCATCAGCCTACAGTGGGGTCTGACAGTCTGAGAGCGAATAATCATAGGGCTTAAGCCTTTCAGAGACATTTAATAGCAGATTGCTATTACTGCAAAGCCTGACGGTTACTGTAGTGGATTCACTGTGTATGTTTTATGTACCATGATTCTGCGTCAGCATCACAGTTGCAGAAGTGGTTCATGTCGATGCAGTTCTCCTCCAGGCTGCAGGAGCACTGCTGGACTCCGGGTAGGAAGCCTCCCCAGTAGCTGTGCCTCTCTCCTCCCTGATCCACCCACCAGGACAATGGGCGACCGTCTGCAATCAAAGAGAATCAGGCCAAGGTCCTGGGTTTCACATATGATCCTATTCAGCAAAGAACCGGTTGTACAAAAATGTGTGTTTACTGCTTTCTGCTGAACCCGCCGTTATTTGTTGTCAGGTTAATACATAACTCAGTCATTCAGTCTGTGTTTCTCTTTCTTTAATCATTGCTTCCAGGCACTATGCCATTGATATTATAAACACAAACGGAGCGCGAGTTTGCTAATAATGGCAAATGGTAAACACAAAACTGCCTATATTACTTAAGAAATATAGTGAAATACAGTAAACAAGTGTTTGTGTATCTCTGTTTTATTTAAAATTTAACCTGAAGGCAAGTAAACACAAGCCCCTTTCAAATAAAAGCATGACTACTGAAATGAACCGGATCATGGCCAGTTATTAATTAGCAAAGGTTTTTGAGTGCCTAGGAAACTGGCACTGTTTGTGTCTACATGACTGGGAAAATGAATGACAGCCTTTGTCGCTTTCCGCAGTAGAAGTCTGCGCTGAGACAACAAAGGATCAGAAAAATAAAGCTAGAGCATAAACGTGTCCATCCAGTTACAAAACAGCCTGTGTTCAGCCTCGCTTTGATCTGCTGTGATAATGAACTTGTTTTTTTTTTTTTTTTGTGTTCACAAGGCATTTCAGGACTCCATGAATGTTTCATGATTTCCGAGGAAACGTGCAATGTTTGGGACACCAGAGGCCCCCGGAGCAATTCAAGTTGAATGTAAACAGAAGAGATGGGAGATTGCTTTTCAAGTTACTGCAAAATATGACAAGAGCAATCCAAGAAATGGTGTGAGCGTTTGTTCATGGGATCAGAATGGAGGTGAGATGAAAGCTTTAAGTGGGAGCAACAGATGATTTTACCTTTGGTGTTGAAGAGGCGGGACTTCCTGCAGTTGTAAACCACTTCCTGTTGGCACTGCTCTGACCTCGTTATGATGGCGCGCAGCTGTTTCGCGGGGGCGCTGTAGTTCAACATGGCGATGTGAGGTTTCTGCAGAGTCGAGCCCTGGACTCTGACTGGAGCTGAAAGGTTGTGGGTCAGCACCGTCCACACCTTCTCCTCTAAATACACCCGACACACAGACCAAACATCCTGACTTGAGTTCACAAATTTAAACATGTTTTCAAAAAGGTTCCTAGAAATGTACATTTGCATCCTAACAACAGCAGCGTGTGAGTCTTAAGTGAGATAAGACAAGGCACAAGTAAGAAATGAAGAGCTTAAAGCATCTAAAATGGCTGTTTTTTTATAACAATGACTGAAATGAAACAGGAAATCGATGTGAAAGCGATCACCCGATTCTGCAGCTTCCTGTGGCATCAGCTGAACTTTGTGGAGAGTGTCAGCTCAGTTTTTAGCTGTAAAGCCCACAGTTGCGCCATTCTGAGTCACACACCACTTCAACTTCAACTGCGGTATGATGGAGCAGTTGACTGAGGCGTTTGCAATTCTAACCAAACGGGGGTGTTTCCTTAAAAATGATAGACCTGGCCTAATAATTGGTACCTTTCCAACCTCTGTATTAAGGGCAAGTCTCCATTATTCTGTCTTTGACATTTTATAGAACTGAAATTTGCTTTTAATTTACAGCTTAATGTATTATTTAGAATAATAAAACAAGTGAAAATGACACATTTTGTGGCATAGCTTTTGGGGGCAATAATTTATCAAGCACATTTTGTAACTCGCACCTCTCCACTGGGCATGTCGGCCCAGTTCTCTCAGGGTTGACAGATACTGTCTCTGATCTGCAAGTTTCAGCTTTTCTGTAAAGATGGGATCACTGGGATCCAGATCAGGACTCATAGTAGGCCACTTCAAAATGGTCCGGTGTTTTTGATGTATATTTGGGGATATTATCCTGCTGGCAGACCCGTGACCTGCAACTAAGACAGTTCAGTTCAAAATGCCTGAGGCTACACAGCAGCCTCAAAACATCACAGAGCCCTCACCGTGTTTCAGAGCTGGCATGGAGCTCTTTCCCAGCGATGCTCTAACAAGAAAAGAAAAGGAGCTCGCTCTGCTGCCAGGGCATTTAGAAAAACTGGAATCTAGATTAAATTATCATTTGTCAGTGCATTCTCATGAACCTTTACAAAACAGATTGACGACACACAAATGGAGTCCCAAATTGTCGGGCGCTGTTGGCAGGAAGTGTATCGAGTGACCATAATGATTTCTTTCTGGACAGTGAAGTGTCAGCGCTGCAGATCGATGCAGTGTGATCTGTGAGAGACTGTGAGCTCTGAGTTCTGGTCCCGGTGGAACTCCGAGAGAGTAAAGGTGACAACACAGTGGACTGTGGTGAACTCACCTGTCATGTTGCAGTAGACTGGTGCGGGCCCCAGGGGGCCACTCCCGTCTGGATCAATGGAGTAGAAGCCGGAGGAGCTGCCAATCAACTTGTAGGCCTCACAGGATGATTCATAGATGGCTGGAAGGAGCAGGTATCAACACGGAAACAACAACGGATTCATGTTGGCTGCGCTGAATCAAATCAGTCATTTCTGTCAATAATGTATTTACAAAGTCCTTGGAAACCAGAAGCACTTCTGACCGAATGAACAACAATCAAAATTTTAAATTATAGCTGAAATCTCCAGGTATTATTTGCAGACTCTCTCAGTCTGCTTCATCAGGGCTGTGTAGATACTGTTTCACCGGAGTGATGCGACGTGAGCAAACAACCTGCCAACCGTCTGTTTCAAACGCTGCTAAAGCCTGTGACAACACAGTCCAAAGAGAAATCTGCCACTTGAAATAACCAAATCAGTTCCGTGTTCGGCAGAGAGCGGTATGTTCACGCGAGGAGCTCAGGGTGGTAGTAAGAGGCTGCTTCGGAGAATATGTCCACTTTGCCTTTAAAACAAGTGAGAGACCAGCAACAGCTAGTAGCGTAACTTCTTCATTGTCTGAGGTAAAAAATAATAAAAGTAATATATGTAAATAAAAACAACACTTAAAATACCAAACGTGTGTCTACTTTCAATCTAATGCAATATGCAGGACAGTATTCTATGTGTACATTGAGGACAAATTGGCGGATAAAGTGAGGGAAAAAGGAGGAACCTGTTTTTTTATTCAGCGAGGCATTTTTTCCATCAGATTCCCTGACACATGCAAGGACAGCTGCATCTGCCTGCGTATAAACAGAAAATCAGCATTCTGGGGGCACAGGAAGTTCACACACGGACTCCAACAGAAGGCTCCACGCTGAATAACAAGGTGATGTCGAGAGCTGACACCAGAGAGGAAAAAACATCAACAAGCGTGTCACTCCGGAGCTATTTCAAGGATAGCTCTGGTTTTTACAGCTTGGGTCTTATTTGTGTTGTTTTTGCCGTCCTTTCTATGCCTGTATTTACTGTAGTGGTGCGCGCAAACAGTTCCTGTGCAGGAAGTGACTGTGTGGTGTGCTCGCTTTCGGAGTAGTGTTTGAGATGATCAGTTTAAATGTTTGGTTTCCAGACCTCAGGCCTTGTAACATAAGAGAAATTTGATTTCTGAAACTGATTTCTATAGAATAGCTCAATATTATGTAGGGTTTTGTATATTATAACTGAAACACAATAGCGCAGCAATTTGCAAGCATGGCAAACTATACTACGGTTATCTTGTCTCATTCTAATATTCCGATACTTTTATCCATACACAAATGGTCTATGACCTCAGTTATTAATGCATGCAAAGTCACTCAAACAGTGACGTCGTGACTGTTGCATTGGCACTATGGACATTATTGCACAACAAATAGGCTCCAACAGTGTGCAGCTCAGGGGACTATATTTACTTAATAAATGTAATATTTTGAAAAACCTGGAAAGCAATTTTACAAAACAACGTACACAAAAAAATGATATAAATGATATGATTGTAGCCTATTTCCTACACTTTGGTGGTTCACGCTGGGCCAAATACAGCTGTATCCGTTTCCCAGATGACTTCAGATGTCTCTCTACTCTGTCTTACATTTCTTTGTACGCAAGCCAGAGTCTGTTTTTGGCACAATGTAGTGGCACAAGTCTGTCTGTTCACTGAGAGGAGTCCAGTTTGAAAACTGTCTGAAAACGAATACTTAAAGATCAGGTGAACAACCCCCATCCAGTCCTGAGGTAACTAACCCAGGTCATGCCAGGGATGGTGGGGGAGAAGAGGGGAGAGGAGATGGTGGGAGAGACGGTACAGCAGTGGCTGTACTTGTACTTTCTATTGTTGCCATGTTGGTGGTAACGTCAGCAATAGTTCTTCTTTCATCATCTGAATCCACAGAGCTGCTTGCAGTAGATGATTCTGTGGATGCGCTTGCTGTATAACCATCCTCATTAGGTGAGCTTTTCTTGTTGTTAAACCTCTTTCTTGTGTCCTATCTCTCTCTTAATCATTGACTGAATGACTGCACCGCTGGTTATAATTGGACAATTCAATCCAATTTTGTTTGTGTAGCACTAAATCACAACAGGATTTGTCTCTGGGAACTTACAATATACAGCAGGCGTACAGGACAGAGGCTAAGTTCTGGGTAACTCCAGAGAAGCTACACAGAGGACCACCAAAGATTATTCATAACAGATGCTTAGACGCTGCCATCCCCAGCAGGTTGAATGTGACCAGCAGCAGGGGCGGGCTTGTTGTCTTCATCCTCATGCTGGCTTTCTTCATGGGTGGTAGTCTGACTAATGCAACCTGCAGTCTGGTCATTTCTTTTTTCATTAGCCTACCATCTATTCCTCATGGCTGGTAGCAGAATGTCATTGTGTCTTTAATTTTCACTTTGTCATTATGCTACTTTGCTGACATAACACTAATTGTATTTTTTCTTCATTCTTCTTTCTTCCTTTCGGCCTCGTCATAGGTGTCATTTTATTGTTTCTTGGTGAAACAGCTACATACATCGAGTCAAAGAAAGTCAGGCAAAGTGACTCACAGTTGTGACAGGTGGCTCCAGAGTAGCCGGTCCCCGAACAGTCGCAGGAGAAGGAGCTCCAGGTCTGCCAACACCGACCTCTGTGTTCACACGGGTTAGGAAGACACCTGCAACAGAGACAGCGCTTCTAAGACACTGGACCCGATCTTCATAGTAGAGTGCAAGCTCTGAGATGACACTTTAGAAAACATCTATGTATGAATTAAAACAATATTGACAAAACTAAAGCTGGATTTATATTTTACACAAGGGGTCAATGGCATTTCATCTGTTGAGCTCACCACCACAACACATGATGGATGATGTACTGATCACGATCAGGCCGTATCGTGTTTTTATTACATTCCACATCTTTTATTGACTTTGTGATTTGACAAATGATGGGCAAGTTCACCTTGCTTTATTATCGAAGACAACTGACATACAACTACATCGATTTTCACTGTGACAGCAATGTCTGTGGCAAACAGAGAATGCTCAGTGGGGAAGGCTTTGTTGGTTGTGCGTTGCTGGAATAAAATATCACTGAGTCTTTCTTCAACTTGTTCCAGGTTCTTGAACCAAACTAAAGACAATCTTCAACAGCAATTGAAAACACAAGCAGCTCCAGCTGACCAATACCGCACAGTACTTTTGGTCGTCATGTGGTGGTGTTTCTCCACTGCAGTTACGGGAAGAGGACTCTGAGCAGGTTCATGGCCTACCCCAACCACACATTAGACCCCTCAACATACCTTTCTGAGGATGAATACACCTAAACATATAAATGGCAACAACTGCAAACACGTGTCCTTGCTGAATGTTTCTAATGCAACAAAACAAAACTTAAAAGTGAGTTAATATAATATTAATACACTTCTTGTGAGATATTTAGCACTATTCGCTGGTCTCCCCACTTTGGTCCTGATTAAAATATCAACAGCTATTGGATGGATTGCCATGAAATGTGGTACAATTATTCATAGTGCCCTGAGGATAGATCTGAAGACTTTGATGACACCCCGACATTTCATTTTGTGCTATCATTAGAACCAAATTTCAAAGTCTCAATTTTCAAAGTCATTTCTATTGCAAATGTCAACATTACGTAATGATGTACGTGCTTAACTTAAGTATGCTGACTGGGAAATGCAGTTCTTCAAATGTTTTAGCAATTTTACTAAACACAAAAGGCTCCACTTTTCTGCTTATTTTGTGCAAAGATGTCTTCAGAACAGATAACAACAAATAATCGTTCCCGTTGCGCTGCCCCATCTATTGTCTCCTACCTTCACAGTCTGCTGAATTCGTGCAGCGCTTTGATCAGAGGTTTTTTTTCTGGAGATAGATTTGTCGGGGCAACATTTACATGTAAAGCATATGCAGAGCTATTCACTAAGATAATCGTTTTATAGTACTCCTCTGTCATTATTTTAACTTGAGAAAGCCAAGAAGTCCATGTTGTGGCGTTTTTCTTCAAAAATAAAAGCACTAATGTCACACTAGAGTTGTTTACAAGATTGGAACACCATAAAACACCTCAAGGGAGCTCCAAACTGCGCTTTTTTGATTAATAGTCCCTTCTTCAACTTTCCTCCAGTTTCACATAATTGCCATCCTTTCAAGCATGCAGCTATAATTTCATGCACTTTTATCTCTCAGCCATTAATTGCAGTGGAGCGGTCCAGGCACAGCTTGGATAAGGTTGCAGCCTTTGGTTTAATTATCATGGCATTTTTTTTTTTTTCTTCTATTGTTGTATTCTCAGCTGCTCTCACAGGTCATGAAATTACAGTAGCTGGCCCGCAGAAGTCTCCAGCCGTAAATTGAGTCATGAAGTTTAAATGGGTGCAGGGAGAAAAGCAGATTAAGTCCTATAAAGGCTCTTAGTGTCCTTTTTAATGTGCTTGGAAGCCAAAAACACAGCAGAAAATGATCAACAAAAGACTCACATATCTGACAGCCACTTGTGTCCAGATAGAAGCTGATCACAGATCTGGATCTTATTGGTCAATCTACGCATCATACTGCGTGTTGTATGTGGTTTTTGTTTCATAATATCAATAAAAAAATGTACAAACATTAATAATGTCTTCTTATGTTGGTTAATAAGAAATAATATGGATACCTATATCAACACTTAAGTGTTCGACAAAGTCAGATATACCTTTGTACTGGCTGATGTACATATTTCTATATTTTTACATACAAAAAATATATAGTGACTTTTTTTAAAATTTGACTCAACTTGATATAAAATAGACAATAAATCTCTTTCATGACGAGCACAAAGCTGGAGATGATCACGTATCGTAACATTTTGATTTCACTTCAGTTGGGTAAAGCACAAACCAGGACAAACCGTGCCAGACTACAAAAGTTTGGAGTGTCCACAAATGTAATGATGCAGCTGCTTGTAGCTCAGACAGGCAAAACAAAGCATCTTCCTCAATCATTCTTTCATTTCTTATTCTTCTTTCTTATCCTTGATCCTGCTGACAGAGCAGGCCAGCACACTGTGCCCCGAAGCAGGTAGCTTCAAACCTAAGATGAGAGACGCAGACGCCCCTCAGGGCAGTTCACAAGTGAAAATGGCAGCTTTTTCAATGTGTGTTCCAGACAACATGGACTGACATGGAGCTTGTGGGCCTGATCCAGCTCAGCTCTGCGCAGGGTAATGAGGGACTAATGCCACACAGGACAGGAGGCAGCAGCTCATTAGAAGAGCCCTGCGCCGGGAAAGGTGTTACAGAGCCTGTGTTGTAATGTAATTGGCTGATCCTGTCAGTGTGCCTGTCTCTGTTGGACAACATGACTTTCAGCCTGCAACATGCCACCATGAGCAAATTCATAACGCAGGCACAGATATCTCCCTGCTGCTCAATGTGCCCTGGTGTAGCAGACAAATCCTTGGATGAGAAGGACAAAAACACATCCTGTTGAAGCAGCTCCTCTGGCTGTGTTAGTCTGTGAAGCTGTAATCGCCATTGGAAAGAAAACTTGACAAAAAAGTTGAATCAAAAAGACAGAGTATGATCTCTGGTCAAAAAGGCCAGAAGCTGGTGTCACAATAACCATCAAAGAGCTAGACTAAGTTGCCGTGCATTTTAGTTAAAACATCGATACAACATCAGTACAAAAAGCAATACGTGTTACCTCTTTCGATGCTGCAACAAAAGAAAAAGTCTTGGGCACACAAAACAGAATACACACACACACACACACACACACACACACACACACACACACACTGAACTAAACACATGAGTGAGACTTTTACTTTGAGTCACCATTGCAGTATTACCAATAGGAATCAATCAACAGGAATTAACATTACTCTTTCTCCCTCGAGCAAAAATCTGGTCATAGATTTGAGGCTTTGTATAGTTTGGGCACAGTCCAGTTTCAGTAAGTGTTGATACTTTACTAGACACTAGACAGCTCTAGTGCTTTTTATAATCTTCTGCATGTTCTACATGTTTGACCAGAGGGCGTTTTGTGTGGGGGGGGTGAGCAGGGAAGCTATAACCCTTGATGGCAATATGACCAAAATGCGTCACCCTTGTTAATCTCCATCCCACTGAGGTCACTAATGGGCGGACCACAGTCCAGGGTCCAGGCCCACACGTTTTATCAGCACTCAGATTTGTAAATGACAAACGATTGGCAATGATTTGATTTTGAAGGAACATCTATACTTTAACCAGACCTATTGCAGCTAATGGGTGCGTCTTCAATTCTCACTCTGTCCGACCACCCACAACATGCCACTTATACTGAATGTAAGCAGAGAACCCTTTGTTTTGCCCAGTTACAGGTCCAATGAAAGTTATTTGACAGCTGCGTCATCAACAATACTGACAAATAGAGAGAGAATGGCAGCATTTCTTTGTGCAATTCTCTTATAAATGGAGTGTAAAAACATAAAAATATGGAGCCACAGATGGCGAGGAAGATGCGAGCAATGGGCCCTATCGCAATCATGAAAACGCAACAACAAGTGCAGAGCGGTACGTCAGTCACATCGACTGTGCAGACATCTGCGCGCGCTATTCTGGTTCATGTATGTTAAGCAGCGCAAGGAGTGCAAGGATGGGCTGAAGTGGATTATAGAATATATGAAGTGGATTAAGACGTTTCTTTCCTTGCGACGTGCAGAGCAGCACATTGAGAAGGCACAGCACCACAAATGTGCAGAGAGAGGCAGATGGTGTGGGTTTTGTTAGACAATTATGTATTACAGCCATGAGTTAAAACAAATAAAATGTTTATAAGATTGCACTGACATTGTCTGACACTCATCTATACACGCTGGTCTTGTATTTTGCATTGTAAATGGTAAAATCTTATACTCTGACATGGCAGTGATGGCTCCATAGTAAAAGTATCACCGTCACCGTCTGTGACGCATACTATGAATGAGCTCCAGAAGTCCACTGTCTCCTGCTGAATACTGAGTTGTGACTCAGTTGCGATGAGTGATGGGTGTCACGCTATGCCATGTGTGATGGCACTGTGTTCTTCCAAAGCACTCAAATGAACATATGCGTCAACACATGTGTCCTGCTGCCTTCAGATGGCTGCAGGGATTACAGGTGCTAAACAGGAAACTTTTCAGTCAATATAAAACATCTGTACATGACAGATGATGACAGGTCACTTTTCATGTGATGCCCATGACATCATCATAGTTTTGCAGGTACCTGACTGTAAACCAAAGTAGTGGAAGAATGGAAAGTTTGACCTGTCCATGGCATTAGATGAAGAGTCAGAAGATAAGGTGAGAAGATTGTCCAAATCAGATCAGATGATTCATCCTCTCAGGACTATGACAGTTGGTACCAAAATTCATGTTTCTGTGTGTGTGTGTGTGTGTGATGGCCGTCTTATTTTTTTCCCCACAGTGAGGATACATCACATTATCACATTTCCACGCTGAGCACGAGAACATTAAAAAAAACTTTTTTTTTTTTACCTGTCTCTTATGTTGCAGGTGTCAAACTGAAGCTCGTTATAGTTTCCCAGCAATCCTTGCTGCACATGACTGAGGTTGATTGGCTGGCTGTTGATGGAGATGAGGCGCATGCAGCCCTGGAAGGCCAGAGTTGGGTTCTGACAGCGCGCTGGTGGACAGCCTGAGACGACACATCAAGTACAAAGACAGAGACATTTCAGGGGGTATTCTCATACTGTATGTGGTGAGGCACATGAACCAGGGTGCCTTTACAGTTAAATCACGCTTTGAGCATCAGCTGACCTCCAAAGTAGAAACTGCCTCTAGCTTCCAGTTGCTCCCATTGTTCAATGGTGGAGGTCGGCTCATTGTCCAGAGTCAGAGTGATCTGCCGACTTCTGGTATCGACGCTCACTGAATGCCAAAGTCCATCATTGACTCTGTGACCTGGGGAAAGAGGGACATTTTCTATATCAATGAAAATGAAAACAGCATAGTATTCTGCAGTACAAGACAGATCTTTGCACCTTAAGGGCTCCGATTTGATTCAATCATCAGATATTTTACACATAGTTTAAAATTTCAGAGAGTGCAAGAAATACTTGCTGTTGACTGATTGAAAGCCGTCTTAACAGCGTTGGCCTTTACGGGAACAGAGAACTTTCCCCATCCATCCAATTTGAATGATTTTTTCATAAACCAGGCGCCAAAGTTAACTCAACACACAGAATACATCCACTGGTATTTGGATCTGATCCCAGCTAACATTTGGCAGGAAGTTGGGTTCACCATGGACAGGTGGCCAAACATTCACACCTACAGGTAAGACTGTGCTGCAAAACAACCAAAACTACATGATTTTGGACTGAGGAAGGAAACAAGATCCTCCAGAAAAACTGGACCCAAATCCCTCACCCTAATGATGAAAGCAGAGCACTGAGACTTCAATGGTTTAATAGAAAAACACAAAAGTCAAAGGCTCCCAGATGTTTGAGGCAGGCACGGTCAATACCAGACTCAAACACAAGAATAAAAGCCTGGAGCTCAAAGCACAATTTACGGTGACATATGAGTGATCCAGAGGCAACAGTTAAAAAGCAAATTAAAACAACTCCACAATGTTTTAATTACACTGAAGTGGTCCTGTGCTAATACCCTTAACATTTTCTGCAATTCTGTATTGATCACCTTGTCACCAAGCCTCCAGCACCAAGTAATTCACAACAGAGCAGAAATGAATTTCACAGAGTCTCTCTGTCTCTGTTGTAACTGGCCACTTAGATTTGCTGTTCTCATCAGCTGTTGTGACTGTAGTTCTGGAGGATTTAAACCTTTTCTATTTTTGCTTTATGTGTAAATGATGATTCTGCTTGTCTCTCAACTCGCGTCTTGTTTCTTTGGTTTGCCGAGTAGGGGAACAAGGGGATATAGGAACATGAAAAGAAGTCAGAGAGGTCAAGGAACATTGGCAGTCAGAGTAGACCTTTTGATCTGAAATTGAAATGCTTTGAGACTGAATCCATTGAGGGGTTGTGAATGTTATGTTGGTCCAATCTCTTTAAAAAGATAATTTAGCCTAACCAAAAAAAAAAATAAATATAGAAAAATCACCTTTTCTGTTAATGCTTCAGTGTTATATAGCTGTCAGTAATCACAGCTCAGCTCCGGGAACACAAAAACAAAAAGGTCAGACGGGACTAAAAGGTTCACAGTGGACGCACATTCATTTTGAGTTGTTTTGCTTTGTCAGATATAAGTGATGTTTGTCCAGGCATTTTGCACTCAGACTGCATTCAAGCCCAATGAGACCCATCCTCCTACTGGAGCACTGCAAGAGCTTGGGGTGTTGTGCTCTCCACACGATTGGCTGTTATGTGTAAGAAAAGGTATAGCTGCAAGGGACCTCACACTGATCTCAAACTGAGCCTGAACAGTATCTATATATGTAGGCACTAGTGTCTTTAGTTGCAGTATATAGGGCCCTCATGTGAAGAGAGCTTGCAAAGATACTAAAATATAAAATGATAATGCGTATGTGGGATGTAGGGAAAGGCCCACACAGAATACACATGTACAGGCTCCTGAATTTTGTGCTACAGCCCCGATGCAGAGAAGTGTTTTATCACATTTCAGCAACACAACCACATTTTCTCAACAACAGAGTGATCACGTTGCTGCCAAGTCTCTATTAAATGCTGTTTTTCTTACTCTCCGAATCCAAGTCAACGTTGCTGTGCTGTTGATCTGTGTGATGCCAACCAACCCAACACTGAAGCTGCTCTCAAAATATGTTAACATTTAATAAAAATGCTGAACCATACTCATAAAAACCGAGTCTTGTCACCCTCCTGTTACTGCCCCTTTAACTTGATGGATTTGTTTGATTGGAATTGCCAGTAAGCATGGGTTTCTTCACCTTTTCATTAAATCCCCTGAACTGCTGCCTGGATTCAACCTGAATTCAATCTGGATTTCCAGGGTCGGGTCCTTCCTTTATTGCCATGTGCTCAGCAACATGACGAACAATATGAACCTAAGCACTCCCTGTCCTTCCTGTCCTGTCCTCCTTTGACTGATTGATATCTGGACATGCTAGCTTAATGCTCCATGACAATAAAAATTGATGGACCTCTATGTGCGTTTTGTCCAAAGAAAATCTGAGCTGAACAGTAGAAGAAATATTCTTTCCAGATCAGCACTCAGTACAAGAACAGTGCCGATTGACATGATTCTGATGTTAAGTGTTGAAAAAAAATTATGATTTTTTTAAATAATAACTTAAACAACTCGGCCCAATACACTGACAGCTTGTTAATGGACAAGAATGGAAATATGAAAAGACATTGTGATTTTGGCAGCAGTTAGCGCTGGAGCTATTTGCTGACATTGTTAAAGTCCTGTCGTGGCGGTGCCAAGTTTTAACACCGTCCTAACAAAACGGTCAACTGCATGAAGCTGACTACAGCACGGACCGTTGACCTGGGAATCAAACCTTTATTCTAGTCCGCTGTGGTGCAAACACGCTTTTAGCACAAATCTGTCAAATATCCAACCAAAAGCTGGCATCGAATGCTTTCTCAGATTCAGACTGTACCACAGTTATAGTCTTCTGATGTAAAAGTGATTCCTGTGAGTCCAGTTTTCGCTGCTTGGTTTTGATCCATCATGTACCATGTGGATAAGACTTCTAGGTATTTCCTGTATTACAGTGAGGGTGTATTACACAGAGCCCTGATGTGATTTAAGAAAATACCCCTTCTGTCAGTGCTTTGTGCTCGGCATTCAAATAAAACAAGATCAATTCCAGACAACGGCTGTTAATGAAAAATCGACAGACCAAATCCCAACATTATCTTATAATGTGACTGAAATGTAATATGTCTCCACACCAAGCAGCGAAATGAGGCCCTGCATCTGTTGTGCTGCTGCCTTAATAATTATGAGCCTTGAAGAGGATGAGAAAACAAAGACTCATGGCAAAATAATAATAATAATCTGTCAGCAGGCCTCTGGTTCAGGCTCTGTTTTCACATCACAACAAAGAAAAAAAAAACAACACAAGCAGATTTTTCTGTGTCTCCTAAAGGACGTATCTTAAAGCATTCACTTGTTTTCACTGCGCTGTGACTCGTGACAACAGCAGGGGATTGATTTGCATCATCCACAACATCTAAATGCATGGGTCTTGAGATTTTGATGGCATGACAGTCTCAGAAAATACTGTTATTAGACAATTATCATTTCACTTCCACATCACTTTCAAGTGACCTTTAATGGAAAAAAACATTTTTTCCCTGTACAATCACCCTAGTAGAATTCTACATTTATTATGCCCTGACAGAGAAAAAAAATGTTTTTTATGCAACAACTTTGATATAAAGTCAGTGATTTTATTTACAAGGAAATTTGGCAATTCTCTTATAAACAGGTACTGACTGAAAGAGAGCAGCCCGCTCTGTCAGCGGTACCTGCAGGCAATGAATCACAGCAGCAGGGGAAGGAAAAGATAAAAGCCAGGAGGACAGGCTGATACTCACTGATGTCCGTTATTTATTCTTTCTAAACTGTCACTCTGGTGTCAGAAATACTATTTATTTTACTCACATTAGCTTACATAGTGTCTTGTGAACAGAACTTCTCTAGAAGCTTAAAAAATAAACAAATTCCTAGCTTAAAATATATTTTCTTCTTTCCTCTTAATTTATATAAAGCCATTTACATTTGTACCTTTCAACACTAAAGACATGTGGAAGTTTTAAGTTACAGATAGCCGAGTGTATCTGGCATACTGTGAATATCAAATGGACAACATGTGTCTTCTCCGTACTTTATTATACTGAGTCTATGTAATGATTCTTCATGTACACGTGGTCTTGCACATAATTAAATGTGATGACATAAAAAGTTATTGTAAAAATAGATGGTCTTAAACTATTTGCTTGCAAAGTCAAAATATTAATTTGCCTATATCCCTAAAGTAGACACAACAGCTCATGTCATATCAAGCACCCACAGTGCTTCAGCTGTTAGTTCAATGATAAATCAATAGTGTGTGTAAATAAGAAATTGAATCAATATACATTATGTTTTTTTTTTTACACTAGTATTGATACCATAGACACATTCCATGTAGACAGACTAGGCAAAATCAATATACTCTATATGCTTCATTTAAAGAGCTAATAGTTTTCAATATACAATGTTAACTAATTACTTGACTCTAAATCAATGATGCAATCTCTTCCACCAGAGGTATCTACATCATTTTATTTCATACTTTTTGCATGCATTTCCTGTTCTGACATCGAGATGCATGAGAGCTGAGCGTGCACCACAGGAGACCTGCAGGGAGACAGTACTGCCAAATAGAGGACGGTGCAGATGAACGTTTCATTAAAAAGCAAGCATCATTTAAAGGCTTCTGGATACGTCACTAAATGTCTCAGCTGCAGCACATGTGTCATTCAGATTAAAGTAGGCTGCAGATGCCACATTTTACATTCAGAGTTTCTAAAATGCACTGTATCATCAAAGTCTAAATAATGTCTTGAATGTTATTCCTTTCGCATAAAACTTGGAAAAGACGATTTCTAAAACTTTTTGAGCCCTGCATTATTTCATTCATATTTACTGGCTCCGGTCTTCTTCCTCCCTGTGCTTTCTGGCACATTGCTGCATTTCTTGTCGCATTACAGGCACTTGTGGATCAGTGGAATAGTGTGACACCGCTGCAGGATCTATTTATACCGAGTCAGACACCAAACTGCACTTTCTTTTTGTGTTCCACATGCAAAAGTCTCACAAAAACAGGTTCTCTGCCAGACCATTTTGCAAGGGAACTGAAGGGTCCATCCTTGATTTCATGCCAACCAGGACAATTGTGAAGACACACAAGCTGCTCTGTCTCTTAACCTATTCTCATTATAATACTATAATGGATTCAACCAGATGTTTCTCCAGCACTGGGGCAATGCTAAATTAAAGTAGAGATCTGGGGAGGTCTGGCCTTCTCATAATAGTGCTTTTCTTGACCCTCTCCTTTCTCCCTCTCAATTACAGTAGGGTAACTTTGGTAATGCTGCATGATGGTGTTTATTGCTGAAAAGAGAAAATGATAAGAAGAAGTTGTCAGCATCATTATTATCTAGCTTCCTATTCCTATTTAACCAAGCTAGCCTCCCATTCACACTACAGGAGGTATCTGTAACCCTTCTAACTAACAGACTTCAGGGAGGACCCAATGTGGTTTATGGATTTTGATGGTAGATTGATTTGTAGCTGTGATCCCTCCAGCTGTATTTCTTTCCAGCCGCCATCTGCTGAGAGTCTGGCTTCCCCAATCACACATGATTATTTGTGTTATATTTGCAAAGCAATCACATAATCCCCTCATGACTCTTTACATCCAGAAGATGACATTTTTCGTCACGTAATTCTAAGAAAATGAATAGTTTAATGGGGACGAACATGGTAAAATATGAAGGATGACATTATGCGCATGAACACATCTTATTCTGCTGCTACATGATGGATTAGGTCAGCAATGTCCTTCCAGTCTGCCTCAGCAATATAAAACACTGAGAATACTGAAGAGCAGCCAGATGGACTCAGGATAGAGACATGACGACTTCTCACTTCCTCTTTGGGTCTAGTTTAAGGTTAAAATTTGGGTTTTGCATAAAAATGAATAGTGAAGAGTGTGTATGCTCAAGTTTTACTCTTGACCCCTAGTTTCTTACCCATAGTGTTTTCAAGTCATTTGAAAAAAACGGGTCCCATTCTCATAAGCCTATAAAAGCTCTCTCAAACTTGCATTTTATGCATCATTAACATCTTAACTGCAAATTCTATAATATTTAAAAATATATGGTAAACACATTAAATGCTGAAATTCAGCATGTTAGCATTGTCGCTGTAAGCAAGTTAGCACACTTATATTAGTTTTATTAGCTTTACAAAGCTCCACAGTCCATGAGTACAGCCTCACAGAGCTGATTGATGTTTTAATTTAAATCATCGCTCCAGCAATTTTAAAAATGGTACTTACTAAAATAATGAGGTAAAAGTCAAAGATTATTCATCAAGCTTTAGACAAGAGAATAAAGTCAATTATACAGATGTGTATGTGTGTGTCTGTGTGTGTATGTGCTGAGTCCTCACCAGCCGTTGCCTCTGTTTTCTGCTGCCCCAAGCTGTGGAGGGTCAGGAGCAGCCGGCTGTTGTTGATTTGCAGTTCCAGTCTCTGAGGCTCTTGGCTCAGCCATACGGAAAGCAGCAGTCCATCAGGGTTCCACGTCCTGAATTGGAAAAAAATGGAGAAACCTCCCATGATGGCTGAAGGTGCGGCCACAGGCAGCGACAGGAAGCTGCTGCTTGAGCTCAGGAAGGTGCAGGCCACCAGCTGTGTCTGCGAGCATGAGAACGTCACATTTCCCTGAAGAAAAAAAAAAGACAAAAAAGCTCTTTGACACTAGAGTCTTTATTTAGTACAACTTAAGCCCAGCTGTCAAAGTTTTACCCATATTTTTTTTTTTTATCAGCAATAGTTACAAGTTAAGAGCTGAGGTCTGAGAACACTAAAGTCCAATTACTTCACTAAAGGTTCAAGAGAGCGAGCAACCAGACAATTACACAGATTTATCCAGATTAATTAACGACTTCTTTCTGAGGTCAAAGTGAGGGTAATTGCACTGAACTGTCACTGCGCAGGAAAACTGCTTCTGTCAGAGTTGGGTTCTGACATCCAGTTCCATTTAGGATCTGGTTCTCTTTGGGGAAATTAGACCTGATCTGATTCTACTATACCTCTTGTTGAATCATTTGTCTCTTTTTCATTAGCAAAAAGCAGACAGCAATCCTCAGCAGCCCTGTCATTTGTAGACGCTGTTGTCGCTGTCAGCAGATTATACAAACTCAGTGAGTTAGTATTTAACTAAAATTCTTCTAAGGTAAACCTTAGGCTGCAATAACCAATCAAAGAAATTTGTGCCTCCAGTAGTTGGACACAAATGAGACCAAATGAGTTAATCAGACAAAAAGTGCAAAACTCCTAATGAAAACTACAAATTTATCTGTCTGCATAGCTATTAAAATGTCATGTGAAGCCCAGCACATACAAATATGAAAAAAAATATCTATTCTATCTTTAAAAATATACTTTTTTAAAGTTTATGGACCTGTTTTCTAAATTTGTAACACAACAAATTCACCTTCTAACAGGACGGGTAGAAAAACACACTTTGTTATGTTAGGTCATGTTCTGCACACAGTCCTGTCAGACTGAGAGCCTGCAGGGCAACATGGAGCAATCAAAGCTGTCCAGCTCTCAATGTGACTGCTTCCAACCCCTGTCAGGGAGAATCCCCCACTGAACTCCCATCATAGCCTCCATCATGGCACCTCTCTTTCCATCTCTTTGAGTATCCTGGAGGCATTTGAACACACTAATCAGACTTTTAAAGGCTGACGATCTGAGATAGAAGGAAGTGGACTAAATAAAAGCCTGTGCCCTGAAAACACTCACACCTTTACAGCTAAAAACAACACTTTATCTATATCGATGTCCTCTCTCCATTAACCGATATATAATGTCTTAGGAGTAATTATTACAGTCATTGGTTCACAATTTTAGGAAAACTTGTTTCCACAGAACCAAGAAAGTTAAAATAATGTTTTTGATCTTTTACTGTGCAGTGGAGTCTGGGTCTTTTAAGACACTTTTGACAAACATATTTATTTACTCTCCTGCAGCTGAATCTGCTCAAGATAACCAAACATTTCCTGCTGCTGCTGCTGCTGCTGCTGCTACACTGTAAAGTGGTGAAACATGAAGTTACTTTTACTGTGAGGTAAATTAAATGACAAATACAGCATTTGTCCATGCATTTCAATCTGCCCCAATCAACAGGATCTAGTGTCCTCTTGTGCTTTACATTAAATTTAGTTGCATTTAAACACACTGCAGTGGGGTCAAATGATGGATTTACCTGTGGAGTGGAGCAGTATAGTGGACTTAAGCATAAATGAAATCAAAGTAAAACTCACCACACTGTAAATCTGTGGTTTGCGTCTCTTTGCTAGGTCGACTATGTTGATTCCGTTGTAGTAGAGGTTTTCCATGCAACCTTGGAAGTTTTTCCTAAGGAAGGTTCCGGGTTTGCCGGGCAGCGGGATGCCTCCAAAACTCAGCTTTAATAATGACAAAACAGGAGAAGAATACCCATTGTAGGTCAAGACATTCACATTCTTTTCTGTAACTGTATGTAGAGGTCTTGAGTTTAATCAGTCTATCGATCTCCGATGGAGGTACAAAAAAGGTTCAGCCATTCAGAAAGTGTGTAATTAAAGATGACCAGATAGTCTGCAGCTGTTTTTTTATGAATGGACATGTTCAATGAAATGTTCAGACATCACGCCGGTCAGAGGTAAGTGATGTTGTCACGGTTTTGAGTTTCCGTGCATTATTTCTCGAAGTGTTTTCCTTTCATGTCTCTGTTTACTTGCTTCCTGTCGTTTTTCCCGCCTGTGTAAACGGTTCATTAGTTTCACCTGTGCCTTGTTAGCCCTCATTCCCAGGTGTGTGTCATTCCGTTGCCAGTTCTCCGTCCTCTGTTGTGCAGTCATTTTCACAGTTTCTAGTGTTCTCACGTGTTTTTTAGGATTTATGGTTTCCTTGGACTTTGTCATTATTCTGCCTGCCTCTTTACGGATTTGTTTGCCAATGTTTGGACTGTCTTCGTTTTGACTCTGCCTGCCTCAACCATCTACAGGCCTTTGCCTTTCTGTTCATCACTGACTTATTTAACAGTCAGTGCTCTGTGTCCATTTGGGTTCATCTCGCAGAGTTTGGCTGTACCCTGTGTGGCACAGTCGTGACACAGGTCCTGCCATCATCTGTTTTTTGTGGGCCCAATGTGTTCATATCCACAAAGCATGATCAGGTACAGGACACATGAGGTGAATCACACGGACAGCTGTGGTCTTTTTTTACATGTAAGATCTAGACAAGAATCAAGCAGGGCCAGCATCCCCTCCTCAGGAATCTCCTCCTCTCAGCTGATTTCAACAAGGTCCTGCTGGATGAGGAATTCCCCTTAGTCAACATGATGGTGACACGATGGCCAGAAAAACAGGGTCAGACAAGGGACGAGTGAATTCCCCGCACTATCTGACCTGTGCCTCCATTAACAGGGTTTGCTCAACTAGCCTGACCAACACACTCACCAACTCCTCTTTGGGTATGTAACTTTTGGAACATGCTCTGAGTTATAAACTGTATTTGTTCCTATCTCAGTATGTTGAGGTTGTTGTTGCCTCTGTTCAGAACCATCTGCATCATCGCCATCTGTGCTTCCTCAAAGGCTAAGCCCCCCCTTAAACTGGGATTTAAAAAACTTGCTCTTCGGTTCGTCGCACCTTTTGAAGTTGAATGTATCATTAATCCCTCTGCAGCACATTTAAAACTTCTGTCCTCTTTTGAGATTTACCCCACTTTTCCCTAATCAGGCCTTTCTGCTCCAGTTCCCTGCCCCCTTCTACTAAAGCCTTTCCAACTCCTCGTATGATCAATGGCCACCCTGCTTATACTGTCCAGTGTCGTTTGGATGTTTGCCATGGCTTGCTGTATCTGGTGGACTGGAAAGCATGTGGGCCCGAGGAGTGCTGCTGGATTCCCAAAAGCCAGATTCTGGATCTCAAGCTAATTCATGATTTTCACAACTTACATCTGTCTAGTGGAAGCCTGGTTGGATGCCACGTGGCACCCATAAGAAAGGAGGGACACTGTTCTGTTTTGACATTGCTTCTCTACCAGTTCCTTCTCCTTTTAAATCATCTCTTTACTGATGCCCACATTAAAATACATTCTGTTTCATTTCTGGCACTGCTTCTGCACAGTTCCGTATTTAGCAGTCAGGAATAGCTTCTTACTGAAAGGCATTTTGGATATTGTAGTTAACAAAGAATCCTACATTTTATTACACAGTTACTCTTTTTTTGTACTCATGATTTGGGTATTATATTCATTCAGGACTCCAAGAGCTCCACCTGTAATCTACACATTTAATAAAATCTTGAATGGGACACTGAAAATGACTCCTCCCACTCCCACCACAATGAATAATGTAAATCTAGTCTGAATGACAGTCAGAGTGGACTGACCTCATAGTCGATCTCCAGCGAATCTCCTTCCCCTTTGGTTTGGAAGTGCTGCGTGTGGGAGTCCACGGTGAGATTCACCTGCTTGTTGAAGCGCTCAATGATGACAGAGTGCCAGTGCTGGTCATCCAACAGACTGCCGACGGTGACAGCGACACGGCTGCTGCTGAACCTCAGCCTCGTGTCATCTGACAGAAACGCAAAACAGAAATGGGGACACATGACTTGCACAACTAATGATAAATAATTTGTTCAAGTAACTAATCACAGTCCTGTAAAAATCTCACATATTAACTCAAATGGGATGGTATGCAGAAGACACAGAAGGCTTGAGTAAGTTGCCTGCATGTATAAGTCTGACAGGATGATGAAACTATCAGTATTTCACAGCTACAGTTCAAGCTGCACCTATCACCTCTGTGTTTATCTTCTCTTGTTCTCTGTAGACATTTATTCTTATCTGTTGGGAGGACATCCTCTGGTCCTCTCACCACCAGACTGTGTCCCAAGCTGCACAATCGTCCTTAACGGCATTGATCATGGAGGTTGTGAAGCAGTTGTGGCTCACCTAGGTTGAGATAGAGGGCCAGTTTTCCTCTGTGAAGTTCAAGGGTGATGTAGTCTCCCCTCTGTCCCTCCCCGTGCAGTAGCACCCCCTCGGCCTGACGGCTCTTGAAGCGCAGAGAGATCACGTCCTTCACTGTTGACATGGACTTCTGGTTGAAACGATACAGCAAAGAGCTTCTGCCATCAAAGTCCGCCACATCTGACTCTAAAAGTAAAAATCATTAAGAAATTATTCAAGGTACACGTTACAGTTTCAGCTGGTTCAAAAACATGACCCTGTGGGGGGAAAACAGACACAAAGAAAAATTTCCAAAGTCTAAAAACTGACTTAAGTTGGAAAATAACAAAATCACCACGTTGAAACTGAACAATCCTGTTTTGATTTGAATTTACCGAAGTATTTTGTGTGAGACGCTGCCTAAAATCCCAGTGCCTATTATTAAACCTGCCTCTATGGTTACTGCATGACACCAGTGGCATTTTCACAAGCCTCATTTGGACAGAAGAGTCCACTGCCCATTTCCCTGCAACAACTGATCTATGTTTCTGATAAATCTGCACTTTAACAGTTGCCTTTTATTGGCCAATAACCATGCTGTTGTTCAGCATCCTCATATGCCACATGTCAGGTAGATGGATTATCTTGGCGGAAGAGAAATGCTCACTAACACAGATTTAAACTCAACATGAGAGATGATAGCCTTGTGTGCATAGAAGGCTTGGATCTTTATTTTACTTTATAAACCAAAAGCATTCCGTTTTATGTTTTTGTTAAAGATGCTATATATAGGAACATGAAGCAATTCAGTTAGTACTGTTAATGTGTGAAAGGACTATATGGTAACTAAAAATGACTTTCTCAGCATGCGCACTCATTTCTATGTACAGGAGTCAGGGATGGTTTTTCTAGTATAAGTACAGGTGTATGTTCAGGTGTTTCCTATTTTATGTTGAAAGAGTACTTCCTTATGTGTTTTTGGAGTTTGTGTGTGTGTGTGTGTGTACATGTGCACTGTGCGAAGGCTAATAAAACCATTATCATTAGCAGAACAATAGTTTTCTCTGTAGCCTGTATAACACGTATTTGTTTACTGTGCTCTGTGTCCAACCAGATACACAGTGTTGTTACATCATTGTGTCATTACTTACTGCAGCTAATGATATTCTAACTGTGAGCTCATAATGGAATGAGACAGAATCATTGGTCATTTTTGTCTTCCTGTTTTCCTTTTTAGACGCTGCTGGACTTGCGCACCGATGTGGTTTTTCTGATTGACATGACTTTTCTGGTTGTCCCTGCCTGCCTCAACCACTCAAAAGCCTTTGGATTCTGCATTGTTAAATTATTGAACTGCACCAGCTCTGCCTTTGCCTCCATCTGCATTTGGGTCCTACCCCTGTTTTTTGTTCTCTGCTTGGTACAAGCATGACACATTCTTGGCAGGAGTGTAGCTGGGTGAGGGTTAGACGTACAGAACGAGCTATCTCTCTGAGGGTGATTTGATCTGCAGGGTGTGACACTCACTGTAGGAGCAGCCATACACCTCCACTCTGAGGCACATCCAGCTGTTTGGGTTCCAGTCCAGAGGGACAAAACGCAGGATACGGGTTCTCACTGAGTGGGAAAGCTTGTTCTGGACGACGGTTTCTGAATTCACATTCCCAACAAATGTCTGAGGGGCAAGACAGAGAGAGAGAGAGAGAGAGATTGTGGTTATCATATTATTTAATAAACGTCAACCAATCTTGCAACATTTCATTGAGAAATAACAGAAGTGATCTGCATCCAGAGAATATGAACACAAGTGTTGCTAGCTAGGAATGGAAAAAGAGTTGAATGCTTGAAATCCAAGAGGAGGACACATTTAAATCCTTTGAATAGTAAAATGATGACAGTGCAAACCCAATAGCAACGTCTTTTTCATCTCCTTGATCATACAAGGCTGAGATAAGAACCATCATCTAATGTTAAAATATGAGAGAATGCAGTGTACTGTAGTGAGGAACAAGTGGAGAAATAAGAGGTCTCTCCTTGGAACCTAGCCCACACCTCTGGGATGTCGTTATTCATTTCCACCTCAGTGTTTCCAGCGACTGCAGCTCTTGCACGGAAAACTGAGAAACAGTGAAAACTTTCAGAGCGTTCTTCACCTCACCACCCAAACGACACAATACAGCGTTTTTCTTTGCTGTAACAGCTCTGGTCCAAATGCCCTGATCAGCCTGATAATATTTACAAAACTGTTACAAGTAACTGTCACAGAATGATTCATATCAGTGTTTCACCTGCTACCATTATGGTTAGAGATAGGAGGGGGGACAGTGACCATGGGAGCTTTCACAACTTCAGTCCAGCTCATTTGGTAACCACTGTACATCTTACAATGGTTAAATGATTTATAGTTCATAATCAGCAGATGGATTTATTAGTAATTTAGCTTTTTGATTCTTATCTAAATCACACACACACTATGAAAAACCCCTGTGGTCATGTCTGGTTTTACCACAAGAGCAACCTGCACCAGAATCCGCCCGTTCCTGCCTCCTCAGATTTGAAACAAACTGCCAGCCTTATAATCAGACGCATTACAACCCTGAACAGTGTCAGACCACTCACAAGGTGCCGTGGGCCGAAATGTGGTTTTAGTATAAAGCAGTGCAGGCAGTGACTGCGTGACACGTTTTCCCCAAAGGTCTTCCCGTAGCAGTACGTCTTTGGTGCTTAGAGTTCAGTAGCCTGTATGTGTTTGCTGAAGAATACTGAATAGACTGATTGAGAGCTTTAGGACTCGCTGGATTTGAGTCAGACAGTCAACCTGTGGATTCTGCCCCTGCAGCATGTTGGAGGGTACAGATCCCGCCACCACCTCCTGTCCTGCAGTTACCTCTCAGTTCCTCTTGCCCTCTGCCATAATGTTATAATTTGCCAGATGTGTAGCCAGAAGCGTGCATCTGGGAGACGCATTTTAAAAAGATGACAATCCATTGTGACCTAGTTCTTGTAAGAAAAGCGAATTTATGCACCAAACAACTTTCTTGGCAATTCTCGTGCCATTTCCCCTTCACCTCATCTTGTGTTGATTAAGGTAAAACAGCCATTTCACACGCACATGTTAATAAGTAACAGTTTATACTTTGGAAGTGCATTTAGACAAAGTAAACAAAGTTAGCTAAATAAGATTTGCTCTGATTGGTAAAACAGACACAATGCCTGATGCTAGTGCGCCAGTGTGGGTAATACATTTCAATAATCATATATTTGATGATGAATCAATAATTTTATATTTCTTGCATTTATCAGACAGAGGTTGTCAAGAGCGCAGCTTCAGGCTCTTATGAACTGGCCAATAATGCTGTTCAGTGTTTCCCCCCGGCAGTCAGAAACACAAAATCACGCGGGCAGGCACGCTGAGTAGCGACACAAATGACCAACCAAGGCTGCAGAGCAGAGGCTGGATCTCTCAGAGGACACAGATACACGAGGACGCCGTTTCTCTGCAGATAATAAAGGTGACAGTCTGACAGGGTAACTGCTGAGGCTGTTATTGTGATTTATGCTCGGCGCTCTCCTCTTTTTAGCCATTTAAGGGCTGAATCTTGTAGGAAATGCAAACTAAGCACCTACACGCACATGCCCCACACACACACACACACAAATTCTTGTCTGCAGAGGAGGCTCGGGGAACACCTGTTAATCACTGTAACTGTCTCTTTTCCTGATGTTCTGTGGGAATACACTTTTTTAGATTCACTTTAGATCAATTTCAATTTTTAGCTTATTCAGAATTGTGTAACTTATTTTTAAAATGCTCCGTATTGTATTTTATTGGTGCTGGCTTAGGTGTCCTGGATGATTTCAGTATGGGCAAATGGGAGAAACACAACAGATGTAACCCTCTCTCTGCTGCCACAGGCTGAGTCCTTTTTCAATACAATTCAAACTGTGCAACTCAAACAACATACTCATCAGCTGCACGACCACCGATAACTAATTCAGGCGGAATCCCTTAGGTTCTTTAATATAATAAACTTAATTTGTAGTAGGAAGACTTAAGGTAAAATCCTTATTTCTATGCTACATACATAATTGTCTTGAGCCTATTAACACCCTTCTGTCAGTAAAAGGCTGGGTTTAGTTAATATTGTTACCAATTAACCCTGTACACTAACCCATTAGCACTCTAGAGCAGAAAATGTGTCACACCTTTCATAACCACTACTAATACCCAACTCTGGGATTAAACACAAAGAGTGACAAAAATGAACCAAAAATCATTTACTGTCGGCGAATTCTTAGCACTCTCTGATCAATGTCCAAGGTCTCTGCATTGGAAAACAGTCATTAAAATCCTGCAAGTGTAAGCTGGGTTAGCCATACAGCGGCCAAGAGTCCATTCACATTTCTAATGAATGCTAAATAACGAGCTAACATACGCACGTGAAGCAAAGCACAGCAAATATATGGCTGTAAACAAATGGTCGGCACATTGCCTCTATCTTCCCTTCAACCGTCCTGAACCAATCAGTGAGTAGGGATGCGTTCTCATTGAATACAGCCCTGAACTCTTCAAAATAATACATCTGCAGGTTTGAAACTTATTTCTACACCGTAACCCTTTAATCTGTTACAAATCACTTTAATCAATTTACATACATGTATTGTTAAAACACACGTTTCCATCATTAAATTATTTTTCACATCTTTCTCTTGGTATTTGCTCAATCAGTTCATCTAATGACGTCAGCTGATTGAGGCTGCAGTGAAGTCATTCCACCAATTCATACCCAACACATCAGCGCGAGTCATTGACAACCTTACACAATCCCCCTTGTGTAAGTTGTTTGTTTATTTTCATAGATGGACCCCGCTGCTCAGGACTCCCCGAGCCATGTTGTTTTTTTGTTTTTTCCCCCGTGGAAAGTATCTTCTCAGGTCTGACTGGCAGAGGAAGCACAGTCTCTGCTTAGAGGCCTGAGGGTGCAGATAGCCTCCCAGCGGACTGGAAGTCAACCCTAATCCAAGTAAACAATCCTCACTTTGCTGTGACTTCATTATTTCTATTCTGGTACCGCGTGACGAGCAGTCTCATTAAGACTCTTTTGTCTTCCTCTCCTGTGATGAGCTCCCTCTTGCCCAATTTCCTTTATGTCAGTGTTGCATAAGGAAGCAAGCGTATGTTCATTTTATCCTTAATCAAGTCAGTCTGGACCATTTTGCAGTCAGCGGCGATTATGACAACAAGCAGTGTTTACAAAAGAAGGCTGGCCGTTTAATAAGCTAAAGGAAAGGCATGAGGAAATGAACTGACCTGTAAACATCAGATTTTTAAATCTATAGCTCTAAAAATGTCATAGTTCAATTCTGAAATGTCTTCAGGTCACTGTGATAGCTTTATCAGTTCACTCATCATGGTCAGTGGTTACCTGTGAAAACACAAACAAGGTCATTTTCCAGCTATGACTCGCACCTATTATATGATTAACAGAAACGTTGGGCCTTTAAAGGAAATGTGTTAATCCTGACGGGGAAGAAATGGCTCCGCACTTCGATTCCCTTCAGGATTAAATGAGCCTTTGATACACAGAGGATGGTATGGATATGTGTGTGCAAGGATTGGGACAATCTGGACCCCTATTGGGAAGACTTTCAGCCGGCTCCAGACTCAGTGTGTGTTCGGCTAATATACCTCTACAGTAGGGTGCACTGCAAATATTTTACAGAGGAATGGTGGAAGAACGGGATTTAAAATAGCATCTCTCACATTTTCCGAAGCGTTTACTATCCGGAAAACATATTTTAGCACTGAAGAATAATGACCCGCAAAACAAACTATACGACTGTTCTCCAGAACAACATCAAGCATATGGCCAAGGAGAGCGCCGACAACAGGTGTACAGGACAAACTCCCAGTTAATGTTGTGAGGCGGTTGCAGTTTTGTTAGATTTAGGCAGAAAAGCTAGAACTTGGGTAGGTTTAGGAAAAGACTGTGCTCACTTACATGGCATTCTTGAACTGAACTGAGCACAATAATGAAAGTTTACTTTTGTTAAACAGGAAACACTAACAGCAGTCTCCTGGGTCATCCCCGCTCAGATGTCGTCCCTCTTTATGATACTTCGATCTTGGCATAATGACTGTGGCCGCTAGGGGCAGCTCCTTAAAAATAAACATTTAAATTGTCTGTAATAAGCCGTTTGCATTAACAACTATTATGTCTGTTTTTAAATATAAGAAATGACAGTAAAACAACCAGCGCTGCTTCCGTCGTTCTGAAGATTACAAAGGATATTTCTCAGCCGGAGTTGACATTTCATCAGCTCAGAGCTGGCTGTCTGCAGTCAAAAGTCATTTCCACAACTTTTCTTGCCTGCCTGTGGATAATTAGGTCATTATCAGCTTGTGCCATCCAGTTGTTTTTACGTCCACTGGTGCCTTTTGAAGTTTTGCTCGGGATGTTTCCACAGACCGTCTTTGTCAGGCTTCCTAAAGGACGGAGCTACCGCAGGAACGAAGGTCGGTGACAAAACAGACAAGTGGATCTGAGGGCGGGAAATGAAACCATTGTGATGATTGCACAGGCTTTCAAGCATATGATGACAGCACGCACCAAAACCTAAAGCCCCAGTCTCGGAAAACGTGGCTGCATTTTCTCATAAGAGGTGATATTTGAATCATCATTTGACTCATACTCTGCACAAAATGGAGCAATTCAAAAAGTCAAGAGGAACAGGTCATTATCGTGAAGAATATCAGGAACAATAACAGCGACACTGTTGATCTAAATAAGGCAAGGAAAGACTGTTGGAGGATCAGGACCAGGTTATGTGTTCAGCATAAATTACCTCACTGATCAGGCTACATTAAAAAGACGTTGTGGCATTGAAAACAATGACTTTAGGCTACACATACCTCACCAACACATTAATCTCACTAGTCTGGCCCCAAATACTATTGTTAACACCCTTGTCAAAGGAATGTAAACATGCTTATTCTCCAAAACACACTTCTTTACATTGTAAAATTAAACCATGCATTTCATTTTCTAATAATAATTAATATTGTCCTAAAGCTGATCCATGTATTTTAATTAAAAATATGCTCATTTGGATATTATAATAATATATGATTAAAAAAAGAAAAGACTGTCTGTGGTCCCTTGTGTCTCCGTGTCTCCGTTTCCCTCCCTCGTGTTCCCAGCGCTCCCATGTCTATATCATTCCGTGTTTACGTTTTAGTCTGTGCGTCCCAGTGATTTATAAGCATTCAAGGATGCACCTTCTGTAACTTTTGGCAGAGAAAACAATGACATCAGCAGCAGAATGTAAGTATAGCCTCGAGCGAGCAAGACAGAGTGTGCACGGTGAGAAAGCAGGAGGTGAAGCTGTGTATTGCTTCTTCAGGTACGTTTCATTCATAACCACGGAGCGGTTCCCTCTGAAGAGAGACAAAAAAATAAAACCGATGAAAAGTGATTTTCAGATGAAACACAAAGGCCTTCATGTTGTGCAGTGATCTAACGGTTCCAGGTTTGTATTTACAGTCTTTCACTTGGGTGACGAGTGCTATATCTCCTTCCTTTGCGCTACAGAGCTTCTTTGGTGTCCAAAATGCTATTAAAATCACATCAGTGAGCCACGCTTGCACTGGGTAACATGTTGCATTCAAAACACTCACCAGAACATCAATTATGGATTAATCCGCTGCAGAAAGTAGTCCCCATTGTCTTGACTGACATTTGTTGAAAACAGTGGTTTTATGGATGCAGGCTACATGAGCTACACATGTAAAACTGTCAGCATTGTGCCATTATCCTACATGGAATAACTGACCTACCGGACTCGATCAGCTCACGTGTTAATCTCTGGTCCAGGTCTGTGATGTCATCATCTTGTGTGGCTAACAGACGTAGCCCCAAATTTTAAATCCTCCACCTCGTCGTTTCACTTCCCTCCGTCAACGACTGTTTGCAGTGGCAGGTATTTGGCGCCGCTGCTGTCAAACTGGAGGCCGTGCACTTTTACTCTCAAGCAAAAAGGTTGCGTCTAATTTGGCAGATGGCGGGCTGCTGAGAGCTAACCGCCATTTGAGCAGCTGCTGCTCTCTCATTAGACGCCTCGCCTCAGGTACTGGCACTGGCCTATCACCTCTGAACTTCACTTGTTAAAATGCCAGATGGACGTCAATTAGTATGAGCCAAAGGTCTGGGTGAAAGCTGTCGGCCAGCTCTCTGTGTGCTTCATCATGGACGACTCTCTAATCAGCTGCCTTTATCCTACTGCTTTTGAGCTATGATTGTGTCGTGGCGGTCAGCTGGTTGGCCCACCACTTCAGTCCAGGCTGGCATACCTCTGAGATATGAGATTGTGCAGACATTCATGGTCTCCAAAGGATGAACCCTACTGACGTATGTGATCCTCTGATCTTCTTCACCTCTCCTGTCAACGTTAGACAGACCCCTCTGACTTTTCCTGTCAGAGGTAAGACAGATATACTAATATCTGCGTGATGAATTGCCACAATGAACCCTGTTTATGGTTTAGAATTTTCAGATGACTGATTCTTGTTTTGAATGGCTTGATATAAAAAGGTGTGCTGCTGTGTAATCACCTTAATATGTAAAGAAGTGAGTAAGACACACTACGGGTCAGGTCCAGGACTGAAGGTGTTCAGCAGCCTTAACTCTTCTTTCGGTTTGCAGGACAAGAGCACAGACACAATGTCAAAGTACCTGTGTGCAGTTTATCATCACACTTCAAGATCGGGCTTTATCAGTTTGCCATCTGTTCTTGTGAAGCCTCTTCAGTCCCAAGTATTCATAGTGTCCAAGCGTCCATATCCAGGATGCTTAAAATGTCTGGGAGTACTCACACTCAACCTATATTATGGTAAGATAGGGTGCTGACTTGGGTGCCTGGAGTGTGTGTGTGTGTGCGCATATTCCAGCTTGTATTACACATCGCCAGCGCTGTGATGATGAACTGTTTCTGCAGCAGTTACTCAAAATCAAATCTTGTGGTGAGGGTTTTTTTTAAAACAGTAAATGAACCGTTTAAATTTTCAATCTGAGGCTGATTAATCAAATGATGCCTAGTTAAAATCTGGTCCACAGCAGTCTTTGGTGATTTTCAAAAGGTTCTGATTTCTCCGTAGAGTTTTAAACACCAGATATAATCTACTTGTTTTCCGATTTTTTTTTCCCCCTGAAGGTAAAGTTAAGATTTAATGTTGACATGGGGAGTTTAACAAAGTGAAACAGCACCGCCTTTGCCTTTGTTGACTTCTCACCACACTTAAATATTGATAAAGAAATATGCAAATGAAAACAAACATAATGAGGATAAGAGCTGTGGGCTAATACGAGCTAGTGAATTGGACAGTCAAGTTCACTGTCTTTTCAGGCAACATGTGAATAGGTAAATACAGGTGTGTCGTGAGCACCTGAGCCTAGCTGAGTAGCACACCAAGCATCTCCCTGGGGTTTAGACTCCCAAGTTGAACCATGTTCAGAATCTCACCAAGGTGAGTCTGAATTTCATTTTCTCTGCACACTGTATTGAGAATGGCCTTATGTGAGAGTAAAGCCATTACGGAATAGCATCACATTGAGTCAATTATAATTATTAAATACCGACTTCAGAAAACATACACAAAAATAGTTTCTTTGTGGTTAATGTAGTGTCAGAGGTTTGTAAGAAAGTGCATTATACACCAATAATAAAATACAGCTGGACACGGCAGATGGACACTCGCAGACAGTAAAATATGTCTGTTGCCAAATAAAGATGAGTTACTAGATTAAAGGCCAAACTGCAAAACAGTTTCATACACTGGTTTGATAAAACAAAGCTTCACTGGAGACAAGACACTCAAAAATGCCATGTAATGCTGTCTAACTGTCTTGTGATCCAGTGGTATAGGCAACCTGAGTGTTTCTGGGAACCTGAACAGGATCTTGTCTTTCTGTCTACATCTTAAAATTCACTCAAGGGAACTCGGGGGAAACAAGTTCTCATACAAGACAACATGATGCAAGTTGAAGCAAGACTCCGTAATCTGCTGCTTTAATACATATCGAGCAAAACATCTGCACTGAAACATTCTGATCACCTCAATCACTCAGTTACTCAGTGTAACTCCAGTCCTGGTGAGTTAGTCAATGAATATAAACACAGTTACTCTTGAGAATATAGTTAGTCACATATTAGGGAAATGAAAATATGGGTCCCTGGCACCTTGAAGACCCCAAAACACGAGGAAAGACCATCCTCTCTCTTTTTTGCTCGCTCCAACTTTCAGAATGTGTGTTGCAACACAGCAGTCAGATGTTCCTCCAACTGATGCTGCACGTGGCGTAGCGCCGCCTCCAGCTAGGTGACCGCGCTCCAGCCAGGCTACTGTACTGTACTTAATGTACTGAATCTTCCTAATTGGAAAACGGGTTTAATAGTGTTTGTGTGTGTTTATTTTCAGGACTTTCGAGGACTGTTTCATCGATGACGGGTAGTAATGGTACAGGCTTAGAAGTGTCTCTCTGTGATCACACTTCAAACTTTGAAACTGGGAGTTCTGCCATGTTTTGTGATGTTTCACCATTTATTTTGGAAGTTAGCACATTAAACTTGCTGTTAATATAATGTGATATGGCTAGTCCCACAGTGTGGAGATGATGATAGACAAATGATGTAATATTGAGGAATAGTAAAGAGAAACTGAATGAAAGGCTAATTCCGTTGTTTGCCAAAAGGACTGCAGAGGCTGCAACATTATCCTCGTGGACAACTGCAGCCAACAAAGTACATCCACTAACTGCTTTTGTTTTCCACTGACAAGCATCCTGGACCTGCCAGTGGACGTTACTGTAAGTGTGACAACTATGAGAAAGATCCCTTTAGAGATAGTCCCTGCTGTTATTGAGTAAGATCCTTCCTGTAAAACGAGAAACAGCCAATATTCTGCTCTCCTCAAAACTGCCAGACTGCTATCGTCATTTTATCTTGCATATCAGATAATGCAGGAACACACACATTCATATATGACAAAAACAAAATGAAATGGGCTGAAACTGTATTCGTTAGTCGTTCCACTGTTCCAACATTTGACAGCTCCTGGCTGGTTGAAATAAACCCTGAGTTAGGTCTGAAAATACTCTGGCCATACACACTGTTTTGCCCCCTGCTGCCTCTTTGATGGTCTACCTTCCTCTCACTCCTGATATATCACACCTACCTCAGTGAATTAAAGATTTATTTAAATATTCACCTCACTGTATTTTGTGGAAGTTTATAATGTTACTGCTGCCATAGCTAAGGTAGCCTGACCTTTGTTGTCAAAGAGAAGGACATTGGTGTGTGTGGGTGTGTTGCAGTAATTCCCCGACTGCAAATACCGGCAGAGCTGTGAACTGCAGTGCGTGGTGCTCAAGCCCGTGGCACTGTTACTGTGTAAAGACCCAGCACTGTGCGTGTGTTACGACCAAATTCAACTGTTCAGCGTGCAGCGTTTAGTTTTCCTTTTCCTTCGAATTCAGACCACTACAAAGAGTCAAACTAGCAGTGTCTGATTCACATACTTCCCATCTGTTACTTCACTGGACTGGACTTCAAAAGACAAACTGTACTAAGTGTCATTTTAATATAGTGACCTATGTGACAAACACATCACAGCAGAGACTTAAACTGCACAGACTCACCCCTCCTCCATCCTCCTGTCTGTACTGTTTCCAGACCTGGCCTGTGTCGCTGTAGAGCACCAGGTACTTGCTGACCCACTCTGAGCTCGTGGAGCACCCCTGTGTGGCCACAGCTGTCACCTCCACCCGGTCTCTGAGGTCCACTTGGAGCCAGGGGTCCCGGTCTGTCACCATTGGGGACCAGCCTGCTCCTCCTCCTTGGCAGAGCAGAAAAACATTTGGTGAGAAAAGCTGTTAAACATTCATTCAAACAATGCACTGGGGGTTGTTGTGCTTTTCCACTTGGAAGCTTAGAATTTAATCTTCCCTCTGACAACAGACCCCCATTTCTATTCATATACAATGATAACGTACATATGTGGGTGCACGGAAGTATGGCAGAGTGCAATGGCTTGTCAAGCTTTGCATTCACCAACAAAGATCTTCCACCTTCACAAATTCAGCTTGACAAACAGTGACCAACTTCCAGACCTGGGTTAACATCGTCTCAAACGAGGATGCACCTACTCCATAGCAATAAAACAGAACATTTTAATATCATAGTAAGGCTCTGAGTGCTCTGAATGCTGCAACAACTCCTTTTATGAGCATAAGGATCAGAGGCACAAATCAGAGACTGAGTGACACATTTGAACACCTGAACACCTCTGAAACTGAGGGCATGAACTCACAGCAGGGCTTCCTCCAGGAGCTGAGGATACCCAGATGAGGGAACAAAAGATGTTTCAAGAAAAGTAAAAGGTTCCAGAAAGTTTCTTAGAGGTTAGGTCCTGAGGTTAGGTCCTGGACAATCAGTTTAAAGGAGCTCATCCACCCTCTCATCCAGAAAGGTTGGAAATTAATCAGGATACACAAAGACAACATCAAGACAGAATTAACTTCTGCAGACAATAATGACACAGCTAGGCCACTTAAAACCATAGGTGTGAGAAACAATTTAATTCAAACTCAAATAGATGTGGTACAAGGTTAAAAGTGATGAGTACAAAAATGTATTACACCGTGGAAAATTCGTTTAGTCAGCACGTCACGCCGCAGAGATAATGCACTGACCTTACTTAAAAACAGGAAGATAAAAGGGTCTCTGAGGAGTGTGTATCTACGGCATGTGTGTGTATCTGGAGTATGTAAAACGGTTGAACATGCTCTATCCTACTCACCATCTCTCCTGTTGAGCTTGGCGTTGTGAGCAGCATAGCTGATGGAGGACTGCGAAGAGCTCTGGAAAGACGATCGCGGTAACGTGGACACCAAAGGGCTGTTGCAGTTATCTGTGAAAGTAAAAGAAGCGTCGGACATGTGAGAAAATGTTTCGGGGTGAAAACCAAACGCTATCGATGCCATGCTTCGGTGAAGCTGCTAGCCTGCCTCAGTGCAAAGACTGAAGATCAGGTACAGTCGTGGAGCCCAGGGTTTTGGAACCATCCCGAACCTGGAAAACCAGAGTAGACATTTATGACCCTCATCATTCTTCTTCCCGTTAATATGGTTTTTTTTTAATGTGTTAAAGCGTTGCTGGTGTTTTGACCCCTTTAACCTCACTGTGACAGGACTTCTGAAAGCTGCTCACGGTCACCGCACCCAGCTGTCTCTCAACAGGAACCAGTTAAAGGTGTGTAACACTTGATTTCCTAATATAACTCTCAGAAGGGCGGCACGTTTCTCAGATATTGAACCTTAAACATCCATCTTGATGACTTACTTTGTTAAAGCAGAAAAAGCCCCATATGTTGCGTTAATTCCATTTATTTCTGTCGCGGTTTGCCCTGTTTTAGGACATTACACTGAGGCATAGCACACACAGAGTGTTCAGTGATCTAAAGCCATAAACCGAATTTTCATTTATTCTGCTGAGAGAGGAAGAATAGAAACTGAACGCTTGAGGAGGTAAAAACGTGGGTGAAAGTAAATCACCCGCCCTTTCAGATGTGAACGGTTTTAAGGCAAGAGCGGTGGAAAAAACAGGGCCGGCTCACTTTTCCAGTTCTCAAATCTCTCCCCAACAGTCCATTAACTCGTGCGGTGACCCCTGAAAACAGGACAGAGGCGGCTATACTCCCATGTACGTGTGTGCGTATGTGTGTGTGTGTGTGTGTGTTTGCTCAGTTTAATCCAGCAGTGTGAGATTAGAGCACTTCCAATATGCGAGAGCAGATTAACGCTCAATGTACACGGCGTCCTGCTGCGCCACACGCTGGCTGCACTCCAGTCCTGTTGTGGTTTCGGTGTCTGCTGGAAGTGTTTCAGGAGCAGAGCGGCAGTTACAGTAAAGTTTAGAGTTGTTTTTGCTGACGTTCTATGTGTTTTTACAAGCATAAATACAGCAACTCCTGCAAAACGTCAATTCTCTCGGCTGTGTTAAACATAAGAACCTTTTGTTCCTTCTAATCTAGTCTTTTTGTTGATTTTGTCTGTGATCATGAAAAGATCATTTTATCAGCTGCTCCACAGCTTGGTAAGCACCGCTGGTCAACATGAGCCGCTGTCAAATTTCATACTCGCTCAGCAGCCTGACAACTGAGACTATGGTGAATTTGGATGCATTACAGCACGCGATAGGTGGTCGCAGCAGGAGGGAATAGAACAGAGGTTGTGGGCTCTCATCTTCCTGTAAAGCAGCCATGCATGCTTAAAATACGAGACGTCAGCTAGTCATCCAGTCTCTCAGTCTGCTCCGTCTGCTCTGCCGAAGCTCAGAGCTGCAATAAAGCTTCTGGAATCTGAGACCAGAATAGAAAGAGATACAGGCCTCATTACAATCATTACCCCACCCTCTCCAACAGCCCTCATTTGCTGGCGCTTGTTGTGGATGAAGGAATGGGGACCGACCAGTCCTTACTTGGGAAAACCAAAACACTACAACAACAACAACAACAAGGCTCTCTAGCTAAGAACTATGGTGCAGAACATAACTAATAGAACTAAGAAAGGCCCTTCGGTAATCAAGCACAAAAGCAGATTTCAAGATCGCCCAACCAGAGGTGCGAGGAGCACAGTCCTGACACAGATCAGCTCTGATGGCATCCAAATCTGCATGCACGCAAAAATCATCCATCCACCACCGAACTCCAGCAAGTTATTTTGTCCGATTTAGAGAGTGTACCCACTCACTCCTGACATTTACATCACTGCAGTCCCCTGGCTATAATGGCCTTTTAAATTATGTCTAGCACTGCGAGCTTCCCAGACCCTTTATTATATCGAGCTGATCTATGAGTGATTTCTTTAATGATTTACTGTAAAGATAAGAAGCACTACTTTCAGTCATTATGAATGTTACTGTGCTCACAATGATGTCGCGGTACATTTTAGCAGGAAAAGCAGAACTTGTGGTCGTAAACTTGACAAGGACTGATAACTTTCCAGGTGGAACAGAACCAGACTTATAGTTTCTGAAATAAAAAGTTTTAAAAGGCTCTGATGGACAGCATTAGTTAACATTTGATACTGAATGATCCTGTCATCATGTCTTGACTTTTAAACAATATAAAATATGCTGCTGTGGCATCTGCATATTAGCATCTGCTAATGTAGCGCTACTAGTACTATTCCAGCAGCTATGTGCACATGATCACACATTACCATTATTCCCTGGTATGCAAGAATTATAATATGGCAATATATTACACTGAAGTAAGCTTGTATTATTGGGATTTTATTGTTCACCCATCTGCAACCCATCTTTTATTAATCAGAATGCTCATTTTTATGAGCCACACCCCAAACAAGGATTAACTGCACGGGTATTACTGCAGCCCATTCATCAGAAGCCTGGCGGTCCATCAGGCTGAGCGCTGTTGCTTCACATGTTTTCCCCAAATTCAAAATCATGAAATTCAAAAGAATTGTTTCACATGCCTCTGGAGCATTATCCCAGTGCACAGTAGACGCGTTGTTGCAGAATAAGGCAAAACCTGAAACTGACTGTGTGCATGCTGGCTTCTGTCCAAATCCATGTAACAGAACGGGTATCCCTGTGCCAAAGGAGCCTTTAGAACATATCCAAGGAAACGCATCTCTCTCTACCAGCTAAAAAACTCAAGAAGTCAAGTCTTCTTTGACTTCTTTACCCACTTATTCTGTTTTAGCCACCCTCCAGCCACCTGCTTCTCTCTGTCTGAGGAACACTGCTTGCGTGTATTTATTTTTTCACCCTAACACACTGTTCAGGTCCACTTTGATCAAGTTTACCATTTAAAAGGCACAGTGGAGTCAGTGTCTAGACCAGAAAAGAAAAGAGAGTTTGAGGAAAAAAGGCTGAGTTGCTCTGAGCTCCAACACATCAACAGTACACTCTGTAGATAAAATTAAAAAAATTGGCTGAAAATAGTTTTAGTTCATCCAAAACTTTATCTTAACTTGCCTTAAACAAAGTCCTGACCAAAAGAAGGCAGAAAAGAAAACGAGTTAGCTTTCTTTAACAGAATTACATCTATATACAGAACCAGACAATGCTGATTCTGAAGCACGTTACCTGGCTGCTCCGGCCAGGTGTACAACGCGGTAAAACAAGAGAAGCACATGAAGCGATGACGAAACTGCCCAAATTAAATGACAAAAACGGATCAAACACAATAATAATTACTCGCACAAAGCTAACGTGGTCCACGGCTGGATTAGCAGCTGGTTTTCTCCTGTTCTGTCCATTTGCCTCTGGCATCTGAAGTCCAGGTTAAGAGTCACACATATGTTCATCTGCATTGCTGAGTCGTACTAATCACACATACACGCATGTTCAACACTTTCGGTATAAACTCGCACGGCACGTGTACGCGTGACTTGCCCTCTGTTCCCCCTTTCCACCTCCCGGTCATGCACACAACCACATACACATGCATGCACATACACACACATACACACACTCATAGATGCTGAAGTGTGTGGAAGATGAGTGGATAGATGAATAAGAGAAAAAAAATGTAGCAATAAAAATAAGAAATAGAAAAAAAGACCCAGGTGACTACTCGAATAGACCCTGAAGGTGGCTCTGTAATGCAACTCCAGAATGCACTGCACAATTATAATACTAATATACTGTAATGCATTGTACATTTATGGCAAGTCATATGGAGATTCCCAAAGGCTGTGCAATAAGATGCAGGTTGTCCTTGAATATCAAACAGAATTAAGTATACATTGAATATACCTATGCATAATGTAACAATATATGAATATTTCACACTTTGTACATACGCATCATACCGTTATCCTGATGGTTGTTTTGGTCTAAAGTGCCAAAGAGAAATAAAGAAGACGGAATAAGAAGCATTGAACACAGCTGAATATATGAATAAATGTAATATATAAATGCATTATTCCAGATGAGCAGTACTTCCTTGGTATATTAGGAGGTGAGATGAGTGTGGACTGCAGGAGGACTCCGGAGCATCGGAATTTATTGCCAAACCAAACCGAAAATATTGTTTTTAGAAGAGCAGATTCTGTCAGCTGTGAGAGATTCATCCCATCGGGTAACTTAAGGCTCATATTTATAGATGGGTTATAAACACAAAGGGCCCCGGGGCACAGACAAGTTTTCTTTTTGCATATTTGTGTGGTCACTTTGTGCAACTTTGTACTTTGTTTTAAGTTTAGTCGTTTTGTGCTCGTTTTGAGATTCTTCGCATTCTTTTCTTGTCATTTTGCCTCTGTCTGTAGTCAGTCCAGGGGCCTGTGCCATGTATGTCCATTCACTAACTCATCAGCTGCTCCTTTCCGTGTAGTGAAAACATAATTTATGAAACTTCTGAAGCTCCTGATTCTGTAAAAGTGGAAGGTTTGGCTGCTGTCAGATCACTCACCAACAACTTGATTGTAATGCTGATTTCAAGAGTGACTAACGCAGATTAGTCTCTTCCAAGGCCCCAAATCACAGCAGAGCTGATTTGCAGATGCAGACATTCATCAGGGGAAGCACAAGGACCGGCATCTTATCTGAGCGCCGGGACGTCACAGGAACTGTGATTAATATTATGCAAGCATGACGCTCTCCGACGTCTGTGAGAGCCTACTTGACATTTGAAACAGTGAAAAGGACAACGTTTGCTTCACCAGTGTTCCTCTGAATCTGTCAGTTACTTCTCGCCTCATTGGCTGATGATCCGACAAACCCACTGCTTCTTCACACTTTTTGTCTGTTTTCAGTTCAAGCTATGGAGATTTGTCACCACTCCAGACATTTCTGTCTTCCAGTGTGTTTGTTTTTTTAAAAGCTAATTAGCAGACTCTGGACACTTACATAAGCCATGTATTTCATAATGTTCTTATCAGTAACCACAAAATAATGGAACCCTAAAGTAAAATAAAACTGAGATCGGCGAACTTTGTTTTTACAGACATTCACTGTGATGGATTCAAGTCAAGTTAGTGTCAAAAGTCTGTTTTAGTGTTTACAGGTCCACAGTTTCCTACTGATTTCTATCATGTTTCTGTAAAAGAGGGATATTTGTTTTTAATTACAGAGAAAAAAACTGACAAAAAAAATTGTAATGTCACTTTATGATTAGAAATTTTACTTTCCCCATATGTATCGTTCCAAACAAGTTGGACTTTCATTACATATTCAGCTCAGCAGCATGTAACTGAAGATGCTGTAGTACATACCTGATTTGTATTCAGTGTTTGCTTCCCCATCCTACAGAGAGGAGTCACACAAACACTGTCAAGTGCGTATGACGTCATAGGCTTCACCGTGCTCCCAGTTACTGCAGAGCTTTGGTGAGCTCACGTCTTTCTAACCGCAAACTCGTAGACTTCAGCCCAAACTAATCCTGACTCAAGTGACCTCACAAAACACTTCAAACGCCTCTTTTTCCAAATCTGTAGCAGTTCTCCCCAAAAACCTGTAAGCAGGAGCTCCAGCTTCATTGGCTCTACCTGCCAACCCAGGATATAACTAGTTAGACACGCTGAACAGAAGCACTGGAGGGGTGGATACACAGTCTTTTGGCAAACTACAATAGAAATAAGACAGGCTGAGATTCATTTGTCTGAACGGGCTTTCAGAATGGAAGCAAGAATTTGTATTGTCCATAATTCTGAGGTGGGCTAAGAATTCAAAATTGCTGCTATTCTCTTCTAAACTTAAGCATCTCTGCAGCTCCCCGGTTAGAGCTTATGCGCTGCTCTCCACTGCATTCGCTCTTTACACCACCGCACATGACAAACGAGACCTTGACGTCCCGGAAAAGCGAAAACAAATCAATAACATTTTTACGGCATGAGACGTGTTCTTAAATTGACATGTGGAGCCATAAATGTCAGGCTCTGGGGGCACTAAAACCATTTCTCCATGTGCAAAACGTGCAGCTTATAAACCCTGTTGTTCACGAGCCAAACGCCGAGCTGTCAGTCACACAGACTTATGGATGGAGGCTGATTTGGCTGCTGCTTGCCGCCTCCTTGGCCCGTGGGATAATTGAAAATCCTCTACAGCCATGAATGTGATTGTGTTATGGCACGCTCTCTATGCAAAGCTCTGGGGCTTAAATCTCATATTCATGCAAGCCCAGACGCGCATCTGCATATGACGGCACAAACACAGGACTGTGACAGAATGTGAAAACTCTCAAAGCCATAAATACATCAAGTGCTGGAAAAAGAAGCAGAGCGAAGACTTTCAAGTGCTGCAGTGACGATCCTTTGTGCAGTCCAACGGCGTGGTGGCTGCGCACAACCAAAAGAGTCAGCTAAACACCCCGGGCTCGTGTTACACCACCAGAGGTTATCACTGATTGTGTTTGGGATAAAAATAATAGATGCCACTACCCCCTCCCGCTGTCGTATCGGTTCCCCCCGGGGAGCGATCATGCAGTGCCGCGTACAAAGATGGATGACATTCAGATTCAGGCAGTGAGCTCCCAGTGTGCTCTCTGGCCTCTGAGATGTTCCTCACTTAATAAAAAGAGCTCCATGAATGTCTGACGTGTAGAACAACGGTCTGTTATTTACTCTGCATACATGATCTTTTCAGTATCGTTTCCAGTATGATCGGCTTGTACTGCAAAGACAGCGATCAGTGGTGCTGGCGCAGGTCTTTCAAAACAAATCACATATTCCAGGAGATCTAGCATGGTGGCCTCCAGCTGCTACATTACTGATTCAAAAAAAACATCTCTCCCCCCATCTCATAAACCCTTTTTCCTTTCTTGTTTTCTTTCTGTGTGCATCAAGAGACCTGGAAGGAACAAACACACAGTTGAGTGCTTCAACAAAGACGGCACAGACATTGAGAAAAGGGGCAAAACCAGCTCCGCTCTGAAACCCCAAAAGACTGCTCAGATTCACTCTCCAGCACGGTTTCAACAACAGTCACATCTCTGAAGCCACCAAGCTGCACAGAGGCGAGAGACATGCTAGTTTCCATTGACAGTGAACTTACCAGACTGGACACAAGCACTGCACTAACTTAAGTGCTTGACAAGGAATTCCAGGCTCTGCATCAAAAGCCAATAATTCACTCAGGACCAAACAGACCCAATAATTAGGTAAAAGAAATCCCTAAAACACTCTGTAAACACTGTCACCACCAAGGTATCCTTTGTTAACGCCAAAAACATTAAACAAAATATTCAGTCCTGAGAAACACACAGAATGCATTTTAATTTAGTCATTGATCATAGTGCAATAAACACAAAGAAGTAGCTCAAGTTAAGGCAGGGAGCCAAAAAACCCACACTGAGGACTCAACAATTAGTATGCATGGGAATCTTACAAAAACAGTCTGAAAACCCACGATAAAGGAAAAAAATCACTTCACTGGACAGATTTCCCTTATTCTCAATCACTTCCGATTGCCCAGCCGTAATAGAAGATGACTTCAACACAGCTACGAACCCCTTAGCAGGCAGAAGTAACATTTCCAGTCAACACGACAGTCCACAGATAAAAACAATGTCAGACAACCACAATAAAACACTTGATGAGTGATTTTTGTCTCGGCAGTAAGTGGCAACCGCAGCCAACCCAACTGTCAGAGCGTACTCATTGCTCTCAATTAGCATTCACATATTGACTTCTTCCTCACCAGCATTTCAATTATATGTAATAGTTCAGGCTCAAAGATCCCCCTTATCACTAACAGCGACTGTTCCCGCGTAACATATGAAACAGGAAGTGTCTGCATAAAAATGGTTGAACACATCTTCACCTGAAGACCCTGAGACAGTTATGTTGTAAAGGATGGGCATCCTTCCCAGGAATAGGTGATTCCCAGGAAAGAAAGACAGGAAGAACAAAATATGAATTCAGAGCTGTTCGGGCTCAACGTCTTCTTCTTTAAACCATGAATGAAAAACTTCAAACCTGGATGAACCTACTGCTATCCATTATTGGAACAATAGCCAGGCAATAGCCTAAAATCACTACGCTTCGGAAAAAGTGATTCACCTGTCGTTAAACTGGACGGGAAAACACGATGCAGACAATTTAACTGGTCTCTATGAAAAACAAAAATGCATAAAAACCCATGGCTTCATATTTCTGCTGCTACCCTCTTGCAAATAGGTTTAGATATCTCCCAGAATCACCAGCCTTGTTTCAAAGCGGTAGCAACAGCTGCGACTCTGACAGATTGCTTTTTAACAGGGCGCTTATTTTTGTGTTGTCATCATTATGAAAACCTCTAAACCAAAAAACAACTGTTAACCTTCTATTTTCTCAACTAATGATGTATTTATTAATGTTTTGATCAATTCAAGCTATTTATTTTTTTGTCTTGTACATTGGTTATTAATAATTTATTTCTATTTTATGTTGTAAACCTTTACTCATTAACCTTTTCCCCCGCCGCCCTATGGCACATGGGAACTGTCGCTGCCGTCTGGAGCCCGATTCAAGGTGCTCTGATAAAGCTCTAGAGAACGGGTGACATGGGGACAGAAGGCTGGGTCACCTTGTTCGTCTCACCAAGATCACTGCTGAATCTGCCTTCCAATCCTAAATAAACAGGCCCTGTCAAGGTTTTTAATTTCAGTCTGCTTGTTCATCATTTATTTACATGTTCTAATTCATTCATTCATTTCGGATCTTGCCACCAGCAGCTGCCTGCTATTCCCAGCAGAGGAATTATTTAACCTGCTCCAACTTCCCATTCACTGGTTCCCCATCGCCTCATTACCTCCTTAGCTTTCCAGTCCTCTGATTATTGCCCCCGCCTGTGTAGGTTTCAGATTCTGCCTCGAAACCTGACCCCTCTGTACTCTGTCCAACTGCCTGGACTTTTGTATCCTTATGAAAATAGAATTAATTTCTTACATTTACGTCGCATGACAAAACTCATCTTACAACACATTACAAGGTCCTGCTGTTGGAACATTTGTGTTTCTTAAAAGCACGTACACGTACACACTCATCACACATGATGAACTCTTTTGGACTCCTCTGGGGTTTTTTTTTCAGGCTCATTTTCAATTCATATTAATTTATCCACCACTTGCATTAAGTTATATGCATTAATTACAGCCTGCAGCTTCTCTTGAGGTGCATCATATTCATAGCCTAGTCAATGTTTAAATCCTCCACAATCTAAATCTCATTATCAAGATTAAAGGCTTTATTTAACATTTGACACAGTTTATCCAAATAAACTGACTTTGCATTATGAGGCCTGTAGCAGCATCCTGCCGGCAGAGGTTTTAAATGGGGCCCTCAGGCGTCAGGACAGCAGTGTTGGAAGTGTGCACAGCAGGGCCACTCTTTGCTTTCTTTGCCCTTGTCCAAGTGATAAAAATGAATCCATCCATTTTGAGCACCCCAAAGGCAGACATGTCTAACTTCTCATTGGCTGAGGACAGGTGCTGTACATCAGCTGGAAACCGAAATTCACGTACAGAGCAGGACTTTTTTTCCTTTCTAAACAAAATTCCTAACATTATACAGTTAAAAGATACAAAACAGTGAGCTCCATTGTTTTTATGTGTGGCATTATTAAAAGTTTTGAGTGTTTTGACTGGAAAACTTAGTGAGTTTTGACCCCAATGCAGACACAGGGATAAGAAGACAGTTCAAAGGCTTACTGAGGGTTGAAGGCAGGCAGAGTCCATAATCCAAACGAAAATCCAAGAAGAAACATAGATTCAAAACCTCAAAGAAATGTGGAGAACACTGGGAAATACTGGGAAATCAGCGAGGGCGTAAAGCACACGTAAGCTGACGATCTGACGGGGAACAAAGGAACTGACAAACAATATGTGGAGGCGCACACACACCGGGGAGGGAAGGCCAACGAGGCACAGGTGAAGCTAATGATCTCATTAATGCAGGAAGCATGTACATACACAAAGACACATGAGGGAAAACCCTCCGCAAAATAAAACAGGAAAGCAGAGAGCTCCTGCTCAAACCATGACGCGTGTATCGTTTGAGATGAGAACATGACCTCTGTCATTATTATGTTATATTTTCAGATCCATGCAGCTTCATTAGCATTTTAGCTGAGTCTGTGTTTTAAAAAACACCATGTATTTTAACTGAAAACCTGGTAAAAATGTTTAAAGCATACTAAAATGAACCTGGTCTCCAGACAAGCTGCCCAAGCAAAGAAATGAAGCTCAGCTATCACATTCATTTACCCCATGTGGGCAGGATATTCTCAGCCCAAGTTTCACAGCGAGTGTTAAAGAAGAAAAAAATTTGCTGAACCCAAATCAAATATCCTCTCTAATATACTATATCCTTCCTCTGTCATGCTTGTTGATAGAGACTAGAATAATACAAATACTGTTTGAACCACTAATACGATGTTATTCAGATAATCAGATAATGCCTTCTGAACAGATACGAAATAAAACTCCCTCCCCCAATTTAATACTTTTTTAATAATCTTTATTAGATGGCAACATGAATCAGATGAATTATGATGAAGGAAAAAGATGGACACGTGCACAGACTCGGTAATTGACTGCAGTGACATGTCTACGACTATAGCTGTTTGAATGAATACAAGTATTCAAGGTATATCCTCTGGAGAACTGTTAGCTGTACCAAAAACAATACCGAAACAAAGTGTATTCTACCAAGGAACCAACACCAGGAATATGGTCTGTACTATAACTGGACTACAAAAGGAAAAAGATAATGACTACATCTTGCCCAGATAAACTAAGCATCCCCGTTGAGGAGGCACCATAGGACTATGATGTTTGCAAATACTTTGCAACGGTTCATCTATGCAAGGCATGTGGACATCAGTCTCCACCTCAACGTTAGCAAAACAAAGTACCTGATCGTGTAACAGTTACACTGTAACTGAATGAGTAGCTGAACATTTACATTAACTAAAGCAAAACGCCATCAACTGGACTATGGTGCATAAAGTCACCAGCTTCAATTTCCTTGTGGCCCACATCACCAAGTACCTGACCTGGGCTCACCACACCTACATCAGCACAGAGATGTTCCTCAGCTAATCACAGTCACCCACCCCCACACCCACCACAATGTGTGGCAACATGTCGCCATGACTCGTTGAATGTTCTCAACTTGCGTATGCCAACAAACAGCATGCTCTATGGTCACTGCTAATTATGACAAACCTCTACTCCTGTGTACAAAGGGTCTCAAAGATTTCTGCTCTGTAGACTCCAGAGGTCTCAGATTGATAAATCAACTCAAGTCATGTACTCGCCCTGCTACCTGATACACTTCTAGCATCCTTTTTTAGATTTTGGTCAGGCGACATCTTGTCAGTAGTAAACGGTTCTCTCCAGACTGCTATCTTTCCCAAAATAAAAACCGATGTAATCAGATAACTTCTAAAAAGAGACCAACCGGGATCAAATGCACTAAATCATAGGTCAGTCTTCCCAAGCAAGATTATCAGGAAGATTGTAAGTAAGATATCCTCCTAGATTGCAAACCCAGGTCCAGACCCGGTCAGAGGCCTGCAGACCATTTGCGTGATTCCTAAATTATCTCCCTTGATGCTGCTCAGCCAAGCAAATCAGAGCATTCTGCCTCCTAACATGGTCATAATCTTTTACATTTATACATGTATGACTACCTGTATACGTATATATTTATTTTCAAAGCCATTTTCCATCACAGTATTTATATCTGTAAGAGCGCTGTTGGAGGGAGCCTGAGATCTAAGACTTTCATTGCCAATGACAGCTTCTCTGTAGTCACTGGGCATAAGACAACAAAGAACTTGAACTTTGCAAAGTGATATCAGGGTCTCTGATGATCAGTGAAGATGGAAGTCCACACAGACCTTTTCCTCAGCATCTAAAGGAATACAGGTTGTTGCCTCAGGCTAAAAACATGGAGGAGTAGATAAAGTAAAATAGTTACTCTTGGCAGCTTTTTTATCCGCTGTCAGTTGATTAGTTGCACGGTGCAGTTTAAAGCCAGACTCATGCTCACATTTTATTTTTACTTCATCGTCTGATATTGAAGCCTGGCACTTGTCATTCGGCAGGAAACTGACAAGATGACATGGGGAAAAGAGGGTGCAAAATGACTATTTATTGTGATTTGTAAATAGCCTTTCTTTTATTCATAGACACGTCAAACCAGTTGCGTTTCAAACTGGGCCATTGTAACTAATATGGTCATCTTTTCAAAGTATGTGCTATGACCCAATGAGCGTTTTGTCAACGGCTTTGTAATTTCCAAAGAGAATTTACATTCCTTTGTTTTCTCCCTTTATGCAACTATACACACCTCCATTAGTTGAGAAAAGCAGCAGAGAGGACCCATGCAGCTCTAAAGCTTTAAAAACCTTCTGTTGTATGATCCAAATCCCATGCTTTATTATTGGATTGATATGTGCATATGACCTAACAAGCTCAGCTGGTAACCAAAGCACCGGCTCTAAACACTTTTATACAATAATGTTATACAGTGTTCACAAAAGATCTTTGATTGAGGACAGACACTGGCTGCATGGAGCATTTTAACTAGACAAGTTTCTTTTTGGCCTGTCATCGTGTTATTCACAGAATTAATGTCAGATAGTGACAGCTGATAGGACCCACCACTGCTTGTCATTTAACCAGCAAAAGTGATAAGTGCTGACTAAAAACGATATACTACATTATCTTTTTTCAGACAATATTATGCCCAAATTTGAAGAATATAGATTATAAATGATGTTTGAAAATGATGTCTAACAACTTTTGAGGTAAGCCCTACACACTTAGAGTATAGAATTATAAGTATAGACAGTTTAAGACATACTCAGACACAGACACAGACAGTAGCTTCACTCCTAATATCCAGAGAAATGCAAAGAGCTGGACATAAAAACTGCAAAAAGAAATTTTAAACATCTGGGAGTAATCAGTCCAACATGATCAGCTTCCCCAACTGGATCAAACACATGTGGTTTAATATTCCATCTGCATAGTCAGAGCCCAGTCTGCTTTACGCTCCAGAGGCCCAAAGTTATCCTCAGATTTTAGTGAATTCTTTCACTGACCCAGAAGCTGCAGCGTGTGCTCATCTCTCTGGGCCGCCGCTTATGACACAAACAGTCAAGTTGCATTTTCCCAGTGGTGAAGATGACTCTCAGTCTGGCAGAGAGCCCACAGAAGTGGGGATTTATCATCATGTGGGCTTAAATTTGTAACATCTATAAAGTAAAGTGATCTTGAGATAGAGACTATAAAATTTCAAAAAGAAAATGTGGGATTTTTTTTCTCCAACTGATTAAAAGCCAGTCATTATTTCAGGATTTAAAAAACAAAGTAAGGGAAACTGAATTATCTTTTATTAAATGCAACATTTAGTTCATCAAAGTATTACTGCTTCTTGCATAGGTGAATTACTCACTGATCGTATTTAAAGACTGTGTAAATCTATACTTTCTGTATAATTGGCTCACTCAGTAGAAAAATGGGTAACGTTATCGACATATTAGGTTCATTCCCTGCTAAGTGAAAAACATAAAACATTAAGCATCTTCAAGGCTATGCAAAATCTGCTATGTAGGGTCTTGGACTATATCACCCTAAAAAACATATATTTTTGTAAGTGATTAATTAATGAATTAACTATTAGTTAACTATTTAAAAACCAAGGAATCAAATAAAAAACAGACAGACTATCAAAAGCCTAAATTTAAAAGCCTAAAATTGGTCTCCAGGTGCATCTTAAAAGCATCAACATGTGCTGTTTGGCACTTGTTGTGTGGTACTTAGTAAATGCATGTAATGTCTAACAAATATGTAAACATGCAGTACAGTTAACCCACACACTTCTTCTCTAGCGTCAAGCTAATATTCAGAGCTACATATTTTGCACAATTCAGTGCAGTCTTTTGCCACACCAGTCCAGTTGCAGGCAGTAATGTGTCTCTACAAGGTGCAAACAAAAGGTCCATGACTGCACCTGTATTAAGAAAAAACTGTACCTGATGTAACCTTGGCTCTTTGTGCATCATTACATCGCTCACAGAGCTCGGATGCCTGATTGCTCCCCGGAAGTCTCGTTACATAATCTTATAAAGCACCATCTACACACCATGCGCTGGATATCCTCTGGACATCCTCCCGCCTGACAATACATCAACTGTTCTGCTTGAATTTAATTTTTGGGAAAAAGAAATCTGGCAGGAGGGCAGATGGGGAGTAAGGACTGTTGGCTGTTGGTTGCTGTGTTAGCAGGCATGTCCATGATTGAACATCCAAAGGGTGTAAAGCGCATGGTACAAGAGCATTAAGCATTTTTGTGTGTCCAACGCCACTTTTGACAAAATTGTTGTATTTAGTTCCTAAATCATATGTGACCAGGTGTGTTTAGGGCGTAACTTGAACTAAACAAATCAGAGAGTAATATCCCTTTCCCCATAAAAGCCAGGTTTGCATACACCTGTTTAAAGGGTGCTAAAGAGGAAGATGATCCTCGGGCAATACAACCTATCCATCCACCATTTCCCATTCCTCTGTCTCATTAACAACTCCATTTGACTGCATGTAGTGATGAATACTAGTGAGGAGGATCCCTGTATGTATAACACTAAATGTAAGTAGATGGTAAACCCACCCATGTTGGCATATCTTACTGTCTGAAGGATGCTCCCCCTGGGGAAAATACTGTGCTGATGACCTTAAATCAGGTTTTTGTTGCCAATGGCTGAGTAGACATCTGCTGCCATAAGATAACTAAGTCGCCAAACATGCGCCTGACCACACATTTTAAGACAAAAGGGGCACAGAATGGCACAAGCACATTTGCTACTTACACAACCTGGGTACTGGACATGGAAATATAAGTCCTGAAAGAAAAAAAATGAATCATTTATAAAATACAGCTGTACAGCTACAGAAGCTGTTTGAGGATAGATGATCTTACTTTGAATTTCCTCTCCTCAGGCTTCAAATATTCCTATTTCCGCACGAGCTGAGGGGCTTTGTGATGTTTTTATTAATATATTTAGACATTTTGAAGGGATTTCACTAGCAGTTAGAAAGTGTATCTCAAGTTTGGGGTAATTTCTACTTCTTTTTGATCAGTTGAATAAAGAAGACAATGAGTACAACAGGGATAAAAACAAGAAAACAAATAATTAAGGACAGAGGGACACGGCTAAGACTGACAATTGTGTCTGGTGCTACAAAAAAACTTTCCCCATGAACGGAGAGTAAAAAATTTTAAAAAAGCCCCAAACCAATAAACTCTACCGCCTTGTGCAAACATACAACAGCTTTAGAGATTGCATATCTCATCTGCCAACCATTAATTATTCAACCGTCATTCACACATTTTGCTAAACAGGATTTTTGTTCATTATCCGCTGGATTATGAGATTTCCTTTGGCTGCTGGCAGCTCGCTGCAGTGTTGATGGGGCTGAGTTAGCACTCGAGTGAACCCGACATTAGACAACACTCTCTGCGTGTTTCTGTCCAAAGACGCCGGCAGTTAGGAGCTGATTAGCTCCTGCTTAATGCCAAGCCTAAGGACAAAAAAGCAGTGCAGAGTGATGCAGTAGCATGAGCTTCGCAGCGGCCCCTGCAGACACTGCTTCTGATCCAGTGACCGCTCTTAGGAAAGCCACGTGAATATCTCACATTTACGCTGAGTCTGAGTCACAGTCTGACCCTCGCAGTGTAAGAAATCATCCCTGAATCGCAGCTGGTGCAAGCAGCTTGAATGAGGATGAGTCACACCAGAAACTTCTGGAGCAAGATTCCGTCATAAGCCATTTGAAAGGAATAAAAGACATTTTAGGATTTGTGCGAATCTAACTTCAGAGTTAGATGAGGAAGCTGGAAAACAACTAGCCTGTGTTACCTCTGCTGTGAATGTTTAAAATTCAACAATTATTGACCTGAAACTGGCTGCAAACACTTTCCAGCATGAAACTAAGAGGTCCACTCCCATTCACCAGCTTATTTTTCACTTTACTACATAGGTGTCAAACTACTTGTTCGCACTAAATGATGATAAAGGCTTTGGATTAAACCTGAGAGAGAAACTGTGTCTTCAGTGCCTGACCTCACGGAACACAACTAGTGCTGCTAACTATGAGACCTAAACCGAGACCTTAAGGCACAATTCTAATTTATTTCGCTCATCACCAAGTGTAAGCTAACCGGCTAACATTTTCATGACAGCAGTAGAGCAAATGCGCGTTTATCTGCACCCGTTTGGTATTCATGGCTCCAAACAAGCCCACTTGCACCAAGGTATGAGGATCAGGACAGATCTTTATTGTCCTTTGAGGGGACATTTGGGTAGAAACATAAACACAAAGTCGCACCATCAGCAACAAAGTAGTTTATAAAGTATTACTGAGCAGTTTAGTCAAGACTTAATGCAAATTAAGCATTTATATAGTAGAAACAAATTAAATCCTTTAATCCTATTGCTTTTTGCCCTGTAGGACCATTACCTCCAGCCAGACAAGAGATGAAAACATTTCCTTTGGTTTGGTCAGTTGAGATGTGGTTATCAGAGCTGGTAAAGACTGACCATGCCAATACCTGTCTGTCATAGGTACCTGCTAAAGAATGCTGCCGAATGCCAATGGATTTGATGTCGACCATGTTGAAATTATATCGAAATTTACCATTGATCATGTCAGACCAGGGCTTTCTCTACTGTTACATTTATAAAACATAGCTCTGACGGGACGTGCACTGATCAGAGGCCGCAGCGCCGCCAGTCAGTATATCAAACAGATTACCAGGCGCGCTTGTAAAATTGTGTTCATCATTAAAAATTGAATTTAAAAAAATAATCAGACCCTTTGCAAGCTCTAAATCTGAATCCAAACCATCAGTGGTGATTGACCTATTTTTCCTTTCCTGGTTCGTCACGGCTTTCGTGCCATCCCACACCGCCTTTAGGTCTTTACCATGGAACGCTCTCCTCCTTTTATATTACAGTTTAGTTTAATTCCATGTCTGACCTCTTTTTCAGTCTTCTGCCTTATCCCCATCCTCACCATATAGAAAGGCATTATGTTTCCCGTGTAGTGTGTCCTCCACTGCTTTATCTAACAAGGGAAAATATTCACACATTCAGTTGGAATGATTGAGTCTTTTCAGCATAGAATATAGGAGGATGTCACTCAAGGTCTCTCTTTAAAACCAGTGGAACAATTGATCTATCTCTGCTTTCAAGGGCTCCCTTGAGTTCCTCAACAGCATTTCCAGTCTACATCTCTACTTCTCTGGTGGCTACTTAACCTGTTTTTTAGTGGAAAACCAAAGAGGGGTCCAAGCTGCCCACCTTGTACCTTGATGTACCTTTAACTGAGGCAAAACAAAGATCAATTTTTTTTTTTTTTTTCAGGCCAGTAGTTAGGAAGGTGCCTATTTTATTTGAGTTACATTGACTGAAGTCAACAAGGATGTGACAGGACGCGTCAGAAGAGAGGGATAGCGTTTGTGCTGCCTGTGTGTAGACAGTTGTCGCTGCCCTCTTTGCATTGGATTTGGAGTGTATATACACCCAAACACAGATAGCAACCTACTTTCCACAGTACGCACATTCTCTTTGACAACAATGTTTTTACACCACCGCTGGTCGACAAAGAGGCAGACACCCCCCTCTTGGGATTTCCTGTCAAGCCTCATCGGTGCACCAAAACTGCTGATAGGTAGATTGGTCTTAAGCTCCGTAGGAGTAAGCCAGGTCTCAGTGAAATGATCCATGGATGCAACTCTGAATTTCTCTATTTGAATGACTTAGGTTTGGATCTCATAGACAGGAGATTAAACTCCCTCCTGTCTTCCCCGTTTTCACTTTTTAGCCCATGTATTAAAAGTATTTATGCTGAAGGGGGTCCTTTGCTAGTAAGCAGTCTTCCTTAAGTCCAAGTACATATGGTTACTGTTGATCTGGTTTATTAGTTGACCAGATGCTTGCATTCATCACGCAGCAACAGGGGTGATAACTGTGCCTGACTCAAACTCTCGTACGTGCGACGTGAAAATAATCAAACACACAAATACTTAAAGGTCAGGAAAACACGAAGACACGGCGCTCTTTGCACTGGCATTTAGCAGTTTGCGGGTTGATGGTGGGATTTCTAATAGATTTCCCATTTGTGTTTCTCCTCTTATCCATTTAAGATGATCCTAATAAATTCAAAATATTCAAACATTCAACACTGATTTAGAAATGGTTTTAGACAGCTGTTTGATGAATATGAAATCCTGTATTGCAGGACTGATTAATACAACAGTCGGAAGTCTCTCAATGCAATTTTATGCCTGAGAGTTTAGCTCCCCTCATTCTCAGAGATTGGGTGTTGGGAAAATAGCATCTTGCCATGTTTCATTACTGTAGAAATCCCCTGCTGATTATTGCAGTCGTCTTATTGGCGGGGTCAATCGAAAGTGGGTGTTGATAATCCTCTAAAGCCTTCTGCCAGTAACACTGGAAATAAACAGTGGCTGAAACTTGTGGACTCCGCAGCTATTTCAAGCATATTCATTGCACTGTATAGATCGGAAACTGCTGGAGAATCTGTGTGAGCAGTCCAGTTGGAAAAGGCCTCCACTGGCGCCGCATTCATCAAAATAGATTTTCTCCACTCCCTGGAGCCCGAGCAGAAATTGTTGCTCTAAATAGCCCGATATCATGTATCCATTGTGTTTTCTTTCAGCTCATTACAGCCAAATAGCAATTTCATTCCCTGACCCTGCAGAGTCACCTTAGTTCTCAGCCCACAGAGCTGTAATAGTCGGAACACGCATGCAGAATTACATTTTAGCCTCTTCTCATTCACGGGGACAGACTTTAAGTGCATCAATAAATGAACTAATTTATCAGAACAGCAAATATAATGGCAAAACAACAAAATGTGTAAAGAATAGTCGGGGCTGCAAACAGGGCAACTAACAGACATTATGACAAACGTTGACCTCAGTCAATGCTCCTGCTCTGTTCTGGTGTGGCGAGCAGCATTAAGATTTAAAATTCTTTGCTATTCTTAAAACAAGAAGTTCTTCATTTCAAACAGAGGAAGACAATTTTTTTTTTCCAGCTTCCACACTGCATCACCTAGAAAGCTAAAGAAGCTAACCGTAGCTGCGGGAGTTAGCTCCCTTTTTAATGTTTTCAGGTGACACTGAAACGTCCCTTCCTCACCAGCTGATTATTCCATGTAGAAATAAAGAAATTGCATTGATTTTGTATTGAGGTATAGAATTACTCAGGCCTGATATTAGTATTATGAGAAAATAAACACATATGATGTGTTTTACCATTTCACTGGGTTTCAATATTTTCAATATTCTCTTGTAATGAACCTCGACATCGTGTGGTGGTCTTGAGCCGTGAAAAGCTCTGTTAACTGCTAATAAGTGCATAATTAAGCATGTATGGATCGCACTAAAGCAGCAGAAGAAAGCTTAGTAACGGTTCGACACGTGACATTTTACTAAGTTAGTTAATGTTCTTCTTAAGAACAACAGGAGGAAATACTAAATCCATAAAGTTTCTGAATTTGTGAATGTTATAAAGCAGTCTATAGTGTGTGCATGTAAATGTTTTTAATCTAACAACAAATATCTTAATGGTGCAATTATTATTAAACCATCTAGTCTTTTTAATTAGAGGAGGACTTTTTAAATAAATTAAATTATATTAGCTTTTATATAAACAAGCGGCTATTACAAGGCTCTTAATATAAAGTGACATTTAAAGTTATGACCAAAAACCAGTCTGACTGCTTTGCCTCCAGGAAAAAGAAAACTTTCAGCATCTTCGCCCTCACTTTACTTTACAGACCAGTGAAAAATGTTTTTGAACCATGAAGAAAATCATTGACTGTAGAAACCTTTATTAGAAAGTTGGACCCCCTTCAGTTGCGCTGGTGCCTGCAGCCCGAGCCTTCAAATGGCTTAATGTTTTCAAAAAGACTATTTATAAAGCTGCCTGCCAAAGACCATTTGTCAAATCATATAATTCTGCAGTAATCAACGCCTCCTCTCTTCTGCTGGTCTGAAGAAATGTAGTCTTTGGACAGGAGAACATTAGCAGGCTGCATTCAAAAGGCGTCTCTGGACCGATAAACCTCTAACAGGTTTCATCAAAGCTTCAGCCTCTCATGTTGAATATTTATAAGAGCGCAGGGAAAATCAGTCTGCTGCTTGATATTTTCCACTGTTGTGTCTGTCCTTGATGGCCTTCATTGATAGCGAAGCTCTGTCGGACCTTTGTCAGTTGGCATAAATGCTAATCCCAAACATCCAGATAATTCAGAGATTAATAGATATGGAAACTTAATCTTTTGAGCCCTTCACATACGGTCGGAGATCAATCCAGCACCAAACCAACCTCCAATAACGATGATATTATCCTCCCAAAGCTTGAAAGACGACTGTGTAAAAACATGGACTGTGGTAAATGGTAGTTTGTTCCTTTAACACCATCACTTAAACGGTCGTGTAAGGGCGTTCTTGAGAAAAGGTCATCAGTACAAAGTGTTGCTGTGTAGTTGGCATGAAAACGAGCTTTCATATTGTGTCTCATAAAGAACATAAAAAAGAAAACAAGGCAGGCCTTAGCTGGAACAATTATGTTTTCAAATATTTCAAGTATTATTGTATTTTATATGTATTATTAGATATAATATAAACTGTGCAGTGTGGATAAGAGTTCAGACCTGCTTCTAAGATCTGAAGCTGAGGTTTTATTAATGCACATGCTTGAACTCTTACTGGGATATCCCAGCAGGCATAGCTGCATCACCGAGCCAAGTCGTTCTAACTGGTGCTTGTGATTCCACACCATGTGACACAGTGCGTTCAGGAAGGGTCCTAGAAGTGGCTCTCTGTTCTTCTATGCAGATAATACGCATCGGAGCTATTTTTGACGAACGCAGCGTCACGCCACGCAGGGCAGATGACCCTGACAGGAGGCCAGACGAGGGAGAGGTATAGAGTGTCTGCTAAATTTAATTTTAATTTTACGACAATCTGCTCAATTGTCTGACTCCTGACTGTAAAAGAAAACTACGTAGCCTCGGCCACTGAAGAAGCACAAACATCTGTGACAAAGGACCAACAACAAAATCTGTGCAAGTCAATGAAATCCGGCGTAATGGAAAAACTAGACCTGAGTCCTTTCTCTCCGTCCTTCCACTACTGTGGAACAAAGGTGATTTGCTCCACAGCTGATATTCAAACACACTGCCGGGCTGTTGGCGTTCATGTAAAGCAGCAACAGAAACACAGCAGCTGCACGGGGCTCAGCAGTACGTGCTCCGAGTCTGGGTCCAGTCTGGATCCTCAGCTAAATGCATGTGGGCCGGAGACAATCTACTCACGCGTGACCAACTGATTGTAATTCTAACTGAGCCCAGATCCTTCCAGTTACTGAAAAGCATGTGTTATTTTCAAGGCAATTTAATAGCTGCATTTTAGTGACAAATGAAGCAAAGTTATATCAGTGCTTTTGTTTGTTACCATCTGTGTGACGCCAGACGTTTTCTGATGGGGTTTTTTTTAAACTACATAAATATTTTAGTTGGAATAAAATATAGAAATATTAAATCTGCGTCAGACACTCAGCTGTGTATCTTTATACTTATCAAAACATCTAGGAAGGAAAGAGCCACCACCCTGCTGCAAATGTTTTATACGTGCATACGTGTGCAGCTTATCATGTGATCGTTTTACATGTGGTTTCCTTGTGCACATTAGTTGCCATTAAAGTTATCACCCCCTCGCTGCGCTCACCTGTGCATGCAGCATATAGACCCTAACACAGATATAGCTAGAGAAAGATTGATTTATATATTAATATAACTACCTAGCTCTTTTCCCTTCTATCTAAAATAATCCCGTATACTATTGTTTGAAATCAAACTTGAAATAGATACTTCCTGCGAGCTGAGGCTGATAACTGTCTCCCATTAATGGCCTTATCTTGGCATCACGTTTCCTGGCGCTTTAGTTCGTCATCGGTGCCTCTGGATGCTTGGACTGAGCCTCCTGCTCAGTTACTTCCGCCTCTGCGGAGCAACACGCTCGTCTGTTCAGACCTGAAAGGTGAAGCGTCAGTGCCGTCACACCGCTCTGTTCTGCCTCATTTACCTCCTGACAAATTTATCAGGTCTTCATGAATACGAACAACAGCAGGAGCCCCTTGATTGGCTGCTGCGAAGCTGCGTGCCGCCTCTGCTCAAACACGCACTGAGTGGGAAATAATTTGCTGTGAAGTGTCTGCTCACTGAGCTAATTTAAAGCATGAAATTTTAAGTAAATGAAACAACATATAGGCAGAGCAGAGCCGCTGCAGGGACGGGTTCTTGGTTATATAAAGACGGCTACGAGTGTGGCATGCTCCTCCGCCAGCTGTGAGGGAAATCTGAGAGAGCAACAATATTCCACCCACAGACCCTTGGTGGAGAGTGTCATATCAGACAGCATCGTGGTGATAAAGGCCCCTGCTGTCTTTGGCCAAAGCTTAAAATACCTCACACCTGGAAATTTCCCATTCACCTCCCTTTTTTACAGCCAAAACCTTATCAGTTCCATCTGTCCGACCATCCAGCCATTCAGACATTCAGACATTCCTCATGTTCCTTCACTGCCCTGAAAACACACACATTTGAGAAAACATTGATAAAATCTTCAGTGACCAACAATTATGGGAAAGTACCAAACCTTTTTTTTTTTTTTAGGTCTACAGTAGCAACCAATGGACTTGAGTGCTGAGGGGCCACAGCGAATGAAGGGAAGTAACCGTGTGAAAGACAAACACATTGTTGCTTTTGGTCTTTTCATAGGATTTCCAATCAAACTCACATACTAAACCTAACAAAGCGAAAATCCTAAAATTCATAATTTACCAATTATATGTCAAAAAAACATTTGGAGATTTTTTTCTAAGTCTCTTCTCTAAATAATTTTAATGGATCATTCTGAACCTGTGAGTGTATGTGTCTAGTTAAATGTGATTTGGGTCAGCCCCTCACATATACCGCTGCTCTGGACCATTAGCTCGAGGGCTGATATCAATGCTGGAGTGATATCGGAGTCGTCGGCGCTCAGACAGCACAACACAGGTAAATGGAACTTACAGGTACATGTGTGTTAAGGGGCTGCGGCCCTGTATGATTACGGTTGGAAGCAGGAGGAGGCAGACAGCAGTTTGTTAGAAGAAGAGCGGAATCCATCCTATGGCCTGTCTTTTGCACAGTCCCAGATTACATACAATGATTTCTTATGGCCGCTGTGAGCCAACGTTCTCCTTTTCCATAATATCTGTGCATGGCAACTAGGCCATGGTCAAGCTCAGGGAATAATTGTGGAAATGTCAGCTGTGTATGCCATGTATGCTAAAGTAACATAAAGTCTTAGTAAAGGTTAAGGACAGATAAATGTTAATTGCAGGTTTGTGACACAAAGTCTGACTGACAGAACGTTGCCATTACTGTTTTTGTCCTTTAACAATCTACAATAAAATAATTTAATTGTCTGAATAATGAGAACAGGTGGAAACAAGAGGGAAGCAGCAGCAATCAGACTGATTAATGCACAGAATGAGGGTGCTGTAAATAAAGCTATATATATACACACGCACACATATATAGCCAATGTAAATTCAGTTTAGGGCTTTAAAAGCATTGTTACTTTGGCCTCAATAAGAATATGATGAAGGAGACTGCTGAAGACCTAAACGCTGCACTTCCACAAGCTGCTGTGCTGCCAACGATGTGGCGCTAAATGGGCGTGGTGATGTAGCAGAGCGTCTGATAAGAGATGTCTCGTATGCTTGTGGGCACGAGAGCATAAATGACTTCTCTTCGTCTCTTTGTAAAGGCGGGGGAGAAACAATAGGATGTCGTCCTCTGAGAGGATGTGGCTGCCATTATCTGTGTCACCTGACACAAGGCCACCGAGAGCAGCCATGATAGATGTCTACCGCCTTCCTTTTGTTTCTCAGAGGTAAATATGAGAGCAGCTACTTGTCCTCCAGGAGCATCTCACCGTTTCATCTCAGCACAGCATGTCAATTCTGATCACTCGATGCATTTGAGAAGCACAAGAGCGTCATAAATGAGTAATGCAGCTGTCAGTTTAGTTCAGTTCATTGGCTTACATCACTGACATAAACTGCTTCTATACCTCAACACAAGCCCAGTGTCATAGTCAACCCCCAGAGAGCAAATACAGCTGAAAAGAGCAAATGATGCCATGCCTGCGGAGCAGCGGATTCATCTGCTGGTGGCAAATCTGGCAAGAAATAAACAAACTAATCTTGCTCTGCTCGAGTTTGGTGCGCATCAGATCTCTGCTGGCACCACAGAGCATACCGCCTCTGGAAAATAGCTACAGCATTGTACCCTTGAGTACAAGAAAAGCTCCCGTCATATACTACTCGGCTTTAACATGTCACCAAACAAACAGCCAGAGATCCACGTTATAGGAAGAGACATCACATGTCCTGCTGATTATCTGACACACGTTTCCCCCTTGGGGCTCACTGCACTTGTACACTCAGTCCTATCCATATGAGACGTGTGCGCAACTCGCCTCCTGATGCTACCAGCTCTGGACAAACTCGCTGTATTGCCCACGCCTATTTGTACACACTAATGAGCAGCCAGTAGAACACCGAAGACACTGACCAGAAGCTCCGAGGCTTGCAGGATGAATTCCTTTCCCAGAGTCAGACAGGAGGCTCGGTGCTTGTCAGGATGCGGGAACTATTCCTGGTGCCTACAGAGTTTGGTGAGATCCTCTGCTGCAGCTCCCAGTTCAGATTCTGGACCAGCTCATTTTGTTTCTTAACAATGAAATATTCTGAGTTTGCTGCAGCTCTGATTTACACTGACTGGCTTTTTCCTGTTGAGCCTTGAGCTGCAGTAAACATACGTCGACATACTGGGACCGGGAGCTATTTCCACTTCAAAACACCACTGGTGTTAACTGCTGCAGCTGTTCTCTCCCAGTTCAGATGTGCTCCTCCCTCATGTCACAGCAAATATGGTACAGACACATACGCACACACAAATATAGCAAAAGTAGGTGAATGCATCCATGCATTTGCTCAGAATAAAATGTGTTTTTTTTCCACTTTTAGCTTTGCGTTTGTAGTACGACCAACCAGACAAAAGAAAACCTTCACCTACAGTATACAGGAAAGTGGTGCACTGCAGAGAGAGGTTGTACAAAGTGAAAACACAACAATGTACAATATGGAAAGGTCAGGTAGATGAGTGTATTAAAGTGCACTTTGCTTCTCTGGACTTTAGATGCAACCTGAATATTAGTTCTGTTAAACAAAGTAATCTCTACACACCAGCATCCTTTAGACCACAAGCAGAGCACTCATATACTCCAAACAAAGAGCAAGACAGCAGCGTGCAGCTTTAAATGACTGGTTAATAATTAATAATTAGTTCAGTGTTACTGGTCCAGTACTGCAAACTATAAATCCATAATGTCTTTTTCATGTTTTGTCAAAATTCAGTTCCAACAGTTTGGAGTTTTGAACTTGTATTTACTCTTTATGGCCTATATTCCTCATTGACCTTAGCTCATACGTCTCATTTTGAATACAGATATACCATTTCAAATGAAACATGTTGTGTAGTTTAGCACTTTGCATTAAAATTCAACATTTGTTTTGAATCCAATCAAAGACTCTAAACAGAGAATACAAAATAACACCCGAACAACTGACCGATATGATTTTACTGGCAAAGAAAGGGCACAGGCCCAAAATTAAACATGATAACCAAACAATATTACAAAATGAATGTCCCGTTAAGTCAAAAGGCATCTCTTCGAACCACCTCTGTTCTGTTTAACCTCCGAAATAATCTGCAGATTACTACAGCATATCTTGTTTTCTGTCTGCAGGCTGAAGAAGCCTCAAGAGGTTAACTGACTAAGGTTCGCATTGTGAGACAGAGCACGAGTGCTGCACATTAAACTGCTGCACTAAACAGTCTCTGTATGATAGATTCTCAGTGTGCTCAAACACTCTGAAGGTCTGGTTGCACAAGTGTGTGCATCTGATAACTGAGCGTGTGCCTGAACTCGGTTTTATACACTGGCTGTATTCTCGGCCATTTATTTCTAACGACTGGTCATTTTAGACTGGGAACACTACAGGTGTGTAAAAGCTTAACACAACACCCACCACTGTGTGTGGTCATGGAGCCTAATGCAAATCAGTTTTCTTAAATATAGTTATTTGAAAGATGAGGGGGGAGTATTTTATCCAGATCAAATATATTTGAAAAATTAAATGTATTTTTTTTTTTACATTATTTTATTTTTTTGACACAATTAAATTTCTATTTCCATTCTGCTTTTAATTGTGTGTAGATCGAAACGCTGATTTGGAGAGGTGGATGGGTCAGACGTGCGTAAGTCAGCCCCAGCCCCCCCCCCCCACATCACCACTTCGCTTTCGCCCCCACAGGCAAAACACGCTCTCTAGCGGCTACGGAAACTTCACCTGGCTCTACTGATGTGGACGCTGTTTCCCCAGCCAGCGTTAGCCTCCTGAACAGCTGTGACCGCGCGACCATCGCAGCTCTACCAACAAATTCCCCATCGAGCTTTTCCCGACAAACAACTCGAAATGTGTAAATACCGCCATGCAAACAACTCCGGGCTGCAGACTCAAGCGCTTTTGTGTGCACAGTGATCCTAATAATCCTTATTGCTTGACCTTCATCTCATTTTGAGTTCCTTTTGCCCCCGCCACCCCCCGTGGATGTGAGCTCACCAACTTCTCTTAACGCATGACTCCGACGCAAATCAGCCTCTTTTCCGACGCTGTTTCCACCAAAGTCAAATGACCATCAACAGAGGAGATGCTTCTCCTTCCACAACAATGACAGGACTTCGAAAACAGCCGCGGCGGGCTGGAGCATGTCATGAAGACCGGACCTCAGCCCTCGGGTTGCAGTGTCCATCCTTTCTCGTTAAAACCCAGAAAACTGTGGAGTGTGCGGGTGAAGTGTTGTGCGGAGCGGTGGGGTGAAAGCGGTCGGCGTACTCACAGTGAGTGGCGGCGGACGCAGCGCCGAAAACGCTCAGAGTGTGAAGCCAAATGACACGCAGCAATAGATCCATCTCTCAGCTGTGGCACCGTAAATCCGAGTGACCGCAACGGGCTGATCGGTGTCGCTGGAGAGAGAAAACACACAGAGGAGAGGGTTCAGGGTTCTGCCCGTTTGCGCCTCCGGTGTGGAGGGATGGCAGAAGTGTGTTGGTGTAAAGGAGTGAAACGCTCCCACGTCGACACTCCGACACTCCCTCACTATGAGATACACCAACCCCTCTCCCTCTCTTTCCATCTCCCTCCCTCGTTCTGCCCCCCCCCGAAACCCACCCTCCCCTGCCTGTTTTATTGGCATCCCTCGCTCCCTTCCTCGGCCAATTTCAGTCTTTATTGGCTGAGGGATGCCAATATATTTACTATAAACCAATTGTTGTGGAGTTGACACTCACAGCGATCCGTATCAGCGGAATTCACACAGTTCCCCGTGACATATACAGCATCCAGGGAAAGACTGGTGTGAATTCAGGTGTTAGGTTTTGCCATCTTTACTGTTTGTCGGTCATAAATTGGACACAAGGCACAACATGTTCCCCACTCTCTGTCCCACGCTTTTCTGGTCTCCCCCTGAAACTCACATTAAGCTACACAGGCGGGTGATGCTCTTTGTTGCAAGAGGAATTAAAATATTTTTTAAAAAGCAGTGAGAAATTATTAGAAATTACATCTAAACCAAACATTAATTAACCACTAATTGACAGTCAAATGGAGAACGCATAGGCTAAATAATTGCCTCCAAGCATGTGAGGATTTACATTAATTCACGTGTAAACAGTGCGTGTGAAGTAGGATCTCTGCCTCTGTTTGTGGCTGCAAATCACTTCAGCACCACAGCGGCGGACAGCTCCCCCGCTCTCAGCCCGCAGTCTGCAGCTGCACACACTCGAGACGCTTACACGCACACGGTTCACTGAAATGAGAAAAGTCACAGGGAGAGCCATGCAACAAATACTGTGCATGCAGAGGTGTGAAGACGCGTGAGCATACACGCGTTCAAGTAAAGCAGAAATATAGTATATGCACAAGTTGAAACGTGATACATATTAACTATATGTAGGTGTATGGCAGTATAATACATGTGCATACAAAAGTATATAAAGAGATATGGACACATTTACAGCACACACACACACACAGGTATGTGCATGAGTATATGTATGCAGAGATGTATGTATAGTGTCAAATCAAACCTGTTTCTACAAATAGCCCATGAAACAAATGCAGCAGCTCTCACAAATACAAAAAAAACCCTATTTCTACGAAGACAAAGAAATGAAGAAGTACCACGCGGCTTTTGGCGAGATCTCGCTGTCGTCACTGCGCCGAGGAGTTTCTCACAAACGCTCTGAGTAATTCAACCTTTCACAGAACAGCAGGTGCGTCTACGAACGGAGTCAATTCAAAAGTGCTGGGAGGTTTTAGCGGGGGAGGGCTGACAGCCAGGGATGTTGATGCTGTGCCGTGCCTGTCGTGTTACAGTTGTTTAATTACGGCCATGTAAAACACTTTAAACTTCAAATGGTGAGTGAACATCGCGAAAGCAAATATTGGTTGTAGACGCAGACATTTAGACCTTGTTGCTGCTAAACTGCACTGAGAAATGACACACCCTAATAAAACACAAATGCAACCTAATGTCACCCATTAATTTTATTTGTAATTACATATCAAGTAAGAACACCGACCAGTAAGCTGGACGTGCAGGAGCAGAGTGTGATGATGGAGCTGGAAGAGAGAGTTACAAGTTACAGCTCTTCAGTTTTAAAATGCTTTAAGGCGATTCCACATGGTTTGCCCCAAAGGTTGCGCTCTTAACACCCGTGTCTGCATGCATGGTGCAGTCCTCAGGCTGCACGAGCATTGAGATGATGATGAGTTGATATAGGCCAGCAGACAGTTTGATGTGTGCATGTGTGTTAATACATGTTGCATCAGTTTCTGAAGTGTGACGTATGAGGAAGATGTTGTGTAAGTGTTTGTATTTGCTTTCCCACAGTTTTCACTCATTTCATTGTGTGTTTTGATTTTCATTTTCTCCTGGCTTTCGCTGGGCTTTTGGACTCTTCTCTCTTCTTGCCAGCAACAGTTTGCCTGCCCCTGTGGACTGCCCTCACCTTAACATCCCTGCAAAAGCAGGATATATCAGCTTCATGATGCCGATCATTTTCGCGTGCCTGCATTTACCCAAGATGATTAACTTGGGAGGGACTAAACGTAGCATACAGGTCTTATTTATACTGAATATGATATGAAATGGCATTGAATTATATGCAGATGGAACAATTTCCTTATATTTAGCTACAGCACTACAATATTATTAAATGAAGGCCTGATTAAAGAGGATTCTATGGAAAGACTGTGACAGACAGAAGCCCTTTGAGTCTGATAATCACATAAACGCATCAGGCTACCAATAATGGCAGCTATACTGTATGAATATCAAGATCCTCAGGTATCTGACTGTATAATACTGAGAATGTCATGTCAGCCTAATCCCTGACTATTCATAAATGAATAATTGCTTAAAAAAAACCATTTATTAATAAGGAAATCTTGCCACTGTGACCCGTTCTCTAATGTTCTGAATGAAAGAAGTGGAAGCGCGCAGCTTTAAGCAAACCAGCGACAGCAGGTAAACGAATTGATGTGCTGTAGAGGAAGAATCATAATAGCGAGGCCAAGATGGTGAGAGACCAGCCTGCTGAATCAAATCTGGTGTCAGAGCACCATAAAAGATGAAAACTTAATTAGTAATGGCTAACACTGACACTGACTAAGATAATTAAAATAGGGATTCTTCATATTTAAAGAGCATTTTCACAAAAAAAGACCTTCAAGATAGAAACCTTTTATATCCAAAAAGGACCAATTAAAGCTGCCTGCATGAGACCAAAAGTTGGATTCAGCTACTGCAAACCATGTGGGAAAATGTGTTATTGTCAACTGAAGTTTACCTTTTAGGCCTCAGCTGAGGGTTTGGATAAACAGCAGGAGTACTGGTGTGAGAAGCTGGACAGAAATGTTAAAGCGTGCACTTAAACTCATATCGTTTGTTTTATTTGGCTAAAAAGCACTTAGCTTAACTTCCTGCCGCTACTTCCTCTCCCATCAGGGGGCATGCTGACCAATGTCTACTCTAGGTATTACACTGGATATAAATAAAACCCTCATCCTCATAACCCCATGATAAAAACCACTCCCAGCCTCCTCCTGGATTAGAAATGGAAGTGCTCCCTCCAAATATCCAAAGCTCCCTCCCTGAAGCCAGCTGTGACACAATGGACAAACATAAAAACTCATCAGTGAGCTGCAGTTTCATTATGGGACTTCTTCAAACATCTTGTTTGTCTATGTTCCATCTTGTTTTGAACCTACTGTTCCTATGTAAGCAAGATTCTTTCTGCAGCTACATTTAATTCATTTGACTCAAGAGTCCCTTTCCAAGCGTCACTGGCAGTTGAATTATGCAACTTATACTAATTTTGCATCATCTGCTCTGTCATAGTTTACAGCGTGAATAGCCCAGTTAGCCAAGAGTAGCCCACAGATGCTGTCAGCTACCCAAGTTGATCACACCCCTCATCACACTTGTCATAGAAGAGATTCACAGGATGAGACAACAGAACTTTAATTAAATGTTTAATGTTACATAAGTCACGTGTCACACCGAACACTGCATAAGAAACTCAGGAGAAGGTTTTCAAAGGGACCCTAAAGTTTCACTGTGACACTCAGTTTCCCGTTCACTTGAAAAGAGAACAATCCCTTCAAGGATACTGTCATCAGAAGTGCTAAGCCCTAAATGCGAGAGTCCTTTGCATCTGAAAACTCTTGCTCATCCATCATCTATATGAGTAGAACTGTCCACGGTGTCTCTGTTTCCCAAATTAAATTCTCCACAGTGGCTGCATCAGAGGACAGTTCACTCTGGAGGTTATGTGCCAGATGGGAGATCCTGGGCATGCTGCAATCAGAGAGGTGTCACAGACTCAGGTGATCTGTGATTCTCACAAGGACTGGCCTTTTTTGGCTCACTGCCAGAGCTGGGAGGGCGACATTAGATGCACCTTTTCGATGTTGGCAAGTAAAATGTTTCCTTTTCTCACTTTTATTCATTCCTTCAAGTAAAACAAATATTACTACTGTAAATCTTATTCCAAAGCCTTTAAAACTGAGCAGTGTCGTTTCTGTGTAATTGAATAAATGCAAACTCGTCTAGCTTCCTTGCTACTTACATTTAATGTCATTTTTAAAAATGGGTTTGTCTGCTTTGATCACAAATATTCATTTTCCGAGCACAGGTATGCGAAGTAATACGCTAAAAAACAACTGTCTGAAGGAATGAGCCAATGCAGAACAGTGACATGACATTAGCCTCTGTTTACTGTCAGTTAGTCTGATACTGACAGTAAAATGGGCACAAATTTCAAATGAAATTCAATGACAACAGAATGAGTATCAGTCTACACGTCTAATGGGACATTCCCCACATTTTCAAACCCTTAAAATAACAAAACACATGATTCTTTCAGAAAATAATTACTAGGTTATCCAGCTTAGCTTAACTTGCAAATGTCATCCAAGTACTGAAGTGTGTATACGACGCACACGTGCCTGCACACACACAGTTAAGTTTCAAAAGTTATGTAACCACTGTCAACTATGACTGTCCACACAATCAAACGCTAGGCTAGTTTCAACCCAGACTAGAACTGACTTAGATTTAGTTTTGTCATCTTGAAATATATCACATAGCAGTCAGTAAAACATCCAACTAAGCACAAGGCGACACAGTGCCAAAGGTTAATTAGTGTGGCATTAAGTGCATAAACCGATGGGCACAGGTGAGTTAGTTTATTTTTGGAATGGCTTCACGTACTGACTTGTGCCAAGCACTTGTGCTAATTTTAAGAAATCCATTCTGAGAGAGGAAAACTTGCAGTGCAGGCTGAGGTCAAGCACAAGCTTAAGGTCAAACTGAGCACACTTTCATTTCTTGCAGGCATTATTGATGCAGTGCAAGCTGGCCAAGTTTAACAGGCTGGCTTTGTATTGTTTTAAAGCAAATGCATGACAAATACACAAACTGTCAGAAGAGTGAGTTTTTGTCTTTTGCTTCATACTTTTTTTTTATGCAAATTGGGCTAAAATAACCTTTTGGCATGTTGTAATTGAAGTGGTCTGGGAGAAAATGAAGACATCTGGACCTCTTGGCTCTGGTTTCAGGCTGTAGAAAATATAACCCAGCTAACACAACTCAGCAAACGTTTTCTTGATTTTTAATCCAAAACCTATTTTTGTATGCCATAAATTAAGATTGATAGCTTTATAGCTATGCTGCTGTATTATATGACCCCACAAGGTGTTTAATCTTTGGCCTCTCTCTATTAGCTAAAGTATGTGCTTCAAGCTTTAGTTAAACCGCTAAAGCGCTAACTGACTGGTTGCAGAAATAACTGCTGACTGAACTTTGTGTTTGCCTAAATGTCTCGTTGTTGCAGGGTGACACTGATCTACTGATTCTGTGACGTCTTTGTCTTGCCAAGGTATCCTACCTCTTGCCAAGGTACCGCTTCAGGCCAACAACTGCAACCCAGCGGCTCTGCGTCCTGCAGCAATCAAATCAGAAATTATGGAAAAAGTCATCTAAAACATTTCATCTGCTCCATGCTTTAACAAGTTGGTGAGATAATGGCCCATAATGTTAACATCTCATTGTGGAGAAAGTTCTATCACCCTGCTGTTTGTGGTTTTCCTCGCCATATATTTCATCCATCTCATTTATTCCATTATTGGACATTTACCTATAAATACATATCAGTAGTTATGCAGTAGTTATTTCTGTACCAGTCTTGTTAGAGCTTCGTGCTGCGTTCAAGACCCTTGGCAATTATATCCTACAACACAGGCTGGAACATTTAATTGCCAGTAAAGTATCTAAGCTGGTTCAAGTCTTATTTTTCAGATAGATACTAATTTGTACATGTCAGCGGTAAATCCTTCACGCACACCAAAGTTAGTTAAAGGATTCTGCAAAGTTCTGCTGTGACCAATTCTGTTTACCTTATACGTCTTTTACTAAGGCAATTTTAGGAATACTCCATAAATGTTCATATTTATGCAGATGATACACAGTTACACCTATCACTAGTATCAGGCTGTCCGTTTAAGTCTTTAAGGGCCCTCCACCTGATACAGAATGCTGCAGCCTGTGTACTGGCAAGAGCTAGAAAAAGAGATCACATCTCTCCAATATTAGCTTCTCTATACTGGCTTCCTGTAAAATCCAGAAACGAATCTAAAATCCTTCTCCTCATCGACAAAGCCCATAACGGTCAGGCACACATTATATCTCATATCACTGAGCTCCCAGAATGCAGGGTTACCTGTTCCTGAAGTCTCCAAAAGCAACATGAGGCAGAACCTTCAGCTAACAATGCAATAGGCCTAGACTGCCAAGAGACTATGATGCACTATCCTTGTCTCTTCTCCTTTCCCTCTACATCTGTATGCATCCTTATTCCATCAAAGTATGTTTAGCAGCTCCACTGCCTGGCCCCTAATAATATCCAGGAAAACAACAGGGACCTGTAGCTCTGCTGCCTGGCCCATAAAAATGACAAATTTTTCTTTTTGCAAATATGTGCTGGAAGCAGCGCCTTTCTGGAGCTTGACATAATTGTGAAGCTGTAAGAAAACCAGTGGAGATCCCCATTCAATCATATCTATACTTTTGAAAGTAATCAAAGATTGAATTTGTTAGCTTTATGTACTGTATAGACATGAGAGTGGAATAATCCACCTGATTCATCATAGCAAAAGTCCCCACGTCCACCAAGCACACTATGCTACAAAAGAAAAATGATGAAAGTCCCTGCACTGACATAAGGGCCGTGCAGGTTTTGTGTGCAACACAGAGTGTTTTACCTTACCACCAGAGACAATAAGAATCTGACAATTGACCAAAAAAATGGAATCAATTGGAGAATTTTTCAGTGTTGGCACATTGCTGTGATGATTTCCAGGCCTCTTCCAACCAGTGTAAAAAAACAACAATTCAAGTTTTGACAAGTGTGCATGAAAACAGACATCATAAAATACAACTATACAATGTTACAACAACTTACAACTACGTTTCTGCCTTTCACATAAAGGAAAACAGCATTGAAGGGACGACTCATATAACAAAACTGCAACAAGGCTTGACAGCACACTTAAGTGTTTAGACAGGGTAGGAGAAAGCGAGAGAAGTAAACAAATTCCATTTTATCAGAAAGCCAAACACATAAAGCTGATGTAATGTTGCAAGCATACCAGTTTCTGTTACAATGCATATTGTTAAAATTTAATTAGTCTGCACACCCTTTCATAATAGGGTTGGTTCAATATTAACCAATCATATCTGAAATCATGCCTGTAGGTAAACAGCAAACACCTGCCATCAATGAAGTTGGCTCTGATGTAAACCACATTAAATTCAGCTGTTGCTGTAGGATTTGTTTGAATGTTTGGGGTTGCAACCTATTGATAAAAGCTATGAACCTTGAAGGGTTAATAAATGAATTCTCTCTAACTATTGAAAAGTAGAACTGTCAAAACCATCATCAGTAAGCGGAGAAAATGTGGAAAACCCAAAGTTGAAAGTTCTTGTAGAGGCTTCCAAGTAGCAAACAACAACACTGAAGGAACGGCAGGAATTTCTGTCTAGGCACTGCTCAATCCTTGTATGTGAGAACAATCTCTTGTATACTGTGTAACTGAGTATGGGGTAGGGTGGCAAGAGGGAAACTCTTTGTTATAGTAAAGAACATCTAAACCTGAATCAGAATTATGCTAAAATATGCATTAAGTTACAGCAAACCACCTGGGAAATGTGTTATAGACTGTAGAGACAATGGTTTAACTTTTCAGCATTCATTCTAAAACATATGTTTGGTGCAGTACAGCGCATCATCCAAGGAATGCTTTGCCAGCTGAGAAGCATGTGGTGGTGGCGTCATGCTTTGCGGCTGCTTCTCTTCAGCTCGGTCAGGGGTTTTTGTCAAGATAAGAAGGATAAGCGATAGCTCCAACTATCAAGCTGTTTTGATATAAACCCATTGGCCTCCACCATAAAGATGAAGATGAAGAGGAATTTCACATTCTGAAATGGAAGCCTTGGAATGCCAGTCAGAGCCCAGACCTTCATCTCACCGAAAACACGTGGAATGACCTACAGCCTGACTCAACCTACGGGAGTTTCCGGTCCATGGTCAACACTAATATTAAGTGCGGATTATGTGAATTGTGAGGGATTTATAGATCCAATCCTAAACCTGCCAACTGAACATGTTTGAAGTATAGAATTTTAAATCTTAATGATATTTAGGATATAACAGCTGAATGCTTACTTCTCTACTCTCTGATCGAGGCAAATGAGAGACGAGCATTGATATATCCATGGATACAAGTGTTGCATGGGTGCATTGTCTACAGCTAAGGCCCTGATGGTAAAATTAGCTAGCATGCAACTGTTGGTAGATATTAAAACTGATGATTATTCGCCTTTGTTTCTTTATTCGGTGATGCTGTTTTCAGAATCGTGTCATTTCTCTATATATATGCTACCTGAACATTGGCTAACCAGTGTTTAACAAGCAGCCACAGAGTTAATGGAGAGCAACACCAGTGCAGCCAGATACTGTACACCAGTCAGCAGTCTTTGTGTAAAATAAAAACCAGCTGACAAGAAGACAGTGCCAGACTGAAACCGATTTATAGTTCTAACGAGGTACACTCTGCGTAGTTTAAAAGTATTTATTGCATTTTAACTGCTGTTGTCATCGCAGTAATTGTCCCTCACTGTGCTTGTCTTGCCTTGACCGTGCTCTACAGAGCTCCACATATGGATCAAAGGAATGAGCTGCTGCAAGGAGAAAAACGCTGTCATTGTCAGCCATTTCATTTTAATTGCATGGATTATGGAGCTCGTTTCCAGAGCTAATGTTTCTTGTTTCATTGCCTTTTCAAGTTCTACCCTGCTTTATTGCTCTGCTTTTCTTTGCAGTGAAAAGCCAATTCAGTTCCTTCATGCTTTCGTCTGAATCACAAGGCTCTTTTCATTTACTCAAGGCAAATGCCCAAATGGGAAATGTAAAAGCTTATCATCAGCGACTAGAATCCATCAAAGGAAAACACAGAGCAATTCATGGCAGTGACTCTGCAGAATCAGCTCCACACAGAGTCGGGAGGAATTGGGTGGCAGTGATCAGAAAGTAACTTGTTCTCCTTAAAAATTTGATGAAATTATTACAGAAAACTTCATTCTTAAAACCTCGTTCTAACTGTTATTGTATCGCATTATCATTTTGTTTTATTAACTGGATTAGACTATGTACATTTACAAATTAGATTTCCCAGGCCAACAGAAAAACAGCATGATTTTGCATGCTGAAAAACAAGTCATGGCAGGTTTGGCTTTGGTCACAGAGAGAGAGACAATGACACACAGAGCAAGATGCAATAAAAGTATGCAACAAAGCAAGCTAAATAAATTAAACCAAAGTGCAGGTGAGTATGCTGGAAACACCCAAGCGATCTCAGCCTACCATTAAGCTTGGACCCTTTGTGACAGCACCACTTAAACTGGAGACAGAGTCACATGTGCAGGCACGATAGGTGCCTACTGGCTGGGACATTGTTACGTTAAACATAAAAATAACTTTTGTTAATGAATTGTCTGGAGAAGATGAGCTAGTAGACCCATGAGCCAGCTACTCAAATGCCACTCCTGGGCTGGTAAACAAATCTTGTAAATAAGCTGGTATCATTTTCAAAATCAGAAGAGCGGTTATTGCGAATGTTTGGTATCTTACGTTGATGAATATTACATTAGAATTTATCCCCGTCACATGTCCCAATTTAACTTGGACTGCCACTTACTACTCACTACTTACTTTGAAAAGATTAGTTTGTCTTGAAAATGCCAATTGTTCTTGGCAAGATTATAATGACGAGCTTGATACCAGCCTCATTTCTATTCATTAAGTATAGAGCTTGAGTCAGGAAGTGGTTAGCTTAGTTTAGCATAGTGATTGGAAGAAAAGGTGGCCAGGCTCAGACCAAAGTTCAAAAGCTTCCGTAGTATCCAGTCTAAAGGTCAGTGATTAAGACAGATGTCATTTGTTTAACTGGAATGAAGACACAAGATGAGTTGAGGAAGGAAGCTGCTCGTCTGGTAGCACTGCAGCAGAGTCTTCTGCAGCGCTTGCCAGATGGGAGCAAGGTGAATGCCCTGTGGCTGAGGGGGGTATTGTCTGTTAGTATCTTTCAGGCTCTGCACAGACACCTCACATCACCAATATTACTGATCCTTGCTAGATGGGTATCAATGATGTTGAGCCCTGCTGTCCTAAGCTGTGCAGAAACCGTTCGAGTTCTCAGTGTTTCCAAACAGCGAGCTGCCTTTGAAATTGAATTTGAGTCTTTAGCTTCTGTATCGTCATTTATTTTCAGAGTGAAACAGCATGGTCAGGCGGGAAAAACATTTGGAGGTATTTGATTTCAACGCTGAAGACGAAACCACGGGAGGAGGAAGAAAAGATGGCAGACCATGCCCGAAGATACACCAGCTGCAGAGGTGGCGAACACCTATACCTTGTGTAGCTCTTATCCAACTCTGTTTCACTGCATCACTCCATGTTTGCCAGAATTCTGGATGTGTCAAATACAATTCATTCCAAAGGATGACTTTAATATACAGATGAGTCTATTTTATACCAGAGGGGTAAACACACGCAGGATTGACCAACAGGTCTGTATGAATGATTTTACACTAGAGGATGTTCTCCAGCTTTCTCAGGGGAGAACTGGTGAGCACATAACCTGAGGCCTGATTTTACTTTCTTTTTCCCCCCCAAATTGCTGCAGGTAAAATAATAAAGCAAAGTGTCTGTTTAAATTAACCCAGGAGGGAACAGCAGCTTTATTAAATATAATCAGAAGGCTACTTCTTGTCAGTGTTACCATTATGAATTAAATTATTCTGAGGCCATATTACTTTGTATTTACTCTGCATCAAAAAAAAGACTCATTAGCTCATTTTATGCTTCTTTATGTAGGTGATGCTCATCCCGAGCCACATTATTTTTACCACTTTGGAGTTAAATTGATTTCTAAGAATTTTCAATGGTGGAATTTAAGCAGAAAGAAGCATGCAACATTACAGTAATTATAATAATGAAAAGGTTTAGCTGGGCTTAATCAGGAAGCACTTTGCATGTTTTCCTGCTTTTCAAAGCACATTTTCAATATGTTTCAATATGTTATGTATAAGACGTGGCAAATATCCTTCTCGCAGCCATGCAAGGGTTTGAATTTGGTTGGGCGTCATCATTATCAAGTATACTACAGCGTCACACAAAAGTCCTGAATATATTTTAAAAATTGGTCGTACATGACCAGAGAAAACAGAGAAAAGGGGCTTTTGCGTTCCCTTTTGCGCAGAATGTAGAAAGCCCACAACAACCAGAATTCATTAGGCCGCTCTGTACCACTAAACTCTTTGGCTGCACATGGTGACATACTGCGAGTTGGGCAGTGCTCGGTTGTTTCTACTTTTTACAGCTCAGTATTACATAAAACTATGTTTCTGAAAACGTTTGAGGGGAGCAAAAGGCAATGCAGTAACATTATCTTGATTCATATTTAATCAGCACTGCCTACGTTTTGTGAGCCGTACCTCTCTCAGTGGAATAGTCTATGGAAGCGAGCGTACAAAGAGCGAGTACAATCTGAGCAACAGCTGGCAGACTCTTGCAGTTTCTGTTCTCAACTCGGAGAAATCATTCTTCCAGACCATAGTGAGATTTCTACCATGGCCAGTTAAGTCCAGAGTCCCAATAACTAATAAGCAATCCATAGTGCATGGTTCATTTAACTGGACAAATCCACAAATCCGTTTTAAATAGCCAGATTTTACCTAATGAAGGGGTACTCACATACTCAGGGTACTGAGTATGTGAGCCTTGTTAAGACAAAGCTTGACTGTGTTGTCATCTGCACAGGAAGTTTTAGGGCTTTGTGCAAGTTAATAGGTCATATACTCACCACAGCAAGCCCAACCATAACAAGGACACAAGGGCAGGTCAGTTCTGATTCTGATTGGGTACTGGAGATGAAGCAGAAAAACAGCTAATTCAGGGACTGTAGTAGGACTCCCACTTAACCTAAAAGAGGAGCTAGTATGGTTTGTCGGGGAGGGAGAGGTTTGCTTGTAGTGAGAGGAATTGTCCAGTGGACAGTCGGTGGAATAGTCATTGCAAGGGAGCGGTCCAAATTGAATAGAAAATATTGCGCGTTAGAATGTATAAACCCAGGCCATTTAGGTAGATACCATGAGGGTGGGGGAAAAGACTAGACTCATCCAGACGAGCTAAAGACTGTCAATAAAAGCTGCGTTTAAGAATGCAAAGGTTGACACAAGCCACATACTAAAGCAACCCACATAATGATTGTGTGGGGAGAATGGACTAATTATGAAGACTACCATGGACAATTAGCGGAGTCGTGGAGTTTACTAAAATCCTGTCTCAGTCAATCAGAGGCCTGGTTGGGAACGTCACTACAGCCGACATGCACCAAAAAAAATCGGTCAGAATGCTGCGATTTATCTCCCATCAGTCATCTTTGCACCTCTAGAGCAAAACCTTGCCGCGGATGTTTCCCTCACCTTCTTTGCAATGAAGTGTCTGAAGATGAGCCTGGTTGGAGAGGGAGCATCCGATGGAGGAAAATGTACCTGTGGAGATGGAAAAGATGGAGATAAAAGATGGAGCAGGGGGCAGAAACTCACCATGGCACTGGTGTCCAGCGTTCTATTGAGCGAGGAGCCTTATTGTGAAAGGAGCACTTAAGTAAAGCTGGTGAAGGGCAACATGTATAACAGGCAACATTGATGATGAAATTCCATAGCTACAGATGCATGTTCTGGAATGTTTTTCATTATTACCTGGAACTAAAAAAGACTGGTTCTGTATTATGTCCTAGATCCTGGCGGTGGAGCTGTTCAGTACTCATAGAGAACTTTCTGCTGAGAGGGATGTTGAAGAAGTGGTCAGGTGAGACTATGGCAGTGCAGTTCAGAAGAGGGCAGTAGTTTGTGACGCTCAGCAGGGAGAAATTATCCTGTTGATGAGAGAGCAGAGCGTAACAGTAGGTATGAACTCAGTTGTCTCAGCAAAAACACAGAGCTTCCATTATGAAGAAGTTGTGTGGTTTGGCAGTGTCAGCTGGAACAGCCGGCTGGGAGCTTTTAGCTTCTCTCAATTAAGTCTACAGCAAAGCATTCTGATGGCAGAGGGCTTCACTGCGTCCATGTGAGCCTTTTGTAGCTCCGCCATTGGCTGAGAGCACGCTGACCTTGATCCTGTTCTCAAGCAGAGGCAATTTTAATAGAATAGAAAGCAGCCCTTTCTAACTGAACAACTGAAAAGGCCTTTATTATAAGCCAGCGTAGAGGAAATTGACATGAATGAACTGCTGGGCTCTTTTACTATTCCTTAAATCCACCAGTGACTTTTGGAGTAAACTCGTTAAATCTCAGAATTCAGTTCTGTAAATTATATCATGCAGCGCCAGGGCAACTCGTAATAACTCTGCACATATTGCGCAGCATAAAAAACCTGAAACCCATGTCAGTGAAGGGAATACGCCTCACAAAATGAAAAATATTAAAAATTATTACAAAAAACAGCTTTTCTTTCATATATTGTGAAACATATTGTTACAATACATTCGCTTTATTACATCTAACTTGTTAACACGCCGACCTCCGAGTGTCCATTATCTCTTAAACCATCGACAAAAGAGTCAACACATATTGAATAACCACAAACACACCAACCCAGGTCACTGCTTCCTGTGTACATTTCACAGTATGAATATATGTCCAATCAATAAGCATCTTATACATTTAATGTAGCAGCTTTTTTCCCATTTTCTGTCAGCCCATACATGCATGTAACATTTGTTTATACACCAAATTTCCATGTATGTGTATATGAAAATAAAAACATATGTACATATTTCCAAACATATATGAAACCTACTAGAAAATGAGAAACACCAATCTATAACTTATATTTCTGCCCCATACAAATATTTAAGTTGATGTATTTGTACTATGAACAAGTAAGTCATCATTCATTTCCATATATACAAGTTGGCAAGTATTATTTATTCATATTTGTTTATTTATTTATGCTTATTTATTATAAGTGCATATTTTATTTACCATAATTCTGGTCCATATTTCATTAGAAGTACAAATGATTAAAGTTACCGGTGGTGCTACGATACATTATTCACCACACAGTAAACCATGGCCATTAACACTTTCCACCATATTTCAAAACCTGGCTCGAGGATTGACTTCTCTTAAGCCGCAAGAACATCATCCTGCATCCGGCTTTGACTGCTGTGGGTCTCACAATCGATTCGGCTAGGGTTAGAGTTCACAGATTAGTGTTGATGCTCTGTGAGGAGAGGCCAGTCAGGTTATTCCGCACCAACTGGATAAACCATTTCTCTATGGTGCTGGGTGTGTGGACAGGGCTGTAGCTGTGTTGAAACAGGTAACTGATCACATCTGAAGAACAGTTCTGTGTAACAACATTGCTTTCTGTAGCATTAAGTTGGAACTGCATGGCCTAAAAAAAAACCAGTGTAGACGGACGAAGAGCAAAGCACAGTGAGGTATGTTGACGTGCATGTTTGTTGCGCATGTAAATCATTTTAAAGCACACTTGTGTTACTATGCGATACTAAAGCTGTAAAAATAAATTGTAGTTATGTATAAAAAAAAATAATGAAATTTCTTTTAATTGTATGATTATTTTGCTTCAGTTGCAGCTCATATTCAAGCTGCATGGTCATCTCACTGAAAGCAAAGCCAGAGTATGAACGTGGGAGAAACTGTGCTTGAGATCAATAAATAACAAGCATGCGCTCTGCATGAAGTTGTTGCAGCATGACGGTCACAGGAAAGTCCTTGCTGATGTCATCAGCTCTGATCAATATATTGATCCAGTACAGTTTTGACAAATGTTCCTGTCAGTATCTAAACAGGTCCAGAGGTTCAGTGCTGTGAAATTGTATCAAGAGATGGGGGGTGGACAGTGTTTGTGTTTGTTTGCCCCATGAGAGGCGCAGACTCTATCCCACAGACCTTTTAGCATTTCTAGCATGTTACCTTTTCTGTGGTGTTTGTTATGAGCCAGTGAGAGGACCACCTTGCTGCAAGGTTTCACCTGGTCGACAAATTCACTTCATAAGAATGGTACTTGCTGCTGGGCCGGTGATTCAACGAACAGCGCTCACTATCGGGAAGCCGGTAAGAGCTTCTGTTCTGGTTGGGTGCCTGTTTGGAGGAGTGAGTGCATTATGCATGCATTCAGAGCACTGACAATGCTTCTCAGTTCAGTGAGGGCACTGTGTTGGCACAGAGAGGGCTTAACATTTTAAACTGTGCATATACAGTGTCACCTAGCGAAGAATACATTTTTACTTTATTATAGTTATCTGGCAATTGACTAATCCAAGATGAGTGCATGTGCATATTTGTCAGTTATTGTATAGCAACAGTATAAATCTTGTGTTGACTTGGTGCTAAGGACAAAGAAGAAAATCTGAAGTGTTTTGTCTCTAATAACTTTCCAAAGGTATAAATTAATGCCTGGTGTTCAACAATGCAATAAAATAAAGGATGGCATCAATGGAGGCATGCTTACGGTTAGTCTTACTGCGTGCCTCAGGATATGCTAGAAAAAATGTCGACTGTTTGAACGCACCAACCTGCAAGCACACTGACTGGCACACATCAAGCACACACCCCATGTTGCGAGACCAGAGATGTATGCTTAGACTGGAAAACGAGATTACGTCCTACAGGAAGAGGGCAAAGTAGGGGTCGGACGCAAATGCAGACACTGCAGAGAGAACAGACAGAGTTGGAATGATTTAATAAGAAGGAAAAAACCAAAACAAAGCAATCCAAAATGCAAAATAAGACCGTAAATTGGCAATATGAATAAGAGCCTGGGAAAACAAAATCCAAACAAAAGGAAAAACAAGGAAACAGCCAAGAACAGTGTGAAGACAGGCAATGAAGAAAGAACTGACCCAGAGTCAGGGTAAGACGCATACTAAACGCATAATAAAGGCAAGGCTAACATGACACAGTGAAGACATCAGCGTCAGGTAAACCATTACACATGAGGGAGACAAATAAAGACAGGGAGTAGGGATAACTGAAACGACAGGTGGGAACATTTTCCAAATAGAGTCATCATGGTCGATTTTCCAGCGATGTCAACAAAAATAGTAAGTGATAAACAAATAAACAATTATTTACAAGGGAACGCCCAAAGCTAAGGTTTCGAGATAGATGTGCTATTGTTCCACTGAAGTAAATAATAAGTGGACTCTGCTTATATGGCACCTTTCAATCTTCTGACCACTCAAAGCACATGTCAGCATTCACCCATTCACACAGTGACGGCCACTGCCCATCATATAAGAAACATTCATTCACACATTCACGCACGAGTGGGGCAGCATCAGAACAGTTGGGGGTTTAGTGTCTTCAGCATGAGCCAGAGGCTAAACCACCAATCCAATGATCGGCGGGCGACCCGCACTGCTGAGCCACAGCCGGTTATATTTTAATTTAATTTAATTTAACTTTTAATTGAGCGAAACAGTTGAGTGTTTTAATCATCTCTGTTTTTACTGCAGATATATTTTTAGTTTAAACACCCGGCGCAAAGTACACATCAATTGCCATACAAATGTGTACAGAGAATCCAGATGTTGCTTTGTGACTGTTGATGTGTAAACAGGAAAACATTTTTAGATTTTTTTAATGAGGTTTATAAGGTGATGATATATTAATTAGCAGGTTGTTTTTCTTCCCACAAATCCAAAAACTAGTCCAGGTTTCAGCATAATACGTTACTTTAGTTATCTACTGCTGCACTGGACAGGGATATAGTCAAGAATCAATTTTTACGCCATTGAACAGTACCTCTACGCCTAACACTCATGGGGTCGGAAGTTGTTTAGAGAAAACGGAAAATAAAATTGGAAAGACGTCAGGACAGTGTTTTGGTTTCTTCTGCGTTGGAAACCAGCACAGCTGAAGTGGCTGTGAATTGGATTAATGAGAGCCATTGTCTCTGCAGAGAAGCTTAAAAAGTCATTAGGCAGTCACGGCACTGATAACTGTCCCCCTGCTGCATGTCACCTGACCAGTAATGGCATTCAGCGCAGCACGGTGGGTCATTACAGGATTAATGTGTGTTTGGGCTGCCGCAGGACATTTCTAATCTGATCCCACCATCTGCAATATGTTAATGTTGGAGAAAGTGAAAGCTAGTCCCCCATCAGGGACCACATTTGCACTTTAAATGTCTATAACTGTGATATTGCCAATAACAGCCGCACATAGATAAACACTTTAAAACCAAGGGTGATTATTATCAACCGACGTCGACATCGACTTCCTGTCTCTACCCTTGCTTTGCTTTGTGGAGAGGTAAACCACACAGAAACAGCATCAGCTACGAGCGCACATGGATCATCACTGGAGATGCTATCATCTGAAAGACACTTTAGACACTTTCAATAGATCTGTGAGTTAGCTAGTAGGGCTGTAGCGCTACTGCATCGATGTCACAGAAATGTCTGTATATCGGCTCCATTTCTGGCATTAAACTGTTTCCTACTGCCATTTCTATTCTTCAAACATATATCTAATTGTTAAGTTGTAGCCAAAACATTGTTCTGTATGACTGCCCATGCCAACGTTCCTTTATAGTAGAATTTGATTGGACTCTTTTGAAAAGAGTCTGAAAATGAGTGTTTGAATATTTTAATACTGAACTTTAACCCAAGTACACTGTGTCTTTAGCCTTTAGTCTATTTATTGACATTCGGTGTGTGTTGCCACAGGCAGTTCCAGGTCAAGCTGGAAAGACAATCCCTATCATAAAGAAATCAATCAACACCAACTAGACTATTCTGACACCGAAGAAAGTCTGAATCTGATGATTTTGAGCCAAGATCTGAACATAATTACAGAAATGTTTTACAAAGACAAATACAAATGTTATCCAAATACACAAAAAAGTATTTGGATATTGGTCAATAAAGTGACAGTAAACACAACGTTTTCAACGTTTTGTTTCATCGACTCCTGTCTCATTACTGTCTACAAACCATGTCTCCTGGAACAGCTTATCATAATTCCAAATGAAATAGATGGTGCAACTCAGTAAATTAGCTTTGATCATTTCATCTATTTTACTTTTATCTTACTTATTAGCATTGGCAGCCCTCTGCCACCGTCACTATGGTTTGATGCATAGGTCATAGTTGGCCAAAGTTTAACCCTGCACAACACACTCATGTGGGCTTAGTTCATGAGTGAAACCGTAATTCCATTGACATAAATCTGTTGGCATTTGGATTTAAAGAACTTGGACTTAAACGTCTTGAATACTTCAGTGTTTCATTTGCTCTCAGTGCAATGCAGGTGTTTAAAAACACAAAGTGGTGCCAACTTTACGATAAAATTTACAGATTTGCTTTTTTTGATACAGAGACTTAATTTTGTCAATTTCCAGTTAGATATAACGTGCAGGTGTTCAGATTTTTGGCATTAATATGCTACATGCAACTGGAACATGTCCCTTCAATACTTTGAGACTTGGCATTCAATGAAAAAACACTGCGACGACGACATTTTGGATGTTCACATGTTCCTCAATCTCAGGAGATGTTACCTCCAGAAGGCACAGCAATAAAACCCCCATCATCTCTCTTTATTGTCCTCATGTTCTGCGACATAAATCCTGATTACACCAGTGGACCTCTTCTGAACAATAAAAAACATAAGTCTTGTCATAACGCCACCAAAGAGGCAGCTGCAGCATTGTAAAGGAGCCGCTGGATGTGACGAGTCGCTGCTGTTAGGAAATACAAACAGCACAGTGCCGTGGATGAAAATCAATGATTTACAAGTTTTGGAGCAGCGAAAGAAGAAAAGTGACACCGTTTGATTCAGACAAAAACTTTTCCAACTCTGTTATTCCTCACAAACGCTCCCGCTCAACAGGCCGAAATCCCGATCTGTTTTTATCATGTGCTGCTGTGGGATAATAATTAGTTTCTTCTGCAGAGCTCAGCACTCAGCTGCTCCTCAGTGTCAACTTTAACTGTGTCAGAGCTACTTACTCTGTCAACGGGGCCTTTACTCATGAATATTTATGAGAACACTGAGGGGACTCTTTATTTTCATGTAGGCCAGGCTTCTGTTCAACCCTCTTCTACATTCAGCTTGTCTGTGGACTGTGAAGACAAAGATTTCTAATAAGTGTGCGCGTGGAGTTGCTCTGGGGGTTGAAATAATCTCATTGGTTCAGTGAAATCCAAGAGGTCCAATGTATGAAATAACTATGACTGATTAGAGCACAACTTAGCAACATTATCTTTTCTAACAAAATTGAGAGAATACAGGGAAAGTGTTGTAAAATTGCAGTGAATTTAGTCGCAATATCGACTTTCTACAAAAGTAAATCCTTGGAGAACAACAAGTTAAAGGTTGCAGTAGTGCTGGGTAACAAAACACAAAGCTAATCACAGGAGGCAGGGTGATCCTCTGTGGCTATGGCTGTAAATTAGCTAGAATACTGGGGAACAGTTATCCAATGACGGACCCATCTGATCATAAACAACAGGCTTATTTCACATTACAGTGACAGAAACACGCTGCTATGGCCTTTTGTCACTGCTGCTAAAGACCAGGAACAGTGGGTTTTCTCTCACTGCCTCCCCCTTTATTTTGTTGACAAATAGATCTAAGTAGGTAAAAGGTCAAAAGTTGGACACGGGTTAACAAATTCATTTTTTGATAATTCAGTTTTTAAATTTAGATATGCACTATATGGTCTAACACGTGATCTATAGTTCCACCACCATGCCTTTGTACACGTGTCAAGCCTCAAATATTATTGCAGACGAAGTGTTGATTATGGTCAGATGCTGCAGAGGAAAGCATAAAGTGCCACACCAGCTGGAAGTAAATGCATTTCAATCTGAAGACACTTTATTATGATTGAACATTTTCACCGAAGTGTGCACAGTCATATAAGAAATGTGTATAGCCCTTGGTGGTTAGCACCCATCATGACCTCATCAAATATAAAATGGGTAGTGGGGCTGTGGGTAGTGTAGTGAAGTGTAGACTCTTAACAGACTCTAGAAATAGATCATGGTGGTGGAAGAAAGAAAACTAAACATCTGGATGTGATGACGAGTGGACTTGTGGTGAGCCCGAGTGTGATAAACTTTAAACGAATGGGCCGGAGCAGGGTCGCAGTGGTTATTTCTCTGAAGTGACAGCTGAGCAGACAGCAGAGCGGCGGAGAGGAGAACAGATGTGTGTTGTTTGACAGCAACAATATAAATGATTATAAAAGACATGCTGATGATAATAAATTCCTCACGATATATTAGGAAAGAAAGCTGAGTTCTCCTGCCGGCAGAGCCGGGTCGGAAGCGCCCACATGTACCAGGCCGAGTTGCACTCAAGCTTATGACACCCCACTAATAGAGCCAGGTGGTCAGTGACTACTAGCTGCAGTCTGACCATTTATTTTTCACAGGTATGGTTCTGTGTGTGTTTCTATTAAGTAGACTGACTTAAAACTGCAATACACATTTACACACATACGCCAATGAACTTCACAACAAAGCTGAGCTGGTTTTAACAGAGCAGTTGTTCCTGGTTAAACAAAAAGGATCTCACTCTTTAACATAAAAAGCACAAACAAGCACTTTTTGTGGACTACAAAACGTCTTCTACCTTTTGATTTAGACACGTCCCAGGTTTAAATATACTGGACGTTGTTTAACTTGACTGTTTCTCAGTATCACACGAGTGCAACATCGCCCCAGCCCCATCAGTGTGCAGCATGCTGATGCCAAATCCAACAGGCTAACCTACAAATTAAACAGTAAAGCATAAAACATGGCATAGCTTCAGAGTGTAAAATCAGGTCACGGCCAGCTGGTATTAGTCCATTCTTTAGCGTGAACCGTTTCTTCGTTCACACAGCAGCCTCACACACTCAAGTTTTCCTCTTGTTATGAAGACAAATCACATTTCCGTCAAGGCTAAAGTTAACTGAATGTGCCTTGATGAAATCAGATGGTGGAAGCAGATGTAGACTTCTGTGTTGATTCTTGTGGCAAACAACAGAGCGGTTGCAGCTCGTTGTCACCACTGGCCATCTCCTTTTGCGCGGCTGGTGCTGCACAGTTTCTGCTATTCTCCACTGTATTTCCTCTTCTGTATACTCTGGCTCAAACAAATAGCAGACAGTATGCGCCGCAGAGTTCAGCCGAGTTTCAGATAAAAACACTACAATCACGGAGGCACTTTACAATAAGGCCGCCGACCAGTAAAGCTTTGTTTGAAAGGAATCTAATATTTAAAAGTGCCATTTGCAGTTTCTGAGTCTCATGCTGCTGTGCACAGTGTTTTAATGGAATAGTTGTGTATATTTGTCATAACTGGCATAACTTTTTTTTATTTTTAGCTTTGCTATTAGATATACTGTACATCTGTAAGTGATTCTGCTTGTCTATTGGTGTGGGAGTGGACCTTAACCTCCCACTTTTCACTCATGGTAGATGATGGGGGGCACTCTCAGGAGAAATGGCGTGCTGAGGCTGTGACATAGAGGAAGCAGTATGTTTTTGGGAGATTTGGGTGCGTAAACAGTCAGTCAGATGGAAGGGACAGTGAAAGGATTGGCTATGCTGTTTATTGGGATGGATCTTAAAATGATAGTTCTTTAAAATATTAAAAACTAGCTTTCTGCTTTTGTATAATGCCCTGGTCCAATGCAGCAGCAGAGTTGCCTGGTGCACCTGCAACCAGCTCAAATACAGAGAGATCAGAGAGGAGGGTGATTGGGATGCTGTTACAGTGCAAGTGGAAGACTGCATATATGAAATATATATGATATGTTTGGTAGCAGCTATGGAGACAAAGGAGCAAATAAAATTGTAACATAAAATAGGAATCGCTGATGAACAGAAAAAATACAAGGCAAAGGCTTGCAGGTGAGTCGGAGCGGGCCAGGTCAAAACAATGGAATCAGTCCACGTCCACGGAAAAACCACGAATCCAAAAACCCAAGGACACACAATAGAACTCACGGAACACATGGAAACAGGCTTGAATGTAAAGCACGTTAGATGATGACTCGCGGGGAACAAAAGGGAATGACACACAATATATACACATCAGGGTGGGCGGGCCAGCAAGACACATGTGAGACTAATGAACCAATTAACACAGAGTGGAAAAGGTCAGCAGGCAAGTGCCAGAGACACAATAGAGAACCACTACAAAATAAAACAGGACGAGACAAAACTGAAAATCAAAACCGTGACAGGAGGAGGCAAGGAAGGAACTGACTATGCAATGATGAAATCTATATTAATTAATTAGGTATACCGACCATATAAACGTGTTGTCTATAGATATACAGCATTTAATGTTGTGACATGATTGCCATTCAGGATATGTTAAAGCTAGATTAACACTTTAACTATCTATGACTTATTTCTTAAAAGTTAATAATATCTTGTTTCATTCCTAAAGTTCTTGGCCCATTCGTGTGGTGACAAAATAGGCTGAACCATGAACCGCTCAGAATGCATTGAGGACCAGGATCCAACTGACCCTGACAGGCAGAAATCTTCAACAAGAACTCTCCTGGCCTGGCTGCCCGACACCTGCCTGTCTAACTTGACAAAGTTAGAAAAGTAGCAACTGTGACAACCTCTGGCAAACAATGCAATACCCTGCCTCCTGCGCGATAAGGTGGGTGCGTGTCACCCTGCGTGCTGACAGACAGGTGACTCGAGCTGAAGTGGTCATGTGCGACCAAGGGCATCCAGAAATGCCTTAAAATGCCTGAGAGCTCCAGGAGGCTCAGCACGACTGAAGGAGAAATATCAGGTGGCCAAGCTGTGAGGAACAGAGGGCACCTGAGAATGCCTGTGAGAGCTTCAAACCAGACAAACAACACTATAGATGCTATGGATGCTATATATAGCATCTATAGCTTCTATACTTTAATGATGCTATAGATTAGGAGGAATACCTAAGAAGTGTATGACCTGGGTAAAACAGAATCTCTCATAAATATGTTATAATATCTAATTATTTTATATATTTTCCTTTGGCTTCCCACTCTCCCAGCTGCTGGATGTTGCACTGTTTGGATCTCTTTGATGTTCTCATTTGTTTCCATATTTACTGCATCTCATTAAGATACCATGCTTGAGCTCATCCGGTGGTCACTCACAAACTGCGTATGTTATTACCGCACTCATGGCTTCAGTCATTCAATCACTGATTAATGAATTTAATCTGCTCATGGCTGTATTCTTTTGATTTAATCACAATGTCGATTGTCTGTGGTTGTGAGTTATTTGTTCAGTTATTAGTATGTTCAGTTGTGTCTGTGGTCCAATTATTTACATTCACTTGTAGGTTAGTCCTGTTTGTATGTTTAGTAGTTATTAGCTGGGTATATAATTAGGACTTAATTGTATGATTAGTTAGGTGTAATAAGTCTTTGAGTTATAAAGAACTGGTTGTGAGAGTTTGTGTGTATTAAAAAGGGTGATATCTGTATTTCTCAAGTCATTTTAATCAAAATAAATAATGTATTTTATCAGTTTAATGGCCATCGTGATACTTGTCATTCCAAAGTTGTATGTATGTGCTTAGGAGCTGCTCTTCAGTTTTTTCTGTTTTCCGTTTGACGTTTGACAGCGCCGCAGTCCAAATGTGACATACAGCCTGTCCAGATTAGCATGTGAAGCAGGCCGCGCATCTGAGAAAACACCTCCCAAAAATGTGGCAACGCAGCATTCAGCGGAGGTCAGGACAACAGGCTCCCCACCTGTGATAGATTACTGAGGGCTGACATTTAAGCTGCTTCACCATCAGGATCCAAAATAGAGAGGTCTCATTGCAAACGCACCAATCAGCCGCGGCGCTGACAGCGATGCATTATTCATGCTCGGCACACGCCACTCAGCCACCACGGAAAAAAAGAGATCCGTGTTGCTGTGGTGGATGTCTTTGGTAATGGGTAAAGTCAAGAAGTGGCACTCAAGACCGAATCATAGAAGTGTGAAGCAGGGCGGCGCATATTAATGATGTGTTTTTAGGGGAGACATCACCTCGGTGTCATCTGTGTGGTGGAAGAGCTTTTCAAGTGGTTCTTTCTTTTTTTTTCTGTTGGGACATGAAGGGCCAAAGGTCTCATTCAGATAATTGCTTCGGTGGCTGTGGTTGAAATAAAAAAAATATATATTAAATATTAGAATAAGAAGAAAACCCTCTCCTGATGGTGACGGGACCCGTTCTGATCTGAAAAAATTCTAATTAAATGGTCTTTTTCGACATCCATGACAGCGGATTGGAGGAAAGGTCAAACTGACTCACCGTTACAGGTCACGCTGTCAGAAATATGAATATAACCGGTTCACAACAATACACCAGTGGTGTAGCATAAAAATCTGGGCTCTGTACAAATTCCCCAAACACCTGGGCGACTGGCATTGAGTCAGACCGCATTCAGTCACATTCAGTCAGGTCCCATTCGCCATCAGAGTGTTATCATCCAAGCTCTACTATTTTCTTGGCCCTGAGTTCGTCGCCTACTGAACAACCTTACTGAACAACAAGAGCCACATCTCCTCAACTGTGGGAGACAAATACCCCACTAAGAGCCACCGTCAACATGGTTTGATAGAAAGCCTGAACACACGTGTCGGTGCATTTGACATAGAGCAGCCATTATCAAACCCGTGGCTAACCACTCTAGTTTTCCGAAATATCGGACACCATCACCTTTTGTTCTGTTCACTTTCATGATTAATAGCCTGCTGTTTCCATCCCAAAGAGACTGTCCTGGTTATTTATCCGCACTCACTTGTACCCATTTCATATCCAGGTGAGACATATATCAATGTGTTCACTCATTACCCACTGCAGGTATACATGTGAGCGCGCTCACTCGCATGTTCTGGGATAGACAGCGGTGTAAATTACAAGCACGTTGCAAGCTGTGAACTGATGTTTCAAAGCCATAAAAGTTAGTTGACAGTGAAATCATACCCTCCTCCCTGCACCCTACCAAGAAAACGCAAAAATCAAAAAGTTCTCGCAAGAACAGCGTTTCACTTTGACAGTTTCTTTCTAATATGTTCATTTGAAGCCCTTATTTCTCAATAATTGCAATCATTCATGTATCACAATGAGATCACATAAAAGCACATTAACTTTATGTTGTGCATGTTCCAACGACTTCAGGGTTCTCGATACAGCAAAACAGGCAGCTAACTGAACACGAACCTCACTCATCTTCTCCCTGCTGCCTTCTCACTAACTGCTTGAGCTGCAAAGCCTTAATTAACAGTGGAACTAGTATTTCTGGGCTCAATGGGCTGCTCTCTCTGTTCTCGCTTCTCTCTGCTGCCAGTGCCTTCAGGCTCGCTAGGCTAAGATGATTCACTGGTAACCGTGCCAAATGAATAATTTGTTGTTTTAAAACTGGCTGTATCAGCCTCAAGTCACTTCAGCCTTATCGCTCTCTGCTTTTCAGCTCTACCTTTACTTTTTTTTTCTCTCTTTTTTTGTTTGTTCATTTTGCTCCACTCCACTATTTATCTAAAATGGGAATTTATCCATCACAGAGATGGAAAAGGGATGCAGCCCATGCACAGAAGGCTAGGACTAAAGTATTATACAGCTCACGTACCAGTCAGCCTCTAAGACTTGGTTATGCTTATTTAAGCCGGGGCTGAGGTTATTTAAAAACATGTATATTTTGCATTGCTAAGCTCCCAGTTGACATGCGGTCCAGTGGGAAAACCCCTCGTACTCCAGATGGCCAAACTGTCATTGCACTGTTCACATTCCTGGTCTCTCTGGATTCCAATTGAGGGGAAATACATTGTCGTGATGGACAACTTTAATCCCAGAGCCACGGCCTCCCTGTGAGAATGTTGTTGGTTGTGTGTGTGTGTGTGGATGATAGAAAGATAGAAAGCGATGTCATCAGCAGGTGAGTGGTTTACTTAAGAGGAGGGTTGTACAAGAACGGAAAGTAAACACACATGAGACTAGAAACAACGGGTGCATATAGACAAAGTGAAATGATACTTAAAAATTACAATGTTAGCTCGTTATCTCACTTTTCCTACTAGATCGTCGCTTGGATAAAAGTTGGATAAAAGTTTCTGCCAAATGACGTTGTAGAATTGTAGAATCGTAGACTTGTCCGTTCATGAAGGACTCCTGCAAAAGATTTGTCCTTATGCATGCCTCAGTCTTTGTACGATGGGGCAACTGAGTGGCATTTTACACACAAGTACTAATTGCTCAGTAGGCCAAACGATAAAGTCATCCCCTGGTAATTAGAAATACGAGGACCAAAGTGTTGACAGCAAGGCAATGGAAACTTGTTTCCACTGACAGCTCAGCAAAGAAACAGCAATTTGGAGGGGAGTATTTTTTAAAAACTCCCAGCTGTTTGCAGCAAAGCAGAATATAGCAGACAAAGTGAAGAAAGTAAATACTTAGCCCAATTTAGGCAGTCATGAAGTAAGTTAGCCCAAATATGAACACTTTCTGCCTCATTCTTCTGATTCGTATTTGTCTCAGGCTGGTGGGAATTTTTACTTATTGGTATGTTGAACAGAAAAGGCAAAGGCTTACCGGTTGTTGAGACAGGCAAGGGTCAAAACCAGGAAGGCGGTCATTAAGGCAAAAACATGACGAGAGGACTGCAGAAGGGGAGAGCAGAGGTTGAGCCGGCGGGGCCAGGGAAACAGGAGCGCGTCGTCAGGAGCAGAGGTGAGTACTGAGTGCTCCTGAAGCCCAGGAACCGACACTGATGGCGGGCTGCTGCAGCTCAGGTGAGAACAGTCGCTGGAGTTCACGCATAACCAGTAGCAGGGGTCAGCCTGGTCGCCTACAAAAAAAAAAACACAAGTTGGAGAGTGCATCAGTGGAGAGCTGCCGATGGAGAGCTGGAGTCAGTCATTACCAGTCAGCTGGGCCAGGGATCACGCTGGCAACTGGCAGGCCGAGAATTGGGCTGACTGCTAGCAGGGCAAGATGTATTCTGGCTGCTAACGTGCTGCAAATCAGGCTGGAGACTGTCAGACTGGGAATCCATGATGCTAACTAAGTCCTTCAGGAAGCCATGGAGGGAACTCCTTAATCAGGGCTGAACAGCAACTCTCTCTTGTGCTACCCTGAGAGCTGCCTTTTCACTCTCCTTGGATATACAGGAGATTATAACTCACGTCATACAGTTTGCCTATTTTCGCCTCCTGACAGTTTGTGACTGGAGCAGTGGAAATCGTCACACTACCATAGTTTCAAAGGAGCCAACCTCCGGCAGATGATCAACAGTCATTTATCTCACTTGCTCTTTGACACTTGGGCGCTTGCTGTCTGGCGTCTGCACAGAACAACTCAAGCCTCTCACTGTAAAGCAGCTGCGTGAGCCAAACGGGTCAAGAGAGCCATTTTCACAACACGATAAACATGACTTTGCAAAATTAAGCCTGAATTTTGTGGCCCCATGAACCGTAAGGAAATAAGACAGAAAATGATTAATACTTAAATTAATTACTTGGAAGCACTCTAATGAAGAGATGAGGCCAGTGTGAGATAAGGCTTTGACCACCAGTTATGTAAATGTGTAGTTATCTTAGAGTGAAGCAGAGTGTGGATTCAGTCTATACAGAAACACGCGCCAGTGTAAACAGGAAGCAGATTGTAATGATGACGCAGGGTCATGTGACTGCTTCCCACAGCATCCTCCAGAATAACGACATTTTTATTAAAGCGTGGTTGATAACATGTGGTTCTTTTCCCTCACTGTATCTTCAGTTTCTTCTTGTATCTGTAAATACTGATAATATAACATCCATGTCATCAGTGTACAAACTGAAATGCTCCACATTATCATAACACAACATATAAGGTCAAATACGCAAATGATGCTTTTTACATACCCATGAATTCTTTCAAGTACGTTTGAACGTTATTTGCTTAAAGCAGAATCACCTTCTCTATTTCCTGCACATTTAGGAACATGGTTAAAATAAGAAGTGTACAACAGCTGCTGGCATCGACAACAAGGTCAGCTGTAATTAATTATCAGTGTTGAATTAACTGCCGGTAATCAAGGCTGATGTAGCTTGTTTTCTTCATGTGATAGAGGCGTAGTGAATCATGGCAAGACTGACAAGACCTAATCAGGAAGCACCGCGTGTGTCTACGTCACGGCTCTCACCTGTCTGCATTAACACACACTATCCTAGGGTTTTCAAACAACAAGGTGAGCACCTTAAAATAAAAATTAAAACTGTAACGGAGACTAAAAAGCTGTGTAGCTCTGCATAGCTGGTGAGAGGATTCACCTGAAACTGTTCTAAACATTTTATGTAGCGACTGTAAAATTCTGATTAGTCAAGGTTAAGTGAACTTCATAACTAATAGATGTAGCTGCCTAAAACATTAATTCAACGTTGCTCGAGATAGATGATTTTATTTTATTTACAAACACAATTTGCCACCGTAGTTTGTAACTCTAATAACCTACAGCCATGAACATGGTGCGATAGAGATTCTTAGTTACTTTTTACGGTCTGCATTTGATAATCCTTTACAGATTCATTGTTGTGGCATATGCATGTGTGTCGAAGCATCACAGTGTGTCAATGACACTTGGTTCCCCTCGGCTGCTCCTCCTAATGTCACGGAGCCACGTGACTGGAACATTTACCTTCAGATTTATGTCTGTGGAAATCAGCAGGAATGCCTCAGTGTGTGTGTGTGTGTGTGTGTGTGTGTGTGTGTGTGTGTCAGAGAGGTGTCAGATTCATATCTCTGGAGTAGACAGCAGTCATGGTTGGATAAACCTCAGACAGCATCTCTTCACACTCTGACATTTCACAACATTAATGACCTCAATGACCTCGGCAGGAACATGACTGGCTGATTGTCATCCTGTGAAGATGGTCCAGCTTCAACAACAGCAACATGCTCCATTTTAAATACGTTTAAGATGCAGTAAAACTCTGAGGTAAATACGTCTTAGGTAAATAAAAATAAATAGAGATAGAGAGAGAATAGAGAGAGATAGAGAATAGAGATACAATTAAAATTCTACATCTTTTCATGTAGAATGAGATGAAGATAGCTGGAGTCTTACATATATACTACAACAAGGTATTATACTCTGTAACACATTGTCTTTAAACTATATTGTTTTTAAGAAACCTTGAAATGTCTCTAGCTTGTAACAAGATACCCACAGCTTAAAAGGCCACTTAATCAGTATTTTCCTTATATTGCATTGCACTGCACTGCACTGTACACATGCAAGTTTAAGGAGGTAATCTCGGAGGTAATCTTGGAGATGGCGAGCTAAAACCTAAAACCTTTTTGTGGGTCAGGCTTTGCAATGTGCTGCCTGAAGTGACCCAGTTTAAGCACAATGTAGACCGTTGGAGACATCTGCTATGACGTCTACAATGGTGCGAATGAGAATTTAATATGGACATGCGTTTGCAGAACCAGGGATATTAACAATAGCACAATACCGCTACTGAGTTTTTTCATTCTACTTCCTTGTTACAGTCTCTTTTTTTTTAAATCAGACAGTAGATATGAAGTTCTGTGATTAACTGGCATCATCTCATGCAGACGTAAACCCTTTACTGTCTGAATCAGACTGACCTGCCTTTCAGCTCACTCCAATATCAACCCATCCTTGGCAATGTTAGCGAAAGCATTAAGTAAAACCAGCAACAACCTTGAGGTGGTTGCGGTTGATTGATACATCCAACAAACTCTTGCTTATAATTTATGTCACACTGTACATGCAAGGTACTTATTTTAACCCAAAGCATGATCTTTTAATTCCCTAAACCAAGTAGTTTTGTTGCTTAAATGCAAATCAAGAGTCCAGGTGCAGGCACACAGCCAACTCTTGTCCTACAGCTTGTAACAGGATAATCTCTGCTTCCTGCTCTCTTGAAGTGTTTGCTGCATGCTCTCCACTTCGCTTACATTATTTTGACAATATATTTGTTTTCACAGGGCGTGAACAGACTTTTATACACGCAAGATTACATCAAATCAATCAGCCATTGATTTGGCCAGCCAGGACTCAATTTGATGTTGCCTCCTGCAGAGGCAAGGAACCAAACAATGGAGCGGCAGCACCCACTCTGCCACCAGAAGTCTCACTGCAAAACATCATCACAACTCACTTTGTATGTGACACTGATCGCGTTCTGAAAAGTGTGAAAATACTGTGGTAAACCACTCCCGGCATATCCAATGAACGCATGCTGGGTATGCGGCACTTTGAAGGAAAACTAGGTCTGAGGCCTTGAAGAAGTCCTGCAACTGTGAAACAGAGCTACTCTGTATTACAACATTCACAAATTTCCGGTATTGCCCCAACTAGTGACAATTTCTATATCTTTTAGATCTGTAAAGACAATTTTAACCCTGATGGCAAACATCCCAGCCTTTCTGGTTGCAGACTACCTTTTGCAAATCTATATCATGCATTTGCCATATCTCTGTCATGGTTACCATAAAATAACAAGAATCCAAAAGTGTGAAGGCCAGCACGCACAGGCAGGCAATCTGTTTCTCTCTCTCCTCACCTGATCTGTGTCTTTGTCCCAGTCAGGGATCCAGTGTGCCCCGCCCCCACCACACCGCCAACACAGTCAACCGAGACCCTGCGCGACACTCACCAATCAAAGACTCGGTTACAGCTGTCACGCCGAAGCTCAGTCAGACAGATGAACTATTAAACAATAACCACAGACATCATCACTCAGGTATCAGAGAGGAGACAGACGGACAGCTGGTGGCATGGTCAAACAAATTGAAGCAATCATAGACCATCTGGTAGCTGTTTCAGTAATCTTAAATTTAGCCACAGCAAGTCTACAGAACCCCCACAGCTGAATTTGGCTAACAAATCCTTCTTGGCTGATGGTCTGATAACTGTTATTAAATAACCTGTTAATGTTTTTAGCAGTGTTTAACACAATACTTGTATCAGAATTGAATTATCAGTGCTCGTCATCTGTGTAGAAGGTGTCATGACATTGTTTGGGGACCGTGTCTGCTGTTCTTTAACATAGCATGGACCCAGTAACAAGCACGCAGGAGCTGCTTGCTTTAACTTTTGGTAGTATGCATATGGCTGTGACATTCAGGAGTTAATACGCTTTTGGCCACGTACATATTGTGTACGTTAATCTGGAAATATGAGATAAGAGTTGTCCATTATATCCAAACATAGAGAACTACAGTATTAAGGAAAATGGAAGCCTCTCTTATTAAAAGACGGAAAGTTATAAAATAGTCAGCATGCCATTGCCTTGAGCACAAGGCCGACTATTAATTTAAACCAGTTGAAATGTGCTTAAGCAGAACAGAGAGGTCAAGGCTGCATGCTTGGCTGCAATTATGACAGGGCCTGAATAATTATCCCACCGAAATAAAGTGGAGTCAATTTCGCTCTGACTGATGGACTTAAGTGTTAAGACAAGGTTGGGACTGACTGCTATGCTCTTTGTCTAAGCCTTGGCTTTTCTCCAGGTACCTCCTCTCACTTTATAAATCATGTCAGTTAAACGCCCCCACAGAGCTGAACCAACCATTTTGCACTCCGGCTTTTCTATCGCCAGTCATCCAGTATCTTGTTTCCATTCTGCCTATCATCCCCCAGCCCCAATTATCTTGAGCTCTGATGGACTCAGACAATAAAGCCACTGCATATTAATCATGAAATGAGTTATTAAGAGTTCTATATAAAGTTTAGTTATTGTTCTTGGACTACAAAGCCCAGCAGGTGTCATGTAAAATGCAAACTAGCCAAAGAAGTAACATATGACAAATTCATACCTTTAAATTATTTGTTCCATTTCCTTAATTTGATGTGTCAAGTTCCACAATTTCCCTAATTTACACCCTTAAGTTCTTAATGATCGACTCCAGTTCCTTTACTTAATCATCCTTCCTTACTTTGTGCACTCCTTAATTAACCCAGGGAAGGCAACAGTACAACAGTATTAAGTAATACTTTTGGTAGTTAAAGAATATACTCTGCACAGTTAAGTGCACTCACTCACTTACTCTGAAGTTCCACAACCATCTCTCAGTCCAAGCTCTCAATGTAATTGCCTAAAGTACTTGATTTGTATTAAATTAAAAAAAACATTTGTTAATCATTTGTGAGTATGAATCAATAAACCATAACTTTAGACAAAAGATGAAATGAATGTGTAATGGATGTCAAAGATAACACACTGTTGTCTGATGGGCAAGTATATCAGTGGATCTCTGTCTAAGGATGTCGGTCAGTTTGTCCACAGTCTGATCACTGCTGCTGTTTATTTTCCACTGCATTAAGCACGCTAACTGGAAGTATTGGCTTGCCAGTAGAACTGAAACTATTCAGTTTAGCATAAGCATTTAATTCAGTATTTGTAAGCACCACATCACTTAGTCTTAATTTGAGAGCTTTGAGCAAATAGTTATTTATAACTTGTATTAAACAGCACAAATTACAATTGAAACAGTGCAGGAGCACAAATTGACCAGTTTGTTGAAAATAAAGATTTGTCCTGAAAGCTGCTAGATCCCAAACTGGACAGATTGCTCTGACTCGAAGCTCTGAGTGGACGATGCCCTGGCTGTTGGCAAAGTGTCAGTGACAGCTGTAGACATCTGAACTTAGAGGGTTGCGCCGGTCAAACCAAAAGATGGAGTGTCTCCTAAAATCAGTCGACTCTGCTCGAGCCCATCAGTGGTGCCAGTTAAATTTCACACTTCCTCTCAAGACAAAAGTTGTTTTTCTTTTCCAGATTCTCTTTTTTCTATCTTATATCGAAATCTAAAAAGACCGCAATAAAAAATACCTTAAAGCCAATAGTATGCATGGCTTTTAACAGAAATAGAAAAGGGGGATTAAAGTATTAGAGAGTATGTATAAGTATGCATTACAATGGCATCGACAAATGATGGAGGTGCATCAATATACATGAACTGTCTTCAGCATACTCTAATGCATAGTAATTCTTTCCAATCTTTTCTAGTGAGCCTTCCTGCTCTAAACTAGATATATTCTTAAGTTCTTTCATTTTTCAAGCACAGTATTCACAGACTGACACTGTGATTTTTATTATATAAAAATGATATGTATTCATGGAAATAAGTGGACGCAGCCGGGGTCACAACCAGGAATCAGTTCAACCTAGGCAAGGAAACACCTTGGGGAGCAGGCAGAAGTAAAGTCCGTTAAACAAGCAAAGACTGAGGAAACTGAAAATCCCCCAAAATGCGAGGTAACACAAGGAACTAAGGAAGAACGGATGCACATGTACGATGATGAACTGAGGGGCACAGAGGGAGTGACTGACAATATATTTACACTAGAGAGGGAAGGCCAAACAAGACATGGCTGAGACAGATCAACTAATGAGACACAAGCAGCAATGACAGAGGTGGGAAAAGGAACAAGTACACACAGACACAAGAGGGAGACAGTCTTTACATTAGAACAAGAAGTAATCTAAATGTAAAAATCCTAAGAGAACATGGTTAGGTTGTGAACCCGGCCTTATTAACCAACATCAGACCTCGCCAATGTTCCTGAATGCTCCTCCAGCCAGGTTCAACACCCGGTGGAAACAGTGCAAAATGTCTACATTTACTTTTATTATATGATGCATTTCATGTATTAAAGATAAAAGAAATGCCATTTATAACTGCAAACAACAGTGCCAATAAACTTCTTTGATTGTTTAATCTTATGTAATAAAGGTTTTTTTCCGGCAGGTGGGGTTTCCAGATGGGCTAAAGTCAAGGTCTGGTGCAATGGGTCGAGGTGTTTGGATAAATGTTATTGATCCGAGGGCTGAGCCATTTGTCTTCCTATCTTACTTTGGTAAAAAACTCGCCACGCTCCGTGTGACCTGGTGACATTCAATGAAACCTCCAAATGATGAGATATGTGAGGCCAGAGAAACCCACTGACCTTCACAGCGTAGCCCACTTGTTCCATCTAATGTTAGTTTGTCCCCTGTGAGAAAGGTTTTAAGTTCTTTTGGAAGCTGAATGTGAAGGTTATACCGTCATACTCTGAATGTTTATCTCTGTTTTCTTCTGGCCACTCTGTTAAATTATGAAGCAGGAGGCAGCACGTGCATCAGAGTTTCGTTCAAAAAGACTCCTGAGAACTTGCTTATCACGCATCCACAAACAACATGCTGAACGCAGCCCGAACTGTATGGACCCCACTCAATTTACTGATATAGGATCGAACAAGCTAGCTCAGAGTCCAAATTGTAAATACTCTAGTGAGCTCAAACTGCAGCATCTTTCATAAATAAATGCATAGTTTTCACGTCTAGTTTGCAAGTACTTTCTCTCTTGAGTACTCTTTTTAGAGCACGGAAAATTGGTTTCACAAACCGTGCCCCCCTACCTCCCATTATGTTTGCTGTCTGTGAGTGATTGCTTGCATGCTGAGATGAAAGGGTAGCCTGGGAACTGAGGCGATGAAGCGAATGGGACGCGATAATGAAATGAAATGAGGCATGAACATTGGCTGTGGCTGTTATCACTTAAGAACACAGGGAGAGGACGAGTGGAGTCCCACCAATAGGACCAGTGAGATCCAAGCTTGGCCCACTTCTTTACTACATTAATGGGCCAGCCAGTGTCTTCTGCTGCTGGAGTTCATCAGTATGCTGAATCCATCTCCGCAGGTTTTGACTTCAGGGTCACCCGAGAGTTAACAAAACAAAACAATAGGAGAAAGGTCCTGCAGCACTGTGTGTACCAAACATTAGTATTTAATGCCTTCTCTTCAATTATTAAGCTGTTATTAGCTTAAAACAACAATGGTATCATATTGTTAATCTTCTACAAAAATCCAGGAAAAGAAAAAAGTTATTAATTATTGGGAACGTTTGAAATGATAAGAACACCACAGCACCCTGATTGGTGATTTACACCCTGACCAGTAGTCTGTGGACCTTTTGTTTTTAACACAACAGTAAGTACTTTTGAACTCAACTTTGGAATTTCATCCAACTCCTCTTTGCAAAAAGTTCCTTCAAAATCCGAGGAGGATGTGCTGTCTACAGCTCATTTTTCATGGTTTTGATGGCATTGACATCTGTGCTCTGACTGGGTCATTCCAAGACTTTGATTATCTGCCATGACTTGGTCCACGTGGATATGGTCTTTGAGTCATTGTCGTGTTGGATTATAAAATTCCTCTTCATCTTCAGCTCTCTCAAACAAGCGCCAATAGGTTTTGTGCTAGTTATATTTAAAGCTGTTCTTTATCTCTTCTATGGTGGATGTTCCATTTTGTAAGGAAGAGTTCCCCTCTTGTCAACATATCCCATAGCTCAGATATGTGATATATGTCCCATGTTATGGGAATACGGGAAGTGGTTGCCATGTGCAAGGATTGATCGATGCCTGCCTTAATTCCTGTAGTTCTTACCTAATCACCTTTCATGAACAATGAAGCAGCAATTAATGGAGTGGAATCGCTACAGAAAAGATTAACACGCGTCCCGCAAAAGGGTGACACACAGACTCATTGAGCATTTGGACAGTTGTAGGTGGACTCCTCTGTGGTGCCACGTTTTCCTCCAAGAATTGATGATGTTTTGAATGCACTCAGCGGCACATCCAGAGCAATCGATATGTTTTCTTATATTTCTTCTCTTGAGTTGGAGTTTTCAATTAGATCTTCTATAATTGGAGCACTGTAGGCAGAGTGGCACTTGTACTAAGTCTTTGGCTGAAAATGCTTCTCGTCTCAAGCAAGTGTGTGTGTGTGTGTGTGTGTGTGTGTGTGTGTGTGTTGGGGGGTGGTGGTTTACCAACCTGGACTGTATCCTCTATGGCTGCCTCCAGAGATTCCATCTCAAGTCCTCCTCCTTCACCTTGAGTAATGAGAAATGGAAATTTTTTGTAATCTCAGACAACTGAGTACATGTTGCTTCTTTATGTTGTTTATGTATATGAATGTGTAAGTTTAGAGAAATCCCTTTTTCTGATCCTATAATCTTACATTTGAAATGCTCTGTGCCCTCAACGGTTCTTTGGTCTGGCTGTGAGATTCAGTACATATCCAACAACTTTTCCTATAAATATATAAATTTAATTTAATAATAATAATTTTTGAAACTTTAGTGAGTAGAAAATCAGTCATGGGATGCAAATTACACAAGAGAAAAAGCTGAATTTGTCAACTGTCAAAGCTAACTTTAATTAGTGTTACTGATGCTTTGTACAGCTGAAAACAATGTCAGTAGGAAGCCATGTACTAAACGTTTAATTAAATGTTCATGCATGGACGTAAATATATATCACAGTCAGTGTAATCACAGAGCATGAGCCAGAAATATACAATACAAAAAACAAGCCAGCTACCTTTGGCATCTGGTGCAATTTGATTGAATGCAAAATGATACTATGCCGCCTTCGAAATGGAAATTTGATTTTAAATTTGACGCTAATTGCCACAAATAAAACCAGGTGAGGACTCAAACGCAGCACACTAAAGAAAAGACATTCTCTTTTCATGAACACAGAAAGGTGTTTGGTACACAGAGGATCAGTCAGCAAAGCAACGGAACAAAACCAGGGAGTAAAAGGTCAAAAATTGGATCAGGTTCATTAAACTCAAGTCACAGGGAGGACTCACAAGGAAACAATGCTGGATATATAGTCTGGGGAAAAGGAGACAAAGAGACACTGGTGAAACACATTAGGGCGAGGCCAGGTAATCACACAGGAGGGAAACACAGGAGGGCAGGAAGAGGCAAACCTGAAACAGGACAACAGGTGAGTAACAAAATACAACAGGAAGTACAGGATGGTAGACGTTAGGGAACAGAAACAACATTTTACTTTCAAGATGAGAATATTGACTTACCAGGGACTGTGCTTAGCAAACACAGAAAACAATATTAAGTGTGTGGAAGTATTGGTTGCCAAATGACAAGCGTCGCTTCTCCAGTTATGACCAATAATCTTGTTCAAAGGGTCTAGTCTATATCATGTCCACTGACCAAAGGAACACAGGGACACTGTGATTAAATCCTGCTCTATGTTTTAAAGTATGTTTCACCGCAAATAGAGCTTGAGCCTTATTAAAGTTGCTATGGTAACCTGTAGTTTAACCCTCAGCATCCCAGGCTTAAATGTGTGCTTTTGTAATAATACAGTTAAATTGAATTTCTGAAAACACTTGATGTGCAGGACATGGCTTAACAGTGACTGCTGTGTGTTTTTCATTTCATTACAAAACCCAGCGGTAATTGCTCTGTGGTGGCATAGAAAGTTGCATCAATGTTTAATGAAAAAATGATAAAGAGTTGTATGTATATGTTCAGTGATGCTGGAGAAAACGCTTTAACATCATCACTGCAGGAACAATTCAAACTAAGGTGGGATGCCCTTGTTGGAGAGAATGGGGTGATTCATCTTGACACAAGCTGATTTGGCTCCCAGAATGAAATGCATTAAGATTGATTAATAGCATAATTAAAGCTCCTTTTGTCCTGCTGCAATGACTTTGTAATCTGCTTGAAGCACGCAAAGGCTGCAGAATCAATTTAACAGTCCAACCTTTGAGGCGTTCTTTTGTTTTACTGCTATCTGTGTCCTCTGGAAACATTAACATTCCTAAAGGTTCCAGCACAAATAAAAAGGACTCTGCTCTTGCAAACATTTTGCACTTTTCGGCTTCTTAACTCACTCATAAAATCATTAAAATGACATATTTGCTAGCACTTGCATGTCGCCACGATGCCAGAGCCATGAAATATTCCAACATATGCACGCCAATGACCAATTGATCATTTTGACATTGTGATACAATAACAATCATGGGATGAGGGCTCGTATTTGATATCGATTTACAGTATTACAACCAAACTGATGAATAATATGGACAACTGGCCCTGTTGTTTGACACATACATCCATCACCCATTGTTCAGGGGTTATGACTAATAATGTAATGTGCTAAATAAATGATCATATGGCTGTTCTCGTAAAACGTGATACTGAATCTCAATAATGTTGTCACAGTTTCTCAACCCTGCATTATTATCATTTTGTGGTCATTGCTCATTGCATCGCCCCTTGCATCATATTTCAATTTGTGTATACATATATATGGTATACAAGGCGCAAAACACTACAGTCCAGTCTCTTCACCTGTAACCAGCAGGTTGCTAGCAGATTCATTAAAGCAACTGCTCAGATTCACTTACTACTGCGAATTGAGCCGAGCTGACGATGCTAACCGTCTTATATAACCGTCTTATCTCTTTAAAGGAAGAATGTGCAGACCCAAAGTCTTTGTCTTTACAGACTCTGAAGTCTATGAAATTGATTAAAAAGCAAATTTATATTCATTTAAGTGCATTTTTTTTCTTGTTTTGTACAAAGATGGCGCACCAGTGTTTGTATCCCATTTTCCATAAACATTCAACCATAAGATAAGATAATCATGCAAATAGTTTGTAACTGTCATATGTGTCATTTTGAAAGTCACTTAAACTCGAGTTTGTCATTTTGTATGGCAACTATGTTGTTGTATTAAAAACCCAAGTGATTCCAAGAATGTTGTTTTCAGAAATGGAAGTGAAAAGGAAAACCCAGATGCTATGACTGTGGATGAAGTGATGCTGATGTTCCCTGTTTCCCAGTGTTTAAAGGACATCCGTTTCTGTTACTTTAAATGTCTGGTTGCACTGTTGTCAAGGTGAGGGCTCCTTTCATAACAGACAGCTGCAGGACTGCCAGCTGGAACTGGACTCTGATAAAGCCAATAATGGATGTTGGTGTCAGTCAACCATGAACAGACCCCCAGGTTGCACCTCTGGGCTCTCAAGTAGCCAATAAAATCAGCAGCTCAGACTCATTTCCTCCCTGCAGACTCTCACAGGATTTCAGTCCTTTACAGTGTGAAGTGTGATGGCTGTTCATCAAATACATCTTATCCTAAAAATAAATATTCCCCCATTTGCATATTTAACAAAAAGGGAGAAGCAAGATACATCACTGAAGAGTACCTTTAGAAGGTACAAGGCCCCAGTGTTATAAGCTGCTGTTTAAGTGCCGTTGCCTATATGGTGTTCCTCTGTCTAATGTGCAGGTGTTTATTCAGAGCCGGTTATTCACTAACTGATGCTATGTGATAACTGACATCAAACAGTTCAAAGATGTGTGCTTCAGTGGGTTGGTCAAGTGATGAAATATGGTTGCACAGCTGAGCAACTTGCATTACAAGTGATGTGTATGATCTGTTATAGGTTACTTGTTTGATCTGTGCATTATATCTAGATAGCTTTCTAGTTTTCAAACCAAGCATTCGGCACTTCATGTTATTCAAATATTTACATGCATTGGGGAGATGGGCGACTGGTCACCAGGAAGGAAACTAAACATTTATACACATTCACACACCAATGGGACTGCCATCAGGAGCAATCTGAGGTTCAGTATCTTGACCAAGGACACTTTGACATGCCGTCTAGAGGAGCTGGGGACCAGCTCTCCACTGCAGTACAAGAGCTGCATTCAGGTGTTCCTCTGAGGCCTCCAGCTCCGAATGAATCTTTTCAAACTGTGGCAGAAAACAGATATTCTGCTGTGTGTACTCATCTGACCTTACATATATACTTATATACTATTGCATGCTCATAGAACACGTAATTTCTTATATAATATTGCTTATGTTATTGACTTTCCCTATTACTTTGAACAAATGTGCACACACTTACTTATATAATGATTTTATATATGGATTTTTTTTTGTCTATATTACAAACCACAGAGGAAAATTAAGAGTCACTAGCATCTCAGTGTGGCCGTGCTATTGCACAAGAGAATATGAACCTGCCAGTCAACAGAAAATGAATGGTGCTGAGTTTGATGAGTAAGTAATTGTGCCAGTTAATGAAGGCAGGGTGCACTTCAGCAGTATTTCTACTGCTAAATATAATGTAGGTATTTAAATGGGAGTTCAATTTTAGATATAAATTAGGTTCACAGGGAAAAAAACCCTATAGATCTTTTCCTTTCACAACCAAATAGTGTATTCAGCATTCTTGCAAACTGCAGCAGTTACAAAAAGGAAGTCAAGTAGTTTTACTGTTTAATCATTATTGATTGTTTTTTAATCATTATTGAGTATTTATTACATTATTTAAAAATTGAAGAAAAGGCCAGTGTTAAAAATGTATAATTTGTAAATACCTGCATATGGGTTTTGAGGGAGATTACAGTCCTTCTTCAGTGGGATTTAAATCACCCAACACTAAAAATCTGCTATATGATGATAGGATTTACTGTTTGCTGAATGTTAAACTCCCTGGCAGAGGAGTGTTTATGAGGACAAACAACAGAAAGAGTTGATGACGCAGAGACAAAATTGCCAGTTGTGGAAATGAGGGAATATTTTTCTAAACCTCAGAAACTCACAAGCTTTGATAAAAAGTTTTCCAACCACTTTGGTTTGTTTTTGGTGTTTTTCTCCCACTGATATTGACTTGTGATGATAGTGTCGTGCAATTACCCAAGAAGTTTAGGAGTGGCGCATTCCAGAATTTTGATTAATCTGGACTTGTAATGAGTTGGCTCAGCGTCTGATGCTGTCTGATGTTAAACCCCCTTTGATTCGCTCACAGCTTTAACAAGACCTCAGATATATATGTATTTTTTTGTGAATAGTCTCAGTCAGGTTTAATATATTCCCAGAGTAAATCAGTAAGTAAGGAGTGATTTCCTTTGCAAGAACAATAGGAACATCACTCATCACTTCTTCAAAAACCTTTAGTCCATCCAGCATGAACTGACTTTTGAATGCAACCGAAAGCCTTAGTATAGATCACGGCAATGACATGTATTGAAGAGAAGATGACCACACTCTGTGCCTGTATGATTTTCTTATTGGGGTTTGGCCAAACATGTTTTTTTCGCAAGCTAAGTTCAATACATGTGACAGACAGACTATATCACCAACCTACTTTAAAAAAATTATACTTTAAAATACAAACAGATGTATCTGTTGGTAACAGGCTTATTCAACTGGGTATGCTCATTTGGCAAAGGCTGGAGTGTAACAGGTGTTTTCTAATTAAGTCCTGAACTTTGGCTTTAAGAACACAGTGCAGTTTAAAGATGTATTTCATGAGAGTGTCTAGAGGAGGGTCTGATGACAAGGATGGTGATCCAATGGCAGCTGCCATCCAATGGCAGCTTCCTTCACCCTCCAATGGGGTGAGTGAGGCTGATGGAAGGGAAAGGAGTAACTGTGGCAGGCGGGGTAGATTGGAAGCTACGAGGTTGCATGCAGGCAGATAAACAAGTAGAAAGACAGGCAGGCAGGTGATGACCCTGGGGCACAAGAGAGACGGGTTCACAAGAAGCACAAACTAAGTTAGCCTGGAGCATTGCTTCCACTGAGGATGAAAGAACAATTTGGCTTTGAGTACTTGAAGGACCGCGGTCGATATACCTGAAAATACCTTAAAATAAACTCTACCTCTACACTTGACCATGAAAACATTTATTATTACTACAACTTACATTTTGTTGTACAACTTTGTGTTGTTGAATGCTAAATAAATTCAGCAGTTTCATTTGAAGTGCATCGATATAATGTTATCTAGTGTAGCAGAAGGTAGTAAATCAATCTTTTGGCTGCAGAGATCAGCTATAGATGGTTGAGAACAATCTGTTTTTGAAAATAATAATTAAGTATTGTTTTGCTATTTTGGTTCAATGTACAGTCATTCACTTGAAGCATTAGTTGTATGATACTCATACTAACTGACATTTTTCTCAGCTGTACACAGACATAAGATTATTTACTGCAGGCAGAGCTACGCAGCACATTGATGTTTGACGTAACCAGACACACTCCTCACACTCTGCAACCAAATCAATTTACACACTCATCTATAATTTAAAGGTATCGATCTGCAGCAAAGAGCAGCAGTGCTAATTGTGAAAAGACTCAGGCATGTCTGTCACAGTCACAGCCACAGTCAGACAACAAAGAAGCATTCTTCATTCCTGTTTAGATTCTATAAATGTTACATCTTGACTGTTATGTTGGCATCGCATACACTGATAAGTTCAAAGTGGACACGTTTGTGAGAACAGTAAAATAATTCTACATCACAGCAGCAGCTGGATGCTCATAGCGTTTAGTATCAAAGACTGCCAGACAGGTGTGTGAATGGATGTGATGGGAAACGGTGTCAAATGTAACACTAACGTCTGTCTAGACAAGAACAGAGCTGACTTCTTTGTCTGATGCCGTTAGAAGGTCATTTCAAACTTCATCTCAGTGCTCTCATGCTCTCTAAATCCAGACATGTTAGTCTTATATAAACTATTGTTACAAAGGAAGTCACACAGCTGATTAGATAATGGTTCCTCAGGGACCCTTGAGAAAAGGGGGAGGTGAGATATACAGATCTGTAGTTAAAATCCCTGGTGCAAGAGTTACCTTGCAGTTAAAGGACATAGGGACATCACCTGTTATTAAACACAAATTGATAATATGTAGTAAAGAACTGCCAATTAAATGTATGACCTTTTTAAGCAGTTTAGTTAGGTCTAAGGCACAGGTTGTTGGTTTAGATGAAGAGATCACTGATGTAAGTCCATGCAGGTCAACTGGGGCTTAGCAGTCTAAACATATACACTACTCACAATAAGTTAGGGATATTGCGTGAGACTCAGTGGATGTCATACATACGGTGATAGACACACCTCATTTTGTGTTTTCCACGTAATGGTCTCACTGTGTACAGTGTGCCTTACATATTGGGGCCAATACCAAAAAAAAGACAACCTTTTTCAATGTGGCATCAATTTCAACATTCTGTGGGTATAAAAAGCTGGTATTGTCAGTAAGTCATTCCAAGTTCATCACTCAAACAGCCATGAACACACAACGTCACTTAACGGACGAGCAGCGCCACCTGGCCATAGCACGCCTTTGGGTCAGTGGCAGGCAGTCAGATGTTGCTCGTGAACTTGGTGTGTCTCAAAGTGTCATCAGCAGACTTGCATCAAGACACAGAACTACTGGCAGAGTTCGTGACAGACCCAGGAGTGGAGCCCCACGAGTGACAGACCGCAATGATGACCAGTACCTAAGGACCTATGCAGTCAGACATTGTTATGCAACTGCCACACAGCTGCAGGCCCGTTTATGAGATGTGAGGGGTACATCTCATAAACGGGCACAGAAATGATGGTCGTCAGCGTTGCTGGAGAAGGCGAGGTGAGCGATACGCCGAGGTCAACATGGTCCCCAGGGTTCGCTTTGGTGGAGGAGGTGCAACAGTCTGGGCAGGCATCACCAGTCAGCGCAAAACAGATTTGGTTATTGTAGATGGCTCAGTCACTGCACGTTCTTACCTCAGAGACATCATAGAACCCATCATCATCCCCCAATTCCGCCAGCACACCCCCAACTTTCTGTTCATGGATGATAATGCTCCACCACATCGTGCCAGAATTGTCACAGCTCGACTTCAGGAAGTCGGAGTGCCTCATATGGTATGGCCAGCAATGTCCCCTGACCTGAACCCCATAGAGCACGTCTGGGACCAGCTGAAGCTGAAGCAGAGACTGGATGATCGTACCCCACCCCCACGTGACCTGGCAGAACTGCGTGTAGCACTTGTGGAAGAGTGGAACGCATTGCCTCAGAACAACATCATGAGGCTAGTGAGGAGCATGAGATGTCGCTGTCAAGCTGTCATTGCGGCAAATGGTGGAAACACCCGCTACTGACATTGTCAATTTTTGTTATTTGGGGCTATCCATGTTATTGTCTAAATTTTTGGGGTAATAAATATTAAACTAATGAAAATGGTGTTTCTTCTCATTCATTATTAGTAATATCAAAGGGAACTTTTACTTATTTCATTAAAATTCAGACCAAATAGGAAAAGCACTCATGTAAATAACAATATCCCTAACTTATTGTGAGTAGTGTATATCTCATTTTACAGCTGTTGCTAAGGTTCCTGTGTTTGGGGATAAATCAGTAAAAGTTGAGGCTAGAAGGTGAGAGAAATACATAGTTCAGAGAGTTATGACTCTCTGTAAGCTTGGCTACAGAGCTGAAATTAAACCTGGGGTTGTTTTATTTCCTCTATTAATGATGAGTAATAGGGTGTTCTGGCATTACAGAGGTCTTTCCTGCCAGACAAGGCAAGATTGTTACAGATTGGTGGAGCGCCATTTTGTCGCAGTGTTTGGTGTATACCACGGTGCTAACCTGCTTTGTTTTGCAAGAACTGTCTGTCGCAGTGATACAACAACACTATTGTGGTACTGGGTTCTCCTCGGGAGCCACACACGCATACACACACACACACGAGCAGGCAGGTGATCACGGGTGTACAGACTGGTTTTTATTTTTCTTTTGTGAAGAGCTCGGCATCCACGCGCTCTGGTTCCGCTCGACCGCGATGCCGTTCTCCTTCCTTTCCCGGGAGCGAGTCTTTTATCACCCGACCCAGCCGCTACTGCAGGCAGAGGAAGCAATTCAGTCAAATTACTCACACCTGTGGCCAGAGACGCATCCGTGAGCCACTCCCCGTCCCTCTCCCACAGCTGATGCTGAACCACACCCCCCTACCACATACCCCCACCGCCCGATTCAGGCCGGGCAGCCGTCCGGCCCAGCCAACTCCCCCCCACTCCCCCGGAGGGGACGTGACAGGAAGTCGGCCACGGCCATCCGCGCGCCCGGCCTGTGGACCACTGTGAACTTAAAGGGCTGTAACGCTAGATACCACCGAGTGATCCGGGCGTTGGCATCCTTCATGCGGTGGAGCCACTGGAGCGGGGCATGGTCCGAACAGAGGGTGAAAGGGCGTCCCAGGAGATAGTACCGCAGGGCGCCGACCGCCCACCGGATGGCCAAGCACTCCTTTTCGATAGTGCTGAATCGGGTTTCTCTATCCGATAATTTCCGGCTGATGTACACAACTGGGCGATCGACCCCCCGCACCTGCTGGGACAAAACCGCCCCCAGCCCCCGGTCCGACGCATCAGTCTGCAGGACAAAAGGGAGGGAGAAGTTAGGAGTAAAGAGGAGTGGCTCCTCACAGAGGGCTCGTTTCAACCTCTCAAACGCCAGCTGGCACTGCTCCGTCCACTGGACCGGATCTGAGGCACGTTTACGGGTCAGGTCGGTCAGTGGGCTGGCCAGATCAGCAAAACCAGGGATAAACCGCTGGTAATATCCGGCCAGACCCAAAAACCGCCTGACCTCCTTTTTGGACTTGGGCCGCGGGCAGGCTGCGACCGCCTCAGTTTTATCCACCTGCGGACGCACCTGCCCGCCACCCAAGCAGTGACCCAGATACCGAACCTCCCTCCGTCCAATTGCGCACTTCTTCGGATTGGCCGTGAGCCCCGCCTGCCTCAGCGACTCAAGCACAGCAGCCACCTGCCGCACGTGCTCCGCCCAGCTGTTACTATGGATAACAACATCATCCAAGTAGGCGGCAGCGTAGGCAGCGTGTGGCCGCAGCACCCGGTCCATGAGGCGTTGGAAGGTGGCTGGGGCCCCGAACAATCCGAACGGAAGCGCGACAAATTGGTACAAACCGTACGGGGTGGAGAACGCCGTTTTTTCCTTGGACTCTGGAGACAAGGGAATCTGCCAGTAACCCTTGGTTAAATCCAGTGTCGTGAAAAAGCGAGCAGTGCCAAGCCGATCCAGGAGCTCGTCGATTCGGGGCATCGGATAAGCATCAAATCGTGACACATCATTCACCTTGCGATAGTCCACACAGAACCGTATAGACCCATCCTTCTTGACCACCAGAACAATGGGGCTACACCAGGCACTGTGTGACTCTTCTATTACTCCCATCGCCAGCATTGCTTCCAATTCCTTCTGAATCACCTTTCTCTTGTGTTCAGGTAACCGGTAGGGACGTGAACGCACCGTCACCCCTGGGAGTGTTTCTATATGATGTTGAATGAGGTTAGTGCGCCCCGGCAGGGGGGAGAACACATCTGCGAAGCGCTGCTGCAAGGCGGCTACGTCCGCTTGCTGGGACGGGGAGAGCCGACCGTCGCAGAGGAGTGAGCCGGACCCGGAGGAATGGGAAACCTCCGGCCCCAGCTCATCCCCCTCGGCCACGGCCGACACCAGTGACACCGTCCCAGCCTCTTTCCATGCTTTCAACAGGTTCAGATGGTAAATTTGAGGGACTCCGCCCCTGTCGGTGCGCACCACCTCATAGTCAACATCTCCCGTTCGCCGTGTGACCACAAAGGGTCCTTGCCACTTGGCGAGTAATTTCGAGCTGGAAGAAGGGAGTAATACAAGCACCTTATCTCCCGGTGCAAACTCTCTCAGCCGGGCCCCTCTGTCGTACAGACGCTGTTGACGTTCCTGGGCCCTGAGCAAATTCTCACGTGACAACCGCCCGAGTGTGTGGAGTTTTGCTCTAAGGTCCAGGACGTACTGAATCTCATTTTTACTTGTGCTGGGACCATCCTCCCAGTTTTCTTTAATCAGGTCCAGCACACCACGAGGCTTCCTGCCAAACAGCAGTTCAAAGGGAGAAAATCCCGTGGAGGCCTGGGGAACCTCCCGTACTGCAAACAACAGAGCGTCCAGCCACTTATCCCAATTTGGACTATCTTCGTGTATGAACTTCCGAATCATGGACTTCAATGTCTGGTTTAGACGCTCCACCAGCCCATCCGTCTGTGGGTGGTAGACGCTTGTCCGAACCGCCTTGATGCCCAATAATCCGTACAGTTCCCGCAGTGTACGTGACATAAATGACGTGCCCTGGTCCGTCAGGATCTCTTTTGGGACCCCGACTCGGGAGATGACCTGAAACAGAGCCTGTGCGACACTCTTTGCAGAGATGTTGCGCAGAGGCACTGCCTCCGGATACCGCGTCGCGTAGTCAATTAACACGAGTACAAAACGGTATCCGCGTGCGCTCCGGTGAAATGGCCCGATGAGGTCCATGCCAATGCGCTCAAACGGGACCTCCATTAATGGTAATGGGCGCAAAGGCGCTCTGGGAATTCCCGGTTGGTTAACTAGCTGGCATTCCGGGCAAGACGCACACCTGCGGCGCACGTCCTCCCGGATGCCGGGCCAGTAAAAGCGGGCCATTATCCGGTCAAGTGTCTTAGCATACCCCAGGTGACCGGCCATTGGGTTATAGTGAGCCGCCTGGAAGACCATTTCCCGACGGCTTTTTGGTATTAGCAATTGGGTTACTTCTTCGTCCGTACGAGTGTCGCGGCTCACTCGATAAAGTCTGTCCCTGATCAATGAAAAGTGCGGGAGTGGGAGCGCTGCATCAGGGCGCACCGGGCGACCATCAATTTTCATCACTTGGTCAAAGGCAGAGCGTAGAGTATCATCACGAGACTGCTCAAGTGGAAAATCCTCCATGGAGGTAAGCTCAGGATCCCGTGGAGCCGCCTGTAGCGGCGCCGCGGGTTCCCCCTCCCTTTCCGCAGCGTCGGACGACCTCGCGTCACCACTGAGCACAGCACACACTCCGCATATCCCTACCGGCCGCGAGCGCTCCCCTACACATTGCCCCACCAATCTATGGAACCCCGGCCAATCCGTACCAAGAATAACGGGGTGCGCCAGGCGCGAGCTAACCGCAGCCTTGATCCTATGCGTCTTTCCCCTACACTTAATTTCCACCGGTACCACGGGGTATCGGTGAACATCCCCATGAACACACCTGATCTCTACCCACGATGCCTCCACCAAAGCCCCGGAGCGAACCAGGTTTTTGTGGATCAACGACTGTTCACAGCCCGAATCCACGATCGCCCGGTGTATACTCCCCTGGATCCTTACCGGAACGCTGTATGTCCCCCCTGGACCTGGGGAGGGCGTTGGCGTGCCGGCCACCCGGATCACCTGCCCCACCTCCATCAGCGGACAGTCTCTGCGTACGTGTCCGGGCTGCCCGCACCGCCAACAACCCTGCCCTGGCGCCTGAGAAGCCCCCTGTGAGCTAGATGCGGCTCCTGTAGCGACCGGGTCCTGGGGAGAGAGAGAGAGAGAATGAGAGCGAGGTTGAGGTTGCGGCCGTGTAGGTGCCTCAGATGCCGGCAGGCCCAGTGTCCTCCTACGAGGCGCCGGTGTCGGGCGGCCCGTGGCCGAAACCTGTTGTCCTCCCGCCTGGCCCTGGGGATGAACGGCGAGGTGGTCCTCCGCCAGAGTAATGGCGGCCTCCAGGCTCTCCGGCCGATGGCACCGGACCCAATCGGAGGTCCTGGCTGGGAGACCCTCCAGGAATTGCTCCAACACGATGCGTTCCAGCATCTGTCCCTCGCCGGCGGATGCCCCCGGCTGAAGCCACCGGGATGCTGCGTCTCTGAGAGTCTGTGCATAGGTAAAAGGACGATCTGTCGGCCCCAGCCTCGTGGTGCGGAACCGACGACGGTGGTCCTCTGGCGAGTAGCCCAGGCGGTCCAGGACCGCCTTTTTGACGTCGGCGAAGCACCCCCGAGACGCAGCCGGTAGCCCGAGCGCCGCCGTCTGAGCTTCCCCCGCCAGCAGTGGAAGCAGGCGCACGGCCCACTCCGCCGCTGGCCACTGGCACGCCGCCGCCGTTGTTTCAAACATTTCGATGAATGACTGCGGGTCGTCCGTCGATGTCATTCGGAGCAGCGTCACCCCGGGAATCGGCGGGGAAGAAGAGGCGGACCCCACCGCCCCCGACTGGGCCAGAAGCTCCGCGAGCACCCTGGTCTGCCTCTCTGATCGTTCCTGCAGCGCCTCCAGATGCTGCCGGTTCACCTCCGCCTGCTCCCGGTGCATCGCCGCAATTTCCGCCAGCATCTGCGCGAGAGCCGACAGCGGCTGCACTGGCTGCTGCTGCTGCTGCGACATCCCGAGACCCGTTGGGCGCCAATGTGGTACTGGGTTCTCCTCGGGAGCCACACACGCATACACACACACACACGAGCAGGCAGGTGATCACGGGTGTACAGACTGGTTTTTATTTTTCTTTTGTGAAGAGCTCGGCATCCACGCGCTCTGGTTCCGCTCGACCGCGATGCCGTTCTCCTTCCTTTCCCGGGAGCGAGTCTTTTATCACCCGACCCAGCCGCTACTGCAGGCAGAGGAAGCAATTCAGTCAAATTACTCACACCTGTGGCCAGAGACGCATCCGTGAGCCACTCCCCGTCCCTCTCCCACAGCTGATGCTGAACCACACCCCCCTACCACAACTATCAACAAGATGATCAGTTTGGGATGGACTTAAGTTTGCAGAGGAAAGTTCTGCTGGAGGCATGTATATTTAACCAATAGCCTAAACACACTGGTGGTGGGGGGGATTCTGTAGACCTCACAGCTGAAAAACCAATTATCCTGCAAGTTCATGCTTGTTGAACATTTTGATGAATTACTCTTTTTGGCTTTTTGATAGTGAATGTTTTATAGAACATACAATAACAAGCATAGTAGTCAACTTGAGCAATATCACTCACTTCATCTGGGTTCACAGTCTTTTCGCCCAGCTGTGTGTGTGTGTGGGCATGTGTGCGCATGTGTATAATGGACAAATTACTACACCTTGGATCTGGGTGCCAGAGAAAAGCAAGTACTAATAAGCAAGTATTTAGAAACAGACTAACACACTCTTGGTTTTGATCTTTTTGTTGCATTTGTTGACAATTACCAAACATTGAACAACACCATCCCCTGCTGTTCCAGGGTCAAACTCCAAAAGCTTTTCTTTTGAAGTTATTCTTACTCTCAAATCTAGCTCCTCAGACGGAAAGGCATCTCAACATTGCTACTGTATGTCTTAAATCATCTGCCTGGCTCCATGGTGTTGGTCCAGAGAAAGAGCAAGAAAAGACAAGAGAGAAACAAAGTGAGTTCAACTGACTCCTTTGTTCTTCAAAGAAAGACATACCATCTCAGTCACCAGAAGTTGGGCAAAAATACAACCTAGTCTTTTCAATAACTACTCCGCAACACTACAAAAAAGGTTTTGGGTTTTTTTTATTCTGAGTAAAGAGGAATTTGGGGAATTTTTGACCTCTACCTTGTTTTCCCATGTTTTGGTGTCAGAATGACTGCTGGGGAAAACCATTACTGGAAATGGTCCCAGACTGAGAGCAAGCCATCAGCAAGGAAACAGGCTGCAATTGCTTCCCAACAATCTATGTCCACTAAAAGTGCTTTTTTATGCCACTGAAACACAAACAACTGTTATTAAAATTGTGGATAAAACATTATGAAACAAGAATGTCTCTCTCTGAAACAGTTGTGAGAGTTGGGACTGGAGAGAGATGCTGCAGACAGAGTGGAGGTAATGTTATTAGGTAAAGCTGACCTGGCCTCAGTACGCAGTAAAGCATATTTCATAATGTTGCAGTTCTACTTTAATAACAGCAATCTGACCCTGTAAGCAGCAAAAACAAGAACTTTTAATGAATGCACATTGACGGTTTGCAATGGCCCAATAATGTATGTTGTATACCATCCCCAGGCAAACAGCTCACTCAATACTGAACCAATTTAAAAAGTTGTTTTCTCCAGTGGTCATTCAGACACCAAAACATTGGAAAATTGGGTCCAGATTTAAAAAAATACCAAGGTTCCCCTTTAGTAAACAAATACATTTTACTCCTTCTAATTCAAAATTGCACTCACGAGGAAGATACATCACAATACAGGCCTAAATAAAAAACAAATCGTTAATAAATCATTCATGCAAAAAACTGTCTATCTTATAATGATAGAAAATTGTCTGGGCTCACAAAAACATAAAAAATATACTCCAAGGAAAGACTGACACCAAGTTGACTGAAAACACAAACAATTGTATAAATAAATAAGAGCAGGTGTGCAAAGCTGCATTAAAAAGTAGCAACAGTCCTTATTTAAAATAGATATTGCAGTGTTAGGCGAAGAACTGGAGAGGAGAAGGGGATACAGGCTGCTGGTCCAGAGAAGGAGCAAGAAGTTAGAGGAACAAAGAGAGCAATACTTATATGGCAACACACCACAGAATTATCTATGATTACATTTATGAACTTATTATTTCAATACTATTGGAGGAATCTCTGAATGTCGTGTGCTATCCTGTTTTAAAGCATCCATTATCATCCCAGTTCCAAAGAAGGACAGGATAACGTGCCTGAATGACTACAGACCTGTCGCTCTGACATCTGTGGTCATGAAGAGCTTCGAGAGACTCATCCTGTCCTTCCTCAAACCAATCACCGACCCCCCTCCTGGACCCCCTACAGTTCACCTACAGAGCAAATCGCTCTGTAGACGACGCCATCAACCTCAGCCTACACCACATACCGAGCTCCTTCATCACGAAACGGGCCCTGTTTGTGGATTATAGCTTGGCCTTCAACACCATCCTCCCAGACTGCCTGTACACCAAGCTGCTACAGCTGCAGGTACCCCGCCCCATCTGTGAGCGGATTACGAACTTCCTCACCAACAGGAAGCAACAAGTGCAGGTTGGCAGCCACCTGTCAGCCCCCCTCACCACCAACACCGGAGCTCCACAAGGTTGTATCTTCTCCCCTTATCTGTTCTCCCTGTACACCAATGACTGCACCTCCAGCCACCCCTCCATCAAGCTGGTTAAGTGTGCAGATGGCACCACGGTCCTGGGACTCATCAAGGACGACGATGAGTCAGCTTACAGAAACACGGTGTCACAGCTGGCAGCATGGTGTGCACTTAACAACCTGAAGCTAAACATCACTAAGACGGTGGAGTTGGTTATGGACTTCCGTAAACACTCACCCTCACACCCCCCACTTCTCATCAACAGCACTGCAGTACAGGTGGTGGACTCTGTGAGGTTTCTGGGCACCACCATCACCAGCGACCTGAAATGGGAGACACACTCATCCAAGGTCATCAAGCGGGCTCACCAGAGGATGTTCTTCCTCAGGCTGCTCCGTAAGATGAACGTGTCCCCCAAGGTTCGCACCCAGTTCTACATGGCCACCATTGAAAGTGTCCTCTCCTCCTCTATCACTGTGTGGTACCCCGCATCCTCTGCCCACACCAAGAACAGACTGGAACGCATCGTGCGAACAGCCAGTCATCTCACGGGCCTCAAACAGGTGCCTGTGTGTGTTCTGCGTGATGTCAGATCCAGGCAGAGGGCTAGAAGGATAGTGGGTGACCCATCACACCCAGCTCACTCCCTGTTCACAACTCTCCCATCAGGTCGCAGGTTCGGGTCCATCAAGACAAAAACCACCAGACACTTGAACAGTTTTTTTCCCCAAGCCATCTCCCTCCTGAACAAACCCTCCCAGATCCTTACCCCCCACCATTTCCAAAGACACTTAAAACAGTAGCACACACCCCCCATCTCTGCATGCACCATCCACGGCAACAGCCATTTCTTGCCATCTCTTGCCTGTATTCACTGTATATATTCCAGTTTTTATTTTTCTAAATTGTATATATTGTTTTCTTTCTTGCTAATTTAACTTTTAACTTTGTAAAGGGATGCTGTTACACCAGGTAAAATTCCTGTGTACATTGTACATTTGGCCAATAAAGAGATTCTGATTCTGATTCTGATTCTGAGGAATGTTCTGGTTCTCCACATTATACTGTGAAAAGTTATTTCTGACACACACTTTCCCCAGTTCTAGTGTATTCACTGTAAACAATAGTGTAAACAAATATCTCTACATATATTGTCAGCATAGGCATGCCCCCTTTTGATATTAGAATTGCTACGGTACGTATGATTTTGCATTCATCTGATTTAAATGTCAAAACCACCGGCTGACTGCTTGGGTCCAGAGCAGTAGGGGATCAAACTTCTTCTTCCTCTACAAAGATAGGACTTCAAAGGCTTCAAAGTGTGGAGAGCTGCTGTTTGATGTCCAACAGGTCAGATGGTCGGTGATATGAAGGCACCATAATGAGTCAATCAAACTTCAAACATAAAAGAATAATTTGGCTCAGCCACAGCTCCCCAGCGTACACTGAATAATACAGCATCCTGTTGGATTTCAGGTCCTTTTTAAAACCGCTGAAGGTATTTTTTATTTTGGGGGGGGGTGAAAGCCTTCGGTCAATAAGGTTTCTGATACCCACACATTTCCTCTCTTCAAATAAACCTGCAGAAGCCACTGAGAGCAAACAACCAGGAGCTGTGAGCCCTTTTAACACTGTTTCTCACTGCAGCAAGAGAAGACCATCTGACATCACATGTATATTTGACTGGGCTGTTTAGGTTGTCACCTTACCTCGCCTCTGTTTTATGTTTGCGTGGCGCTGTTTGTGCAGAAGTTAAATAGACAGAACCCATTGGCACATCACTTCTGTAAATCCCAGCTGACGTGACAACAGCTTGTTCATTTTCTCCCGCCTGAGCATCACAAGTTCCGCAAGAGAAGGGCGAACGTCACAACAGCAGCTCCAGGCAAACTGCAGACAACATGAAGAACGTGCTCATTAATAATGTGGACGCTGTTGCATTTCACGCGGTTGCAGGAGTAAAAGTCACATATGTGTGTTGCAGAACAGGAGTGAAATGGCCTCAGAGGTCTATCTGAAAACATCTCTATTTAGTTTAGCCGACAACTGGAGTACATATGAAATGAGTCAGTGAACACAGAGTTTCCATGACAACCAGCACGCCAGAGTTGGCTAATATAGGCTCCTGTGCCTCATGGTTTAGAATATTTCAGACTGTGTTTGTGGAGATTTTTCAGTTGGTTATGACTGCATCAGTGAGTAAGTGGCCCAATAATGACTGATGATAACACAATAACAAAAAGAAAATAAATATTGAGAAACTAACCTGATGTTTCAGTGACAACATCAAAAACTCTTTAGTTCTTTAAGTTTGGTCATAGATACAGTAAACTAAAGGAATCAATTAAAGACCAATTAAATATGCAAATAAGAGCAGATGGAGGGGGGAGGGGGGCTCAACTGGTTCCTCGACTAGCGACAGACTCAAAGCTTTATCTTTTTTACAACCCTCCATTTTAGTTAACTTTAGTCACTGAAATCTCTTCATTAAAAACGCCTTTTCTTAACAACAGGTTTGAGTCTTAATTGTCTGATAATTGTATTATTGATAGATCTAAAGGGGAAAACTAGAAAAAATAAGTTGTATAAAGTTGTAATGAAATGTACACATCTTTATATACTGTCAAGAAAATAAACACAACTTGTAGTGCAGCTACATCATGTTACAGTGACTCCAAGTCTCCAAGGCCGCACTGGAGGACAGAGTTGTTTTCCTGACCTGGACTGAGGCTGTTTCTATCTTCTGCCTGATGATTTTATGGTTGCAGGTCGGCGGCCTGCTTGTCTCCTGGATCAGGAGGGAAGAGGCTGCAGTCGGGTGGAGTGCTGCTGGTTAATGACCCGTCATCTCAAGGACGCGCTGTAACCTCCAGAGTCACAGTGGAGCTGAGAGCTGCTGAACACTGCTGCCCTCGAGTACCGCTGCTTCATCCCTGAGCCAGAAACACATCTGCCAACTGATAAACTGTGAACATGTTCATATTGACATCAGGGGGAATGAGTGCATGAACCTATGTGTGGATAAATACACATACAACATACATAAAGCGCACATTCCAGTACTTCTCCAGTATTGTTTGTTCTTAGTGATTAGTGATAAGCCTGTTTTTGTACTGACTTTCTCAAAAGCAGCTCCGCTATCCATTGTGGTTTTCTTATGACTACAGTAATAATGTTTTTCACTCAGATGTACGTGTAAAGCACACAGCAGCACCAACAGAGTATGGCGGCTGTGTACCCTGTGTCAGGTGACAGAGATAATAGCAGCCACATCCTCTCAGAGGAGAGAGTCCTCCTGCTCTGAGATAACGAGGTCAGCTCTCTGCTGTGTCTCTGCAGCTTCACAGACACCCGATCTGTTGCCCTGTGGCTCTAGAGGCTTCTGGACAATGTTGAAAGCCTTTTTACTTGAAGAAAACGGGAAGATGAGAACACAGGATCTGGGAGAAAAGTAGCCAAGGCTCCATTAGAGTCTTTACACCAACATATTGTAAACACTCCTCACTGACCAGAAACCAGCAGCTATAAACCACATACCCTTTACCATAAGGTTTGCTTTAGGCAAGTTAAATGACTAGTCATGCTTTAAAAATTGTTGTTTAAATAATAAATCTAATCTCAGGAATGGTAGAGGGACTGCATTTATACTCTGCTTTTCTACCTTAAAGGACAAAGTGCTCTGCAATGTTGCCTCCCATTCACCCATTCACACACGTACTCACATCAATGGAGGTAGAGCTGCCATGCCAGGTAATGACCTGCCCATTCAGTGTCACCAGCGCAACAGTTGGGCTCATTGTTGTGATTTAATAGTTTCTTAACAGCAATAGTGCTCGTTGGATCAGAGGATATACCAGACTGTGGATATACACAAAAACCTGTTAGTATATCCATTCACTGAGGCTGCTGTGGCTCAGAGGTACAGATGGGTCATCCACCTATCAGGGGATAGGTGGGTCAATCATGACTTCTATTGGCTGCATTCCAAAGTGTCCCTGGGTAAAACGCTGACCCTCAAATTGCTCTGAATGGCTGTCCCATCAGTGTCAGAATGTGAATGAATGTCAGTTTCCTTACTGATGAGCAGCTGCCATCAATGTGAATGGGCTCTGAGTGGTCAGAAAACTAAAGAGGTGCTATACAGATTTAATTCATTGTTGGTTTGGTTTTCATTTGAATAGCCAGTGAGAGAAAAAACTAAGAATCTCACCAGACTCACACATAAAATAATAAGATGCCTTGGACTAATGGACTGTACTTATAGAGCACATTTCTGGTCTTCCTCTTCAAAGCACTTGAAACTTCATGTCAGCGTTCACACATACACTAATCATACAATACAGATGGAGATCAGTGTGTTGACTATCATTCATACTCTTTCACATGGCAATAGAGCAGCCATTGGCGGTGATTCGGGGTTCAGTGTCTTGCCCAAGGACGCTTCAGCATGCAGCCCAGAAGAGCTTGAGATCAAAGCGCCAATGTTCTGATTAATGAGTGACCCGCTTTACCCCCATACCACAGCTACAATGATGATGAAATGTCATTGTAAACTGGAATGCAAGTATAGCACATGTAACTGAGGGTGCGGTGGCCTTAGCAAAGAGAAAATTGATGTCAGAGTTCGATTCTTTAGTACTTTTATGTTGCATCCAGGTATATTTTAGAACTATGGTTATGTGACCTGACACCACCAACATCCACTACATGTATATTAAAATGAAAATATTTGCCATTATCATGTTTTTATAAACATAAAATGACATAGAAACACACACATCACCACCATTACATAAATATTATGAGTTCTCTTTGAGCTGTCAGTCAGATTCTGTATGTATGTTGCTGTAGTTGCTATATACAACTATAGCAACTATAGATATAAAGTGTTCATAACTACACAACACAATCTACTCCCACTGGCAGTACAGACAGATAGTTCAGTACAACAAGATTTAAAAATGCTATGATCCAAAAGTCTAAAGTTGAAACAACTTACTATCCTCTCATCACTACAGTAAAACTCTCACCACTGTTAGAAGTTGGAACTTTTACTTGAGCCTGACAGATGCAGGCATCAGCTCAGTGTCAGTGAAGCCTTCACGCTGTGTCGGCTGACACAGCCTATGGATGACTTCCCTTCAAGTTCACACAAAGTAGTCTGGGAGACAGCAAAGAAGAGTATCACTCAGAATTGATAATCACTCTGATGTCTTAAGTGGAGACTGGGTATTTATAGATATCTGATGTGTTTGATTTTCAGCTTTTCACAGAGTTTTATTGTGCTTCACAATGCTGTGTTGAGTTGCAGCTTTTTAAAGCTCCTATGCAGATTAATGCTAATGTCTTCTGTTTATGGATTCAGATGATGGCGCGGAGCCACGGAATGGGTGATGAATTCATCAAGGAATAAATGAAGCAGAACTTTACACCAGGAGTCCTGAAACTCATCCTGAGCATTAAACCCAAATCTATGTGTCTGGCTCTGCAAATGCTGCAGCAATTCCAAGAGGTGAGGTTCTGTCAAGAGAGATTATTGGCAGAGGTGTTTTTGAGAAATCATCTGCAATCTCTGCTTCTGTGTACTTTTAGCCCGATGATGAACAAAATCCATGGGAAGATACAAACGTAGCATTACAACAAAAAGACATAGAACCACCCACGGAAAACATGCCATTTACTGTTAAAACAGTATATAAGAGCTGTTTCATAGAATTTGAGCAATCTGCAGATTTGTTGTATAAAGCTGGTGCTGTATCCTTTGCTGCTGTGCACATCATTATTCTAGATGACATCTAGTAGCAGCAAACAGGCAACTGGATGATTCAGTATCAATTATGAGGCTTCACGAACAATTGTTCAGCTGTTTCCATCATCATAACACATACAGCTCCTCGCTCAACATACAGTTTGTTGACAACTTTGATACCTTCTGACTGTGTCTACTTTTCTGTTTTTAGAGCTCAGTCCTATCTCTTGGTCAGAGAAAATATGTTTTGATAAATGGCAAATACAATTTCCTCAATTAATTCTCTGAAGCTGCTCAGCCTGGTGTCATACCCCACACAGAACACCATGTTGTCAAGTTTGCAGATCATCCTGGTGAGCCCATTGGAGCAGGCTGAAATCAAACAAGGTCCGGTTCTAAATTACCTTACAAATTGATGTGATGACTTAAATTTAAATCTGAGTACATCCAGCGCAAAGACCTGATTTTTGAATTTAGGCATGATGCTCAACCACCCACACAATCTCAGAGTACAGCAAGCTGAGGTGATGGTGCAGTCTAAGTGTCTTGGGCTTATTATAGATCACAAACTCTCCTGGGACCAAGGTGCTGATGCTATTTTTAAGAGATGCTAACTCACTGTCTCAGAGAACATTTTTATAGTTGATTACAAAATCGTTATTCTGTTTTATAAATATTTTGTTGATCCTGTGTATTAATTAACCTGTGTTACTCTATTGCAATGTACCTGCCCAGGCTGACAGTGATGCACTCCCATTTGGTTGGAGGTAAAGATATCCTCAGAGTAGAACCAGATACAATACAGTCAAGAGGTGAAAATATTTGATCATGTATAGCACTTTCACTTGGAAGCTTTTTATCCAGTCTGTACTTTACTGTCTTCTGCTTGGTTTTGGGGGATGTAGCTTAACAGAAACATTCTAATTCTGTAATGTACTGTGAAACTTTCAACAAACCAGTGTATGTACTGACTATATGGCAAATACAAGCCAATGAGGAAAGTGGAGAACAAGTGAGCAGGTGGGTGCAGAGTTTGTTAATTGAAAAGTGGTGGAAAAATGTGACAGTATCTGGTGGATGGATAGGGAACAGGAAGTCAAGAGAGTTCCTGGGGAATGCATTGGCCTTGGCAATGTATGGCTATTAACAGGGACCAAGGATGAATAAACTGAGACAGACATTGTGACAGATAAAAACTTCTGGATGGTTTGCCATGAAATTAAGTTTAGTTATTATTGTTCCCCCCTGCATGATTTGTAATAAAATTGATGATCCTGCACCTTTTCATTCAGCACTATTAGGGCAGATGTGAGTACGTTGGCTACTTATCAGAAGGTTAGCAGTTTAATCCCAGTGAACAATGAACCCGAAATTGGTCTTGACTGCCAGTGTGTGGTGAATGATTTAGTGAATATTCTCTTCTGGGTGAGCAACTGAATGAGTGAATGCCGACAAGTAGGATAGCAGAAGACTAGGTGCTATATGAGCGCTGTCCGTTTACCATTAGGTCAAAATTGAAATTGGGAAGTATTTATGGCTTTCTCAAAAATAAAATTAATTAAATAATAATTTAAAAATATTTACTTCCCCCCATGTTCCAACCCTTGCAAAAGGAGGCCAGTGTCGTGTCTGGCCCTGGCTTTGGTTGACCATTGACACCGCGCCTGCACTATTGCCAGAAGAAGACTCCGCCCACTACTCCATTCCCCTCGGCCTTCATTTTTTTTATCTTATCTGTTATTTGACCTTGCCTTTCCTGCTGGGGTCTACCCTAGAACCAGAGATTTTTCACCTGTGTATTGACCAGTTTTTTGAATAAAGGACTGTGTGTCTTGATACAACATAATATGATGTGAAAAGTTTTTGTTGAAAGTTTCTCTCATTTCTCAGACAAAAATGAAATTTAGTGTTACATGAGTAAAGCATAGCTATATTAACACTGTTACATTGAGGCGAGCAGAGTGTCCTTTTGTTAAAAGAAGCTAATCACTGTTTACTGCCTACCTATTAAAATTCTGAGTTGAAAGTATCCAGAGGCCTGGATTCACCATGGACCGTAATCTGTCTTAACAATACTGAAACTCATATGGTAATGCATTCAACCCTCTAGGCCTAACCATGCAGAGCAGTGCTGAATGACTTTTTATTTTAAACTGTGTTGGTCAGAGTCAGACAGAGATTCATTCTTGGTGAAATTAGCGCCTTGCCTGCTATCATGGCTGGGCCAAAAAGTGCAAAATGTTGTCCTCAAATGATCATATGTCTGCAATTCAGTTCAGTTTTTTTTGTATTGCAGCAAATCATAACAAACTTATCTCAGGGTACCTTTCATGCAGAGCTTTTGGAGAAAGCAGAGACTCTATTAACTACGCTTAAATGTATTTTTTCCACGAGCAAGCACTTTGCAACAACAGCAAAGAAAAACTTCCCTTTAACAAGCAGAAACCTTAAACAGAGGCCTGCTCTAGGTGGGCAGTCATCTTCCTTGACCATTTGGGAGTGCATCATAATTTTACAGCAATCTAGTCCTATAGCAGCATAACTGAGTTAATCCTGCCGTTAAGCTTTATCAGAAAACAGCTCTTTAATATTTGTACAGACATAGTCAAATAATGGGGTCCTTATCAGAGAATGAATTCACTGTTCCTCTGTATAATCCAAGTTTATCTGTTTTCTCTCTAGTTTATACGAGCCTAATGCATGTGCAATGGGTCACAGTACACTAAATTACACTAAAATATGACATTAAAAAATTTTGAGGTGAGAAGTAGGCAATGCAAAAAACAGGTTCTTGATCCACTGATCACCACAGCCAAGTTTGACAGATTTAGTGTCAACACAGTCAACACAACTGATGTCTGTGTTCACCCAACTTGTTTGTTTTTTGGTCTGACATTCTGGCGCTATGGTGTGGTATCTACTGTCATTATACAAAAGCAAATACACCACCAAACTTCTCCAAAATTTGTCATTTATTGTACATTCAGTAGCTTGTAAGTATCCTCTGTTTTACTCTTCACTTTCTTTGAATGCAAGCAGATTTGGATTCTGTGTTCTGAAAACTGATTTCTGCATAGTGTCTATCTTTAGTCTTATGTTAGCACAATGTGCTTTGGAGGTATTTGGGGCAAAACGCAAGTGCAATAACTTTAGATTTGTTTGATTTAAACTGCAGAAAAAAACTGCAAGTCCTTGAGGCATCTTAAAGTTTAGTTTATCTGACTCAATCAAAAGATATAATGGTGTATCATCTGCATACAGTGAGAGTTTTGGAATAATTCTTGATAATATTGCTTAAGGTAGTTAAAATAAAAACCATTGTTTCAAGCACAGAACTTTGGGAATTAGAAGGTCATTTGTAACCTCTGCCACTGTTTTCACAAGTATTTCTCAGAAAAGAAGGTCTAAGACACAAGTTGTGTTATGGTTTTGTGTTTCAGTAAAGTTATTTCCTTTGTGTCCCATTTGTTATTAGGTTCACCTTTCTCATGTTAGCCCTTCTGTCACCATGGTATATATTGTGAGTCTTTCCTTTGTTCCTGACTAGTACGTATTTGTACCTTTGGTGCCAAGCCTCACAGCCTTGTGTCTCTTTTTGTTTCTTGTGATTTTTTTGAGATTCAACATTGCATTTTTCCTGGGCCTCTATTTCTGCTTGCTCCATTCAGCTTGTTTTCCAATGGCTCCCCTGCCTCAGTCTACATTTTGGTTAAATTTTTCTTGTTCCCTGTTTGTGACAAGTTCATGGTTTTGATAATGATGAGAAAACAGTTATTGAAGCTTGATAGGAGAAGAGCAGTACGATACATATCAGGCTTTACAGCTTTTTCTAGCATCCCTACTTATACCTATAATGTTATCATTAAATAATAGCGCCCTATGAAAACTTTTGAAAAAAGTCTAATTTAATTAATGGCTATTTTTACAATAAATAAAAACTGTGCAATTCAGACAGTGTATTATTTATATCTGAAATAAATTTGTTGCAAAATAACAAATTAAAGAGTTAAAACCTTTCTTAAGTTTTTGGGAACCCATTTTTCACTGGGCCATTTGCAGTCGGAAGTCTATATTGTCGATATTGCAGTGTTTATTTTGAATAGGTTTAAACGCTTGATAAAGATATTCAAAATACTTATGCTAGAGCAACATGCCTTTGTGTCTTTCTGTCCTTTCAGAGTGTGGTGGAATCATTGTGTAGCATTTTGTTTGTGAAAACATCTTCCTACAACCTTCGACAAAAGCCCAAAAGACTATTCAAAATATAGACTTGTCCTGCCAGCCATTTAAATGTACTGAATTAAGCTTTCATTGCATGTGATTCCAAACTTTTAAATGGTTGTGTAGATGTGAATGTAGATGAGTCCAATGCAAGTTTCTTAAATTGCTTGGAGTCCCACTGTCAGACTCGAAATTCTGTGGATCTCTGCAGCCAGGCTCCTGGGATGTGATTTTTGTGATCATATGGAGATTGTGTGCTTTTTGTAGAAACTATTTCTATGAGAACAGTGGTACTCCAGTGAGAAAAGACTGCAGTTGTTTCAGTTGGATAGTTTAAATCATGGTAAATTGATTTTCTAAATGCCAAAGTAGCCGCTTTATTGATTAGTTCTCCTAGAGAGAGACAAGAGCAAACTCATTTAGCTGGAATATCGCTGACTGTTGGGATGTCTCCAAGTATTTCCACAAGACAAATCAAGAAGAAATATGGAGCTCATCTTGTCCCTGTGTGAAACTGTCCTCCACATCTGATCTGAGACAAATCATATCTGAGCCACTGTCAGCTCCCTACCTCTCATGTTTTAATTCTTCACTCCACTTGCCGCTCACCCACATGTTCTCAATTGTGGGGGGTTTTTCTATTTTTCTATTCTTATTTTGTCCCAGCGTTATCTGAGCTGGTACAAACCATCATATGGGCACAGAGTGAACTGGAAAGGCGTTCATTCATACATTACTACTAATAGGACCTACTAATGCACACTTGTTTTTATGGTCATTAAATAAGCACTAATATCGCAAACAGGACAACAACCAAGACACATAATAAGTCTGCAGATGAGAAATACAACTACACAGCCTGATCACACCTATGTTGTAACAATACTGGAAAAGAAGAATAGATTATAGGTTGCAGCTGGGGCACTAACTTGCTTTGACAAACACTGACAACACACAGGTTTGGACTGCCCTGGGGCTGTAGATAAACCAAATACACTTTTATTAAACATCCAAATTTTTTAAAAAATGATGTTTTATTATGTTACAAATTTAAACATGCTTTTTATCATTAAAAATACTTGTACTTTAAGAGGGTCCAGGTTGAGTCCTCCCAACCACAAAGAAAAAGAAATGAAATTGCTTTTTACCTAAACCTACATTAAATTCCACTTGGGTGGAACAACATTGACACTATATTATCAAGACTGAAAAGAGTATTTGAATATTGTACTTACCTCAAAACTGGCAGTTTGAAAGAGTTTAACCAAGGTACTAAGATAAAGGTAAAAAGGGAGGTTTAAATGTAAGCGGAAATTTCTGCAGGGACAATTTGATGAAACGACATACAATAAAAAGCCCAACACTTTAGCCTGAACCAATAGGCAGTCGTCCTTACGCAGGGTACAACGGTGTCCTCAACAGCAGTGGGCCGTGCATTTCACACCTAGGCCTTCAGTGGCATCCTACCTGAATTAATCCACCTCATAATACCATCATTGTGTCGCCACGGCTATTAGAAATTATCAATATTATACAGAAACGCAGTATAACAGGGCGTCGCAGCACAGACAAGTATTGTCATTGAATACCTTCAGCCATTATCAATTGAAAAAACAATTGAATCAAGAGGAATCTATTTTAGTTTATTTTTATCTTGTGAAGTTCGCTAAAGATACGGTTTGCTAGCTCTGACGAGTGCACGCTCTGACCATCCAATCAAAGGACGTGAAAATGCCAAAGTTACTATGCGCCCACTAGATGGCCCCGGTGTTGCCAACTCAAAATCTGATTGGTTAAAGCAACAGTTTCATTGCCATTTGTTTTAAGTTATAGACGCCCGCACTGATGATTCTGAAGGCCTCAAGGCAGATTTCTTTGACCCTAGCAACACATGATATATGAACTGAAATATGACACATGAAATATGATTGGATAAAAGCTCTAAAATAACTACTGGAAGCAACCAAGAGAAAAGCCATTATAGGAAGATAATAGACTATCCCGATAGGAGTCATTAATACACATTCATGGAAAAACATACTGAAACGTAAGTCAGTGATCTTTAGATTTAGGCCAGCAGAGAAGGCCTTGCTGGCCCTGACGGCCCACCACTGGTCCTCACAGAAACTGAAGGAATTGATTTTAAACATCAACAAATCACACAGCAGAGATATGTATAACCAATAGGTACTCCAAAGGGGCTGCAGCCACAAACACACATATGAAGGCACAGTTTTACACACTGTGTACTGCAGACACACAATTCTTTGTTGCTAGGCAACACAGTGGTGGTTATTGATGTTATTCTCTGTGACTTTTGAAGGCATACTCACCTGTCTTAATATTGTTCTATGAGTCCTCTGCACCCGAAGTCCTCACCAACGTGCTCAATGTTCACAGTAACCAGTCCACTCAGCCTCTCTGTCCCACTGGAACCAGTCCACTCAGCGCGGGGTCCTGGAAGTTGTTGTCTTCACTGTTGAACAGCCATCATCGCTGATTCTAACTCTACTGTATGTGTGTCGAGCATGTTCACGGATCAGTCATCGGCAAAGCTCTACTGCACCACTCTGAGGTATCTGAGGGAAAAAATTCACCACCAGCCACCTGTACTGGGAGCAATGGCGCTTTGTTTCTCCATCTGCACAGGCTCACATTGCATTAAAAAAGCAGAGGGTTTTGTGGGATAATAACACCATTGTTGCAAAATTTAAATCAGGGTAGGTTTTTGCTTGTTACAGAGCAGTCTGTAACATTATGATTCAGCTCACACAACACACGTCCAACATTTTTAGACTTGTGTAAATGTCACATATTGTTTCTGAAAAGAAGCTTTATCCAGAGTTGTTTGTCACCTCTTGTATTGTGAGAGCAGGATCACAGCATCATCCCTGCATCAGACTTGATAAATTTATGGTTATTATCAATTAAAGCAAAACATCAGAAAAAAGAGAAGAACAAGAAGATCTTTTCTTTAGTAAATTGTATCAATTGGCTAGCTTTGATCCTAATTTCAGCCTTTAACAGAACAAAACAACCTTGAATCTCAGTGTTTATGCAGTTGCTGCAGAACAACATTTTAACTGAGGTCTTATTTTAAAAATGTTTTTTGCTTGCTGCAGTTTTTAGAATCTAAAAGCCAAGCTGCGTCTTCTGGATATTTCTGCCATTTCGTGTTTTCTGTTTACATACATTCTGGATGCCTCTAATGAAATATGAGCTTTTCAGACAGCCTGCTGCACATTCCAACATTTATTTCATTCTCCAAATGGCATTGCACTAAATGATTCATAAGTTGCATTTATTCTTGGTATTTTTTTATTATTCAACTGGTGAGGAAAGAAATGGGACGAGTATGAAAGCCTCCTTTTGCTCGCCCTTTCGGTGTTTTTTTCACAGCATCCTTTTAAATGGATGAAAAACATTTGAGAGTGAATGAATAGGAGAATGTGTTTGTGTTTAAAGTGCTCCGAGCAGGACTTAGATTTGTGTTTCTGTGGCTGAGTGCTTTATGGACCTGACTGCTGACACGTTTCTATTCAGACCAGCTGGAGTCAAAACAGGCTTTTAGCCACTGTTTTCAGCCGCAGCATCAGAGGAAGGTTGATAGTCGCCACACCATGTCAAGGCTGAATGTTTCAATCAATGCACGTTCACAATTCAGTAATTTTAGTTATGATGATTCTACTCACGTCTCTGGTGGTGATGAGGCCAAATCGAGCTTGATAATCAGACAGACTTAACTAAATTTATGACTCTGACCTGGGCCTGAACTACCCCCTAACAAATCCATTAGATTAGTTACATGCTGTTATCAAGCAAACAATCCTGTTCATCCTTATTGCACGGACATAATTTAGCAACAGTGTTTGCAACAGAAAAGGATTCAGCTCTAAAGAATAAAGTTTCTCCAGTTTTAAAATAATTCATTATTTTGTCCATGTAAATACAATCCATCCTGCAAGCAAAATTCAGCAATTTCACCTTAAAAGTGATGAAATCACATCATAATATCATAATGTTAAATGTGATTTTCAACAGTCTTTTAACAGTTGATTCCTTTACTATGGGTACCAATTGATTTTGCTTCATATTGTGTTTTTATATCATATGATATGTTGGAATTTTACTGTGCACTGTTAAAATTACATAGCTAATAATATAATTTCAATTATCTTTAAATGAATTAATATTAATATCAGTATGTTATTAATCCTAATAACATTCATCAGGTTTGGGCTCAAGGATTCGGACAATGGCTGAAGATCAATTTAAGCAAACACAGTTATCCATGTTAGAAGAACAGGCAGGGGCAGGGGAGGGTTAGTTTGCTCTTAACCAATTAGCAGTGAGAAAGGTTGTCGTCTGTCATATACATATGAATATTCATTTTCTAACCTCTTTAGTGTCAAACAAGCATTGGAGTGCAAATCTATTTAACTTGACCTTGACTTATTTGTTTTTCTCCTGCAGACCCATGTGCCAAAGCATCAGATGGATACCAGAGCAAACTCTAACACCGCATCCCTTCATGTGACACCACATCTCTGTATCTCATCCTAAAGCATCCCAGCTGGTCTCCACCTTACATTGCTGCTCCACACTAATGCTCCACATCTACTGCTGGCTGCTGGAATCCTTGCCTACCAAGCAGTGAATAGCTTGGCTCCATTGTAAATCCAGGTCAAATCATCCCCACCCTATCCACATCACTCCCTTACTGCCAAACAGCTTGCTACACCCTTGCTACAAAGAAGGCCAGACCACGTTTGCTGTCCTGGTTCCAGTGATGAAACAAAATTATCTGTGTCTGACACAGACTGAAAACTCACCTCTTCACTCTGCACTTTAATGACTTGGAATAAATAAATATACTGTAAGATTACATGGACTATCTACCAGGTGTGCATCAACAGTCTTTTAGGCTTTACAATCTCAAAATGTAAATCCAGATCTGCATGCAGGAATCCCTGAGTGACACCCAGTCAGGGATTTATGGTGGGTGTCACGGGAACACCCCCCCCCCCACAAAAGCACATCCACAACCATCTCTCTCTCTCTCTCTCTCTTTCTCTGCCTCTCTCCCTCCCTCTCTATTTAATTTGCATTAATTTGTTGCTAGCAGGAATTGGTACAATGCATGATAAAATACACTTGAGTGAGATAAAGACAAGACAGACAGAGCTGTCTGTTTGGCTCCCATTATCGTATACCAGGAACTGCAAAACTTGACCCAGAGCATTCCATCTGAATATGTAGAGGGAAGAGGCCAAGTGTGGTTGGAGGGGAGGGGTCTTTTGTTCTAGTTGAGGATTAAGCTGTTCAAGCATCCTCGTTTTGGAGCAATGTGTTTTAAAATGGATTAACAGGAATTTCTCATTGATTGTGAATATTGTGTCTTGTTTTGATGTAGCCTACTTCTGTATATTTCCACTTTGTGTGACAAATAAAGGAATATCTTATCTTGTCTTCTAGGAAATTACTCTTTTTTTGTTTGTTTTTGTTGCTTGGTTTTTAATTTTCTTATCGTTTATGGCCAAATTTTGTTTTGACAATGTTAGTATCTGCTACACTGATATAAATGAAATCTACCTGGACTTCGCTTGCAACTATTCTTTTCATGTGATTGGCCACTCAGCCAACTCTCCCAGTGGGTGTTTTCTTTATCTACAGGAGGTAATCTGCTTGCAAAACGCTGCCGCAGAAAGGAAACAACCCACCTGCTCAAATATTGCGTCGCTGGAAAGCAGCCATTTCTCAAAAGGTAATCTCCTCCCAATTGCTGTTGCCGCTATGATACTCGGGGAGAGGTAACTGAGGGGAGCTCAGTGCATTTGATTAATTGTTATGGGAAGAAGAAGTGATACAGCAATCTCATATTCACCGAGCAGGAACAACAAGGCTTATTTTTGGAGCAGCGAGCTGCCAGGAGATTCCTGAAGGAACTGATGGAAGTCGACTATATAATCAAAATTAAGTTTGCTTTTTTTCAAGGTTGAGATCTGGGGCGGTTGAGGACATTTTGAAAAGTATGGTGGAGGTTTCCTCATCTGACCCCCCTTTAAGGAAGTGGGAGTAGGTGTGACTCAGAGTAGTGATCTTCTAATTAATGGTACTTTGGTCCACTATTGACTTAATTATTTCATTTGTTTGTTCCTGAATTCATATTAATAGGACTGACAATAATGAGAAATGTTATGACAGATAATCCTGGTGAGTGTTTTGGGCTACAAAATTATTCACACTGAACATATCAACATTAGCAATAACATGGATCCATTACCAGATGATTGATCTTAGAATCCTGAAGCATATTGCACAATTGTCAAGCCATGTTACATATTAAAAATACATGCATCACTAAGTGTGTAAATGCGCAACAAAAACGTTTTCTGCTTGAATTGTTTTGTATGAAAACTGATGTTTACCTGACTTTCTACTTGCTTTTTTGTATAACCCATGTTCCTCGGTGGAAGTTAAACAAACCTAACAAACCTCTAACCTGCTATCGCTATGAAGTGATAGCAGGTTAGAGCTGACTATGAAGCGATAGCGGTGCCTTTAAGCTTCATTAATATGCACATCACACATCAAATTTGAAGTAAGTCTGTTATGATTTCGGTATTGGAACTGCTATATATAACCGTGTTGCAAACATCACACCCACACACCATAAATAGAAAGAAAGAGATCTGAAATATCAGTGATAAGAGAGAGAGGAAGTCAGGTAGGAAGTTCAATATTCTTACATTCTAAAAAGAAACATCACTCATTTTCATCAAACACCACTTGAGAACATTAGTATTCACAATTAAACTGTGGACTTCTGATGATGCTCTCAGCCACCTACAAGTGGGTAGACACTGGTTGATCTATATGAATTTCTAAGAATAAATTGATATTGTACTTTATTGGCAAAAATACTAATTTGCAATTAATCAAATCACTGAAAAGCAAATGAAACTCAGAGAACAGCAGATTAACACAGAATGAATGGACATCAAGTCGCGATAACTCTTTAGCATGTGGAGTTAAACCCACTAATTAATTCTCTAATCCAATTGCATTAAAACAAATCCAGAGTCAAGCTGTCTCAGTCAAAGATCGTAACGATAAATCTTCTGTTCTGGTTAGAGAGAGCTAATCTCATTAACCAAGTGTGAGACGCTGAAGCTAATTAACTGTGGTAGAGGTGAAGGAGCTGCACTTATTACCTGGTGGTTTTCCCAGCAGTGATTCATTACTGGTCGACTCTGGTAAACAGTCAGGAGGACACCTTGGAGGGAGTTTGTTCTTACAGGTACACTGAAGTAAAAATCAGGTGTGTGTTGTTAGAAAAGCAGCAGCTCGGAGCTCCTCCTGGGGCTTCTAGCCCCCTAGCATGAATGTCAAGCAGAGGGTAGGTGATGTATTAATTTGAACACGAGTGCCTGCTGTTTCCCAAGGCGCTGTGCTGAAGTAATTACATGTTTTGTCATTACTCATATCCAGATAGATGTGCGGGCGCCACACATACAATGACTGTTAGCTGAGAGCCATTGGAAAGAAAGAAAACATTTTCTTTATACCAACAATAAAACATACAGTGAATCTGCATATAGACGTGGAGGCTGGCATGGACTATATATACTGCATATGGAGACCTGAACACGGCAGCTGGAGCCCTAGACTCCCTATCTGATCCCAGACAGCTCTGGGGAACCAAATTTGGATTGACGTAAAACACATCACTACCGCCATATTCAAAAACTGAGTATACTGTGAAATGTAGATAGATTTAACTGACAATGACTAGATTCATCAGCATAGCGAGAATTCATCTGGCTGAAATTTAACACATGCATTTATTTGTTCTGCACAATACCTGTTTATGTCTTGTAGAGCACAAATGACCTAAAATCTTCTGGAGAAGTGTGAATATTCTGAATTTGCCCTTGGTACAAAATCCTAACACACTCAATATTTTAACAAGGGCACTGAGAGGAGCCTCACATATTTGTTTAGTGCTAATAATAGTACAAAGGAGTCACATGAGTCAAATGAGAAACTGACGCTGTGAAAATGAAAATGAATGTAAAATCTGATGATTGTGTACATGTGTCAGTGTAACCAATCTCAATTTTTTGGAACTTTGCTTGCTCAATCAATCTTCCATGATTATATTTTATGTAGTTTGATCCACCATTGTTAATGTCATAATGCACCCGATAAATCAAACAAACCAAATTTATATTCAGCCAGCAAATCGACATACTAGGTTTCAAAACTTATTTGTTATTTTTCTGATCTGTTCTGATGCATATAAACTCTGATCATTAGAAAATAATGTCTGATTTTGATATATATTGAAATTAGAAAGCAAGTATAAGAAGATCTGAAAACAGATAACAAAATAATGCAGTTTAACTAGCAGCAGCCATAGTCTCTGTCCCCGTTCCTATGGCTACCATGTAATATAATTATATTAAAGTCAGTTTGACTCATTCTGAGCTTAGGAATAGATTAGAATTGAGTTTCACACTTACGAATGAGAGTGGCTATAATTTCTTTGAAAATGTAATTTAATATTTAACCAAACTCTCTGTAACTACCCCCTGTGACTTTATAAAAGGTAATAAGTGCATGATATCTGTAAAAGGTTCACTGCAGCACCTCTCTAGTCATCTGACCACTCAAAAGAACCTGGTCACACACTGATGGCAGCTGCTCATCAGGAAAGAAAATAATATTCATTCATATTTACACTCAGATAAAACAGCCATCCTGAGCAGCTTAGGGTTCAGTGTGTTGCTCAAGGACACTGCGGTATGCATCCCAGAGGAGCAAGAGATTAAACTGCCAATCCTCTCATAGGGACACGACCCTCTCTCCCACGCTACCCTGTACTTGACAATGGAGATGGACATTGGCCCTCTGGCATAAACACATATAAGGCCTTTCCACTCTTATAAAGGACTAAGACACCCAGGCAGGAAAACATACAAAACAATAAGAAATCTTGTGACTTATGAGCAAAACAAATTTGGATCTTATATTTGCACCATGTGTTTTTGTCCTGTAATAAATAAAACGTTTCAAACCTCTCCATGTTATACAATATGTACATGTTGAGGCTGCTTCAGGTTCATCAGCTGACTGCAGCACAAACTCATTACCAACCGCCCACTGTTTATTCCCTCAGGCGATGCAGTTATTATAAACCATGTGCCATATTGTTACCCTTATCCGCCATAGAATTGTGTCAGTTTCCATTCTCTGAGGCCAGCCAGCGGCCTCTTGCTGATAGCTGCCATGACACACCATAACTCACTTAACCTCTGCAGGAGCCACACAGCACTTTGAGGAAGGCAGCGGTGTGAGCAGCTTCATCAAACAAGACAGCATCAGCAGTGCTGATATACAGCAAGAAGGGAGAGTCGATACATGTCACCCAAACTAAGAGTGACAGAGTCCTTGAATATGCAAGACCAAAATGCAGAGTGCTTGATGCATTTTAGCATTTCACTAAATAAAACTCTGCAGAGTTGTAGAGGACTGAGTGCTAAAAGAAACACCACAGGAGGAGGTAAACTGCCTTTTTTTAACTACATAAAATTGCAAAAATCCAGAACATCACAAGTCAAAATGATGCAGGAAAAGTAATTCATGCTCTTGTTACTTCTAGGCTGGATTACTGCAACTTCTTATTATCATGCTGCCCCAATAAGTCTCCAGAGACCTGGTGGCTGATCCAAAATGCTGCAGAACATTTGAAAAAGAGATCTCATCTCTTCTATATTTGCTTCTCTACACTGGCTCCGTGAAAAAAACAGAATAGAATAAGAAGAATAAAGAAATATATACAAACAAAAAGAAAATCACTCTCATCGCCTACAAAAACCCTTAATGGTCAGGCAGCATCTGACCTGAAAGTGCTCATAGTATAGTATCTTATTACCCCTCTAGATCACTGCACTTCCAGAATGCAGAATGTTACTTGTAGTTCTAGAGTCTCCAAAAGTAGAACTGGAGGCAGAGCCTTCAGCTACCAAGCTCCACTCCTCTGGAATAAGCTCCACTTCTTCTATATTAGTTAGGCTACTGCCAAGTATGGAATACTTTTACGACCTCCTCGGTACTACATGAGTGTGTTCTACCAACAACACATGCTTGGTCTGCAGCAAATGAGAAAACGCGGCCTAGAATGGCTCAGAACAGGTCAACAGGTTTTTCAGCATACTAAGAAGGAAGAGAACTGCCCTCTTACAGCCAACATCCCAGTATGACAATGGTCTTAGAGTTGCTCATGTATATCTGGTCCAACAGAACACCATACATCTTCTCATATAGCTGCTCAAAATCAACCAGTCTCTACAGAAAGCAAACAGACCTAATGAGCTTTGCTATATCATTTAACTAATCTTTTACTTCAAACAGTTTCATACATTTCATCCAAAAATATATTTATTTCTTCCTAAGAGTATAAATATGTGCTGTTGCTGGTGGTGGATGATAAACATCCATCCATCCATCCATCCAATCTTTGCATTATCCCCAACTTGATTTGTCAATAAAACTCTGCTTCATTGTCAGGACTTTTCAAACAAGGGAGAGAAAAATCTAGGAATCACTTTTCTGCAAAAAAAATATTTCACAACAATTTTAGACTTTTTATGTTTAGCTGGAAACGTTTCTACCCAACAGATGAATCTGTCTTCTGTGACAAACAAGTACCCTCTCCTTGTACTGGTTAAATCATATCAACATAATCCATTGTTAGTTGTTTAAAGGGTCCCTCAAGTATTGATATGTGACCAGTTGGAGTGGAAATGCTGTTATTAGCAAAATTGCATGAACCTGTGCCTGCAGTTTAGTGAACCAAAGTTCCATGTTTGTTACTCTCCTCATCACCCCCCACCCCCACCCACAATGGTCAACACCATGCACATCGAGAATCACTAGGGAGATTAGATCAGTGATGGCAAGATACAAATCACGGTTACTTCTCCACATGTGAAGCATATGCAGAGTCAGTGTACATGTTGACAGTGTTATTTTTGCTAATTTACATGTGTCAGTTAGCCAAGTTCAGCCAATTGTCCAAAAACACAGTTGTCCATATTGCTCATTAGGATTAGGCCTGACTACAGGATATTCTGCTTTCAGGGACTTCAGAGGACTTGAGCTCAAATCAGATCTTAGTTTAACAATAGATTGCACCTCTGATTTGCAATTGTGCAGCTACCTTTTATGAAGGAATGGTATGCTGGTAACATGAGGCAGACCTTGATCTTCTGAAGAAATAGCTGTGGAAGAACTGCTGTAATATGCTTAAGACGACATAAGACAAACAAATAAGAAAATGGTTTATCATAGCCTGGATAATCAATACACAATACAAGAAGCTGAAGAGGGCATTTAGAGGAATGCTGATTAGCTAAGACAGTTGTTTTTAACTTTTTGTTATACATACAAATGTGTAATGTTCTCATGTTCTCAACTAAATTGTGGATTTTATGGGACAGGAGAACAAATGTTAATGGTCTTAACTATATTTTGTATTAACTTATGATTATGGCTGTGTCTTGGCTTTATGGGTTATTGTAGCCCAACATGTATTCAGTATTTAGGCGACTGTAGCTCCCAGCAGAACGGACTACTTTCTCTCTTTCTGTGAAGCAGCTGAAGCCTTAATAGAGAATAAAAATTTATTAAACCATGATCCATTTGGCCTTTTCTTAGTTTTAGAGCTCATGATCATTTTTAATGTGAATATTCTTTTGAAGTGACTAATTCACATGTTTTATTAATGCTCAAAAGGAGACGCTGCACAGATTACTCCAGTTTAATTCTCTCATTAATCAGAGGAAAAGTTGCCCGTTTGGTTCTTTGTTCTCTTTCATCTTGGCGAAGATTAGAGGACTCGCTGCCACCTGAACTAGCATGTTGGTTTAAACTAACGGCTCTGCTGGAGGCTGCTGCCTGATGTAAAACAGACTCTATTGTTTTCATTAATCAGCCTCTCTCTACTGTGGAGATTACTGCTAATGAGTACAGCCAGCAGGAGAGTTCCCCTCTGTCCTCGGACTGTTGGAAGGATCAACCACCTTTACTGACAATATACTTGGACTGCAGTAGCCTTCAAATTTCAAAGGAAAGAAACTACGTTAGATGCACTGATCTGTATTACATTTACTTACTTAATGCCACGTCAGGGCACTGCACTGTTCAGGTCTAAGAACAGCTCATCTGGTGTAAGGGTAAGAGCAAGAAGCAAAGACTTAGAACCATGTAAGTTTTTATTTCAATTACTTTGAAATAAAATAACATTTAAGTGATGAATAAGATTTAAACACAACTGGACTGACTTTGTTTATGTTTTCCAATAAAAATATAGCAATTACAGGACATAGCTTTTATTTCAGTCCACCATCTTCTTCAGTATAAAATCCATCACACCATCATCTAGCTTGCAAACATCTTGTCCAGGGTAGACGTTGTGGTTTAGAGCTGAAGCAAAAACTAAAAATCAAAACAAAGACATCTAAAATCAGCACATTCAGATTAAGCAGTGCATTGACAAAATACAATTCTGTATCAGCAGCAGGATGTAAGATGTGGTGTCTGGGATTCAGTCAAAACAATAATAATATTCAAAATGTGTGCGTATGTAGGAATGAAGGAACATGTGATCCAGTCGGACACTGCGCTGATGTACCATGTCTAGGAATGAGAACATCACACCATCTGAACACCACTTTCAGTCTCATAACCATTGGACATAACCAACCATTGGATGAATTTTGATTAAATTCTAATTGTTGAAATGTAGCACTCACAAGAGGGATATAAAAGAATACTGAAGGCTTGAGATGAACTATGAAGCTCTGTCAAACCCATCATCAAAAATTGAAGTAAATGTGACACCATAAAGACGGTGCAAAGATTAGGATGACCAGTGTTGCTCTTAGCCAAAAACCACACTGAAAGAACTACAGGAATTTCTGGCAGGGTGAATCACTGCATGTGACAACCATCTCCTCTATTCCACACATGCCTGGGCTATTGAATAGAGGGACAAGATAGAAAACCTTTTCTCATAAAAAGGAGTCTTTCTAAATTATGCCAAAAGATGGATTCGGTTACTCTAAAGCAGGTGAGAAAATGTGTTAAAGTCTGACAGGACAAAGATTAAACTTTTCAGCCTTAAAAGATATGTTGGGCACAAAGCCAATGCAGCTCATCATCCACAGCACACCATGCCACCATGCTTTGTGGCTGCTTCTCTTCAGCTGAGACAGGGGTTCTTTTCAAAATGTAATGGATAATGAATGGCGCCAAATATCAAGATATTTCACCGCACTCCATCAGAAAGCTGAAGAGGAATTTCACATTCCAAGATGACAATGAACCATGCACACATCGAAGCAGACCAAGACACAGCTTCAGAAAGGGAAAATTAAAGTCTTTGAATAGCCCAGTCAGAGCCCAGACCTCAATCCCCTATTGACTGAGATCAAAAATATGTGTAATGACCTCAAGAGAGCTCTTCACTGGAGATTGCCAGGAGAATGGAATAAAGACAAAGTTAAAGAGATTTTTTGGAAAAGATGTGCTGCTATAATAAATGTGAATGATGATTCTACAAAGTAATACTCAGCTGGATGATCAGACTTAAGCAATTAGTGTGTCAGAGTTTTATTGTGATGTAAAATGTTCATAATGATTTAATGTTTATTTTGTTATAAGATGGCATTAAAGATGGAATAATTCTGAAAAAAAAGCCTGTGCAATTTTAATTCATCAAAATAACCAAGGTAGTGATTAGGATCCAAATAATAGGAAATTGCTTGAAATTTAACACCCATCATTCAGCTTTTCTTGTTGTTTGCACCAATGAAAAATGCTAATAAACAGAGAAAAAAGGTGTAACAAGCCTTTTGAGATAACAAAAACCTACAAAACACTATTAATCTAACCTACTCGTCTCTAAAATGTATGGGCAGCTCTGTAAATTCAGATTTGGCATACACATGTATAACCAACAGCTCTGGTAACTCTGTCACTGTGCTTGTTGGTTCACTGACACAGTGAATAAGTCATGAGTGTTGTTTTTGATGTGACAACTCAGAATGTACACCAGAGTGGCACAAGGAATCCTGCCCAGCCCATGATTTACATCAACATCCCAATGTTCAGCAATGCTGCAGAAGGTGGTATGTCTTTATGTTGACAGGTAGAAAGTAGTGTGGAGTTTGGACATGTTTCCTCATCACAACTACACTATAACTAACTAACTATAACTAACTGTAGTTGCCATGCACAGATATGGTCAGAATCGAGAATTCTGGCATTGGTGATTAAGCAAACAGAGGCTTTCCCACTGTCAAATTATGGCTAGTCTAAAGAATGTGAAGTGCAGGGAAGATACCGGGAGGGTTTCAGAAGTACTTGAGAAGTAGACTGTTTTACTCAGATTTTGTTGATTTGACTGATACTGAAGGAACTCCTAGCTGTTACTTGCTTGGGAATATATTTTGTCTTAAGTTATAGTTCTCTTCATCATTAAATACTCAGCAGGGAAGCCTACTTACCGAAAGAAATAAATTAAATGTTCCTTAGATATACTCAGTTTGAATTTCACAGATTTCACTTAACAATAACACAGGATTAAAATCACAGTTTATTACTATTTACATTACAAAAGGCTGGTATCATTATCGTCATATTGGGTGCAGAAAAGGCCTTTGACAGTGTAAACTGGACATTTCTCTTAAGATTTGACTTAATTTATTGACTGGATAAAGATTTTGTACACTGCACCTTCAAATACAGTAATCACAAACCTCATAACGCTTCACATTGCATACTGGGGCTGGACAAGGATGCTAACTTTGTTCCTCTCTATTCACTGTTTTCATCAAACTTTTAGCAGCAGCCATCTGTCAGACCATCCGCATAAAATGAATCCAAACACCCAAAACAAATTAAATCGGTCATTAGATCAGTTTCTACGCAGATGATATATTACTGTTTTTTTACAAAATCCTCACACAAGAGTCAGTTGAGCTTTCTGAACCATGCTCTTAGCCAGAACAAGTATTCCTCTACATAGATGAATATACAGCTCACGCCACTTCTAGCAAATAACAGTCACAAGTCAATGTGACTCCCACTTGTCACAATAAATAGATAAAGAAACCTTTTGATCTTGTGAAAGCAGCACAGCACAGAGATCAACACAGAGATACAACTCATGTCATTTACAACCAACCTGTTCTCTCCCTTTCAGTTTGTCTCAACCTCGATGTTTGTATTCCGACACTGATCAGTCCATTAGTACATCGCTTCAATCTGTTCAACACTGAGTCCCAGAACAGGATATCTTCAGAGGGGAATTGCTACTGTCTAGAGGATGATATCTAATGATTTATTGAGCCTCCTGTCATTGAACAGTTTTCTGACAGACTGACTCAGGAGACAGAATATCAGAGCCTGTTTTGTTCATAGAGCTGTCTACAATGCCCTCACAATTATTCAATTTATTATATAAATAATTTTGTATATGTGTAGGTATTTTCCCATTCAAAACACTCGTGTTTATAAAGCTTGATTGCTTAAAAACATTACACTGGGGAACAATTTGAAAAAAAATTTCTGTTGAGTTAGATTTTTATGCTGATTAAAACTAAAATTGGCATGCTGATTCCAAAATTGCAGTCAGTTTTTTTCTAGCACGTCAAGTTTTTTCTCCACAGCTTACCCTCCTGATAAGCAAAATTCCACTGATTAGCTGTAGTAAGACTTGCCAGCTGATTACGATTGGACTCATCTACAGCTACGTGGCAACTTATTTGTGCAGTCACAATTGAGACAGTGCGGTGAGAGGTGTGTGCAGCTCCCAATAGGTCAGTACTATCAATATCTGCAAACAGAAAGCTAGCATAGTAGGAATTAAGAGGATTTGTGCTGGCTTTTCTCTTAACCTTGTAACCATGGGCATACCGTTGTAAGTTCTATTTCGTTTTATGCTGTTTTTTTAGTTTTCAAAGCTTGTAACTATTCCATCTTAGTGTTTTATTTACATAGGTATACATTTCCTTTGTTCCAGATCATGTCTGCTCCTGCTACTTCTCGTCATAAATGCCTAAACAACCCTGACTGCTTTTGCTATATTTGTGGTAGTTTCACCATTCCAAGTCAGAGGGCAAACATCAGTGCATTTGTCAAACGTAAATTTTTACCTTAACTACTTGCACACAATTATAATTACAGTAGCCATATCCTTTGTAAAAACATAATACTGTTAAATAAACATTGCAGTCATGCCTGTTTCTTTCATATTTCATTGTATGTCAATATTTGAAAACAAGCACATATCTGTTAAGTACAGTATTTTTCATATTTTTTAAGAAAACGGGGATCCTATAGTTCAAAAACTTGACGTGATAGAGAAAAGCTGAGATCAGTTTTGGATTCCGCACCCAAAAATTAGTTAAAAACAGCTGTCAGACCTAACTCAACAAAAATTGTGTTCCCCAGTGTTATTGCTCCATGGAGCTTTCGCAACAATCACTCATCTCAACAATTTAACTCTTGACACTACACATGTTCTGGTTCAGAGTAAAAACACCTGTGACTTTATCATATTCACATCCTTAAATCAGCACACCACATTCCTTCCTCTGACCACATTATGTGATCTGTTGCATCTAAATCTTTTTGGAGATCCCTTATGGGTTCTTTTAATGTCCTTAAGTTCTTTTTACTCCTTCTGTCCTACTAAATGCCTTGTTATTTCAGTTTGGTTGTATACAAATAAAAACAATATCATTAAAAATACTTCCTGTTAAATAAAATGAAATATGAAGATGTCCAGTTTACCCGGTATATCATAATGTCGACCTGTGCTAACCACTACTTCACTCTACAGACATGGGAGCAAAGTCGTATTACTGGAAAAATGAACATTTTAATAATTAACATATTGAATAAATATGTCACATTCAAATCAGATCAATCTTAATTAATATGTGCTGTCCTTCACACATATTGTTACAACCTGGTCGAGTGGAAACCCTGGTGTAACATGAAAATGAGACTCTCCTCTTACCAGAAACAATAGCCCAGAGGAACTGCAGGAAGCCAGCCTTTAAATAACAAGCGTAGAGGCACAAACCAATCAGCTCCCTGGAAAAATCTGCACAGTCAGTCCTCCGCTCAGTCACTTAACCCAACATTACATTCACAGCAGAGCAGTGAGAGAACCTATACATGGAAATGTCAAAATACGTTATTACAATATAAAGTTAAGTATAATATACTGTGATAAGATTTTTCTGTTTTTGGGCCACAGTGCATCTTATTCCATGTAACACCTGGCCACTTTTTCTCTCTGCCTCCTGCAAACAAGAGCAGCTTATAACTGTTTCGTGTTTTCCACGCAGAGGCCATATTTCCATAAACCGGCTCAATACACTGATGTCCATCCTGTTCTATTTTAATGACTCAACGTTTCCACCTATTATTATTTGCAGACAAAGAACAGTGAGAGTGAACAATGGCGGCAGAGGGATGGAGGTTTCCCCCTGAACGACTGTGGTGTCTCTAAGCAGAACACAGAGTTGTTAGACAGACCTGGTATTTGCTCACCTCAGCACAACGCAGGAACAAATGGACCATTAAGATAATGGCGACAGCAGAGAGAGCACATGTTCAGCTTCCATCCTCCCAGCAGTTCACAAGGAGGTCATTACAGCTAAATGACCCCATCACTGTGTAAACTAATAGCTTGGTCCAAACAGCCGAGCCAATCAAAGGAGGCAATGACTGATCCTAACAGACTCACCAGGTAAAATAATTACCCAAACTAACACTAAACTAGGTTCTTCATGTTGCAAACAGCTCGTTGTTGTTTAAGATGTGAAACAGATTTTACCCTCAGGACCAGTTTGATTCTCAAAGACCAGGACATTAGCAGGACAGGTGTGCAGGAAAGACAACATCTGGAATGTGTCTCATGCCAAGGAGATGTTCCAGATATGAGCACCTGAGTATTGATGGATGGACTTTGGTGGAGTTGACTGTTTTCGCTCATTAGAGTTCTTTAAGAGAGGTCTCAGGGGGCTCACAGACAGTGTGTTTATTGGACAGGACTGCACATCTGTCTTCTTTCTACCTAGAATAAAACATTTCCCATGGGTAAGCTTGTCAGAGATTCAGTGTTATTCGCTGTGCTGGTTGACCTGCCACTTTTGTAATACTGTTTGCAGTTTTGCCCAAAAGTCCAACTGAAATTGTTTTGTCGTCAAAAACAAAGCTGTGTTTTTTGTCATTGTTTCACTGCTTCCATATTTTGTTTTTACTATTGACCTATTTTCAATCTCAGATGGCTGTAGGGGTGTGTCCTTGTCTGCTTTTGATCGTCAGCAGCCCGCTGGTTGCTGGAGTTCTGTTGTTCCATTGAAGGATACAAGTGGCAAAGTAAGAAAAGTAATCTTTGAAAGATGAAACTCTAATCATTGGCACATTATATCTGCTCTGTCAGACAAAGCACAACACTGCTTCACAGGTTTTCTCTTTTCTGGAGTAACTCATAGCCTGTTGTTTCTGTCCTATAGCTTGTCAGTTTATTGCCCTCCTGAGAGTGCTGCATATTCAGAATGAGATGACTTGTGAGGAGTGAACCAAATCATCCATGGAGTCTGTGTCTGATGACTCTCTCAGGATTACTCTCCTGCTTAGAGCAAAGAGGCTGAATTTGAAAAGAGCTCAAAAACATAACTGGCTAACAGTGTACACTATATTAAGATTGTTAAAAATGTTCTCATCTTTCTTTATTCAAATCACAAATGAACTACATTAAAAAATTCATTTTATATGTGTTAATTATGTCCTCTTTGACCTAATTAAGTGCTGCTATTCTTAAAATTCTAAACAGATATTTCTCAGTTCAATGAGATGGGAAAAGAGCTTTACTACTGTACCTGGTAGCTCTGGCCTCAGAGGGAGAGTTCCGTGATATACTGTGTCCTTATTTAAGTCCAGTATTCCTGCAGAAAAACAGACAGGGAAACAACATATACATATGTGAGCAAGGAGGCCATGTCATCATTTCATCACCATTAAAGCCATTGCTGGAAGACAAGGAGTGAAGTATTTGTACACAAGTTATGGAGCATGGTCCTGCAAAATGTTATGGTCTTCTCGAAGGCTAGGTCCCACTGCTTTAAAAAGGTGTCTTCAAGATACTGTCAAAAACTCTGAGACAATTTTGAGTCCATATCTGAACATTAGTCTAGTCTTTAGTCACAACGTTTTGCGTTTAACCTAAATCAATATGGGTATCAGAAATTGGCAACTCAACTTCAATTCGACCTCACCCCCAGTGTGTGTGAGTCAAAGAGTCATCCCACGGACTCAGAGTTCAATCCACCAAAACACTTCAGCTTCAATCCAATTCACAACCTTAATAAGGAACACAATTCAAAAGTCCCATCCAGGTTTTACTGCGAATCCCCACAAAGCTCTGTCGAGACCAGCTACGTCTGACAGACACACATCCACCAGATTGTTCCTCCTGACACACACAGCCTCCAGAGACTTATGTCTACAACCAGCGGTATATCAAACATTTGTTGCGTGTCCATTCGCTCACGACAAAATTTTAGCCCCATCTCGTCTCATCAATGAAAACCTAACATACATTTGTCCATAGTGGTTTTTATTATCAAAGATCTATTTCAAGCTCTTCATTGTTGTATTTTTCATTATATTTTTTGTTTGTAAAATTAACTCTGTGCCTGAGTTGAAGGTCTGTGTCCATGAGAGATCCAGCTACAGCCAGCTACTTCCTTACCTTAGCAACATTTTTAAATCTTGGCTCCTGACGCCTCTGCAAAAAAAAAAGCTACCAAATACTGTGCACACCTGAATATGAGGTATGGTTCACTTCATCAAGTAATTAGATCACCAAATTTGAATTTGATATGGCTGAAAGTTTTAAAATACCTTTATGGAAACATTTCTTGAGAATATGGAATATAATAATTATACACACACTGTAAACACCTTCTACCAACCAGTGATTGTTTTCAGCTTCTGACTATGTCAGATGCTCTTGTTGTATTGGAAACTTAAGAGAAAGAACAACAAAACTGCAGTTCCACCAACCTCAAATGGTGTATTTGCATTTATGACTTACATATATAAAAGGCAATAAAAAAGACAGATATAAATATAAATATCAAATATAAAAACACAGAATCTGAGCAGTATAGGTTAAAAAAAACAGCAAAAACGGAGATGTAAGTTAATACTGCATGTGCTCGCTGAGGAGATGTCTGAGTTCAATTTTACCACAACCACAAAAAAGTTGTTTTCAGTCTATTTGTGTGTATGTGTGTGAATGATCTGAAGCACCTGCCTGATGGGAGGAGCTGAAACAGGTGGCGTACAGGATGTGTAATGTCTTTGATGATGTTCCTCACACAGGGATCGCTGTGAAGATGTTCTAGTGATGGCAGCTCAGTGCCAACAATGTCCTGTGCTTTTTTTCTCCCAACATGCTGGAGGGCTTTTTGTCAGCTTTGGTGCAGCTGTCGTATCAGCCTGTTACACAGTTTGTTAGAATGCTCTCCGTGGAGCATCTGGAAAGGTTGACAAGCAGCTTTTGGAGGTTGGCTCTCCTTAGGCTTCTTAGAAAATAAAAATGTTGTGACTTACGCACCACTGCTGAGGTGTTGCTGGCCTTAGAGAGGTCCTCTGTGATGGTGACTCACAGGAACCTGTAGCTGGAGGGTAGGCTATTAGTGTGTGTGTTGTCTTAGTAACAGTAACAGTCACTTTAGCAATTAATAGCCACTTAATTAATTTAGTCTGATACAAGGGTTGCAACAGAGTTCCTGTTTCCTATACAGTGACTGTAATCTTTACTACACACAGCCTTGCATGACCATTACTATATAAATGAATGTATATTACTGCTAACATTATTAACACACACAGTTAATAACTACTAGACATACAAATGAACAACTGAATTTAAATCAACTACAGCTAGACACACCAATAAATTATAAATTATTAATAAATGAGCAAATAAATTGTGCTTATGAGTAAATTCAAAGAATATAACAATGAAAAATTAGAAAAATGATTGTTTGACTGAAGCCATGAAGGTAGCAACAAACAAAATAGCAGTCCATAGTAGTCATTTTAACAGTGGAAAAAGTATTTTACATCTATTTAAATATTTACTTACTTGAATTTCATTGGAAACAGCATAGCCGAGCAGTCACTGGTTAGACTGAAGTAGAATAATAATAAGTGGTGAAACTTGGAAGAGCCATTCCTTTGAACAGTTTGATTGTTTTGATCATTTCAAGTGTTATTTGAGGTTAACGTGCGTCCTCACTGTGGAGAACCCTGAATCCCTGCAATGCCTTTTATTCCTTCTCATTCCTTCATGTATTCATCAGCTGACGGCCCTGTCCTCCTTTATTTTCTTTAGGTTCAGTGTTATTACCCTGGACTTTATATTTCAGATTAATTTTCTATTCACTCCGCACAGCAGGAAGATCAGCTGGGTAAATTATCTCTGATGAATGGCCCGTTATCATTATGAAGTAATGATACAGCGGAATGAAGGTTATGGCTTCTGATGTTTGGTGGTGATGTGGAAATGCGGCCCATTGTTGAACTCAGTCTTCAGTGCAGTGCGGTAGAAATATGCCATTTACCCATGAGCCTCACATGCTTTCAAGAGTGATACTTTACGGTGGCGTGAGCATTTATCATCCACTTCAAAGCTCTTAATTTAATTCCATTGTCATTGTTTCATCACATATATTGAAATTATGACATTGAAAACATTATATTATACTTTTATTAAATGTTGTTAGCAAGCTACTTACTAGCTGCAATCATAATCAACTTGAACTGACTTATTGCTGTAAACGTGCTGATAACCACAGAGACCTAATTAATGTCTATGAACTAAATCAAATAAAGAATATTTCAGATATATTTAATGCAACATTAAAACTGAAAATTAACACAATAACATCAGGCAACATTGGACTGCAGTAGACATGAGTTTGTTATGTTTCCCCTCAGGTTTTGTATGGGATTTGTTTTATTGCAGTTAAGTGTAGAGACTACTAATTAGCTAATGTCAAAATACAAAAATAACAAAAGACAAAAGACAAAATAACTCCAGGGCAAAATACCATATTTGTGTATGCAAGCTCACACATGTTCATAATTACATCCATAACTACATGCAAGTAACTAACCTCTTTTAACCTGGCACCTATATCCTGCACGCTTAACCATAGACACGTACACATCTGCTTCTGACCTGGGCTCAAGGTGAACAAAGACCACAGGCCATGTGGTCTCAGTCTCCATCATGTTTTGGCCTTTAGCTCTTTCTTGGTCTATCCCACACGCCAGTTATCTGCCGCTGAGCGCAGCCCAGCTGTACAACATGTATGCCATGACGTTCTCACACCATCACTTCCTATGATCAATATAAAACTCATCACCTCAATTATTAATCAGACAAAAAAAAACCCTCTCTCTACATATATCTATATAATCTCTATATACTATTTACATCCAACCATTCCAACCACAAGGAAGCACTTGGCAATAGCAGCAGTCATGAAGTGTATCATGAAGCCGATTGTCAATGCCAAGCATAACGCTGCCTTTGATGCCTTTGATGCTTAAGATGCTAGGATGTTGACCAAAAGCTTGACACAGCCCACAACCTGTCTTTTAAGAATACATTTTAATCATAATCATAACTTTAATCATATAATACAATGTCTTAAGTATTAGTAGGTTGTTTATGCGCTTATATGCACTTTGTATCTTAAAAATATTTCGTTTATTACCATTTACCTGAAGCACTAATGACATATCAGTTAGTGCCAATTAGCAAAAAGTTAGCAAGTAACATGCTTAACTAGCATGGTTAACTTGGTCAACATTATTCCTATTCATTATCACTAGCATGTTATTGTCACTTGTGAGGCTGTGTGTTAGCATTTCCACTCTCACTTAATGAATTGATTATGATATGATTAGCCTGACTGACGTGTTAAAGAAGTTTATGCTCATCATGCTAGTCACAAATCCTCAGAGAAAATCGGGTTGGATCAACTTTAAGGAGGCTGCAATCCAGATATCCTGCTTAAATCCAGGTTATGGCATAATTACTGCCATTTATTCAGAAGTAATTTTAGTAAATGATAGTTAGCATTAACATTGCATGAAAATCTCCTCAGGCTCTGTTTTACAGCAAGAATCTCCTCTTTATCAGACACTTAGCTTCCTCAAAGGTGCTGATTTTGAATCACTTTTCACACATTAATTGGCAATTAACAACACTTTATTAAACTTTGCCATGTTCTTTTTTTATCCTATGTATTTTTAATCAAAATCTTAAATCAATTATAGAACCAGTTGATGCTCCAGATACCAGATCATTTCATGGTGCGTGGTGCAGGACTGAACCCTGACAGATTGCATTAAAATAACAATGTTCTTCAAATTAACTCTACTGTGGTCTGTTTACAGCATTCACGGTGTTATGAACCCACGATGAATGAGGAACTCTCTGTACAATTATGTATCATCACACAGTTTCACAGTGACCGCAGTGAACTGACTCTCTTTCACTGAAGTGAAAAGTTCAAATACAGATAAATATTGGAGCACTCCCACGTATGGACACATCGAACCAGTATATACCTAATGCCTTCCCATCTCTCAGCTTATTACATTGTCAGTAAATTGTCCAACTAAAAGCACACCTAATATGGATTACATTAAGTACAGCATTTGGCAAAGACCCCATTTATACTGAGTTACTTTATGCATTTTATGTGCACCAAATAGATATATGCTATAGAAAACAGCAAATTTCAAATGCATTTAAGAGGAATTCTGGACAGATTGAAATGGGATTGCCTAGACCACCTCCGCAGGATCAGATTTATCATCAGTACAGATTCACATTCTATCAAATATTGTCTGGATTTTTATTCATACACATTCCCACAGAAGAATAATAATTAGGACTAGGACTTCAACAGTTACTAAATATTTCTGAGAGTCACCATTTATATAAAAATGCCAAACTCTGCTGTCTTGCTAAGACCTCCTGTCATGCTTTGAATTGTTTTGTTATTCTGTTCTACTGAAATGGATCAGCCCTGCCTCAGCCTTCAGACTCTGCATTTAGGTCCTGTCCCAAGTGTTTTCCTGTTCACTGTTTGGCACAGCAATGACTCTTGCCTTTGATTTTGTAATAAGCCTTGTTAAAGATCAAAACATACTTTATCATTGAAGCTCCAACTTTCTTGTGCGGAGGTATCCACTGAACAACCTGTGGATTGTTTTGTTGGAAGCCAATAAACAGAGAGTTGCAATAATCTACCGTGCTCATAACAAATCCATGCCCACTTTTTTAGAAACAGAGTGGCAACTGATATTTCTCAGTTGACAAAAGCATATGTTCTATAAATTGTTTGTGGACAGTTTGGTTTTTGTTATCACTAGCATTTATTTATTTATTTATTTATTATTGGCTAATTTGACCTGTTCGAGCTGTTGGAAACTAATTATTAATATATACTAGCATAATGGGGCATGGGTGTGGCTAAGAGGTAAAGCGGGTCGTCCACGTATCAGAGGACTGACGGCTCAGTCCCCAGCTCCTTCAGACTGCAAACTGAAGTGACCTTAGGCAATACACTGAACCCTGAATTGCTCCCCATTGCTGTCCCATCATTGTATGAATGAGTATGAATCTTAGTTTCCTTTATGATGAGCAGCTTCCAGCAGCGTATGAACAGGTGAATGCTGACGCATATTCAAAAAGAGCTTTGATTGGTCTGAAGACTCGAAAGGTACCACATAAGTACAGTCCATTTTACCATGATATGCTCGCATTCTCATTCGTTCTTTTGATTCCCTGGGTTTTTCATTGTTACTTCTCATGTCCTGGACTTATTCAGGGATGTAACATATAGGTTAAATAGAAGAGGACCCAAAATAGAGTCCTTTGGGACTGTTGGAGTGGAAGTCCCTAAGTGTAACAATGAAATCTCAGTTATGCAGGTAGGACCCATTCCCCTGAATCACCAGACAAAGCTACCAAGCTTCTTAGCCTCTCCAGCAGGATCCCATGATCCACTGTGTGATTTTTGTTTTCATTCTTGTTCCTGTCCATCTGCCATCATGTCATCATTGGCTCAAGACTGCTGTGAAAATTGAGCACAACTTATTCAGCAGTTGAAAGTGTCACCTATGATCAAAATGTCAGCATTCAATGTCCAGATGAAGTCGGTGCTCATACTTAGACCCCTCCAGCCGAAGAACAGTATTGGGTTAAAGCATCGGGGGAGGGTGTAAATAAATAAAAAGAACCATCATAAATGAGGTGATTTGTCACCGGGTTCCCTCGGTAATCATCAGCCCTTTGTGCAGGCGTGATTGTTCACATTCATCATGTGTGTTCCACATTCCCTCAGCCTCACAATAAACATGGTGGCTCAACTTCAACAGAGGTAGATGTCAAACTTCTTCTGGCCATGAAGGAGGCACTGTTCTACTTTCCCCACAAAATTAATTCAGTGAGTGACCTTCACATTAACAGCACACCTCTGGATTAACCTGGGGAAGGAGGAGGCCTAAGTGGAACTTTAGTTCTTTTCTTTTAAACTTTTATTTTTGGACTCGCTGGTAGAATATGTGTTAATGAAAATAAGTAGCTATTTATTGGCTTCTATTTGTGTTAATTAACAGTCTTCAGATATGATCTGAAGTTCTGAAATAATCAAGCACGGTTTTCAAAGACTGATAATTATTTTAATCATTATTGTGGTGACAGCATTTCCTATTTTGTAAAAAGATAAAATGAATAAAATTTCAATTTGCCCAAACGTGTATAGTGCCAAAATATCCTGATATTTGGAGTTCCCTGACACTGCTGTAAAAAACAAGCCTCAAATCATTTTGCAACCACATCCATGCTTCACAGGATGATGAGCTGTGCTGGCAGAAAAGTTCAACCTTTGGGTCGACCAGCAGCTGCCAGAAAATCCTGTAGTTCCTTACGTTTTGCTGTTGGTCTCTTGGTAGCAATTCATTTTCTACTCACTTTTCTAAGTTCAGATGGTCGTCCTGATATTTGCAATGTCCCTGTGGTTCCATATTTACTCCACTTATTGATGCAGGTTTTGACAGAGCTCCATGATCCATCCAAAGCCTTCCCTTTCCTGACTGCTACTTTTCAATAATGACATCTTGCAGTTTCTTTGGTAACGCTCTGCGGCCCATTGCTCTCCCAGTAAGATGCAACCCCAAACATTCAAGCAAATCCTGCAGCAGCAGCTGAATTTAACCTGGTTTAAATCAGAATCCCTTTCATCAGTAGAGGGTGTTTGCTATTAACCTACAGGCAGGATTTTGAATGTAACTGGTTAACGGTGAACACGGCTGGTGGCCTCATTATGAAAGGGTGTGCAGACTTTTCAGGCTGTTGTAGAGTTTTTTTATTTAAAACTTTCCTAATGATTAACTGTTTTTTCTGGGATTTTGTGATGACATAAGATGATATTAAACAACAGTTTACATTTACATTGTTGTTATTTCTGTCTTTACATTACACCTGCAGTCTTATACAGGTGGGTATCTTTATATGGGCACTGCCACTTATCTGCGTGACAGTGCTGAAATTATTCCACTGTCCTACTTTAGCCTGTCTAAGTAATGGAGGGAAGAGCCAGCATGCAGCAGTGTTATGAATGGGAGACATGACACTGTGACTGTGTACTAACACAGCTTCCCATTTGAAAAATCTCTTCCATATTCCTGCACGTTACCATTACAGTGGAGGATCCCACATCATTATCCATCATCCCGCATCTCATTATGCCTCATTCATGGCTGTAAAGCACATGAAGTGGAATAGTGCTCTTTATCAATCAATCAATGCATTAATTCATTCATTCATTGATCCATCAACCAAACATAATTTATATGGGACTGTAAGTCACACTGGACAGACAGACCAGTAATCTGTTACAGCTACATTTCTTCCATTCCTCCTTCCCTCCTGTCTCTCTTTCTTCCCTCCTGCCTCTGTTACAATGTGCCACACAAGAAACCAAGAAACGAAGCTCAGGAAGGGGCGAGGCAGGCAGAAACAAACAATAATCCAAATTAAATCCAAGAAAACATAAATCCAAGACTATAAAGTACAGGAACGTTGCAAGCACTGGGTATAGACTGGGAACACAAGGAACGTGCACGAAGAGGATCCGACAGGGAATAAAGTGAGTGTTTAAGATACACACAAGGGAGGGAAGGCCAAGCAAGACACAGCTGAAACAGATCAACTTGTTACACGTGACAGGGACATAAGCAGGAACAGGAAACCAGCACACAGAAAACTATTATCTCCACTGACTTTGCATTGGATGACACAAATACTTCCACTCAGACATACCTGCAAAACTGCTATGAGGTATATCTAATGCACCTAATGTTAACTGAGGATGAGGTGTTTTAAAAGGCAGGGCTGCGTTATCTCCAAACTACAAACAAAAGCCTGAAGTGAATGACGCAGAGCTCGGGTGATTTATTTTCTCTACAGTGTCACCGCCCAGAAGAAACTTTCCCAGCAAGGTTGCCTTTTAAATCATGCAATCATTTTTGCCTTGAGAATATTTTGTGATCCAAGGCCACATGAATGCCTGAGAGGCATGTACATTCATATTCATTATGTTGTGGAGTGTATTCTGCGTCCAGAGCTGGAAGTACTTTGAGGAGCAGACTAGGAAAAAATAATGGTTCACGGAGGATGAACCCTGCTGACCTCTCCTTCTGTGGCACCGTGATGTTGACATTTTTGGGGATTTTGGTTGTTTTTTTTTGTTTGGTTGGTTTTTTTGGTCGAAACATCTTGAAAATTATTTTGAGAATATTTCTGCTGAATTTGTTGGTGCCCAAATTTGCAGCATCATCAGGTCATAATTGTGATCTGTTCAATACTTTGAAAAAGGACCATATATGTAATTACATAGTATAGTAATTATATGTAATTACTGAACATAGATATATGTTTCTCTACGCATGGATAATTGATCACAAACAGTATATGCCTTCTTCTGGATATATTTGACATGCCATTCTCTCAACCAAAACAGAAAGAGTACGAAGTGATTGCTTAAGTATAGTTCACTTCACACCATTCTTATCTTTGGTCTGAAAAAGGGCCAATATGACTGTTCTGTCTTGAGTTTTTAGTATCCAAATAAAGGTCAAGGTATTATTGCTCCTGTTATCGCCACTAATGTGCCACTCAGCAGCTTCAAACCTCATTTAAGTCTGATCTGAGGTTAAGAATGCAGCTTGTTTCCATTGTCCCTTAACCTCTGACAAGCTCCGACATTGTTGTGTTTGATCAGAGTTAATCCTTCCAGGAAAGCGGGGTTTCTAATCTCTCACATTTAATGAGGAAAAAAAATAAAAACATTTAAAAAACAATCATCTTGTGTTTTAGTGCTGCAAGCTCCTGTTCTATAATGAGAAGCAAAAGCGCTCTTTTCATTCTCTCTGTCAGCTTTCATAACGTGTGTTGTCTTGTATTTTTAGAATAATCTGCAGCACCTAAACCAACACTCACAACAGAGTAAAGTGCTGATTCATTCAACCCCACAGTACACTAAAAGTGTAAAAGTGTAAAACTAAAAGCGCCTTGAATATCCAAAAGGATACCAAAGGAACCTAAAATTACAGTGAAGGTACTTCATATAACCTTTCTGTTTGATGACGTTCCTGGAAGAACCCTTGTCAACCAAGAAGCTCCTACAGGAACCTCTGACCACCACAGTGGGTTGCAGCAGACACCTTTCTTCAGCACAAGGTTTCTGAGAAACACACATTAATTTGCGTGGGTCCTCAAGCATCTTAGAGGGTTCCTACAGAACCTCTCTGTTTCTTTAATGCCCAGAGATCAGCTGAGGTCACACCAAAGAAACCCTCCATGAGAACTGTACTTCAATCAGATTACTCAATGTCTACATTCCTAACTTGACAAAGTTAGAAGAGTAAGAACTCTAATAGCACACCCAAGTAAGGGTGTGTCACTTTGCTGCCCGCTGAGAAAACCACCACAAAGAGACTGACCACCTCCAGGATATATGAAAAAGCCCAAAAGCTCCAGGAAGACTTTCTCCAAGAGAAAGAGAAGTATCAGCTGGACAAGCTGCTATGTGGACCGAGTGCACATGAGAATGCCAACTAGAAGTTGTCAGAAGAGGCAACCTTGCATATCCCCCATTCTCCAAAGCAACCTCCAACCTGGCAACACCAGGAGAAACAATACTTTGCTGTGATATTGAACTTGATGCTATAGATTAATAGAAACAATTAAGAAGCATTAGGCCTAGATGAAATGTATGATCTCCCATCAATATAGCTGATATGTACTTATTTTCCTTTGCCTTCCCCTCTCTCCCAGCAGCCATTGCATCTGGTTCAGTGGTTTCTAAAAAGTCAGTTTTGCTGCTGCTGTTTTAGGAAGGAGCTGATTCAACTGTATGGTCAATTTGAAAGGATGTTAGTGTGCTTGGGTGCAACTGGACATAGAGTTATATTTGGTCAAGCCTTACTGATATAAACTGTTGGGACAATATATCGGAAACACTTCTCTAAAACAATCTGATATATTTTACAGGGTTTAAATATGACACTGGAGGCAAGATAGCCAACTGAAATATGCTGTTTGGTTAGTTACTTAACAAATGCTGTGAAAAAAACATTCACAAGTGACTCATTAATGGAGTAGAGTGAAAATGAAGACATAAGAGAGAGCATGCCATGGAATTATGGATGTAAGATGCATTTTTAAGTAAAATGGTAAAAAGCACTTGAATAGCCCAATAAGCAACGTTATTCACTGGGAGACTAGTGATAGACTAAGAGGCGCAGCACTACGAAAGAGCCAAACACTTCAGCTGCATGAGTCAACCACATCAAGAGCTTTGCAGAAAAGCTAGGAGTGTGACTACACAGGCTCTATTGAGTAAGAAGAACCATGTCCAAAGTGACCTGCAGGTTTCCTGAGAGAAACACTGAGTGACAGCTAAGATGCTGGGCCAGGTTATGAATTCATGAGTCAACATTCAAAGCAGAACTGCAAACATCAAACTCCTTCCAAGATATTGTAAAATGTGCTGGTTGAAGCATCGTGATGTGAAAACGTTTGTTCCGTACAGCAGTGACATTTTTAAAAGTGAAGAGGAATGGAGCAGAAAACCACCTCAGGAGAAACTCGGTCTTTCAGCGGGACAGTCACTCAACAAATAATCGTGAAAATAAAACGTCCGCCTTTAAAGAAATGTATTTCTCACACCATTTTGGAAGAAAGTCTTTGGCTTTTGTTCTAACTGAGATCAGCAGTATTTAGAGGTTAGACAGCTGAGCTGCTTTAGTGGAGGGTGGGAGACACTTGTGCCCTGCAGCCCAAAGTGGGAGAGACATGAATGATTCATGACCAGCTGCCATTGTTTTGACTCTGTTGCGCAGTAGCTGGGCGAAACAGCTTTTCTCTGCACATGAACAATAATGACACTCTCATCTTCCTGACCCCGGCTCAGAAGAGGGAGGTGACGGTGACCTCAACGCCTACTTGACAGTAAACCTGTTGGGAAGCAGATTCATCAGCAGATGGTTGACAGCTCTTTAGCAGCGGCATCCTTGGTTTTGTGCTGTTAATCACACACGACAGTTATTTTACCTTTAGATTTTTACAGTCAGCAGAGTTTAATTTCAAAATAGAAGTAAATTAGTTTCAGTGATGACAAAATTATACAATAATACAATAATCATTGGCAGCATGAGGGGCTTATGCAATTTCCCCATTGTGGGACAAATAAAGGTTTTCTTATTCTTATTCTTAAGCTCTTATTCTTAAGCTTTGCAGATCATTACACTTTTGTGTCTTTATGCACATGTTGACTGATTTTACAATGAAAACCCTGTAAAGCGGGTCTGAGGCCAATTCTTTGATTAACATCCATTTATTGGAAAGCGAATTGTTTTAACAGCAGCTGCCTTTTCCTGGGGGGAAAATGATGGCACTGAAGTATTAATGTTGCCAAAGGCCACAGTTCACCTGCCTGCCTTCTCTACTGCAGACTCACTAAGCCGACCCCTTTCTTGGACACCATAATGAGTGTAGCCGATGACAGAGGCCATACGTAGTATTACGTATACAAATACATATTAGCTGGCAGTTGCCTATTTTACTTACTCCAAAGGGGACACTGGTGACTTTTTTAAGTTGTATTGATTTTTCTTATTGTACTGAGAAATGTATCGAAGGTCGATTGCCCAATACCCAACACGGAGACCAGGCAAGGCCACAGGGAAAAACAAACTTTCTATACTCAGAACAACAGCACAGCAGATCACTTTGTTTATCAGACCGAGCACCTTTCGAGCCTTCAACCACTCAAGGCACTTTATAATAAATGTCAGCATTCACCCAATCACACTCAGAGGTAGCTTACTGCTCATCAGTTATTCATAGTTACATTTAGTAACTAGTTTACGTTCCGAATGGAAAGCACTGTAGCTGTTCTGTGGAGAGAAAACCAAGTTAAGAGGTCTTTCACTGTGGTATTTGTTGTGGAAACATTAGTGATTTTAAAGGTCCCTATATTGGAGTACCCTTTGATAAATAGGGTATTCATGGTGGGAACCCCAGGTAAGCTATGATTACATGAGGTGCAATCAAGGTGTTGAGGTGCAATATGGTGTTTTCTGGCCACAACAAGAAAAAAACAAAAACCATACCTGATTTAAATTTGGCTGCCGTCCCGTTCGAAGTAGTCTCCTGGTGCACCGATGCAGCGTTCACAACGCTCCTGCCACTCTCTGAAAGCTCTGTGGAAGCCGCGCTCTGTGAGTGTGTCAAAGACCATCTGCGGAGCGCGCTAGATGTCCTCTACTGTGTCAAAACGACGACCCTTCAGCTTGGATTCTATTTTGAGGAAGAGGGAGAAAGGAGGTTTGTGCGGTGTTCACGCGACATAAGAGGCATTCATTTTTACAGGCCTGTACACCGCATCAGTGTGTTACCCTCTGTCCTTAGACCCTGATGTCAGATAAGGAAACTAGAGGAAACCTTGGGAAGAGGAACAGAGGAGGAACCCTTTTCCTGTAATAATATTTATAATAACTAACTAATACTAATAATACTAATAATAATAACTATATTTATAAACCAATATTTGATATTTATTACATTATGGACATTCAGGATGACATATTGTTAATATTTAAAAATTACAAATGTATTGAAAATATGTAGGCCTATATGAAGACTGGGTCTGGGGCAGATGTAGTGCTGCTTCAGGTGGCAGAAAACCACTCTCCTATATAGAATAGAATAGAATAGTACTTTATTAATCCTTTGCAGGAAATTCTGGTGTTACAGCAGCCATGAATAACACAGTGAAGGCTAGAGGAAGTATAAACATAAAAGAAATGATACCTGAATCTGTACAAGGTTGTTTTTTTTTTTTTAATGGCAAGGAAAAAAAGAAATATATAAATAAATAAATAATGTAAAAAATGTAACATATTTACAAACAATCGGTGCAAGATCAGTGAATATTGTGCAATGTGGAGCTTATAAAGTGCAATGTGCAATCCTTAATTATTATTGGTGTGTGTTATGGAGTCTAATGGCAGTTGGCAGGAAAGATTTCCTGCTCCTTTGTGTCTTGCATCTTGGCGGGATCAGTCTGTGACTGAAGGTGCTCTGCTGAAAAACCTCCAGCTATGTAAATACATACATACTGTAGATGCATTAATAACATTCAGTAAAGTTATGAGATTATTATCTTGAGTAGGGCTTGTTTTAGAAGGGAGGAACAAACTGGGAATAGGTTAAAGCATACAAACACATGATGGTGTCCTGTCACCAGTTCCATCACCTCTTGTCCCTCCGACCTGGACTCTGCTTTTATCTATTTTCACACCTCAAGCACATGAAGCCAAAAATAGAAAACGTTTCTAATTTGCTGTTGCTGTCTCAACAGTGTCGCCTTTGTGATTTATTCCCTTGAAGCTCAGTAAATTGTCAAGGGAGCGACATAAATAACTTACAACCCTTGTCATCTTTGTTTCATTTAATTACATCAGCGTTGCTATAGCTTCGTTAGAATAGCCTGAGGAAATCCAATCAAGGTTGCCAGACTTTGGTCCTGGTGAATTTCTTTTTTTGGTGGGTTATTTGGATGCAAAAGCACCAGAATTGTTCCTTAACTTAAATTACAGCTTGGCGTGTGAAGACATAGGCTGAGATGTTCCTTTCTTGGTTGAAAAATAACTGAAAGTGTGCTGTACCCACGCAAGCAAAGGTTTCTCTTTGAAAGGAGTTTTGAGACAGCTGTGAAGGACTCGCCATGCTTTCATCTACTGTAGCTACTCTGAAGAGCACGTTAAAAGTAGCGGTACGACATGAGGGTGGGCCGCTAACAAAGCTGCAAACGAAAGCCCCAAGTAAAGCCTGAGAGAAAACAGGAAGTTCAGACTGATGTCTATTTTTCTGCTCAGGCTGTTCCTTACTCGGAGTCCCAGAGGAGCAACGAGAGTTGCTCTCTCCTCAACACAATCCAGCTTCTCTGCAGCATAGCAGTTGTTTTTTCTTGCCTTAGAAGTGGAGTTGAAACTGTGTTACATAGTATTTTGATAGGATACACACACACGAAGCCCACCTCATTCTAAAATCTCCAAGACCCAAGAAGTGAAGATAAGACAATATGTAATTAATGCGCCTTGTTCTCAGTTGATCAAATTTTTTAAAATGAAAAGTAGAGCCATTTTCTATTTAATTTTGTCTTTGAAATCAAATTTCGTATTGTTTCTTTTTTACGGATTTTCATGTAGTGAATCAAACATGAGTATTCCATTTTCCTTTACATCAAATTACAACACTGGGGTGATTTTACTTTGTTATCTGACTGTCGGAGCTACAGGTTTGGCTGTTTATTAAAAAGAAACAATAAAGAATACGAAATGTCCTCTTATTTGTTTTTCATTTGAGGTTTTAAGCTTTCTTGTTGCCGGCCCTCTTCCCTTACTGTACATTTTAGCTAACAGCACAGTGGGGTATCACAATTTCGTGACACAAATGTGGGCGGGGCTGTCAGTCAGTCAGCTGCAGGGGAGGAGAGAGGTGTGGAGAGCAGCAGGGGAGCTGATTGACACAGCTGGTGTTTTGTGATACGCTCCATGTTAAATATTGTTTTTTTTACTGTAGGTTCTGTTGAAAGACTGTGTGATCTGTGAGAGCAGCGCTAACAATGAAGGATATCACCCGGGAGCAAAACTGTTGTGTGCTGGGGGGCCTCAAAGGCAGAGAAACTTGCTGACATAACGTCTTACATTTACATAAAGTCTGGATGAATTATTAACTTTCCTCAGCAGTCAAGAGAAGATTTACTGCGGATTTTAATCTGACGCTGATTGGACGGACACAATTTATGGCACTTTGCAACCCAGAGTCAAATGATTAACATCCCCCCACTTGTGTTTTAAATATTATTTCAACCAAGTTTTAAATTTATGTCCACCACCAGTTATATTTTATTGATCATTAACATTTTTTGAATTCTTTTCAAATTGTTTTAAACATGCAGGTATTTTTTTGAAATGCAGTTTTTACTATCGAAAGAAACAACACTGAATCCTCTGTCAGGTACAACCCAATAAACTGCTTTTAGCAGTTTTCCACCTGGTTTTCGACTCTGCTTTCATCAGCTGGTAGAGCCGACTGCTCTGCCCTCTTGCTTTGTATTTGACACTGTTGCTCCCGCTGTCCTCCTTGGCTGTCCTGAGGGAACCGCCGTGCAAATGCTTGGTTCATACCTGTCCAACAGAACTTTTTCACCTGCTTGCATTTGCCAGTTCCTGATTTTAACTGTAGTGTCTGCCAAGCTGCTGGTCTTAGCCTTTTGTTCCGGGCATACATACTTACTTCATAGCAAATTATTTCAGAACTATGCTGTCTCACTTCACTAGAAATCTAAATAATTTCGTCCTCATTCAACTACAGAATACTTCCAAAATTACCCGTTTCCCACTGATTGGCACAAAGAAATGCTTTTTTTCCCCACCCACAGTACTGTAGGGCACTTTATGCCAGTATCACTCAGGGCTCCCTTCACCAACTCCAGCTGGTGCAAAATGTTGCCGTTAATATTTAAGAGGTACTGAGAATCATCAGGTTGCTTCTGGGCTTTATTCAGTATTGGTTTGAAATATGTCACGTTGGAAGCTTCGCGTGGCCCACATTAGGGACGACAGGAGGCAGGCTCGCAACTCAACCTATGAATTCAGAAGGAACTGACATAGGTCAGTTCAGACGCCCTATTTGATAACAATGCAACTTAAAGTGCATTGATTTCTGAAGCCCCAGACACAGACAGAGATCTGTGCAGATGATCTCCCCCCACCCCCCGAAACATTTACAGACACACCAGTCGCTGAAGGTACATTTTGTGTGTAAAATCCTCAAAAGTAATCATGCATACCTGTGGCAGTCTGTAAGCTTCTTTGTTTTCAATTAAATGGCCAGTATCATTTCTGCAAATATAACTTAAAAAAACCTCCTCAGCCTTTGTGTCATCATACATATCAGTGCTCTTTCTAAAAACGTGTTCTGTGAATCACGCCTGGGTGGCTTACAGACACGGCACAGGTGTAAGGGATTCAGAAGCTGAACACACACAACACCATCCTAAGGGGTTCTATGGTCAAAATTAGGCTCAGTGAACCATCAGAATATCTTTACTCCACAAATCTAATAATACAATTATTATAATTACCCTAATAGTTTGTGAAAAACAGATGTTTTAATCTTAATTAGTTAGTTTTCTCTCACCGAAGAGAAGAGTTGTACTTTGGGGGTTTTAGCTCTGTCACTTCCTGCGTTAGAGTCTTTCTGCTTGTGTCCTTGTTGTCTCTACTTTCAGTCTTTGTCTTTTCATGATTTTCACTTGTTAATTACTTTCATCTGTCTCTTGTTAGTGTTCCCTCCCAGGTGTGTTTAGTTGTTGTTTTCCCTTCTCAGTTTGTTGGTTCTTCCTTTACTTTGTGCGTCTTTTTACCTGTGTCTCCTCGTGTTTTTCCAAATTTAGGTTTTGTTCCTTGGACTTTGTCGCTTGCCTGCACCTGACAGGTTTGTATGTGATTTTACTTTGCTCGCTTTATCAGTGCAGTAGGCTTTTGTTGTACCTTTCTGTATTATAAATCATTATTGAACAGCACCAGCTCTTTGTCTGCATTTGGATCCTATCCTTTGTTCGCTATTTGGCACAACCTTGACAAAACCTTGACAACGGTAAAAACAAAAAGACAAAAATCCCAGAAATCATTGCGCATTGGCAAAATGAGAGCCAAATGAGAGACAGTGGTGGTGGATTTGGTTTGTGTATTGTATTCAGCACAAGGCACAATAACACACAGGTCTGAACCAGCGCCATCAGAATGAACTCCCATCTGCATCTGTATCATAGCACCAGTAAAACCGGAACTGAATATCTGGACTCTCCTGTCTCTCTGTCTTTTCTAACTGGCAGATTAAATTTGCACAATACAGCATTTGAAGAAATACACCACCAACAGTTAGCATTTGTTAAGTTTCCTTCTGACATCATTGTACAAGAAACAAGTGGTTAGTCTCTAATTAGTTAATGCTGAGTATTAACGTGTCAAGAATCATAACCTTTCATTAACTGGGAGCTGTTTCACCACAAAGGGCTGTATTTAAGAATAACAATGTATTACTACGAACAAATACACAGTATTGTTATTATTTAATTATATGATATTATAAACTTACAACAAAATACTAAATATAGTTTTGTCAGTGAGTTACTATACACCTGCAGTAAACCGTGTTTGAATCTACTGTATGTATTTATATAGTCAATCATTTTAAAATGTTACTGTACTACTACTGCTACAACTGCTAATAACAGTAATATCTGGAGGGACTTATTAAGACAGAAAATTATTTATTCATATGTACTTATTAATATGCAAAATGTGAAAATGGCTTCATCATATTTTAATGGGGCAGTGAAGCTGTGGGTAATGTGGGAGGGATGGTTGTGGGGTGGAGTGGACCTATGGTGAGCACAACTGTAATGGGATGTAAAATGGGTGGAGGAGGATGGTTTTGATGTAAGCCGTGACAGTAACAATATGATTGGCTTATGGAAACCGGAGCAAAATAGGATTGATTACATGAAGAAGGAAAGAGCAGCCATCATCAGCTGAGCAAATTCAGATGCGGATTAAATTCTGATTGAACTTAGACAAAGCTTCATCATAATGACAATAATAAGAAAAAGACAATGAACTCATTCATTTTGCTGCTCCCTTTCAGAATATTCAGTAAAAATAATAACACATTTACATGCCTGAATGCCTGTTTTTTTTCAGTCTTCTGAAACATCTACAATTTTTTAATTTAAGTGACAGTGTGTACAATATTTGGTAACTCACAGTGACAACTGTTATTAACCTGCTGCAGAACAGCAGCTGTATAGTCTGCATGAGTGTATTACAGTAAATAGACACAGAATGGTTTTGCAAGTTGAGTCTTCAGTCTTCTATGTTCTTTGTGTCAAGCGTTAAAGCCATGTTTCTTATGTCTCCTCATGTTTCTGGATTTATATTTTGTTTTTTCAGTTTTCATAAACCCTTAACTCTTCCTGTCTCTTAATAGATGGACTGCCTGTGTTTTTGCCTGACTTATAGTGCTGTAAACTCTTATTTTTGTTTGTTTATCAGTTCTTTGAGCTGTAATGCCTCCATCTCCATTTGGGCCCAACCACTTGTTTTCTTGTTTCCTATGGGGCCAAAACTAAGACACCCCTTTCATACCATTTAAAGGTATTGATTTGGTTTACCATATGCACTATAATACTCTATTAGAGGTAGCTACTTAGTTATTAGAGAAAATAACATCACTTAGCACAAGTTTGCTAATAAAAGTTAAATATCAGCCATTGCCCATTGAATTCCAGCTGTCATAGTATCAAAGGTCAATTTCAGGAGCAGGAGGAGTGTTGAGCTTCCTGCTCATCTTGCTCTGCACCCTGTTTTTATACCCCTCTCAGTTTTAATACCAACACACTGTCTGAAAAACAATATTCCTTCAGATGACACCAATCTATGTATGAGCAGGTTCATCAATTCACACCAATGATTGGCAAGCCCAGGCGCACCAGACATTCCTTCACGTTCCTATGTTTAAGATCCATCGTTGGTTTGTCTTTGTCACTGTCCCTTAAAGACAATATAGATGAAAACAAAAGATGTACCTGATACAAACTTGGCTGCCATCCCCTTCACAGTTGTCTCCATGTGCATGGTACACCATTCCCAGCACTCCTCCTTGAAAGCACCATGCAAGTCCCTTTCTCAAAGTGTGTCAAGGAGCATCTGGGAACCACGCTGGATGTCCTCTACCCCGTCAAGACAGGAACCTTCCGTTTGAATTTCACTTTGTGGAAAAGACAGAAGACACAGGGAGGCAAAAACATTTAGTATTTATCAGATAACTAAAACTGGTCCAAGCACAGAACCCTGTGGAACCCCATAAGTAACACTGGTGTTCATAGAGGATTCCTTGTTGACATGCACAAACTGGGATCTAACCAACTTAGTGTTGTCCCTTTAATGCATATTAATGTTCCAGTCTCTGTAGTAGGATAACAAGACAAGTGCAGAAACAAATGCTTTGTCTGATGCATTGTTTAAGTTAATTACTTAATTAGTTAAACCTGAGACAGTGACTGTAATGTTAGCTCTTGTATTTTTTCCAGCAAATTAGCCTGAAAAACAGCAAATTAGTTGGGTTATACCTCTCGTCCTACTATTTCCAAACCTGTTGGTGCATTTTGCACGCTGCAACCCAAGAGCCGCACAGATTGGCCAAAAGCATTGCCAGAAAGTTCAGCCTCATGTGCAGGTGATATTCTGGCAGGTCTTTTAAAATGAAAAACCATGAGCAGGCAACCAGTGCAGACATTTGTCATGTCTGTCATCTTAAGTATCAGCTGACAATAGCACAGACTGTAGAATCTCATCTTTATCCATTTTCACAACATATTTATCAAATAATCACAGACTGATGGGTCTCTGGTCCCTTTAAATGCTGCCTGTGCACTCCCCCTGAGTGTGTTAATGAAATCAAATGAAATACGGCCGTGACAATCAAGGGCATCCATGCTGTGTCTGTCTGTGGTTTGTCAACAGTCCCCTCTGTGCTTACCATCTGCTTGAGAGGTGAGAGACAAGCATTGAGGCAAGCAAAGTTACCTTCTGCTACAATTATAAACCATCTCCCAGAGAGTTATTCTCTGAAAGAAAACTCGGTGAGAAAGCTCAAATATGCAACAGATGGAGGCTGACCTCCATTTGTTCTTCATCACATCTGGAAGTTGTAGCAGGGTATAATCAGTCCCACAGGAGCTCGTAGACTCCACTGTCGACGACTACGTCAATGAGCCAGGAGAAAGACATGACCACATCCATGGTCATGGTCACACTTCATGGACCAGATAACTGTTTTTCTTCTTATGGGGGAGATGGAGGCCCACAGTGACACTCTACTTCTTCCTCAACAGGTAAATACTCCATTGCAAGTACAATTACTGCTGACGCAAAAATAAATAAATACATTTAAAATCTACCTCTCAGTCTAAACCACGAGCAAATAAGAAGATGGATATCAGTTCCATCAGTTAGGTCCAGGATGTGTTTAGTTTAGTATAACACAGAGAATCACTCGCCTCGGTACATTAAAAAGTCCAATCCATCTAAGAGACAACTGTTTTGTAAGAAGTGAAGATCTGGAAGTTAACATTAATGATTTCTGATGAAGGTGCTGTATTTCAGGCAGAGGTGAGCCTTAAAGGAGACCTGTTCTCTATAAAAGGTTGCAGTTATAAACCACAAGTTCGGCTTTTATTTGTCCAGATTTTGAGCCCTCGACATCTGAGAATTCAGCCTGCACCTCAGTGCACTGCAGGTGAATCTGGTTTCTACAGAGCTCACTGTTCACAGTTTTTCGTAATGATGGAGTCCACCTGGGGGTCCGCTGGGGAAAAAACAAGAGCTGTGTATCCTGCTTTCAAATCCATGCCCATGGATTTGTGATCGGTTGCCACAATTTGTAAACCATGCACACATGGGCAAATGGGCACAATCCACTGAAAGTGCTGCCAGAGTGCGCGGTGTAAAATGGCCTTGGTGGGTAAACAAGATTTTGCTGGTTGAAAATGAGTTCAGCAGGTTAAATTTAGTCACAATCACATGATGTGAAAACATGCTCATTAATCATATTCTGTATTTTTTGTACTTCCAGTCATTCAGCAGAACTTCAATGCAAGATTACTTATATTCCTTTGGCTGTGAATAGATATGAGTCACAGACATTGCCAACTACCCGGGGTTGTGTTTTGTCATTCTATACTTGCACTTCACAACATCACTATTTGGCTTTTTGATAGCAGGGGACTGTGTGTACTTCTCTCTCTTTATATTGTTTGTCAAGGCTGCAGTGTACCATGTTATGTTGTAGATAAAACTCTTGTTTTTGTTATTCGAGTGCATCCTTTATTTCTTTTTTCTTCTATTCTATTTGGAAGTAGCTGGCAGTAATAGTTTTATAGTTGCACTCTATGGTTTAGTCTCTCATCTGTATTACAGTATTCAGCATTTTTGATGAATCCCAATGCCGTTGTTGTTGTTTATGAATGTATTTGTATTGTTCATTACAGATCAATTCTGGGCATTTATCTTTTTACCAGTGTGGTTGGATTTTGAGCAATCATCGGGTTCGAAAACATCGAACCGATGTGCCAGCACTGCAACAGACTGCAAAACTGCTGGCGCGGTTCACAAATCCAAAGGCACGGATTATGAATCTAAGAACATGGTTTATAAATCATGTGCATGAATATTTAAACCGCTTTTTATTTCTTGCTGATTCAAGGGAGAGGGAGGGGTCACCGCTTCCGTTTACCTCTGCGAAGCACAAATTTTTATTTCAGCTTTTTTCATTTGTTGAACTCAATACAATAACATTTGTTTTAATCCTTAATATGTGCCATATGAAAAACATTTTGGCAGCAAAACTGAAAAGACAATGGTATTAGGCTGCTCGTATGGAGCTCTGATTCAGTCAGCTGCATTACGTGAAATAAATCAATAAAATTATGATTCCTTTGTGACAGCTCATCTGTCCTGATGTGTGAAAGATGCAGTTACAGCTGGATCCTGGCCAGTACTGCGGCCATGTCAGAATAATTAATGACTATGAACAATTAAAGGTTACAGCTGCTGTGCAACAAGCATAGAAGTGTGTGCAGCACCTCTTTCACTGGAAAGACAGATATATCATTCCTGCTGCTGTGTGACGGTTACAGATTTTTAATAAACTCAATAAACTAAAGGGGGGGAAGTGCTGCGTGCAGCTGTTGTGTATGATGATCTGTCCAAGTTTGGGAGCTGTGCAATGATCAGCCTCAAAGCAAACAAGGTCACTCACATATCCTTAACTGCATTACCTCACCGCCCTGTGCTCAGTCATATGCAATGCTATGCTTAACTGTATGTTCCCTGTTACTTTGGTCGTTAGCTTATTTCTTGTGGGTGAGCCAGGCAGGCAAGAATTGTTATTCCAATGCTGATGCTGTTGTGGCTGTGCAGTCAGTGTTGCAGGCCGGAGGAAACCGGTCTATCTGTTGATGTCCTTACAATTAGAGGCTCGGTGCTAACTTGCTATGATGCTCCTGCTCCTTGTAAGTTAGGACCTTGGTGCCAAAAGGGCATCCAAAATCCCTTTGATTAGTGTAACGCAGACTGTGGAGGCATTATATTTACTTTGACTGGACTGTTTAATAGCAAACAAGTTTTTTTGTTTTGTGTTCTTTAAATTGGGGGTAATAATTTAATGACCGATCTCATGCGCTGAGCTTGGTATAGTACAGTGAAACCACACTGTCTACATAACAGATGAAATCATGTTCCCATATTTCTTTTAATAAAAGGGAAACTTTGATATTTTTCAACCCGGACCCATTCTTTCCTGTTTGGTGTCAGTTTGGCGTCTGAAAGACTGCTGGGGACAGCCATTTTTGAAATTGGTCCATTACTGAGCCGGGAAACGGTCTGCAACGCACAATAAAGGGCAATATGGGTCCCATCAATTTCCACAGCCATCCTCCTACAACACAGCTCTATTTCAGCCGTCACAAGACTTCATGCTGGGGCGTCCCCTCTGTTGCATAATGTTTCCAGACAATTTTAACAATCTGAGCCTTTCAGTGGCAAAAGCAATAATATTTGGTTGACGTGCACCATTGCCCTATATGGTGCAATGTAGCCTGCACTGTCAGCTACTCTCGTGTACCGTAAGTAAGGTGGTTAAAATATCTAAAATACATAATGTATCTAATAGCCACTGTGTAACTTTGAGCTCCTCTGAACACATTTCACTTCCCTGAACTATTTAACTTCTCATGAACAAAATTTCTTGCGACCGCTGCAAATATTTTATGAATTAGCTATAGCGCCAACTGCTGTGTTAATTATATGTAACCTCAATATTTAATTCACTTTGCTCGGCTTCTATGCATTCTTTAAAATTAATTAGTGTGACGTCAAGGTGGAAGTGATCGCGACCCCATTAGAAAGACGATGGGCTCTCCACTTCTAAGTGCTCCTTAAATGTTTTTTTGGGGGGGGTTGACACATCTGGTGTCGGTGTGGGACTCCTCCGCTCTTCATTTGCTCCACAAAGACACTTTTCATTTGCAGCTGAAAAGAAAGGCCATGCAGATTTTATTAGCACTGCACATATTCATTCAACATTCATATGATGAGCGGTGCAGTAGAACGGTGAGGCATTATGAAACCGCTCACTCAGGAGTAATTGTAACTGTCTTTCACAGGGCAGTAATTCACAGGCTCATTCTGTTAGTCCTGCTTCACAGGGCGCAGAGGGGGGAGGAGAGAGAGGCTTCCCAGTGACTCCCCCTTTATTTTATTCAACAGCACTCGGGAGCAGGAGCCACCTCTCAATCCATGACGGTTCAGCAGCTGCTGTTTTAAAGTGTCATCTCGCCGGCGCGGGCTCAGAATTAACACCTCTCAGCTTTACACCACTATCTGTCACTTACGATACGCCCTGTCCCCCGACATCAGTCCTTAGGGCAACAGGAGGAGAGCAGAGAATGTGCTGCAAAGCCTTTCTGCTAAAATCTCGCTTTAGCTTTGAGTCTTTGAAACATTAAAACTTTAATAACACTAAATCATCCCTCATTTAACGTTTTATTGACGCCACTGTACTCATGAATAATTTATTTACGGCTGTGTAACCAGTGCCATCAGCACCACTAAGAGCAGAGTCTTAATTTAAATATTTTGTTATAAACCATTATCTTTACAAATATTATTTTTTTAGATGCATTTTATAAAATAACTGCTGAGTTTTCATGGTGATGAACACCAGCTTGACTAATTATATATATGTCTACACACAAGATACGTCTTCACACACACATACTCTTCAGCCACAAAGTCCACCATATGTAGTGTGGTAGAAATGAAGATGATGATGACGACACAGACCTCAGCTCTGAACTGCAGCCACAGCAGCAGCGGTAGAGCAGTTATAAGGGCAACATACATACGTAGAGGAAGTTGTCTCAGTGTGAGCGGTTGACCTGGACAGACCCATTAACGTTCACATCCTCTGCAGCTTTCTACAGAGCTTCTTCTAATGCAGCCACTGCAGCTCCTCATACCTTAAGTGCACCTTGAGAGGCGCGTAGGTAAAGTGTAATGCAACTTTAATGCTGTCTCATTTGTGATAATCTGGCATGGAAGGCACAATTTGTCTGTCTTTTCAACAAGCTCACTTTGAAAGAGACTGCTTATTTATAACCCTCTTTATATTTATGTTTCATATCATGTTCTTTGTTGTGACACTGCACTTTTCCTAACGTAGCACAGGACACACAAAACTCTCTCCACTGTGTGCCAGGCCATGTGATACACATTTTCCAGATATTCAGAAGCCCACTCCCCCAACTGCACACATCAAGTTCAGTGCACCGAAAACAGTGTTTTTACTGTTTCCCATGGCTCTGTCGGGAGCTTTTGTTGCATTACAGGAATTATTTTGATGATGAAAGTAGACTTAGTGCAGCGCTAAACTGCTGGAGAACCTCAAATACCATGAGATACTTTCTCACTGGATGCAGAATCAGTATAAAACTAATCAAACCATCCGTGTAAAAACTAAAAATAACACTCAGAACAATAAAAAATACTAAAACTGCTGTACACATCGCTCCGCTTGATCATTTCACTGTTTATTACTTGGTTTTAATCATCTAAGCTTCTCAGTAAGACGTGCAGCCCAGTTGTGTGTGAGCATCTGCGGTCCTGTCTAATGTGGAGAGTTAAGAATAGCACGGGGAGTGACCGCACTGAGACAGACCAGACCCCGAGCAACAAAAGGTTATGCAGTAATAATAATAATAAGTTTTGAAGTGATAGATATAAGAACACTTAATGATCAGGCCTACAGGAGCAAACTGAAAACTGATGTGTCTGTGCTCTCAGGAGCTGCAGCATCTCGATTGTACATAATATATAATGTGTATGTAATGTTGTTTTAATGCTGTTTGTTGTTCACATATAATTCAGCTGATTTGTGCACAAGCAATTCTGTATCAAGTGTGGTTTAGGACCCTGTCAGCAAAGAATCTGACCCACTCCCTTTGATGCGGTTGATGTGCGTGTGTGTTGGTGAGTGTGTGCTGTTGTTTAGCTGTTTGGGGGTCACCGAGCTGCTGTGCTATACCAGGCTGAATGAGTAGGACAGTGTGGTACACTTAAGCCAGGAAGGGGCCAAGCATTAATGGGTTTCTGGATGTGCTCTGTGGACTCTGCATGAGTCAAAACAGGTAGTTGGTGTTTGTAAGTGATAGTTGCACTATGTGTAAGTGCAGTGTGAGGTTTAAGCATGGGAAGTTCATGGTTGGGTGTGTGTGTGCGTGAAACTCACCAATTGTGGAGAGATGTTAGCCTAAGGCAGCTGGAGGTGGAGCTGGAGTCTTGAGCAGGGGGAGCCTGTGGGGTGGGCATCATCTCCTGGTGTTTCTGCATCCCCCTCCCTTCTGTTCTCGCGGTACCCAGTCAAGGTCGCTCATCAGATTTTTCTTTTTTATCCTTTCTGAGCTGTCAGTTTAGGAATATGATATCCATCGTATCAAAAGGACATACAGCTAGCGTCTGTAGTCAAAGGAACTACAGACTCGAACAAAAGGCCAAAAGATGCAAAGCCAAAAAACAACAGCGGGAAGAGAATGCAAAACAAGAAAGAGAGAGAAATCCTGAACAGGTTTGAAGATGAAGGGAAAAATTACTGAGAAACTGTCAAAAAGATGCACAAAGCTCTTAAAAAAAACAAAAAGAATCCATCAGAAACACACACTGTAGGGGTGTACCAAGCCTTTCGCAGGAACCGTTCAGACCTCCGGGGACGTTCGGCTTAATGACACCAGAAAAGAACAATCAAACATTTTTTCCAGTCCGACATCCTCCAAGATACTGCAGCACAGAAAGGGAAGGTCCATTGAATCAGGGGTAATGGATTATTTTGCTGAACGAAACAAAAACACCGGGAGAGAGGAGGAAAGGGAAATACTTACTGGTTGAAATCTGACCAAATCCAAGCCAAACAAACATGAGAGCAAACACCATTCTGTCAAAGAAAGGTCTTTATGACTTGACTTACTTGGATGGTGATGATTGCAGAGGTTGATGGCATGCAGTCAAATTAATCCGGTCACATAATTGTCAGAAAATGCCCGTAAACATAAAGAGGTCCAGCTCTGACACATATGTAAAAAGGTGTAAACCTATCCTCACCTGAACAGGTTCAGGCGCTTGGCCGACAATGAACCTTCAGGTGTGCTTGAGACCCTGAGCTGTGCACACTGTGTGCTTCCTGTAGATTTTATTAAGACAAAGAATCATTAATCCAAATGAACTCCCTAAAATTAAAAATTGTAAGGGAATAGTGGAAAGGACTGGGGGTGGAGTAATGGATTTGAGAGTGAGCTAAAATTAGGTGTTTTTAATGCAGTGAGCAGTGGACAATCATTACCGTGTTTCACATACAAGTATTTATGAGGTTAGATAAACATAAATTCTTATTTACTGAGTTCTTGTATTTACCAGCAACATCAGGTTTAGCTTACGGCCCCAGGCTGCATGGATTTGAATTTCGTCAGACGGCGTCAGTCAGAGTTATGGTTGCTGTTTCTTAAGTATTGTATTCGTTAATAAATAAATATTGTTAACCTTACCTTAACCTTAACCTCCTCCTTTACCAGTGGACTCCCTCTGGATTGTTAAACAAGCAGAAATGGCATGACTGGCCTGCAAGCGTGGTTTCCACTGGCCCACGACCTTCTTTCTCAAAGGGTGAACAGCTCCCCCCAGTGAACCACTAGGAGATCTGGTAAAATATGTTTTAATGAAATGTTTTCCTCAAAATGTCTCACTGCAAAACCTCGTGGTGAGTAGCACAGATGTGGTGTTTTCTATATCGAATCCACTCATGTCTAAATGTAAACACTGTCATTTGGATTTTTGCTGTAATGCCTGATTTCAGGTGTTGTGCTGCTACGTGTGGACACCGCCTATGTCGATATGTGTGATCATCAGTGATCAGCGTGGTCACACTGACTAGAGTGATCTGTGGCTTCGGACAGGGTCAGTTAAAAGAAAACCAACTGAAAGCTCGGATTCAGCAACAAGCAAGGTTCAATGACTTGATGCAAGTAGTTCAGGAACAGAATATATCTGTGAAATTCGTTTTTCAAACCAGTGGTCACCAAAGTCATTCTTTTCAGTTTGCTGAATCAATGAAATCTGTTAATTAAAAGATTTATTCAAAATATTTGTTTTTGCTTTTAGTAGCTGGCTGCAGCTCTGACTGCTTAGTTACATTCACTGAACTGAAAACACAGCGAGCTACACTGAACATTTGGCCGACCTGTGAACTGAGAGTGGTGATTTGTGAGGGATCGGCTTGTGAGCTGACCACAGAAGGGATACTGTATGAAAGCTGAAAACTGCAGAAACAAATGGCCGCCATATAACGTGCAGCAAGGAAAGGACATCTAATTGTTAATCACCACCTTTTATACTCCTTCAAACGCTAAGGATTCAGAATTCACCAAGATGAGACTGAAGGTGAGGGTGAGGAGTCGGATTGAGCAAATCAGCGACTGTCCGAGCTCGTGTTCAGTTAGCGCAGCTGCAGCAACAACCACCACCTTAAAAGCTGTTGGACAGCGACAGAAAAGTTGAACAAAGCACCGTAGCAGCGCTGCCAACTCTCCTGCGATGACAGTGACACCAAGGAGGCAAGGAACTCATGCCAGAGACAAAGAAGCACTGCAAAAACAGCCATGTTTGACTGGAGCAGGGGCGAGTCTCTTTTGGGCTGAGAGGCCCCGGGTCTGTTTTCTTGAGCAACAGGTCTTGTTCTACTCCTGAAATGTCTTGCGAGAAAAGTAGTGAAGCAGATTACCTGTGCATGTCTGTGGTGCCACCCATAGTTTGATCTCACATTTTACTCTATACACCATTATTATTATAATTATTGTTAATTTCACCTACATTTGCGTCAAAAACACAACAAACTCTCCTTTTCAAACTCAGCATCAATGAAAAACAAGTCCAAATAATATGTACCAAAACAAAAGAATCAAGCAATTAGCAACTTGCTCTGTTCGTTCAGGGCACGCGGTCATGAGCAGCAATGGAAAAATTAAATGTTAAAAATAAAATTCATTCGGATCAGATCTGAGTAAAACCTCTTCTTCAAACAAAAACCGGCATGGTCAGGTATGTATAAAGTAATGTTAGGGCAACTAGGTTTCCTAATGGGACGGCTTAGCTCCCCACCATTTCCTTGCTTCCTGCACCATTTAACAAAGAGGAATCACTCTGCAAAGAAATGGAGCTAAGCGTCCGTAAGCAGCAAACTGCGACTGGGAAATGTTTACCGATGCCACAGATCACGTGTAATAGGGAAGGGAATTCAGAATCTAATGGGCGGTGTAATGATAACTCTCATAACTCATATAAGTCTGTATGTGTAATGATGTCATGCAATGTTGTGAATGTGATTTTGTCTGTCTTTATATTTCAAAACCCTAAAATGACACAATGCTGTGCAGACTTAGTATTTACTGTGGTACAGTGCTGATCAATTGTGGGATGAGCTTCGGCTATAGCATTACTGTGGGTTGAGTAAACGACCGTCAAATGTGATGTTAGTTCAGTGCATGTGGGTACTTTCTAGATGTAGGACATACCCGTTTACTACTAGCACAGGGATGCCCAATTCATTGTTCAAGTTGTGGTTACTGAGACAAGGAACCTAATGATGAATCGTGCACGATAGGAATCATCACCAGGGGGATTCATTAACTGTGTCCTGATTTAGTCTCTCAGTAATGACTCAGGGAAAAAAAGTCTCACTGCAGAGCTAAATGCTCATCATTTACTGATTTAACAAAGGAGGATGTCTTATAAAAACGCTCTGTCATCAAAGTCAAAGTGACTGGCATCATGGGAAATCGATTTGCCCTCGTGTCATGGTTGAAATCCAGCCATATGCTGCTTGCTTAAGTGTTTAATCTGTGAATACTGTACATTAGTGTCATTTTCCCACTGTGACTAATTTACAGACCCCCCAAAAATACCATGTTTACGCTGGGCCTTTTTTTAGCAGGGCCCCACATTAATTTAAAAACTTAATAGATCCCTGGGAGACTGAGCTGCGGCGTTGAGGTAAATGACTTTCCTTTGATGGTTAGTAGAGCAGCACAGAGGCAATGGAGCTCCGCTGTTGTATTGAAGCCAAATGAGCTCAACTCTTTGCTGAAGCCGAGCGTGGCTCAAAGAAAAACCTCCGGCCCTCAAAGAAAATTAATGTCACGTCCGTGTTTTTAATATACCCCAATATAGAAAATGCATTACAGTTTGGCCCACTGCTCATTATTTCTATGTATGAAATATGAGGCGAGTGCAGCAGAGGTTGCTCCTCCGGTTCACTTCGTATTGCTGTTGACTCTCTGCAGGACAGGTCCAGAATATCGTTTCCTTATCTGGCTTCACTAAACCTAACAAACGCACTCAGGTTAAGCATGAGCGCCTTCACGTAAAAAGGGGCAATATTGGCTCCGGTTGTACAATCACGCACTGTCCAGAGCTTGATATCTCTCACAAGAAGAGCAAACTATAATCTGAAACAAATATGATGAATGCTAATCTATAACTCCAGGCTAAAAGCAACACAGCTAACGCAACTGTGATTAGGAGGGAATGCTGGGAAAGAGCATCACCGACTTTACACATTCAAAGTGCGAATATCCCCACCTCATCATTAAGGCACTAGTAGAGGTGTCTATAGTTACATTTGTTTAACCCATTAAATGAATGTGTTGCTCAGATATATTCACAGGGTGCACATTACTTCCTTATAGTGTGAGTACAAGGCTCTACTCGTTCGATCAGTCTCTGCTGTAGACAGGATATTGACATATAAAAGCATAAGAGCAGTAAATGAAATGGCTTTGACATTGCTTTCATCAACAGTCTGCTGGACTGTAAGGAAGTGACTCATGCAACATTCAGTTTAAGAAGCTGACACACATCAGAGTCTATATATATCATATTAGAAAAATATGTTTTGGATATCTCTGAAAACATTTCCTAAGAGACCCTCCCATGATCTTCAATAAATCCAAGAGAGGTGGTTTATACAAGTTGATCTCTTGTCTCGAACACAGAGCTGAGTTCAAACTGAAGTTACCTCACCAACCTCAAATCCTGCCTTGCAGTGAAGGCCTCTGGCTGGTCTGAAGCACATTTCCCCAGTGTTTCCTCTTTGCACCGGTTACAACTGGAGTTTAGACTTCAGTATGAAACTTTAATCACCTCCAGCACTACAGTGTGTCCCCTGAGCAGACTGTTGGGTTGATCAACTGCAAAGTGAGCTCTGGTGATGGCCTGTTTTTTAGTTCTAACCAACAAATCAAACAAAAAAACATATAAAAATAAACTTCACACTGGTGAGACTGCAGATTCTAGAACTGTAAAGACAGAAATGACAATAATTTAAATGTAAGCCTTGTTTCAGATTTAATGTGATTTCATAGGTTTGCACTCCCCACCCATCTAATGCTTTGCGGACCAAGGTGGAGTAAATATACCTAACTGTGGTGGTGACACAGATGGAGTGCTTGCTCATATCTTAGCTAATGAAATCTCGAGACTTAATAAAACTGATAAAACTGGGCTTGAATGAAAAGCTTTTTCATTTCAGCTTCATAATTAAAATTGTGTTTCTCATATCTGAAGTTCTGAACCAGATATCTGGTCTGTATGGTGCAAGTAAAGGTTGCGAGCAACCACAGTCCAGTCTGTTTGTTTATAGAGGAACTGATCAGTTCAGCTTTAGTCGGTGGTGGAGAGAGGAGGAAAATAAAATGTTCCTTTGAAATGCAAATTATGTTGATTAGCATACATCACCTCTCTCCCTGTGCTGTTGTGGAGCTGTGTGTTCAACAAATTAAGCCTGATTTACTTAACAGTTTCATTCAGGTTCAGATTAATAAGTAAAATGGTAACACTGAAGGTAACGGTCTCCTGGGATTTGGGCTTTAAACAAGATTTTAAACAGAATCTGATCAAGAAATAAAGAGTAAACACCTAAACAGCTTTTTATGCCATGTGAAGTCATTGGCGCCTTTCCTGTTCAGGCTTACAACAGTGAGTTTTGAGGTGTTTCAGCAGCAACAATGGACGTACCCAGTTAGTAATTAATTAAATATTAAATAAACTGATTATGAACTACAATCAGGGCCCAGTGTAAAGGGAGTGAAACAGCCTTTTCACAGTGGTTCTTCCAACATACAGCATCATGCAGGACATCAGCCTCCCAGTGTTGACTCCCAGTGGTTAATTCAACAGAGACAGTTCCAGGCATTGCTGACCTTTGTGTCCATGCTAGCAGCTTTGGTGCAGTTACATTTAGCATTTATCATGCAATGTGCACGCCAAGTGCAACACAACAGTCAAATGATAGTTTTCAATCGATGTGTTACAGACAAAATGTTTGTTTGGACAGAGTGTGTTCCTCCTGCCATTCCAACTACTGTGGAACAATATCATTTGCCTTTACGTACGTACTGCCCTGATGAGTCACAGTGAGAAGTCTTCTGTGTTGACATAGATCCTTTTGGCTCCTTGATCCCATTAAGCTACCTGTTTACGTATTAGGTACCTAGACATGATCATGATTTGCCTTTAGTGCTGATGTTTGTGAGTTCAGTATCCAGCTGATGCAGAATGAACATCTTACACTTATTCAGGCTTTGTAGATCAAAGACACAGGATGAAAATGCACCAGGAGTGAGGCTGAATACAGCTTTTTGATATTCAGAAGATGAAGTGAATCCTACAAGTCCATGAGTATCAATGCTCCTGCTGACTTATCTGCCAGTCAAAACACAACCAGCCTGCAAACTTGGTGTTTTGGGAGCTAAAGAAGTGTTCCTCCTCAGCCGTCAGCAGTGACTGGCATATGTCAGTGTAATTTTGAGTCAACATGGAAGCTTTGAAACCTCTGGCTTTTGCTCTGGCACCATCATAACATTCACATTTGTGGTTGTAAGTGAGACATATCAACAGATTGTATATAATTGCCATGAAATGTTGCAGACATTCATGTCTTCCCTCAGTATAAATAGTAACTTTGCAAATTCTTTAACTATAACCAAATGCCATCATCGGGCCAAATTTTAATTTGTGCTAATTAGCAGATATTAGCATGCTAACAAGCTAAGCTAATACGGGGACCATGAGAACAACAGCACGTTAGCGTTGGCATTGTGAGCTTGTTAACATGATGCTTAGCATTTAACTCTAATCACCACAATAGACGTTAGTTAGTTTTGCTTCCTTGACTTACCGAGCTTCCGTCAAATGTTTCAGTGATCCACAACTGCAGAAAAACTTAAGCTGACCTAGAGGTTACCTGGCTGCTGCCTGTGAGATCAGTGAACTGTTCAATACCTGTCAGGCGTCCTTGTGATGCTCCATCAAGCACCGTGGCATCTGCAACTAGAGAAACATAAATGTGGAAGCTGCCACTTTAAATGATGCGAGGAGCTGTTATGAGAAATGATGACACTCCTGGGAGCCCAAAAGATATTTTCTGTTTACAATAAACAGTCTGCACCGTAGATCACATGCTTTTATGTGACCAAAGTGTATTAAAGCAGTGTCCCAGTTAGTGAAACTATTACGCGCGCACACACACATATACACAAGGAAAATTAAACCTGCAATAAACAGTCTTCCTTATTCAATATTCTTTACTTTGTGCCCTTAACATACAATTTACTTTATGACTAACGCACAAGATCAACCCTGAAGACCTTCACTTTCTTGGTTTGATCAGGAAATGTCCCCATAGAACTAGTTTTCAGGACTGCACCCACAAATACAAACACCCATCCATTATCATAAGTCAAAACACGTGTCTATATTTCACACAGGAACATGTTAGATGTGCAGCAACAATTTCAGTTATGCTTTGGTGCTCACTTTAGGGAGGCTCAGTGATGGATGGTCAATAAACAATCCTCTTCCCCACATCCCACGAGACTTACCGTTTGTGAACACAATGAGCCTCCGCAGTCACGGCCTCCTGTGAACGGTTCTTCAGGTTTGCCTTAAGGTGAGAACACTGCAGCATCAAACTTCATATCTGTCCATGTCTTGACCTGATCAACGCATGATGGATGGAAAGGATGTGATTGTCAAACCCTGCCATCCTTCCCACAAGCTGCAGCCAGTTGTGTTCACTTTCACAGTTTTGCCTTCTTACTGTTGATGATCAATGATTCCAGCAATGGTAATTTAAGCTGCTTGGCTGTAGATTCGATGTATTTTCCGCTGCATACAGCATTCCATATTTATACAGTCACACCAACTGTGTAGTCTAAGCCTTCCTATGACAAAAACAATAAATAACAGCTCAGACAACAAAGTAAAATATGTAAATGTCGCTGAAATTAAACCTAAAAGGTAACTCATTCAGTCAAGGAACACTTTATTGGGATGACAGCAGTATTTCAGTGTGTATGTTTGTAATCTACATATATATCAACTATATTTATGCTAAGGTAAAAACAATGAGGAGTCAGTTTATGATGCTCTTTAAGAACTTTGGTGAAGAAATCTGTGTTTTAACAAACAGTCCATATGTGTTTTTACTGTTTGGCAACTAATTGTCCTTGAGCCTGTTTAGCTGCCCTGCAACTTCTTCATGATAAGGCTCTGTGGTGGTGCGTTGGTGAATATCGTCCCAACGAAAACGCGTGTCCCCCACAAGGAGTGCCGGATCACTCTGCAGCAGCCGAGGTCTTCAATCTGAAAGCCCAGGTGACGGTACCTGTCGTCTGTCTCAAACAGTGTGTTGTTGGTGTATGAGCCAAAGAACTGGGGATGAACACACACATTTATCACACACTTATCTGATCATTTCCGGAAAAACAGCAGTGGTTTGAAATAAGAGAGTCCTGCATTTGTCTTTCAGTGAATGTTCAGTTAATTAGCCGGCTCTACGCAAACACCATTTTCTGTCAAAGCAAGAGCAAAAAAGGCGTCAGGCAGCTAATAAATGGTGACTAATGGTGGTTAATGAATGTCAGACACTTAATATGTGGTGAAATCTCTGTGGTTAACACGACAGGACAGATCTTTTTTACTATGATGTCTTCATTCCACCAGACAATCTGCCTAATAAACTTTAATGGGGGGGTCAGATTCGATAAACAGGTTTGTAATTGGACACAGATTCAATAAAATGCTATTAAACCCAATCCCTAATTAAGCGTTGCTCTTACAATGCTGAGTGACTGTCGTATCTTACCGCCAAGCCTGAGGAAGGGTCGATAAAGTCGGCCCAGAATCCTTCTCTCTGCAGGGCCAGGCAGATCTGCTTCGCTCCGTCAACAAACTGCACAGCAGAGGAACAGTCCAGTCTCAGTGACTTCAGTGATTGGTGGTTCAGTGTCCAGTGGTCTTCAGTATGACACACGCACTGTAGGCCTGTGATCTGATTACTCACCAAAAGTATGTCTCCAAAAAACACATCTACTGTCAACCACAGCTCCATGTGATGTATTCATAATGCAATGTGGGGAATACATGAGACGTCATTACCTCATGGAGCCAGGAAAACATTAACAACTTGGTTTTTATTCATTCGTCCGTGGATTTAGCAGGGACTCTTTCCAGAACATGTGTCTATGGAGTAAAGGCTGAAACCTGCAGTATGACAAACTCTGGGCAGCAGCTCACCTTCTCAAGCATCTGCTCCCTCTCCTGTTCCACATCAGCACACCATGACGTCATATCGTTCTGGGTCTTTTGTGTCACTGTGACCACCATCATGCCAGAGGATGGAGCTTCGGGAAACATGGACTGGAAATCTGTGAATCACATTATCAGGAGACATGCACATCATACGGAAACAGGAGTAAGAATCAGGAGAGGAGAGGATCTTTGGTGTCTCTCTGGCGGACAGAAAGAGGATTACAAACATCTGAATCACAATGTCACTGTACCAGCAAGGTCCTGTTGAAAGTCCTAGAGTTTCTTAGTAACGTGTCTAAATAAGGAACCTGTTCTGGGTCAGTGTGTGAGGGGTGGAGTATCAGTGCTGTACCTTTCTTTAGTAGTTCTGGGCAGGACTGTATGGCGCACTCCACACTGGAGTTGTCAAAGTACTGTTCAGCTTTACTGACATTCTGAGGCAGGGCTGGGTCATCTTTCCCCTGAAAACAGTGTACACATCACGTGTCAGGAGTAGAGTCAGCAGCAGCGCTCCTGTTAGCAGAGACGGCCGTCAGTCTCCTGACAGACAGTTTGCTTTTCTTACAGCGGCAGAAAACTTTAACCAATATTTCAGTTTTGTTGAGCTGGTTAAACAAAGCAAAGGAAAGCTGGGAAGAGCTTTTGAAATGTGAGGGGTCGGGTCAGGTTAAACAGTTCTCCCTGGTTTCATGTAATATTTGATGATTTCAACAACACTGTTACACTTACAATGAACTCTCCAATGAACTGGGTCAGGATGAATTCATGTCTCTCACTGCTTGACGGGACAGAGAGCACGTCAGGGACCACCTTGTGCTTCAGGCCCGTCCTCTGCTCAGCTAGTCCATCCAGGTGGCATTCAAATCCCACATTACCAGGCAGCTGGAAGCGCTGGTCCTGCGGTCCAAAAGGGCCCATGCTCTCGTCAGGCCACACTGTGCGGAGTCCTTAACCAGGGAAGCAGTGGTTACCAGCAGAAGTCAGTGAGTGTGCATGATACAGTGCAAAGTATGTATCACAGAATACACAATAATACATGAAATAGTATATACCCATGTCAGAGGGAGTGACGGCTACGTGAGGCTCATCAGAGCCAGATGATCCAGCAGCAGAGAAGGCTCTAGCTCCAGCCACACGATGTACCAACACGTGAAGCCCGGGGAGGTAGCTGACCAGCCTGGCTCTGCTGCACAGCACCTGAACACACACACAAACACATCAATGTCACACGCTCAAATACAAGACCCAACTAGATAGTGTTAACTACGAGTGTGTAGAGCATCGACAATGACAAAAACTCATTAACATACATTTAGGCTGCCATCATGTTCAAGTCAAAGAGACACGCACAGCTAAGAGAAGCACTGTGTGCGTCTCTCTAAGTTGCTAGTTAATAGCAGTGTGTATTCTGTAAGCAACAAAAACTGACAACGGTGTAACAATAATAAGTGTTATTTACATTGCATGACAACAATATTCTATATTGTACTGCAAATAGTTGCCATAGTTATGATCCTGCTGTTCGACCATTCTGTCAAGTTTCATGTAAAGTTATGTACTCCTGTATCTCTGTATGCAACATGGTGTATTCTTTCTCTCTCGCCCCTCCTGTCTCTCTCTATCTCTCTCTCTTTCCCCCCAACCAGTCAAGGCAGATGGCTGTCCACCTAGAGCCAGGATCTGCCCAAGGTTTCTGCCTGTTAAAAGGAAGTTTTTCCTTGCCACTGTCACCAAGTGCTTGCTCATGGTGGAACTGTTGGGTGTAATTAATAGTAATGAGTGTGGTCTAGACCTGCCGTGTTTGGAAAGTGCCCTGAGATGACTTTGGTTGTGAATTATAAATAAAATGTGTGTGTGTGTGTGTGTGTGTGTGTGTATATATATAAATACAACAACAATAAGGAGTCTGTGTGCTGAAAAACAGTACTGAGATCAAACTGAGCGCTGATTTCCACAAATCTCTGTCTGATTTTCCAAAAATGTCAACAATTCATTAAGTAAATTACAAACATGCCCTAGATCCCACACATGCAGAGTATGGGTAGACTCTACAAACTACAGTTATGTATCTTATCATGTACTTTATTAAAGCTGCTGGACAACACTAGTGCAGCTCAGGCACTCGTGGTTATTTCATTCTTTTAGGGACCTTCTTGCTAATCCTGGAGATCTGAGTTACTTAACTTAGCAGTTAGCAATAGCTTGTGTTTATCACATGACACGAGTTCCTAATGTTTACTCTTACACGTATTTTTGTTTTTATGAGTGGGAGAAATTTTTCGCTGATGCTGACAATGAGCACAATGATGGAGACACTATGAAACATCACGGTTTAATCCATGTTTTAGACACAACCTGGATTCCCTGAAGTCTGGTGAACCCCTGGGATCGATCTTTGGCCCTGTGCTTTTTCTATGTGTTTACAGTCTCCCCCTCAGTAACATAATCTGCAAATATAGCTTTAACTGCCAATGCTACACTGATCATACACAGGTATCTATATGTACCTACAAAGCCAAATGACCTCTCCCAACTCCTATCTTAGAGGTAGGTCTATCAGAAATGAATATAGGGAATGTATGGGTATGAACTTGAGTTTTAAATTGATGGACTAGCCAAACACATTTGTATGAAAACCCTTGTTAAGGGTTACATGATTTCTGGCTGAACAACAAAACGCAGTCTCATATTAAGGCTGTTGCCATGACATCACTCTTTCACCTGGCTAAAGTCAACTCCCTCCTTTTCTTACAATATGCATTCATACAGTCAAACAGGTGTTCTGTTATTTAAAATGTGTTCGACTGAAATCCCATATGTTTGATGTATAAGGCTACAGAGAGATGGTGTTCCCATCCATCATTATGAAAGGAGTGACCCAGAGCAGGGATGTTGACTCAGTATAAAAACAGAGGTTGTTACCAGAGATACTTCTTAAACATTCCTGAAGACGAGATGAGTCACTCCCAGGCTCATTGGAACAGTTTCCACCTCATATCCTCAGAGTAATGATGGCTTGGATCAGGCTGTACAGGATATTAATAACGTATTTGACAATGAAGAAGCAGATCCATCTGAGTCAGAATCCTAACTGTGGTTGTCGGCTGTGCAGCACCTGATTGTTTCCCCAGCTGCTGGGACACACTGCCTGTATGCGCATCGTGGATAGACTTGCTTAACAAGAAAGTCACGGAGTCTCAATTCATTGTTTCCCTGCAAAAGTAGTGAAATTAACTGTTTATAGCGAGATCAATGCCACCCAAACAGCCTTCACTACAGATTTATATTCAATATGGGAACATCACATCACAGACCAACGTTGTTTCCATCACGCAGTATTAATTTTGCAGCTATTTTAAATTTGATCTTAGTCTAAGTCTTTTTCATCTTTGTATTTTAAGTCTAGCTTTAGTTGACAACCACTCAGAATTTTTAAGTCTGCTGTTAGTTTCTCTCTTTAAAACGAATTCCCTTTGACTCAATACAACTTCACAGCCAGAAGTCCATCCTAGAGTTTTACCGCCGATTCCCACAAACCTCCATAAAGATCAGTAACTCCCGGTGAAACTGAAAGGTAACTGCCGCTGTTGTCAGGTTCCACTTGGCCAACAAGTTTATTTACTCTGCAAACTTGAAAAGGTGAAAATAGGAAATCAAAATGTAAACAGCTGTTTTCATTGTTCAGTAACAGTGGTTACGCAGTGGTGATATGTCATCACCAGGTGATCCTGTTACCCTTGGATCAGTCAGTCAGGATTTCCACCACTGCTGCCTTCAGGCCAACACAACACAGGCCTACAGAACACTGAGCTTGAACTCTACCTGTGACCGAACACCAGCATCTTCTGGACAAACTCCAACTGAGAAACACCGACACCTAGCAGATTATTCACCCTCCTGGCACAGACTCCAGATACAGAGCTTATGTTTTACCAACAAGATGGCCCCAGTGACACCACCTTTACAGCTGATGCGTTTCTCCCACACTGACCAAAACACACTGGTGGCTCCGAGACGTGCTAACAGCTTGCTGGTCGTGCAGAGCTTGGATGTCAACCACTAGCAATTCTGTACATCCAAGAACCCTTAAATCCATAAATATAAAAGCCAACTGTGTTTTTATTTTGTATCAACCAAACAGAAAAGTTGGAGCATGAGCTGAGTTCTTTGGCTTCCCTGACACGTGACTGCGCATTGTGACGTTGGTGCTGAAATGGCATATGCTTCAGCCCTAGTCTTTACCAATCTGACAACACATACGCATCATTTAGAATAAAATGCTGCAACTATACGAAACACAGCAAAATACAGAGACAGTGCAAGTAGCAGAGAGAGACAGACAGAGTCCTACTGGAGATCAGTTATTTATCAAGAGTGGACTGTGCCTTTCTTTAATCTTTGACTAAAAGACAAACAATGAAAACAGTTGTTTACATTTTGATTTCCTATTTTCACCTTTTTAAGTTTGCAGAGTAAATAAACTTGTTGGCCAAGTGGAACCTGATAACAGTGGCAGTTACCTTTCAGTTTCACCAGGAGTTACTGATCTTTATGGAGGTTTGTGGGAATCAGCGGTAAAACTCTAGGATGGACTTTTGATTTGTCTTAAGTTTAAAGAGAGGGCACTAACACATGTGTGTCCCAGCTGGTCTGTCTGTGGACTTTCTGGTCTGTATAACTTTATTGACCCATGACTGAAAAAACAAGATGGCTTTCTGTGCAGCTTTGCACTGCACAAGCAGCACGGAGAAAACCTGGACACGCTCCTGGTTTCTGTAGTTCTACACTGCCGTTAAGAAGTGGCCATGGCGTGCCAAGTGCCTGCAAGAGACAAAGTGTGACTCCTGATCTTGATGGATCAGAGGGCACACACTTTTAAAGAAGGCTCAATCTTTACCAATGCAACATTGCAGAGCTTCTGCATTTGCTCTGAACACAAGTAACCACTGAATAGCAACGATGAAGCTCAAAGGGAGCGATACAGCAGTCTTGTACAGAACTAGAGCTTTGTTGTACACTTGATGCTGCTATACGCAATAAGCTATTGAGCCCAGGTTCAAATAAGGGAATCTACAATGAAGAAGTGCCCTGCACGATGTCAGTGAATGTCAGGATCGCACCCATCCCGTTGAGCTCTCTGCACCTGTGCTACTTGCAGCGCTTCTGCATCTGCTTGTGTTGTTTTAAGCTGCGGCGCACTGAGCTCACAGGACCACCTCCCTCTCCTCCAGACACACCTCTACACTCTTGACTTACACTGGCCATCCTGACGTGCCTCTGTCGTCTTGCAGTGTCCAGTTGTGTTGCTGTAAAAGCAGAGGATGAAGAGGTCAGGAACAGCGTTCACTCGCATTCTCATACAAACAGTGAGAGAACCTCAAGCCAGAGTCGAATGGAACAAGCGAACGCCGACGTTACATAACTCCAGAGTGTAACTTCCATTATATCACAATAAACAGTGCTTCTGGCGTTAAATGAACTGTGTGATCCGGCAGATCCACAGACTTCTAAGGGACTTCAGAGGATATTAGAGTACTAATAACAATGAGTTATTCTGCCACACGCTGTGTTTAAACGGCTGTGACCAAACACTGGGATTCCTTCGTAGCTCCCAGTCCTTCTTGTAGCATGACTGGACCTGGCGGCATATGGATTTCGTTGTAATACTAGCAAAGTTTTCACCAGCTGTAACTGTAACCAGGATATAACAATGACACAAAATGACACCAACTTACCTGACGTTACAAACGTAATCCCACCTTGCTGCGTTAATTAGCGGACATTTGACTGTTATCTGACATTTGTTTATTTCATGCAGGTAAGTTCATGAAGACCGAGAGCGTTCAAAGCATGATTAGCATAGCAGCCAGTTAGCTGTTAAACTCCAAGCTGGATTCACCTTGAATATGCGCGTGCGCTGTTGTGATGGAGAGTCTTCTTCTATTGGCGGTTGGCAAACAGCTTCGATGCGCACCAGCGCCACCAACAGGTCAGGAGTGGGAGTGTTTATGGCTGATCTGTGTGGTTGTCCTTACATAACTATAGAAACGCAGGTATGAAATTAATTTTTTTCACTTAGAAAGCAATTTGTTTAAATCGCCTACGATTTTGAAAAAAAATCGTGCTTGTCAACTACAAAACACCATCAACAAATTATTTGTTTTACCAATTCAAAACGTCTATCAAACAAATATACGACATATTTGCAATACATCATGCTCCCTACTGCATATCCAATAGGTACAAAAAGTGTGTGTGTGATTGTATTAATATCACATGATTCATGGGATAATCGTACCGCAGTGTTTGTGCCAAGGACCACGTCAATGGGACTTTGTCACAGACGTCCTACGCTCTTACAACAGGAGGTGGCAGTATAAGTCTATTAAATGCACCTGGAGGCTCAGCCGAGGTAGTTTGACATCAAATGGTGTCAGTGCTGTGCTACTGAGCTGTCGCACACCAGCATGAGCCTAAACTTGCCATTTAACCCGAGGTTCCTCACAGCAGCCTGGTGCACAGGCTACTGCACACCTGCTCTCAAAAATGGGGGGAAAAGTAAAACTATAATGAAAAAGGTGCAAATGCGAAGGTGCATCGTGTGCTGCACCAACGGCTCTGTAATGAGATGCATCTGACTTGAAGGCCTGTGGTGTTTGTGGGTCATCTGTATCCTCTCTGAGTCTCAGTTCTGGGACCAGAGCCTTGGGAATTTCTTCCAGTAGCAGTGCAACATCTGGGCTGTGACATACTCTGGAATCATGTCAGATACCAGGGTGACCAACACTGGATTTACTGGCAAAGAACCAAGTGAGGCTGATGTGAAATGTTTTTTGTTGTTGTTTTGGGGTTTTTTTTTTAAATAATAGGCTATGGGATGTTTCCATAGTGGTATTACAATAGGAATGTGGCATCCATCAACAGCAAACACTGTATTTGGCACTGTATTTCTGTATAATCTGGGTGTTTGAAAGAAACTAAGATGTGTCACTTGTTTCTCCTATAATCAACAACATGTGATGGGACAGATGTTTTTTGACCGGGCCATAAAAATGAAGGTGTTGACACTGTAGATTTAGAGATCTTCAATCCGTCTCACACCCCAAAGTGACTCCTGCTTAGACACAGAGTTCACAGACAGATAGGAACACAGTTAGACACTGGTAATTTGTTCTGCAGTCTGTTCACGTAGAATGGTCCAATGTCATCTGAAGGTCCTGGTTAGCAAAGAAATGAAAATGGTCAAACATACAAATGTAAATACAAAAAATGCAATGCACTGGAGTGAATGAATTTTAGCAACAGCTGTATAATCTAACTCAATTTACATATTTACAAAAACCAAATGACCTTCTCTATGTAAGCCCGTCTTCCTGGAAAAGTAGGTCCTCTCTGCTTCAACACACACATACACACAACTGTTGTTGTTATAATATGCTGATTAGTTTCTCCACTAATCAAATGATTGTTTGGTTTGTAAATGTCTGAAAAAATTACACTTTCACATTGTTTTGTCCAACCAACAGCTCAAACCTAAAAATCTAGCGTGGGACTTTTGTCTCCCCCCTCTGGAGTAATCATACTAACAATGTGAACATGCTTATGGCGCCGTAAGCTATGCCATGGTCCTATTTCCTGCAGCCTACACCATAGCTACAGATGAGCTCTGCTCTGGTGAATGAAGCTTTACTGGTTGATATGAAACGCATTTTTAACAATTTAAAAACTCTGTATTGGCGGTGGTTAGGTTTAATTTCCTTTGTTTGAACTCAGCTGGCTGGAATGTGACCGACAGTTATTTGTAAAAAGTCCCACACTATAACTTTACATGTACATCTTAAGTTTTATTTCAGAATTTAGACAATGTAATACCACAGCGCCCCCTGCACCACGTTACTGTGTAAACAATCACTGTACAGTAGATATCACTGCAGTTCATTGTATGAACTGTACATTGAGTTGTATTTACTTGGCTTGTGTGTTTGTATCCACAGTCTTGTTCATTGTAAAAAAAACAGTTCCTGTAATCATTTCAGCATTTCATTCTTTTAATGAGCACAATGTACAATAAAAGAGAACAGTCCATGTATATATTTTAACTGTATAGATTATGGGTCTAGAGAGCAGTAGCTCTATTCTGATTGAAAACATCCCTAAAAATAACACAGAGCTGGAGTAAGTGATGGTGCGGGCATGTTGTTTAAGTGCAGGTAATATAATAAAATACAATCCAGGCAGTCATGTGTCAGTAAGAGACCTACAAATTGATCATGTTGCATTGCAGTAAAACTTGAGTCAGGTCCAAGTTTCTTGCAGGAACTCTCTGCACTGTCACATCCCCCACTTAGATTTTTTTAGTCTAGACACCACTTTAATGGAGTTATGCAGCTTAAAAGGACAAGTAGCTTTTGCATTATATTGATCTCCAGCTTACAGGCACCTGTATCACAGAAATCATCAATCAAAGGCAAAAAAAAGGCCATAAGAAAGGCTGCCAGCCACCAAATATCCCTCTTGATGTTTAAAACATATAATCAAATACCCTCTACTGAATACACAGAGATTAAATAACTTGTCTTCTCAATAGACTCTCTCATTACGGCAGCAGCATATACATAAAATTCTTTGGCTCTTACTGGTCCATCTCACAGAGGAAAAAGGCCTCCAGAGCCTTCCCTTTGGAGGTGTACTTGATGGTCTCTATCTCACCACCATAGTTACTGGGCTTCTGGAAGTAGATCTCCAGGTAGTCCTGCAAGTCCTCCTCATCTTCTATGTCCTTGATGTCATCCAACAGGATGGTTCGCTTCGGAGAGCCGCAGAAGGTCTGAAATGAATCATCAATTTCATTGTTACTCACACCTTCAGTTACACAGCTGTTTTTGTCAAGACTGTTATCAATGATGTGAACTCAAGCTGACCAGAGCTGTGGATCTGTATTTGACAATCTTGACTTGACACTAAATGAGTACCATTGGTTTCTGAGTTTTTAAATGCTTATCCCTCACCAATGTTATTTTTCCCATTAAAGTGCCGTATGGTACTGACTCTCTCCTGAAGTTTTGTCCTTCTGATTGTCTCTTCCTGTGGCTTTCTGCAGGTGATCTGGAGCTGTAGAGTCTGGATCTGTGATCGAAGACTACAAACTGCCCTCTCAACACCCACTGCTACAAGTTATTATCATCAAGACTGCTGTCACGATTACTGTCACTTGATCTGTCACTTTAACCTTATGTACAGCTTCTACTGTGCCGCTGTGTGCTCTGTCTCTCTGTCTCTCTTTCGGTCTGTCTGTCTCTCTATCTGTCTCTGTCCCTGTCTCTCTCTCTTTTCCCCCAGAGGGCAGTTGACCACCCACCAACAACCAGACTCTCTTCAATGTTTCTGCCAGTTAAAGGAAGTATTTCTAATTGCTAATGGTGGTAACTGTAGGGTGTAATTAATATATAAAGTTTGATGTACACCTGTAACGTGACATGACCTCTGGTGTGATTTGGTGCGATACAACTGAAAGGGAACTGAATTGATTTGAAATGATTTAACTTTAACCATCCTTCTGTCTTACCTGAAACTTCCGTAGTTGATATTTGTAAACAGGTCTGACCTGCACATCCACCTCTGAGTCCAGATCCACACTGTACCTCCCTCTCAGAGCTAGCCTCTCTGCAGCTACACACACACACACACACACACACATACACACACACACACACTTGCATTAATTCATTATGAACACGTACATCGGCAGTGTGAGCAGTGGAAAGTGGTTTCAATTGTTTCAAGGAATTTTCTTTAAAAGACAGCCCTCAGTTCAGCCGTCTGGCCTCCTTCCTGCTATCGTCCTTTGTCAGGTGTCATTGCTGACATCATGACTGTAGCTGAGGCTGATCCTAAGTCAGCGGACAGGCAGCCTTCTGCTGGTTTCTAGTCTGCAGCGTGGCCGACTCTAGCTCCTGACCTCCTGGTGTTGTCCAGGTTTCTTGCCTCTATTTGACTGCCTTTGTTTTTGGATTTTCTTGCCTGCCTGTTCTGCACAGTATGTTTTGCATAGTGCCTTGGTTTCCCTGGATCTTTCAAATGTACCAGCTACATATCCGGGTGTGCATTTGGGTTCCCCTGTCTTTTCTGTTCTCCATTTCTGGCATCACAGAGACAAAGAACAGATTGAAACTTCCCAACAACAAAAACCACTTAACTTAACATTACAGTTTTTTAAGGAGTATGGAAACATTAAGTGGTTTCGTTATTTGTATTGTGGCAAGTGAGCCTCTCTTGATACGAGGAGAATCCAAAATGAGGATGCAGGTTACTCACACTGAGAGATAACCCGTTAAGCTACAGCATAAGAAACATAAATAAGTAAAATAAGACTGATTTGTACTTTTCACAGCAGATAGTGTCGCCAAGATGCCTTACTGGTCTAAAGGCCTTGAAAATAAACTTAACTGATATAATAAATTCAGCTGTTGCTCTTCTCTCACTCCTAAAAGCCTGAAAATCTGAGTAACACCAATGACCCTCTATGATGACATAACTGATAATATCTAATGTTTGGTAAATATACAACTGCCTGTGCCACATTCACGGTAATGTTGCATTTTATGCACTGTGTGTCTGGAGTTTCAGACTAGGCTTAGTTCAAGAGCTTCTGTGTTAATCAGGAGCCAAATACACACATTATGTGGCTGTAAATCCAGCGAGAGCTACAGGACACATTTACACTGCCCTATTGTTTTAGTAGATAGGAGTTGCACCTCCAGTTTGGAGAAAGGTGACCTCTCCTGTTCCGGTGTTCTCATCGTACTCCACGCTTTCCACTTCTCCTCCTCCTCTGCTTGGCTTGGAGAAACCTATCTCCAGCCGGTCCTTTATTCTCTCCTCTGGCATGGTAGAGGAGATGTTGAAAACATGTAGCTTCTGCCTGGAAATATCAAGGTGGACCTACAGTGACGACAGCACACACCGATTACAAGGGTCTCTTCAGTGGTCAACACAAAAAATACTTATCAATACAGTGTAAATAGACCATATGTACAGTGTGGAACTGAAAAAACAAGGTAACACATTGTTCTGTAAGTAAATTCAAACTGAGTTGAGGTATCTTCTTAATGGAATTTAGCTTTCTGTCTTGTCGCCCTACCACAGAGCCCTCACATGGGCTAAATACAAAACACATTGGTCACACTCTGAAGGTGAAAAATCATCAATATGTACCTCAAATTTAACAACAGGATCCATGGAAATTCTTTTCGGTTTCACATCCACACTAATGCTGTCACAGGACACAGAGCACTTGGCAAGTTTCAGGATCTGAGAGGCCACTAGAGGACAGAAATATGACAATCATATGTCATACATTGCAAGGTCATGCTAAATCTGGGTTTGGTACCACTACTTTCCTACTGCACTGGGAAATGATAGACAGCCATAAAGCCCATGAATGTCTTTTGGGCTTTGTTAGCCTACACCAACACTAGGTTTGTACAACACACAACCTCACCCTTACCTCTAAACGCCAACTGTCTGCTTTATGATCGCCAAACCAGGAAGTATATCTAGTAAGTCGTGTTTTTGCTCTCGAACAAGTGAACATTTGATTTGGTAGCAGTGCTAAAATTGACAGAATGCATAAAAGCACTGTGAAAGGCTACTCCCACTGCACCTTGGTGCTGTCGCATCAGTCCCATGTAATGTTAATCTACATACCATCAAGAGAGCTCTGAACATGGAGCGATAACTTGAAGATCATGGCCACTGATGTTGGAGCAGAAGCCATTCAGCTGCTTATATTATACTCCAGTGTGTCACAAAAGAGTAGATGAAGTGTACCTTTCTCCTCTTCAAAAGTGATGAGGGCCTGTCCTCCCTGCAGAAGCACGTTGGGTCTCTGGCTAATGGCAAACACCTCTCTGACTTGCAGACTGTTGCCATGAGTCTCGTCTTCAATCTTTTTGCTGAACTTCACCTCTGTGTCTGGAATCTGGACGTAGATCTAGACAGGTGGAGGACATTAAAACACTGTAATGATACGTGTGACAGTATAAATGCTAAATGGTACTGATCAACAGACTCAAGTGGATGCAGAGACTGTAATTAGTACAGTGCATGCTGGTAGTACAGCGCATGCTAGTAGATGATCTGGAGGATGTTCTTCATTCCCACCTTGAATTTCTGCCTCAGTTTAGTGGACTCGGCCCTCTTTGCCTCCAGTTCAGTTTGATATCTCCTTAGCTTTTCCAGCAAATCTTGCCTGCGTTTATTAAGCATCTGGATTTCATTCTGTGTGAAAGAAGCAAGTAAAGAAATTTAGTTAGTTCTTTGTTGTTCTCATTTAATTTCATCCAAACAGCACGTAGATGTTACACCTTACCTGCACTGCTTTAATGCTTTGAGTGAACTCCTTCTGATATTCCTCTTGCTTTTGGACACAAGCACTCATCTCCTGCTGAGCCTTTGCCTTTGCCTCATCTTCGTCCAGTTTTTCCAACAACAACCTGGCTCTCAGATCATCAGCCTTTTCTGTTTTAACCTTAAAGACAACGCATGAAGAGTTCAGAAACACTACAGGTAGACTTCTGGACAATTTGCAGAGTGACTGTTTCTTAAAAGAGAAAGTAGTTCAGGTTTCACCAAGAAGATAATGGTGGACTGCTACATTAACAGAGAAGGTCATTTTTAATGTCATTTTGAGGCCGTGAATAGCACAAATGGAGTTTGATTCACTTCCACTGCGGCTGGAGAAATCTCATATACAAGTGCAATATTTTCAATTATATTTTGAGAGAATATGATTAAAAGTCCTTATTGGCCTCTGGGCCTACTGCATTATTATGTGTACTCATATGAGGCATATATAATCTAATGCAACTACAAATCATACTTTCAACTTTGTTCTAATTATTTTGATATTGACAGCTATGGGCTTCCATACACTGTACTCGATTACTTAACTAGCACTTGTCCCGGAACAAATACAAATTATATGTGATGTGATATATTATTATTCATCAAAGGTTGAAGAAAAATGTTGAGTTTGTCTGTCTAACGTTGATAAATCATGCAGGGTGTGGAACTGTCGTTTGGAAAAGACAGGGGTAGAGATAAGCTAAATGTTTTGTTCTCTTACCTTCCAAGCCTGCAGATCTTTCAGAGCCTCCTCGAATTCACCGTCCATCTGACAATATGGAATAACTCCGTTACTGACTAACAACGATCACGCGTTTCTTAAACGATTTAAATGATTTGTTTTAATAATACTTCAATAATCCTTACCTTGCCGTTTATCTCGCAGCTCTCGAAGCTGTCAGCCATGACTTTACGAGAAAATGAAACTCAGTTATGAAATACAGAAAGAAAGAGTAAAGCCAGTCAAACACGGCCTAAACCTCACTGAAGATGCTCTACTTCTTCCTTTTAGCGTTTCTGGTTTAATTTTCTGTCAAACTACCATGAGAGTGAGTTAAGAAAAAGGAGAACACGCACTGTGCGACTACTGCTCGTACTAAATATCCAACGCAGAAATCAAAAGTGAAACTTAATGCAGTGTGTATGGAAGAAAACGGGTGCCCAGAATATATGACTATTATTCAGTAACTTGTCAAAGTCTATTTGCCATGAAAACCGTCTTCAGCATTTCGTATTTCAGAGTTCATTTTTGTTTCATTATAGGGCGTTTAATTTGAATGTCCTTTGAATGTCCTTTTCATAAAGTCTACTTTCCTCAGAGATCCTCATTTGAGACCCAGTGTGTTCAAAAGTAAAATGTACCATGAAATAATTGAGACATAATATGTTTTAACACTGAAATTCTAAAGGAATGCTACATATTTCTAAAACTCAGTTCAATATTTATGATCATGTGGGTTTTCAAGGCGTGGCCAGTGTGGCCGGTCCCACCCCTATAATCTGATTGGCCACCTCAGATGCCACCTAACTGAGGGTTCAGTGTTTGGCCAACATCTTTATTTCAACTGTGGCACTCTGCCTGTACATTTGGTGCTACAGATCCCACAGCCTGGAGGCAGAACCATTTTGCTCTTGTCAGCTCTACTGCTTCTGCTGAGTTCACTAACACTACTGATGTGAAAAGAGCTTTAAAGTAAGTTAAAGACGCTCTTGAGAACAGACATCCTTATGGATAATGTCACTGCACAGCAGATTAAGGTAGTTCCCTCTCCCTCACACCCTGGAGTAACAAAGTTAATGAGACAGCTGTTAATAGTGATTTTTCAAGTGAGTTCAGAGCAGGTTTCTGTAATCCACTAATACTGTCCTGATATAGATAATGCATCACTAGTATTTGTGTAAACTGAAACTTAAGTTCTATCATATAGCTGTGACAAGCCAGTGACTAAACCATGCAGTCAGCAGCCCTTTGCAAGCACCGGAAGGTGATGGAGGGCAACCTGTGTTCCCAGACCTCCTGCTAATGATCAGATTGATGAATTGCATTCATAAGTGCAAAAGAATGAGGCACTGCCAGTGCACACAGGTCACATAAAGTACCAAATAAAAAGGCAAATGACATACAAAATTAAAATATCTGGAAGATGATTGTTGTCTGTTTTGAGTTCAGTCATTTCGAGTCCAAAACCATTTAAAAGAACAATAAAGTTAATGAGCAAAGTGTGACAAGTGGCCAATCCATGTGACACAAAAGCACAAAATTTAAATATCATGGTGCATGAATCTTTTTTTTCCCACATTAATTCAGAGTCTTTTTACTTAACTTAGCGTCCTCATCGTTCCAGAAACACCACCACCACTGGCATTTTTTCTTGATTTGCTGGACTTGATTTGCTGGAATAGTTTAACAATGATAAGACGACCACAGTTAAAAACTATAAAATACAGAGAGTAATGATTGACCACATGATCACAGAGGTGTCCTGTCAGTTGTTGTATATGTGTCTTTTACAGTGTTGGTTTGTTGGGAAGGGGGAGGAGTGTCTGTTTCATTGCCAGTGGCCATTGGGAAAACACACAGACACACACATACACACACCAACTTAGACATCCTCAGATCAAGTCTTTACTGCTCATACTTTCACATAGAAACCCCATTCACCACTGAAAACCCACATTTTAAAGACTTTATTAGATTTATTCAGCATTTTACTCCCGCAAAACCTCTTCCCACTTTTCATACTCCTTCAGCAGCCCATCTCATTGAAAGTGAAACCAGCTAGTTCGTAGCATCATTCATAATTGCTCAACTTCTTAATTTAACTTTTTTCAGAGAATGCAGACAAGATTTCAGGGTTTTTTGGTTTTGTTTTTTGTTTTTTTGGTTTTTTGTTTACCTTTGTCAGGTTCTGACTTCAACTTTTAAGTCTGCTTCTTTACCCCACAGGCATGCACGATTTTCTGTAAAGCAGTGCAATGCATTTTAGCTCTTTCAGAGGGTTCTGCTCCAATCTCAGCTTTTTTTCTCCGATGCTGCGCAATTTATTTCAGCTGATTCATATTTTAGTCTGGCCATCGGCACAAGTCAAAAATGTCTGCAGTGCAAAAGGCCTGCAGCTGAGTGTTTCTTCATCACAGCTTTGGAAGGCACTATTTAAGTGTAAATTCTTCTCTCCCCACTTAATTAGAAGGTTAAAGAAAGTGGACTACCATCTTTGATACAAGTGGCAATATTGACTTACAGAAATCTTAATATATGTCAAAAATGAGCCCGACCCTATGTGTAGCTGTTTGACTGCTATGATTCCACGCATTTCTTTGATTTTTCACACATCTAGCCTATTTCACTTTGAATGAGCTGCGATAGGATACCCTGTCCCTACAAGACAGCATTCAGTTGTTTACTACGTGATCAAGTCTTTAAATCTCACTTTTAACAGGAATAATCGACATTTTTCTTTGTTCAGTCATCATACAACTTCAGACATCTATTATAAATTAAGAGGTAAACAGAGTCTATTAAGTATGAGATGACGGCGGTGGTCACGTGACCCTGCGCCGCGTTTGTCCCTGAAGTTCTCGCTCCTGCCAGCTAATAAGCGAGTCGCTTTAAATCCAGTGTCGGAAGTACAGACTAACAGGCCGATATTGCTTCATGAGTCGGTGTAGCTTGGCTTGTTAACAGCGTCACCCATACGGAGACAGAGAACACGGCTCCTAAACATGCTTTGGTTTGAGGGCACGATCCCCGATGCCATTAATTTGGCTAAACGGCGGAGTTCTGTCTTTGTTGTTGTCATTACAGGTACGTGTGTGTAGGTTAGCCAGCGAGCTAACGCTAGCCCGCATAGGTAGCAAGTGACAGCTTAGCAATAGCGCAGTGACGTTAGCGTGCTAGCCAGCTAGCCAGTGTAGTTGCTCCAAGCCATTAGCCAGCTAGCATAGCCAACCAGCTGTCTTAAGAAACACGAAGTGTCGTTATGTATGTTTGGGGAAAATGACCCTGTGAGAGGTACAAGACTCTGTAGCAACCGAAATATGACAGTTGGTTAGTGGCCTGTTTATAGCTTTACTGTTAGAAGCAACGACAATGTCTTTATGACAGACCCTGGTGTTCCCTAATAGCTTAACCAGATAATCTTAGAAGAGCTAAAAGGAGTAACGTTCCTTGCTAGTTAACGATGGTCGCCTAGAGAAATTATGTTAATAATCGATTATTAATGCTACATGTGTCACATTACAATTGGAGAGATCCGGGCAGCGTAATACCCAGTTTATAGGACGGACACAGGGGGTTCACACTTAAATTATTAGCCAATCAACATCATTCTAGTCAGGTGAATGACATCGTCATCAGTTTGAGTTAAGTCAGTATTGTATCCTAGGCAACAGTATGAGCAGTCTGGAGTGTAGATAACTAACTAGCTGTTTCACCATTGCAGCTTTCTAGAAAGCAGCCAGCGTCTGATAGGATGATTTAATGCTCCTACACTTAGCTGCAACTAAGTTTGACTCATCATACTCACTTTCACTGTCCTCAGGGGACGACGAACAGTCAGCAAGGCTGATGTCCAGCTGGGAGGACGACAGAGTTTCAGAGGCAGCACAGAACTGCTGTGTGGCCATCAGAGTCGATGCCAAGAGGTAACCGTGTGTTAAAGTTAAATGCACAGTGCATGACGCTGGCTTATAGCTGCAATGTAAGTAATTCTCTTCAAGGTATTTGCACAAGTGAGCACTTGCCACAAAGTCCAGTAAGCAAAACAATGACGTCCCATAGCTTTAGGTGCTCGCTGCCTATGATAAGTTCAGTTTCCAGGGAAATCTGGATGTCTCAATAGTTTTCCAGTCCATGTTGGCCTGAAGTGTCCTTAGATGAACTTTTGAGCTTTTTTTTTTTTTTTTCAATACTTAGTTCATTTTTGGGATTTTGTTGTCCATGTTGTAGGAAACGGTTTTTGTTTACTCATTAAAAAAGGCACAGGACCACACAAGCAGACAGTACAAGACTTAGATGAAGATGCCTTGTCAGGTGCAAATGACAGGTCTCTGATCTGTCACTCATGTGATTTACCTTTACCCATATCTGCTGTTATCCCCCCCATCTGATTACCCAAATACCTTTCTCCTGTCTCACCATCTGTCTCTCCCTTCTCTCCCTTCTCTCAGACTGAAAAGTCTGTTTTGTCAACAAACATTATCAGTATGTGCAAGAGCGGTCGGTCATTTACACATTGTCAGCCTAGATGGCCAAATACATACTTCAGGTTCAGGTTCCAGTTACTTTGATTTTTATTTTTGTTTTCGTTCTATAGCCAGCAGAAATATCCTTCAGCAATAATCCATCAGAGTGTCATGAAACAGTCTGAGAAAATTATAGTAACATTAAAACTGAGTCACTGAATGTAACGTGACTAAATCAAAACACAAAATGATGCTTTAACCCAAGACAATACAGAAAGCAACTAAAACAAAATGTAAAATGCCTAAATTGATGTTTGTGTTTTTGTATTAGTCTTGTATTGAATGGTGTAACATAAGTGACAAATTAAAAAAAGATGAGTAGCCTCAAACTTAAAGGACACTCTGCACCTCGGGGTGCCTCTTTGTGTAGCACACCTACCTCCTAAACTCACAGCAGTCTTCTCTCATTACATTCACATTCGATGTAACCAGTAACTTGTGCGCTGCAACGAATCTGGTTTTTTTTTTTTCATGTAAAGGAATCCACGTGTTAATGTTTGCGTGAGTCTCACCACGTGATGCTTTCCTCCACAGCGAGACGTGTGTGCAGTTCTCCCAGATCTGTATCTTTTCGGTTCTAAATATAAACAAGTTGGGCTCAATCAATACTGAGATAAAACACAAAGTTGTTTGAAATGTAACTGATTACTGACTAATATCTGAGGAAAGCCACTGATTGCTAATTATACTGCTATATTCACTGGGCTGGGATCAAAAATAGGCCATCTCTATATTTTGATTTATTTACTTTTATCTTTTTTTTTTACATTTTTGAGTTAATGCGTATGTATTATCATTTTAATCGTTCCTTATCATTTTATTGTTTTCTAAAATCGTGGGTATGGCCTTCAGTAAATGTGATCAGTGAAAACCACCTGAGCAAACCCTCCATAATACAAAATGTCAGTCCTTAACCCACCCCGTGTGAAGATCCAGTGGTTTGCATACCTGCTAGCTTCTTTATCGGAGAGAATGGGATTCCTCTGGAGGTCATCGCTGGCAGCGTATCTGCTGAAGAACTGATGAAAAGAATCAACAGAGTTAAGCAGGTAGGGGCGCAAAGACTGAATTTAAATGGCTTCTTGCGGCCACATCACTAGTAGCTTTTTAAACATTGCATGTGTATTGTATTGCTATACGGTTTTACCCATGATCCCATGACATGTAAAGACGGGAATGACAGCAGTGTGAATGGCAACCCTTTGCTTTAGTGGTTCTGAATCTACAGGCTGTGCTTTCTGATAATAACGTTCGCGCCTGTTTTCCGACAGATGCACGCTCAGCAGATTGGTGCGGGGACAGTGGTGCCAGAGGCAAGTAGTCCTACAGAGACCAGTCCATGTGACAGCGCAGCCACAGCCACAGAAGCAGCTCCAGCCTCAGCTCCAGAAATGCCCGTTCGGTTAGAAGCAACAGCATCAGCAGCCGCGGAGACTGCAGCAGTACCTAGAGCTGGGGAAGGTGAGTGAGCCAGGTAGATGCAGTTTAGACATAAATGGTTCTCAGAGCTTTTTACTGCTCTTAATCAGCACAGGAAAATCCATGACACGAGTATCCTGGTGCCATCATCTGAGTTTTAATGACATGTAAACACTAAGATGTCATCAGTCTTCAATCAATCTTTAATCACTTTTCACTTTGGAAAGTGAAAGCAGGCAGTCTTTGAATGGGTACAGTGAGGTTTTACAGTTCGTGGCGTGACAGATGAAACAACTATGATGAACTGTTTCTGTTTTGTGTAGCATCCCACTCAAGCACAGAAGACGATGGCAGTCTGTCCGCTGCAGTGACTCTTGCTGAGAATGCATCTTCAGATCATGCTGCTCAATGTTCTCAGAGTGAAGAGAATCTGGAAGCTAAGGTTGAAAGGTAGCACAGATACACGTCACGCTCTGTACAGTCTAGACCGAGGTCATCTACGTCTGTTAAATGACTTCTTTATGGACAACAACAACAACTAAAGACATCTAAGACTTCTGAACCAGCTGCTTGTCAATATGTAAATGATCATGAAACTGTGAATAGTTAGCGTCAACCAGTCTTCTAACCGTTCGGCCTACACAGAGCCTGACAGTCAGAGCATTTTGCTTGCGTATATAAGTGAAAATAAGAGTGTGCTATTACTTAAGTTAGCAGCCACTTTTGCTTTTGCATTACTGTTTGTGCACCATATCCTTATATTTCCCAAACCTGCTGGTCGGTGTTTTAAAATCAGGTCTCAATGTGTCGAATTTTCAAAACCGGATTTCAGTTTCCAAACCTTTCTCAGTACAGATGGTATGGTCTTTATAATAATCCAGTGGTTCACAATTGCACACACAGACACACAGTATAAACGTGCATCTGTTAATTGTTTCTTTGTATACTAAGATGCTGTTAAATCTTTGTACTTTCATGTACTAATTAAGAAAAAGAGCCCCGCTGCAGTCCAGTAGTTCAGAATCGTTTAACTGTAACAAATGAGAAGAAATAAATAGGGATGTCCCAACATGAGGAAGGAAAATCAAGTGATATTAACTTTCACTTACACGTTACATTTACCATTCTCAAGGCAGATGTTTTATCATTTTGTCATCCTGACAGGTTGACCAAGAAACTGGAGGAGAGAAGAGAGCAAAGGAAGGTAGGAGAAGAAGAGGTAAGACATCGAGCTTGTTTTGGACATTACATGATACTTGATACTTACATGATTAAACATCATACATATATATATGATTTTGATTTTCCACAAGACCAGAGCAGGCGTGTTATCACAGAACTTTTGGGAGGGAGGGGGGCACAAACGGGCTTCTGTTACCACTGAAAATACAAAGAAATAGATGGTGTTGAGCTGTGTTTTACTAAATCAGCCCGTGTGTGATTGCAATGTTTGTTCATGGGGCCCAGTCCACAATTATATTTGTTTGTGGTTTGCATGTGCTTCAGAAGGAGATCAAGAGGGAAATCCAGCGTCGAAAGGTCGGAAAGGACATGCAGGACTTTAAGAGGAAACAGGAAGAGGAGAAGACGAAGCGACTCCTTGAAGAAAGGAACAGAGAGAAGGCGGAGGAGAAAGCTGCCAGGGAGCGCGTCAAACAGCAGATTGCTCTGGTAAGCTCAGCTATCCCACAGGCAGTGATGCATAGTATGTCAAACTGCAAACCCTGGTTCACCAGAGCTGAATTGGGTGGCGACTGGGGCTACACAGTAGGCTACAGCAGCTAGAAGCATGGTGGAGTCGATGGTGTCATAAGCACACTGACAGTGTACACCTACTGCCAGAAGGGGGAGACAAACACGCACGTTAGTTTTCTTCAATTTTAGGGGACCGCCGCTGTCAAAGCTTTAAGCTTTATGACCTCCTGATGTCGACTTCATCTGTATTTAAAAAGAAAACGGCTTTTTTGGAAAAGCATTGGGTAGTCTGTAGTTGCACGGATGGAATTTGTGCTGTGGAGCGAGGCATGTAAATGTAATTTTGGTTTCAGTTTTGAAACTAAAAAAAGAAAAACAAAAACATGCCTTTGATTTCGTGCATTCCCAAGAATCAAAAAATCAAATCACTTGAGATTTTTCAGCTTAAACTAAACTGTTGCATCTGTTTGAAGTAATGTAGACACACAGATCATGTACACTTACTGTTTTTCACCATGGTTAACTCTGTCCCGCAGGACCGTGCCGACAGAGCAGCGCGTTACGCCAAAACCCAGGAGGAAGAGAAGGCTGCCAAGCAGGCACTACTGAACGCCAGACAGGCGGAGCAGGAGGTCAGGAATGAGGCTTTACTCCGGGAGAGGAGGTAAAGAGTTCCTGGACACCAGAGACAGAGATGTAAACACAGACCTTAGGAGCTTTATGCTTTTTTCACTGCACACATTTTGATGTAAGGACGCAGGCACGTTTGGCTTTGAAAGGAAACATGAGACGACACTGTGATTGGTTCAACATACACGCATATTTAAACTAGTCCCCCCTCAGCCTACCAACTCAGAGAATGAGGAAAGCAGACAAGTCCTGCATCATACAGGCTGTTCAGATCCAGTTCCTGTTGTTACGTAACAGATTCTGGCTCGTAGCTATAGTGTACATCTGCGGACTGTTAGTCAGGAGTGGAAGCCATGTTGGATACCGGTCCTGCACTGCTCTGCACCCTCCCCTTCCATAGTCATTCAGGCAGCCAATCAGTGCAGCGCCTCATTATCATAGCCTCCCCACTCACTCAGAACTCCACATGGATAATGAAGGTAGAGAGTGGGAGACTAAAATTTTAAAAGCTTGTTTTAAAGACATCCAGGACCTGTTTAAAACAGCGTTCAGCTGCTATAATATGTCCCCTTTAATGGAGGAAATCTGCAGCGGTTCTCTGAGACTCCAACAACCAGGTCAAATCAGTGCATTCTGAACTGTCGGTGTGGGCAGACTGATCACGATGAGGTATCTTTTTCTTTTTTTAAAGGGACACTTAATGAACGCGTGCAGTGGGCAAAGTATTCAACAAATTAACTGACATGAGCAGGAATAAGTGGTTGGGACTTGTCTGTTTCAAAAGTACCTCAAACCACCCCACCTCAAAGAACCCAGAGTATCCTTTTATGACTAAGCTAATGTGACTGTGAGGAGTGATGGTGTCACTCAGTCTATGATACACAGCAATTTAAAAATCTGAGAAGAATGAGAATAAAGCATATTTAGTTAATTAACACCAATTAATAACAATAACATTGATTAAAGATGCATTCCATTGGAACTGATGGTCCAATTGAAACATTTTGAATATTTTTGTGTGTGTGTGTGTGTGTTCAGTACCATAGCAAGGATCCAGTTCCGCCTCCCAGATGGCTCGTCCTTCACCAACCAGTTTCCCTCACAGAGCAGACTGCAGGAGGCTCGAAACTTTGCTGCTCAGGTCTGTCTGACCAACGTAACGAGGCCTAAAGGCTGCGACTGTATCTGTTTCACACCTGAATTAGCACAGTACACCTGTTCAACATCACAGCCTCATCGTAAAAGAGGGTTACAGTACAAAACATTATGGCAATATCGCTGTCATCACTTCCTGTCAGGCTCTGAAGGACAGTAGCCCGGCTGACATGAAGTTCCTTGCTCTGTAATATAGCGCTGTAAATCCCTTCATGCAGAATCACAGTTAATTTTTTTAATTTTTTTTTTTGGCTTGCTCCTGTAACAGGAAGTGGGAAACCGCTATGGAAACTTCTCACTGGCCACGATGTTCCCTCGGCGGGAGTTCACCAGTGAAGACCTGAACAAGACTCTGCTGGAGCTCGAGCTGGCTCCGAGCGCTTCCATCGTGCTTCTGCCTGTGAGTAAACAGAACCCTCCTCCTGCGGGTCACCAAGTCAACTCCTCAGCTAAAGAGTGTCACCGAGATAAACACGGAGAGATTAAACACCAGGTGTGATCCCGGTCAAGCATGATGCTAGTCAGCTACAAGCACTGAATAGCAAACTGGACGAGGTCTGCGCTAGCATCGCTTTCCAGCGGCCTGTTAGGAACTGTAACGTGCTTTCAGCAGGTCTAAATCCAGGAGAACCAAACAGCACCAGTCAATCAAGTGACTCGTCAGCAGGATGGCATTTCACTGTGATGCAGTGTGTACGATTATATGTGATAAACAACCTTTCGCTGATTGATGGTGTGGTTTTAGATCGCTAATGTTCGTTAACTTTGACTGTTGAACAGTCGGCTGAACGCGCCTCATGTATCAGCATTACCTGGGTTCTCTCCTCACCAGCAGTCGGGCAGGCAGGGCAACGCGGTGGTGCAGTCCTCCAGTGGGGGAATCTGGGCGGTCCTGGGCACCCTCCTCTACCCTCTGCTGGCTGTGTGGAGATTCCTCAGCTCCTTCCTGTTTGTATCTCCACCCCCTCCTGGAGCGGCATCAAGAGGCCCCGCAAACCAGTCCAACTCACACACCAACTCGACATCAGCCTCCGACAAAGCAAAGAGGTGAGGGCAATCGCTGACTTCACTTTACCTTGCTGCTCCAATTCTCCTCAAATATACATTTCTATACATATGTAGATGAATATAAGTCTGTAACCTGCCATCTTCCTCTGTCTGTTCAGAGAAACGCTCTCCAAGCACACTGTGGAGAAGCGCAAGGACTTCAAGAAAGACGGTAAAATCTGCAGGCTGCGGACTCAAGAGGACAGCGAGGATGACAACAACACCTGGAATGGCAACTCCACCCAGCAGATGTAGTGCAGTGACGGCTGCTCTCCCCATCTCTCAGTCTCTCGGTCCTGTTAGTTCAGTGTGACCAGTCCAAGGTCTCCGCTGCACTTCAGGCTGATCTTTCTGTTCTCTCTCTCTCTTACTGTGTTCCAGGCCTATACCCCTGCACCTCGTCTGCATGGGGTGATCAATAATAATCAACAGAACCTCCTTTGGGCTTAAGATGAGTTTTTGTGTTGATTATGACATAATTCTGTCTCCTAACCTGGGCCTCATATTACAGCTAGTTGCAGATGCTGTGGAACAGAAAAGCAGCCGGCGTTCTCTCTTTTGTTTGTAGCTCATAGATCATTCTCAGATTATCTGGGTGACCACACTGGTATAAAAAAGAGCTAATGGATAATAAACAGCTGACCTGAGCTGAAGATGTTGCAACTGCTTTTTGGAAACTTTTAACTTTGAGAAATGATTGGTTGATTGCCTGTGACTCATCCTGATTGTTACTTAACAGCTGAATTACATTTTTTTTTTGTTTTAGATGTATAAAATATTTCAAACAGCTTTCAGCTGCTGGCAGAGGACCTCACATCTATATCTGTTGGACTTCTATCAAGTTGATGGCCAATACACACATTCACACACACACACACACATTCACACATTCACTCACACATTCACTCACACATTCACACACACATTCACAGTGGGAGTTTTTACTAGCTGACAGTGGGTGACTTCTGTAGTGCTCCTCATCCAGCAGGTAAAATTAAAGCAGCCTGTTTTTCAAAACCCTTGATTCTCTTCTTGGTTGTTTATTAACAAACACCTAATCTGAAAAGACCTTCCAGGCCGCCATGAAGTCATATTTTGACACAAAAGAGTGAAATCCATGGTAGGTAATCAGGTGACTGGCTGATCATTGGAGAGTTTCAGCATCCATCTTTATTGTTACCAACTCTGTCAGACTCATAAAGCAGATCCATCAATAAAAATCTATTATTAATGAAACTCTGTTCAATGTATCTGCTCAGTTTCATCTGAAGATATAAAACATGCTCTCAATCCAAGTACAGGATTTTGTAAAACAATAGTTACAACAAGCTTGAAGACCTGCAAAATATTTAAAAAAAAATAAATCTAATTTTCAAGTGACTCAGTTAATACTGACGTTAATTTTAAATAAAAGCAACCACAAAAATGTACAACTGGTCTCCACAACATCAGAGAGCTGTGCCTGCTCCCCTGCACTTGTGGTTTGACTTTACGGGCTGTTGCTCTGAAGTTTTAGATGAATGTTAAAGGAGCTTTGACAATGAGGCTGGATTAGTTCATTAGGCTGGCCCAGTAAGCTACACTGTCACTAGCTCCTTATAACTGAATACTTAATTTAATTTGTAATTTAATATGTTGCATTAGTATTTTAAGCAAATAATTTTTGTTTAAGTAAATAAATGCAGTACAACCACTTTCACAAAGAAAGAAAGCAAGTCAACATTGAAACCAGTAAATAGATGTGTGAATGTGGGCAGTTGCAAATACATGAGCATTACAAATGATGCTTTTCCTATCATACAAACGTTACTTAGATACAACAGAGACCGAACGCTGCAGTATGAGTCCTCACTCTCCAGTGAAGGTGGGGTTGGCCACAGTGGTGGTGGCGTTTTTGAACAGCGGGTTGTCAGCCTGGAAACGGAGAAAGCCACGTGATTAGTCTGTTTGATCACTTTCAGTCTTAGACAGATCCCCAGATACAGCAGGAGATGAACACACCCTGCGTCGGTAACTACACAATAATGTATTTCACCACAGCGCTAACTCCATCACTACAACATTTAGTCTCAATGATGAATTACAATTACTTTTACTTACAAACTTACAAACGTGACTGCAGCTGGCGAATGGGATTAAGCCTCAGTTACACCAGCACACAGAGTCGGTATTTGAAGTCACAACTTAGGAAATGCTGTTTCACCAGGTGAACCTGTGTTATCGGCAATTTTCAAAAGAATGTTCACAGTTCATGGGACGGTATTTCCTGAGATGCAGTTTTCTAGGTGCTTGTGTTCTTTTCCCAGTGCCCTCCCTTCTTGCCCTGGCATAGAGCAACAGTAAAAGAAAAATATCTGGATGTCTCACATTTGCCCACTTGCTTTTCTTCTTTTCATTTTCAAACTTCCTGAACTCTTTCAAGTCCCTCATGTATATTAACAGCTTGATGAGCATCAGCAGCAGTATGCCAATGAGAGCCACAGCCGCGACGGAGCCTGCGATGATAGCTGTGACACTGGGTGGCTCAGGACAATCTGAAGGAGGAGAGACAAATCACAGGAGGTTCACACATATCCAAAATATTTAACTGTAAAAGTAAAGAAAATAATTAAATAGACAGAAGTGTATTTTTTTTCCCGACAGCCCAATTGGTCGGGCACTTTTGTGCGCAACCTGTTTAACACGAGCATGTTAGCATTGTCACTGTGAGCATGTTAACAGGACAGATTCTTGGTCTTGTCTGACTTTTTCCAAATAACAGAACCATAGAAACTGCACTGAAACAATTCAGTTGTTCACAAGTTTGAGAGTTTGTAATCCAGGATTGTTTTTTATCAGCGGTTTACCTCTCGGCTTCAGAATTTCAGCCCTGTATTTATCCTTTCCGAACAGCTGGTCCAGCTTAAACTTGACCCAGCATCCCTCCGAGTCTTTCTGCAGGCACTGTTTGCTGCTTAGGCTGAACTGGTCGACCATAGAATGGTAAATGCTGTCGCTGCAAGCCGCGCTGCAGTTTTTTTTGAAGGGTCCCGAATCAAAGCCAAGGCATTCGATGCAGTTCCTGAAACAAGATGAATAGCAGCAGTTTAAAGCTTTACTGTTCCTTTATTCAGTGTTTGGTGGAGCAAAGGCTTAACAACAGTTAAACCTCTTTACAGTTTGGTCTGGCATGGGTCAGGGCATCCGAGGCACGTCTGGCACAGCGGGCGTTGATATCCCTCAATGCACTCACAGCGGTTACACGTGCAGGTCCCTCTCCCATAGCACACGGGAGATGAACCTGTAGCATTGGTGTAAGAACGACAGCCCTCCTCGGACTTTTTGCATTGACAAGCTGAGCCCTCATAGCCTTTATTGCAGTCACATTTGCCACAGTTGCACTTTCCGTTTCCTGGTTGTGAGAAATGGAGAAGGGAGTTAGGGTAGAGTCAGAGTGTGTGACCCAACAAACTCATCTGACCACTGCAACATGCATGCGTGTGGTGTTCATACCAGGTCCATGCTAACTACAGCTACCGTGCCTGACTGCAGCAACTTGCATGTGTATTGTTTTCATCATCCGCTGCAGCGTTGCTGTCAGCTGTGATGCTCTGTGCTCAGCCACATCCATTCTGAGTCTGACTCCTCTACGTTCTCAGGTCCCCGCCATCCCAGTCCACTAACAGCAATATATCCACTTGTCTCCACTTGATCTAATGTGATCTGCTCCATCTATCCAGTCAGAATGCAAGGACTTCATTCCTAAATGGCGTTGTCTTTCAAGTGAGCTCACCAGAAGTGACCTTCTGCCCGCCCCCCCCCACCCTAACCCATTCAGATGAGGAGTTTGTGTCAGATACACTTCTGTCATTGGTCAAACACATTTTGCTGTAACACCTACCTCCACATAGTTTATTTTGGAACTTCTCACACTGTTCATCATCACATTCACAGTAGGGCCCACGGTAACTTTTTCCACTCTCTGTGGTGTGGCACACGCACCTCCCACATACACAGTCTCCTCGACCTTCACACTCGGTCCCGTTGTGCCTCTGACAGGACGCTCGCAGGGAGCGCTCCCCAACGGCACACTCGCAGAATTGACCGATGAAGCCATCGACGCAGCTGAACAAGAGCAGGATTAAAAAGAGTAATTAAATATGAAAAATAGCGAACAACTGTAAACTGTAAGAAAAACTAAATAGGACAAGCTTCACCAGCATCCCTTCCTCTGGGATACATTTTATAATAGCAATAATAGTTTCATCAGCCTACATGACGCTGGTGTATTTTTGACTTTGTGAAGAGCCAGATCTGTTTCGCCCAGCCAAACTGCAGCTCCATAAAGTCTTGGAACTTATTTTATTTCACTTTGTTTTGGGTTAGGTTGGTTTGTACTGTTGGCATGAACTGCAAGTCATCATCTATTGTTTGTAGTTTTGCTTTGGGCCTTGATTTGTCTCCAGCGTTTGTGCACTTTGTGTTGTATGCATTTGTTGTTGAGCACACAGTTATGGACCTCCTTAATCCTTAAGTGTGGGTGACTGAAACATCAGGCAGCTATAATAACATTGTTTATTTTCAATATGCACATAAGGCCACCAAACACATACTGATGCATACACTGACCAATGCATTTCTGTTGGAGGTACAAAGCTCACCTGCAAATGCCACAACTGACGCTTCCCTTGTCATTGCAGTAGGCGTGGTTTCTGCCTATGGGGTCGTCACAGTGACACTCACAGTTTGTAGACAAGGTCACTGTCAGTGTGTCTTTAATGCCCAGTGGTCTGATAGTGAAAGACTTGTCCGTCATACATGTGTCCGCTGTCACCGTGACATCAAAGGAAATCTGCAGAGGGAAGAACAACAACATATAAATTAAGATAGATTTAGATATAATTACTGATCCGCTCATGTATTCATATTCATTGTATTGAATCCTTCCTCTCCAGCTCTCCCTTAATTTGATCCTACTCTAGAGGAGGTTTGACAGCCACAGTGGGTGCACGGATGCTTTGTTGTACACTGCATCACCTCTTTATGTTTGCAGGGACACTGTTGGTGATTTATGTGAGTAATGGACTTCTGGTATGTAAAGAGATAAGACGCCACCAGTCTCATTACTACAGGCTATTTGGCTCGTATGAAGTGGTGTTGGACCCCTGCGATGGATGCATCGAAAGGAGCCTGTTTGAGGGGGTTTGGTTTAAATTAGGATGTTTCCAGGCCACGTCCCTTTGAAGGTACTCTGGTCATGTCCAGCTGAGAGGAGACACTGGGGAAAAGACTCCAAGAGATCCTTACATGGTCTGGAGCCACCAGGAAAAGTGAATGGGCAATGGATGGGTGAGTTTTAATGAGAATTACAAAATAGACACGGGAGCGTCGAATGCATTAATAAAACCTGAAACTGGCTTAAAAAGGACTCAACATGTGAAGATTATGATTAAGCGTTTGAAAAATCCCAAAAGAGCTGACCTTCTCATCCGGTCGTACTTGGTCACAAACCCCTTCACTTGTCCCTGGTTGTCCAGCGTGAGCACATCTAGGGGTGTAGACAACTCTTACATTGTCAGGAAGATTGTCATGGGTCACAGTTACTTTTGAGGACAGTTTCTGTCATGGATTACACATTTGAGACTGTTGTGAGATATGGATTAAAATGCACCAAATAATCTGAAAAAACAATATTTGGCTTACAAGTGACTTTAAAAAACCCCCAAAACAAAACATTTGCACACACAAAAGGTTTTCAGAGCATCCCTTGGTGAACAACTTACATTGTAGGCGTCTTTAATCAGCTGAACAACATTTTTAGAATCTGAAGAAAGAACTCCCACCACCGATTTTGGAATCATTGTGGACAGTTGCTGGGGCAAAAACATAAGAAAAGAAAGATGTGGTCATGTGGTCTGTAATTAAACGAAAAGAGAAAACAGAAATTAAAGGCACTGTTGTTTTGATTTTTTTTACCTGGTACACGTTCTGCACATTTTGTGTCACCGCAAATATCGGCTGAATATTGTTTTTTTCCAACTGCATAGCCAGTTGTCCAACAGACGGGTAGTCCTGAACACAACAATCATTGAAAGCGTTGACATTTAATCAACTTCATGTCTAGTTTACACTTCTGTTTACACTAATGAGAGGTCATAATGCGTAGCTGTGACTTTTACAGTCTGGGTCTGATTTTACACATACCATGTCACTGCTCTTGGAATAAAGGTTGTTTTCCATGTGGCATTGTTCATCGTTGGGTTCCAGTATGCCAGCCAATTTTCCATCTCCAGCCATGTGGAATCCAGCATCAGTGGTCAGCACAATCAGCCGTGTGCTGCTGTTCCTCCAGCCTATTTTGTCCTAAAGAACAGTACAGGGACCAGTTAAACACAAAACCATCAAAGGCCAGGTTTATTGTTAACACCCTACCTTCATATATAGACCATAGACCATATATATATAGACCATCTTTGCATTTCAAGTCTGCACTGACTTTTCTGTATTCACCCAAGACCACTACCCGCACCTGACGATAACCAAACCTTGAGTTGCACCAAATTTACTCTAAGAAATATTTCATTTAGCTTCTGACAGCAGATATTACTGGAAAAGCAAGTGTAATACGTAGAACGTGTATATGCAATATGTTGGTGCTTTCAGCATTCGTGCCCAAGGACGGCCGACTCAATACTTGCATGGGCTGGCTAGTGTTGATAATGGATGGGTAAAGGAGCTCAGCTAATCTGAGGATCCTCTGGCGTAATGCAGGAGCAGCAGAAGGGCGATAGACTGATGAAGCTGGATGTCTGGAGTGTGTTTTGTGTGGGGTTGCTGTCCAGATTACTGTGGATAGCACTATTTGAAACTGGTCCACTACTGAGTGAGCTATAAGCCAGGATCAGGCTGCAATGTAAATATAGGGCAACTGTGCTAATACTGCGTTTCCTAATAAATACAGCCCATTAAAACTGCTGCTAACCATTTTAAAGTCTTTCAGATTTAGAGCGCTAACCCACAGTTTCTGTACTGTACAACAAATGCTCCTCATAGACAAACTCTTCACTCTCTGAACTCTCATTTCCATTTCCACAGCCATCTTCTTGCCACAGTGCACACTTGCAACAAGATTTCAGGGCAACACTTCTCCCATGTTTTATAGTTTTAATGGATAACAACAATTTGAGTGTGATGGCTTGCCTCCGTTTCAAAAAGCGTTTGTCACAGTAGTGATTCTGACAACAAAACATGGTACTCTGAGGTCTGGACTGAAAAATACTGAAATCCTCCTTAATGAATTCATGCTAGATAATTTGTCTTCTGTGGTCAGTCTAATGTAAAGCTCTTGGAAATGCTAAACCGGTAAAGCTATTCAGTTTTACCTGAATGCTGGCCGTCATGCTTATGAATTTGTTTGCTAAGCATCTCAGTTATGCACAGTGGTGCTATTAAATGGGACCAAACAGAGAAGTTTTTCAGATAATAATCCTTTCTTGATCTCTGTTATTATGTCTTTGGTTAAGTCCTTACCCCGCACACAGCAGCCTGCATCATGGCATCAAGACTCCCTTCAGGAGAATCCAAGTTCCCAGAAATGAACTGCTCTCTCACTTTTGTTTTGAACTCTGTTTCTTTTGGTGTCAGACTGAGCACATGTCTGTAGCCAAAAGCAGCTTGACACTGCTGGTCATCCTCCTCACATGGCTTCTGGAGTTTTTTCTCATTGGTGTTCGTATAAGGAAGGACTGTCTTATCAACAAAGGCTCCAAAACCTGTAGTTATAGAAACAGTTATTAGTTATCAATTATTCATTTTAGGGTAGCACTCCTTAAAAGGTTTAGTGAAGCTGATAAACACCTCTCCTCTAATGTAGATGCTAAATTCTACATTGGATCCTTGAATGAACTTGAATAACTATATTTTTAAGCAAGAGCATACTGCAGCTGCATCACTCTGGAAGGTATCAGATTAAGACCGCATCCTTTTTACCTATTTGAGCATTTTTAGTGACGCTGTTCAGAGTTGCAAGAAGATCTTGTCCCAGTTCTTTGACGAATTCCAAGTCATCTTTCATGGAATAAGACAGGTCCATCAGGTAATAGAGATCAACTGGATAGCCCTGAACTCGTTTAAACGAAACAGTGAATGTGGTAGAAAGCCCTGTAAACACAGAAGAGAAATGCACTCATAAAAAACAAAATACTACAAATAGAAAAATGTTCAAAGCAACATGTTCACTAGTAAGATGATGGAATGTGATGTTGAGGATTTATTTTATTAATCCCAGCCCAATTCTTCATCAATCCTGATAATAACCTCAGAGGACACAGGTATCTGCTTTGGTCTGACTATGACCTGGAAACCAAACACTGCATTTCGTCAAATTAGGCTATCAACGATCAGCAGCAACCACTTCCACTAACCAGGACGTAGACGTAGCTCGATCTTCTGCGGACTAAACTGGACAGGCTCCTGCTGACTGAATGACTTGGACAAAGGATCCGCCTTAATGATAGTTTGACTGCTTTTAGGGGAGATGATCTCCTCGCTGCTGCAGCCTTTCTCTATCAAGTGAGCTTGGGTGTCACAGCGTACGGCTTCCTGTTCACCTGGTTTTGTGAAATTCTGTACAAGGGAGAGGCAAAAAAATATTACTGACACATTTATACTTTATACACTAGATATAGATATGTAGATATGCATATAAGTACTTCCCTCACATGTGTCTTATATAATTGTTGGGCCTCATACAGACAACAGGCCCCCGACAAGGTTTACGACCTGAGGTCTGATACAGATCAAAGATTGCAGACCAACCAAATGGCTGCTCTCTTTGTCTAAGACCTGGGAGCCAGGTCACAAAGGTATGCAGGACACCTCCATCCCCATTCACTCTGCTGCCCCCCTGCTGGGTGCAGCCCCCAGTTGGACGGAGCCATTAGCATCCTGGCTGCCCCTTATCTTAGACCTATGGGCCAGAGCACACAGGAGTGGGGGACACCTCCGCCCCTACCTGCTCGGCCACCCCCCTGGTGAGCGCTGGCCCCCAAATGGCACGGGAACCACCAACACCCCGCTCCATTTGTCTCAGATCAAAGGGCCAGACCAGGAAGGAGCACAGGCTATCTCCGTCCTAACCCCCTCTGTCGTCCCCCCCCGGTGGGTGCGGACTCCCATTGGACAATAGCCGCCAGCACCCTGCTGTGCGGCCAGATGTTTGCAGGTATATTACCTGCCCTAACCCTCACAACTTGGCTCCCAGTCTGTGTCTAGTTGGCTGCCACCCGGCTCCCAGCTAGTCATGATGCAAAAGGGAGTGAACCACCGCTTCAAACGGCTCCCAGTCTGTGTCTAGCTCCCAGCTAGTCACGACGTAAAAGGGAGTGAAACCTTCTTCCACCCGGCTTCCAGTCTGTTTCTAGTCGGCTTCCACACGGATCCGAAGGAGAGTCGCCGCCGCCGCAGACGCCGTCGCCGCCAGCGCTCTCAATAAAGTACCTGCAGACCCGACTCGCCACTTCCCGCTGATCGCGGAGAATTGCCTGGCCGCCGCCGCCATGGACGCCGCCGCCGCCAGCGCTTCAGAGTACCTGCAGAAGGAAGAAAGGACCGCCGCGTCTTTCTTCAACCTTTGCAACCCGCCGTGCAACCCGCCGACAGAGCGACACGGCCCACCGTCGTCATCCGAGCCGAGGAACCGAGCCGGACCCAAAGACGGATCTCACACATCTCCCTGCTTCGTAGGCACGTAAGAGGCTTGATTTGGGCAGAGGTAGTTTTAAGTGTGTTTTCGATACAATTTTACTGTATAAGTTAAGTTAACGGACTACAAGTCCCGCGCTTTGTATTAATGGACCAAGCGTCACATTTCTCACATATCTCTTTGATCGGGTATACTACGGTCTAACGACCGGAGCCCGAAGAATTTTTCTTTATGTGCTGTGTTTTCCCTTCTTTCCCCCTTAACCGACACGCACATACACACCGGGTATACACCGGTGAAAACTAATTTTTCAGAGACACACAGGCTAAGCTCACAGACGCCACTAGCCGTTGTCTTTTCAAACCTCGCGGTCATTTCCTCTGACCGAAGCTCTTGCGTGACGTACTCCCTCTCCTCCCTTACGTCCGCAACCTCACCCCTCCTCTTTTACACACACACACAGACACACACACACACAGACACACACACACACGCACACACACACACACACTTGTATAATCTAGAATAGATACATGATGGATGTCTATTGATTGAGGTGTTATCGATTATTAATTGATATCATTGATTTTAATAAATTCTGTTATGTTTTAAAGAGAAGTTGTCTGCATTGTTTGTACAAGTGTTGTTGTAAAGGCTGGTTAAAAGAGTCAGTGCTCGGATTCACACCTTCATTGTTCGTCTTGTGCATATCAGTATCTCCCAGGTACTGATATCTGTAAGCGAACGCTTGTGAGACTGATTTTCGAGTGGTTATTGGTCCCTGATACCAGGGTGGTGCCCCGTAATTATTAATTCTTATTAATAATAATATTCTTTCTATTAATAATTATCATAGATAATTATTAATTTTTGCTAATAACCTACTCCTATAAGGCACAACAAATGATGCCTATGCGAAGCACAACATAATGGTCTCATGATCAATGCTAATCCAGACAGCAGTGTGTACTTACCTAAACTGGGCACTGCAAAGATATGCTCAATTACTAATAATCCTTGCATAAGCTTTTGGCAAAGGACAACATACTATAATTTGCCAAATATGTGTATATTTTTTAAATCTAATTTCAAATCTTAAGCTACGATGCTAAGCAAGATAACAACAATAACATTAAATAAACAATAAAAGTAAATCAGTTTACATACAACAATTTTAGGTTGTGTTACAACAGATTCCATGAGACTGCCCCTCTGATACTAAAAGTAATCTTTCCAGCTTGACTGCTGTAATTTTCCATCAGAGAAGAACCAACAGGAAACAGTCATTAGTATTGCAGTTTTCACTAGAAAACACAGGTCTTACTACTGGTAAACAGATTCAAAGAATTTAAGTATAGTGGCAGCCTGATGTCTGTAAACTCTCCATGATCCAAATTAGATGGGGAAGTAGATTCAACAATCCAGCCTCCACAGATCAAGGGAAAGCTGGACTTATTTCTAAAGATAAAACCAATATTTTGTCCATGTCTATTGGCAAGGCTCCTGATGTGATATTTACATGTGAATTTGTCATTAAGTCCGATGCCAAGATCATTGGATTCTGTAACCTCTCAGTGTTTCACCTGTGATATGGGGCAAACTAAAGGCGAAACACTGCTGACTAAGGAAGGCAGTACAGAAAGAGTTACGACCATGTTTAGATGTACTATGACAGATGAAACGAGGAAGTTGTAGTATATATTTAATCCTGTTACACATGTTAGAGTGCAACAGACAGCAGGGAAGTGTCCAGGATGCTTTAAATGCTCTGCTGGTCTCCGATCTGATCTATCATTACACAAGAAACCCCACCTCTGTTAACATGAGAGATTTGCAGGTTTGCAGATGACAGTGGACTATATTTATAGATCATGAAAAAAACATAAATTTAGGTTCATATGCATAAAGTACCAGTTTAAGAATAATAAGAGCATTCCGGAGAGAATTAAAAATGTCTGTTCTCCATAGCCAGTTGCAAGACAGTACAACAGTGTCATCAGGATAGAGACAGACTTGACAACCACCCAAAGAAGAGTGTATTAGTGAAAATGGCAAAGAGCACTGGACCAAAAACTGAACCTTGCGTTACACCATTTGTTACATTTGATACATCCAAACTCAGATTATTCCATATCATTTCCATATTCAAACACTGACACCCTTTGGGAAGTAAGTCACAAGCCTTTCCATCCAAACCAATACTATAGTTTTCTTGAAAGCAGAGGACGGTAGACACTATTTAAACCATCTGACAAATACACAAAAACATAAAACTGTTGTGACCTTTGGCAGCTAGTACAGCTGGAAGACAACCCCAGGCTAAGAAAACATTTTTTTGTAGGGAACTTGTTACCACTTGATCTCAACCAATACAGATTTTTTTGTGATGTGTCAATTTTAGAGGGAGGAGAATTCACAATCACCAGTAATATAGAGAAAATAATTTCTGTGTGGATTGTGCTTTGATTTTGCACCAATATGACAAAGGTACTCAAAACGCTGCTTTCTAACTTTACCTTTATCAGACAATATATTTTTTTTACTAAAACATTGTTCAACATGTTTAATACAACAACCAACACAGAACACAAATTCTACAAATTAATGTGAAAAAAGTAAAGAAAAAATAAAACAAAATAAATTGTGCACTATCAGTCGAATACTGACCATTTAAAGAATGAAAATAAAATAAATATTTAAACATCAGTACTGTTCAGTTTCACTCGTCCTCTCCTGACACAAACACATTTGCATTCTTCTTTTAGCCAAATCGTAATTAAGGTAAATAAACTCTGTGATTAAACAGAAACTAACAATACTCAGCAAATGTAACCTTGATGCTTAAGTCTTATTTTTGTGTCGGGGTGGCTTGCAGGTGTTATAATCTTTGAAAACATTTCTCACCAGCTGTTTACACCACACGCAATGTGGCCCAGATCTGATACAGTCGCCACAGGAGTTGATCACAGACTTAGAGCAGACTTCCTCTTGACACAATCCTGCAAAGAAACACAGCAGCTGTAACACAGTCTCAAAGAAGAAAAAGTAAAATCAGCAAAAGTGTAGTATTGAAAATTTATGACATGAGGCACAAAAAACCTGATCTGAGGCACAATAGCACTCAGGTGCTCTATTGTGACATGCCAGCTCAAAGTGGCTGCTTCCTTTACCCCAAAATAAAGTTCAAGCTGAAGTGTTGCTGTTTTCACACAGCAGAGGACATCCAACACGCTTTGAATGAAGTCCTGGTCACACGTACAGACGTATCAATCCATAAAGGAGACTACTTCAAACGGGATGGCAGCCATATTTAAATCAGGTACGTTTTTTGTTTTTTAATCAAAGTATTCTGAGAAGAATTTGAGCACACCTCATAAAACAATTATTATTGTAAATATTAGTATTGTGAAAAATGTATGAAAACATATCAAAAGACCAATTATTGAATTATGCTTGAATTATGTATGCAGTCTATAAAAAGAGTTCAATCTATTCTGGCTGGGAACAGAGGTTGAAAGGTTCCACCGCCATACTTTACGACCTAAAGAGAGTACCGTTGGTTGTATAATGCACAGCATGGTTTCTTTTTCTTTTGCTTTCTTCAAAGTATCCTCCTCTGGCTTTAACAACAACATGGGATACACGAGGCATTCGCTCCACAAGTTTTTCAAGGTACGTGCCAGGAATTGCATTCCAAGCTGTCTTAAGTTCATCAATCAGAGACTGCTGACTCGTGGGACGCACTTTTCTGACTGATCGATCCAATTCGTCCCACACAAGCTCAATTGGAGAGACGTCTGGAGACTGAGGGGCCAAACCATCTTTGGAAGAACATCTTCCTCTTCTTTTTTGTCTAGGTGACCCTGACAGAGCTTGGAAGAATGCTTAGGGTCATTATCTTGCTGCAAAACTAGCCTTAGTCTGGATGGAACTGCATGATGCTGGAGAATGGAGTGGTACTGCTCCTTCTTCACGATACTCTTTACTTCAAACAAATTCAAAACTCGAGCACCTGCAAAACATCCCCATACCAAGGCACTGCCACCTCCATGCTTTATGTGTGTGTGTGTTACGCATGGTGCTTTAAGACGTGCACCAGTTTGTCTGCGGCCATTGAACCAAATAGTTCAAACTTGCTTTCATCAGTGCAGAGAACTTTTTCCAGTAATCATAGGTCCAATTTTTGTGTGCTTCTGCCCGCTCTTATCTCTTCTTGTTCTTTGGATGAAGTAGTGGTTTTTTGCAGATACACACCCCTTCAGACCAGCCTTTCTTAAATGTCTTTTCACAGTTATCAGAGATATGGGTATTAACCTTATCATGTTTACTTCCTTCCTTATTTGTGGTTCTGTTTTTCGCTGATCTCTCTTACTGGTGACAATGATGTCTATCCTCTGCTTTTGTAGTAACCCTCTTTCTTCCAGACCTTTTTCTTTCATCATAACTTCCAGTTTCTTCGTCTCTTCAGGGTGTAGTGAACTCCTTTGTTGGACACCATCAGGCGCTTTGCAATTTCTCTTTCAGTGTATCGTTCTTTCCTCAATGTCCAAATCTGTACTCGTGTTTCTTTACTCAGCGCTTTCTTTCTAGCCACTTCTGTGGTAGTTTGTCAGACATGTGGTCAGTTAAGATTTATTGGGGTTTTTGTATGCAAACTCTCAAAAGCCAAAGAACTAAAGTGAATAATGCAAGCTGTGATTTGTTTTACTTTTGCACTGAAGTTGTGACTCTTGCAAATCTATATATACACATATTTATGTATATATTTGTTTCGAGTGGTGTCTGTGGTGTCTAATGTAACATGGCTTACCATTTCCACCCATCAGCAAGAGCAGAAGAAACGCTACACAATGATCCATGTCCTGAAAGCAGATAATTCAAATGACCCGGTTTAGAGCAACATTCAATGTTTAAGAGTTTAAATAATGGCATTTCCATTACATCATTGTCCAGGCTGCTGGGATCAGTCTTAATGCTGTAACTTGTCATTATGCTGTCCAAAAAGCTTTTACATGAAAGGGATGCGCCACTACCGACACTAAAAAAACACTGATATGAAAGGTCCTCGGAGCACTGCGCTGTCAGGGGACAGCATGTGAGAATGACACTTTGCTAATATGATGGAAGCATCCACCCACCCCATATCATGTATGATACTGACTGTGAATAACCAGCTTCCTGTATTCATAGGCGTGTGTCGCACTCTGTGTCAGTGCTGTCAACACCATAAAAGGCAGAGGGGAACAGTGAAGTGTTGTGTCTTAACTGCATTTCCTCTTTGTGTTTCAGGCTGAAAAGCAGCTCATGAGAAAGCTGAATGCATCTGTTTCTTTGTTAATGCTATTATTGCTGCTCCTCGCAGTTAAGGCGGACGACAGCAGCTTGGACAGGTCGTCTTCACTCATCACACGGCAAAGGGCTAGAGCCAATGACACATTTTCCAGATTGGATTTTAGGTGAACACATGCTGAGATTGTGCTGTGGAAGTTTTGGAATTTAGATTTGGTTCACACTGAGTGGAGCATTGAGAACCTGGGGTGCTACAAGGTTGCAAAAAGGCTCTTGCCGTATTAAGACAATAGGTGCTGGTGCAAAGCAGCAGGAGATAAGATAACACAGTCCCGTAAATTCTAGTCCGTAGTAACTTTTAAACAAATTTAAACTAAATATAGTTCTAGGTAGAAGAGAAGATAGAATCATTAAATAGTATGTTTTGAGAGTAGACATTAACACAATTTAATGGGCTTGCAAACAGAACAGGAGTAAAAAGTGACATCATTATTTTGGGTGTAGTTTTTTTTTTTTTTTTTTTTAGAAAGGGTGACTGCAGAAAAGCAGAAATAGTCTGAGGCGTTGCTGGTTTTGAAGATCTGATTAGAACTTAATTACCATAGGCTGTACACTCTGCTGGGTGAAGCAGGAACAGAAAGATACAAGTTTATTTAAAAAATGTTTTGCTTCATCATGAAAGCGAAACCGTAAAGTATCTGATAAAGAACAGTATACGGGCCTCTGTAGTTTACTGCTACCAACTACAGAGGCCCGCAGATTGCTTGATTGGAAAAACGGTGTGTTAGGTTTGTCGTTCTCATAAACGAGATTAATTAATGAACAGCAGATTATGATATATATATCAGCATATATATGAGACGTAAAGATTTATTTTCATGAGCAGCAGATATAACGAAATTCCACCTAGTCATAGGCTCGTCTGTACAGAGAGTATGACGGGAGGAGATGATGTCGATAAAACAACGGCATCTTTAACTGAAGATGTGTACAAATATGTTTAAAAATTAAACTTAAATAGTTTAATTAAAGAGTTTTGGATTTCAAAAAACCAAACTGAAATACGCTTCTTGCTACGTTTCCACATGAACGTGTCAGTCAGTAGTTGCTCTGTGGACATGAACAAAACGCTTGTGTTCCTCATTTTACAGACTGTTACTGACCGGCGGTGTGGTTACGGATAATACTTTTCACAATCTAGCCATAATTTATGACTTTATGTGACACTGTGAAACCAAATATGGTTCCACACAAAATATTTGATGGAACAGTTTGTTTCCATGTGACAACTACTGTTTGAAACGCATTACCTGCTGCTCTTGAGTGTCAAAAGGAAGTGAATAGGGTTTGGAAAGGCAAAGAACAAACAACACTTTTAATAAAGTGAATTTTCACAAAAAGCACAGAGCAAAAAAACACAAACTTACCACTGACAGGAAGGCACAGCTCTCGTCGCTGGTTGCCGGTTTGCGCTGAACGCTGTCAGGGTGGAGAGACTCCACCCACACGCCAGGAAGTTTTCAAGAAAATACAGCAGTGTTCAAAACAGAAGCAGGGGTTACGCCACAGGGGAGGCAGCACATCATCATATTTAAAATAAAACGCGTAAGACTGCAAGGCAGAAGTAGAGCCTGAAGTCACTAAGACATGTGAGCTCCAGCTCATAGTCACAAGTCACAATATATTAATTAGAGCCGATGCATTGAAATGAGTGGGGACCGTCCTTTTGAGGATTTGCTCTGAATAAAGAGCAAAACAAAATTACATGACATGACTCCGCACAAATATCAGAGAATTTGTGCTTGCTCCATCGACACCGGTGTTTCTCAGTCATCCACAGCCCTGCATGTTTTGCATGGTTCCCTGATTCAAATGACCATCAGTTTATCGCTGCAGAAGCCTAGAAAAGACTCATTTATGCGAAACAGCCGCTCTACACAACTGTTAGGCAAAACACTGAGATGTCTCCATTTTCATAAAGATGTCTGTGGCCATAATTATTTGAAACTTCTTGAATGAAAACTGGTTTTGAAAATCATGCATCTATAAGCCACACTGCAGAAGGTCTGAATTGGTACCAGGTGTTTATTTAGAAACTGCACGGTCTTGAACTTCTAGCCTTTGCCTCTAAAAGCATGCCACGATCGCAGCTTTCTGGTCACCTGCTGTAACTGAGTGAAAAACCACAGATGACTTCACAAAGTGCAAATCTCATACTGTGTTCCAATTGTTTTCCAATTTTCCAAAGTTCAAACCTTCAGACGGTTCCAGTAGCACCACCATTAGGACTATTATCATTATTAGGACATCAGGCACACAAATTGAGGACTTTGCCTATGGAAAGTTTTGATATATCTGATGCATGGGAAAGCTGATTTTCTGGGAGAAGAAGAAGGAGAAGATGAAGAACAGTGAAACAAACAAGCGATACAATCAACTGCACACCGCATCCAGACGTTGACGTAGATCTGTTAACAGTTGAAAACAAGTCTTTTGCCTTGGGAGCTTGACATTCTTCAGGGATTCTGCTTCATTTAATCTTTCATTTCAATTGTATTAATCATTTTATCAAAGTTGTCTGACTTGGAAAGAGCTTCAGTAGCTCCAACAGACGGGACCGTAGCTGGATCAGTGAAGTAATCTGGTTAACGTCTTAAAATGCTGAATGGCATTTCATAGACGACTGGGCTTAAAATCCAGCAGTTACCTGGACACCAAAACGAGGTAAAACAGGGTTCAGGTTGAAAAATGACAAAGTTTCCCTTTAAAGAGGATTCCATGTAAATATCAAAGACACATTAAAATGCTCTAACAAACTGCAGGTTGAATTTACACATTTACAACAGTGTCAACTAAACCTAAACATTCTGATTTATTTATGGTAGAGTGGTTATAGAGTGGTTATAGGACGAGTGGTTGGCTCTTTCTTTGAACTAATCCTCAGCGTTACTGAACTCAGGAACACAGGACTCTGCTGCAATCCTGTCAATTTACGTTTATCTTTCTGTCCATAATTTAGGCGCGGCAGAGAAACTGGATTGCTATGATACCACTGAGAACGTCAGCTATTATTTCACATGATGGAACAGTAACTTTGTGACTGGACGTTTAATACCAGTTTGCACCTACAGGTGATAAACTGGCAAGGTTTAATGCCGACCCATCCTGTAGAGGTCCTCTGACTGTGAGATGCATAACGGGGGGAAAAAATAGATGGGGCTACCAAACTTGGGGGTGCTTGAGATAACCCCGCCCACTTCACAGTGTTCACAGTGATTAATTTATTACAGAATGATTGACTGATCTGGGATTGCATGACACAAACTCACAGCTTTTAAAATATGGATTTTAATAAGGCAATAGGTAAATTACTGTTACTGGTGGCGTCAGTCAAGATCCCCCCTACCCCTCACCATGAAATGGAAAAACTGTTCTTCTGCAGTGGAACATTGGTCCAGTCTAAGGTCATGTCAAAAAGAAGCGCGATCACTGATTCACATTTTATTTAAACATAAATCAAGTTATTTTAGTTTTAGCCTCCACAGATTTTTGTGCATGAAGTGTTTGTACATGATTTGCCAACTGGTAGTCAGTGTAGTTGTTTAGACAGCAGAGGTCTTTACTGATAAACTTAGGAGATATACAATACAGTATATACAGTATTCACAGCAGTTAAGGCAAAATTACAAGGGCATTTCATGCATGTGCTGTACAACAACTTACACAAAGGTTCACAAAGTCCAAAGACTCAGAAGAGCTAACATGTCTTAATGTCTCGAAGGAGAAACAACAGGACATGTAGTTTTAACAAACTGGAAAATAAGTTACATAAAAATACATTTCTTCCCAGTCAGAAAAGTATGAAAATGTATACAGGCCATTTCTGCACTATATATATATAAACACAAAGAAAAGTGATTAAAAAAACTACGACACTGCTTTTCGCTCAGCAGGCAGTTCTCACCACACATTTACATCGGCGTCACATTTGTCTAACTCGCCGTTCTCATTTCAGATTAAAGGTGATTTCCTCAGTTGCCGTCACAAATACATACACGTGTGTGTTTAAAGTGCACATTTCGTCTCTTGAGCAGCCTGTTTGGCGCCACTGCTTTTAGCAAACGCAGTACTGATGTGAGAATTGTGTACGGAGCGGTGGATATGAATCAGATCTATGATTATATGAAGGAAAAGTTGATACGTATGACAAACAAGTTGTTGTAATAATAGTGAATTTATGAAGATGAAGATGGGTTTGGACTGTTCAGCAGGCAATCCACATGAAATCAGACTGATTCAACACCAGGAAGGTAAAACTAGCTGGGAAGGCGACTGATTTACCCAAAAGGAATAATAACACTGTTATCAGACAATAAATGCTCTCATATATACATCACCTAGATGCCCATAGTGTTGACATACATAAACAATTGTTTATCAAATCTATGATATTGTTGGTTATTAAGCAACTGAGCATTTGTGAGTGTTTGATCATGAATATACAGTACAAGAGGAAACAGACATTTCTGGAACTCATCGCTTTTACAACAGGAAATCATTGTGATAAATAATATGTACACAGTTTATGGTACACTTAAATAAAACCCTTTACAAGGGTGTAAATGGTTTGGCAACTGTCAAATCAATCCAGTGGAAGGCATTTCTATATTTTTGCGGCTGTATCTTTGAGCTTTGGATACCAAGCTGCGTAATACACACAGAATAAAACACTCTTAACTTCACTCATTAATGCAAACCTGCTAACTGAGTCCCAACGACAGCAATGCACGATCCAAGACCTGCCAAGATTCAGTTTTTAAGGGGGCAGTGAGTGGTCCTCGCCACGAGCCATCTTAACTAACCTGTAAATATAAAAACAACTCGACAAATGGAGACCCCCCCCACCCCCCACCACCCCCCCACGTCAGGAATAACTGCAGCCTCAGTTACCTCCTGTTTGTTATTGCGTCTCCGGTAATGCAAGTCCAATCCAGATACATTACTTTTTAAATGCGGACGCGCAATTTTCATACATAAAGCTGTTCACTGATCAGCCCAGCGTGCAAAATGAACAACCGAAGACCCAAAAGATTTCTCCCGTCAATTAACTCATTCAACCAAAGTTCATCCACAGCATGAGCTTTGACTGTTATTTATGAATTACGAAGCAACAAGCTTCCTTGGTTCAAGTGAGTCAAATTCAAAAAAAGTCTGTATATAGAGAAAATGGGCACAGAACACACACACACACACTGTTGACACAGCAGGCTGTGGAATAAAGCATCAACGGTGTAGCAAACCCAAACCTACCCTGAGTCACAGAGTCTCATCTCACAACAATGATTGAAAAAGCCTTCAGCTGCGATATGCTCACCTTTTAAATACAAATATTAATGTCAGATTTGGTCACAATGTACTGAGAAAATAATTAGTATGTTTCAAAAATCCATGATGATAAGTTCCAATCAAATCCACACAGCTTGAGACAGAAGTGTGGCCGCATGAGGTTTCATCCTCACTGACCCTCCAACAGCCTGAAATCCAAAAATCTAATCCACAACTGATAGGGAAAGCAGACGAAGATCAATATTTGAGTAGAAATCACGATCAAACAGGCTGCGCAGATAATCTGGGGTCAAAAAAGACAGTTGCAAAATTATAAATAAAATACTGCTGATACCTGCATAGACCAATTTCGTAGAAATTATAATTTGCCCTTGAAACATGGTGACTGTAGTGACACACAGGCTACAGGCACAAACAACCAAACTTGTCTAGTCTATCCGAGAGGCTTAATGAAAGCAGTGCAGTGTTTCCACAGTGGCAGGTCAACTAAGTCTCAGACTTAGTTCAGAGACATGAAGGAAGTCTCCACAGGAAGACACGAAACTTAAGAAACATACAAAATTCTACTTTAAATATATTAGAGCAACATGTTTTTCTTTGGGATATTTGTTTGGGAATGTATACAACACCTTATCTTCTCCCCCTATAATTCAGTTATAGCATGTTGGTTTTATTTTCTTCAAGGAATTAAAGCCAAAGCATGTGGACTGTACCGTACTTCACCTGAACCCTGTGTAAATAACCCAGTGGTTTGTAAAACCATTACAGAGCTTTTGCTCAAGGCCGCGTGGTATCATCAGGTGAGATGATAAACCTGATGCCAGGCTTCTCCACAGACTCGGAACCTAGTTTAGATTGAAAAACATCCCACATAATTGAAATATCCCTGCATCCATTTTTAAATTTTTAGTATAGAGTCATTATTAAAAAAAAAAATCACGTAAAAAAAAATTGGGGAAAAATGTCATATGACAAGAATATAGACGTTTTATGAAAAAAAAAAAATCACAACAAAGTTGGAATTTTATGAAAACATACTTTCAAGTGGAAAGTTATATTGCAACAGTAACTACTACATTATTCTCAAACATTAAAACTTTTTCTCATAAAATTAGAAAATTATTTGCATTCATAATTTACTAAACTACTGTGACTTATTCTCATGAAAGTAGCACTAAATCGCAAAATATTACAAAACTTGGAAAATTCACATTGTCCCGTGAAGCGGTTCCACTTTCTTCTTGTAATGATTTTTTTTTACCCAAAATATATGGACTTTGTTCTTAAAAGCATTTTTATGTCTCCTGATAAGCCTTCATAATTTTATGTGTAAGAATTTCTCAAAAAAGGAAATGAAAATGATTTAAAAAAACAAATCATATACACATCTGCTCACGCTTATAGCCAGACAAATGCTCTTCCATAAGTCTATCAGCCTGGCATTATAATTAATCCTTAATACACCCAGAAGTTAGCTCTCAAGAGCAAGTATCCCAATGACTAGTTCCCATAAACACCTTGTTGCAGGCTTAAATATAATTAAAAGAACAGTGTTACTGAGAAGGACGCAGAATGACCACAGGAGTGTGTTGTAGCGTCGTGGGAAAGCAAGTCAGCAAGTCAGTCCAGGAGTGTGTTGGCTTTACGCGTCATTCAGGTGAAGCGCCGCCTGTCTCTGCTGCTCAGGTAAGGGGGGTGTGTTTGGAGGAGGCTTCGTCCACCAGAGCTTGGACTGTGATGCTCACCTTCACCAGGCCTTTCTCCTCTAGGATGTGGTGAGGAAGACACAGTTTGTCCTGGAGGACCAGAGTCAGAGGGAAGGAGAGAGGAACAGGGTAGAGGAAGATAAAATAAAGGCAGGGAAGGAGTGGAGGAGCAGAAGAAGAGGCATGAAAGGGACAATGGTAGAAAACGATTTAGACACAAAGCTTATAAATGTAAGGTGTTCTCATGCAGTGTGCCTGCATGTACAAAGTGTACTACCAAAACCTAAAATGTTCATCCCTCTGCATTACCTAAAGACTCCCTCAAGGCAGTCTTTAGGTAGTGCACATATGTGTTATGTGGCGTCACAGGGACCTTTACCTTTGACCGCCAAAATGTAGTCACTTCATCAGCGAGTCCAAGTGAACACTTGAAATCTGAAGGGGCATTCCTGACATATCGTGTTTCATGAGAATATCCTGGTAGCCACAGTGACTCGCTCTCAGTCCAACACTGTCAGTAGTCCTAACTTTTCTAATGCCTGCCATTATATATTACCAAACTAACTTCCAATTGATAGATTTTGTTTATTTACATGAATAAATTACATATACATGGTATCAACAGAAATAACACAACGAGTGAAACATTTCCACAACCATGGTTTCATAATCAGCTTTGTGTAGCCTACAGCTTCAGATATTAGAAACATAAAGCACAAACTGCTTTACCTCCAATGTTGACTGATCCTGTGAGCTGTGTGGAAAGCATAAAAACTCCAAAAGTGTGAAATATAACAATATTTAGAGGATCAGGTACAAAGGCAAGATAACATTCAAACTTCTCTTCAGGTCTGCACAAAGTTACCATAGCATCAAAGATGACCTCGCTAGTGTTTATCAAGGTTTTTAACCACAGCACATGGTCTTTGTCAGTAAATACAGCTCTGGCATCTTGAGGCTTCTTTTGACTGAAATGTGACTGAAAGGGTTGCTTCACTTCCTTTTCGAAAGGCCCCAGACACCAACATTATCACTGTGTAGATCAGCGACCCGATCAGGGAGAATGGAAGTGGGTTTGCATTTGTGGGTTGTTTCCCTGTTACAAACACTGATGGGCAAGAAGCAGTTAAGAGGCCAGGAGTGCGCAGAAGGCCATGCAGAATCACCAGGACAGGACTTCCTATCGGGACCAGCAAGCAACTCCAAGTGGACACATCGATGACTGAAGAACTCAAGAATCTTGAACAAGCTTCGATCAATGGTTTGCACACTTCCAGGGGTGGTCAAAAATCCAGGAGACAGAGGCCTTCAAACGGGGGCAATGATGGGAAGTGTCCAGATGCAGTTATGTACATTTTAGGATGGAGGCAGGCCGAAGGGAATCTGAAAGGAGGAGGTTGGAGCACGGCAGCTAGAGGAGATGGATTTGCTGTCAGAGCATCCACCAGAGGGGCGGCCACCAACAGCATGTATCAAACGCCCTGCTGCAGCTCAACCCCGATCTTGTAGTGGAGGCACCGATATTACATAGTCTGAGGATATAGGTGACATATCGTACAGCCCTCAAATGACGAGTCAAAGCTCAAAGATGGCCACTGGCGCAGAAAGCATCTGGAAGACTTTTCCGCAACAATACCCAAAGAATTTCCTGTAAAGCTAGTCACTGCTAAGACGGGCCCAGTTACAGCTGTCCACTTGCATTAGGACTAATGAATAAATAGCGACCAAGGCACAACTTTTCTTATCCCACACTTTACATCATGTTTATAGCTATCTGGGAAATGGAGTGATATAAATACTACTCTTTAACTTTCACAGACTCGTGGCTTGTTGGAGAGATACATGACCCTGTGTCCAGGGTAACTAGGCCCTATTCACGAACATCATCATTTTTTTCTTACATCATCGTTATTTTAATCAAATATTTTCACTGACTGAACATAATAATAATAATAATAACTGAGTACATTTGTTGTTATCAATGGTCATGTTTGTTTACAGGTTTGTAATCCGTTAGGAGGGTCAGCCCACTTTAAGCCATTTGCTTTGGGTTGTTAGTCTGCTCTATCCATGTAAACAGGTTTGCATCATCAGGTTATCTTAGCTATAAGGGACTGAACATTGTTAGTGTGTTAACCTGTAGTAAATCATGTCTGGTTGAACTTCATGCACGTATGAATGACTGGTGTGCCAACCTTAGACTCTGACAGTCTGCAGTAACAGAAAGTAACAGTGTTTATGATTGATTGGTGTTCTGGTGCTTTGTTTTGAAAGCCTATGTCCTGGTGGCTCATCTCCCATACCGTAGTTCGGTGATTTAGTGGTCGGCTCTACACCAGTCACTTATCAAGGGGCTGAAGTTCCATGCTTAGTTCCTAACAACATATATCATTTTGTTTTATGTAACAGTATCTGAAAGGAACTGAGAAGTCTTTGTTGAATCTGTGTCCAGTTACTTTATTGTTGGTGTACAGCCCTGGGGTAGGTTGGGGAAACATTGGATCAAAGAGGAAATACCTTTTATTGTTGCTATGAGTTTGATCATAGGATTGATACTGGTTTGTATGTTAAATATGAAGCCAGTAACAGGTAAATTTAAAAGCAATGTCAGTATCCCCATTATAATCATCTTTCAAGTGTAAACATTTCTTTAAAACCTAGTTCAGGTAGTTTGAGATTGTCAAGTTTTTCAGCTCAAGTCTGCTTCAGGCTATTATAACTTATTACTTAAACAATGACTCAGACAACACCTAAACCGTATTTATTACCTCACTCTCTAAAGCTGTCAGATATTATACACAAGTCATAAAAATAATCCCGCTCATACATCAAATCCATTCACGTCGGCACAAAGTTGAAAAATCTGTGCAGAGAATGCAGCAACACCATCGAATCAACTGCAACAATAAATTCACAGAATATGAACATCTGAATGAATTAAATAATCATATTCGTAAAAGAAATGAACACTTTATCAATGCTAATGGATACTCTCACACTGGTTTGTAACAAATAGTCAGTGTTCTATACAATTATATCATAAACACAAGGCATTTCCCGTTTCCTTAGCCATGATTAAACGCCAAGTACCAGTACAAAATCATCTGTGTTTAGTTTCATCCAACTGCTTACATGGCTAGGTTAGTTTTTTGTGGGAATAACAAGTATTCGCGTTTCTCAGTTTTAAATCTGCTCAGCATTACAAACAGAACTACTTTCTAATCCTCTTTGTATTAAAACCCCTCTAGGATAAACACTTTAAGAAGATAAATATACATCTAACTTCATAAATGTATCTATTGTCTATAGCCCTTCAAATGTTCTCCACACATTGCTTATCAGGGTACAGCAGAGTTGGATGATGTCAGTTAAAAGTCATCTCATTTAAGTGCTAAAGCAACAAACAAACAAAACGAAATAAATAGATAAATAGAATCATACGGTTCTTATATTTGAAAACATCATACTCAAATAATTGTTTCAAATAACAAATCTTGCAAATTAAGACTCAAAATTACATCTAACTATCTCTGATAATGAAAACTTTGCAATATGGCTTCATAGTCATATGTCAGCAGCTTTATAGGCAACCTATGGCCAGTGAATACATCCGCTCAGGAATGATGTGCTTACGTAGCTCAGTCGCTCTGAACTCTGGCGGGGAGTCATCGTAAATTCAAAGTTCTTTTAGCCTTACCATTTGGCAGCCATATTGGAGGTCTTAAGCACTTCTGATGTATTGCAAACACAACATGGTATTTTCAGAACAATACATAAAATACTGCACAAACACTGACAAGCTTTCTGCGGTGATGAAGAATCAGCAGTCCCAAATGCAAGAAGGTTTCATATTAGTTTTCTGACGCCAGTGAATGAGCAAACAAGTTACTGATAACCGACTTGCCTGTGAGAAGTTACATGAGCAACTTCCTTCTTCATCTATTTTGAGAAGTCGCAGACGTATTTCACACCGCTTTCTGGTCAGGCTGACCACAAGAGCTGCTTCTCTTTTTTTTGACATTTTCTCTAACACGGAGCCAATGTGAAAGAGATACATGAATAAAAATGAAAGTTGAAATTCATACGAGCATGCAAATCAATGCCATTTTGTTTTATAGGTATTTCATTTAATTATTGGATGAACAGACCTTAAATTTGTACCATAATGTAAAGGAAGCCTCTATAGCCGTTAATGTGGCTTGTGGCTTTGTGGAAATGATTAGTCACGAGCCTATAAAAGCCTTTGAAATCATTTATGATTTGTTAGAGAATTACTCAATGTACCTACACCCTGTTAGAGAAAAGCCAACCTTCATTAGTTTATACAGTGGTCTGGCAGACCTCCATTATGGAGCCAAATGGCTGCTGGTAGATTTGAGCAAACAAGTCAAACAAACACCAGGCTGCTCTATGTAAATACTGTACACTATGCATAGCATTCATCTATAAACACATCAAAACTCAACACAGCCACTGGATGTGTTTTATCAAGGAGAAGCACATTTTTTCATTTTGTTGTTTTGTTCTTCCAAAACGGCGGGAGTGTCACTCACCAACATGATGGTGTTTTTGTTTTTTCAGGACCAAGGAGTTTCTATAGGTGGAGAAGTGGATCCTAAATGTTTTCCATGACCCTCTCGTTCCTGCATAGATCGGAGTATCCCTGCATGCTATACTGCGTGTCCATAAGACATTAGTGTCTTTAAGCGACCCGCTGTTCTACACGCCCCGCTGTTACGAGTTTCAAGGACAATTTATTGCAAAGACAAAGACACGCTTGTGGTTGGATTCTTCTTAAATGGTCGACGGGAGGAAATCAAAGGAGGTGTATAAGGTGAGGAGAGAGGTGGTGGCTCATGCTAATGCTGCATTTGTACCACAGGGGATGACAGTCACTGGAAGCATGTGTATGTGGCCCGTAGGAGCATTTCTGTGTGGGTGCTTGTTTTGTAGCTGAGCTCTAATGAGGTGAGGGTCTATGGGAAATGCCGGCACATAGTTGTGATTTGTTTGTGTTTTGGGGGGCTCGTGTGCTCTGTGAGATTTATTTTACTTGGTATTGTCCATATCATCCGCCCATCAGTTGATAAAATCAGCTCTCTTGCTCGAAATGTGATACCTCCTCACTTTGAATACTATTGACAAATTCCCGTACTGTTGTATTCGATCTGAGAAACGTGCTAAATATTTTTTTTCAGAATGCAAAACATTTTGGGATGTAGTTACTATGTAATTCATTGCTGTATTTAGATTTTCTGACACTGAGTACATTTTTGTGAGCTTATAGCATCGGTGCCACTACTAAACATTTCATGATAAAGTGTATTTTTGAGTGATTTTTACCATGTGACATAAATGCAGCGGAAATAAGGAGCGAGAGTAGTTTGACAGAAAGAGGGCTGGTGATGACAGACAGGAGGCTGTTATGTTAGCTCACTCCAACTATAGGCCACAAATAGCAGAACTAGGCAGAGAATGTGAAGCAGGCTTGAGCCAATAAGGTCCCAGATTGGCCATACGGGAGGAGGAGTTTGAGTGGTAACAGAAACCAATGAAGGAGTCTCTGACCGCCTGGAGGAGGCGGCGCTTGGATTTGAGATTGCCTCTTCGTTATTCCTGTCCACAGGGGCTGTATCCAAGGCAACCAGCACCTGAACTGTGGCACACACCGGCTGCAGACGGCATTGGATGATGTCATAAGGTGAACAGAGGGAAGACTGGCACCCCCGTTAGGAAGACAGGGCAAAAAAGGAGGGAAGGTAAGGAGGGACAAAAAAAGGACAGAAGATGGGAAGAAATCAATGAAGGAGGGAACAAAGGAAGGAAGGAAGGATAAAAGGAAAAGGGCCAGGGAATGAAAAAAGGGGTAGGAAAGAGACAGGTGAGAACAAGGGAAGTGAGAAGGAAGTAGGAAATAAAGTATGAAGGAAATATTACAAGGAAAGGAAAGAAAGAGGAAATGAGGATGAAATGGTAGGAAACAAGGAGATGAGTAAAAAGGAGGGATGAAAAGTTGAGGTTAGGAAGTAATGAAATTTTAAAAAGTTCAAGCGGAGAGAGAAATATTCTCCAAGAAAGAACGAGAAGAATCAAAAACCAGGGGGAGAAGAAGAAAGACGAGGAAAAATGTAAGAGATTAGAAGTGAAGAGAAGTAAAAGATGATCAAAGATTGAAAGACGATGGCGGGAAGATGATTAGTGAAAAGAAAACAGCAGAAAAGGACAATTGTGAGAGTAAAGCAGCAAAAAAAGGATAGAAGAAGAAGGTGATGAAATGAAATATGAGAGGAAAGAAAGTAAGGTTAGAAGAGTATGTAGTGAAGAGGATGGGAACAAGAGGACAGCACAAACCAGTGAACCAAAACCAAGAGTGCAGAGACAGTTTGAAGTAAACGGGGGGGAGTGAAAACAGACATTGCAGAGAAAAGTGAAATGAGGAACAATCAATGCAGAGGAAAAGAGGAGAAAAGAGGAGGACAAGGTGCAATCCAATCAGAAAGTCAAAAGAGAAAGAAAAGACAGGAGATTAACTAATGGACACCAGTGTCAAAGGTCAAAGTATGAGCTGTTAGGGTGTGGAGGGTGGTGGTCAGGCAGGGGTTACCATGGCAACAAGCAGAAGTGCTTACTGAGATGAAGAAATGTTTCGAAACCCTCACAGATGACTCTTCTCTAACAGTAAGCACACCGTAATGGGGAGTGACGCAGCGCAGTCAGCCAAGCACAGCCACAGCAGGCCAGCGTGTTAGCAGAGAAGCTATTAGCACATTAGCTCGGGGAAGCTTTTTGCACATCAGCTTGCAGAAGCATGGCAAGGAAAGCATTCAGGCAGGAAGCAGGAAGCCTACCTGTTCACTTTTTTCTCAAAGAAAATAACAGATACGAAGAAAAAAAAGTCAAATCAAATAAAACATAAACTCCAAACTGAAACCAAAAGAATTGGCACACTGCACTGTAAGTCCAAATGATGTCATCCATCTTTGATATCAAATTCCTATTGGTCAACGTTTAACGAATGACAGTATAAACACAGTAATATTATTAGAATAGTTTAATCGTAACTTGATGATAAATAAACTATATAAAACTATATATTAAAACTAACAAAATAAAACTGAAGGCACCCGCTGCTGCAGATTCAATGAATAGACAAGTTGAAAATGCTAATTTCTCATGTCTTCATGATGAGATTGACACCCTGCATGTCTGTGTAGTAGATGGGAAGCTACACTTAGCAACAAGGACGCTTAGCTTAGCTCAAAGACTGCAAACAGGGAAACAGGGAGCCTGGTTCGGTCCAAAGGTAATAAAATCCTCAGACTAATTAACTCACTGCAGCTTCTTAGTTGAGTCGAGTTTTGATCGAGAATTGATTGTTTTATGTGACGCGACGTCCTGATGTGACCAACGGACAGTAACTGGACATTATCAGTCCACTGGTTCTGCTGCAGCACCTGCACTGAGTCTCTACTATTTTACAGATCCAGGCTGCATGCATAGAGCCCTGATGTGTTGTGCACAACTGTGTAGTGCAGATCTCTCATATAGGTGTATGAGCAATATAGCAGCAGCCCCCCCACTTGGGAGACTTGTGGGAGTAAATGTGTGTGTTTGCATCCCCAATTACTGATCATACAACCCTGCTGCTGTTTTTCAACATTTGAGCAGATTTGGATGATTCATATGTGGTATATCAATTAAAATTAAATGAAATTAAAAAACTATGTAAGCGGCACACCAACACAAGACAGACCTACTGCTCTACTGAGTTCCAAACATCTGTCTGGATGTTTTTCAATCTTACTGCTCACATACAAATCACAATTTGATTTTAAGTTTGATTCTTTCAGCGTGGGCTAAAAAGGAAATGTCAAAGTTTGTTGAATTCTTTCAATCTGCCCGGGAAGGCAAGAATGCAAGGACGATGAACAGACAGGTTCATGAGATATCATGTTGGATGTCAAAGCTTAATCAGCAATCCAAAACTGCCACGGGCAAGAAAAAAAAAAAGAAAAAAAAAGAGAAAGAGCGTCTCTATTGGTCATGATTGAAATACCTTAGCCGGCATGTCACGACAATAACTGGGTGCCTATACTCACACGCACATACACACAGATCCAGAGCAACTCTGTGTCAGACTGAAGCTGCTGTTTTGTTGGACAGCTTTTGTGATGGAGGAAGCTGTAAGCCACAGGCAGCGATGACAGCGGTGATGACTCAGTGTTAAATGTCAACATCAACTCCGTTCATAAGGGATGGAAATAAAAAAAAGTAGGCAGGAACATTAAACCAGCCCTGGGAGAAACGCTGAGTCGTTCTTAAGTTTCTTTCTGAGAGTTCAGAGAGAGAGTTCATTTGTGTAGTAGGAGATGTATTGTACATTTAAATGCTGTAATCAGCAGCTCATGACTCGGGAGTCATTCATTCATCATTTCTATGAAGTGTGAATGTCAGGTATCATTTTTGGTTCCAGGAGGATCAGGTGGAAAAAAGACTGAAAGCTGCTGCTGCTGTTTTAAAACGTGGACTCATCGTCCTTGCTCCCAGATCTGGTTTAGAGTTTAGCTTCGTCAGTGGCATCCTGCAAAAATCTTCAAAAGCATGAGATCATGTAGCCGCCGTCGTTGCTATAATAATAGTGACAAACATTGTTTTTGTTTTGGTTTTTTGCAGGACACCAATAATCAATCCACTGAGGCAAAATTCTCTCTGCTGAACTGGGGGGAGGGGCTCTGCTGTATATATGCTTGAATACAAGTTGTTCTGCCAAATCCAGAGAACAACAACTTTCCATATATCAAACAACCAACCCAGAGCTGAACTGATTACTTTCTCCATTAACATTTCTTTTAAAATGTAAACTGGAAGTATAACATTGCCGTGGATTCAGTGAGTTCTGGGCCACAACGTGAGCCCTGATTCTCCTTCATGTGGTCAGTAAAAGTCTTGCAAATCAGCCTTTAGTGGTGCCACTTTGCAGTGCAAAGGAATTTTGCAAACTCTATTCTGCCATGAGGAGCACCTTCTTGCTGTGTATGGATGTTTATTTTTTGGTGGACATCATATCAGAATATGTATTTGTGGCAGATTTTGGAAGAGACAAACAGAAACTTGAAAAAGACCCCCAGTTCAGGGAGGGGAATGTGTTGTTGGCAGAGCACTGACGTGGTGGAGTGTCGACTGTGTATAGTGGCATGTTTTACCTCTGGCACACCAATCTTTCTGCAGGCATCCAGGAAGTTCTCCACGTTTCTCCGACATTTGGCCATGCTGAGTTTTGGCTGGAAGTACAAAGTCACACAAAGGGGGAATGAATAAAAAAGTAATTATTGTCTAAACTGTGCTTAGGATCACATCTCCACAGTTTGAGACGTACCACTGCAGGCGAGGGGACGTGGATGCTGGCAACAGAGCGCGGACGAATGCTATTGGCCAAATGGCAGAGCACTACGCCGTCCATCAGAGACGATCCGAGGTCGTCAGGAAGGACAACCTTCAGTCTGCTCTCGATGCTCTGAGGAGCAGGAACAGGTGTGTGAGTATGGGTCAAAATGTAAATAAAAATGTAATAATAGTAATGGAAGCGTGCTGCTGAATAGCACAACTCAGCATCACAGCAAATAATACTGCAGCACTCAGCTGCACACACTTCATTGAATTAACTGTGATGTTAGTGTGTCTCACGTCTCGTAGTTGCTCCATGAGCTCCAGCTCCTCTCGCCGCTGCTCCATCTTTCTTCTTATGGTGAACTGAGGATCAACAGACTCCAGACTCTTGTGGCTCCTCAGGAACACTGCAACAAACACAACAGCAGCAACAAGACAAGCGCCATTAGTCTGAGGCAGCGTAACAATATCCGGAAACCCTGCAAAACTATGCTAATTCTTCAACGTCTGAGGAGGAAAGAGGTGCCAAGATCAGGGGAGCTTCACTGGCCAATACATGAGCTGAGAAGTGATTGCTGCTTCACGATCTTTCTGATGGCAGTGGGTCACTTTGATTCTTCTCTAAAAATGAGCTATAGAGGTGGTCCTGAACACAAAGGACACCCAGATCCATCCATAATATTTGCTTCACTTCACTTCGTTTGTTTAAACTCTTTGGTCGACTGACTGTTACGCCCCTTCCTCCCGTTGGTGTTCCTCAGCTGTCTACTTTGGGAAACTGCACATGAACATTTCAATTTTATGGTTTTTAACAAACAAGAGTAAACAAAAGTTGTTTTGGTGGCTAAAATGATTGCTGGCAGCTATGAGTAGGTTGCAAGCAAAGACTGACACAGAGCTGCCGACTCTCACGCCAGTCTGTAGTCTGTGTTTCAGTGCTTACAGCAAACCCAGCTAATGACAATGCAAGTATCATTCCACCCTCACTGAAAGACTGAGAAGAGCTTCAGTGGTCCTCAGGGAGCAGAAACTGGGTGCAGGGGAGGTTACATAAAAGCCAGCATGACACAAAGTGTGGTCATACGCAGTCACACAGGATAACTGACTCCTCTGCATCCACAGCTGTACTTGAATATTCAGGGACACAGGAAAAGCCTCTCTGCCATGAAAGATGCAGAAAGCTTACATAAGCGGAATGCCCCGGTGCAGTCAGAGCTCGGTGTACTTTTAGCTCTGGCTTTGTTTCAGGTGCAGTCATGTGGAGAGAGCTCATTGCTTCAGTGTAACGGTCTGCAGGGCAACGCATCCAAATTGTCCGCTGACTGGCTAGACATTAAAGCGCTGGCGTGGACACATTTTCTGTTTATTATAACGTCATACATAGAGAGATATTTGTTACCATCGATTTTAGTTAAGACTGGCTCCCAAAGTTATTCTTTCTAGAAACCACCAGAGAAGGCTCCCAACAAGGGAGGGTATCTTCACCTAGAGGCGGAGTTAATGTACCAATATCACAATGCGAAAACAGGCAATTACAAGTCAAAGTACAAAAGTCTAATGTGTAAAAGGTCTTCAAAGTATACAGACAAATATAAGATAAGCATAATCATAGCAGAGCATTAAGAGGAGTGATTCCCTCTAAAGTGTAGGTATAAAGAATCATAAAATATTCAGGTACAGGCTGTCCTCAAGAAAAATACACACGTCCAATGAATTGTTTTCCACCAGCAGAACATTTTTGCAACACAGATGACTGGAAGACATGCCGCTACATTGTCATTTAAACAGTACTTTGCATTGTTGGTGCCTTTGAAGGGATAAATCAATGTAAAGCAGGATGGCACTGAAGAACAGCTTAGTGCTGATGAAACCTAATCTGGGAGAACAGGAGTATCAGCACGAACATACGAACATTGAACATTGAACGAAAACTTTGACATTTTAGGAAATACTCGTTTTACCCATGAAGCTATTTTTTTCCTTTTATTTCCAGCCTTGTATAGCCCCTGGTACAACAACACATTTTAGTGTTTGCAGTGCTGGTAGTGCTAAGCTAAGCTAACCTGCTGGCTGTAGTTTCTTATTCATGTTAAAGATGTAAGTGTGGTCGGAAGCCGAATGCTAAAATAATGCTACATTTTCACGCCTAAAAATCAACTGGGCTAAAATTAACTGCGCGTAGGTGGACAGAAACACACGCGGTGCACACACAGAGAAGCTAACGCACACAGACACGCACGCTTACTACTGAAGGATGAGTCACTCATCACCTCACTGTCTCGTTTTCTGTAAACATAAAATCCTTCTTTTACACGGCTGCTATCTGTGGATGCAGTTCCCCCGAGCGTCCGCAGGAGATGCCACCTGCTGCGAGGTCTGCAGCATGTCAATGTTTTGGTGTTTAAGCATTTCATCTTCTGTTTTAACACTCTGAGCCTGTTCAGTTTACAATCCTCCTCACAGTGATAAGACTGATACTGACTGATTTCCTCAGAACCGTTTGTCACTATTTTGACATTAAACCAGTCTTAAAACATCTTATTACAGCCGACAGAGCTTCTGCTATACTCTATGATCATCAAGCAGCATCCTCAATGAAAACAAGTCCACCTTGTTCATTGTTTGCGTGTGCTGTGGCTAGTGTCTGACTGTTTGTTTAAATCGAATGCATGGTATTCACTGTGAATGTATCCATCGGCGTATATTTTAGGCAGGAGAAATCCCAGATTTGCCTGTAGTTAATGTTTATTTTTCAGCATTCTGTGGTTCAAGGATCCAAATGTTCATGTACCATATTCTCGGCTATAAGTAAGTATAAGTATAAGTCAAACTGCATGTGTACAAATCCTAGAACAGCACGCACAGTGTCTAAAAAGCGTCAGGAGAGGCCGTGTGATGCCGTGCACCTGCAGGAAGTTCCTTGTTGTTGTTTCCATCAGCTCAGGTTCAGCCACAGCTCTTTTTAGGAACATGTCCCAGTTTTTACAACTGTAAACATCATCTTGAACGAGCGGTAAGAACAACATAGTAATGAGCCGTTTGTTTGTCTCTAAGGACAATCCTGAGTGACGTAATGTCTCTGTGGGAGGGGGTGGCATTACTGAGTAGCCAGCATTTAGGCACAGTGCTTTCCTGTAGTACGCTCCCTACGCTGATGTGTGTCAGGACAGAACAGCGGTGCGCGGAGCCAGGCCGCAGTGCCAGAAACAACAATGTAAACATAACACCACAGGGCATGTGATGAGCTACCTGCCCAGTCAGAGATGACGCCAAGTGAGACGGCTTCGCACTGTGACTTACGTGACATACAAGCTGCCCTTAAACAATGTTTGAGAGGTACACTTTGCACAAATGGCCAGCCAATCAGTCAGTCTCTGCAGCATCCCGATACAGACTCATCCATGTGAAGAGATTTTTGATTTATTAAAAACTGAGCTTACATTACATCCGAATGTTTTTGCTGTAAGCAGCGCTGTAGGCAGCTACTGCAAATTCTAACTAAATTAACCCCAGGTGGAGGTAGCTGTGGTGCAGAGACCCTCGTGATTTTATCTCACAATGATCATTTTTGTAATATTTTGAATTTTATCCTCATGCAGCATATTGCAGTCAGTGGAAATCAAGCATCTTTAAACAGTTTCTCAATTATACAGCAATAAATCAAATAAAAAAATATAATAAAAACATCTCCACGTTGATAAAATAGAATTATACACTATTAAAGTATTCCCATCTGAGGAGGAACATCTGCTCAGATGTTTAGATGCTCAGAAAGGGCTTTGGGCTAAAGGGGCAACATTACACAATTTTCTCAAACACATACCAAGCAAATAAATGCTGGTGTGTATGTGACTGTGTGCGGTCACAGGGTTGATTTTAGGGTCTATTTTCTTTTCACAACAACCCCGAAACAGCTCAATCCAGTTCACAACCACAAAAAGAACGACAGCTCGGGTCCGCTCTGGGTTTTACCACTGATGCCCACAAAAACAAATCAAATCGAGAGGTGAAAACGGAAAAAGCAAAGTCTGTTTTTGCAGTTAAGCCGTCGCTCCATCAAAACAGGCAACTCCTGGAGAAATTCCAATTTGGGAGTACACAAAACCACCAGATAATCCTGACACAGACTGCAGAGACAAGGCCTCTGTCTACCATGAACTGCAGCTGGTGAGCTATGCTGTGTCATCTTTTGAAAGGGTGTTTTGTTTTTTCTTTAGACACACGTCAGCTGCTGCTCGTGGAGGCAGGAGGTAGCTGCCTTCTAGTCTAGTACAGGCTACATGCTATACATCGTGCATGAATTTTGCTGTGTCATGCGCACACACACACAAGCAGCAGTTTGGTGAAGCTCCTCTTTGATCACTGTCTGCAAACAGACACGCTAACACTAACCCGTACATACACACAGCAGCAGGAACCTGAAGTCCTGACTTGTGGCCTCAGCGTGACAGCGTGATAGTGAAATAGAAGTTGAACTGTTGTCAGGTCGTTCACCACTGGAACAGCTCTTTCTGGCTCCTGGGGTTCAAATTCATGGTGTACAGCCTGGAAGACGCTACAGGAAACAACCAACCCGCTGTCCTGATCTGACGCACTGACTTCCTTTTACATTTTATCACCTTTAATGTGTTTGGTAGAGAATGGTGTCAGGAGATACTGAAACTATGTAACAGAGATGATGTTCTGATATCCCCAAAAACACATCTTCAATTCCTGCAACTAATGATTCATCATAATTTCACCAGCTATTATGTCCTGACATGAAACTTGATTTTGTTTTTCTATGACACTCATACAGTAGAATTCATTACTACAGTTAAGCAAATGTACACAGTAGAGAACGACAGCTTTCATATCATGACATACCTTGAAACTTGTGGCGGTTGGCTGACTTATATGCTGATACTGATGTGTCTATGATGAAGCTACATTCAACCAATATAGTCAGCCCTGGTGACGTTTCTCTGCGCCACAAAGAAATCTCAAAGTTTCTTTTGATTGAAAGACAAAACAAACCCTTGGTGGAGAAGTTTGTGTAACCTGACTTTGCAGCCAGCGAGGAGTAGTTTAAAAAAGCGGGACGTACCACAGCCGTGCAAGCCTCCATCATCATGGCTACAAGATGTATCTCTATGGAGGGGCGAGGCCTGTGAGAGGAGGGAGGGGTTGAGACCAGAAGGAGGCGGGGAGCAGGGCAAGGAAGCCGGGGCTACAATTGGGAGTGGGGGTGGGCGTGATGTGTAGTGCAGGAGTGTGGAGCACCATAGGGAGTTCATTCCGTGAAAGAAACACACCCCCAAAAACACCAAAATCACCAGGAAATGATGCCAGAAAGATCATCGGGGAATAAAAACAGGAAGGTCAATGCGAGGCAAGTGTTGATAGAAGAGAAACATGCAGGCAAGTTAATGATTTTAACATCAAAAGTCATGCAGGAGATCAGTGCGAGGAGAAATGAAAAAGGGGGGGGGGCAAAAAAAACAAGTAACAGGAAATATGTTAAAACATGGGGTTCAAAGAGATGACAACACATGACACAACACAGCACAAAACAAAATAAAGATTAGCAGCGTTTAACGTTAGATATCATCTTTACATGCTGTTAGCATCATGTTAGCTTCATTAGCAACTTCTCAGGACACAGTGGTTATAACACACATCGGCTGGATGAGGCTGAAAGCTGCTTTGATTCTACAAACACAGCAGACAAGCAGTGGACATCATGGACATCAGGCTGCATTAAACACATCTGCCGGTTCAAAATATAAAGTGAATGTAAAGTTATTAATGTTATCCCCAGCTGTAACAGCTTCAGCTTCACCGTGATGAGCACATTATTGCGTCAGTTATTATGGTCGAATCATAATATACATGATTCTTAGATTCGGACATCTGACATTATGTCCAGTTCTGCTTTAGCAACCTGAAGTTTATTATGATGTTAATATCACTGTACAGCTACTGACTCCCTCTGTATTTCACAGTATACAGAGTTTTTAAGTCTAGTGGACATTCACGCACTGGTGCACTCACAGAGGTGAGTTTTACTTCAACCGGAGGCGACTGGTTCACCAGAGCTAAAGGAGGAAGCAGTGGAAGCTGCAGCGTGGGACAGTGGTGCAACGGGCAGAAGGGGGGGAAACTAAATTCTCACACAACAACTTTATTTCGGGTTTTGAATGCAGAACATCTGCTGGACACAGAGCATTGCTGCATCACGCTGGGGTTACTTTTACTTCCATACCCACATCTCTCATCACCGTTTCAAGCAGATGTTAGGCAGAATTCTGCCATTAAAGCCCCCAAAAACTAGACCAAAAATAAAGAGTTTAACTATTCTCCCTGACCAATAATAATGAGAATTAATATTTAGGACAAAATGAGCAACCTACAGTTACAGTGTTAAACTAACAGCCTTACATAATATGCATTAACAATGTAAAAATCCCAAACTCCGCTAAACTGATAAAATGGATGAAAATAACATATGGTAATTATCTGTATTTCCTTATACATATTCATATTCTTAAATATATTATTATAGTTTTCAATTGTTCTTAACATGAAAGTTCATTTTTTTAGTTTCAGCTTGTGTATTTGATTGCTCGGAAGAAGAAGTGTTTCCAGGCTGCTATAAGTAAATACAATTTATGTTAAATAATGTCATAAGATGTCTTTTATTAACCTTAATGCCTTAAATCCTGGTAGAAAGAGACTTTTCTTTTAATTGTGATTTCCATAACTTTTACCTAAAAAGCGTATGAACTGTTCATGCACACAGTTTATAGTTTGTTCAGTCATTGTCACCGACATCCTGCAGAATAAAATCAGCTACGCTGTTAATAATGAGCAGAGTATCAACCCTTTGATGAGGCAGCACCAGTATGTGACCCACCCTCTTCACTCACCTGAACGAGGCTTCAGTCCAAACACGGGGCTGGAGAAGGATGGAAGTCCGCTGGCCGGCGATCTGTCATCTTGCTGCAGCAACAGAAATGCAAACAGCGCGGGTGAACAGTCAGTTTCATTAACCGGCCGTTAACGTATGACGCGCTGAACAGATGCTGGACATTTCTGACCAGGTCTGTCATGTGGGAGTCGTTTGCAAAAACACACAGACACACAAACCTGGGGTTCAGTGTCTCGCCCAGGGCGCGAACTGAACCACTGAGCTTCTGACAAGTGCATGGACCGCTGTCCCTACAAGCTGCAGCTTCCCAAACAGGGACAGGTAATTAAACATGTTCCCTGCAGGTAAACCTAATGTAAAGATCTCAGTCGAGGCCTGTATCAGGCCTGTATCACTGAGCAAGTTCACCACGGCTCTCTTCAGTCGTCATCATTAGTGGCGCTGAACTACTGGTTATCAGCTGGCTCAGTTTACCCTGAGCTTGTTAATCCAGTTATGAATTCATTCATGTGACAGAGCTCATCCTCAGAACCACAAGCAGAAGTACAAAGGTTAAAACCGATCTGATTGGCTGGCTCATTAATCAGGTGTCACGTGATTAGACAGTCTGATGTTTTCTATGAGCTCTAAATATGCAATGATGCAATTTTAAGCCCATAGCAAAGATGTTTTGGGACCAATCATTCAATTTATCAGAGGTTTGATTGGTGTGAACTACCATGAGTGATCCAGTATGATTTCTTCAGAGGTGTCAAGGGGTGCCTGTATTTTTTTATTAGATGTACAGGTGGACCCTATTCATGACCATGAGCCCATCTTAGCGTAACAATAATAATGATTAAAACAAAAAAAGAGCTCTAGTTTTGCTTCTGTGGATATTAATAAATGTCATATTTAATCAGGACTAAAAATAAGTGGGTCAGTGCATTTAGTCAATATAACATGGGAAGACATTAGTTAGTAAAGAGTGATAATCACTACGGTTTAGAAAAAGAAGCTTTAGAAAATATAAGAGCCGACGTTCTTCGAAAAGTAACAGGGTATCCACACAGGAAGTGTTTCAGCTAAGGTTGCCATTGTGATGTTCTCTGGTTAAAAAGGCAGCCAGCCTCATGACTCCTGAAGACTTGAGTTCAGCCAACACTTAACTGGCCAGTGATGATCTCTGATTTGCTCAGTTTGGCCACATCTCAAGCTCAAACAAGCTCAAAGATCTGCCTCTTGTCACTCAGGCCGTCAGGCTACAGACACGCTGTTCCACTGCAAACAACAAATATCTAGAGCCAATACAGCAGCACCGAGACAATGAGAATTCCAGGAAGAAATGCAAATGCAGTCGATACCCACATGTATCGATCTCCATACATTTGTGGAGATCGATGCCTTGTTTGTTTACTACGTAGACAAATGGCAGAGATGTAAAAACAGAAACTGCGTGAGCTGCTGCTGCTACCTGGGACGTGACACAAGTAAAAGCTCTTTGTAGTTTGTCCACCGCATAACACACAGCAAACAGACACACGGGAACGCCAGTTTACTGAGAAACATGACGGTTCAGAGCATTGGCTGTCAGGGCTGGAACGGAGCCTGCAGCCAGTGGTTCGGTGCTAGGTTTACCTTGATTGACATATGCCATTCATACTCCCGGCATGCAAGCTGGGCCTCAAACCTGGCCTTCTCTAGAATCATCTGTCTCTTCTTCTGGAACTCATAGCCCCCCTCCTCCATGTGCTGCTACAGAACGCATCAAATGTTTAGGCTTTAATGATGCCTAAATAACTGCTAACACCTACACAGCTATAGACGTCAGGGCACACTGTAGTTAAGGGTTACTTAAAACACATAAAGGAATGTAAGTTTTCAACAGCTGCTAGATTTAAAGACACTGCAATCGACAGTGGTAGCCACAGATACCTGAATACATTTGGATTTGTTGACCCAGAGAATGTAAAAGGTCTGTTTGAGCTGATAGATCGTGACATGCGTTTGTTGTTTGTCCGACAGAGTCTTGACCAACTGATCAAATGACCAATTTAAGGGAAGCTATGTGACATTTAATTATTATTATTTAGTTAACGTTCAAGGCATAGATGTGCTATTTTAATTAGTTTAGGCCACAGTCTTTATGCAAACACAACCACATAAACTTTATCTCATCTAAACACATTTGTTGTGTCATTGGACGGATGCTGAAAGAAGCAATTAAAACCTTGTCACCTTAAAAATAAATAAATAAATAAATCTTATTCTCTATTAGCAGAACTTTACTGTCATATACTGACAATACAATGTCTCAAGAAAATCAGCAAGTCATAATCGCTGAGCTCTGTAAATCTGTAATCGAATCCACTGTCGCATTACAATAACAGTGTAAACTGTAAGCATGTATGCTGACGGCAGCTGGCTGTGTGTTTTGACTCGTCTCACGTACCTTTGCTGTGGTGGCGTCATCCTGCCCACTGAAGGAGGAGAGAGGGATCAGGAAAGAAAAGGAAAGAACACGTAAAACTTTGCAGACGCAGCACAAACCGGTCATATTTACAACATATATGCAAATTTAGGCATATAGGTTACACTGAGTTCAATGCTTTAAAGCTAAACTGTCGAGCAGATCATACGATTTCATCAGGCTCCTGCCAGGCACAGAAAAATGACTATTTTCCATGACCATAGCATAACATTGTTTATAAGATGGTACAGCATAGATTCACACACGGATACAAAGTCTTACTTGAGTATATCTTCTACCGTGACCATCTCAACGGGGTAGAGATGAACTCCAGACAGATCATCCTGCTCTGCGTTCAACCTGACACACAAAACGATGCCGATGTTAAGTAAATTCATTTCGTTACATCTCCTCGGCCTAATGTTGTGCCGACAGCTCTGGTGTGTAAATACTAGTTTTTACATTACAGCAAGATTCTACCTGTCGCATGAGCTACAGAGTAGGAAGCGTTGATATGTATCAGTGCACTGAAACTGGTACTGACACATCGTGGCTGACGCTAAACTTCAGGTGTTGTGTTTGTTGTCACCTGCTGGGGTCCTGCAGCAGTTCCACACCTTCCTTCAGATGGTTGATCATGTCAATGCGGAGCTCTGTGTTCCTTGTGACCTTTGACCTGCAACCCCAAAGACACAAAGGATGAGTCTTCATTTAAAATGGATCCATGAATCCAGAAAGTTCTCCACAAAAGAAACAAGCAAACACATTTGGTTTTGTTTGTATCTGTTTACGTTCATTGAATGTTCTACTGTAATGCAACTTTGGCAAACATATTAAAAACTTAGCACCCCCTGAAAACTGAAAACAGATGTACTGGAAAATAGACAGATAGATGAACTGACACTTGTTCTGTTGGCCAGTGCAAATCTTCATCTATCCTGAGAGGCTCGTCCAAGTCTGCTGCCGTCCGGCCCTGCGCGGAAACACACCACAAACACACCAGCTGTAGCCGTCATTTGATCCGGGGACTTGCTCAGTTTATTGTCCAAAATTCTGGACTGTTGCTTCTTTTCCCTGAAAATCAAACTCAACAACAATGACACTGTTACAAAGTCTCTCTCAAGTCAGTTCCTCAACCCTCTGAACTCTCCTTGTTTCTCACAGAGGGACGGACGGGTGACCAAGCCAATTCCCAACATTATGAGAAAAACCCACTTTATTAAGACCTTGGTCTTATTGTCACAGCTTTTCCATCCCTTCCCTCAGAGTAATTTATTAAACTCAATGACTTAACTGCTGAGATCTTGGAGCATGGTCATGACACGGGTCAGAAACACTCTGAAGCATTTCGGTATGAAGCAGATATTTAAATATTCTGATGCTTAATCAACATCATCAACCCTTCAGCTCTTTGCGCTCTCTACTTATTTTTGGTTTTATCCTTATTTGGTCATAGCTGAGTCTCCACAGTGACTCACGGGCTCAGTGTGATGTAACCTTTATTTTTAACAGTACAGTCGTTCTAACTGCTCTACTGTTGGGCTTTTTATCACAACTTGAAAGTCTGTGTGTAAAGTCAACTGACTTCAAGTGACACTAACACTGGAAGTAGTAAAGTAACACGTAACAGTTTTATATAACCGGATTTCTCAGTGTGGCATTATTCATGAAGTGAACCACTAACTGCACCGATCTTAAATAATAAAGTGACGGGAACACTCTTGTGAAGAGCAGTAGCACTAAAACATAAAGTCTTGCCTTGATGCAGTTGACGAAGCGCGTGCTGAGAGCAGAATCTCTGTAGCTGAACTGGTCCCTTAGGGCCTCCGTGGGGCTCTCCTCAATCAGGTGGACTGAGTCCGAGTTTGGGTCGGCTGGAATGGAGGAAACTTGAACGGTGAATGTCCTGAGCTGACATGTCGCATGTACCTTTAATCACTTTCTCTGCGCCATAGTAACTATTGTGTTCAAATGTATTCACTGAGAAAATGAACTGCAATGGAAAAGTACTGTCCATAACCCTGCTCTCTGCAAACAATACAGTGTGTCACATTTCACAGATGCAAACAGTTATTTCATGGAGTTCACTGCTCGCTAAAGAACAATGGCTATATGTATGGGCAGTGGAGCGGGAGACATGCTGTGCCTTGCACTCAGTTGGGAAGGAGCAATATTTGCATATTCAGACTAATCAGAGAGGCAAAAGACGCAAAATAACAATTATTTTTTATTTTTTTTTAATCAAGGCAATTGAACATTTATGTAGAACAACAGACAAATATAATTATGGATTTGAAGCAAAGGCGTTTTATCAGGGTTAAACCCTCCTTCACTAAAAGAGCACCTTGCTGTCAACTGGAGTGAACAGTGTCTTCATGAAGCAGACACACTTTGGGCAGCTGAAAGCTTTGAACCTGCTCATTTTTCAAAATATGTTTAGAATATTTAGGTGAGAAGTTGACAAGCCCTGCCTACAATGGTGATAGATCATAAGAGTAAAAGGCTCAGACAGCCCTCTTTTCACTCAGTGAATGTGCCCCCCCCCCCCCCTGCTTTGACCTGATTGAAGCTGATTGAAGTCTATTTAAACCGTGTGTCTGGGGAGCTGCTGATGTACTCTAATAGTTCAGCAGCCCAGATACTCACAGACACACAGCACCCACACAGCTGACAGCTACAGATGTTAGAGGAGCAAAGCTGTTAAAACGGTTACAACAACAGTCGATAGAGAGTAGGCTTGGGCAGTTCATCTACAAATATATCTCATTCATTCTGTCGTACAGGACGCTGTCAACCTCTTCCTAATGCATAGAATTCAACTATATACTGCTGATTTCAGTCTAACTCAGGTGGACGAAGCAGCTTTGGAGGAGTGCAGCTGGAGGTGGGTGTGGATGTGGAAGGGCAGAGTCAGAAGTGAGAAGTAACCCCTGACACCAACAGCTGAATCAGTCACATGCCGGAAAAGGTCTTTGTGCTGTGTGTGCTGGGTTTCCAGTGTGTGACAGCAGAGGACGTTTACCCCACCATATCCTGTCCACAATCAGCTGTGTGCTGTGTGTGTGTGTGTGTGTGTGTGTGTGTGTGTGTGTGTGTGTGTGTGTGTGTGTGTACCTGTTAGGGAGCTGATGTGTTCACTTGAGTCGTCTTTGCTGATCCCCTCCTCCTCTGTGATGTGACTCATCGGTACATTGAGACTCAGACTGTCTTCATCCGATGGCTGCAGCAAACAAACACAAACTGCTTTAGAGCTGAAACAATTTGATGCAGAGAAGAAACAAAGATCCTCTTTATCACAAATGGCCTTTGACCTTTGTAGATGAAGTGTTTATTAATAACAAGTCCTATGAGAAATGAAGACAGGAGTCCAGAGTTAAAGTAACATTTTATATGAAGTTCACTTTTCAAACTGTTCCAAACCTACGCAGCTTTCCTCAATCACATTTCAAAAATTCCCTACAATATCTACTCATTGACTGAAAGAACTGGATCGCACCCTGACATCCGTAAATGAAAATAGCCAAAGTGGCAGTGTGCTGGCAAAAAAGAATGAAGGAACAGCAACAAAGGATGGGAAATGTAGACGAGCACCCGCTCTGAATGCGGGCAGCAGTGGAGGAAGTGGGGAAACAATGCAGGAAACTGCGCAGCTTGAGCTGGACTTGGAGAGCTGAGCAAACAACTGGATGACCAGGAGAACAGAGCTTAGAGCCAACTGGGCGAAAGGCTAGTTGATAACAGGCATCAATAGGTACCTAATGTATGTGAATACATACGCTAATAACAGCAGAAACCCCAAGCAGGCTATGATTATTTTAGTAAAGTGGTGACTTTATGACAGCACAAGGCGATGGGCAGTGTTTCGCGGCGCTCTGTCTCTCTCTCACCCCACCGCCAAATGCAAATGACAATCACGTGACTGCTCCCTGGGTAAAACACTGTCAGAAAACTCATCAAGGAAGGATAACACCAAACTCATCGTGGAGGAAGACAAGCCGACTTTCGTTTTGGCTTACGTGTATATGAACTAGTTAGCGCTAGGCTAATCCCAACAGAAGCATTATATAAAGAGATCATAGTACCATTCCAATCAATTGCTTTTACAAAAAAAGATCTAACACACACACACAGACGGTGACAAAGTAGGTGAAAGCAAAGAGATGAAAGGTGTTTTATCTGCAGACACATACGTCATCAGACGTATGTCCAATGAAGACTGGATGAGTGATGGATGAAACATCTGAAATAAAATATCATAAACAGACAAAACTGAGCTGCTGGAGAAAGAATGGTGAAACACACACACACACACACACACACACACACACACTCATTTATAGACCCATCTTTGTCCTGTCATTAACATAACGCCGTTCCTGGCCCCTCACCCTTAACCTAAACCTTAACCCAACTGTAACCCAAAGCCATTTAAACTTGTGGGGTCTTTGGTCCCCACAAGTATGGTGATTACTGACTTTTGAGACCCAATGGACACCGTAAAATGAGCCCACACACACTGGCAAAGACACGCGCGCACACACTCTGTACCTCAGTAGCAGACAGTCTCTTGTCGCCGTTGTCACTGCCGACTCCTGAGTCGCTGTCCTGCTTCCTCTGCTGCTCCATGTCCTCCACGCTGTAGGCACACAACACATGTCACGTAGCTGACACATGCGCAGAGCGAGTGTGCCACAGTCAGAGAAAGAGAGGGAGAGGGAGAGAGAGAGAAGGGGGGGGGATCTGTCGTACTCCTCTCTCTGTCAGTGTATGTCCTCACTCAATTGCTGGTAGCAGTACACAGAGACGACGTCTGTGTCTTTTGTAAATGCTTGTTCATTTTTATGTTCGCAGGGCAGGACCCACAGTATTAGGGGCAAAATGCGATCCAGATGGTTTACTATGGCCACAAAGTGCTGTAAACTCTTTGCTGAGCTTCCATTGGCTGCCTTTCTTGAATAAGGAAATGCTGATGTTGTGCTTAGTTGTGCTACAAACGCGTGCTAACACTGCCGTCCGTACAATGTCAGTGATGAACGTCAATGAAAAAAGAGGTTGAGTGACTAACTGAAGCCCAGACGATTGGATTCCCTCAATGAAGACACATTTAAGGTCCACTTGAAGGTGGGTAAGTGTGCACAGTAAAGGTGAGTGAGTACATTAGTGATACTTTACTCTGTATAAATGTCATTGTATTCATTCTGTTTCATTCCTTTATTCTATTTTCCATAGTTTGTGCCTTCCTTCAATTGATCAACAACAATAAACAGCACCTCTTCCATCGGCGCCTGGATTTTAGCCTAACTTTGCAGTGAACTCGCTGGCAGCAGACAGTCTGTCAGTATGACCCAGCAGGGAGCCAGAAGATGGATCGGTTTCAGCTGACTAATGGACCATTTCACTCTGGTCTGAGAAACTAAGGAAGCCTTTATCTGTTCCAGCAGAGACAGTCTCACCAAACAAAATAAACAGCTGTTATGTGATGTAAACACGCCAACTTAAAACAGAGTTAAAAACAGTTCTTTGGATTTTGCCGTATTTGAAGCGGTTTTAGATTCTGAATGCCACAGACTCAAAGCTAAGTCGCTGTGGCTATGGAGAGGAAACCAGTTGCAGAAGCTGTGGAATATTTTATATTTAGCATCAATTCATTGTTAGCAGCTCACATATTATACAATTAAAAAGCCCCGCGCCCCACTGATAGCAGGCTAATATCTGCCTGTTCAATACAGAGTTCGCTTAGGTTCAAGACTTGAGAACGGGGAAAACATCAAGCCTGGCTCTATGTAAAAACAATAGCAACGGAATAGCAATGGAAACTCATCATCATCATCATCATCATCGTGTTTTTCCACTGGGAGATATCTGAAGCACTACAGTAACTGACCTGCCAGTGGTTGGTCTAGTTAGGTTGAGTCTCTCCATGACGGGCAGGTAGAGAGAGTCAGGCATCTTCTCGCTGCGACACGCCTCAATGCTCAGATACTTGAATATGTGAACTTTACCCTTTATACAGATCTGAAAAGGAAGAGAAATATTATTATTATTATAAAAGGCAGGGAACAAAAGACTGTTTTGTCTCCATCTACCGTCGCTACCTGTGTTGACTCAGACATCAACCTGACTGCAGAGTCACTAAACGTTTAGTTACTGCAGCAAATGTTTAACATCCCGAGTGCTTCAGCCTCGAGATGATCCAGGCACACATACCTTCATATCAGCTTTCTGTCTAAACAGAAATATAGAATGATTCCGCGTATAACTGATATTTAACAGCAGACTGCCCAACGTGTTGATAGTTAACACGCACAAATTCACATAAACAATAAATTAAAGGTTTATTACCTGTAACTACGCACAATAAACTACCAATTAACTACATACGCAATTGATAATTACTAAACATACATATGAACAAATACATACAACAACAAATAAATATAAAACCAGGCTGAATTAAAGGCAAACCTCCTGGGATAAGGGGATGCTAAACATGCTATTGCTTACTTCCATCCTAAATAGCTAGAAATTAGCTAAACCCGACCTTGCACACAGCCAAACGAATCCATTAAACAGCTCCATTCAGCACACTACTACAAACTACTGCACACTGTGTTAGTTGATGGTACTGAGTAGGCGGTCCCAAATACAACCGATGCACGTGCGTGTGTGTATACCTGTGCAGGTGGACTCTGCAGTGGATTGTTTTCTAACTGGAGGGACTGAAGCTGTTTCATCTTCCTGTAACACACTGGGATGGTGGACACCTTGTTACAGGATAAGTCAAACTTCACCAGAGGAAGGTCAGCCAAGTCTGCAAGGCAACACAACACAATACACACACACAAATGTCTTAGTTACATAACCCCATACCCTGTTTATCGGCATCTTGCGATTTTTGAGTCAACGTATAGTATTTGAGTTTGGAAAGAGTACTATCATACTGTGTTTGAAGTCCAGACACTATTATTATGTAACCAAAGCAGCCTTTTGGACAGAGGGGTGAGTCATTGTGTCATTTTTAGCTAACTATAAGTGTATTTAGTGAATAAGGCATTGCAAAGATTGAGAACCAAAGCTGTGCATACTGTACACAGTGACACATTTCCTGCCATCATCCCCACATTTTCAGAAGAGGTTTGTGGTCGGACTAGTGTGGAGAGAGACAGCTCTTGTGCATTTCAGCATAAAAACACACACCAAACATTTCTCTTGTTGGCTGGCTAACTGGCACTAGCTTAAAAATACTGACAATTAATTCATGTGAACTCTAGTAGAACAAATGTGGCTTGGATATGTAAAGTGACTGAAGGTGAGTGGAGCAAAGCCAAGTCACAGCAGCGACACAACAAAACACCTACAAAGAAACAAAGAAACATATGAATCTGATAATTGCATAATTAAATAAAGCCATAATTGTATATATTGTATAAGTAACAGGGCTACAGTTCTACAGTACGGCATTGGCACATGTATAAAAAGTACTTTCATAAAAGCAAAGGCTCTCAATACTTGATTCCCCCCTTGTAAAACAAAGGATGGTTCAGGTTTATCTTGGTACCTACAATTTCTATTATATAATTCTTCATCATACAATGCAAAAGAAAAACATATTCACTTGCTCCGAGCTTACATTTTCCTACTTTTCTGTTCTACTTGCTTTGGATCTGGTCTCAGTTGGTCATTAAAATTCAGGGCTATAGCTTTCAGGGCCAGAGACGGAGGTTGTCCTATAAAATGTTACTCTAAGCTTTGTTCCTAAACATGGAGTATTTGCCAAGAAAGGAAGTTTCTTTGAAAAAGGAGATTATAACAATTCGGCTCTTTGAACAGAAACAGTTCAATTCCAAAATCCTCAGATAAACCCTTCCTAATTAAGGGACACTTACCTTCTCGGTTGACAAGGTTAATATGACTGCTGTTGTTAGTAAGTGCAGTTTGATCTTAAATGGGTTTACTACAGAGTTGGCGAGAGCACTTTACCTACTAAAATCTAGAATGCAGCAGCAGAAGAGAGCTGACCCTCATGCACCATCTCAGCACTCTCTGCTCTTCTATGGCCAAAGGTTATAAATAAACCCCCTGTTGAGGAAACCACAGTGACTCAGTGAGGTTTGGTGGGCAGACACCACAAACACAGCGAGTGCATGTATCTGTGTGTTATCTTCAGCTGGTTTGTAGTGAAGTTTCCATTAATGCAGGTCAAATTATTTTGTTCAAATGAAATTCAGGTTGTGTTTCCCTCAACTACCTAACGGGAATATAAGAAGATCCGGTAAGAGTGGGTTGCTAATGGAGCGGCAGTAAATACTTTATTGCTGATTCTCATTTTGTGTCCTTTTACTGAAGGGGGAGGTGTCATTATTCTTTTTATTATGTGACTGTAACGGTGAGATGTGAACTTGCAGATGTAAATGCTTGAATGTGACTGTATAACAAACAAAAGCGGATTACTTTTTCAATCAGGGAGAGGCCTCAGTCTGAACAAGTGCTGAGCCACTGAACAGAGCTTGCTGCACAGAGTTAAAGCCTCCCTGCTGGGGTGACTGGACCATTGATGAAAGTGCTCGCAGTGAGTGAGTTTATTCAAGAATCTGACTAGATAATCCAGATGTTAGCCAAAGGTTCTGTCTCCACAGACATGGTGCGCAAGTATAAATTTTGCTAATTTGTTGCTGTATTTCAGGCATTCAGAGAGAAATTAAAATGTATTGTAGTGAAATGTTGCTGCTCAATTATATTATGTTTCAAAAGCATTTGAAGGGTGACAACAACTTGGTATTGTAATATTTATTGCACAACACTTCATAATCAACAGTCCTGTTAATATACAACAGTTCATGTTTACATTAATCATTGATAAGGCACTGTCCTATATAACAGGACAGATAAACACAACAACTTCAGTGTCTTGAACAGCACTTCTGAATAAATGAATTACTGTCTGAAACTGTGAACCTAAATAGAAACAGCAGTCGCATTGCGAACTTGTGCTATTCATGGTGCTATTGGTTACATCTAGCTGGCACCTGGACCCACAGTTGACCTCACACCTTGTCCTTTTGTCTGGGGTGGATCAGGCCCTTGGAACCTTAGGAACAGCCACAAAGACGTCTGTGTCACACAACGCACATGTTGGCAGTTTGTCCAGAGTAGCTGTGCGTGAGGAGACAGTTGTACAGTTTATTTGGTTAATCATATTGGTCAGAGAACCATATAAACCAGCTAACAATTCACATTAACTGCAACAACATCTCTAAATTAACGGTCGTTTTGGCAAAACCAAAACAATTATTGATAAAATCCTTATAAATATTTCTGATGAGGACAATACAGCAAGTGTATGTATGTTGTATGTAGCTACTTTTCTCAGTTCAGCCCATCATTAGGTGAAAATACATGTGCAGACACAGAAATACACTGAAAACACAAAGCTGCATTACGCATGAACTACGCAGGGACAAATGCCCTTAATGGATTCTTTTTCTCTCAAGGCACTTCATTAAACAGCACATCGTAAATAATCTACTTTTTACCTAAACCTTTATCGGTCCACAATGAAGAAAACTATCAATGTGTTGCATCGATTTCAGCGGTGCTCCTTAACTTTTGTGCTGGTGCTCCTTAAAATTTTATTAGGACTACTCAGCCATGCTGACGCCTGATACTGAGGCTGGTATTTCGAATGCAACCAAGAGCGCAACACTCCAGAGAATCCAACATGACACAAGTTTTGTCCTTATCCTTCAAACGATGCATGTTTTGCCAAAATACAGTTGAAATTCAAAGACACCTTGGACCATAGCAACCCACACACTTGTGTCTGGTGTAAGCATGATTCTGGCATGCATGAATCGCAAAGCACATACCAACAAAGACTAGCATGGCTGAGTAGCAATTTAGAATATTTCCCTCTGACACTTATTGAAATGGAAGCATAACCAAAATGGAAATAGTGGAAGTACAACCACTCGTAAAGATCAGAAATGCAGGAGAAGAACAAGTGCTGATAATTTGAAAATAAAATATAAACATCAAGTGTCAAAATCATCTACTCTTGTTCGATTTGTACTGGAGGGCTGACGAGGCTAAGAAGGGTTCATACAAGCAGGTGTCAGCTTTTAGCTCTGGTTAGGTGTAGGTCGTCCTGGTTCTGATGCAAAGAGCTGTGTTTGCTTTAGTGTCAGGGACTCTCATCTAACTCTAGGCCCTACTCTCTGCTGAAGGATCATTTTAGTTCTGGCAGTCCATGGAGACTTGACTTCAATAATGCAATCATAAGATATTGTCCCATCTGGAGATCCAGGGAGAAGGCCGCTGTCAGACGGGAACCCTCTTCGCGCCTACACGGCTCAGTAAATTTCTACTCTGCCTTCGGCTCAGTGAGAATCCCCTAAGACATGCCTTAAAAAGACCCCTTATTAAGTATGCATTCTTGGGAACACAGATACAATGAGGCCATTACAGCAGCATAGCTATTTACAATTGTGAGTGGTGTAACTGTATCTCAATGCGGGCTGACCCTAGCTGAACTGTCACTGATTTAACAGAGTATAATTTCTCTTTCTAGCAACGTCAAGGTCACATCAAAGAAAAGTCAAAGGGTCATACCTGAGGTGCTCCTCGACTCAAAATCCATCCATTCCCGGCGAAACATCCAAGTTCTCACAAGGATGCCACCGCACATTCCTTGTCCTCCTGCGTGAGCGGTCTTTGGATTTCAGCCACAAGTGCAGAAAATGGGTAAAATGCATAGAAGTAATTGCTGCACCTTAGTGACGGATTCTCAATATGTATATGTACCAAACACATCTAAAAGACAGTGCTTGTTCTGTGTTTATGTTATTCCATCAGAACTTCTGTAGCTAGTGAGGTGTTAGCGGATCATCCCTAGCTAGCTAGCATACTTGCTAGCATACTGATACTTCTAACTCACCTCAACCTTGTAAATTGCCTTTTTCATGGAAGCCTGGACGCTGTACTTGATTATACGACCATCAGAACAGTAATCACTATCACAATAGTGATTCTCGGGAAAAAATGGATTGTGAAGAGATTGGCTGATCGCACCACTGAATTTGTTTAGTGAGAGCAAAAGTCCACAATTACCCAGCCAGTCAAGACACAACATGTTGTTTCAGGCATGAAAAGGACGAAACGGGTAATGTGGGAAATGTAACACCCAGAAAGATGCACTACTTACACAAACTCACCTTCGGGCAAGACGCAGAGGAGGTTGCGGCGTACATTCAGTTCTCGCAAAGCTTTGAGTCTGCCGATGTGGCGGGGAAGAGCAGTGATCTCATTGCAGCTGATGTCCTGCAGAGAGCAAAACAACACAACTGTATTAACTTTCGGCTGTATTTCCCATAGACAAATGTCTAAACTTTATTTCCAGTATAATTCAAAAAAAGGTCAAGTTTGGAAGATCCTGATTAAATCCGACGCTTCATCGCTTCTTGTATTTTCGGTATCACAGAGAGCAGCAGTGTTACATAACACGAGGCTGCAGCTTTGCTCCGTGACAACACACTGACCATTACTTGAAATGTTAGCACTGTATTTGTAGGAGACAATGCATCACTTGCTTTCAAACATTTTATCTGGTCCTTGTGGTGTACAAACCAATGTACTCTGTGAATCCCATGCTGCCATGAATCAGCCCTGCAGGTAGATGTTCGACATTAACTACAATCAGGAAATGACACCTGAGGCACGCCTCGGTTTAGACACCGTGGCAAAGTCTCTGGCTTTTGACGAGCTTATGTAACAACCACTTTGTCCAGATCTGGTGCTAAGCATCAAAACATATTATTAAAACCTGAGTGTAGGTTGAACCACGTCAGCTGCATTTGAGGTTCATTATTATTCAGTGTACACAGTGTATCATATCACTCATTCAGATATCCAAATGAGAAATAGATTAAAATACTAATTTCAGTGAAGCAGATGTTTATCCATCTTCACCAGGAGAGAAGTCTGGTCACTACAAACTCAGACCAAACAAAGTCCCCCAGAGAGCAGCAAATGTTGGTACTCAATAAATTCTGTATACACACAGGCAAAAACATATTCTCATATTACATGTAAGAACCACAGAAAAATAAAATTAGCATAAACCAGACTTAGTCTTTGCTTTAGAGAGACTGCGCCTGTAATTTATAACTATGAGCATCGCTGCAGCTTGCAAATAAAATTCTGTTTTTTGTTTGTCTGTTTTCATATATCATCATATATCATATAAATCACCAGGAAGGAGCAAGGGATGGGAACTGAAACTCAGCATTAAGAGGCCTGGGGGCTAAATTATTGAAGACTGGAGAATCGATCAGAGTTTGCATGGTGCACAGAAGGAAGGACAGATGCTGTCTAAACATAGCTCAATACTGCATTGTCAAAATATATTCAGTTTATAGTTTAGATTTGTTTCTAGTGAGACTTTGATGACAAAGAACCATAAGAGTATCAATAAAAAACTGAAACGATAAGGAGGATCAATGAAATCCTCGTGATACCCATCCAACACAGAACAGGGACAATCGTGTCTGTGCGTCTCTCACTTATCCCCTGTTGAAAAAAAACATCTAGAACCTCTCAAAAGCTTAATCTCACTTATTTTGGTATTATTGGTTATTTTTGGTAAATCCACTTAATACCAATGCATCCAACTTCCCTGTGTGACTCTTTCCTTATAAGCAGCAGTTATATCTGCTAATTGTCTATTTATAACCAAAGCATTTATCAGTGCTACGGCAAAACTGAAAAAACGATGAAAGTGTTCAATTTAATCCAAGTTAAGTGGTTTTCTGTGGGGAGCACAACTGCCACTAGTAGAAAACATCAGTCCCACAATGTGTGGAACTCCAGAGCAATACAGCAACGCGTGCTGCCAGCCATTGGTCGCCATCAGAGCCGCGCTGTGCACATTCTTATAGTCGGCCAAACTGACGAATCAGTCGACTTCCAGTATAAACAGTCTTACCAGCTCCATGAGGCGCTGCAGCTGGCCGATGGTCTCTGGCAGACTGACCAGCTTATTGTTGCTGGCGTTGAGGACTCTCAGAGGTAAACCGCACAGACAGGCTGGCAGAGAACCCAGCTGGTTACGACTGCAACACAAACACAATCATCACTCAGTCATCTGAGGGAAACAAGGAATAAAGCAAAATGTCAAGCCGGCTCCTTCTCAGTTGTTGTCAGGGTTTTGGGACTAATTATAGTTTTAAAAAAACAATCAAAGCAGCTTAATTCAACTTGATCCAACTTTATCTGTACAAATAATGACAGAGGACATCTCGGGACTCTTTACATAGAGAGCTGAGGCAGGATCCAAAGAGAGGCATGTTGACCTCCCACTCCGAACACAGTGAGGAAGTGAGGAAAAGCACCTCAGGTTTGGCTCTCACACTGTGAGACAGCAGTGACACCAAGCGTGTGTGACTGTGTGCACCTGAGATTTAAAGAGGTGAGTGACTGCAGACTGATGATGCTATCTGGGATGGTCCTGATGCAGTTGTGATACAGGTTAAGCGTCTCCAAGGCAACCAGGTGGCAGACCTCTGAGGGGACATCGGCCAGCCTGTTCTTTGACAGGTCTGCGGAGAGAAAACGGATAAAAAGGAGCTCAGTGAGCGAATCAGATGTGCATCTACTTTGGTAAAAAATGTTTTTGATTAAGAAAGCATCAAACCATCAAACAAACCATTGAGAAAGAGAACTGGCTTTAAGAAGAAGAAGTAGAGGAGGCCTGCTAACCAACACTGCTAACCTCAGATTATTAATCATATCTGTGCAAAGAACTGGCCTTTAGAGGGCCGACAAACACTTAAAAGCCTAGAAAATGTGCATGCAATGAACGGAATTTGGTAGGTATACATATGGTAGATAGTCTCTTGGAGCCCTACCATAAACCCTGGAAGGAAGTTAGTACATTAAACTCAAAATGGCCAATTGTGACATTTCAGGCACTGTACCTGAACAAAAACAATCAGACTGACTTCAAATTCGGTCCGACTGATCTTAAGATGACTGAGCTTTTGTTATTTTAAGTAAACTAACTACAGTTAAACACATTACCAACCATGATCAAAACCACTTAGCACCTTCTGCTTTTAGTGTCATTGACGCTGCAGCACAGAAGCTTTTATCTGAGATAACTGTCATCACACTCCGGGAGGTCATGAACAGGCAGAGATTCGGCCGCTCAGGGCCACGATCATACCAGTCGCATCTGGCAAACGCAAAAGCAGTGTCTACTTTGGTCATCAGCAACTGCCAAATAAGGGCAAGAAATGTCAAAATGCAAATAACTCCACGCTGCGCATGAAAGAGAAAAAAAAACAACAAAAAGTATATATATATTTATTTTTTTTTCCATATTTTTGGCATCTTCTTCCTCATCAAGCCACAAAAATGCCACTAAAAAGATCCCCGACATGTTTCCACAAAGTCAAACCTGATTTATGACCTTACGCCCCAACGCATTTACCTCATATCACCTGTAAACATTTCACTAAACATATTGCTGGTTGGGCTCAGAAGTTGAGGGCAGGAAGTTCTGTTTAAAGTCTTTGTGCGCGGAGGTTTTCCTCGTGTTTAAACTCGGCAGTTTAAGTGCACAGCAGGGTGGCTTTAAGCTAACAGAGTGAGCGTGTGGGTGAGAAAGCAAACAGCTTTTTTCACAGTTCTGTCATGTGCTGATGTTTACGAGCAGGCTGGGCACCGGCCAAATGTCACCAATCAATATTAAACAGGCCTACTTCGGTATTTTCTGTTCTGTTCATTTGCTGCACTGTGGTTATTTTAATGTGTTACTCCGCTGTTACTCATCATTTCACTAAGAACAAACTTTAAAAAGACAGACATGCTAGGTTAGACGGTTCTGATTTTGGCAGAAGCACAGACCTACTTGTATAGTGGTTTTATGAAGAGATCCAGAGGCATGTAATCAAGCGGGCACAGGGAGCACAGTTAATGCAGCAGCAGCTCTCATCAGTTGCTTTTAAGCCACTTTCCCCCTTTTTACCTTAGAGGCTAGAGAGTATAACCATCCGTGAGAAATGGAGCTGTCTGAGAACTGAACAGGTAGCGGTCGATTCCCCTCGGGTCTAACTCGAACATAAAACACACACGTGAAGCAGCAGACGCTTTAAAAGGACAGCTTGGCTTGTTTGAAGCGCGTTCGTATGTGGAAATGATTCAGTCTGTAAAAACCCTGAGTAGATGGGGAGTGGCGCAGCAGTGTAGGAAGCAGAGCACTGTACTGTTGCGGACACGGACAGCAGCGAAACAAATGCAACTTGCCGTCAGACGTGCTTCTCTTTGGGCAATGCGTTTAGTCAAACATGGGTGCTGTGCTCCTACATGTGCACTGGATTCCACCACAGGCTCAGGAAAATGTACTGTCAAAGGAAAGGGCTGCAAGGCAAAGTGGTGAAAGTGTTCTCAATATAACACACACTTATATTATACTATATATATGTATATATATATTTTTAGCTAGCTTAAATGCATTTTTAAACTTAGGGCTGACCACCATCTTCTGTACGTATATACTGTCCCATAAACTGCCCTATACTGTAAACTGTACCCAACATGGTGCAGACGACTGGCTCAACCAAACTGAACCGGTTTCAAAAATGACTGTCCCCAGTTTTCATTATGACACGAAAACAGGGTTGAAAATAATATCTACATACGTCTTTAATACAGATGTTCATTTAAAATGTTTGAAAAATTGTTTATATAGATTTTTTAGTCTGCTATTAACAGTATTGTCGGCAGAACTAAGTTAAACAAACAATGACACTGAATGTATGAATGATACAATGATACAGTATGAATGTTGCAAATGAATTAATACTGAGTCATACGCTCCACGAGTAAATGCCTTCTGATACTTCAGCAGTTGAATAGTTCCTTGTCCACACTGTTTACACAGAGCTCCAAGTCTATAAGGGATTCAAACCAGCAACCAACCAGGTCCTCTGACCTCACGGATGGCTCCCTTCAGTCATCTCAGAATCACTGAACTCACACACGTTTAAAAGGACGTTAGCTGGGTTAGTGTTGGAGTTTAAGTGCACATTCCCTTCAGTCAACTTGTCTAAACTTGTAGCCCCAGACTGCTGCAGAGATAAGCAACCAACGGCTGGCAGCGAACGGCTCCTCCAGGCTTCGCTCTCGTTGTTGTTCCCAACAGCCTGTGACGATAGAGACGACCGTGCATATGTATCAATCCTGAACATGCAGAGGTGGCGGTGTTAACAGTGAGCCTCTGTGTGTATGAGCAGTACCACTACGCACACGTTACATAAGCCCCATCATTATTATGCCACACAGTCCGAGCCGTTTAAGACACGCTTTCTTCGAGCTGGGCTGCACCAGCTGTTAGCACATGTAAGAGATGCCCTGACTGTTAAAGACAGCGATGTGTAAATAAGTTATTAAAGTGTGGCGGTGTCCAATCTGAAAGCATTAAGAACACAGGAAGTTAACAGAAGCATCCTTTTCACAATCATCCATCACTGTATTCACAAATGTTGCCTGACGTTCTGCTCCTTAAGACAGGTTTGGCTCATTTTATAGTAAATGCTCGTGTTAGGTTAAGTTTGAACTCTCAGAGAGCTCAGCTCAAGGCTCTCGTGTTACAGTCACGCAGCTCGAGAACCTGTCCAAGATCTGATCTCACTGTGTGGCGTAAACAATACACAAAACATGGACTCTTCTTCTTCTAATGTCAAGCTTCAGGCTTTTTAATATACAGTCCTGATCTATTTTATTCACTCTTTTGGTATTTCAGTTCAGTGTATGTCAGATGCAAGGTGGAGTGCTTTTGGCTTCTGCATGTTAACGCGTTTCCTGTAATAACACAGGCCAGTTTAACAACAGGAAATACAGAGTCAGCTAACAGGACGGCTAATATTAGCAGCACAACCAACCAATCAAACCTGGCAACAGCAGCTTTAGTTGCTGGTAGGCAGCGGTTAATTTGACAACAAACAGAGCTATCTGTCCGTCTGGAAACCACCTGTACTCCCTGCATTGTATTCTCTATCGTCAAACTGGCCTCAGCTGGTCTGAGATCCTGTGTTCTTCTCTGGAGCATGACCAAAACAACGTTACTTGTAGGTGATTGGAAAAACATGATCATGGATACTACGTTACATTTCGGCCAGCGGATGCCCCCAAATACTACACGCTGGACCTTTAAACAACCAGAGAGAACACTGTTCATGAGCTTTTCTTCACAACTCTTAGGCAATACAAGCAACACATACATGATACACTGTGAAGCAGGCATTGGGGCTTCCTGTGCTAACAACACCCTTCCTCTACTCTCTGTTCTCATCAGTTCTGTGAGGTGGGTCGGTGACTTGTTGCGAAGGTGCTACTTTTGACCCCTAGAGAAGGAAAGAGAAAAATGCGGGTGGGAAGAGGCCGAGCAGCGGCGTGTACACACCTCCCCACGGTTCCCCGGGGGAGAGCTGCAGAGAGACGCGGTGAGCAGAGACGGCAGCGGAGAAGCACCTGAACATAACTGCTATTGTTTCATGGTTTCATGTTGTATTAAAAACAATTTCCTCTTTAAGACAACTACCCTGATAAACAGATTAGCGAGGATCGACACGCACAGTAACCGATGTCTCCTTATTCATTTTCATGTAATTAAAGCATAAATTGCCGTCTTTTAAGTGAATAAGCGCATCATGCGAGCAGCGACGTGAACTGTGTGGCCGGAGACTGCTGTACAAAGACTTGTACTGTACAAATACTCGGACGCAGAGCAGGAATGTGGAGGTTGAGCTGCTGAGACACAAGAATGTTTCCTGCCCACTCATTAACACAGAGCTCTGTCATCTAAGAACAATAAAGCAAGACAACAGGGAGGGAGGGCGAGAAAGGAAGGGAGGGAGGAGACGCGACAAGTACGACATCAGGGAAAAATGATAAGTTAGTCAGTTTATTCCAGTCCCTTTTAATAATATGTTCATTTCAAATTTAACTGGTCACCATCACGGAGGGACAAGCATGGTCACAGTCTGTTTCTCATCCCTGTCAACAGTTCAGCGATCTGTCTGCATCACATTTGGCACAGACCTTTGTCTCGGCTGCTCTGAAAGCCGGAAAGCGCTCTGGATGGGTTCCAAACACTTCAGCCAAAAGGTCTCAATGAGGAGGGGTGGACACACATTATTTTTCAATCTCGTCAACACTTCTGGATGGGTCATGTGACCGTGTCACAACAATTACAAAACACGGTTCTTATCATACACCGCCATGGACAGAGACACGATGACTTCAAATCTCCATCCACATTCAATCCCAGTAACCCTCTAGGGCAGCCTCGACATGCATTTAATCAAAATTTAACAGTTGAAGACACTCGCGACGACAAACTGCAGCCAAGCCAAGAATCTGGAGCGGACAGCGAGGACGTTCTTCCCTGAGATGTTCCCGCCTTTGTGAACCAACTGAGGCATCAGAGCTGTCTCGCAGGTGAAGAAGCAGGACGTGGAGGTCCTGAGCTGGCATGACTACACCACTGCCACATTCAAAGAGACCAAAGCACTGGAGACCCCTCGCGGTACCGTGACAAGTTCGCACTCTCTAAAAACTTGCTTCCTGTCATGTTTTACACAATCAGAGCGAGCTTGTTGACATAATAAGGAAATGCTGTGAGCAAGCCGTCTGTATGTCGTCTAACTGTTCATCCTAGCTTGCTACAGATCTTAAAACTGTAGAATTTCTTGTATGTGTTGCTGCTGGCTGACTCATTTTTAATAACTCTACCCCCAAAACACATTTAATTAATATCCTGGTTATTCTTTGATTTTTCTTTCTGCTGACTGTTCACTTTTTGCGGACAATATGGATTAAAAAGGAGTACAACATCAAAGTAAGGCGCAGTGTGAAGGCTTGGAGTGAGGCAGCTGCAATGACCATGAGGCCTTTGTGCACGGACGCAAAGTCATATGCAGTCTGTGCAAACATGCGCATGTGATCCTGTGTGCATCTGCAGCTGCACAAAGGAGAGCGGGCGTGACGGTGTAATTGTGCGTGTCCGATTTCGCGCTTATCTAAGTGCAAAAACATTAATACTTGCACATCGTCCACGCGTTTCCAAATCTAAATATAGATGCTCTGCGTGCATGTGGGTTCGAGACGTGCACATACACGCACACACGCGCGCAAATGCTTTATAAATGCCTGTTTTTGAGAGGACGAAGACACACATACACCTTGTTTTCCTGTGCTACTGGAATATTCCTTTTCCACAGGAAGAAGGCCTGACCTCAGACCGTGATCTCAAGTCTACTTTAAGGCCAGGGGGGGCTGACATTTTAAAACGGATCCATCTGCATTTGAAGACAGTCTGTGTGGAGCGTATTTATTCACAGTGACTTCTACGGAAGCGTACAAGACAAGACTGTAGAAGCGAAGCGTGACGAGGCTCTGTCCCTACACCAGGACAGTGTATTAGATGTTTCCAGTAGGAACCAATGAAGAATTGACAGACATAACACATTGTTGGTTTAGGGGCTTGTCAGTGGATTTAGCTCATAATAAGAGGAATATACAATAGCAACCAGCTCCTATCACAAGCAAATCGGAATCTGTTTGGAGGTTTAACTCTGCTTCTCCTCCTCCTCCCTCACAGATGTTCACCCTCTTCATCAGGCTTCCTCCCAACCATTTGTGACTGAATATCTAGGTTTTGCACTTCGGAACAATCATCGCAAACTGTTTCATAACAGAGCGAGTATTTCAAGTGAACATCCACCCACGTCGAGTAGCTCTGCCTCACTCTGAGAACACCGAAGCCCCGCGCGTAGAACAACATACTGACTGTCACAGCCAGGGGTTTGATTTTCTTTGTGCGCGTTTGTTTTGTTTCATAATTGACTCACGACAACAGTGGAGAACAATGTTTCGTCTTCCGACCGCTTCATCGCTCGCCCCACTTCCCTGCCTGCTTGGAAGCAAAAGTAGGACAATGGAGGAACATCCAGGTCAGTCTGCTTCTTTATTATTCACAAACACGCGTGCAGAAAGACGACTTTGATCCACATCGTCAGCCCGTAGATGCCCGGACGCTGAGGTGAGACTGAATATCGAATCAGCGGCACTGACTGACTGAGCAGAGGCCCGACAACACGCGCGAATCTGACACATGCTTTCACGCAGACACACAGCGTGTAGGTCTACAGAGCCGGAAACCGCCTCAGCGAGCAGGCGGTCTGATAGTTTAGGCCCTCACTTAATCTACCTTCAGAAGAGCGGTGGTGCCTGTTTAAGCTACATCGCCACAGCAAAGCCAGTAAATATCAGCCAGCACAGAGCAGCTGATGGTTTCACTTGGCATTTGTTTAACTCACCGGCCGTACTTTACTAAGTTCAATAATGATTCTGACTTTCGACAATTATGAAAACAAGATAACGATGAGCGATTACTTAACCACATTCCAGTAGATAAGTTTGTTTCCATGCGCACTGGTTTCCTGTTGATGATCAGATATTTTGACCGTCAGCAGTCAGCAGCCTCATTGGACGAATCATTCTTGGGTGAGAGGTTATAGTTTACGTAGTGATCATTTGCACCCCTGCCAAAAGCTGTTCACTGACTTGTATGGCATGGATTTGGTGCTGCGTGGTGCATTCTGCAATTTACTCAGTAATGTGACTGAAGCAAAAATATAAATGCAAGGCAAAAAAAATGCAAAACAATGGCTCGATCCAATGGAACAGAGAGCAGGAACTTGGATGAAACAAGGATGCAGCAGGTAAAAAAGCATCGCAGCACCTGCTTATGTTGTGGAGTACAGCAAATACAAGAAAGATGTGTGACCTTTAAGACCAGCTCCTTCAGGATTACTCCGTGCAACAGGTGCAGGAAACTGATGAACCACTCAGCCAACACAGCTGCAGCCAGCGGCTATATTTTACACCACAAGATGTGTCTGTTATCAGTCAGTGCCCACACCTCGCAACCAGTCCATGCAGGAGCAGTCTGCAGGGCTGCGAGGAGTCCCCAAAAGGCAGCAATGTGCAACCCAAAGGGACACTGTGCTTACTTGGGTCACTGGCCTGTGTGCAGGAAGAGGAGGAGCTATGCAGGTCAGGAGACACTGCAACACGGGGGAGGCAGTACTGTGTGCTCTGCAACAAGAGCTCAATTTGACAGCATCACTTTTGTGACATGGTCCTCTGTTATAGTCGGTAATTTAAATATAGGATTACACTTTTCAGATATATATGTTGAGGTCTGCATTATAATACATGCCCGTAGCAAACAAAACTTGGAGTGGGACTTTAGATGTAACAGAGTAAAACCTGAAGTTCTCCTGGATCAAATGACGTAGGGCCTTTGCTGCTGACCGATAGAAAACGTAAATATATACAGGAGAGTCAGAGACCCAAAAAAGCTGATTTGTCTTTGAAAGCTATATATAGAGACAACGCACTTGATGACAGGTGGGCTGAGAATAGAGTCAAATCACAGTGTGAGCGCTGTAATCCTGCAGCAACACAAATTCTCATGTTCCTGTACTGACGCTGCTGACAGACCTCCATCAGAAACAGGTTACAGTCCTGATTTTAAAAAGTTGCTGCAAAGAAAAAGGGGGAGATGCGAACTATGGCTAGGTGTTGAGATATACATGAACAAGAACCGTAAACTGTACAGAGGGAGCTGGAGACAATAAAACCTCTTCAGAGTGCGGTAAACTTCAGATGAACTGTGGCTCCGACCTCTCGCTCTGGCACAGTTTTACATATCACAAAAAAAAAAACCATATTCTCTCCCACTCACTCTGTCGCACTGTCAGCAAGTCCTCATTCCGAGTATAAAACTAAAAACGAGTTGCTCCCCTGAGTACTGCTGCATCACGGGTTGACAATCAATTACTTCTGACACTGCAGCTGCTGGGCTTCCTGTGTTGTTGCTGATCATGAAACTGTTTTACTGCTGTTTATTATTAGGTGTTAATCTGACGGCGTAAGGCCACTGGTGAGCTAGCAGAGTGAGCGAATAAGTGGACAAGCGGGAGTGAGGGAGCAGCGGTGTGCCTGCTGTCAGTGCGGACAGACAAGGCTGTGCTGATCAGAGCGGAGTTTAACACTTTAGACTTACAATCTGAGCAGCCAGACAAAGGTGACGTCTTGGCATTTTAGGAGCGGCAGCGTCTATCCGTGGCAGACTAACCTACACCAGCTCACCAGCCACTGTAGCGCTCAGTTTCCCAGAGTTCCTAGCCACTGTCACTGCCAACGATTCTGATTTGACTTAGCCTCGAAAACATCATCATGAATTCATGGTGAGGGACCAGCTGATCTATCCACATTTCCTTTGGTGCCGCCACGAGGTCCACGTGTGTGGTGTTGTGTTAAATGCATCAACTACTGAATGGACTGCCATGAGAGTTCCTCAGGTTACATTGTAAATTGTGAACTGTGATGCACACAAATGCTGGCCAGTTCCAAAATACTAGCAAAAACTCTGGAGGGCGTGACGTAGAAATGATGTCAAATGTAGCTGCACAGCTTGGCGGGCCTGTACAGAAAGGAAAAGATCTGAGTCTGAAAACAATGATGAGGGGATTGGGGGGGGGGGTCCACTTCCTGTCTCTGTGCTGGTGATAGGACGGGCTCGCTGCAGTTACTGCTCCACCTCAACAGTGTCACTACAGAAAATCTTAACCCCTTCCTGCTTAATGTTGCTAATGTTGAAGTCCAGGAGACCACTGAAGCAACCCAAACCCTCTTTAAGAAAAGACACCATCTGCCAAGAGGACACTTTTCAATTCACTTCCAGCAATGGAATAAGTACTGCTCTGTATCACCACTGATTACCCAGTTTGATTTGATTTGATGTTGCTTGGGTTGTCAGGTACAGTCATATCTCTGCTTGGGCATGAAACACATTCTGAGAAAACCAGTGTTTATTGTATATGCAACCCTTAAAACTGATGCATTATTACAAATAGTAAGGTTAAAAGAGTTAACCTCCATGTAGTTACATAATGTGGCCCACTCACTGTGGCGGTAAACAGTGCAACTCTAGGTGGTCTCGTCTCTCTTGTCTCTTATCAGTCTGCGCTACTGTGATCTCCCGTTCTTCATTCCTTCTGTCTGATGTGTGTGTGTGTGTGTGTGTGTGTGTGTGTGTGTGTGTGTGTGTGTGGGCGTTTCTTTTGAGAGAAACCATTAGCTGCTCCATTTACTGCTTCATTCACTATGCATGAGGCACTGGCCCTCGCGCCTACAGCTCAGAGGACGGGGGTTTAAATTGAAAGCTTAGGTAAGAGTTTATGTTTAAGCACGTCACAATGGAGGATAAAGGCCAAGGTCTGAATTAGTTTAGGAATTCAGCCGGGCCTTTTTTGTAACTTTTTTGTCTGTTTTGCACTCAAGTGTCAGAAATTGTACTTTCTTGCAGCATTTCAAGAAAATACTCTGCTGTAGTTAATGTGGCTAATTTTAGCGTCCTTACGAGATCAAAGATTAAGGGCTGCATGTGTCTGAGTGTATGTGCTCCAGTCTAAGCTGTCATTACACATAAGTATGGCAGAAACACTGGGCAGACCCTGCTCTAACCCAAAACCACACCACATTCCTGGTACACCATGGCTAACTGTGTGTGTGTGTGTGTGTGTGTGCGCGCGCGTGCATGCATGCATATATATATATATATATATAAACACACACACAGTGTAAATGAAATGGATAGAAGACGAGTGATATAAAGGAAGTGAGGGTGGTAAACACTGGATGATGCATGATGCCTGAGGCACACATAATACATTCATCCACATTTGTGCATTGATATACATAAACACAATTCGCCAATTCAGTACCATATTGTGGAGGTATGAGGTAAAAAGATATGCAACAGCCGCTGCACCCTGATGGAGCAGTGTGGCAACAAGTGGCGAGGACGACAGCAGCAGCACCATGCAGCGTTTTGACTCCATCGTCCTACACTGTAAAACCTTATTTAAAGTACACCGTTCTCTGTCTCTCTCTCTCGTGCACGCATGACCTCTGTCTATGGGTGCACACACACACACACACACAAAATGCCCAAGTAACACTCAAGTAAAGAGCAGCCTCCTAAACTCGAAACTGTACAGACCTTGAGTGAGTATACTTACATTCCACCAACCCGTGTCCTGCTAAACCATGTATTCTGCACCGCCTAGCTATGAAGTTCATGCTACAGCCTGGTTACTATTACTTTGATGGATTGGGTTTCAACAGAAATGCGTTTCTCTTGCTTGCTTTAGCAACGCTTTGCTGTCGAAATATGACTGTTATAGACTTGAAACAACAAGTGCGAGGAGGTCTGTGGGTGTCAAACTCCATCAGTTATCAAACTCAGTCAGCTGGGCATCCCAACATCTCAAGCTCCTGCTTCCAGCACATAGACGGTACAGTTACAAAAGTGGATGTTTCGGTCTCCTTCCTGACATTTGACCTCTGGATTAACATGGGAGCATCAGGGGCAGTTGGTTAGCACACCTGTGGCTTAGCAGCTCCTGGAGCCAAACTTATTAGTCAGTTTGCTTCCACAGTCCCGTACCTACACGTCTCAAAATTCATTATCAACAATATTCATTATATTAGATTCGGAATGAAGTTTCTGCGTGATTGACTGAGTGGGAAGGGATTGAAGATAAGTGGGTTTGAAGGGTTTTCTGATAGACCTCCACTGTAACCAAGCTTCGAATAAAGTTCTATATTTTTTACATTTTTAATTAGGATTCAAAAGTTTAATGATGCCTACAATGTATCACAGATGTGGAAGTTTAAAGGTTTGAATGGAGTTTGAATGGAGTTTCTAGCTGAAAGTATGAATGCGTAGTCACGAGTTAACTGTGCATGAAAAAACTGGAACTATGTCGATTTGGAACAGGTGACTGGATTGTCTGGATTGTCTGCAACGAGGAAGGAGTTAATCATCTTTAGCGTGCTTCAAGTCAAAATGGGCCAAGTGCCACCAGCAGCTGCTGCTGGAAACAAGTCTTCTACCCAAACACCAACAGTTTTGGGACACAAGTACAATGATCTCACGAACCACAAAGCTATTTATGACAAAATACTGTCACACTGCACACAAATGCTGTGTCAGTGACATGATGGTGCACACCACTGAGCGAGGCAGGGCTCATTTAGCAGGATGCTGCGTGGGAAAAAACCCTGAGTATGCGTAATTTTTTAAAAATAAATGTTTAAAGACGATAAATTGTAGCACGAAACAGTTATCAGCAGTTTGATTGCAGCCAGCCATGGACCACTGCCGTTTCCACTGCTTAACTTCATGCTGCTGCCGTGTCTCTGTAAACAAGATCTGCTGCGGTTATGTAATCTACATTTCTTTTTTAGAAGAGATAAACAAAGTTACAATAAAGTAGGCTAAAGCAAAATAACATTACTGAAACTTCCCGGCTAAAATGCAACAAGGATCACCTCAACATTTATGCTGCTCGAGGGAACAGGCTTCTTCCTGAAGAACACTGTTTCAGTTTTTCCATTCTGGGTTTTTGAGCTTAGACATCTCACAACCTGGACAGAGAGCCTGACGAACATTGCTGCCAACAGACGATCAGTCATTGGTGTTTTTATATTATATTCAACTGAATAGATTAGAGACTAGAGGTCAATCAGTGACACCACGTACAAAGGCCTCTGCTCCAATCAAAACACCTCCCTCAAGCTTGACAGCTGCCACGCTGTCGCTCCCTCGCTCTGTGGTTATCAGGGTTCTGCTGACAATAACAGTACGCCCTCCCCCGGTAAATGTACCGTTTGTGATGCGACCACTGTTGTTTAATGTATGTTCAATGTTTCAATAGGCTACATCATTAACAGCAAGTCTCTGCCACAGGTTGCTCACCTGCTATGCAAAAAAAAACTGTTGCAAGTGAAAAAAATCCAAAAATGCCTGCTGTGGTTCTTTTGGGAGATTTAATAAAACATAGTGCTAATAAAGACACTGTGAGAGAGCACTGAGATTCATGTGTCACTGAACAAAAGACCAACTTTGAAGCGGGTAGGGGCCAAATTCAGGTATAGTGTTTGTTTTACAGTGAAACCTCATTACGAAGTCTGGATGTTCTGTTCAAAGACGGCAGCGATCAAATCCAACAGTTTAATGGAAGAAACGTAATCAACCCAGTGCAGCTCCATGTGTTTTCAGAGTCTACTGATGTATTTCCCTTGACGTCTGTGAACCGCAGGCTCTTAAAAGCTGAATAATTACACATATAAACAAGAAGCTGTACTTTCAGCAAAGCACAAATCTTTCTTTTGTCACTACACAAAACCCACCTTTCACTGCTTACTACAGCATAATTATGTGTTCTGGTGGTGAACACCTAAGCTCAGCCACATAGATGTGTACACCTCTTAAATAAAACAGCACAGATGAGTCCCCCCTGCTCTCCATGCATGTTTACAACTCTAAGTGGATTAGAGAGAAGTAGTGGGGAATTCCACTGCGGAAACAGTCATATCCTACAGACATTTAGTGCAAGCTGGAAACTTGAGGACCTTTTTCCATTAGTGTCTTACATGTGCACACAATCACCCAAATCCTGTCTAGGGTGACAGGCAGGAAATGTCATTTGGTGTCAGTGAGACCACAATCTAGTCCAGGTGAGACAGTCAGTCTGGGATGTAAACTCTCATTTAGATTAAAGTTAGTATTTCCTGTAATACCCACACCCCACACCAACAAGGTTGGTGGGTCATTTCTTTGAACTGTAGCTCAGTGAACACACTAATTCCTGATTTTAACACAACGGAAATGCCAGTACGGGGAACTGGGAATATAAGGAAAGTACCCACGCGGCTGTAACGCATTACCGAGAGCCGTTAACGCCCAGCAGTGGTGTACCTCAGCACTAAATTTTGAGGCTAACTGAGATCCCTACCTGCTTCCACCGTGTCGGTCAGGTCGTGGTTGGCAGCTGTCCGGGGAAACTCCTTCAGTTTGCGGGAGCTGAGGTTGAGGACGCCACTGGCCGCCGCCTCCTCCAGCGCGCGCTCTAAACCCCGATTGGGAGGCAGGTTGGCGCTGCCTACGTGAGTCTGGATCGACGGAGAGGAGCCAAGCTGGGAGAGAGGAGGACGAGCCGACTCCGGTCCAAGCGTCGCCATAATGTTCCCCCTCTTCGCTGATCTCCGGGTGTGTCGGTTGTATCCGAGAGGCAGGGAGACAGAGAGAGAGAGCGGGGTTAGCTAACGTCCAGGCAGACAGCGGGACGCAGACTTCACAGACGTGCTGTGTCGTGCCGTTCCGTGCTGTGCCGTAGCGTGCGTTCACTCAACTCCTCGACTGTCGCCACCGCGTCCGTCTGCGCCGCACGTCAAGTTAGAACGGCGGTGCGACATCCGGTCTTAGACTTTCAAAATAAAACATCGGCCAGCATGTTAAAGCAGCTACATCTTACTCAAATGTATTTTCTTTAATGAAAATGTACAAATACTTAGAACATTTAGAAAATATATCGAGTCAGTTTTGACTTTAGTGTAACAACATTCACTTTAATCTCAGTATCAGCAAAACCAATGATCTTAAAGTGCATTACAATGCTTCAGCTTGACCTTTGTCCTATACCCGTCAATATGCTGTCTGACAAGGAGGAGTTAAAGCACTAGTTGTAACCTCATAATCTCAGAATTGTTTATTTATACGGCGGTCAGTCATTTATTAAATTACCTGAGCTTTTCATGTTAAAACGGTTTATGTCTTTGATGTTCGGAATGGCTAAATACCATTTTATTTATTTATTTAAAATATTCAATGCTATTGCTTCTATGGCAGGTAATTACATCTATTCAGAAATACGAGAGAGAAACGCACTAACTGTGATATATTAATATATTTATCAACGTGAGAAACTGCAGATAGGAAAATATAATATGATGTTTACCTGCTTACCTTTTTGCTTTATTCGTTTAAATAAAGCACCAAGGTCCAAGGGTCATATGCAAAGTAATCACTAATGCAATAAGTGAGATTTAGGCCCATGCCTGCTTTTAACCGAACAGCATGTAACTGGGCAACACAATGTTCAGTCATAGACGTGGTCGGCAAACAGTGCAGTGAGAAGATTGTCCTATTATTATATCTCGCATTGATTAAGAACGAAACCAAGAGAAGGCTGTGGCTCTCAGAAGCTAGTTCCCATTGCTCATTTTAGGAACTGTCTCATAGAGCCAACTTGTTCATGACTGACACATTGTACTGAACTTGACAGCAAGAGTGATGTTATTAGTGTTCTCTGTAAGTCCTTTCTAAACAAACAAGAATGTTTTAAAGGACACTTGCATATTATTTTTGCATACCTTAGCATTAGATGTTGGTGTAAACCAAACACATCACTACAGTAACCTACAACAAGGAATGTTGTCTGTCAGGGCTACTCACCATAGAGACAAACTGTTGTACTCTCAGCATTACATCAGAAGTGCATATCTGTAACCTAATAAATAAGGACTACTTTAAGGATACTGGCCTGTATATATTACTGTATCTGTCTCTCAAGTAACGCTGAATCTGCCACATTTTACAGCTCATTTGAGTGACCTGATGATGCTCAGTTACAAGACTCAGATAAGGAAGTTTGGCCCCACTAAAATGATGCACTGAAGACAACACAGCACTCAGGAAAGTCTCGTTATACACAGAAAGATGAGTGAGGGTGAGCATTGTGACCTGAGAGCTCCATAAGTTCTATAAGACAGTTCTATTTAGACAGGATCCTGGATTATTAAATAGATAGTTATTTGCTACTTTGTGGATTATATTTATACACACACACACACACACACACACACACACACACACACACACAACTGGATAAAGTGCTTTATTTTGTTTCGGCTAGTTTTAAATTTAAAAGTGGGGGTCCTGCGGTATTATCACACTAACAGGTTTTATAATCAGGTTTCACTCTGATTTTATTTGACATGCAGCTCACTCTCTGTGTAGCTGGAGAAAAGCAGGCAAGTTGAAATAGCAGTGGAAATGAAGTAAACAGTGACGTCTACTGGGCCGAATCAATCCATGCTACACTTGAGTGAAAAAGAAAGTGGAAATGTTTAACCACTGGGCTGTTGAGTGCCCAGGCACTGCTGAACTGCATTTCATAAAGAAATTAAAAGTGGAAACACATTACAAGAAAAGCTGGACCAACTGCCTGAAATTGCATTGGTGAGCAAAAACAATGCAGAAATGTGCAATGAATAGCTAGGACTTGGAGGTGAACTGTACTGTTCAAATAAGGTCCGAGCTAAAGTGTTTAAATACACAAACTGGATTTAAAACTATAATTTTAAATCCAGCAATTTTAATTTTTACAAACTTCTGTGGCTTAAACTACTTAAAAATATAGAGAAGGCTAAATTGCTAAACACTGCTGAAAATGCAGAAATGTTCAATTAATTTAGCTTGTGTAGCTCACCCACTCAGTTCTACTCAGGATTGTTATGGTACACACCTTTGTACTTGATACACTCTTTTGCATGGAAGCTACTAAAATGTAAAACGATGTGTATATAGTTACAAACGTCAGTGCATGACTCTGGCTAGGGTGCAGAGAGGCCAAGTTAGCTTACTGAATAGCTATACTGTTAAGCTTTAACTGCCATGCATCACGCTTAACCAAACTACAGCCCATATTTATAACCCTAAATCACAATACCACCAGATTCATAACATGACTGTTAAACATATATACATCAACACACAAAGGTTCAATGCAATTATAGGAAAAATAATGATTTAACAACACAAATAAGAGAAAGTAAAACAATAATACCCATGGTTTTGTAACTGAGTTTATGGTATCAGACCAATGCACACACTGTTGGAGCCAATTTAAAATCTTCCAGTGAAATATTATCTGCACTTACTGGCAGGTTATAATATGGATCTCCACTTGGCACTGGTTGGCTGATAATAACAACCCAATAAATGAACAGAAAATGGACCTAAGTGGTTCATGGTTTGCTCCAAATGGAGGAAATTTTAATTTCTTAACAAATATAAATTTCTCTATATTAATGCCAAAAATGACTTCACACTGGCAATAACTGAACCAGCTCATATTTCAAGATATACAATATAAGAAGGACTGAACTGAAATATATCAAAAGTTTGAGCTTTCTGTAAAATCCAAATCCAGACTGAAAGGCTGTGAGTGTTCTTGTTCTAGTTCCTATGGCTCTTGCGCTGGATGCGAGTCATACCATTCACCCATTTCACCCTCTTCTGAGTCAGACTCCAACTAGTTATCCTGTTCAGGATGTCAAGCAGGATGTCTCAGCTCTTTTTGCTTTCAACCGTCTGTTCACTCTCCTTTTATGTTTGGCTGTCTCTGTTCTTTTCAGTTTGCAGCTGCACTTCCTGTCCAATAGGCAGAATATGGTTGCAGTGCAGTACTTTTCCAGGGCCATGTCTATTTTGGCAGTTGGCTTTAACATGAACACAAGCAAACCAGGCAGCTGGACTCTCCACAATCTAGGGAATGTCTTTCCAACAGTCAGCAAACTTGTTTTTTGTTTGCAATCCCAGGTTTCTGTTTAAGACCCTGTTACCAGATTCCAATGGACAGAACCAACACTTCTGATAACACTGTTGCATGTTTCCTTCATTGTTCTTCTCTGCCATACTCTCACCCAACTGATACGCAGCTTAGAGTTCACATTTTATGCTTTTATCATACCTCAGAAAGAAACTCCACCATATTCTATAACTTGAGACTCCAAATGTAATGTCAAGCCTGGCTTCTCATCCAAACATTTAAAAATATGTAGAATGACCAGTCAAGTCATTCAGCATGCAAATATACATGTACATGATGGCTGATGTGTTTTCTCCCTTTACTTTTGTGTTGAAGTACGAGTTCCAAGTATGTTAAGAAGAGTTCTGCTGAACCAATCAGGCTGTGGATTGCCCTGAGGGAGTTAAGGTGCTGTTTGGGAATTCTTTATGTCAGGCATGCTCAAGAGTTCATGGATGAGGAGACCTTCCAAATCCCAATCCTGATCAGAGTGCACTCTCCTTGGTAGACCATAGTACGCAATCCAACGCAATCTTAGCAACAATTAATGCCCTTTGATCCTTGGTTGCAAAGGCTTGAGCATATCATCATATGTAGTGATCTGTGACTACAAGCACATTGCAAACGTTTCTGGAGTAAGGCTCAATCATCAGATAATCCATAAAGACAGGGTCCATCAGTCCATCACTGTTAAGATGTGACAACTCTTCAGCTCTCTTGGGAAGTGTTTTTCACTGAATACACCGGAGACAGTTTTGATAGTATTTTTCAATGTATATTTTAATGCAAGGCCCATCAAACCTTTTTCACGTCAGGATGTAAGTCTTGTTAAGCCCGAGATGGCCAAGCCTGTCAGGGACTTAAGCACAGAATCTCTGAACACTTGCAGCCTAAGCAGTCGGTTTGCAGGCTTACTCATTCTGTACATTACAGGTCAGTCTTTGACGTTACACTTTCCCCTCACTTTTATCAAAACTGTCACATTAGGATGTACCCTTTGTTCACACAATGCTGATGGTAGCAAAGTGGTCTGAACTCTGACATATGGCATACAGCTTGGACTGTGGTGGCAGGTATGGTTTTCTCCTCTTTAGGGAAAAATGTTATGTGCATGGAGATGCTGTGACAATGCATCAGCATCAATGTTTTTTTAGGCTGATACCTCAGACCAAAATCTTATGTTGACAGTTCTGCCAACCGCTGATGCCAGTTTGCATCCAACTTAGCGGTAGTTAGAACATACAGTAGTGTGCAGAAGTCTTAGGCAGGTGTGAAGAAATGCTGTAAAGTAAGAATGCTTTCAAAAATATATATTTTTTTATATTTATTGATTTACAAAATGCAAAAAGAGTGAACAAAAGAAAAATCAAAATCCAATCAATATTTGGTGTGACCACCTTTTGCCTTCAAAACAGATCACGGCTCTGGAGGCCATACCATCACTCCTCACTCTCCTTTACGCTGAGGATACCTCCTAATGACATTGGAGTTGTTGTCCTGCTGCAGAATTAATTTGGGGCCAATCAGACGCCTCCCTGACTGTATTGCAAGATGGATAAATGTATCTGCTTGTATTTCTCAGCATTGAGGTTACCATTAATCCTGACCAAATCCCCAACTCCATCTGCAGAAATGCAGCCCAAAACTTGCACCACCTCCACCATGCTTCACTGTTGCCTGCAGACACTCATTATTGTACTGCTCTCCAGGCCTTTGGCAAACACACTGCCTTCTGCTACAGTGAGAGCATGAGAGCACCCATTGCCATTTTTCTGCACCTGCGTTCCTGGTTGTTCACCTGGTTGAGTCACCTGGCCTTGTTACCATGTCAGGGGTATAGCATTTTGGCCGCAATTCTTCCATGAAGACCACTTCTGGCCAGACTTCTCCGGACAGTAGATGGGTGTCACTGGGTCCCACTGGTTTCAGCTAGTTCTGAGATGAGGCACTGCTGGACATCTTTCAATATCAAAGGGAAGTAAGAATAATGTGTCCGTCATCTGCTGCACCAAGTTTCCTCAGCTGACCGCTGCATCTACAGTTCTCAATGTTGCCTGTTTCTTTGTGCTTCTTCAAAAGAGCTCGAACAGCACATCTTGGAACCCCAGTCTGCTTTGAAATCTTTGCCTGAGAGAGCTCTTGCTGATGCAGTATAACTACTGTCTTGTTGCTGTGCTTAGTCTTGCCACGGTTTATGACCTGGGACATGAAGCTGTCTTCCACAACCTCACCTTGATAGCAGAGTTTGGCTGTTCATCACCCAGTTTTCAGCCTCCTACACAACCATTTCTGTTACAGTTAATGACTGTGTTTCAACCTACATAAGAAATCGATGACCATAACACCTGTTTGGTAAATAAATTTCCTGAAGCATCTGCTCAAACTAACAGAAACCTGCATTTGAATGCTATTTTTTCCTTGTCAGCTGCACTTAAAGGAATCTGTTAGTAGCCACTCCTGAAGTCAAGGACGCTGAATCATCTGTTACCATTCAGGCAGAACAGAGCATCTTCCACACGAGGGGCTGTGTATTAGTCAGGAACTGTTCTCCTGTGACATCTGTCACACGAATGCTGTGCTGTGTGCTGCACAACTAACATGAAACTCAAGAGAAAACCTCTTCCTTCTCGATCATCTTTGATTCAGTTTCGCCTTCCATTCAGGAAGCACAGGAGAATCACAAGCTGAAAGAAGAGGGGGCAGTTGAGGTATCGGTGGCTCTGGCTCCTCCTTTTTGGGGATGGTGTTTATCACATCAACCAGAAAGAGTTGAGCAATTGGCAAGCCATGTTTCAATGTCACACAGCGCCTAATGGGTGACTGTGATGCGACGACAGTGGACAGCTGTTGACTTTTCATCAATGAGCATCACAAAAAGCTCTTCAGGAAAACAACCCCTTCTCTGGCTGGTTGATAAGCAAATGAGGAAAATTCAGGGAATGCCAAGGACTGTTGTGACTCTACCAGGCACAAAGTGGAAGGCTCATGCTCCAGTTTTTGTCTCAGCCATGTCATCAGGACTTTTTTTGAATCATCACATAAGCTTCTCTTATGTGTGGGTTTACAGGAAATAGTCTCCACCACATGTTTTGCAGGAATAGGATAGTCTTCTGTCTTTTGTACCAATCACAACAAAAACCTCACCCTTTATGACCATATCTGGACAGACATTAGGATGACTGTATATTTATACATTTCAATGCATGACTGACTAGGGTGCAAACAGGTCAAGTTACTGAATAGTTACACTGTACTATACTTTACACTTTACTGTAATATAGCCCTTATTTTTAAGCCTAAATAACAAGACCATTACATGACTGTTAAACATGAATACATATCAACACACAAAGGTTCGATGCAATAATAATGCAAGTACATTGAGCAAGGTCAGCATCCTAGATAAATAAATCTAATATGTAATGAACAAATTCTTGTTATACATATTGGTAGTGAAAACAACACGTATATCACAAAAAATGCAACCCAGAGAAACTCAACTCTCTCTGAGCAGCTTCCTCTTCCCAGTCTGCCTTCTCATTTGGCTTAGAACTGCAACTCAGCTGTTAATAAAGAGAAATCATCCCAGCCATCAGGCAATCAGACACCTGCCCAGAAAACACTGCCACAGCAGCCGCTCTGTCTGTCAACTCTTCCTTTTGTCATGGCTTCTCTATTTGGATGCTACACAAACTGTTTGGCCAAACTGTTTTGGCACAAATCTCATTTTGCCCTACTAATATCTCCAAATGGATGGAAGAACACCACCTCTAGCTCAGCCTATCTAAAACTGAGCATCTGGTCATCCCATCAAATCCCTCTATACAACACAAGATCAATATTCGGCTGGGATCAACTCCACTCATTCCCTCAAACTTGACCCGAACTCAGCTTCGGTGTTGTCATGCCCTGTACAACATTAGAAAGATCAGACCAATAAGTGCAGCACAACTCGTGATATAGGCCCTCATCATATCCCACACTGACAAAGGCAACTCCTTATTCACGGGTCTCTCCACACGCACATCCAAACCACTGCAGATTATCCAAAAAACCAACAGCGTGTCTGTTGTGCTAATTTAGCAAAAATACTGACTGGAATACTGCTACTGTTGTTGTAGCAGGGTACACACACCGGCTCTTAACTTGGATGAAATACAGTAAGTTAACCGAGCTTACAAACAGCTGCTAACTCATCCTTATCTTTGCCCGTGTCTCTGAGTTCTCCCTCTGACTTTAGTCCCAGCTTTATGCTACTGCTTGTCCCACCTTGGCACTTATTGGCTGATTATGAAAATTCACACCTGGCTACCCAATAGAAAAACAGAAAATGGATCTGAGAAGTTCAAGGTATACTCGAAACAGAGGAAATTTCAACTTCTTACCGACAAGTTTACATTTCTCCATATTAATGTGAAAAATAACTTCACTGACAATAACTGAGCCAGCTCATATTTCAAGACATACAATATGGTAAGGACTGAACAGAAAAATATCAGAGAAGACAATATGTAAAGAGAATTAGCGGGGCTCTACACTTGGAAAGGCTGAAAGCTCAAATGGATTGTTCTGCACTGCTGAAAAACCTGGAGGCTAAAACTGGCAAAACTAGAAGCTAACCTGCATCCTGCGTTACCTAATAATATGGAGGGATTATTGGAAAATGTTTCTTTTCCCATCTAAGCCCAGAGTGCTAACTCAAGTTACCCTTCATAATGACCATTTCACTTTAACTGCCCTCACTCTGACTGACTGACTGAGAATTAATCATGCAAATAATACTCAGTATGCTCACAGCCAACAGAAGATGGATTATTATCTCAAGTACCCCACTGTACTCTTCTATGTCCTGCACAGAAGACATCCCTAGTCCTGGGCCACACCTTGTCCAGAAAACATGACTCCCCATACTCATCCTGTCTGCAATCCACCTCAGCTCCAGAAGAGGGTGCTGTCACTCCAAGTCCACTTGTCACAGATATGATAGTGCTATTGGCTTTCTGTTTGTCATCCCTCTTCTAACTGTTGGAATTTACAACCTGTCTTGTCTTCAAAGAAATCCTTGCTGCCTTTAATTGACTTTGTTTTTGAGATTGTCAAAGAAGCCACTGTCTTCACAAAGCTGCCTGGTCAGAATCTGGTCAGAATCAGAGGAGGAGACAGATGGTACACACTGAATATCTGATAATACTTTGTGAACAAGCCATTGCTCCATAGCCTTCCAAGCCATGGTGAATGACGAACAGAGAGATTTCCTTGTCTGCTTTGGATTCATTTACCTTGGTGACATACTCAGAACATGTCTGCCCACATTTCCCATGTCTAGAAGACTCTCCAGAGGCTTATGCAGGAAAAAAGCTCATTGCAAAGGCAGAGAAGTGCAACTTCCAGACCAGTACATTTACATCACTGAGAAAAGGCAGGTGAAAGGAGATCCAGGGAGAAGATCAGGGCTGCGGTTCTGAGAAACACATTAACATCTCGTTTATTCCATCACTACCAGACAAATCTCTTCTAATGTCACATTATACAGAGTTTTTATCTCTGGGGGCCAGGTGGTCAGTCACCTCTGTAACCTGACTGGCCACCCATGATACCAACCTTAAAACTTCTGCCTCATCATTGTCTTCTACCTTGCTCTGGGTTAGTTGTTCAGCCAGCACGTTTGTTTACACCCAGGCTCTGTGCCTGTACTGCTGATGCTAATGATCCCACAGCCTGGGAGGGAGAGCGTTTTACAATCTTTTTTCATTTGTAGGCTGTGGGAGTGGTTAACGTTGGGGTTATGCTTTGAAAAACAAAGCAGCTGGACAACTTTGCAGTGCAACATTACATGCAGTTTATGGACGGTTAGTGCAAACAGGCCTCTACACTATTTTCTTCCTGTCATCTCGGTCTCTTCTGCTATCCCCACTAATGCAACTGATGCAAACAGTTCTGTTGAGTAAGCTAAAGAAGCTCTTGAAGACAAAGTAGCCCCTCCACAGACAACAGCTGTGCGGCACATTCGGGGAACTCCCTCTCTCTCCCTCCCCCCATAACCCTGCAGTTGTGATGTTAATGAGACAGGGCGTTTGGGTGAATTAAAAGCAAGTCTCTCCAGTCAACTCCGTCTGACCTGATGCGGTCACATAATACATCAACTAGTATTTTCGTAAACTTAATACAAGATGAAAAAGAGAATCTGCAAAACGAAGGACTGGCCATTAACAGTTATGTGCATGTATGAAGCTCATTACTTCATGCTTTAGCCTCAGTATGAAAATATTAGTATATGCAAATTAATCTGTGTGTTATGAGTGTACATTAACAACACAGAGCTACAGAGTAGGCTACAATAGTGAGGAGCACAGTGGAGATTATAAGTACGTTGACATTGTGGATGTAATTACTCTCAGTGCCAGGAGGGGGAGACAAAAGTCCCACAAAATATCTTTAAACTCAGCTATTTACCATCTCAGAAGGGGATATCCTGGGATGTATGTTGTACAAGTGGGATTTTTATTAAATAAATATATTACATTACAAAATTATTACATTATACTTGTTGCTCATTTCAGTGCTATATGTTCCTCTATGTGTTAAAATTTCCTATGTCAGTAATGTGTGAATATTGTAAAAATAAAAGAAAAGAAAATATGACACCATAACCACTCAGTTTATTTAAAAGCCTATGTCATCTGTCAGTTCCGGGACAGGATGTCTCCGGTCTGACTGTGAAACACGCCCCCACTCCTCTCTACTTTTGACACAAGTCCGAGCAAGCAGGAGGAGAGCCGCAGGGCCTTGTTCGAATTCACTGTGTTGACACATTTCATCAGGTTTCCCGGTCTGAGACAATCAGAAGTGAATGCAATGTATAATGAAAGATTTGTGTTGTTGACACAGACAGTTACAGCATTAAAAGGACTAAAACCAAACATTTGTGAAATGTAAAATGTCATTCAACAGACGGTTCAGGTTTGTGGTCATTAAAGTGTTTAACCATGGGTTAAGATTTCTTGTTTTAACGCAAAAAAAATAATTCTGTTTTTTGTGTTAATGCATGGGGACTATCTATTGGTCAACTGTCAACTTGTTGAAGAGTATCTATCATCAAGTGTCCTGATGTTCCACCTATTTTATTTTCTTATGTTAAAGGTCATTTAATACTATAAAAGTCTGATGAAATGCTATGGAAACTAAGTGTATAAAAAGATACATAAACAATGTTACTTTCTACTTATAAAGCTTTTTACCATGACTTTGTATTTGAATTTGAATTTGACTCCGTTAAATTCAAGGTAAAATTGCTGTAGTGCCATCTATTGAGAAAATTGTCTGCATCTGTCTTTTGTCCCGACCTTACGTATCATCAGATGGGGGTTAAAAAGTATATTTTGTATATTCTGACAGATTGAGATAAAATATATGTGCCTATAAAATCCTATTTAACAATAGGATTGTATCATAATTATCATTCTGCTTGTCTTTTCTAGATCATATTGTGTATAATCTGAGGCCCAGATGGTCTGAACCTCTGATCTACACCAACACTGAATCACTAATTCATTGTTGCTCAGTTTAACTTTTCACCTTGTTGTACGTGGACAAAGGATATAAACACAGCTGTTAGATGAGTTAACTACAGGAGAGGAAACAGTGTGCTGACTTGCCAGTCATGTGCAAATGATAACATACTTTAATAACTCCTAAAAAACCCCACAAACATTGTTAGAGTGTTAAAACACAGTGCAGAACACGTTCAGCACACTGTACACAAACACCTTTCTGGCCTGTGTGGTTGTGTTTTACTCAACATGTCTGGAGCTGCTACTGCACATTCCTTTGTCTGCCTGCTGCCAGCCGGAGCATCAGGCTGTTGAATGGCCAGAAAACACAGCAGCTGAACAGCACAGAGTTGTGACACTGGACAGACACTTTCCTCCTGGGGACTGACATTGCTGAACTAACATAGTATTGTTACTTGGATGAAAGCTAAGAGATATAAATATCCCAAAACAGCTTGCTGTAAATGTATCTGTCCCTTTAGGTTTAATTCCAAGTAGGGCTACATGTGTAGTGAGCTTTCTAAATGTCATTTCTTAGACTGCTCCTTAATTTATGTATTTCTTTGTTTTCATTTTGTAATATTTACCTATCCTCTTGTTTAGGTTTCACTCCCTCCCTTCCCTTTTTTTGACCCTTGCCTGACCCACCAGCATTCCACTTATTTTGCAGTAAATCCAATGAGCTGTGCCAGCTCTGCCACTGGCATCTAAAGAAAAACACCAGAGGTTTCAAAAATATTATAATAGTCAAGCGTTAAATTACTGTGACAGACCTGCAGAGACACTTACGAGCACATTCAAGCTTCTTCTGTGCTGTTGTTACACAGCCGAGCTCCTCAGTGTGTCATTTTGCAGTCAGCTTTTGGAATGCAAATTATAGTCTAGTAGTAGTAATATTAGTCTTTCACCATAAATATATTAATGCGCTATTAACTGTGTAGCTCACTCTGACCAAATAACATGGTGAACAACTTTCTTACACTACGATCCAACTTCATAACTTAGCAACTGTCTTGCTGAAAGTACATCTACAACAACAACCTACAACACTATAGCATAATCTGGAGTATAGAAAATGTTATTTAAAAACACAAACAAACAAACAAAAACAACATAAAAATACATTGTTTTAAAGTTGTTGGGGTTTTTGTTTTGTTTTGGGGTTTTTTTCTTTTTTCACAGAAGTAAAAGTGACCATGATTTGCCAGGGCCATGGTTACATTTTCATTCTTTCATGGCTGTCTGGCTAAGTCACACGGCCTTTGCACACATGGTCTTTGACTTTGTTTGCATCTTAACTTAAAATATGAGTTTAACAGTTGTATTATATAGAGAAAACAAGTCAAGTTGGTCCAGAGGCATGGGAAGGCAGAAACAGGCTGCAGCAACATGAGGCATAAACTCACCTCTGAGATGTTATGGTGAAGTTGCCGTGGCAAGCTGTGGCCTGTTTTTATATGTTCAGACTCGCTGTTGTTTACAGAGTTGTGTTTGTGTCCAACTGATGAATGCCAGTCCCATATTCACTTTCCTTTCACCTCGGTTTTGTCATCTCCACCAGCTGCTAAAAAACAAGTGGTTCTTTAATTTGACACTGTTCAATTCAGTTGTGTTTGTATCATGCTACATCAGAACAGGGGTATCTCAGGGCACGTTACATATAAGTCTAGGCTGAGGTCTTTTTAAGTACAGCCAGCAGCTCCCACCATGAGCAAGCACTGGGCAACAGCAACAAGAAAAGACTTCCATCAACAAGCAGAAACTGCGAGTTGGGGCGTTCTGCCTTGACTGGTTGGGTAAAACCAGGGGGTTACCAAAGAAAGTTGAAAACCACAGTCTGGATTATACTGGATGTGGTTTTACATCTTTTGTCGAGTCTGCTTCTTCAAAGGAAGACTGGCTACGTTGAATTTGCTTTGTAGCACAGCCCTCGGGTTACATCATGTTGCTATAAATCTGTAAGACTGACAAACAGGAAATCAGAATGATTAATAAAAATGGTATTTTCTCCCTCCACACCACCTAACAGATAACCTGACTCATTATGCCTCGCCTCTCTGTCTTACTGTCTTGTCACTTCCTGTAACTGCTACAAGTGGACTCGGGATTCGGGGAATTTATGATTTTCATTTCAGGGGGAGAGATAAGGGAAGGTTGACAATGTATCAGACTGATGGTTTGGCCGAGGATCAGTGTGTTTTATTCATGCCAGGAAGTGTCTACAAGCTACGCAAACATGCGCAGACACACAAGCTGTCCATTCCAGCTCCTCATCCTCAAATGAGAACTGACATCCCATTCCACCGAGGAACCATCTCTGACCTTGTCTTCTCTTCAAAGACAGAGTCCAACAAGGATTCAACATCGAGACTGTTTCATTGTAATTATTGTATTATCACTTTTTTCATGTTGCCAACTGCATGTTATTTTAAGAATGATAGATGAATACTATTGTGTGTTGACACAGTCCACTGAAACTACATTCAGGCTGCAGACACAAATCTAAGTCTCTCAGTCATATTCATGTGGCATTTGTAGACAGGTCTGCAGTGACGGGGGTCACTCTGTGAAAACATCATCAGGATACATTATTAAGTTAAAAGCAGCTATTGAAAATGATTTCTGTTAAGCCACCTAATGATTTCAGCAGTGATAACTCCGGTTCCACTTACACCTCCATACACCGCGCTGCAAACAGCCATAATTAGAAACTTGGCTCTCTCTCTCTCATGCCCTTTTTATCATCTGCTCAAAAATGTGATGGCTGCACATTAACTTATAAATACACTGGTAAACACGCCTCCATGTTTAGTCTCTATGACTGTGTGTGACTTTTATTGTTGGTTTTTTTGCACATGCAGGTCAGTTTGGGACTGTAACCAGCTCACACTGAATCTGATATTGACCACATTTAAAAAAAATAAATAAATAATGAGAACAACATGAAGAACATAAATATGTGAAACAGACTTGAATGGTTTCTAGTGCTGTGATCCTATTCTCTTCATGGTGTCACCACCTGGTTGTAACAGGTATAGTCAGGGCTCTGGTGTAGAAGACTAGTGTAGCACTGTGTCAGGACTAATTGATGTCTGCAGTCATAACTACAAAGTCATCATCAGTTAGTTAAGCAGGAAAGACCTGCCGGGTAAGCCAAATAGTGGCGACTGCAATAATCCATCATCCAGAACTGACGAATGCATGAACTAGTTTTTAAACATCTTTTTTGAGGCACTCCTGCAGTGGTGGAAAAAGACTTTTAAATTTAATTGTGATGTTAGTAAAAGCACATATCCTGGTCAAAGATAACACGAAGGGTTCCTCTGGTGGTGCAGGAGGCCACGCTAAAGCCATCTTTGAGTACCTATCTCTTTCAACATTAATTGGCCAGCTAATGAAATCTCTGGGATTCAAGCTACCCTTGAGGTGTACCAAGCGACCAATACCTGGGGGGAACAGCAAGGTTGAGTCTCAGGTTAAGTGCTCAAAGTCTTCAGGTTCATACATGAAGCTGGATGGTTCTTTACTAGCCAACTGGACAATTGGGTGGAGGTTATCACGGGATAGTGATTCATCTTGTGGGTTGGAGCTGGTGAAAGGCTAACAGGTTGGAGTGTAGCAGGCTGGGAATCGGGTTTGCTGCCAGTGGGCTGGTTATTAGCACAGTGGAGACTAGTTGGCTGAAAAGCAGTCCACGATCAGAAGCAATAGAACAGAATTCACGGGTTGAGTCGTGAAAGGCAGAGTGAATGGCAGCCTGGGGTGACTAAAGCAGAGCTAGGCAGGGATAGCTGGGACTGACCAGACAAAGGGTTTGGAGACAGGAGCCAGAATGGAGCATGCAGAACTGCAGCGGAGGGGAGAAACATGATTAGAAGCAACAAGCAAATTACTAGAACTGGCTGGAAGCGCAGACTGGCATAGCAGTTACTACTCTTTGGTGAGGTGACTGTGGCAGGGTTGAGTCTTTGAAGGGTTTTAATTGCAGGATGAGATGCAGCTGTTTCCAGCACACCTGTCTCAGTCACACAGACACACACAAAACACACAGGAGGAGAGAGAGGACAAGAGAAGGAGACTTCTAGTCAGGGGTGGAGGGCACGACTGCACACTAATTGGGAAACAGTGATGTCATATATAAACAGTTAAACCAAGAGGTCAGTTAGAGTCTCTTGCCATCACAGAGTAGAGCCTGCATGGTTTTCTTCTGTACTGCAACTGGACATGGCAGGTCTGTTCGGAGCTTTGTTGTGTTCTGCAGTAAACCCCAGAGCAGATGATTCAGTTGTCCTTTTTGTGGTTTTATGCTATTAAATTGCTTTAATGAGAAGAAACACATGCATGACTATACTTGACAAAAATGGAGAAGTTTTCATTGATGAAAATGAGACCAAAGCTAATGAGCATGTTTATCTAAAGACTAAGACTAAATCTAAAACAGCTGCCAAAATTAAGAGTGACAGATAAAAGCACACCTTGGAGATGCAATAGACAAAGTTGAGGCGGCTTAGGAAAAGTAAGTGTTTGTGTTTTACAGCATGTGCTGAGGAGGAAAGAGTGGAGATGAGATGGTTGATTCAGTTGGGCTTTCTGATTGAATGTGAAGCCTAAAAACAGCCCTCTGGCTTCTGGACGTCTGAGGTTTCTGGTTGCAATACTGAGGAGGCTGACGCACAAGTTAGGAATCAAGGATGTGCAAATAGGCTGATCATGAAGCTTTGTTTAACATCTTAAGTGAGCAATGATGGACTCATTTGTTGTATGATTAAGAATTTCTGCATTCAACACCAATAACTGGATAGAGGAACACTACACAAAGCGGGATCATGGGGGGTGCTTAAGTGCTGCTGCTAAAGCCTGAATATAATGGACACTGATAGGTGCCCACCCATCAGTAATGAGGGCTGGTCATTTTGGGACCTAGCTGGAGTGTGCTGACACCGGAACATGCTGTGAGGTTGGAATATCAGGACAACAGCAGGAGGTACTGGAGTTGGAGAACTGCAGCAGTGGGGTCTCCTTCAGTTGCCTTATCCTCTCTTTTCTAATGCGTGAGGTGGACTAGAAAACACAAAGCCTTTTTATGGTACATTATAGTCATCATGTACACTGAGGAGAGATGAATCGCAGTATGGACCATGGAGGAGACTGCGTCGTTTGTTCTCCACCCATCCCTAGTCAATTTAAAGACACTAAAAAGAAGGAGAAATATGTACAGATTGCAGGTTTTTACTGGTTTGTCTATACAGTTTTTTTTAGAGAATTACAATACCAGTGAAATACCAACGTGAAATACCTGCAGCCCTGTGAAATCCTGCAGTGGTGCACTGCAAAATAAGCAGTAAGCAACCAATGTATTCATATTTATTCTCCTCTAAATAGACTCTGGGGCCTCTGCATTCGGAATTCTGCCTGGAATACAAAATGAGCCTTGGCTGCTGTGATGCAGATGCACCGTGCTGAGGGGTTAAATCTTAATGGAAATACATTTTACATTTGAGTCATGCAAATTTGCAGTAATTCTCCTATATCCTTTTATACTGTATGCACATGTGCACATACACACAGATAGGAACTTGCCCATAAAATCTGCATCTTCTGTTGGATTACAGGGCTGTTGGGTGATCAGACATGGTTGCCTGGCAACGCCGCCTGCATGTGAGGCAGTAAGAAATAGGATCTCAGTGCATTCACTCAGGGGACACCAGTGTGTTTGGGTGGAAAAGGGAGTGAGAGAGAGAGCGCTGAGAAGTTATACTCTAATTAATAATGTCAAAGAGCAATAAACAGCATTTTAAACTACAGAAACCACAAACTCATCACATTCAGCTTCAAACACAGTTTTAGGTAATTAAAAAACAGAATTAGCTCCTAAAATTTGAGTGTGTAAAGTGGTCATACTTTGAATAAAGATATCTCCTCAAGTACTGGAATTAAAAAAAGAAAAACTAATTCAAATATGAATAAGGGACTGTATTAAACGCACAATATTAATATTTATTTTAAAATTTTGTGGCTGTTGCAAATAAGCACTATATCCATCATTATATCTCTGGGTAAAACTACTCATATTGCCCCATGCAATAGTTACTCTGAGAAACTCTGAGCTCACACACATATTTATTTTACTTATTTCCGTCATGTTAATCATCTCACAGATTATGATTAATATAGAAAATACAAAAATAGCATTTATCGTGTTCCCATCCCAGATTAAAAACAGCTCAGTTTAGCTACTTAAATGCTAAAATGTCACCAACACTCACATTTCAGAAGCAGGAACAAGAGAAATCGGAGGCATTTTTAATCAAGGCAGGCGATTATCGCAGTAGTTGTCGATTCATTCTCAATTATCAATCAACTAATTGACTAATCAATTAATCATTGTAATTGGCAATCTCAGTATACTCGCCTGAGTAGTCAGAAGACTAAAAAGCTGCTTTATAAGTACAGAGCAATCATATTTATGGGGGCGGCTGAGGCTCAGAGGTTGACAGAGTCATGCACTAATCAAATTTTTGGATCCCCAGCTCCTCTGGTTACACGTCGAACCATTACTGGGCAAGATGCTGAAATACAGATGGTTCCCAATGACTGTGTGTGTAAGAATGTTAACCACACTCTGTATTACACTGCAGCTGTGATTTCACAGCACAATCATTTGTTAGCAGCCCGTATTTAAATACTGAATGAGAGTTTTTTACATTTGTCACATGTCACTTGTGTGAATGAGAGTTCTTAGCACTCTTGTCAGCACTGCTCCACTGAACACGGGACCAGAAATAAGACAACAACCAGTGAAGGATTTGGACAGCGGCAGCCGTCGGCACAGCTCATCACGTTTGACACAGTTCCACTTGCCAAATGGTGGGATTTCCAGCCCTGCAACTGCTCTGTATCCCCTGAAAACAGCAGAGAGTTTGGAAAGAAATCAAACGCCACTGCCAGTGATTCATTTAACACCGCCCGCCCCCAAATCCTCATCCATCCATCTTCCCTGCCTCTGTAACTGTAAATTTAACAAAAAACAGGGTGCTACAGAAAGCCAGGGAGTCAACGTGTCAGTTCGAATGCTTACATTCACAAAATATTCACAGAAATGTCAAAACATTAAAGATTAATGCCTATTAAAACATTAAAATGGACCATACTTATCTAGCACCTTCATGATCTTCTAATGCTGGCTATGGCTAGTGTGAAAAACAGTCTGCAGTTATTAGACATGACCATCCAGACATATTTACATTGGTACGTGGATAAATTAGGATTAAATACTATTGCAATAAATATTATTTATCCCCACTACTTGTGCTATTTAAGAATACCATATTTAGATTTGTCTCCACATCATGACACCATAGTTTCGGGTCTGGATAAATCCTGTTGATGATGAGCTGCAGCATTTCCTAACAGCAGAGCCTGTGTGGTTCTGCTGACGCTGCCATTTATGAAAGCATCCACTCTAATTCTGTACTTCCTAATCTGTGCAAACTGTTAACCCTGACCTTAAGATAGGGGTCAGAACCCCCACGAGAGGTCATAACATGAACATCAGGGGTCCTGAGATGATTCAGTTGATAATAATGCAGAGGACGCATATTTATGTTACACAATATCACTTTTCATGGACTTTTCAGAATTTGAGTTCTCGTTTTGTGAATTTATTGGGTGTTAACTTTGATGTTTGATTTTGTTCATAGTGGAAACCATTAACGTCCACAGGAGATTCAAGAGAATCTTGGTCCATAATAATCAATCTTGTAAGGATTACGGGGGCACCCTGATGCTCACCAGGTTAAAGCCCGGGATATATTCCAGCTGGCTGTTTGTTTCATCTGACTTACACCAAATGACTCTCTTCCAAAACACTTCCCTTTGTCTTAATAAGATAAAACCACTGAACTGTGTCAGCTGAATAGACAGAAACACACATTTTCTGCCAAAATTTACTAAGCTACAAAAATAAATAAATGTTTAGAGCTTCTTTGTTTTCATTTCTGTATGCAAGTTAAACAGGGTCATCTGCAGTCCAACACAAACCAGTCACTGTCTTTACTCACCTTTAAAGATACAGAAACTTAATCTACCAAGTGCAGATGCCTAACTACAATATACACGGTATAATGTTTTTTTAGACACACTAAAAGGATCATCTGCATCATTTTGATAATTTGTTGCAGCTTTGTTAAATATAAAAGTTTCTCTCTCTAGTTTGTGGTTTGCTCCTCCAGTAAATGCTGAGCAGGAAGCGATGAGCTGTAAACGTGTGGGCTGCAGGAGTAATTTCACAAGAACTGATGCAAGTTCCCGTAAAGGCTGCTTATCTCTGACACAGTCCGCCACATCGATCTGAAATGACAGATGCTTTTCAAAATGCTCTCGGAATGAAAAAACTTTTTCGAGCTGTTAAAAAGTTCCATCTGTGGCGGTTCAGGCGAAAAGCAGCTGATTTTAGCCAGCAGAGAACTTCTTGGCTGACGGACAAGTCAGGACTGGTGTGTGATTGAATTCGCGTGTACACACCCCTGCAGTGACGTGGCTGTAGCCTTACATAGTAGACATCTGTATCATCACTTTCCACTCTCTTGCAGCAACTGCATATATCCCTGCTAGTAATAGCCCACAGCGTCATTAACAGCCTCAGAATAAATGGAAGAATAAAACAACAAACACAAGTTTATTGTTGGAACTGTGGAAGTATGTTGCAGTGCATCACAGAGAGGAAACAATCTCTACACCCCTATGTGAGCATGTAGCATAAAGCTTATACATGACCTAAAAACACACTGCAGAGCTGTATTGCTATTAATATACAGCACAGCAGCATAATATATCACGGCTTATATGACATCCGTGTTGCTTTGCTGAATCTCTCCCTGTCCTCTGTTTTAACTTCTAAAATATTAACTTTAACCCTGAGGTTAAGAAAATCCAACTGTTAAATTAACAGGATTATAAAAATGTCTTGAGATTTAGTTTTCTGTGTGAACTTTACAATGTGGCCCCTTTATGGCCCTTTTCAGGACTGTCAAAGCAGAGGTTATCAAACTGTTAGCACAGCATCTGGGGTGCAATTTGAAATAATGGGAAAAAAAAGATACTCTACATACATAACTCCAGAATTGACCTGAAAATAACAATTTTCATTCATGCAAACAGGAACGGCATATTTTTAAAAGGCACAAATTTAAGACAATATCAGCAAATATTGCCAAAAAAGAGCAGAAAGTATAGCTCAAAGCCGTAACCATCTGCGAACCCCTATCACAGAAAGTTTCGGTTTAGCTGGAAACGTTGGTTATGCTCCGTGCTTCTGCACCTTTCTTTCCTGGCAGCTGTGTATGGTGCAGCTCTTCAGTGGACTGGCTGAGGGAGTTTCGTATCTCACATTTGCTGGTGTTCATTTAGAGTCTTTCAGTAAATCCAAGAGCTGTCTGCCTCTGCGGCAGCAGGAGTGCTGGTTACTGCTGTGGCTGTTGTATACCGTTACTGGTCTGCTTCTTTATGAGGCCTGTTAACTGGGAACTGTTGTATTTTACATTTAAAATGAAAATAAACACTCTAAAAACACTTGATCAGCAGTAATGTTCATTTTATAAGCCCGATATTCATGCAGCTAAATCTAAAATGTCAAGAATATTCCAGTTGCACTACATGAAAACACAAAGTGCATAAAGCCTCTGTGCAAAACAGCAACATACATCCCCATCAGACAGCCATCACCCACTATCACAACCCAACCGATGATAGTTTGTAAAATGTGAAGTAAACCAGTTGACCTCCAGTGCACACAGTGGTGGTTGTGGATGTAGGTTTGAAACAGCTCGCTTCGGATGATAACATCTGTGGGAGGCTGGTACTGAGTTTAGTTCACTTGTGTATTTTAAATACAGGCAGAGGAGTGTTTGGTTTCCCTGTCCCTGCCTGTGGGTTGTAGTTGTAGGTTTTTTTGTTTTTTTTGTAATTGTAGTTTTCCTGGTTCGCCTTTTCCATCCCCTCCAATTTGCCTCATGCAGGGTTTCTGGTCAGAGGTGATGTCGACCAGGTTTGAGCAGAGGTAAATGCTAATACTGACAAATTGGGGGACAAAGCCACCAAGTTATAAGCTCACTGACTCTGACTCTGTGTGTGTGTGTGTGTGTGTGTGTGTGTGTGCGTGTGTGTGTGTGTGTTAGAGCGCATGTATGTGCACGGCTAGATGGCAACATCAAAAACATACCGATGCCAGGAAGGTGAGAACATGGCGTAAGCACCTTGGACTGTGGTCTGTTTGCTGCTGTTGCAGGTCCTTTAACAGACAAAAGGAAATTTACTGGTCTCACACATGCGACAAAACTGTCATGACAGCGCAACTAAGTTGAACAAACACATCCCAGCAATGTATTATTAACAGCAGCAACCATGCCTACGGCCCATTACCTTTACAGCAACAACAGCTTAAAAAGACACACCCACATTCATCACCTAACTCTGCCCCGACTTAAACCTCCTACTTGTGAAGTGAGGAGAGTGCGTTAGTGCCCGTCTCTGTGGTCCAGCTCACTTCCTACAGGCTCAGATGATGACTGGGCAGTGGTTTTTTGTCCTGTATACAGGTTTGCGTGCCTGGACTAAACAAAAAAGGAATCTATGCTCATTACGGCCCAGGTAAGGTTAACATATGTATGGTACAAAACCTTTGTAATCTATGTACAGGAGTGATCCTCGTAGTAGCAGTGGAACTGGAAAACAAGCTTTGGAGTTTGCCTCAGGCATTTTACACTCTTAGGAATATCATGGCCAAGGAGGAGACAAAAACACTCATCCTGTGTGAGCAGCAAGGGCCAGCCAGCAAGCTGTGAGGTAGAAACCACGCCTGTTCCACAAGTTAGCTCGGCAGCAAGCACTCCGTACAGTGATCAACTGATTAACAGTCTGCCGTGCATCAGCCCTGGCTTTCCTTCCAGTCTTGGTCAGATCCTTCAGTCTGCTGCAGTTGTATTTACATTCCTGACTCACTTTAAACTCGGCTTTGTCTTGTTTGCTGGCGGTCATGCCTTGTCTCTGTGTGTCCAGAGTCGTTGCTGCCTGCCAGCTCGCCAGCTTCGGTTCAGCGATCTCCTGCCTGCCTGTCCACTCTCAGCCAGCACTGCATTTCAACCCTGTCTGCCAAGCCCCTGGATCCATCACTGCCAATTCCCCAGCGCCGTTGACTACCCACTGCGGCGCCTTTGTCTCCTCTGGTTTTATCAATATACTGTTTAAACATTATCTTTGCAGCATCTTTAATTTTTTAATGTCAAAAGTGGATTTTTTTTTGTTATTTTCCACTGAAAGTCAGTTGGAGTGCTGTTGGTGGATTGCTTCCCATAATGCCTCATGAATGCATAAGCAATTCAAATGTGAATTATTCAACAAAATTCCTAGCAAATCATATGACTTATGACATGAGTTCTTCTTTTAACCATGTGAGTTTATTCTCATATTTTCAGGAACATACTGTAGTGTGTGGTAACACAAAGTTCTGTTAAAAAATATTTAATTATGGTTTTATATGTGTTTATGTAACTTTCATTATGACATGAGTGCTTCCCTAAATGCTTCCACTGTTACTGCCACTCTTTGCTGTTCTGTACAGGCAGTTGATTTACATCTCCAGCTGGAGACACCTCCCCCGTCCACCTTCGTCCACCCCCTCCAAGCTCTTCTGACCCTTCCACAGCTACAGCACAAAGGAAAGGGGGACTCTCCCATCTCAGACCTGGCTCTGAATAGTAATGTGTTCCTGGGAAATCTCTACTCCAGTGGGAAAGAACAACAGATCCTTTGTGTCACTGCTCTTACCCCATTCAACCCTGCAAAATAGCCCCTGCCATGTCAGACCTGCAGAGACCGTTTCCATTGGCTGACCACTCGCCTGCCTCTTCAGTCTGTCCCCACTCCCTATTGTCTTAAGATTCCTCCACCCTGCACCTGTATTGGGCACAGATCCAACATGCTGATAGCTCTACCCTTTACTTGACTAAAGCTTGTACAACTCTATGTTGCAGAATAATGAATAAATCAACCTTGCCTCATGTGATGGCATTTCAGCCTGCCACGGGCCAGCGTCTGCTGTTCCACTTCATTCCATGGCCCCCTCTTATGTGACCTCTGACGCTTGTTTAGCAGGTCTGCTGTAACTTTAGCTGCCCCAGATTGTTCTCACCTAGAAAACTCTGCTCCCAGAGGAAACCAAGTGGAACGCTCCAAGTAGAACGAGACCTGGAAACACAGGCCCGATGATGTTTTTACAGGTCAGCTGAGACGGTTGAGCTCAGATGTGGACGGAAGTTATTTACCTCACTTTTGACAGGGTTTACAGGAACCTCAATGCATTCAGCTGTCGATGCAGAAAATGCATGCTTATATTTTAAAGCTTCGCCCCCATTCGCTGTCAAATCTGTTCCAAGGTGATTATAAAACTGATTAGACTTTTGGAATTTATCATCACACAAAATGTTTGAAAATATCATTTCAAACTGATTTGGCCGAACCTGTAATGATTTCCAAGTATTCTTCATAACTGCTCTGTCAGACCTATATCCACGTCTTCTTCATGTTTAAATAGTTCTAAAGCTTAACAGATGTGCAGCTGTCACGTTGATAAAATTATACGGTGGTGGTTGAATAAAAATAAATGTTCACTGCTCAACGTGATTAACCATGTTCTACCAACATTCTTCTCTTGCCTTACTGACAACACAGTGTTGCTCTTTGCTGTAATACTTTCAATATATATTTTTCAATAATATTTTTCATAAATCTATATTATTACTCCCTGCTCCTCTTCACTGGAGTAGGCAACATGCCAACGCTGGATTTTGTGATGAATAGAAAAGTCAAACAATTTGGCACACACTTCCTTTTTATGGTAATGTGCTAATAACCCGGAGAAAAGACTTGGGTTAACAGAGAAGGTTCACCTCTCGCTGAGGTTTAAAACCAAGGTACAGTGAGCAGCTAAATCTTGTTCAAATGATTGCAGATTGGCACGCTGTTGAATAGCTGTGCCTCAGGCCTCGTTTGTCAGTAAAAAGGCTGTAAAAAAGGCAGAGAAGCAGCCCCGGAGGGCTTTGACTGGCTCTCCACACACCCCGTGACCTGCATTCCTGCAGGTGTTGCAGAAAAAAAAGGTACGGGTGCCTCCCACGACCAGCACCAATAATTAGGTGTCCACAACAGACAGACCAGTCTGGCCGGGATTTAGAGGACAGAGCTGCTTTCTGAAAGGGATTTGTGATATTAAAATTAACATTCATATTGACTCTAATCAAAACAAAATTAGCTCAGAGCAAATACGACATGGTTAGGGCTACCAGAAACTGACTGACTGATAAATCGTTGTTTTGCAGGGGAATAGCAGTGACCTTTTCCCCTGTGCTGGTAGCTTATTGCATTTAGGGGATGGCAGGATGAAAAAATGATGTATTTGCATTGAGGGATTTAAGACCTTAGATGAGATTCAGAGCTTGGAGAGGGGAAGGCCTGGGATTGGAGTAATGCTAGGATTTTGTTGCTGACACAGACAGACATCTGGTTTATCTGACGGAGAGCTGGTGCATAGAGCCAGGCAAGCGCTCCCGTGCGGTCACCCAAGCAATTGGACCCAATCCCCAGCGGGATGTCAATGATGGCATGTAAGCCCTCGGGGAGAAAATTGTGGTTAGAATTAGACACCAGCTTAAAAAGGACAGCAACTATATGCAAGAAGGAGAAATTTCATTCACAGCAATTATTGCTCTGGAATGACAGCTGGCAGTGGCACAGAGGAGAACAGATTTTAAGTTTGACAGCAGTGCTGCGATTGGCTGATGGGCCTCAAAGTCCAACTGGTTACTTTAAAAAAAGGGAACACCCGCAAACAGTGGGTTAGAAAAGTGGAAAAGAGAGAGGGAAAGCAACACTGAGAGCGTGAAACAGTAACTGTAGCACAGAGATGATCGTTCCTATTGATTTAACACTAAACTACACACTGTTTTTCCTTTTACAGAATGAACTCTTCAGATGAGAAGGTGGTAGAATTAGTTCTGCCAGCTGATGAGGTCAAACAACTAGCGCTAGCAACTAGCAGCCCTCCAAGGACAATGTGAGAATGAGGGCGAAACTGAGCCTGAGATGCTGGATGAGGATGAAGTGACAGATTAGCTGGCAGAAACCGTAATGGCAGCGTTAATATTAATAATAATGATAATAATAACTAGTAGCAGTGGGTTTTGAGCTGGATCGAGGGCACAGTTAGTGGCCTGCAAATACAGATTCAGACCCTACAACTCTGAAACACCTGCAGAAAGCGAAAAAGGGAAAGAGGAGGGAAACAAGGAAGCTCGATATATCTGAAAGCGGAAATGTCAAATTATTAGCATATTAATGGGATAAGAATGTGTACAAATGAAGAGAGAGAGAGAGGAGGAGGGAGGAACTCAGACAAAACACACCTCCTCTGACACAAAATGCAGCGTAGAGCACAAACACTTTGCCCTCAGTTTCTCCAACTTTGGCATGTAAATGTGGAGTGGGGGGTGACTGGCTAAGTGTTGTGAGAAAACAGCCCAACAGTCATGGACAGCTGGACGGGAACCAGCTGACTGGTTGCTATGTGAATGCCCTTCTTTGCTTTCTTTTCAAAACAATTCACGCTGACCCACTGAGTGGCCCTTTAATCTACTTCTCCCCTCACAGAGCAGCAGAGTTACTGCCCTTAGAGCTTTAGTCAACTGGAGCTGTCTGCTACATTTAATTAAAAGAAAAATGCTATTAATTTAACCTATATATGTAAGAGAAACTGGAGTTTGTACTGTTAAACACATTTCTGCAGTAGAAGCACAAATTTGCTTCTTAATGCACATTTAAGATGGAACAACAGCACTAGAACCAACTAGAAACTGATTCCCTGCACAAATGCAGTTAATAACTTTACTGATATGATTCCTCAAGACATGATTTTGTTGGACCTAATGTCTCGGATCATAATATACAGAGAAATTACTGCTCTTATCCTCTTGGCTTAAGTGCATAAAGTATGTATCTATCCTGGTATCTGACTGGCTTCTGTACTGCATTCTAATGCTGAATGAAGCTTACATCCAAAACCAGAGAGATGGAAGGATGCAAGAAGCTGCGGCATTCACGGTTAATGTGATCTTCACATTGAGAAACATGGAAGGACTCTCTCTTATGCACCAGTTGTGTAAGAAAATCCTTCCCACGTTGTTATGGAGCCAAAAGCCAAACACAATGCCACCTCTTCTAGTCTGACAACTGAAAGCTGCTGTATTCTCTATCCCCTGCACAGGCACTAAGTTTATGATAATGACCATGAGCCAAGAGATCACACGCCATGAATGCGGCGAGGTATAATCCTGTCCTCTCCGTGGACGCTCCTCCTTCCTGCCGAGAGGTGAAAATGATTTCTTGATAACACTGACAAGATGTGAAGTTTGGAGTTACACGTTTGAATGGTTTAATGCGCTTTTCCCCTTTGATATGCCAATTTCCTCTTTCCACATGCTGAATGTTGCCATGGCAACAGTCTCAACTGTCAGCATAAAGACAAAGACTTAAATGAGATAAGGAAAACGCAAATCTTCATAGGAAGGAAAGACAGAGTGGCCAGCTAGTGAGCCACATGAGCTACAGATATTTAGGTGTACATTCCCAAATGTACTAAGACTCTAAATGTCTGATGAGAAACCTTCATCAAAAGGGTTCCTCCTTAAAACACTGATGTGTTGCGTTGATGTCAAATGATTGCAGTATGTTAAGTGATCACTTTATAAGCAAATCTAGTGAATCTTTTTGCAAGTAAATCAACACTGGTGAACTCTGAGCACATTTGGACTGTTGACCAGTAGCCATAGCATGACAGTGGTGTAAGGGGAAGGAAGCTACATTGGCCTACAGGCCAGGTTACACCTCTTAGATTACTTTCACTCAGTGTTAAATAAACAATACAATATATCTTTTGAATAAGTTGTGTTGTGCTGTGTATGTTACATTGGTGCCACACTGGGGAACAGGAAATACTAGGTTTAGGGCCCAAATGCAGACACTGGACTCAGGGCAGACAGTTCATAAAGGTTTTTTACAAAAAGAAACAATGCTTACTGAGGGTTGATGCGAGCAGAGGCACTGTCCAAATAATCCAAACGAAATCCAAAAACATAAATCCCCCCCAAAAACAGAAACAAAATGTAGAAAACCACTGAAATCCATGCAGACATATGGCACACATAAGTTGACAAGCTAACAAGACACAAAGCGAGTAACAAACAATATATAGACGCAAGGGAGACGAGGCAAACGAGACGCAGGTAAAACAAATCAACGAACGAGACGCAGGAGGCAACAGGAGACAGGCGCACAGAGACAAAAGAGGAAAAACTCTACAAAATAAAACAGGAAATGATCAAAAACAGAGAAACTCAAACCAGGAGGTCCGTGCAGATCTTGTAAGCCAGTGTTTTACTGCGCAATTTTCCGCAGAACATGTTAAAGCAGAGATGAGCCAAGGTTTCCCAGAACTGGAGAGAAACCTGGACAGAGGCCATAAGTTAGCATATACAGGTCATTCTCATAGCTTACAGCCAGACAATTCAGTAAAGCCTGCTCATAAGAAGGTTTATTGTAGGCTGTTGGTGATGCTGCTGAAATTTATTGGATTGTGCTGTCTAAAACGTAGGTCCAGGGTAGCCAGAATACAGATAACTTTAATGACTGACCTATATTATCTTTATCTTGCTTTTGAATTGCTCCTTGCAGTTAAACTCTTTACAAAAGTGCTACAGGTTCTATCATTCTGTTTATAGTTATTGCTGCCATAACTATTACTTTTATTATTCTAAAGTTAAGGAAGCTGTCATCAAGACTGAACAGTCAATCTGGACTAATCTAACCTCTTCCTGTGCAGATAAGAGCGTGTGATGCAATACTTAAGTCTGTTTTCAACAGGAAAAGTAGTGCAGAGTCAGTCTTTGACATCCCACGTTTATAAAAGACTTGTGTTTAATTTGTCTAGTTTAACTCTTGTCACCAGACACGGAGTTAAATGCCATGTTCAAGTTTCTGATTTTGTTTCATCGCCGCATGAGATGTTGCTGCTCTGTTGTTAACAAACCTTTCTTCTGGTTTGCAGCTTTCATCCTATTCAATGAAATTCACTTCAAAACACCCATTCATTTGATTTTTTAATAGATTCCAGGTCTGTGTGTTACATGAGAGCCAGAGAGAGGTTGTGATTAGATCAAACTATAACTAAACCAGCTCTTGCTGCATTTCATTAAGTCAATTACGAGCTGCTGGCATTTCAGGGGTTCCGCTAGACTTTTTGAATAACATATGAAAGCCATTCTGGAGCATATAAATGTTAATTATCAATTAGTCCAAACACTTTGTAGTTAATGTTCAAACGCCCCACAAGAACACAGGAGAGCTTGTTTACTCTTTGCTCCTTAGTGTGAGACTCACAATCTGCTGAAACATTTACCAGTTAATGTTCAACGCTGCTCCCCTGACTGAAACAGAAACACAAGGGGCTGTTAGCAGTAAAACACAGCCTGTGTTTACTCTGCTAGCCTGAGCCTCAGTGTGCTCTGACCTCTGACCTCACCCATCCCCCCCCATCAGCCAACAGTCAGCAGGCTCCTAGGAAACTAAGCCGCAGACACTTTAAGCTGAAAACACGTCTTGAAGAGAAGCTTTAAAAGTCACATTTCATTGCCAATAAGATGGCCGTTTCAGATTTCAGAATGGACTGGGGTCACTTTTCAGGCCTGCCTTATTACCTGTTCCAAGCACACCTGGTCCTGTGGTCCAATCAACTGCCAAAAGATCATAAACACACCAGGAGACTGTGTACGTGGATGTGTGTGCTGCATGCACCTTCAGTGACCTGAATTAAAAGGTCGTTTGTAACTTTGACCAGTTCTGTATCTGTGCTAGAGTTTGCTCCAAATTTTCACTGAAAACCCTCAAATAAACTATTATGTAGAACGCCACACAAATGGTCGGCCACTCCTTCAGAATGCATTGCCCGACTATACATGTATTTCTTCTTCTTGCAGATGATGGATGAGCTGTGCTGCTGCTTGATTATGCAAAGTCTGGCTGGCCTCTTTTGTTATCTGAAAAAGCAAAACTCATTTACATTTTACTAAGCACAAAGCTAGATTGTCATTTCCCCTGTGTGTGAGTTTGCGAGCAAGCATGCATGCCTACGTGCAGGGAGAGGACAAATCCCGGTGCCAGGATGAATGGCCTGGACTTTTAACGCTGGAGCCTGGGTGTCCCTGAAGGCCTTGTCTCCATATACAGGCATGATTCTGCTCACAGACTAAACTGCAGCAGCAAGGCGACACATTCTTCAGTCTACTGCTGAACACATCACAGCTCGGAAAGCCTCACTGTCTTTACTTACATGTCTGCAATCAAAATGCAGTATATTACATTTTCTCTGGTCCTGTCAGCTCTGAACACCATTTGAACATTCTCTACACCGTTGGTGGATACGAAATTGATGATCTTCAGGATTTTCAGTCAAGTGGGCTGCTTTAAGAGCTCTGCAAGATGATGTAAAAACAAGAGAAAAGTGTACCACACTGGTAACATAAAATAATGCACTGCAGACAGACACTTGACCGATCAGACTGCTTGGTTGGAATCAGAGCTATCAGCAAAGTTTCAGGAGCAGGACCACATCTCAATGCGTCACTTCCCTATAAATACCCTCCTAACCCTCTCTCCCCTCCTTCACCCTTGCATTCGACATCCCTCCCTCCCAGCCCTTTCTATTGTATCTCTTTCTGTCTTTCTTTCTATCCGTAGGGCCCTATGGGGGTCTGTCATGCCCAGGTGCTACAATGGATTCCCATCTAAAGCTAAGTATTGATTAAAGCCTAATTTAATTTAAAGGATGTGTAGAGACACAGTCCCAACACATTATTGTTGATTTGAAGGATGAAATAATGGCACTTTTTTGTGCATGTAATCCATGAGGTAATGGAGGCATTGCAATGGCCTTAGCACACCACATATCACATTCACGGAATTGAACTTCTGCTGAAACCCTCTGGGACAAAGTCATCACAGACAGAATTTGAAGATAAACGATGTCAGAATATCGATTAACTAGGACCAGAACCACGGCAGAAATCTGGCTTATTTGAAGAAAAGGAACGCTACATTTCATGCATCTCCACAGAAGCCACACACCCTTATCTGCGGATTTTCCAAAGATCCCAAATATATCAGGCTGAATTTCCTGTAAAACACATGAGGCTTATAACATTTTACTCAAATATCATATAGTTTCTAAGAAAAGCTACCAGATGCTGTAAAACTATGAAAAACGTCTAAATTTGGGCAAGTTAGGGAAATAGGAACATTCGCAATCACAATTCTTGGGAACCTCTATCTAAACACAGACGACAAACAGACAACTGCAAGAAGAGAAATTTGTTTCTTAAAACACTGAGGGTGTTTCTGCCATACCGTTGCCATAGCAACCGGTCATTCTAAGATGACAAGGCTGTTTCTGTTCTGTTTTTGTAGGATACCCCTCAATTATGATTCAAGAGCATCAGGCTCACATGATTACTCAACATGAGAGTTCTTTTTTCTATCAGAGCGTCCATGAAACAATAGCAAGTTGGTTTTGTGTTTTTTGTAATCCCTGCCTAGAAGAATGCTAAGCTGGAGAGACATAATGTGGCAGACATGGTGGTGTCACCTCCTAGCTATGTTGAAACTTGTTGAACTTAGATTCTTCTAGATTCTGAGTCTAAGTTTTAACCATCAGCTAAAAAAATGGCTCTAAATGGTGATGAATACAACAATATATGATTCTATTTGATATTATTAGGTTATCGATAACAATGCAATACAGTGTAAACAGCATTTTACTGTTCAACTCAACGTGAAGCTAGATTTTACTAACTACAGATAGCCAGTTTACTCCAGTGGTTTCCAACCTAGGGGTCAGGCCCAGTCAGGGGACACCATCGACATCCGAGGGTTTGTGAGATGATTAGTTGGAGAAGAAAATAAAAACATCTGATGAACAAATCTGTGATCATTTTGGACTTTTCTCTAATTTGTACTTTTTATGAAATACTTAATAATTTCAGGGCCTTTAATGAATATTTAAATGATACTTTATGAGATTCTTTGAGCAGAAATTCTTAACTATGAGAAGAAGCCATGACACTGTTTTTTGGGTTTGTTTTGTTTGGGGTTTTTTTGTAAAAAGCTACAAGCCAGTAAAACACTGGGAACCATAAACTAATCTTTAGCAATGCAGGTTATAAACTGCTAAATCCTCAAAAAGCTAACTACAGTTGGGAAATTGATGCACTAAAGTAAAATGCTGTTGTATTTGCCACTAAAAAGCAGAGGTATGAAATCACCTAAAATGGTTATATCTGAGAACATTAGCATATTGAGCTTTAGTATTATAGTTTTGTAAATGTAAGCAGTTACTTTCCACCCCTGAACAGACACATAAACAGCTTTAAAAGACACTACCAGGAACAATAATTGATTATGATGTGTAACAAAAAATAATACTACTGTTGGCGGCTGAACTGGAATAGGCTGCAGAGCAGACACATGAAGCACAGGTTTTGCATTGGAATGCTGAGGTGAAGCAATGAATCAACTATTCAGATTAATCTGGGGCAATTTTGCTGACAGATTAAAGACAAAAATTCCTGGTCCCAACTTTAGAAATGTCGCTCAGACAGAATAAGACATCTGAGTATGTCAGTTTGCAATGTGTATTTTTACTTTTACGATATTTTATGAACCAAAATAATTCATTTCTTAATGGAGGAAATGCAGTCATTTATAGTAAAATAATACCAGTTACTAAGTGCTGTAATTACTATACACTGTAATTACTACGCTCAAATTAGTAATTAGTAAGTAATTAGTTCGGAGGTTTCAATTATAAAACAGGTCATTCTAAACAACTTGAGCTTCAGACATTTCACCTCCTTATCATACCAAGTTGTTTGTACTGTCGCTCTTTTCCCTGCCTCAACACCATTATTATTATTGCTTGGGACACATATAAATGAAGAACAATCACCCAAAATGCTCTCAAAACTTTTAATATTCAAAAAATACTTAAATTTTGACTTAGTACATAAACCACCTGGAGTTACTCCCCTATTATTATGCACTGTATTTCATTACTGTTAGGAAATTAAAAGTGCAAAGTTGTGGACCGTCTGTCCTCAGTCCACCATGTGGAGGAAAGGCTACTTCAATGCTCCAAAAACAGTCTGTATGACAACCATAATCAAAGAGTAATACTGCAGTTGCCTATCTATTCCTCTACTCCCCACCCAAAGAAAAACAAAACACATTGGCCACAAGTGACCTGAGCCACGTGCAAAATCACATTTGTGTTTCCACAGCAGACCTCCTGTCAATGGAAATCCAAAATATTTGAGCCCATAAACGTCCTCAGTGACCTACAGTGCTTCTTTGCACTGTTTCATAGTCATTGTGTTCAAAGTCAATGATAAAGCAGCAGACAAACAGGCCAGCCTGTTTCTCTTTCTCTCTCTCTCCTCTTTGTCTTTTTGGTTAACCTTATTTAGCATGTTTTATCCTGCAGCTGCTGAGGCAGCCTCTTGTGTGCAAAAGCATCTTTCACAGCTTCACAGTGTTGATCAGCATTAAGGGTGTTTAGGGCAACACTGGCAGAATCAGGACTCCTCGCAGTAGATTAGACTTAATCACTGTCCACAGAATCAACAGTTGTTACCGCTTTTTCTTCTGTTTTAGGGATTTCCTCCTCTTTAGAATCATTTCATACAGTTTGTCCATACCCTCATGAAGGCCCTCCCCTATTATAGCACATGCTGGTTGGATGTGATAGGTAGTGGAAGGGGTGAGCTCATGCAGAGCCAGCTGCTTCTCAATATCTGCCACTGGAAGAGATTTGGGCAGGTCCTGCTTGTTGGCAATAACCAGCAGTGGTGTGCCCTGGTTCTCTGCAAACTTGGTGACTTTGTGCAGCTCAGTTTTGGCCTCCTCCAGCCTGTCAACATCCACAGAGTCCACAACATAAATGATCCCATCAGTGCATCGGCTGTAAGACTTCCACAAGGGCCTGAGTTTCTCTTGGCCTCCCACGTCCCAAAAATGACAACTGATTCCCTTTGCGGTGCCGTTACTCAGCTTGATCTTTTCGGTGTTGAACCCGATTGTAGGAACCGTGTTGACAAATTCATTAAATTTGAGTCTATAAAGAACTGTGGTCTTCCCAGCAGAGTCCAACCCCAGCATGACAATGTGAAGAGACTGGAAAGCAGAGATGTTGGAGAAGCTGTTGCCCATTTTAGCGTTTTTCCTGCAGCTTCAGGGTGGGTTTGTCCACCCCCACCCTTAGAAATTAAACAGCTCCGGTGCTCAGATCCCGCTCATGCATTCACTGAATGAGTGCGTACAATTTCTCAGGTCGAGAATGAGTTGTTGCGCAGGCCCAAGCACGCTCTGGATGTCTGACCGGCTCTGCCGTCGCCCTCAGCAGCGGTGGGGCACGCAGCGCGCCGTTCATTAATATTCTCCTCACGCACTCACATCCATGTCGCGACGAAGATGACCACGGATAAAACACGCCATGACCAGTGTGGACGAGGTCAGCACAAGAGAGGACAAGGATGGTCACAAACCTTGACTGGCTTTATAATAAGGCTTCAAATCCTCTGATTAATGCCGTCCTTTCCAGAATCAAACACTCTCACTGGAAATTGCGCACAGATACAATCACCTTTTAGGATTCTGAGTGCGCCCTGCTCCCGTATATCTCAACAAGGAAAATAACATCCACCGAAGCCACTAGTTAGTTCATCGCTTCAGCTGGTCCTCTGCCGATGGTCGCTGCAGCTGTACTGTTGTGAGGCTAACAAAAACAACACCGCAAAACCAGAGGCGGCTCCGCTTCGCTCCACCCCACCAGGATATGTGCCAATGAGGCAGCCAGCGTCTTTACAAACTGCTGTGGCCATCCGGTTGATACGGACACACAAATCAACAAATGATAGAGTTCGACATTTGGTTTAATACAACATACTGTACTGATTTTAGTTTTTGGACTAAGATACGGGCCAAAAAGCTTTCAGCCTGTCGCCAGAGATTAGTATATTTTTGACTCAACAAAGCTTCAGCGAAGTTGTCACTGGGTTTTGTGGCTTAAAGAAAACCAAACCCATAGAAAAAGGTTCTTAAAAAAGAAGGATTACATTGTGTGCATGTTTTGTCATTACCTAATAAAATAACTGTATTTTTGGCTACCATGGAAATCTTAGGGAAGCAATTATGGGCAACTCCGCCATCTTCTGGTAGAGATGGGCAAGGACACTATATATGTAAATATTTATGTATATCTTAGCCTAAATATCCAGCACTTTAGAACATTTTACACAACAAAAGAAAAAAACCCCACTGTATTATATTTGATTCATCCAAACAGCAAGGTGAATAAAGAATTTTTTGATAAGTGAAAATTAAATTAACCATGGTCATTCATTTTGATCAATAGACAGTAAGTGAAATGTATAATATAAAATATAATTGTTTGAGAAAAGAGACTAAAGATGGGACCACAGCAGTGATGTGTATTGAATTTGCACCACATAAAAAGTATGTAGATACTTGAACATTACACCATTATTTTATAGTCATGCATTTGATTCAAAACCCATAGACATTAATGTCGCCAGAACCACAACAAGTGGAGATAAATCCCAACACAGAGACAGGAGGCTCTCATTGACTTTAAATTATTTCTGTTCATCTGATGGTGGATCCTGGAGTTGAAAACACTCAGTTAACAGTTAGCCACCCTGTTGCCATCTCCAAAATCTTGTGGAAAGTTGTTGTAGTAACTGCCAACTGTTTCCATGTATATGGGTCATGGTGAACTGTGACCCCCTTTGTACTGTTGTACATGTCTTTATGGGATTTTTCAAAGTACTACATATACTAACAGACAACAAGTGGGCAGCAGCCAGCAGTGAATTGATAATCAAGCACAGAAAGTTGTGGTTCCCAGATAGAGCCTTCATGAGGTAAATTTTTTTTTCCAATTTTGTGGCATTTTCTTCCTTGCATTTTCAGCTCATTCAGTATCACTGCTACGCTGCTGTAATTGGTGTGCTCCCATGTTGTCTGTGACTCTGCATAATGTTGTGAAGAACTCAGGCCACTAGTGCCTTTGGAGACAATCTCTGGTTATCGCTGACAGTGAAGTATAACAGTAAAGTCCCATGGAGACGTTGGTAGGTCTTTGTCTCCATGTCCAGGACACTGCGCACTCACACTGTCTCCTAAAGAGAAAACAAATCTTAATCTAATTCTGCATTCTGTGCATGTATTCCTTTCATAAAACAGAACACTAAAATGATCTGAAAATAAAGAAGTTGACAAATAAACTATTGTAATTGTAATATTGTTTAAAGGCCTAAACTGCTACTCCCTCTGCCTGTGCCACTGCATTTTCGCTGGATATCTGTGTTACTAATGAGCGATAATGCTTCACTGGAGAATACACTATACATAGCTTACAGTAATGGGTCTAATGTATTAGGTGATGCTAGCAGATCTGATGCTAGACAGCCAGGGAGTGGGAGGAAGGCTGCTAGCAGAGCTGATGCTAGTAGGCTGGACACTGGGAGGAGGGCTGCTAGTAAAGTCAGGGCTAACACGTACAGGCTGAAGACTATTAAGGCTGGATGGCTGGCAGGCAATCCAGGGTGTTGATGAAGTTCTTTAGCTAGCCAGGTACGGAACTTCACCACGGTTGAGCAGCCATCTGTGCAGTTGGAGAGCTGCCTCCTTGACCTCTGTTAAAGAGTTCACCTTTCACACTCCGTAAAGATAAACAAGTCTGTCACACAAGTCATAGAATTCACCATCTAATTCTTTGTCTGCTGGGTCCATTATTGGTTAGTTTGTTCTGTCAAGAGTGTGCCACACGGAGGAACATGAGCAGAGCTTGTAAAATTACTCAGCTGTTCCGGAGCGCGGCCCGCTTGCTGTGACGTTCCGCCATCTATAAGAGCCTGCCTGTGGCAGAGGCTCTCGCTGCAACCATACCACCCTGAATTTGCCGATCGTCCGATCTCGGAAGCTAAGCAGGGTCAGGCTGGATTAGTACTTGGATGGAGACCGCCTGGAATACCAGGTGCTGTAAGCTTTTACTGGTCTGCACGGCAGCAGAGGGCGCTGCTGCCCCCTCACTCGTCACACAGCTTCGAAGAGCAGCTTGGCTCTCTCTCCACCATCCTTTTTCCTCATAGCCTTGATTGTGAAGCCATTTTGCCAATTTCATTTCCACAAACCTGCAGCTCCTCATTTACAGGGTTCGGGGTGGGGTTTATTTTCACTTCAAGGCACTAATTGCGTCAAATTAACAGGCGTGAGCTCTCAGCGCTCAGTGACTGAACAAGTTGCTTATTCTGCTGTAATCTGGAAAATACATTCCTGATGAAATCAACAACAAAAAAAGCCAAATTTTAGGCTGCTTCTGAACAAATTCAAACAAAGTCTCTATAGCTGCCATGGACTTATTCACCTGGTCAAAACAAAGCATGGCGCATCTTCCTATACTTGCGCGCGGCTCTTTAAAGAGACCTGGGAAGAGTTTCAAATAGGTGTCACTTTTAAGTAGAACAGCCCGCATGAGGAGAAAAGCTCATTTCAGCCATCAATCACCGTCGTCATCAGAGGCACCTGCAAATTACTCAGCTGTTCGGGCTGACGCCCAGCTTGCTGTGACGTTCCGCCATCTATAAAGAAACCTGCCTGTGGCAGAGAGCTCTCGCTTGCAACCGCCACCCTAGAACGCCCGATCTCGTCTGATCTCGGAAGCTAAGCAGGGTCGGGCCTGGTTAGTACCTGGATGGGGAGACCGCCTGGGAATACCAGGTGCTGGCTTTGCACTGGTCTGCACGGCCAGCAGAGGGGCGCTGCTGCCCCTCACTCGTCACACAGCTTCGAAACGGCTTGGCTCTCTCTCACCGTCCTTTCCTCCTTGGCCTTGATTGTGAAGCCATTTGCCAATTTCATTTCCGCAAGCCTGCAGCTCCTCATTTACAGGGTTCGGGGTGGGGGTTTTATTTTCACTTCAGGCACTAATTGCGTCAAATTAACAGGCGTGCTCTCGGCGCTCGGTGACTGGACAAGTTTATGTACTTTGTAATCTGGAAAATACATTCCTGATGAAATCAACAACAAAAAGCCCATTTCGGCTGCTTCTGAACAAATTTAAACCAAGTCTCACCTTGGCTGCCATGGACTTATTCACCTGGTCAAAACAAAGCATGGCGCATCTTCCTGTCTTGCCATACGCTCTTTAAGGAGACCCTGGGAAGAGTTTCAAATAGGTGTCACTTTTTTAAAGTAGAACAGCCCGCATGAGGGAGAAAAGCTCATTTCAGCCATCCAATCACCGTCGTCATCAGAGGCACCTGCAAAATTACTCAGCTGTTCCGGAGCGCGGCCCGCTTGCTGTGACGTTCCGCCATCTATAAAGAGCCTGCCTGTGGCAGAGGCTCTCGCTTACGGCCATACCACCCTGAACACGTCAGATCTCGGAAGCTAAGCGGGGTCGGGCCTGGTTGAGTACTTGGATGGGGGAGACCGCCTGGGAATACCAGGTGCTGTAAGCTTGCACTGGTCTGCACGGCCAGCAGGGGCGCTGCTGCCCCCTCACTCGTCACAGCTTCCGAAGAGCAGCTTGGCTCTCTCCTCGTCCTTTTCCTCATGGCCTTGATTGTGAAGCCATTTGCCAATTTCATTTCCACAAACCTGCAGCTCCTCATTTGAGGTTCGGGTGGGGTTTTATTTTTTCACTTCAAGGCACTAGTACGTCAAATTAACGGGCGTGAAAGCTCTCAAGCGGCTCAGTGACTGGACAAGTTTGCTATTCTTAACAATCTGGAAAATACATTCCTGATGAAATCAACAACAAAAAACATTACGGCTGCTTCTGAACAAATTCAAACAAAGTCTCACCTTGGCTGCCGGACTTATTCACCTGGGTCGTATAAGCCAAACATCTTCCTGTCTTGCCGCTGCGGCTCTTTAAGGAGACCCTGGGAAGAGAGTTTCAAATAGGTGTCACTTTTTAAAGAGTAGAACAGCCATATGAGGAGAAAACTCATTTCAGCCATCAATCACCAAATCGTCATCAGGCACCTGCAAAATTACTCAGCTGTTCGGGTAGCCCGCTTGCTGTGACGTTCCGCCATCTAAAGAGCCTGCCTGTGGCGAAACCTCGCTTACAGCCATACCACCCTGAACACTTGATCTCGTCTGATCTCAGGAAAGCTACCAGGGGTCGGGCCTGGATGGATACTTGGATGGGGAGCCGCCTGGGAATACCAGGTGCTGTAGCTTGCGCACGGCCGGCAGAGCCTGCTGCCCCTCACTCGTCACAGCTTCGAAGAGCAACGGCTCTCTCTCCTGTCCATACCTCTGTTTGTGATTGTGAAGCCATTGCCAATTTCATTTCCGCAAGCCTCTGTCCTCATTTACGGGGTTTGAGGTGGGGTTTTATTTTTCTTCAAAGGCCTGGTAAGGTAAAATTAACAAGAAGCTCTCAGCGGCTCAGTGACTGGACAAGTTTGCTATTCGCGTAATCTGGAAAATACATTTCTGATGAAATCAACAACAAAAAAAAAGCCCATTTGGCTGCTTCTGAACAAATTCAAAGCAAAAGTCTCACCTTGGCTGCCATGGACTTATTCACCTGGTCAAAACAAAGCATAGCGCATCCTTCACCTTGCCTTGCAGCTCTTTAAAGACCTAGAAGAGTTTCAAATAGGTGTCACTTTTAAAAGTAGGAACAGCCGCATGAGGAGAAAGAAGCTCATTTCAGCCATCAATCACCGTCGTCATCAGAGGCACCTGCAAAATTACTCAGCTGGTGTTCCGGGCCAGCGGCCGCTTGCTGTGACGTTCCGCCATCTATAAAGAGCCTGCCTGTGGCAGAGGCTCTCGCTGCAACCATACCACCCTGAACACGCCGATCTCGTCCGATCTCCGGAAGCTAAGCAGGGTCCGGAACGCAATTGATACTTGGATGGGGAGACCGCCTGGGAATACCAGGTGCGCAAGCTTTTGCACTGGTCTGCACGGCCAGCAGGGGGCGCTGCTGCCCCCTCACACTCGTCACGCGGCCGAGCAACGGCTCTCGCTCACCGTCCTTTTCCTCATGGCCTTGATTGTGAAGCCATTTGCCAATTTCATTTCATAAGCCTGCAGCTCCTCATTTACAGGGTTCGGGGTGGGTTTATTTTTCACTTCAAAGGGCACTAATTGCGTCAAATTAACAGGCGTCTGGCTCTCAGCGCTCAGTGATGACTGGACAAGTTTGCTATTCTGCTTTGTAATCTGGAAAATACATTCTATTGATGAAATCAACAACAAAAAAAGCCCATTTAAAACAGCTACGAACAAATTCAAACAAGTCTCACCTTGGCTGCCATGGACTTATTCACCTGGTCAAAACAAGCATAGCGCATCTTCCTGTCACCGCCACGCTCTTTAAGGAGACCCTGGGAAGAGTTTCAAATAGGTGTCACTTTTAAGTAGAACAGCCGCATGAGGGAGAAAAAGCTCATTTCAGCCATCAATCACCGTGGTCATCAGGGCACCTGCAAAATTACCCAGCTGTTCGGGCGGCCGCTTGCTGTGGGCGTTCATACCATCTATAAAACTGCCTGTGGCAGAGGCTCTCGCTTACGGCCATACCACCCTGAACACGCCCGATCTCGTCTGATCTCGGAAGCTAAGCAGGGTCGGGCCTGTGAATTGAGTACTTGAATGGGAACGCCTGGGAATACCAGGTGCTGTAACTGCACTGGTCTGCGGCCAGCAGAGGGCGCTGTTGCCCCCTCACTCGTCACACAGCTTCGAAGAGCAGCTTGGCTCTCTCTCACCGTCCTTTTCCTCATGGCCTTGATTGTGAAGCCATTTGCCAATTTCATTTCCACAAGCCTGCGGCTCCTCATTTGGGGTTCGGGGTGGGGGTTTTATTTTCACTTCAAGGCACTAGTGCGTCAAATTAACAGGCGTTAGCGAAAATACTCAGCGCTCAGTGACTGGACAAGTTTGCTATTCTGCTTTGTAATCTGGAAAAGCCATTCCTGATGAAATCAACAACAAAAAAAAGCCCATTTAGGCTGCTTCTGTAGACAAATTCAAACAAAGTCTCACCTTGGCTGCCATGGACTTTGATTCACCTGGTCAAAACAAAGCGCGGCGCATCTTCCTGTCTTGCCGCGCCGCGCTCTTTAAAGGATTCTGGGAAGAGTTTCAAATAGGTGTCTACTTTTAAAGTAGAACAGCCGCGCCGAGGAAAAAGCTCATTTCGAACCATCCAGTCACCCGTCGTCATCAGAGGCACCTGCAAAATTACCCAGCTGTTCGGAGCAGCGGCCCGCTTGCTGTGGCGTTCCGCCATCTATAAAGGCCTGCCTGTGGCAGAGGCTCGCTGCAACCATATCACCCTGAACACGCCCGATCTCGTCTGATCTCGGAAGCTAACAGGGTCCGGGCCTGGTTGAAATGCAGATGGGAGACCGCCTGGGAATACCAGGTCGCACTATGCTTGCTTGCCCTGGTCTGCAGCCAAGCAGGGCATATTGCCCCCCTCACTCATCACAACTTCGAAAGAGCAGCGGCTCTCTCTCACCGTCCTTTCCTCATGGCCTTGATTGGCGAAGCCATTGCCAATTTCATTTCCGCAAGCCTGCAGCTCCTCATTTACAGGGTTCAGGGGTGGGGTTTTATTTTCACTTCAAAGGGCACTAATTGCGTCAAATTAACAGGCGTGCCCGAAAGCTCTCAGCGCTCAGTGACTGGACAAGTTTGCTATTCTGCTGTAATCTGGAAAATACATTCTGATGAAATCAACAACAAAAAAAGCCCATTTAGGCTGCTTCTGAACAAATTCAAACAAAAGTCTCACCTTGGCTGCCATGGACTTATTCACCTGGTCAAAACAAAGCATGGCGCATCTTCCTGTCTTGCACTTGCAGCTCTTTAAGGAGACCCTGGAAGAGTTTCAAATAGGTGTCACTTTTTTAAGAGTAGAACAGCCGCATGAGGAAAAAGCTCATTTCAGCCATCCAATCACCGTTGGAGTCATCAGAGGCACCTGCAAATTACCTTCTGTTCGGGCGGCCGCTTGTGATTCCGCCATCTATAAGAAACCTGCCTGTGGCAGAGGCTCTTGCTTATGTATACCACCTGAACACGCCCGATCTCGTCCGATCTCTCGGGAAACTAACGGGGTCGGGCCTGGTTAGCCTGGGAATACCAGGTGCTGTAAGCTTTTGCACTGAAGATGCATACACGGCCCAGCAGGGGCGCGCTACTGCCCCCTCACTCGTCCACACAGCTTCGAGCAACGGCTCTCTCTCACCGTCCATATCCTCATGGCCTTGATTGTGAAGCCATTTGCCAATTTCATTTCCGCAAGCCTGCATTTCCTCATTTACAGGGTTAGGGGTGGGGTTACTATTTTCACTTCAAGGCACTAATTGCGTCAAATTAACAGGCGTGCAGCTCTCGGCGCTCAGTGACTGGACAAGTTTGCTATTCTGCTTTGTAATCCTGGAAAATACATTTCTGATGAAATCAGCAATAAAAAAAAGCCCATTTCGGCTGCTTCTGAACAAATTCAAACAAAGTCTCACCTTGGCTGCCATGGACTTATTCACCTGGTCAAAACAAGCATGGCGCATCTTCCTGCTTACCGCCCCACGCTCTGGGAGACCCTGGGAAGAGTTTCAAATAGGTGTCACTTTTAAAGTGAACAGCCCGCATGGGGAGAAAAAGCTCATTTCAGCATAATCACAGGTACGTCATCAGAGGCACCTGCAAAATTACTCCCAGCTGTTCGGGCGGCCCGCTTGCTGTGACGTTCCGCCATCTATAAGAGAGCCTGCCTGTGGCAGGGCTCTCGCTGCAACCATACCACCTGAACACACCCGATCTCGTCCGATCTCGGAAGCTAAAGCAGGTCGGGCCTGGATAGTACTTGGATGGGAGTCCGCCTGGGAATACCAGGTGCTGTAAGCTTTTGCACTGGCCTGCACGGCCAGCAGAAGCGCACTGCCCCTCACTCGTCACACAGCTTCGAAAGAGCAACGGCTCTCTCTCACCGTCCTTTCCTCATGGCCTTGATTGTTGAAGCCATTTGCCAATTTCATTTCCACCAAGCCTGCAGCTCCTCATTTACAGGGTTCGGGGTGGGGGTTCTTATTTTTCACTTCAAAGGCACTAATTGCGTCAAAATTAACAAGTATGCAGCTCTCAGCTCAGTGACTGGACAAGTTTGCTATTCTGCTGCTGTAATCTGGAAAATACATTCCTGATGAAATCAACAACAAAAAAAAGCCCATTCGGCTGCTTCTGAACAAATTCAAACAAAAGTCTCACCTTGGCTGCCATGGACTTATTCACCTGGTCAAAACAAGCATAGCGCATCTTCACCAATCTTGCGCCGCTCTTAAGGAGACCCTGGGAAGAGTTTCAAATAGGTGTCACTTTTAAGAAGTAGAACAGCCAGCATGAGGAGAAAAGCTCATTTCAGCCATCAATCACCGTCGTCATCAGAAGGCACCTGCAAATTATACCCAGCTGTTCAGACGGCCGCTTGCTGTGGGCGTTCGCCATCTATAAGAAACCTGCCTGGCAGGGGCTCTCGCTTACGGCCATACCACCCTGAACACGCCCGATCTCGTCCGATCTCGGAAGCTAAGCAGGGTCGGGCCTGGTTAGTACTTGGATGGGAGACCGCCTGGGAATACCAGGTGCTGTTAGCTTTTACTGGTCTGCACGGCCAGCAGGGCGCTGTTGCCCCCTCACTCGTCACACAGCTTCGAAAGAGCAGCTTGGCTCCTCTCTCACCGTCCTTTCCTCATGGCCTTGATTGTGAAGCCATTTGCCAATTTCATTTCCGCAAGCCTGCAGCTCCTCATTTACAGGGTTAGGGGTGGGGTTTCTGACCCCTTTTCACTTCAAGGCACCGTGCGTCAAATTAACAGTACGAGAAGCTCTCAGCGCTCAGTGACTGGACATAAGTTTGCTATTCTGCTTTGTAATCTGGAAAATACATTCCTGATGAAATCAACAACAAAAAGCCCATTTGGCTGCTTCTGAACAAATTCAAACAAAGTCTCACCTTGGCTGCCATGGACTTATTCACCTGGTCAAAACAAGCATGGCGCATCTTCCTGTCTTGCCTTGCGCTCTTTTAAGGAGACCCTGGGAAGAGTTCAAATAGGTGTCTTTTAAGTGGAACAGCAGCCCGCATGAGGAGAAAAGCTCATTTCAGCCATCCAATCACCGTGCGTCATCAGAGGCACCTGCAAAATTACTCAGCTGTTCGGGCGTGCGCTTGCTGTGACGTTCCGCCATCTGCCAGGAAGCCTGCCTGTGGCAGAGGCTCTCGCTTGGCCATATCACCCTGAACACGCCCGATCTCGTCCGATCTCCAGAAGCTAAGCAGGGGTCGGGCCTGGATTAGTACTTGGATGGGAGCCGCCTGGGAATACCAGGTGCAGTAAGCTTTTGCACTGGTCTGCACGGCAGCGAGGCTGCTGCCCCTCACTCGTCACACAGCTTCGAAGAGCAACCTTGGCTCTCTCTCACCGTCCTTTCCTCATAGCCTTGATTGAAGCCATTTGCCAATTTCATTTCCGCAAAGCCTGCAGCTCTCATTTACAGGGTTCGAGGTGGGGGTTTATTTTCACTTCAAGGCACTAATTGCGTCCAAATTAACAGGCGTGCAGGCTCCTCAGCTCAGTGACTGGACAAGTTGCTATTCTGCTTTGTAATCTGGAAAATACATTCCTGATGAAATCAACAACAAAAAGCCCATTTACGGCTGCTTCTGAACAAATTCAAACAAAGTCTCACCTTGGCTGCCATGGACTTATTCACCTGGTCAAAACAAAGCATGGCGCATCTTCCTGTCTTGCCGCCACGCTCTTTGAGAGACCCTGGGAAGAGTTTCAAATAGGTGTCACTTTTTAAAGTAGAACAGCCGCATGAGAAAAGCTCATTTCAGCCATCCAATCACCGTCGTCTGTCAGAGGCACCTGCAAAATTACCCAGCTGTTGTTCGGGCAGCGGCCCGCTTGCTGTGACGTTCCGCCATCTATAAGGAACCTGCCTGTGGCAGAGGCTCTCGCTGCGGCCATACCACCCTGAACACGCCCGATCTCGTCCGATCTCGGAAGCTAAGCAGGTCGGGCCTGGATGAGTACTTGAGATGGGGAGACGCCTGGGAATACCAGTGCTGTAAGCTTGCACTGGTCACGGGCCAGCAGAGGGCGCTGCTGCCCCCTCCTCGTCCTGGCGAAAAGAGCAGCTTGGCTCTCTCTCACCGTCCTTTTCCTCGCCAGCGCGATTGTGAAGCCATTTGCCAATTCATTTCCGCCAAGCCTGCAGCTCCTCATTTACAGGGTTGGGGTGGGGTTTATTTTTCACTTCAAAGGCACTAATTGCGTCAAATTAACAGGCGTACGAGAAGCTCTCAGCGCTCAGTGACTGGACAAGTTTGCTATTCTGCTTTGTAATCTGGAAAATACATTCCTGATGAAATCAACGAAAAAAGCCCATTTAAACAACTTCTGAACAAATTCAAACAAAGTCTCACCTTGGCTGCCATGGACTTATTCACCTGGTCAAAACCAGCGCTTGGCGCATCTTCCTCTTGCACGCCGCGCTCTTTGAGGAGACCCTGGGAAGAGTTTCAAATAGGTGTCACTTTAAAGTGGAAATAGCCGCATGAGGAGAAAAGCTCATTTCAACCATCCAATCACCCGTCGTCATCAGAGGCACCTGCAAAATTACCCAGCTGTTCGGAGGCCTTGTGACCGCTTGCTGTGACGTTCCGCCATCTATAAAGAGCCTGCCCGTAGCGAGGCTCTTGCGCGGCCACTTCACCCTGAACGCGCCCGGTCTCGTCCGATCTCGGAAATAAGCAGGGGTCGGAGCTGGACAATACCCCGGATGGGGAACCGCCTGGGAATACCAGGTGCTATGGCTACTGGTCTGCACACGGCAGCAGGGGGCGCTGCTGCCCCTCACTCGTCACACAGCTTCGAAGAGCAGCAGCTCTCTCTCCACCGTCCCCTTATCCTCATGGCCTTGATTGTGAAGCCATTTGCCAATTTCATTTCGCAAGCCTGCAGCTCCTCATTTACAGGGTTGAGGTGGGGTTTATTTTTCACTTCAAAGGCACTGAGTAGATCAAATTAACAGAAATGCGAGCTCTCAGCTCGAGTGACTGGACAAGTTTGCTATTCTGCTTTGTAATCTGGAGAAGAAATACATTCCTGATGGAAATCAACAACAAAAAAGCCCATTTCGGCTGCTTCTGAACAAATTCAAACAAAAGTCTCACCTTGGCTGCCATGGACTTATTCACCTGGTCAAAACAGCATAGCGCATCTTCCTGTCTTGCCGCGGCTCTTTAGAGACCCTGGGAAGAGTTTCAAATAGGTGTCACTTTTAAGTAGGAACAGCCGCATGAGGAGAAAAAGCTCATTTCAACCATCAATCACCGTTGATCATCAGGGGCACCTGCAAATTCTCAGCTTCGTTCGGGAATGGCCGCTTTAGCATAATGACGTTCCGCCATCTATAAAGAGCCTGCCTGTGAGCTCGCTTCTGACCGCCACCACCTGAGTTCCATGCGATCTCGTCCGATCTCGGAAGCTAAGCAGGGTCGGGCCTGGTTAGCCTGGGAATACCAGGTGCTGTAAGCTTTTGCACTTGTCTGGACACACAGCAGGGGCGCTGCTGCCCTCACTCGTCACACAACCGAAGAGCAGCTTGGCTCCTAAGCTCACCGTCCTTTCCTCCTTGGCCAGTTAGCCGGCCATTTGCCAATTTCATTTCATAAGCCTGCAGCTCCTCATTTACAGGAGTTCGAGGTGGGGTTTTATTTTCACTTCAAGGCACCCCTAATTGCGATCAAATTAACAGGCGTCTGACTCTCAGCGCTCAGTGACTGGACAAGTTTTCCATTCTGCTTTGTAATCTGGAAAATACATTCCTGATGAAATCAACAACAAAAAAACATTTTAAACAGCTTCTGAACAAATTCAAACAAAGTCTCATAAACGCATGGACTTATTCACCTGTGGTCCAAAACAAGCATGGCGCATCTTCCTGTCTTGCCGCTTGCAGCTCTTTAAGGAGACCCTGGGAAGAGTTTCAAATAGGTGTCACTTTTTAAGTGGAACAGCCGCATGAGGGGAGAAAAAGCTCATTTTCAACCATCAATCACCGTGCGTCATCAGAGGCACCTGCAAAATTACCCAGCTGTTCGAATGGCGGCCGCTTACACTGTGACGTTCCGCCATCTATAAGGAAACCTGCCTGTGGCAGAGAGCTCTCCTTTAACCATACCACCACTGAACACGCCCGATCTCAATCCCGATCCTCTCCAGAAGCTAAAGCAAGGGTCGGGCCTGGTTAGTACTTGGATGGGGAGACATACCGAATACCCAGGTGCTGTAAGCTGCACGGCCAGCAGAGGCCTGCTGCCCCTCCTCGTCCACACAGCTTCGAAGAAACAGCAGCTCTCTCTATCCTTTTCCTCATGGCCTTGATTGTGACCATTTGCCAATTTCATTTTACGCCAAGCCTGCAGCTCCTCATTACAGGGTTCGGGGTGGGGGGTTTATTTTTTCACTTCAAAGCACCATTGCGTCAAATTAACAGGCGTCAAAGCTCTCAGCGCTCAGTGAGGCTGAACCCAAGTTTGCTATTCTGCTTTGTAATCGTATTCCTGATGAAATGTATAAAAAGCCATTTAGGCTGCTTCTGAACAAATTCAAACAAAGTCTCACCTTGGCTGCCATGGACTTATTCACCTAGGTCAAAACAAGCATAGTAGCATCTTCCTGTCTTGCCGCCACGCTCTAGGGAGACCCTGGGAAGAGTTTCAAAATAGGTGTCACTTTTAAGTAGAACAGCCCATGAGAAAAAAGCTCATTTCAGCCATCCAATCGTCGTCATCGAGAGGCACCTGCAAAATTACTCAGCTGTTCTGGGAGGCTGGCGGCCCGCCTGTGACGTTCCATGCATCTATAAAACCTGCCTGTGGCAGAGGCTCTCGCTTGCAACCATACCACCCTGAACACGCCAGATCTCAGGCTAAGCAGGGTCCGGGCCTGGTTGAAATACTTGGATGGGAGACCGCCTGGGAATACCAGGTGCTGTTAGCTTTACGCAGCCTGCAGCCCAGCAGAGAGGCACTGCCCCTCACTCGTACACAGCTTCGAAAGAGCAGCCAGCTCTCTCTCACCGTCCTTTCCTCTGGCATGATTGTGAAGCCATTTGCCAATTTCATTTCCGCAAGCCTGCAGCTCCTCATTTACAGGGTTTGGTGGGGGTTTATTTATTTTCACTTTAAGGCACTAATTAGTCAAATTAACAGGCGTCTGGCTCTCATCAGTGAACAAGTTTGCTATTCTGCTTTATGTCCTGGAAAATACATTCTGATGAAATCAACAACAAAAAAGCTATTTCAGCTACTTCTGAACAAATTCAAACAAAAGTCTCTGTAGCTGCCATGGCCTTATTCACGCACAGTCAAAAACAAGCATGGCGCATATCTTGCCACGCTCTTTAAGGAGGCCCTGGGAAGAGTTCCAAATAGGTGTCACTTTTTAAGAGTAGAACAGCCGCATGAGGAGAAAAACTCATTTCAGCCATCCAATCACGGTAGTCATCAAAGCACCTGCAAATTACTCAGCTGTTCACGAATGGCCGCTTGCTGTGACGTTCCGCCATCCTATAAGGAGCCTGCCTGTGGCGAGGCTCTCGCTGCAACCATACCACCCTGAACGCTTGATCTCGTCCGATCTCTGCAGCAGGGTCGGGCCTGGATTGATACTTGGATGGGGCGCCTGGGGAACCACCGGGTGCAGCTTTGCACTGGTCTGCACGGCCAGCAGAGGCGCTGCCGCCCTCACTCGTCACCTGGCCGAAGAGCAGCTTGGCTCTCTCACCGTCCTTTTCTCATGGCGCTGATTGACAAGCCATTTGCCAATTTCATTTCCATAAGCCTGCAGCTCCTCATTTACAGGGTTCGGGGTGGGGTTTTATTTTCACTTCAAGGCACTAATTGCGTCAAATTAACGATAAAACCTCGCTCAAGTACGACTGGACAAGTTTGCTATTCTGCTTTGCCGTCACGGAAAAGCCATTTCCTGATGAAATCAACAACAAAAAGCCCATTCGGCTGCTTCTGATAAATTCAAACAAAGTCTCACCTTGGCTGCCATGGACTTATTGCCTGGGTCAAAACAGCCTTAGCGCATCTTCATATCTTATGCAGCTCCTTTTAGGAGACCTGGGAAAGAGTTTCAAATAGGTGTCACCTTTTAAAAAGTAGAACAGCCGCATGAGGGAGAAAAGCTCATTTCAGCCATCCAATCACCCCGTCGTCATCAGGAAGCACCTGCAAAATTACTCAACTGTTCGGGCTTCGGCCGCTTGCTGTGGCGTTCGCCATCTATAAAGAAGCCTGCCTGTGGCAAGAGGCTCTCGCTTTTACGGCCGCCTGCACCACTGAACACACCCGATCTCGTCCGATCTCAGGCTAAGCAGGGTCGGGCCTGGTTAATCTTGGATGGGAGACGCCTGGGAATGCCGGAGTGCTGTAAGCTTGCACTGATCTGCACGGCCAGCAGGGGCGCTGCTGCCCCTCACTCGTCACACAGCTTCGAAGAGCGGCAGCTCTCTCTCACCGTCCTTTTCCTCATGGCCTGGCATGATTGTGTTGCCCAATTTCATTTCCGCAAAGCCTGCAGCTCCTCATTTACAGGGTTCGGGGTGGGGGTTTATTTTCCTTCAAGGCACTAATTAGGTAAAATTAACAGGCGTGTGGCTCTCAGCGCTCAGTGACTGGGACAGGATTTGCTATTCTGCTTTGTAATCTGGAAAATACATTCCTGATGAAATCAACAACAAAAAGCCCTAGGCTGCTTCTGAAACAAATTCAAACAAAGTCTCACCTTAGCTGCCATGGCCTTATTCACCTGGTCAAAACAAGCGCATCTTCCTGTCTTGCGCCGCGCTCTTTAAGGAGACCCTGGGAAGAGTTTCAAATAGGTGTCACTTTTAAAAGTAGAACAGCCATGAGAGAAAAAGCTCATTCCAGCCATCCAATCTGCGTCGTCATCAAGGCACCTGCAGAATTACTCAGCTGTTCGGGGCTCGGCCCGCTTGCTGTGACGTTCCGCCATCTATATAAAGAGCCTGCCTGTGGCAGGGCTCTCGCTTGCAACCATCCCACCCTGAACACGTCTGATCTCGAAAGCTAAGCAGGGTCGGGCCTGGTTAGTACTTGGATGGAGGCTGCTGGGGCTGGTGCTGTAAGCTTTGCACTGGTCTGCACGGCCAGCAGAGGCGCTGCTGCCCCCTCCTCGTCACACACAGCTTCGAAGAGCAACAGCTCTCTCTCACCGTCCTTTTCCTCATGGCCTTGATTTGTAGAAGCCATTTACTTAATTTCATTTTCCGCAAGCCTGCAGCTCTCATTTACAGGGTTCAGGGTGGGGGTTTTATTGTTCAAAATTTTAATTAGTCAAATTAACAGGCGTCGCAGCTCTCAGCGCTCAGTGACTGGACAAGTTTGCTTTATTCTGCTTTGTAATCTGGAAAAATACATTCCTGATGAAATCAACAACAAAAAAAGCCCATTTCGGCTGCTTCTGAACAAATTCAAACAAAGTCTCACCTTGGCTGCCATGGACTTATTCACCTGTGGTCAAAACAGCGCCATCTTCCTGTCTTGCCGCCTTGCGCTCTTTAAGGAGACCCTGGAAGAGTTTCAAATAGGTGTCACTTTTAAAAGTAGAACAGCCATGAGGAGAAAAGCTCATTTCAGCCATCCAATCACCGTCGTCATCAGAGGCACCTGCAAAATTACTCAGCTGTTCCGGAGCTCGGCCCGCTTGCTGTGACGTTCCGCCATCTATAAAGAGCCTGCCTGTGGCAGAGGCTCTCGCTTACATACCACCCTGAACACACCCGATCGTCGATCTCGGAAGCTAAGCAGGGTCAGACTGGATTAGCGGATGGAGACCGCCTGGGAATACCAGGTGCTGCTTGCACTGATCTGCACGGCCAGCAGGGCGCTGCTGCCCCTCCTCGTCACACAGCTTCGAAGAGCAGCTTGGCTCTCTCTCACCGTCCTTTTCTCATGGCCTTGATGATTGTAAGCCATTTGCCAATTTTCATTTTCACATAAACCTGCAGCTCCTCATTTACAGGGTTAGGGGTGGGGTTTTTATTTTTCACTTCAAGGCACTAATTGCGTCAAATTAACAGTACAGGCTCTCAGCTCAGTGACTGGACAAGTTTGCTATTCTGCTTTGTAATCTGGAAAATACATTCCTGATGAAATCAACAACAAAAAAAGCCCATTTCGGCTGCTTCTGAATGAAATTCAAACAAAGTCTCACCTTGGCTGCCATGGCCTTATTCACCTGGTCAAAACAAGCATGGCGCATCTTCCTGTCTTACCCGCCGCGCTCTTTAAGGAGACCAGCCCTGGAAGAGTTTTAAATAGGTGTCACTTTTTAAAAAGTAGAACAGCCCGCATGAGGAACTCATTCCAGCCATCCAATCACCGTCGTCATCAGAGGCGCCTGCAAAATTACTCAGCTGTTCACGGAGCTTTCGGCCCGCTTGCTGTGACCGTTCGCCATCTATAAAGAAACTGCCTGTGGCAGAGGCTCTCGCTGCAACCATACCACCTGAACACGCCCGATCGTCCGATCTCGGAAGCTAAGCAGGGTCGGGCCTGGTTAGTATTTGGATGGGAGACCGCCTGGGAATACCAGGTGCTGTAAGCTTTGCGCTGGTCTGCACGGCCAGCAGGGGCGCCCTGCTGCCCCTCCTCGTCCACACAGCTTCGAAAGAGCAACTTGGCCTCTCTCACCGTCCTTTTCCTCATGGCCTTGATTGTGAAGAAGCCATTTGCCAATTTCATTTCCGCAAGCCTGCAGCTCCTCATTACAGGGTTCGGGGTGGGGTTTATTTTCTTCAAAAGGCACTAATTGCGTCAAATTAACAGGCGTGCCAGCTCTCCAGCGCTCAGTGACTGGACAGTTTGCTATTACTGCTTTTGTAATCTGGAAAATACATTCTGATAGAAATCAACAACAAAAAAGCCCATTTAAAGCTGCTTCTGAACAAATTCAAACAAAGTCTCACCTTAGCTGCCATGGACTTATTCACCTGGTCAAAACAAGCAAGCGCATCTTCATGCTTACGCTCTTTAAGGAGACCCTGGGAAGAGTTTCAAATAGGTGTCACTTTTTAAGTAGAACAGCCATGAGGAAAAAGCTCATTTCAACCATCAATCACCGTCGTCATCAGAGGCACCTGCAAAATTACTCAGCTGTTCGGAGCACCGGCCGCTTGCTGGCGGGCGTTCGCCATCTATAAAAGAGCCTGCCTGTGGCAGAAGGCTCTCACTGCAACCGCCACCACCCTGAACACGCCCGATCTCGTCTGATCTCGGAAGCTAAGCAGGGTCGGGCCTGGTTAGTACTTGGATGGGAGACCGCCTGGGAATACCAGGTGCTGTAAGCTTTACACTAATCTGCGGCCAGCAGGGGGCTGCTGCCCCTCACTCGTCACACAGCTTCGAAGAGCAGCTTGGCTCTCTCTCACCGTCCTTTTTCCTCATAGCGCTTGATTGTGAAGCCATTTGCCAATTTCATTTCCGCAAGCCACAGCTCCTCATTTACAGGGTTCGGGGTGGGGTTTTATTTTCACTTCAAGGCACTAATTAGTCAAATTAACAGGCATCACAGCTCTCAGCGCTCAGTGACTGGACAAGTTTGCTATTCTGCTTTTGTTATCTGGAAAATACATTCTGATGAAATCAACAACAAAAAAGCCCATTTAAGCTGCTTCTGAACAGAAATTCAAACAAAGTCTCACCTTAGCTGCCATGGACTTATTCACCTGTGGTCAAAACAAAGCATGGCCGCATCTTCCTCTCTGTCTTGCGCCGCGCTCTTTAAGAACCCTGGGAAGAGTTTCAAATAGGTGTCACTTTTTAGAGTAGAACAGCCATATGAGGAGAAAAGCTCATTTCAGCCATCAATCACCGTCGTCATCAGAGCACCTGCAAAATTACTCAGCTGTTCGGAGCGCGGCCCGCTTGCTGTGACGTTCCTCCATCTATAAAAGAGAGCCTGCCTGTGGCAGAGGCTCGCTTTGCAACCATACCACCCTGAACACGCCTGATCCTGGAAGCTTAGCAGGGTCGGGCCTGGTTAGTACTTGGATGGGAGACCGCCTGGGGCCACCAGGTGCTGTAAGCTTTGCACTGGCCTGCACGGCCAGCAGAAGGGCGCTACTGCCCCCTCCTCGTCACACAGCTTCAGAAACAGCCCGGCTCCTCTCTCACAGCTCCTTTTCCTCATGGCCTTGATTGTGAAGCCATTTGCCAATTTCATTTACCAAGCCTGCAGCTCCTCATTTACAGGAGGTTCGAGGTGGGGGTTTATTTTCACTTCAAAGGCACTAGTGCGTCAAATTAACAGGCGTGCGCGAGAAGCTCTCAGCGCTCAGTGAGCTGGACAAGTTTGCTATTCTGCTGTAATCTGGAAAATACATTCCTGATGAAATCAACAACAAAAAAGCCCATTTAGGCGCTTCTGAACAAATTCAAACAAAAGTCTCACCTTGGCTGCCATGGCCTTATTCACCTGGTCAAAAACAAAGCATGGCGCATCTTCCTGTCTTGCCGCCGCATGCTTTAAGGAGACCCTGGGAAAAATTTCAAATAGGTGTCACTTTTAGAGTAGAACAGCCGCATGAGGAGAAAAGCTCCATTTCAGCCATCAATCACCGTCGTCATCAGAAGGCACCTGCAAAACCGCCAGCTGTTCGGGATGGCGGCCCGCTTGCTGTGACGTTCCGCCATCTATAAAGGAGCCTGCCTGTGGCAAGAGAGCTCTCGCTTGCAACCGCCTACCCTGAACACGCCCGATCTCGTCCGATCTCGGGAAGCTAAGCAGGGTCGGGCCTGGACCCAGGTACTTGGATGGAGAACCGCCTGGGAATACCGGGTGCTGTAAACTTGCACTGGTCTGCACGGCCAGCAGGGGCGCTGCTGCCCCCTCACCGTCACACAACTTCGAGAGCAGCTTGGCTCTCTCTGCACCGTCCTTTCCTCATAGCCTTGATTGGCCAGAAGCCATTTGCCAATTCATTTCCGCAAGCCTGCAGCTCCTCATTTACAGGGTTGGTGGGGGTTTTATTTCACTTCAAAACTTTAATTGCGTCAAATTAACAGGCGTCTGGCTCTCAGCGCTCAGTGACTGGACAAGTTTGCTATTCTGCTTTGTAATCTGGAAAATACATTCCTGATGAAATCAACAACAAAAAGCCCATTTAGGCTGCTTCTGAACAAATTCAAACAAAGTCTCACCTTGGCTGCCATGGACTTATTCACCTGGTCAAAACAAAGCGCATAGCGCATCTTCTGTCTTGCCTTACGCTCTTTAAGGAGACCCTGGGAAGAGTTTCAAATAGGTGTCGCACAAGTAGAACAGCCGCATGAGAGAAAAAGCTCATTTCAGCCATCCAATCACCGTGCGTCATCGAGGCACCTGCAAAATTACTCAGCTGTTCGGGAATGGCGGCCAGCTTGCTGTGGCCGTTCCGCCATCTATAAAGAGCCTGCCTGTGGCAGGCTCTCGCTTACGGCCATACCACCTGAACACGCCCGATCTCTCGTCCGATCTCGCGGAAGCTAAGCAGGGTCGGGCCTGGTTAGTACTTGGATGGGAGACCGCCTGGGAATACCAGGTGCTGTAAGCTTTACACTGGTCTGCACGGCCAGCAGGGGCGCTGCTGCCCCTCACTCGTCACACAGCTTCGAAGAGCAGCTTGGCTCTCTCTCACCGTCCTTTTCCTCATGGCCTTGATTGTGAAGCCATTTGCCAATTTCATTTCCGCAAGCCTGCAGCTCCTCATTTACAGGGTTCGGGGTGGGGGTTTTATTTTCACTTCAAGGCACTAATTGCGTCAAATTAACAGGCGTCGCAGCTCTCAGCGCTCAGTGACTGGAACAAGTTGCTATTCTGCTTTGTAATCTGGAAAATACATTCACGGTAAAATCAACAACAAAAAAAACCCATTTAGAGCTGCTTCTGAACAAATTCAAAACAAAAAGTCTCACCTTGGCTGCCATGGACTTATTCACCTGGTCAAACAAGCGCCGTAGCATCTTCCTGTCTTACTTGCCGCTCTTTAAGAGACCTGGGAAGAGTTTCAAATAGGTGTCACCTTTTGAAGTAGAACAGCCGCATGAGGAGAAAAAGCTCATTCAGCCATCCAATCACCCGTCGTCATCAAGAGGCACCTGCAAATTACTCAGCTGTTCGAACTCGGCCGCTTGCTGTGACGTTCGCCATCTATAAGAGCCTGCTACTGGCAGAGGCTCTCGCTGCAGCCATACCACCTGAACACACGATCTCGTCTAATCTCGGAAGCTAAGCAGGGTCGGGCCTGGTTAGTACTTGGATGGGAGACCGCCTGGGAATACCAGGTGCTGTAAGCTTTGCACTGATCTGCACGGCCAGCAGGGGCGCTGCTGCCCCTCACTCGTCACACAGCTTCGAAAAAGAGCAGCAGCTCCTCTCCATCACTTTTCTCATGGCCTTGATTGTGAAGCCATTTGCCAATTTCATTTCATAAGCCTGCAGCTCCTCATTACAGGGTTCGGGGTGGGGGTTTTATTTTCACTTCAAGGCACTAATTGCGTCAGTGGACAGGCGTCACGAAAGCTCAGCGCTCAGTGACTGGACAAGTTCCTTTATTCTGCTTTATGTCTGGAAAATACATTCTGATGAAATCAACAACCAAAAAGCCCATTTAGGCTGGCTACAGACAAATTCAACAAAGTCTCACCTTGGCTGCCATGGCCTTATTCACCTGTGGTCAAAACAAAGCGCCCAAGCGCATCTTCCTGTCTTGCCGCCGCGCTCTTTAAGGAGACTGGGGAAGAGTTTCAAATAGGTGTCACTTTTTTAAAGTAGAGACAGCGCATGAGGAGAAAAGCTCATTCCAGCCATCCAATCACCGTGCGTCATCAGAGGCACCTGCAAATTACTCAGCTGTTCACGGGCTAAATGCGCTTTGCTGTGACGTTCGCCATCTATAAAAAAGAGCCTGCCTGTGAGAGAGGCTCTCGCTGCAACCATACCACCCTGAACACGCCCGATCTCGTCAGATCTCAGAGCTAAGCAGGGTCGGGCCTGGATTGGCCGCAGATGAGGAACCGCCTGGGAACCACCAGGTGCTGCTGCTTTGCACTGGTCTGCACGGCCAGCAGAGAGGCGCTGCTGCCCCTCCTCGTCACACAGCTTCGAAGAGCAGCCCAGCTCTCTCTCACCGTCCTTGCCCTCCCTTGGCGCCAGTTGGCCAGAAGCCATTTGCCAATTTCATTCCGCAAACCTGCAGCTCCTCATTTACAGGGTTAGGGTGGGGTTTATTTTCACTTCAAAGGCACTAATTAAAGTCAAATTAACAGGCGTCTGGCTCTCAGCTCAGTGACTGGACAAGTTTGCTATTCTGCTTTGTAATCCTGGAAAATACATTCTGATGAAATCAACAACAAAAAAAGCCCATTGGCTGCTTCTGAACAGAATTCAAGCAAAGTCTCACCTTGGCTGCCATGGACTTATTCACCTGGTCCAAAACAAGCATGGCGCATCTTCCTGGCTTCTTGCGCCGCGCTCTTTAAAGGAGACCCTAGGAAGGTTTCAAATAGGTGTCACTTTTAAGGAAGTAGAACAGCCGCGCCAAGGAGAAAAGCTCATTTCAGCCATCCAATGCATTAGATGCATCAGAGGCACCTGCAAAATTACTCAGCTGTTCAAGACTCGGCCTTTAGCACCTTGGGCGTTCCGCCATCTATAAAAGCCTGCCTGTGGCAGAGGCTCTCGCTTACGGCCGCCACCACCCTGAACACGCCCGATCGTCCGATCTCGGGAAGCTAAACTGAGGTCGGGCCTGGTTAGTACTTGGATGGGGAGACCGCCTGGGAATACCGGAACGCTGCGCAAGCTTTACTGATCTGCACGGCCAGCAGTAGCTACTGCCCCCTCCTCGTCCGCAGCTTCGAAAAGAGCAGCTTGGCTCTCTCACCGTCCTTTTCCTCATGGCCTTGATTGTGAAGCCATTTGCCAATTTCATTTCACAAACCTGCAACTCCTCATTTACAGGGTTCGAGGTGGGGGTTTTATTTTCACTTCAAGGCACTAATTGCGTCAAATTAACAGGCGTCAGCTCTCAGCGCTCAGTGACTGGACAAGTTTGCCTATTCTGCTTTGTTATCTGGAAAATACATTCCTGATGAAATCAACAACAAAAAAGCCCATTTAGAAGCTGCTTCTGAACAGAATTCAAACAAAGTCTCACCTTGGCTGCCATGGACTTATTCACCTGGTCAAAAAACAAGCATAGCGCATCTTCCTGTCTTGCCTTGCGGCTCTTTAAGGAGACCCTGGAAAAGTTTCAAATGGTGTCACTTTTTAGAGTGAAGCAGCCCGCATGAGGAGAAAAAGCTCATTTCAGCCATCCAATCACCGTCGTCATCAGAGGCACCTGCAAATTACTCAGCTGTTCACGGGCGCGGCCGCTTGCTGTGACGTTCCGCCATCTATAAAGGGAACTGCCTGTGTGGCAGAGGCTCTCGCACCACGGCCATACCACCCTGAACACGCCCGATCTCGGAAGCTAAGCAGGGTCGGGCCTGGTTAGCCTGGGAATACCAGGTGCTGTAGCTTGCACTGGCCTGCACGGCCAGCAGAGGCGCCTGCTGCCCCCTCACTCGTCACAGCTTCGAAGCAACAGCTCTCACCGTCCTTTTCCTCATGGCCTTGATTGTGAAGCCATTTGCCATTCATTCATAAGCCTGCAGCTCCTCATTTACAGGGTTCGGGGTGGGGTTTATTTTTCACTTCAAGGCACTAGTGCGTCAAATTAACGAAATAGAAGCTCTCAGCGCTCAGTGACTGGACAGGATTTGCTATTCTGCTTTGTAATCTGGAAAATACATTCTGATGAAATCAACAACAAAAAAGCCCATTTAGGCTGCTTCTGAATTAAATTCAAAACAAGAGTCTCTGCTTGGCTGCCTTATTCACCTGGTCAGCTCGCATAGCGCATCTTCCTGTCTTGCCGCCGCTCTTTAAAGAGACCCTGGGAAGAGTTCAAATAGGTGTCACTTTTAAGTGGGAACAGCCGCATAGGGAAAAAGCTCATTTCAACCATCCAATCACAGTAAGTATCAAGAGGCACCTGCAAAATTATGGCTATTTCGGGCAGCGGCCACTTGCTGGCGGGCGTTCATATGCATCTATAAAGAGCCTGCACCTGTAGAGGAAGCTCTCGCTTTTACAACCATACCCTGAACACGCCCGATCTCGTCGATCTCGGAAGCTAAGCAGGGTCAGGCCTGTAGTTAGTACTTGGATGGGGCCGCCTGGAATACCAGGTGCTGTAAGCTTGCACTGGTCTGCACGGCCAGCAGAGGGCTGCTGCCTCTCGTCACGGCTTCGAAGAGCAGCAGCTCTCTCTCGTCCTTTTCCTCATGGCCTTGATTGTGAAGCCATTTGCCATTTCCATTTCCACCAAGCCTGCAGCATCTCCTCATTTACAGGGTTAGGGGTGGGGTTTATTTTTCACTTCAAAGGCACTAATTAGTCAATTGTAGAGAAGCTCTCAGCTCAAGTGACTGGACAAGTTTGCTATTCTGCTTTGTAATCTGGAAAATACATTCCTGATGGGAAATCAACAACAAAAAGCCCATTTCGGGCTGCTTCTGAACAAATTCAAACAAAGTCTCACCTTGTGCCATGGACTTATTCACCTGGTCAAAAGCTCAGCGCCCAGCGCCTTCTTCCTGTCTTGCCTGCAGCTCTTTAAGACCCTGGGAAGAGTTTCAAATAGGTGTCACTTTTAAGAGTAGAACAGCCGCATGAGGAGAAAAGCTCATTTCAGCCATCCAATCAAATGCGTCATCAAGGGCACCTGCAAAATTACTCAGCTGTTCGAGATAGCGGCCCGCTTGCTGTGACGTTCCGCCATCTATAAAGAGCCTGCCTGTGGCAGAGGCTCTCGCTTACGGCCATACCACCCTGAACACGCCCGATCTCGTCCGATCTCGGAAGCTACTTGAGGTCGGGCCTGGTTAATGCTTGGATGGGGGAGACCGCCTGGGAATACCAGGTGCTGTAAGCTTGCACTGGTCTGCACGGCCAGCAGGGCGCTGCTGCCCCCTCCTCGTCACACAGCTTCGAAGAGCAGCTTGGCTCTCTCTCACGTCCGCTTTCCTCATGGCCTTGATTGTAGAAGCCATTTGCCAATTTCATTTCCGCAAGCCTGCAGCTCCTCTTTACAGGGAGATTCCGGTGGGGTTTATTTTTCACTTCAAAGGACTAATTGCGTCAAATTAACAGGCGTCTGAAAGCTCTCAGCTCAGTGACTGGACAAGTTTGCTATTCTGCTTTGTAATCCTGGAAAATACATTCCTGATAGAATCAACAACAAAAAAGCCCATTTAGGCTGCTTCTGAACAAATTCAAACAAAGTCTCACCTTGGCTGCCATGGACTTATTCACCTGGTCAAAACAAAGCGCAGCGCATCTTCCTGTCTTGCCGCCGCGGCTCTTTAAGGAGACCCTGGGAAGAGTTTCAAATAGGTGTCACTTTTTAAGAAGTAGAACAACCGCGCCGAGGAGAAAAGCTCATTTCAGCCATCAATCTGCGTCGTCGTCATCAGGGGCACCTGCAAGTGCTCAGCTGTTCGGAGGCGGCGGCCGCTTTGCTGTGACGTTCGCCATCTATAAAGAAACCTGCCTGTGGCAAGGCTCTCGCTTGCAACCATCCCACCCTGAACACGTCCGATCTCGGAAGCTAAGCAGGGTCGGGCCTGGATGCGGATGGGCCGCCTGGGGAATGCAGGTGCAGTAAGCTTGCACTGGTCTGCACGGCCAGCAGGGGCGCTGCCCCTCTGCTCGTCACACAACTTCGAAAGAGCAACGGCTCTCTCACCGTCCTTTTCCTCATGGCCTTGATTGTGAAGCCATTTGCCAATTTCATTTCCGCAAGCCTGCAGCTCCTCATTACAGGGTTACCGGGGTGGGGTTTTATTTTTCACTTCAAGGCACTAATTGCGTCAAATTAACAGGCGTCTGAAGAAGCTCTCAGCGCTCAGTGACTGAACAAGTTTGCCCTATTCTGCGTAATCCTGGAAAATAAATTCCTGATGAAATCAACAACAAAAAAACCCCATTTAAACTGCTTCTGAACAAAAATTCAAACAAAGTCTCTGCTTAGCTGCCATGGACTTATTCACTGGGTCAAAAACAAGCGCCAGCGCATCTTCCTGTCTTACGCCGCGCTCTTTAAGGAGACCCTGGGAAGAGTTTTCAAATAGGTGTCACTTTTAAGTAGAATAGCCGCCAGAGAAAAGCTCATTTCAGCCATCCAATCACCGTCGTCATCAGAGGCACCTGCAAAATTACCCAGCTGTTCCGGAGCGCGGCCCGCTTGCTGTGACGTTCCGCCATCTATAAAGAGCCTGCCTGTGGCAGGCTCGCTGCAACCGCCACCTGAACACGCCCCGATCTCAGAAGCTAAGCAGGGTCGGGCCTGGTTGAATACTTGGATGGGGGCCGCCGCAAGGAATACCAGGTATGGCTTTTGCACTGGTCTGCGGCCAGCAGGGGGCATGCTGCCCTTCACTCGTCACACAGCTTCGAAGAGCAGCAGCTCTCTCTCACCGTCCTTTTCTCCATGGCCTTGATTGTGAAGCCATTTGCCAATTTCATTTCCGCAAGCCTGCAGCTCCTCATTTACAGGGTTAGGGGTGGGGTTTTTATTTTTCATAAGGCATAATTGCGTCAAATTAACAGGCGTCTGAGAAGCTCTCAGCGGCTCAGTGACTGGACAAGTTTGCTATTCTGCTTTGTAATCTGGGAAAATACATTCCTGATGGGAAATCAACAACAAAAAAGCCCATTTCGGCTGCTTCTGAACAAAATTCAAACAAAGTCTCACCTTGGCTGCCATGGACTTATTCACCTGGTCAAAACAAGCGCTTAGCGCATCTTCCTGTCTTGCTTGCGGCTCTTTAAGGAGACCCTGGGAAGAGTTTCAAATAGGTGTCACTTTTAAAGTAGAACAGCCCGCATGAGGAGAAAAAGCTCATTTCAGCCATCAATCACCGTCGTCATCAGAGAGCACCTGCAAGTGCTCCAGCTGTTCGGAGGCGGCCCGCGCTTGCTGTGACGTTCCGCCATCTATAAGAGCCTGCCTGTGGCAGAAGGCTCCTCGCTGCAACCCATACCACCCTGAACACGCCCGATCTCGTCTGATCTCGGAAGCTAAGCAGGGTCGGGCCTGGTTAGTACTTGGATGGGAGACCGCCTGGGAATACCAGGTGCTGTAAGCTTGCACTGGTCTGCACGGCCAGCAGAGGGGCGCTGCTGCCCCTCTTCACTCGTCACACAGCTTCGAAGAGCAACGGCTCTCTCTCACCGTCCTTTCCTCATGGCCTTGATTGTGAAGCCATTTGCCAATTTCATTTTCTTAAGCCTGCAGCTCCTCATTTACAGGGTTCGGGGTGGGGGTTTTATTTTTTTCACTTCAAGGCACTAATTGCGTCAAATTAACAGGCGTGCAGCTCTCAGCGCTCAGTGACTGGACAAGTTTGCTATTCTGCTTTGTAATCTGGAAAATACATTCCTGATGAAATCAACAACAAAAAAAGCCCATTCGACTTAGCTTCTGAACAAATTCAAATAAAATCTCACCTTAGCTGCCATGGACTTATTCACCTGGTCAAAACAAAGCATATAGCGCATCTTCCTGTCTTGCCGCCGCATCTTTAAGGAGACCCTGGAAGAGTTTCAAATAGGTGTCACTTTTAGAGTAGAACAGCCCGCATGAGGAGAAAAAGCTCATTCAGCCATCCAATCACCGTCGTCATCAGAAACCTGCAAAATTACTCAGCTGTTCACGGGAGCGTGGCCGCTTGCTGTGACGTTCGCCATCTGAGAAACCTGCCTGTGGCAAGGGCTCTCGCTTACGGCCATCCCACCCTGAACACGCCCGATCTCGGAAGCTAAGCAGGGTCGGGCCTGGTTAGTACTTGGATGGGAGACCGCCTGGGAATACCAGGTGCTGTAAGCTTTACACTGGTCTGCACGACCAGCAGGGCGCTGCTGCCCCTCACTCGTCACACAGCAGCTTCGAAAGGAGCAGCTTGGCTCTCACCGTCCTTTTTCCTCATGGCCTTGATTGTGAAGCCATTTGTAATTTCATTTTGTCCGCAAGCCTGCTGGCTCCTCATTTACAGGGTTCGGGGGTGGGGTTTATTTTCACTTCAAGGCACCCCTAGTGCGTCAAATTAACAGGCGTGCGAGAAGCTCTCGGCGCTCAGTGACTGGACAAGTTTGCTATTCTGCTTTGTAATCTGGAAAATACATTCCTGATGAAATCAACAACAAAAAGCCCATTTATTTCTTCTGAACAAATTCAACAAAGTCTCACCTTGGCTGCCATGGACTTATTCACCTGGTCAAAACAAGCATAGCGCATCTTCCTGTCTTGCGCCGCTCTTTAAGGAGACCCTGGGAAGAAGTTTCAAATAGGGGTGTCACTTTTAAGTAGAACAGCCGCATGAGGAAAAAGCTCATTTCAGCCATCAATCACGATCGTCATCAGAGGCACCTGCAAAGTGCTCAGCTGTTCGGAGGCGGCCGCTTGCTGTGACGTTCCGCCATCTATAAAGAGCCTGCCTGTGGCAGAGGCTCTCGCTTACGGCCATACCACCCTGAACACGCCCGATCTCGTCCGATCTCGGAAGCTAAGCGGGGTCCGGGCCTGGTGTGCACTTGGATGGGGAGCCGCCTGGGAATACCAGGTGCTGTAAGCTTGCACTGGCCTGCACGGCCAGCAGAGGGCGCTGCTGCCCCTCACTCGCCACAGCTTCGAAAAGAGCAACAGCTCTCTCTCACCGTCCTTTTCCTCATAGCCTTGATTGTGAAGCCATTTGCCAATTTCATTTCACAAGCCTGCAGCTCCTCATTTTACAGGGTTCGGGGTGGGGTTTATTTTTCACTTAAGGCACTAATTGCGTCCAAATTAACAGGCGGGTAGCGAAGCTCTCAGTAGCTCGAGTGACTGGACAAGTTTGCTATTCTGCTTTGTAATCTGGAAAATACATTCTGATGAATCAACAACAAAAAAAAAGCCCATTTAGGCTGTGAACAAATTCAAGCAAGAATCTCGCCTTGGCTGCCATGGACTTATTCACCTGGTCAAAACAAATGGCGCATCTTCCTGTCTTGCCGCGCGCGCTTTCTTTAAGGAGACCCTGGGAAGAGTTTCCATAGGTGTCACTTTTAAAGTAGAACAGCCGCATGAGGAGAAAAGCTCATTTCAGCCATCAATCACGTCGTCATCAGAGGCACCTGCAAATTACTCAACTGTTTCAAAGGCGGCCCGCTGCTCATGGGCGTTCCGCCATCTATAAGAAACCTGCCTGTGGCAGAGAGGCTCTCGCTGCAGCCATCCACCCTGAACACGCCCGATCTCGTCTGATCTCGGAAGTTAAGCAGGGTCGGGCCTGGACCGAATACTTGGATGGGGAGACCGCCTGGGAATACCAGGTGCAATAGCTTTACTGGTCTGCACACACGGCCAGCAGAGGGCGCTGCTGCCCCCTCACTCGTCACACAGCTTCGAAGAGCAGCTTGGCTCTCTCTCACCGTCCTTTTCCTCATGGCCTTGATTGTGAAGCCATTGCAGTTCATTTCCGCAAGCCTGCAGCTCCTCATTTACAGGGGTTCGGGGTGGGGTTTTTATTTTTCACTTCAAGGCACTAATTGCGTCAAATTAACAGGCGTGCAGCTCTCAGCGCTCGTGACTGGACAAGTTTGCTATTCTGCTGCTGTAATCTGGAAAGCGACATTCCTGATGAAATCAACAACAAAAAAACATTACGGCTGCTTCTGAACAAATTGAAACAAAAAGTCTCACCTTGGCTGCCATGGACTTATTCACCTGGTCAAAACAAAGCGCAGCGCATCTTCCTGTCTTTACGCGCGCTCTTTAAAAGACACAGGGAAGAAGAGTTTCAAATAGGTGTCACTTTTAAGTAGAGACAGCCCGCATGAGGAGAAAAGCTCATTTCAGCCATCCAATCACCGTCGTCATCAGGGCACCTGCAAATTACTCCAGCTGTTCCGGAGGCGCGGCCCGCCTTGCTGTGACGTTCCGCCATCTATAAAAGAGCCTGCCTGTGGCGGGGCTCTCGCTTACGGCCATACCACCTGAACACGCCCGATCCTCGTCCGATCTCGGAAGCTAAAGCAGGGGTCGGGCCTGGATGAGTACTTGGATGGGGGAGACCGCCTGGGGAATACCAGGTGCTGTAAGCTTTGCACTGGTCTGCACGGCCAGCAAGGGGCGCTACTGCCCCTCCTCGTCACACAACTGGTAACAGCTCTCTCTCACCGTCCTTTTTCCTCATGGCCTTGATTGGCCAGAAGCCATTTGCCAATTTCATTTCCCGCAACCTGCAGCTCCTCATTTACAGGGTTCGGGGTGGGGTTTTTATTTTCACTTCAAGGCACTAATTGCGTCAAATTAACAGGCGTGAAAAGCTCTCTGGCGCTCAGTGACTGGACAAGTTTGCTATTCTGCTTTGTAATCTGGAAAACATTCTGATGAAATCAACAACAAAAAGCCCATTTCGGCTGCTTCTGAACAAATTCAAGCAAAAGTCTCACCTTGGCTGCCATGGCCTTATTCACCTGGTCAAAACAAAACGCAGCATCTTCCTCTGTCTTGCCGCACGCTCTTTAAGGAGACCCTGGGAAGGTTTCAAATAGGTGTCACTTTTTAAAGTGAAGACAGCCCGCACGCCAGGGGAGAAAAAGCTCATTTCAGCCATCCAATCACCGTCGTCATCAGAGCACCTGCAAAATTACTCAGCTGTTCGGGCGCGGCCCGCTTGCTGTGACGTTCACGCCATCTATAAAGAGCCTGCCTGTGGCAAGAGGCTCTCGCTGCAACCATACCACCCTGAACACGCCCGATCTCGTCCGATCTCGGAAGCTAAGCAGGGTCGGGCCTGGTTAGCCTGGGAATACCAGGTGCTGTAAGCTTTGCACTGGTCTGCACAGCCAGCAGAGGCGCTGCTGCCCCTCACTCGTCACACAGCTTCGAAAGAGCAGCAGCTCTCTCTACCGTCCTTTTCCTCATGGCCTTGATTGTGAAGCCATTTGCCAATTTCATTTCCTGCAGCTCCTCATTTACAGGGTTCGGGGTGGGGTTTATTTTCACTTCAAAGGCACTAGTGCGTCAAATTAACAGGCGTGCGAAAGCTCTCAGCGCTCAGTGACTGGACAAGTTGCTATTCTGCTTTGTAATCTGGAAACGACATTCCTGATGGAAATCAACAACAAAAAAGCCCATTTCGGCTGCTTCTGAACAAATTCAAACAAAGTCTCACCTTGGCTGCCATGGACTTATTCACCTGGTCAAAACAAACGCAGCGCATCTTCCTGTCTTGCCGCACGCTCTTTAAGGAGACCCTGGGAAGAGTTTCAAATAGGTGTCACTTTTTAAAGTAGAACAGCCCGCATGAGGAGAAAAAGCTCATTCAGCCATCCAATCACCGTCGTCATCAGGGCACCTGCAAAAAATTACTCAGCTGTTCGGGCGTGGCCCGCTGCTGTGACGTTCCGCCATCTATAAGAAACCTGCCTGTGGCAGAAGGCTCTCGCTGCAACCATACCACCTGAACACGCCCGATCTCGTCCGATCTCAGGAAGCTAAGCAGGGTCGGGCCTGAGATTAGTTAATTACTTGGATGGGGAGACCGCCTGGGAATACCAGGTGCTGTAAGCTTTGCACTGGTCTGCACGGCCAGCAGAGGCGCTGCTGCCCCTCCTCGTCACACAGCTTCGAAGAGCAGCTTGGCTCTCTCGCTCACCGTCCTTTTCCTCATGGCCTTGATTGTGAAGCATTTGCCAATTTCATTTCCGCAAGCCTGCAGCTCCTCATTTACAGGGTTCGGGGTGAAGCCATTTTAAAGCCTAAATCTTTTCATTTACATGTCTCAGATTTTATAAGCCAAGGAGGATCTGGCCTGGTAAGTACTTGGATGCTTGGAGTCTAGCTGGGAATACCAGGTGCAGTAACCCTTCATTTTGTCTGAAATCAATATAGACTTTTGCCTTTCTTTGCAACATCAGGTATAAAAACTGTATTCATTCACGCAGAGGTTTCTCACAGTCATACTACCCTCAACTTGTCTGACTTTTCTGATGTCTTTGTTTGAAGTAATCCAGTGTACTTCCTGGTTCATATTTGAATGAGACCACCTGGTCATGCAGCTTGTATCAAATGTAATTTACATGCAAGCAAATCATATTCTACACATACATTCATTTCAATGTTACATGTAGTGGGAATGGAAAATGAAACATTCCACTACAAAATCTACAACAATTTATTTCTTAAAATGAGGACAAAATAAAAAGCTAAAAATAGTAGAACAAAATTTCATTTTCTTTTCTCACATAATCCTGTTCAATCAGCTAAGAACAACTTTAATGAAACAATAATCATTCCATGAAAATATATAACAAATATTATGAAAAGTTTTAATAAAACAGAGAAATGTATTTCTGATAATTCCTTTGTTTTTGAGTTGTTCCTTTACATTTTGTTTCATCTTTGAGGAGATTGCTTTACTTGAAGAGCACTTGTTCTAACATTAAATAACAACCATGCTTAAAATTTATCAGCCTATGTAAGAATGAAAATGGAAATGAGATGGGATGATTACCATTTTCAACTTTCCAAAGGTTGCTCATGATTATAATACTTTACAAGCTTATATTTGATCATACTCAACACACTAAAATGATCATATCAAAACGAAAAGGTTAGATATAATTAGTTCAAAGTACATCTCTAATAGTTGTACTTATTTTGAATTAATACACAAATTGATTTGTATTTGTCAGCACTGTTAACGTGAACCATTCATACCATTGAAATGTAGCTTTAAATTGTAAGTGGCTTCTGTCCTTTGATTCAAAAGTCATTGTCAGAAGTGGGATTCGAACCCACGCCTCCATTCGGAGACCAGAAACCCCAGTTCAGTGGAAGGTATAACCTTGAGTCTGGCGCCTTAGACCACTCGGCCATCCTGACAACTGCGAGCGCATTAAGGAAGCACATATTTACTATTGTACTATCCCAACTGTTGAACATTGCTGGTTCTTTGTTTTCTATGATTACTGCTAAATTTCAAACGCTAAACTCAAAGCTCGTCTGACGAAAACGTCTCTCGTAACGTGAACAAAAGTAAAACCACACACGCAGCCACCGGGAGCGCTATATAGTTGTGTTTTAAATAACTTCCGGTGAATCCACACGTGACATCTTACTACATAACTGGCCCCAGTCATGCTTATGAAACGATCTCACGGGGTTGTGTCCTGAGTCTGTGTTGGAAATGTCGATTTACAGGAACGCCGTTTGGTTTGTGAAAGGACTGCAGGAGTACACAAAGTAAGTGTCCTACTGAGACATTGTGACTTCAAGTAGCTAAACCTTCATGGTTTGTGCAGCGTTTATTTAATCCTCCCTCTGCGTTGCTTCACTGGTTAACTAGCGGCGGTTACAACGCTGCAACTGCACTGACACAAGTACTATTGAAATTACACTCGCATCTTAATACTGCATGTTTTACCTGACAACACATTGACAACCTACATCACTTATTGCGGCACTTGTGTTTTGATATTAACAGTGTCACTTTAGAGAAGCAGGTGGCAGGTTATTGACATTTGTGGCTGATCAGTGTGTATGTTATCTGTCTGTTACAGTTGGTTAATTGATAAATAATGAATAATATATGAATCCAGATCTAGGTCCTGGATGATTGCTGGAATGTTTCAAGTGCGTCTCACATCTGATCCATTATAAAGTATGTCATGTGCTTGTGTGTGCATTCACCGTGCTGCTCTGTGGTCTTCCAGGAGCGGGTATGAAGCTGCGGCCAAGCATTTTGCTCCAGCAGACCTTGAGGTGAACCTGAGTGGGAGGTCCTTCATGATAACAGGCGCCAACAGTGGGATAGGAAAAGCCACAGCACAGGAAATAGCCAACCGAGGTGACTGTTTGAGGGTTACAGACACTAAAGAATTTCCCCTCTTTCTTATGGGAAGCACCCACATATCAGACTTCCAGCTGCTCCAACATGTTGATATATCAAACATACATACATCGTACATACTGTGCGAAGTTGTCTTCACTTGTTACTCCATGTATTTCTACTCTCGTCACCTGTAAAACACTGACTGCAGTTTATCTGTGAACGAGAACTTTAACGAGAGGTCAAATCGTTAAGGTGATAGAAGTTACAGCTGGCCTGGGCACTGATTGGGTGTATTTTCTAAATCTGCAGGGGGAACGGTTCACATGGTGTGTCGAAACAAAGGGCGAGCAGAAGCAGCCAAACAGGAAATTGTGGAACGAAGTAAAAATCAGGTGAGAAATCTATTACATTATGTTACTCTGTCCCAGAGGAGAGATCTCTGGCACCTTGCACCTTCTCAGAGAGGGTGAAACGGTTTTTCCTTCCTTTATCTGAATCAAGGGTCAAAGGACAGACATGGTGGCAATGTCACATGTTCTTCTGATTGGAGAGCTTTAGGCTAATTGTAAATACTTAACTGACAGACGAGTCCCTCTGCTCATGGACTCGTCACATGGTGTACGTCAAAATTCTGCTCAGTGAGGGGTCATCTCAGGACACTTTACAACAACAGAAACAACAATAATATCAATTGTAGCAGTGGGTGTTGAGCAGGATTAAGAGTACAGTTTGTGGTCTGTGATCACAGATCCAGACTCTCCAGCTCCATAATACCTGCAGAAAGCAACAGGAGGAGAGAGGAGAGAAACAAGAAAGCACAAAACTCCAGAGACAGAGATGTTGGGTTAGTAACATGCATTAATGTGATATTGATGAGTACAGATGGATGTGCCATAGGAAATCTCCTGGCAGACCAGGCCCATAGCAGCTTTATTCAAGGCTGGGTCAGGGCTCAGCTGGGTTCACTAGATCCGGCCTAACTATAAGCTTTATCAAATAAGAAAGTTGTAAGATTATTCTTAAACATGGAGCGGGTGCCTGCCCCCTGAACCCAGACAGGGTGCTGGTCCCACAGGAGAGGAGCATGGTAGCTGAAGGCTTTGCGCTGTAATTTATAAAATGTATTGAAGTAAGAGTCCAAAATCCAAACAAGGTAGGCAACAGAGTTACTTCACTCACTTTTTACATTAAAGTGTCATGTGCCATTAGCTTCACAAAAAAAGAGATGTCATTTAAAGAAAGCAAATCATACCATTTACTTAGATATAAAGTACATTTTTTTTAACTGTTGCTCAGGACGCCACAGTTGTCTCAGGGAACTTGCAATCACCATTTTTCAGTTTTGTTTTTTTTTTTTAGTTCAGTTATGCAACCCAAACAGTTATTAGATGGATAAGGAATAGGGTGAGCATAAGTTGAGCAACTAATTTTATTCCAAGCTGTTTTTTTCTTTTCAGCGGAAAGTGTGATGGTCTCAGTTTCCTGTTTATTCCCAGAATGTTCACGTCCATGTCGTTGACATGTCCAGCGCGAGACAGGTGTGGGAGTTTGCCCAGGACTTTTCACAGAGCAACGCAGTGCATGTACTGGTAAGAGTGTGTGCTGTGGAAATCTGTCGGTTCAGGTGCAATACACAATGTGGTTTGTAAAGTAATGTAATCAGTCGTTAATGTGTCCACCAGATTAACAATGCAGGCTGCATGGTGAACCAGAGGGAGTTAACTGAGGAGGGTTTGGAGAAGAACTTTGCCACAAATACACTCGGTAAGGGAATTTAAACACTAGATTCACTGCAGGACCTGAGTTTAACAGTAGTTTACCAAACTTTTATCAGGTTTAACAAATGAAACTGCATCGCACCAGTGGTTGACTCCAATAGCTTCCTGCATTAACGTATGAATATAATGGTTAAGTCAGTCGATATCCGGCGCAGTAATGATGTCTGGTACCTACAGCTGCTGAAACTCTGTGTTGATAAATGAACCACCTGCTTTCTTCGCCTTTACTTTCAGGCACTTACATCCTCACCACAGCACTAATACCTGCACTGCAGGAGGTTGAAGACGCAAGAGTGGTGGGTTGAATGTCTCCTGTCTGACCTCTGCATGGACAGGCACACTCGCAGTGTGCAGGTTTTGATAAAAATGAAATAGTTTTGATAAAAATGAAAAACGCAGCACTGTCTCCTCCCAGGTCACCGTGTCCTCTGGCGGCATGCTCACACAGAAGCTGAACGTGGATGACCTCCAGTTTGAGAAGGGGACATTTGATGGCACCACGGCCTATGCTCAGAACAAAGTAAGCTGAAGCTGCTTTAACATTCATTGTACAGTATGGTCCAGAAACAGGAAACAGTTTTTATATCTGTTAGCTGACTTCCCACACACTCAGAGTATACAGGAAGTCGTGCAGACCGTCCTCGGCGTATTTTAACGTCACAGAGAGCTGAGAAAGCCATGACTGATAAGGATTATTAGCACCAACTGCCTGCAGATGGAGATATTATATATGTCAAATGTGGAGCAGGTGGAGACGCAAAGTGGGCGTGGTGTATAGGAATGCTCATGGCTGTGGGGTCGCCATGTCACAGGTTCTTAAGGAGTGAATGAAGCACAGCACACAAGGAGCGGACAAGCAGTTTGAACAGCTTTTGACCCCTCAATCAGGGAAAATACCAGCGCTGGCGTACATGCATGTTACCATGGTTACCAAATGATTTTTTTTACACGTAAATATACTGGGCTCATGCAGATCGATTGTAAGATCCTGAAGAGTTCACAATCAGAAGATTTGAGATCAAGCTAAAATCTGCTCTAAGGAATCAGGCTTTTGGTCTGTTGTCAAGTCATCTTAGTCAGGCTGTTTGCTCCGACAGACAGACAGACCAGGGTTCATTTGAACTCAACCAAACAGATTAGTTGTGAAAGATTTGCTGTGCAGAGATGATGGTGGATGTATCGCTTTTTACCTGAAGGTCTTTGTGTGTCATTCGACAGAGACAGCAGGTGATTCTCACAGAGAGATGGGCCTCCCAGCACAAAGAGATCCACTTCTCTTCCATGCACCCGGGCTGGGCAGACACACCAGGTAAACCACTGGAGAGAAACCGCATCACAGCTCAAAACTTACGAGCTGCGCTGCTCTTTGGAGTGTGAGGTGACTTGAGTCTGTTTATAGCTGGGATCAAACATGAGCTGAGTAGTTTGTCTGTGCAGCGGTAGAGAAGATAGTCTAAACTAGTCTAAAAATGACACTGAAATATGTGCTTCAAATACCTGAGTAGCACATTGTTCCTCTCTCTGTAGCTGTCCAGACATCCATGCCATCGTTCCACGCCAAGATGCAGTCCAAGCTGAGGACGGAGGCCATGGGGGCCGACACCGCGGTGTGGCTCGCTGTATCTGCAGCCGCCGCGAAGCAGCCGAGCGGACTCTTCTTCCAGGGTAAAGAACAAGTGACAGTCAGAACTCTTTGTCATCATTTTCTCTGCTGTCCCAACATGCTGTGACTGTGGGACACGTGGTCCAATAATAGTATGAAACTAGACGTACAAACAACAAACAGACTCCAAAATTAGCTAGTGTCCAGCCAGAGATTACTGCCAGGAGCTGCTGGAGACCACAGACCTGGGTTCTTCTGGTGTATGGCCTTTGCATTACTGCATATTTTGGTGTGTTTCCTCACTGGAACAGAGTGACACACACAATGTGCTGCGTGTGTGTCATGGCCCACTGCACCAGGAGAGGTCTGAAAGGCCAGTGATAGCGTGAAGGTGATGATCTATTAATGCTGACTTCACAGTGTAGCTGAGATACTCCAGAGTGTGAAATATCAGTGGTAGAGCAAGTAATCCGAGTAAAAATACTTGAATAAAGTCCAAGTTAACAGAGAGTACCATATTTCTGTCAAATGTGCTGTAATCAGCTCGCTCTGTCCTCACGTCTCATGTTTCCGTGAACCAGATCGCAAAGCGGTGGCGACACACCTGCCGCTGGCCTCATCCAGGTCCACGCCGCAGGAGGAGGAGAAGCTTCTGACGGCACTGCACGACTTGGCCCTCAAGTTCAAACCTTAATGTCTTCATGACGAATGGACTTTTTAAGACCAAACACTCCTCAGTAATTTTTCACTTATATTAATTGTGTGGGGGGTTTTTTTTAAAAAAAAATTTGTACATTTTTCACTAATACTTGAAAGGAACAGGTGTCATTTCAGTAACCTCTGAGACCGGCGTGCAGGTGGTATTTGGAGAGAAGATCCAGTCCAGTTGCGAGAAGGAAAAACTACATTTACTTCTTAATATTAAATGTTGAATACTGTATTTATTGATATTATGGGAGGGGATGTAACTGATGCTTTAATATAAATGTAACCAAAAAAACATTGATTTCTCTTAAGCATAGAGTGTCATTTCAGGCTGTTTTGATGGATGATCAGGTTTAGGTTCAGTACTGATAAGAATAAATCATTTGTAAATGTATCTGTCCTTTGTGAGTGTCTGTGCAGTAGATGGACAGGAGGGATGGAGGCACTGAGGCAGACATGCTTGGCTACTGTTAGCCTGCTGAGCTATGCCTTACTGATGCAGGAATAATACAAGCAGATGACTTTCCTAATGATGTAACATAATTTGAAATTGACAGCCCTGATCATATGAAGTGATTGACAGATTTGGAAGCATTATTAGCTGCAGAGTGCTCTCAATCTACTGTAGCACTGAACCTGAAACAAGCTAAATGTAGTTTACTTGGTTCAGTGCAGAACAGTCTTGAATAAACTGAGTTACTTCCTGTTACAGAGGCTGCACTTTAACTAACCACAACATCACTTTGATTAAAAGGATCTACTGTTTTTAATTGAGACAGTCTGGACTGTAGAAGTTCAAAACACAGCAGTTAAAACTCTGAGAAAGCAGGATGCAGACGGCTGCAGAGGAGGATGTCTGCAAGTAAAACGGGAGAGGAAGGAGCTGCTCTGCTGTTGCTGCAAGGATGGACGTGAATCAGAGTAACAACACAGCAGACCTGCTTTTAATACAGTTTTTTTACATCCATGGTTACATTGAGGGACACACATCCAACACACAAACGTCTTATCTTTCCTGCAACAGAACAAAACAATAAACCACTGGCCTCAGATGAAGTCTGTCATTCGTTTTACATTTTGGCTCCACTTCAGATGCTGTTGAGTTGATTTCTGCCTCCTGTGCAGTCACTGAGGAGCTGGATCCTCGCAGAGACACTGGCCCATTCTCATTCACAAGTACACAGCTGCTGTAAACGTACCCGTACAGATAACAGTGAAAGTACAGGACCAGTGTTTGAGGTCAAGTCCCTAATCAATAAGGTCTTCAACATCACCTTAGTTGTGATCTTATCAAACATCTTTGGAACAGGTGGATTTGAATATTAACAGGATTCAGCTTCGTTACTGTCTGATTTCATTAAAGCACAAATATGATAATCACAAACAAATTCATATTTTCTCTTCTCAGCAGCGATTCAACTTACTTTCACTTCTTGATTCCAGTGCAGAGACAAAAAAACGGGTACGCAGCAGTAACGAAAACAAAATCAGAGCAAAGCAAGTGTGTTCATTAGATTCCTTCAGTCCTGATACAGGTCTGTGTGTCTGTCACCCTGCCTGTCTGTCTGTGTGTGTCTGTCTATGTGTTGTCACTGATGATCTTGATATGTCTGTGTGTGTGTGTGTGTGTGTGTGTGTGTGTCAGAAGCATGAAGACAATGCTTGTAATAAATAATCGCATTTGGAGTGTGGAGCAACAGGTGGAGTAGCAGGCAGCCTGATCATTTACAGATTATTGAAGGTGACAGGTGAACTGTCAGTTTATAATGAAATCAATGTCCTCTGTTCTGTTCTGTAGACTGAGAGAGTTCAATAACCGCTTCTGCGCAGAGCTTCACAGACATGTATCTTAAACTCTGGATCAAATTTACACACAGTGACGTATTGTGGTTGAGATTAAAACTGAACTTCTGTGGGCCACGACAAGATTTTGCTGCAGAGATTTTGATTTTATGGGGTCAAGAGGCTTGCTTGACATCAGCCCGACGTCCACACAAGTTTGTAAATGTTACATAGATTCCCAGGTGTCCTGCAGGTGGTACGCCCACGTGTCCACAGCTGACAGTAAGGTAGAAACACAAATGCAGTTTCACAACAACACAAGCCATACGTGCATGTGACGCCTCTGACACGATGCAGATTCGCAGGAGAGGTGGACAATATAGCGCCCGTGCCTCTGGTGGCTGATGTGAGCTACTGCAGCTGAAACAGACTCAGGTGAAGGGCTCACAGGACACACTCGGGTTCGTCCCGTTTCCACACTGTCACGTTATTATGGCCAATCAAATACTGTTGACATCTGTGTGGTGTATTAAGTGTGACTGTGAAGCAGCTGAAACCGGGATGAGATCATTTCACACATGCTACACACACACATGCTGTGTGTCTAAACTGCTGCTGCTCTTCTTTTCCGGCAGGCGGCACAGTCTGGCAGGTGTACAACTACTGACTCTGCAGCCCGCTTAAGACTATTTGATTTTGAGAGTTCTGGTCCAGTTCCAGTGATGTACTTCACTTCAAAAAAAACAAAAACAAAAACAAACAAAAAAAAAAAAGTCAAATTTGTTTTGGTCTGTCCGTGCTGCCCCTCCGAGGCGTGCAGAAATGTTTTACTGGCTGATTCGTGAATTTCCAGTATAAAATCAGCAGGTATGCATGGAAATTAAGTCAACAAGGTATGTCAGTTCCCTCACACTCAGATACAGCACACACACACGCACACGCGCACACACACACAGATTCCCACGCCTGACAGCACCCTTCACACAAACCGACAGCCACAAGCATCTGTAGCCTGGTGTCGACCAAAGCCTGTCCTGTTTGCAGGCCTCACTGTCCTGCAGAGTCCCACTGTGAACAGGCAAACAGCCGCCGCTTGTTGGTGAATAACTGTTAAATATTATCCAGATGACATCGATATTGTTGGATAAGCTCCCCCTGTTCTCGTCCATGAGAGCCCGCCGCCATGAAACCACCGCAGTTTGGAGAACGTAGTTTCTCGCTGACCTCAGGACACCACAGGGGTCATGTCCCACAGCTGCAGATAAACACACAGGACACACAATTAGTTTGTCGAAAAGACACAAACACTCTTCAGACTGTATATCTGAAACAATGGAGGCAGATTTTAAGCGTGCTTTGTTTGGACTTGACCCTTTTGCAACATATTAAATGTTTTCCTGCAGGAATGTATGCGCATTGGACCCGCTGAACTCAGATCAGCAGCTCTGACCTTCTCCCAGCTCACACTCCTGAATGAATTAGATTACAAACTGCCTGTAGCTGTGACCATGGAACAACCTGATGGACCAGATGACTGATATCTGATGCTGATGTAGTGAAACTGACAACAAACTAAAGAGTGTGCACCTCCACCTCCAATTATGATCTTAGTAACAGAGCAGGAGGATTTCCGAACACACAGATTTGAATAAATGTTGTGGCTGCAGCATTAGCAGATAAATGTAGGCGTAAATGTCGCTATTTTAAAAGGTTCATGCAATTGCAGAAACACACCAACTGTGTGAGGCAGCTGCAGACAAACAACTGCGAGCTAAAAATGTTTTTATTAATGCAGCCTGGTGGATTTGAAGAGATAGTAGATGGGTATATCGGCTTCACTCACCCATAGTAAAAGGCTGTCAGCAAGGTAAACCAGTGGGAGTGTTCTGAGTGTAACATCAACTGATTTAGATTCAGTTTGACTGCTGTCGCACTTAACAGCAGTAGTCCTGCTGCTTCTCAGGGCTGTGGGTGCTGTGCTAAGATTCTTATACAACTCTAAAAACACAAACTCTCCCTCTAATCTCCCTTTAATATGTAACACAAACAGACCCTACTCGATGTTAGTGTGTGTGCCTGCGTATCTTATCTGACGCTCCTGAGTACAACAGATGCTGTTTGCCTCGATGCAGACCTTGATGACCTTGTCCGTGCCGGAGGTGAGCAGATTTCCAGTGGTGGGCTCATAGTGCATGTAAACAATGCTGTGCTTGCTGTCGTGGAAGGTGGCTGTGGGCGCCCGACTGGGAGACACAAAGGGAACGCCGGTTACTTTGACTGAGGGAGACACAAAGGGTCAGTGTGTGACAGCAACACAGGCTGATTGTTACTCACTCCTCGTCAGTGATGGACTCGTGGCAGCTGTCGCACACGCGCACCTCGAACTCGAAGCCCATGAGGGGGATGGTGGAGCGTTTGGACGAGCACTTGCCGCACACGGCCTGGCCACACTTCCTACAGTGGTGCTGAGGAGCAGAGGACAACTTCAACATGGCAGCTGCTAATGTCTTACAGTGAATAATAAGTACGCAAGTCTCTCTAGTCTTGACTGTATGATCCTTATAAAGAAATCCAAACTGTTCACTGCATTGAATCACAGTTTCCACTCAGATGAGTTGTGTGTTGTTCCCAACACTGAGATAAATGTTTTGGAGGACGCCCTGCGTTTGGTTTTCCAAAGCCTGGTCTTTTCATTCACATGAATAGGATCATCTGCTTTTCCTTACGACTGCGCAATGTGATTGGCTGCTGTGAGGCTAATTGACTCTTTTAATAAAGTGATTACATCTGATTTCTCTCTACAGACGGGAACGAGCATTAAGAATGAGACCAGCGGTACCTGTCGCAGGCCAATCTTCTTACTGTCCCACATCTGTTTGAAGTTCCAGAAGAAAGGCTGCTCACACTTCTGACAGGAGTCACTGTCCAGCCACTCCGGGGTCTGTGTAAACACACGGCTTTGTGTTAGACTTCCCTCAATACAAACATAAAGAGAAACACATCTGCAGCACGAGTTAAACTTCCCAAGACCTTGACTGCTCACAAAACCCTGAGGATGTGAAGCACTTTGCTGGAAAATAGAACAAGTTAACAAAGTCAGTGTCTCGTCATGCACCTCTTGTCGTGTCACATCCATGTTCCAGATGACGATGCCTCCGTCTGAGCTGCAGGAGATGAGCTGACGAGTGTGTGAGGCATAGCACAAGCCCTGAACCTTGTCACTGCAGGGCACACACACAGACACACACACAGTACAGTGAGTGGTTTGCATGAAAAAGCCAAGCAGTTTTTGTTTGTGAGACAGCAGAACACTCTCTTCTTCTCATTGTTTTCTCTCCAGACACCAAATATTAGGACTCTGGAAAAGGTCAGCGTGTACATAACGTAGGTATACTGGTGAATAATCATGTATGTCTGAATTGTAACATTGTTCTGGTCGTCATCGTGGGTCTCTGGTGAATAAAAGTCCCGCAGCGGCTCTGAATAAGAGACGCATTCACCAACAGACGTTTGTCTTTCTCACTTGTGTCCCTGCAGCTCGATGGCCGTGCCTTTTCGCCCTCCGATGTCCCACATGATGATGGAGTGGTCCGAGCTGCCGGAGAACAGCACCCTCTGGACCGGGTCCCAGCACAGCGCCGTCACGTTACCTGGAGAACAATGCAAACACACATACAAGAGTAACTGATGGTCCGATGATCGCAGGATTTATGGTGATAACTTTATGAACTGGGATGGTTGCGTTGGGGCTGTCCTGCACCAGTTCTCAGAAGATTTGTTCATTTCTTCTGAATCTGAACTTTATGCGTCGAGGCTGAAGGTTAATGACGTGTCATAAATATCATCTGTTTGCACGTCTTCTTTGCCCCTGGCCCTGGACAACCCCCGATGCCTCGCTGTAAAAACATTTCACCTCGTTTGTTGAACCAGAAAGCTGCATCGCTAATATTGTACAAAAATCAATGCTGATCATTGTTATGGCCATGTTTCAGCTCATCTGCTGATTAATAAACTGAGGCTGCAAGAATTCTGCAAGAGCTTCATCAATGAGACTGCATCAATGAGTGTGCAACAACGTCTGCTAATATGGACCAATGTGTTGATCATATTGCTGATTATTATCATTTACTGTCTGTGTGGTGGTGGTGTGTACCCGTGTGTCCCTTGAAGGTGGTGACCAGGCTGCAGTTGTCCTGCTCCAGCTTCAGGATGGTCACCTGACCGGACTGATCCCCTACGAAGGCGTGTCTGGTCTCCACATCAAACCTGGGACAAGATTAAGGTAAAACAAGCAGAAGCCGCGTCCTCCTGAAGGAACTACTTGAACATTCTTTCGAATTGGTTTCACGGTCCGAACGGCAATACGTCCCTCTGTCAACACGCTGACTGAGATGCAGAGTTACTGGGTATGTGTCAGAGTTCCTTGCAGTGGCCGCGAGAGAGAGCTGCAGGGTGTCAGCGGTTCCTCCTCTGACCTGGTTAAGTCGCTAAACACCACAATCATTTGAACACTGGCCACATTGTAGAACAGAAAAAAACGCAGACAGCATGAGGAACAACCTGCTCCTCTCCAGTCTAAATCCCAAACATCAACACAAATCTATTACGGGAGCTGGAGTTTTCAATGTTCTGTGTCCTCCGGGAACCACAGATTAAATGTTCTGTGTTTTTACCGGTAAGCACAGATAAGATGATTTACAAATGAAAGGACATCCACATTCCCTGATACAAACCAGTCAAACATTAACAACATCTGAGTGAACTGAGTAAAAAAGCTAACAAAGTCAAAATGTTTGAACGTTAAAATAACCTTTTACCTTTCAGTGAATTACTGCTGTGGGCACAGACATAGAAAATGTTTGGCTCTCCAGACACACTGAAAGTGAACCAGCGTTTCATTTTAGCTGTAGTTTTGTCTTTTACCCCTGCCCAACAGTTTGGGAACCACTTGTTTTGGCTGAAATCAAGCTTTGTTTATGTGTAAACCGGATGTCATTATGTCAGAAACACTACAGTCATTAGTTTCCGTTCAGTGGGGCTTCTCATTAAACGGAGTTAGCGCAGAAACAGCTGTTGTTGTCACCTCTGACGTGACCGTGACTGTCTCGTGGGTTAGCATGTAGCATGTGGAGGCTAATGAGCTCATGGCAGCCTCATTGGTATGGATCAGTGTGGCTGCACAGCACTCACAGCCTTTCATCTGGCCATTACAGAAACCTACTCAGACCGTTTCCTTGACAACAGCATGACTGATGCCTATTGTTAGGCCTTCCCATTAGTACAAACTAACTGGAAGCTAAACTCAATTGCCCTTCTTGTGTTGCTGTGGCCTTAAAATAGACTGTGTTGTCATAATAAAAGGCTGGTTTTTTACAGTCCAAAGCACCAAAGATGGTTCGTCACTTCCCACTTGGCCACGTCCAATCCATTTAGCAGGAAGCTTAGCTGTCAGGCTCACTGAGGCCCAAGTGGAAGCAAATCAAGACAACAAACAGAGCAAGAGCGGGATTTAAAGGATACTGTAGTCCCGAGACCCAGGCGGAGGTGCGATATGTCCCCAGCTGCTGGCCGCTCTCCGAACAGTGCCAGGTGAAGTTTTTGTCCTGGCCGGTGCTCAGCAGCCACTCCATCTCCAGCACAAACAGCACCACTGTCACTCTGCCCTGATGGGCTGGGGGCACACAAACACAACACATGACCTCCAGTTTCACAGTCACCGCAATCACAGTCCGCAGCTCCACGCACAGATCATGGGTCGGATGCACCGCCACCTGACCTACACGTGACTGACCCCGCTGCACAGATGACACATGACACAGACAAACACACATCATGAAAGGTCCAATATTACTCTGCATTCATCCCAAGCACAGTTTGTCCGAATAAGGGAGATCGATCAGTCTGGCCCAGGTGTTTCTGACTGAGCTACACTCAAAACAAAGAGACGAATTATGTTTTCACAGCAGTCAGTGGAGAGAGGGGAGGGGAGCAGAGTTTATTAACAGTGAACTGTCAGTCATCGTGACAGTCAACAAGCAGCTCAGTAATAAGACATACATTAAGCTCAGCAGCAACAGGGATAGGTAGAACTGCATGGCTCACCCTGGTAGGTGCGTGCTGGGGTCATCTTGTTGTAGTCTTCCGACAGGATGAACTCCTGAAAAGCAGGAAGTGCAGATAAACGTTCACACTGAGTGATGTCAACGACTCGCATCTGTAAAATAAATCTAAAACTTAATAAACTCATTATGTTACAATGGTTAGACTTTACATTGAATTTGTGGTGATATTTAATAGAACAGAATATAATAGAAGTACTTTATTAATCCCCCGAGGGAAATTTTGTTATTGCAGCAGCACCAACAGTAATAATATAAAAACAGTAATAACATAAAGTAGAGCAAAAGATAAAAACCTAAATAAGATAAAGATAAAAATATAACTATAATATGTACATAAATAAGTGTAATAAGTGCCACTGTGGCCTATGCCTTTTAAACACAAATTGCTCATTTCCATTTCCTGTATATGTGTTGTAACTTATTGACTGTGTCTATGTTGACTGATCACACTACAGGCAGATTCCCCTCCGTCTCTACTGTAGGCGGGGAATTAAAGTCCATAAATCAATAAGAAACCTGTTCTGGTTTATTATATATTACAGCTGTCAGTCAGGCAGGTGAAGGTCTGTCCAGACGATGTCCTCTCAGATGCTGAACCAGGATCAGAAAACTACAATCTCCATGGCATCTGCATAACATGGCGTGATGCACGTGAGTCTACTGATGGGACTTTAGCTTAGATCAGACTTACCAAAATAAGATTTCATGTGTTTTCTGTGATTCTGAACTAAGCATGGTTACAGTCTGGATTTGTGCTGCCAGTGCGAACAAGGCCCAAGTGAACCACACCTCTGTCCATCCAGACCCACAAGGGAAAGGATGTAATTCACAAGTTTTCTCCCCAAGCGACAGGTCACAGTGACCTGGCAAAGAGCTGATTCCCACTGAACAAGCAAACTCCCAGAAACATTCCTGCAGCACTGGACTGCAGCCATCACTTTCCCCAGAATACACACCATTAGAGCTGCATTCCACTTTACGAGCTGAAAGACAGGATGACGGGCTGCAGGTTTGACTTACGCAGATACTTCCAGTGTCCATCCCCAAAGACAGCCTCCTGGTCTCTGGGTTAAAGGACATGCAGGAGCAGGCGGCTGCAGACACAAAACACACAAAACGAACAGAGATCATTCTGCCTGCAGACGTGCATGTTTGCGTTGATTTCACACTCACTCGTCTCTCCATAGGGTTTTGGAGCCCACGAGGGATTTAGGAAGACTGGCAGTGAAACTACAAGCAACAAATAATACTCAGCTCAGTGAAACGCGACTGACATGAGCTCATTCTTGACTCTGGAGGCTGTCGTTTAACAGGAAATATCACCTCAAGGTCAGCTTCTTTATTTCTGAGTTGCCCTCTAAATCATACTGTTCTGTCAATAGATGAAGTTTCCTGCTCAGGTCACATGATGTCATCAAATCAACCCACTGAGAAAGACAATGAGACAACACTGAAAGATCCAGAGAGGCTACAGCGCAGAGTTGACTTCAGTTGACAGTTAAGATGAGCTGGCATGTATGCTACAATCCACTGATAATGTAATATTGGTCAGACTTACACGTGTCCTGCCTGATGAGATCTAAACCGGGATCATTATTAAAACTCTCAGTTCTGTAGCCATTCCCACTAGTCTGTGCTGTTGCTTTACTTTCAACAAGATGATGAAGACGCAGAACTTCTGTCATTTAAACACTTGGGGCATCGATGTAGTGTCGCAATTTCCTGGAAGTGTTGGCTGAGGTTTGGGGGTTGAAAAATAAACAAGTAAACGTGGGACTAACATTCCTGCAGTTGTGTATCACGTGTAAAAACCAGATCAAAGCTCTGTTCGGGACTCAGTTTGCTCTACTTCTAGACTTCTAGTTATCTTTTGTCTAATTTCAGCCTTTCTGTCAGTGAACCACCATGTTTGACCTGTGCAGTGCTATTGTAAGCTGCAGATCTTGCTGATGGTAGCACGGGATTTCCTTCAGTTGCACAACAAGGACAAAGACTTTCACAGGCCTAAAGCGCCATGGTACCAAAGTGACCGGAGTGAATGAGTTTTCCTGAGCTCAGACGCTGAATCAGGAACAATTCAACTCAACAGTTGGTTCAGCGTAATTCATTATGTTTGACATGATGAGGAGGGATGTGAGGAGAAACAGAGCTACATGTTATCTGTAAACCTTTACTGACTAAAGACTTGCTTGTATTCACATTGATGAGCTTATTTACATATACAACCCTAATGCAAAGGACATGGATCAAACGGGTTCTGCACATAAGGACAAAAAAGGACTTACATGACATTGTGTGATAGACACTGGGCCAGTACTGACCACTGTCTCTCTTCAGCCACACCCGGACGGTCCTGTGGAGGAAAACCATGACGGGTTAGTGTCTGCATCACAAGCTCACCAGGTGTAAGGATACATTCTTCATGTGCTGCATCCTCCAATCACTCTGCATGTTGTCTTTGTGTGTCTGGGTGAGAACACACCCAACATGACTTCCTCCGGTTCACATCAGACCCACCCCTCAGTTGTTACACATGTTACAGTCTCTGAGCTAGAATGAATGCAGGATGTGATGATGCTCTGTGCTTGGGAAGGGGGCTTGGAAAGGTGCAGCGAGGCGTCAAACTAAAGGAACACTTGGTTAATTTGGTCCTACAAACAGACCTGTGGGTAATCTGGAACTGTGAGCAGACTGAAGACCGGACTGAGGTCCAAGCATGACTGACAGTCACTTTGCTGATGTACTTTGAGTCTTCACAAGAAGATATATATATATATTCCGCCTCACACACAGCTCATGGCTCGCCAAGAAGATGTGCTAACATCTGGTTAGCTCATGTTTTCAAAATTTGTTCTGCGAAAAATGCAATGAGTGAACCCCTCTCTGGAATCTTCCATGATACTAATCTATGACTGTGATAAGCAGTATATTATAGAAGTTAATATAAGAAGCCCAGCCTGTTATGAGATGACACAGGCATGACAGAACACACAACCTTTGAACATGCAGACGCTAACACCCACCCTCAGACACATGTAGAGGTCTACTGATACACACACACACACACACACACACACACACACACAGAAAGACAAACATTGCACATGCTACTAGCTTTACTAGCCCCTTGTGTCACAACACGTCAAACACAGCAAAGTGCACACAGAGGACCATTTAGATATGTTCATATGTTTTCCCTGAATGTGTGTTTATATATTGAAATCATATATAGCCAGCAGTGAAAAGATTCAAGTACGTTTGTATGGGTATTCCCGGCGCGCGTGGTGAATGTATGTGTGCGTATATCATAGAGCATAGGGTCGTTAAATGAGTGTGTCAGCTGACACATGACAGGTTTCCTCTCCTCTATGACAGTAAACTGTCGGACGGCTTCTTCACACTGACAGCTTTAAGAAAACACGCGGAGGCAAGAGCTTAATCACACACCGACAGCGGGGGGAGGGGGCTGTTGTTAGGGGGCGGCAGGTAATGTTAATTGGGATGTGAAGGTTAATTAGTGGTCCGTCCAGCTCAGCGCTCACCTGTCCTCGCACACGCTGATAACACCGTCTTCCTTCGGGATGATGACCGCCGTGCTGACCACATCTTGGAAAGCCTCGAGTTTGCTCAGCAGACATGGCTTCCGAGCCTGCGGCTGGGGCTGGATCTCTGCCGCCATGAGTCGCTCGTGCACAAACGTCCGTCTACGGCTGGTGCTCCGGGAAACATAACCGACACAACCGCCCCGTGTCCGGCCGCAGAGCCTCGGCTGGGAGCTGCTGGCCCGCTGGCTGTCGGCAGGTAGCACAAGGCGGAGGGACGGCTGCTCCAGACGCTGTCAGTCAGCTGACAACACAGACACGCACCGAGCGCTTCCTCTTAGCAAAATAAGAGTTTATGCAAATATTTTCAAAATAAAAGCGTCACCTTGATTTAACTACGTTTTTAAAAACAACTTTCAGAAAAAAGCAAGACGAGATTTGCGGTAATAACAAAAATCGCTTATTTCACCAATAGCAATTAAAAGTAACATGCACTAATGAACAACGTCATCAAATAGCAGCTCATTATCATCATGGTGGTACCAACTAATAAGAGATTTATTATTAAAGGTTTACAAAGTGCAATAAATTCCTTTATGGAATAGGAGTTATATTTTAAAACCAGTGGCCAGTGCTCAATTAATACAGCAGAGCCTGGTATTTCCCGACATTTACTCCTTTACACGGTTAAAGCTAGAAACAACATGGATCAGGCACTTTCCATAATGCACCTTGTTAACTTTGATCCTCCCTGTCGTCGATTCTCAAGTCAAACTCCGCACCTCCTGTTTGTCTCTCGGGCTTCCTTCAGGAAATATGCAGCCACCGAAGCTGAAAAAGGCCTGATGCCATCTCATTGTTAGAGCTCAGACTCAGCTGAGAGGACAGCTGAGCAGACACAGCCATGACAGAATGAGAGAAAATCCAATCACAGTGTTATCAACATTCACAACTGCAGATTATCGACTGCACAAATGATCTGTTAAGACTTTATGACTTTTCTCTAATAACTTTATAAGTACTTTATGACTCTATTAACATATATATTTAGTAACTTAATGACTCCATTAACCTTTGTGAATGCATTGCTCTACTTTCTTACTGTTGTCAGTGTTGATGGTGTAGAAGTCACAGAGAGGCTGCTGTAAGCACCGGGTTTACTATAGAAAAGACACATGTAGACTTTGACTTTAGCTGCTTTTATTTTAATGACAAACAACCTCAAGTGCGTTTGTGTGATCCACGGTAACTTCACAGATTTCACTGACGGACCCATATTATGGACGCATATAATGAAGGCACCTTGACAACAAAACCTTACACTTCCGGTTTTTATTTCCACCCTAAAACCATAACGACGATCCTGTTTTTGGTAATTAATACAAAAAAATAATTATTACACATTATTTTCTCTGGTGTTTTAGTGTTATGTGTTCATATCAATAATCACAACAACGTGACACAGTTATAACACCTTATTGGGCTGTTTGCAAAAAGTTCTGTTTAGCAAAGAAAATGATTTCCGGTCACAATTTGTCTGCACTTCAGAATAAAAGCCAAACGCAGGTAATGTAAACAGGTGACGTATTTGAGGAGTTTTTCTAGGTCAAAGTGTAGTAGGAGCAACAAAAATAGATCAGAGCAGGATAATAAAGATACTATCACAGTGGAAGAGCTGCACAAATGATTTGTAATTTGTAATATGTTATACTTAAGCACACGAAAGGAGTTCAAACTGAAACATATTTTGAATATTTTCTTGCGAGTTAAACATGAACAAATATAAGTCTTATGTAAGTCCACACAATAACGAGCAAAGTGTTTATAAAAGGAAACCTTTTGATATGATCAGTGTTTACTCTGATCAAACTGGCTCGTGTGTTTTCATGGAGAAAATCAACACATTCCTCAGTGTTAGCAGTAGAAAGTAGACATGATAGAAAAGTAAAACTTAAACTAAACTTACGTTTTACTTATTATGAACAAAAGTGTTATCATCAGAAAAAAACACCTTGTTGATCAGAGTTTAAGGAAGGCTACTTGCTATAGATCTACATCATAACCCGTTTCGGAGAGTTATATGATACAGTTTTTCTTATTATTATTTTTCAATCATTAACATGTATGCACCATCTTATTTATTTTAAGGTGAAGCTATGACAAGTAAATATGCTGCTGGGTATGTTAATTTATATCAGTGCATCATAGAAGATGATGATGAGCTTTGCATATAAAATATTAATCTGCACTGTAACTTGTAACAACAGATAAATGACTCTCATAGAGAAACAAAACAAGTTAATACAAGCTGACTCTTCACATATATCAGTATACTTTTATTGTGAAAAACAGGTCAGTGACACGACGGAATATGAAGTGTTGATGTGTGTTGCTCCAGAGAACTCTGTCAAACAAGTAGCGGTGGTCCTTCCTCCTCTGTGCTATCGCCAGCCACCGGATGGTTTCCTCTTATTTTTGCGGAAGTGATGATATTTTCCAAGGAGCTCCATTATGTAAATTGTATTGCACAATCGTTCACATCTGGCTGGGTGTCATGTGGCATCGAGAGTGGATCCTCGAATCAGCCCCGTCGATGTGTTGCATGTTGAAATAATTCTTTAAGTGTGTGTTGGGACTTGTTTTCTCACATAACAAAGTGTGTGAAGCTCAAAAAAGGAAGTAACACCAGAAATCCATGTACTACTTAAATAAACCTCACTTGTTAAATCAATAGTTTGAATTCAATTAAGCTCATCTATTTTTCAGCCCAGTATGTGACCTATCTTATTGCACAAAGAGAGAAAGTCTAGCCATCTCAGGGCTGCAGGGTGTGTGAATGCGTGCGCGCGCATGTCAATCCCTTGCAGCCACTGTTCAGCTAAGCCTGTCTTCCTTCAGATCGTTTTGCAGAAAGGACTGTCTTTATTTGGTCATCACATGAAAACCAAGTGCCACACCGTCAGCAAGTTGTTTCTCTGTACCCCGGGTGCACTCCTGGGTTCATATGTCACTGCTTTTGGTTTGATATTGTCCATCTTTGTCTTCAGTTTTGTCTCTCCAGTCTTCAGGGGTTGTCTTTCACAGTAGCCCACGCCCGTGAATAGGATGAAGTAAATGTTGATTATGTAATCAGCGCAGACAACAGGCCCGGTCCTCATCGATATGAGCTAAAACTACTTCAGTGCTGCCCGGGAAAACAGCGCGTCGAGACACAGAAACACATATATCAGTATATATTGAATTCTTAAACACATAATGCATGTACAACATATTTTCCTCGCATTCCTGCCTCTCGAGCGAGCAGGCATGCGCACGAGACGCTCAGCTTTGGCCTAATCTGGATATGGTAATGAGCGGCTTCAGTTAGCCAATGGAGCGCGAGTGTTCGTCCACATGACGCTGAAGGACCGCTGAAGGGGCGGAGTCACGCGCGGAGCTTCGGTTAAAACCAGTGGGGAAGACACAGCGCATTCAGTGTAGGGAGAAGCAGGGACTCACCATGAGGGGGAACTTTGTTACTATAAAACTTAGGAATATTTGCAAAATATTGTAAAAATTATCAAAATCCCTCGTGAATCCATAACCTGCCCCTAGGGTTTGAGGTTTTTAGTTTAGTTTGGCCGGAAAGGGCCTCTCCACTCACTATTCTTACACTTTTTTGAAAGAATGTGTGAGACAGACAGTTAGCCAGCTAGCCAGCTAGCTAGCTAGCTGAGAGGTGATACAGGCGGCAGGAGAACAAAAGATTTTTTTTGCGTTTTGGCCGGTTGTACTGACACCAAGTCCATGCAGAACGTGTCATTACCATCACAATGCCCGTCTTACTTTTTCTGATAGACACGTCCGCTTCAATGAACCAGCGCACCCATCTGGGCACTACCTATCTGGACATAGCAAAAGGCGCTGTTGAGACTTTTATGAAGGTACTGTAACCTCGGGACACATTCACACTGGCACATCCCGAGCGACATCTTTGTGCTGTTGCAGGATCGCCTGTCAGACATGATCTCTCGATAACCGTGAATGATTCTGTACTGTTTCCACAGCTCAGGGGCAGAGATCCGGCGAGCCGAGGGGACCGGTACATGTTGGTAAATTTTGAAGACGTCCCGTACGGGATAAAGGTAGAGTTTGTTTTCGGGTCATGTCCCTCCATCGCTCCACCACGCTGTGATCACTACATCAGCTGTGTAGAGAAAATCTTCAGCAGGAGCTTTCATACCCCTTTTAAAACATGGCCGACATTTTGTTTCAATGTGAGCAGCAAGGAACTCTGGGTGTTATTTATACAGCGAGGTGATATCTGTGGGAGGGAGGGAGTGAGGGGGGAGTAGGAGGCGGGGGAGACGGGGGGCACAGACTGGCTTCACTTTACTTGTTTAGACCAAATTGTCTCTTTAGTCATCGCGACTTTGGCACTTTCTATTTTTTTATGATCGTAGAAGCAGACCAAGGTCTCAGCTGATTGGGCTGAGAGACAGGAAGTGGCCTGTATTCATTCTGATCAGTCAACAATCATAATATAACAGCAGAGTTAACTATTGACAGAAGCAGAAGTTGTCTGTTGGATGCCACAGTGGGCCAGTAATTCATCCTTACGCCTGTTATTAACCAATTTTTTATTTTTTTTTATTTTTTTAAAGGCTGGATGGAAAGAGAGCCATGCCACGTTCATGACAGAGTTGAGGAACCTCCAAGCAACTGGACTCACAACTATTGGCCAATCCCTGAGGACCGCTTTTGATTTACTCAATCTCAATAGATTAGTGACTGGGATAGACAACTATGGACAGGTATGTAGCACTGAAGAGGCAGAGTAGAAACCAGGTCTATAAGGTGTTAAGGTGCCCCCACAGACCCCACCCCCCACTCCCTTCTCCTATCCCCAGTCTTACAAGCATCAACCACCTGCATACCGTGACCCCACACACTTTCAGTCATGTGGTAATGACACAAACACGAGAGCAACAAAAGTAAAAAAAAACAACAACAAAACTTTATTTTTCAGCTCAGTGACCGCTATTGATTTCACTTTGTCCTGCCACACACAGCTTCGTGGCCGTAACGTTAGACGATTATAGCTGTTAATAAGCTCTGAAAAATTAAACCATAGAAGTGCATGGTGTATTTAAAGCTTGAGGATGTCTTACAGCCTCAGAGTGTGAGCAGTCTGCGCCCAGGTCAGTATCTTAAGGAACAACTAACATGCTCTAATCTGACAGATCTGCTCCTCCGTAGGCGGCTCGTACCGTTCAGCCCCATTGAAACTGTTTTGCAGAGGTGTTGCTTAAGCGTTGCAGCTAATGTTGAATTGTATTGTGTTGTCCTCTGAGCTGTTTTGAATATTCAGTCTGCCCTCGTTGACGACGATAGGTTGGACACAATATTTGAAACGGCTTCAGTCTCTGAAATGACAGTGAAGGTGAACGGCACCTCTGAGACAGGATTAATAAAACTGAACGCTGCAGCCTTTATTATAATGTCACGCTGTTGTTGTGGCTGTTTTGGCCCCATGAAAACAGCAAGTGAGTGGACTGAGGTTAAATCCTGTGCCTTGACGAGCACATTCTCAAGGTTTTTGGGAAAAACATCAGACATATTATTTGGGATTTAGTGAAATTTCTGCTGTCACTGATGCTGAGATTAACGCAGCTTTTCAAAAGTAATGCAAGGCAGCAACAAACAGGGTTTATCTCAGTTATTTAAATCTTCAGTTCACAGGATGGTGATTCTTAAGATATATAAGAAACGGCTCTACGATGTGAGGCTGCAAGCTCTTAGATGTTATATTCACTGTGTTGCACAACTCCACTTGAATTTGTGAATTTGAAAGTCTCTCCTCCAGCTGAGCAGCAGAGTCGACCTGGTTCACAGCTGGAAGCCTGCATTCATATCAAAATAATTGTAGGAGTACAATAGATACTTGGTGAGCTCACAAAGTCTGTAACCAGTTCAATATGACTGGCCCAGTTCCATACACTGCTGCCCAGTGACCTCACCAGTTCAAGGCTGTGTGGTCACAAGCTCCAGTTTAGGGAGTTGGTTGTGGAGAGGAGGTGTGTGTGGGTGTGTGTGCTGGTGCTGCTCTCACACTGAAGCTAATGACAAAGTCTTCTCATCCGTCTTACTTACTTGTGTCGTGTAACACAAAATGACCACAGTGACTCCGTCCTGATGCAGTCTCGTGACAAAGAAGGATGAAAACAACATGAAACAGCACGGAGGAGATGAGCCGCATCACTCTGAAAGATTTCCCCCTCTCCGGTGTCTGTTTAATATTATTAATACTAGCTTTAATGGTAGCCTGTCCCCAGTGTGGCTGCTGGGTGGGTCTGCGCTCTCATGGTTGATTTAGATCCCGGACGTCTGTTTTCCTCTTGTAGAGGTAAGTCAGGACGGAGGGAGCTGTAGTGAAGGACTGACTAACGGAGGAGCTCTGTCGTCCCATGGCATGCATAGATGTAGCTCACATTATGCACGTCAGACACACATGCCACCCTCGCTGGCAGGCTCGGAGAGGTGACACATGCTGAGGTCAAGGTCATCACTGACCTCTAATGACAGGTCAGCTGTATAAATAATTAAATAAGCACTTTATTCCTCTGCCGCCTCTCACAGCTGACAGGTCAGTCCACACAGACTCGCTTTGACATCATAGCTGATGTTGTAATTACCAATAATTAGTGTAATTAACCTATGTCCTTATTAATTATTATAAAATACAATAATTCTTTTGGTTTTATAATAATCAAAGATGATTTAAAATGTGAATCCTGTCCCAGATTCAGTTTAAAAACTCAGAAAACTGAACAAAGCAGCAAATCGTCACAGTTCAGAAGTTGTGAAAGTTTGGCACTTGTGCCGTTTAAATTAATTAAGCAATTATTTTTTTAAGGTAATGTTGAGCTCGTTCACTGAGTGAGTGTTGTTTCAGTGCTACACTGGTAAATCTCATCTGGCAGCTGTTTTGTCTTTTTGTCTCCTTTTAAGTGAAGTTTAACCAGTTTGTCAGACAGAATTTTGAGAACTGGCACAAGCCCATTTCACTTAACCTAAAGCTGGTCATGAGCAGATTAGACAGTCAACTGTTTGTGGGCGAGAATCTCGTTGGAAAAGCCTGAATGTATGGTGATTAATCTGTAGCCATCGTTTGATTAAAGCAGGGCACAGATGTTGGTGACAAAGCTAATCTCCTCTGAACTTCATCAAAATAACACGAAACCTTTTCAGGTGCAGCTCTGATGTATAAGCAGTCAGAAGTGACTCTGATGACTACACACACTTTTCGTCTGCGTGTTTCTGTCTCATTTTGCTTCAGCGGCTGTAAATCAAAGCCGAACCAAAGTGATGCAGCTCCTGCACAGTTTGCTCTGTGCTTGACGCGTCCCTTAGAATAACTCGATAACTTTTCTTTCCAATTTAATTCACGAAGAAGAGTCGACTTCAGTTTGTGAGACGTTCAGTCGGGGATTGAGCTGGAGAGGGAAAAGACAAAGGGGAGTGAGGCTGTGGGAGAGTTCATATTGCCCTGGAGTGCTTCTCACTACAGTAACAAAGAGCCCTCCAGGTTGCCAGGCATCTGAGATGACTCTCCCCCGGGAGACGCCAGGAGTGTGGAGGTAGAGAGGGAGCCAGCCGATGGCTAATCCCGGCACTCATCAGTTCCATTAAGAGAGCAGTGAACGAGCAGGGGACAGGGAGGACGGGACAGGACGGGAGTGAGGAAACAGGCGCTGATGTTTAGCTGTAAGTTAACATGTCAGCGGGTTGATGAACAGGACTCTGAGGGACCTCCATCGATCTAAGCGCAGAGATCCTCCTGGCCTCTCTGATGGACTCTGACTGCACCGGCCTATGAAGTCACCAGAGACTTGTACACACTGATTGTTTTCCTGTTAAATCATTCAGCCTGTAACGTGCCTGAATATACTGAAAAATATCAAATCCTAAAGTCCAGGGTGATGTCATTAAACACGTCGTTTGTCCGTCAGTAAGGACAAGGGTTTAGTTTGTCACCACACAAGACTGAAGAAGCAAACCTTGAGAACCGGCGAATGTTTGCCTGAAATTTGACTTGAACAGCTGATCGTCAGAACATCTGTTTGATCAGTTATTCCTCTGAGTGATGAACTGACTCCGAGCGACGTCACACAGTTCGAGCACAGGAGCAGAGCAGGCTGCCACCGTTGCTGCTGTCAGTGTGGAGCGGTGGTGAATTTTAATACCTGGATTGTTTTTTGTTTGTTTTTTGTTTTGCACAGCAGCAGTAAAATCAAAGTGAGCCGATGTGTCACAGATGAAACCGTGACCCGCCTGGCGATTTAGCCTCCTGGACGGCTAATTAGCTGCGCTAAATAAGTGTGATGTGATGTTAAGGGATTTGGGGTGAGAGTGAAGAAATTGGTCACGTTGTCATGGATACCTAGAGTGTATCTTGGTCTGTTTTTTTTATCGTGCCGTTCAGCAGAAAGCACGGCCTACAGGTTCAAAGTGAGGGGACTGCGCATCCGTGAATAAGCGCACCTTCTTCCTGAGGTCTGTGCATGACTTGGCGCTGAGGTCCAGCCCCGCTCGCTGCGATGAGGCTTCCCTCCGTTACCTCTCCAGGTTGTTGTGCGGCCTCTGTGGAGATCCACTGATGCAGCGTGATAAATGCAGTGCTGCTCCAGTTTCACCTGATGGGAGCGGAGTGCTTGTGTCATGAAATATTGTGTCAGGAAGGAGGTTTCACACGGATCCTCAGGTTAATGCTCTCTGCTGTGGTGGAGGAACAGTGCAGAAACACACTGATGCTGCTCTCAGACTGTTGGTGCTAAAGACTATTATCTTTTTATTATTCCCTCGAGTTACGGTTCACTTCTCCCGCACCCACTCACCTAAAATAGATCCCCTGTAAGTTATCCATATAATAATACGTTACAGGCTATAAATACACAGCTGCTAAATTCCAGTGTGACTTTTTCTCCTCTCTTCATGCTCTTAGCCCTTTGTAATTTGACACGTCGTTGCTGTTGGGCTGCAGTTTTTAAATGAATCGTGAAATATGCCCCTCTTTTCTCTCCGTGTCTCTCCTCAGGGAAGGAATCCGTTCTTCCTCGAGCCCGCCATCATTATCGCCATCAGCGACGGCAACAAGCTGACAAGCAGCGGCGGAGTCCAAGACGAGGTCAGGACAGGCTCGTCTGATCGCACGGTCACACAGATGACGTTCACTTTAGTGCTCCAATCACAGCATCATATCTCACCAGTACCCACCTGTAACCCACCACTAACAGTGTTTATATCATCAACTAGATTTACAGTCATGAAAAACCAGAAAACTAGTAAATCTTCAGAGGCTGCGACCAGTGAAGCCACTGTTTATTTTACCATTTTGGCAAAGTGATGATCATTAATATCACTGATTACTTTGTCTGTGTTGTAAGTTATCAGAGCAGATCTGCTGGAATGTTTAAAGACTTAAAGGATGTTAACCACCCCCCCTTAGATCTGCCGTTGTACACTATGTAATATGAATGAAACTGTGAATTATATAGCTGATAACTGAACTTCATTAATATTCCAAAAAACAGCCCACTCATTAATCTTTAGTTTTGAATCTGTTAGTGATATTAGAGGCAGAGCCACCTCTGTGTGTGTGTGTGTGTCTGTCTGTCTCTCAGTCATCATATTGTTCAGTTTGTCATCACTCTTGTCTCTCTCCTCCACTTCCAGCTCCATCTGCCCCTGACCACGCCGCTGCCGGGCAGCGAACTGACCAAGGAGCCTTTCCGCTGGGACCAGCGTCTCTTCGCTCTGGTGCTGCGAATTCCCGGCAATGCTTCGGTGGAGCCTGAACCCCTCGGTGGCGTCCCATCCGACGATTCCCCGATCACGCCCATGTGTGAGGTCACCGGAGGTAGGCTGACCGATTGTTAGCTTGGTGTGTTTGTAGAGCGAATTGCTCAAAGGAGCTGTGGTGATGAGACAAACAGACAGGAAAGGTTTATCCAAACATGATTGCAGGTTGCATTGTGGGATGTGTAGGATCCAGCTTTCCTGAAGCTTGACTTGTACAGCTGCAACACTCACTCACAAGTCTCGTAAATTCACAACAACAGTCTAAATTTAAATTTAACATTTAAGAAACATGTAATTTATGTTTGCAGCATTTATAGGTTATTAATAATGTCCATGTAAGAGCTGAAAGACAGCAGTCGTTGTTAGCTTTAGTTATACAGACGGCTGCTAACCCAAAGTCATCACAGTTAAACTCAATCACCCGGACCCTGCAATGTCTGTGTTATTGTTCACAAAGTGCCCGAACGTGCTTTATTTTGTGGAGCCGCGGTTTGTAAATGAGTGTCGTTATAACCTTATTTTGGAAAAACATCAGACATGCTCCTCTGGGGAGGGACAGGAGCCTAATTTCTGCAGCAGAGCCTGGTGGAACATGCTGGGACAAGCTCAAAGTATTTATAACAGCAGATCAAAATAGCTATTTGTTAAATGCTTTCTGTAGCTCAGCTGATGAATCATCTTTCTCTGTCAATACAAAGAAAGAGCAGAATAGTGGGGCGGGGGGGGCTGAGGGATAGAGAGGGCTGGCCAGGTTAGGAGCTTAACAGCCTGGTACAACACAGTATGACCAGTGTGTGGAGCTGCTGTGGAGGGGCGGGGGTTAACGTGCCATGCTCAAGGGCACTTCAGGTTTTCCCCCTTGGTCCATGATTAGACTGTTTCCCACTCAGAGCCCCCACCAGTCGTCATGCGGTCGGAAGCAGCTGGCAGGAGGAACAGACCAGAATGATGCTGATGGCAGGTTAAGATTAACACGCACGCACACACAGAGCACACCAAAGCGGCGTGCAGCAGTCGGTGGCGCTGAATGCAGAACATGACACAGCTCCATTGTCAGCGACGGTCTACAGTACATGCTGTCTGTCCATTACTGCTGATGGCAGACCTGACACAAAGCCGCGGCCTATTGAAAGGAGCGAGTGAATGGGTGCATAACCAGGTCATTAGAGGTGAAGTTGGAAGCAATGAAAGGCCAGAAGGCTGAGTTAGACTCATCAGTCGTAGCTTTGTAAAACAGGCTTCATGTGACCTTTGCGACTGATGCAGATCCACGGTTCAGGGCTACATTTCATGCAAATGGGCCTTTTTGAATGACTTTAACTTCTGGTGAGGTGTGGCCATAAACCCGGAGTACCGCACATTGAGTCAATATGGTGCTTTTACCACATATGTTTTAGGATGTTAACGTTTGTCTTTTGACCGCTTTCAATGTGCTTATTCATTGTTTTGATTTCACAGCTCATTTCCTGCATAATTCATCCCACTGTGCTCTACCTGCCCCGCACCAAACACACCACAGCACCCTGTCAGAGAGGGCTGATTTAGCATTTAGCAGAAAAACAGAATGAAACTGGGGCTGAACAAAGACTGAACATGGTCCTAAATGACCAGAAATACAACTCTAGAGGAATGATAATGTTTCTAAAAACCTTTCAGTCTGATCCACTGCCCCCTACTGGCCCCAGAAATGAATGACCGCAGCCTTAAAGCTGCTGAAGGCCGAACACATTCAGCTTTTAATAAGTGACTGAATCATTCATTCGTATTGAGTTAGAAACCATTGAAGCCATAGAACATGGTGTTTAATTTAACAACATTTTGTGTGTGTGTGTGTGTGTTGCAGGACGATCCTACAGCGTGTTCTCTCAGCGGATGTTAAATCAGTGTCTGGAGTCTCTGGTGCAGAAAATCCAAAGTGGTGTGGTGATAAACTTTGAGAAGACCGGGCCCGACCCTCCTCCTTTAGAGGGTAAGAGACACATTTACTCACACACACACACACCCAAACTCACACTCACTCAGTTCCTATCTTTGTTTCTGTCTCGGTGAACCTCTCATAGCTCCTTCATGTCTGAACCGCTCACACACTTCATCAAAGTCACTCTGGTGTTTTTCATAGTTAACAGTCACCTTAAACTGCTGATTACACTCTGTGTGTCCGTCCAGATGCTCCACCTGAGACGCTGAAGTGCGGCGTACAGCCCTGGCATTGTTGCCACAAGCTGATCTACGTGCGGCCCAACCCTAAAACTGGCGTCCCCATCGGTCACTGGCCAATCCCAGAGGCCTTCTGGCCAGACCAGAACTCTCCAACGCTGGTAGGAAACGGTGACAAGCATCAGTTTGATGCTGTAATACAGGTTAAATCATCTCTGTTTCATTGGTTGCTTTCATGTATTAGACCTGTAGCTAGCAGGTTTATTCATGACAATAATGTTTCAGTGAGAGGGGCATAAAAGGTTACAGGACAATCAGCACAAAAGAGTTCCTGCTTAGCTTCTGCAGCAAAAGGGAAGGTCTTGTAGGTAATACAGCCAGATGACAGGGGACCACAAACACAACTAACAATATAGCATTATAGGTACAGCAGAGGAAGCGGCACAAGTGCCTAAATGTCACATCTCTTCATGTTTGTGGTTTTATTAATACATCATAGTATAAATATACACTGTCTATATTATTGAAGGGTAATTATTAGCTGATGAATATTGATTAAGCAACAATCCAAATACCCTGAACACGCTGTAGATCAAACATAAGGCAGGTTATCAAAGCAGTGAAGCTGTAGTGCATCGTGGACTATAACAGGTTTTCCCTCCCTCTGTGCCCCACCCAGCCCCCACGCTCAGCCCACCCTCACGTTAGGTTCTCCTGCCTGGACGCGGAGCCCATGGTGATAGACAAGGTGCCCTTTGACAAGTATGAGCTGGAGCCCTCTCCCCTCACACAGTACATACTGGAGAGGAAGTCCCCGCACACCTGCTGGCAGGTACGGCACCGTCGCAGACACACTGAAATAACACGGGAGCGACTTCATGATCCTCTGACTCACTCAGCTGGAAGGCAACACACTGATGGAGACGAGACAGTTTAGAGATTAACTAAATATAAGCAACAGAAGCTAATGTTAGCATTGTTGTTTTCTCCAATTTGTCCAATTTTTTTCAAAGTGAATGCTAACATGCTAACTCAAGACATGCTCGCATGCTAACCAAAGGTACGCTGACATGCTAGCTAAAGGAATGCAGACTAGGTATCCTGCTGTTCAGTGCTGCTCCCTGAGCATCACAATAAGACATGCACAGCTGACACAGATGTGTCCTACTTAGCCATACTGAGCGTGTGACAGAAGTCAGCTGAGGTGAAAACATTAGCTTAACCATCACAGAGGGAGCAGGTTTCTTTTTTAAAGACACAGCTCAGCCTGATGAGGAGGAGGAGGATGATGATGGCGCTGATGATGATGATTCCTCTCTGTCTTTCAGGTGTTTGTGTCTAACAGTGCCAAGTACAGTGACCTGGGGCAGCCGTTTGGCTACCTGAAGGCCAGCACTGCTCTGAACTGTGTCAACCTGTTTGTGATGCCCTACAACTACCCCGTACTCCTGCCCCTTCTGGGTAAGACTGAGGGTCAACGTTTGCTTCTCTGCTTCATTCAGCGCTCACTCAGCAGCACAGTGATCATATTTAGTGTGTTATCTAGAGAGACACATGGTCACATGTCATTAAAGTCAATGCATCTGTTATCATTTTGGACCTGGTTGACATACAGGGTTTATTTCCTGTATGTGTGCTATCTTGTATAATGTTCGTGTGGCCGATGAGTCTCAGTCTATTGTTTCTTTTCTGTTCCTGCTTCTTGCAGACGATTTGATCAAAGTGCACAAGTTCAAGCCCACCATGAAATGGCGACAGTCCTTTGAGAACTACCTGAAGACCATGCCTCCATATTATATCGGGGTCAGTGGACTCGACTTCATCCTGCAGCTCTTTTCATGTCGTTTGACTGACACGTGAAGAGCGATAGAGATGCTGCACTTGTCTTATTGCTGTGCTCTTGTCCACAGTCCCTGAGGAAGGCCCTGAGAATCATGGGAGCACCAAACCTGCTGGCTGACAACATGGAGTATGGCCTGAGCTACAGTGTGGTCTCCTACCTGAAGAAGCTCAGCCAACAGGTCAGCTGCTGTCACACGTAGTCTGTGTCTGTCTGTGTGTAGGATTCATGCTGGGCGTCTCTGTTTAAGGGAGCGTCATTTTTATTCACTGATTTGTTTTTTGTGTCAGTCAAAAATCGAGTACGACCGCCTGATTGCCTCGATCGGTAAGAAGCTGCCGCCAGAGGCCGGCATCAAGGTGCGTTGGCGCGGCGGAGGGGTATCTCTGGCCCAGCGCAGGGACTTCATCCAGCAGCTGCAGAGTCTGACAGGAGACGCTCCGACTCTGCCCATGGAGCTCAACCCCAAAGAGTTCCAGGGATTTCACCTGGCGCTGCTCAACAAGGTACGGGTGGCGTTTCGCTGAGGATACACAGCTTTTAATAACACACATGAACATGGTCGGTACTGAGCTGCCTATAAATGAACATGTGATGTTCAGTTTCAGAGCCGTGCCCTGTCTTCCCTCCACGGTCCTCCTGAGGACATGTGTTATGACACTTATTTTGGTGCCTGAGCTCTCTGGCCTTTGAAAAATGTCCTTCTCTGTCAAACTGTATCCTGTATTTCCTCTCTGTTACAGCCAGAATACGACAGTATGTCAACACAAAACTAAAAAAAAAACCCAAACTTTCCTGACGTGAAAGCCCGGCCATATTTAACCCTGTCCTGTCTGTGTCGTGTTCTCATCAGGGCCTGAAGCCGCAGAGCTTTAGGAACCCTTACGACATCCCTCGCAGCCACCTGCTGGACCAGCTCAGCCGAATGAGGAGGAACCTGCTCAACACCAGCGTCTGTAATCTCAGAGGGCAGGACTCCGGTAAGTGACTGCGCAAGTCTGTTTCCACACCCACTGTTCGGTTTGGTCACGAGTGTGTGCGGTTGTTCCTGTAGCCGCACCCAGAGCTGATGTCAGGCTCCAGCTAAAGGTCACAAACACTGGAATCATTTAAAATGATGAACAAACATCAGCTGTGAACATGAGCAGCCTTCAGTCTGGCTGCTGTTGAGTTACTGTGAGGGCAGTTTGTGTACACTTCTCTGTCCATGTTGGTGACGTCCACTGTCTCCGTGCAGACCAGCTCCACAGCGTGCCAATAGCCCAGATGGGCAACTACCAAGACTTCCTCAAAGCTGCTCCTCAGCCTCTCCGAGACGCGGACCCTGAGCAGCCCAAACGTCTGCACACGTTTGGTAACCCGTTCAAACTAGACAAGAAGGTGAGTCGGCAAACTCATACAGACCCCATGCTGGCACCCGTGATAACCACGATCCTGTTTCACAAGTAAGCTACAGATGAAAGCTAGCTGAGGAATGTGTAAACTGACCCTGCCCCTGCTTCCCGACTCAGGGCATGATGATCGACGAGGCCGATGAGTTTGTGACGGGTCCTCAGAACAAGGGGAAGAGACCGGGAGACAGCAACAACATGCCAGGTGGAGGGCCCAAGAGACGTCGCTGCATGTCTCCCCTGCTGCGCCTGGGCAGGGCCTACACCCCTCCAGTAACACCACCTGCCAGCCCCCGTCCAGCAGCAGGTGAGAACTCATTATTGAGACCACGATGAACCTTCAATGACACATGTCATGAGGTAGAAACACTTGAGTCCCCGCGGCTCATTACTCTCTGTGACTCTGGATGTGGAGCAGGTTCTGCTGACAGTTTGTCTGATTCACTCGGCCTCAGTTCATACTGTATAATCCTCCTCTGCACCACGACTGCTACTCTGTTCTACTTTACACTGCCTCTCAGGTCTTATGAGAGTTGCATTTAAGCTCTTTGAATGATCATTACATCGATGAGTGCTTCCTCTTCTCTGCCTAGCAGTTGTTTTGATTGTTTGTACTGTACTGCTGCTTTCAGATCAGTGAAATAATGTTATCATTTGCCCATAATGTAAGTCTGGCGTGTCCATGAAGCCTTTCAGCTATACGACAGTCTCGATTTGTCTGATGGCGTCCCCTCTTTGTCTGATGTCAATGAACCTGCAGACATGGACATGAGTGACGGAGCCCCTGAACCCGACCTGATCATCAACCACTTGAGTCAAAACCACTTCGGCTCCGACAGAAGCTCAGACACAGAGGCCGATCATCCGTCGGGGCCCGGTGACCACCAGGAGAACCACACGGCCTCGGACCCCCGGGACCTCCGGCACAGGGACGAGGAGGAGAACGGGCAACCCCAGACAGGGGACCTGCCACTGGGCTGCGAGGGAGGAGCAGAGATGGTGCTGCTGGATGACCACACACCTCGCTACCTGTCACCTGCAGCCCTGAAGAAGCACATTCACACAGAGACGACGAAGGTCAACAACGAGCTGAGGGCGCTCATCACCAAGGAGATCAGGAAACCTGGCAGACGTACGTAACCAAACATCGTCTGTGGGGGCGGCGGGGTTAACAAAAATATGTTAAATCTTAGAGATTCTAGAGAGAAACACAGAGACAGAAGCAGCCAAATAAGAACAACTCTGGATCTGAACTCTGGGCTAAATCCATAAATATGAAAAGAAGAACCTGGTAGTTTTCAGTTGTCAGTATCAAAGTTTAACACCTGGACTGACTAACAGGTGATCACAGTAACATCAACAATGACACTTACTTTGTGACACTGCGCGTGTTGGTTTTAGAGACGAAGAAGAAGAAACCTGCTCTTCAAAGTGTTCTCAGCCTGCATCAGAGCTTTTGTTTCTCTTACAAACTACAGACACGCAGTGAAATCAGTCCGAGTCCGTCCACATAATAAAAGGCTGTGATGCTTTGTATTATTCAGATGTTTCTATACAATAACTAAGGTTATATTTGAGATTCTGACATTTGAATAATGACAAATCATCAAGTGAGACAAACGGTCTGTGGGACATTTTGCAGTCACAACTGCAGAGTGTGGAAAAAATGTTTCTATTAAAAAACTTAACGCAAACATTTAGTCAATGAAAGAAATGAAGAGATGAATCTACAGCAGAAATGATGATTAGATGGAGCTGCTGGTTATTGATTGTTAGGGTTCATCTGTTTGTGAGAAGTGGATTGTGGACTGGAGCTGTCCGACTCATTAATTCTCCTCCCTCTCCTCCTCCTGTCCTCTGTGATCCAGACTACGAGAAGATCTTCCTCCTCCTGAAGCAGATCCAGGGCACTCTGGACACCCGGATCATATTCCTCCAAAACATAATCAAAGAGGCGGCCAGGTGTGTGATGACTCCTCTGACGTCCACTCTGAATGCTTTTCCGTCACTCAGCGTCACATGTGTAGACCCTCCACCCACCAGGCTGTGATCAGCAGCATCTCCCCTTCAGTCATGAGACAGGAAGTATAAACCTCTTTAAAATGTCTGAACTCACGCGCCCTTATCGTCTGGTTCAATGTGCAGGTTTAAGAAGCGCGTCCTCATCGAGCAGCTTGAGAACTTCCTGGAAGAGATCCACAACAGATCCAATAACATGAACCATGTGGACACGCTCTGAGAACCCAGAGCCCCCGCCACCCCGCCCTCCCCCGCCACCCCCCCATCCTGTACTGGGGTCCTCGTGGAGACGGGACAAGACGGCATCCAGCCCTCGAACACAACATCAGCTCTTCACCAAATTCCATTTGTTATGTCAGCAATGTTGATGGTTTGCACACAGTAAGGCGCACACGCACGCGTGCGCACGGTTACACACACACACTCACAGGTTTCTGCATTGGAGGAGGGAGTGTTTTGGTGTCTGTGGATCATTTGAGCGCAGCAGCTTGATGATCTGTGACCTCATCCTGGGTTTTTCTTTTTAAATGGCAAACGAGACGAGGAGCAAAGAGGTGAAGTAGACCAGGGACAGGAGCGGATGGAATGATGTTGATGACTGTGTGTGTGTGAATTTGTGTGTGTGTGTGTGCGCGTTTTGAGTCGGCTCAGGGTCCAGTGGGGATGTTTTCTTCCTTCATTCACCTTCTCGTTTCTTGTGTTCTGATGTCGCTGTGTGTGGGAGGGTCTGTCGTTCATTAACTCTGTACACTCCACCAGCTGAAGCACTCCGCTGCTGTCCGTCAGCCCCGGGCTCTCCAATCACACCGCACAGTAAATACTATTGACTGTAACTGAAGTATGAATCGTTTGTGTTGTGAAGTCTGATCCACAACCTTCTGCCCGCCTGCGGACGGTGGACTGACATCATTTACTGGATGCAGCGTCATTGGTTACAGGTGTTGAAGTACAGGGATAACAAGCTCAGGAACTAACACGAATGCATCAGAATCAGCAATAACATTGGAGCTTCTTTTACCCCCCCCCCCCCCAGTTTTTATCCTGTTTTAGCCCAAAACAGCTGATATGCAACACAAACTGTCGTCCCTTGGATTGCTGACTAATGAGGGCTCGGATGCCAGCCTGTCCCAATGTGCTGGTCGCTGCCAAATAACTTAACCCCCCCCCCCCAAACATCCCTCCGCCATGAATCTTAAACCAACCTCTGTCACTTAACCGTGAATGCACTTGTGTAGATTTGAGACTATTTAATGTAATTTAAAAGAAAAACTACCTTTTTGTTTCAGTTTTTTTTGTCAGGCCTGTTCAATTTTCTCAAATATACACAAAGAAGCTGATTAAAGGTCCAGAGAGTTGATTTCTGATTCAGAGGGCAGCCCTCTTCTGTCCCCTCCCTCCTTGGACAGGGACCAAAATCTGCCATACTTGTCTTTGTTTGTGAAGAGGCCGCTACCAAAAGAGTATTTTGAATACACTGTAAAGATGTAAATAACCCTAGAGTACTATTTAAAGAGAATGTTCAGTGGAAAACGGCCTTTTTGTAAGTATTTCCATGAATAAAGTTTCTATTTTACACTGTGAAGGGCCATGTAAATAAAGTGTTCTGTAAAAATCAGACTTGGCGTGATTTTGTCCACATTCACCGGGCAGTTTAGTCGCAGTGCTTCACGCAGGAAGTGAAAACATGTATTCATAATTGAAGAAGCAAAGCACGCTGAGTGTAAAAACATGTATTAAAATTTTATTTACAGACATGTACAAAAATATTGTCCCTCTTCCTGAAGTGTGTGTGGACCCTCCTGCTGGTCCACAAATAAATACCAGAAGTGAAATAGGGGTTGGGTTAGGAGTGTATGTTAGACGTGTGTGTGTGTGTGTGTGTGTGTGTGTGTAATGAGTGTTAGGGAGCGTGGTCGGCTGGGTTCATCACTCGGCCCATGAACAAGATGGATCCTTGAGGAGACACAAACAAAGGGAATGTTATTCATATCTGAGGTGATCGTTCACCTGTATCTTGATATTCCTGAATGACACTGAAGAATGGCTGTGTATAATATGTGAGCAACTGTCCACAAGGGGTCGCTGCCATGAACTGTTCATATCCATCACACATGCACCATGAGCTGCAGACAGGCTGGACTCTGTGTGTGCTGTTTGTGTTTCTACCTTTACATGGCTGCTGGTGTCAGTGTGTTTCTGTGTGTTGTCTCAAACCTGACATGTCAAGTCAGACGTCAGGACTCTTTAACAGTGGAGCTTAATGGAGCAGGACACTAAGATGTATCAAACTGTGGATGCACACACTGTACATGCTGTAGGATCAGTTGATTGTTGTTTTGATCTTCTCATAGGATTTATAATGTAAAATATGACAGATCTGGATTAGGTGCAGTGCAATACCTTCTAATATCACTGACTGTGATGAAACTGTGTTTGCAGGACATTAGAATAAGACAAATGTCTTAGAATGACATAATCATGTGTGATTGGAAGTAAAGAGTTAAAATGTGTGTCCGGTGCAGACCGCAGAGAGAGCCAGTCTGGTGTACCTGTGTTGGTCTGTCGTAGCAGAAATAAGAACGGACGATCCGCCTTAAAAACTGGAGCACGGGATCGTTTGAGTAGCACCATAGCTGCAAGAGAACAAATGATGTTTTGATCGTTAAATGAAGGTTTGTTTAAAGAATGGCGCGCAGGACAGTAGAACCATGCTGAACAGATGTATCAGTGTTACCACGTTACCTGTGGAAGCAGCTGCTTTGGTCCCGTCCTCTGTGACTTCTATCCTCACTTCATGAAAGGCATCAGACACGTAAAGACTCTCCTCCACTGTAGGAAGGCACAAACTGTCAGCAGAGCCACAGACGTCACTGTGGCACATGGTGCTGTTTGTAATCTGGACTCTCTAACGCGGCTCAGCTGGAGCTCTGTGTCGTCTGTGAAATCCTTGTTATTACATGAACTGAGGTAAAACTCCACACTTTGAATAGATTTTCTAAACAATCGCTGTATTGACCTGATATTCCAGTGAAATCAGCTGCTGTCGGGTTAAAGGCGTCGATGATGCCCATGGCAGGAAGCACTGACCTCAGGTTGAACTTGTTGTGCATTCTGAACCTGTGAACACCAGACAGACGATAGTTTCTTACCATCTCTCTGAAAAACACACGCTGAAACTAAAATTCCATTCAGTGGGGTGCGTGATCCTCACCTGGGTAGAAAGATGTCCATCTTGGTCCTGCGCAGGCCGGTCTCCCAGGAGGCCAGCTGCCGAGCTGTGAGCTGGGACTCGAGGGAGGACAGCGGCGTTTTCCTGTCGCTGGGCAGGACCACCTGCAGGCTCAGGGAGCGACCCAGATACGGCAGCTCCAACACAGTGTAACGCTGATCTGATGCTGTCCTGAACTGACCTGCCAAGAGGAACGAGTTCAGCTGTGAAAGTTCATCCGCTCATCTATTCAGACATTATTTTTATGAGTGAATCAATCATTTAGCAGCAGTGACCAAGAGCAGTTTGAAAATACATGAAAAAACAACAAGATCTGAAATTTACGATGATCTGAAACTGGAGATGTTGGAATGTTACTGTGCTGGCAGATCTCAGTGTTGGTACGCCAGCTCTGTTATGGTCCAGACAAATATATCAAACTACAGAGTGGACATGTCTCCCAGATGGACTGACGGGTGTGGTCACTTACCAAAGCTGACCTCTGTAGCCTGGTACATCATAGGCACTTTGATAGCTGTGCCGTCAGACAGGATGAAGGGCAGGTTCTGGGTGTTGGTGAACAGGAACTGTTTCTGCCAGACGCCTCTGAAGGCCACTGTGTTGACCAGGGCCATCTGTAGCCGGTGGCCCCACCACAGGGCCTCCGTTTGTGCCTCGCCAGAGCCCGACAGCTCCCCGCTGCTGCTTCCTGCCTGGAGGTGCCACGTCTCATCTGGTGGGTAATGAGGGAAGGGGAAAACTTAATGAGCATTGCAGCTGTGAGTGTACACCTAGTCCCTGGTGCTCAACGCGGGTCAGACTCTTGTGTCAGGTTTAGAAAAGTTAAAGCCTCATTTATTGATTCGGTTTTAGTCTGTAAGGTGCACAGAAGCTCCACACTGACCCACATTATCATGCCACTCAAGTCTTCTTTGTTTCATCTATTGGTATCTTTAGCTGCTAAATGCTCCATCACGCCCCCCAGCTCATCTCTAGTTTTGAACCTGGGCAGGTTTGTGTCCATTAGAGACTAATCCACACAGTAAACAAGCCATAAAACTGCAACGAGGAGCGACATGACGCTAAAAAACGTCCTGAAGCTGCAGATAATCTAATTAATTTCCATTGTAAATCTATTGATCAGTGGAGCTCCGGCTGTTTCACAGAGCCGTCATGCTAACCGTGGTTGTTTCCTGCTCGCTCCAGCTGGCTGCGAGTGTGATTGGCTTGGCTGAAGTTGGCTCGGACCACGCTGGTGTTAGCCCAGGCTGCTGCGTGTTGTGTGAACTCAGTCAGGAGCTGGACGCCACTCTGTATGAATAATGTGCAGGTCTGCTGCAGCCACATCCCCTGGCTGGTGTTGCTCATGTTGCTCTGTGAATGCAACAGGAAGTCGTGTACCTGGGCATCTGCAGGAGAGGGAGAAGCAGAGGACAGGTGAGATGCACTGCTGATCTGCGGGACGCTGATCAACAGGGAAGTACTATCAGTCATGTGCTCAACATCTCATCATCAATGTCACTCCACTTTCAAATATGAAAGTGCTTATTAGATGTTAATATCAGCTCTGCTTCACACATGCTAGGAGATGCGAATTGTTTGTTCAGTAATTTTTTTTGTAAATTGTTGGAAATATGCATCATCTATCTTTTAATAACCGTGAGAAAAGCAACAAAGCGATTCCTTCTGCAAGCAGTTGCTGCACCGTGTGACTCTACGAAAAGCTGGTGACTTCCCTCAGCAGCAGTGCTCGGTCAGCGTCACCAACCTGCAGGTACATGACTTCAGAGCTGAAGTTACAAGTCAATTAACGAATCAGTCGATCCTCAGAAAATACAAGTTAAAAGTCAAATTGTTAAATTCATCGAACATGCATTTATTGTTTTCAGCTTCTGCTTAATGTCGTTGAAAACTGAATATCAGAACTGAAGACGTCAACTTAAACTTAAACTGATCTTTCATAACTGATGGGAACCATTTTCAGACTCCAGTTGAGGTTTCCTAAGTAAAGCCTGACATCATCACCTCCATCCCTGACCGACATGTGACATCACATCATGGAGGTGAAGGAAACAGAAGCTCCACCTCATTTTGTTTGTAGTGAAACTGAGTGACCTGTCGACCCCGGGGCCGAGCTGCAGGAGTGGGTAATGAGATTAGAGTTGGTGTGGAGGCAGGTATTATGAGCTCTGCAGGGCCAGCGGCTGCAGCAGCACCGCTCCACGCCACCTGGTACCAACAGCACTGAGGCCACCAACAACCTCTCCAGGCTCTGGAATCTGGGATGACTCCTACCGTTCACATTGTATCCCAGTGTTCTCTCCAGCTGAGCCAGTGTGTTTCCCCGGGCACCGAGCTGCAGTAGACCCAGAGACAAGGACACGCTCACTGGTGACACGATCAGGTTGGAGTTGTTCTCCGTCTCTGTGAGCGTCTGGTACAGGCTGACGGTGAACCTGGTGTGCAGCTCCCCCATGCTGTCCTGAAGGCTGCCGTTGCAGTGGCTTCTCTCCACCAACCACAAGCAAATGAAGAGCGAAGCCACTGGCAGGCGACACATGTCCTCAGTGCTGCAGGAGGGCACGAGTCCACAGGGTGCAACAGGAAGCCCGAAAAACTGAATCCTGCAATCCAAAGGGAAAGAAAATGCAAAAGACACTGAGGTCAGCGAGGTCAACCATCAAGCAGAGTCGAGATCCTGACATCATACTGTCATGCATCATGCATAATCTGATGCAATGCATTAAAATGGATGTCACACATTTGCTGCATCACATCATAAAGAAATCCATAAAACCTACTGAAACAGCATACATACCAACATAACATAACATAACATAACATAACATAACATAACATAACATAACATAACATAACATAACATAACATAACACTGCACACAGCAACTGACTCTTCATTATGAACTAATTCATGACATTACTATCAATTTGGCTTACATGTATGTTGTTTACATGTTAATGTATGCAACAATAGCAACAGAGTAATATTATCTACATATAATAATAATAAACATTATAGTAATTCAACACTCAATGGGGCCATTTTTTGCATAATTAGCACTTGAACTTAAATAGTTGATGTGTGTATTTTTGCTTTTACTCTAAACTTTGACTTGTAATGGAACATTTTACTGTGGTTGCATTTTTACTTTAAAGGAGACTTTATGCTCTACTGTCCTTGGGCTATCTATGTTAGAATGGTTTATATTGTTTATAATTTGTTTTAACAGAGCTGATGGACCATTGTTATTAACGTTGTTATGCTGGTTTCAGAGTCAAATGACTACTAAGATGATGTGTCAGCTCAGCAGAGGTGATGACATGTGCAGCGGCTCCTACCTGCGGACAGGTGAGGTAGTCTCCGTTCAGCTCCAGCTGTTCTCTCAGACTGCCACAGAACCATCCAGCCTGTGCGGGGCCGCTGCGTCCTGCCTGTCCCCGGTTTGTCCCTCTCTGTCTCCGAGTCGGTCCTCTACGGTCCCCGGCTGTCCGTCTCTGGTCCGGTCCTCCGGTCGTGTCTCTCTGAGGCAGGCTGTAGTCATAAGACCGTGTTTAAAGGGGAACGTTCCGCGCCGTGTTTGCGGTCTCCGTCGGCGACGTCCGTACCACTCGTCCGGGATTCCTGCAGCCCCGGGGCTATAAGGAGCCAGGCGGAGGGAGGCATGTCACTGACCAGCAAATCCCAACCCGGCCAGAGGAGGAAAAAAACACCCACACGCGCGCGCAGGGCACGCACGTTCTCTGAAGATGTAATCGCGTACCTGTTGGCATCCATTAATAGGTGTGTGAATGAGAATGTCCCACAACTCAGGTTAACATCTATCTATCTATCTATCTATCTATCTATCTATCTATCTATCTTCCTCTGGTTGTTGATCAATCTTTTGTCTGTTACTGTAGTTTAAGTTGTTGTTTATGTTGAAATTGTCATCAATTGCCCCTCACATTAATTTATGGCATACATACTCTACTATCGCTGTAGGACATCACATTTATTATTATCTCTTATATATAGATAGAGTTATGGCTATGAAGGCATTTAAGATGTACATATGGAGAATGGGTCATCCAGAGGTCACACACACACACACACACACACACACACTATGACATGACAAGTAATTTGGTCTTTCAGCATTTCTAATTGGTGTAGCTGTGCAGTGAGGAGTCACTCATCATGGACTAATCTGAAATGAAAAACAGCATCTCAACCCTCTATAGGCAGTTTATTAATGCTGCATGCGACCCTGGGCCGCAGCATAATATACGACAATATACAGAACTTAAAATCATACATGATATTATCATAACCAAACAAAGGAAAAAAAATCTATGTTTTCATACTTAAACATATTTATACTGCAAATAAACATAGCAAAGGTGAAGCTAAAACATCTGGATCGCCCCCTGCTGGCTGGCTGCAGTATTGACCTTAGGCCCCGCCCCCTCGATGTTAGCAAACGGGACAAACAAAATATACAAGTGAAAAAGAATCCTGAAGATGATTTCTGTCACTTTAGATTTGTTTTTTATCATGCTGTTGTTTGTTCAAGAGTTCACTTTTCTGACCAGTGCTGTTCAGCAGGTGTATTGTAATCCATGCTCACCATCTTAGCGGGCTAGCATGCTAACATTTACAAATTAACAGCTGAGACTGATGGGTATGTCCATTAGTTTTGCAAATATTATATTTGTATCAGTTAAAGGTTTGACCTCATGATGGCACTGATGAAAATTCACAGGATCCATAAATTCATAACGAGTCATCCTGACGGGAATATGAAGGCCCGAAATCAAAATCATGGCAGTCCACCCAAGAGACATTTACCTCAACAGCTTTAAACGTCTCCTTGCTGTGTGGCACTAAAGGAATATGACAGCGATCAAAGTCTGAAGCTGCGGATTTCCTGTCAATCCATCCACAGCCTGGAACAAAAATGTCCATGTGAGAGGCAAAACCAGAGCAACTGATTCTGAAAAATCCAATCAGCTTTGGTTTTATTCTCACTGTATAATCTGATCTTTCTCCAGCTGTGATACGCCTTGCAGACAACCCCAGAGTGACAGAGGCAACATCAATAAAAATCTTTTTCTCTTCCTATTTCAGCTAAAACTGCTTTAGATCTCCCTAATCTGCTGACTAGAATAAAGTCTTTGAATGTCATTAGAATTTAAAGCAGTTACACAGATAAAGTTTTATCCAAAATGCCATGATATCCATCGTTACCCGCTCTAAGCCTTTATTTGCAGTGAGAGGGAGCAGACTAAATGATGGAACTCTTGTCTCGTCAAGTTTTTCTTTTGGTAAAAAAAATCCTGATCTTGACTCTGAACGAATTACAATCCCCGGCTACACGTACACTCATCTGCATTCTGAAAAAAATGTCCATTGTGACGACAGCTTGCCCAGTATTTCACCTAAAATCAGTCCGTTATTGAGTGATCTCCCCTCAGCTGTCCCTCCTAATTGGGGACATGACAGTCAGCAAAATAAACTGTGGACATTTTTTCCCATGAAGGACAGAACATGATTGGTAGCCATCAGGTATTTGGCTGCTTTGTCTAACGGGGAATTCCGGCCATTACTGGACTTGACTAATTAGTGGAGCCATGGCTTGGCTTCATTAAACGGAGTCGCCACATTCTTTAAAACCCAACGTCCCAACTCCGATGCAGGAATTTGGATTTTTAAGGACTGGGATGGAGGAGACGAGATGTCACGGTAGCTGAGCAAAGACAACTGTTTGAAAAGATGCCACCACAAACAGCAGCTTTCATCTTGGCGCCTGTGAGGCCTTTGGATGAACACTACATTAGAAGTTCATGTTTGTAAAGTAGAAATAATGATTTGTGATGTGCGTTGTTGATCTCTCGACCAATTGCAAAGCAAGCGGCCGCTGCCCCAAGGGGTCAGGACCAAGAGCAACTTACTCAGTGTCAGTCTGCAGTGTCCACACAGACCAGAACCACCTGTCTATAATCAGTCCTCACCGTGTACTCTCCACAGTCAGATTACAACACGTGCCAGAGTAACCCCAGTGTAATCAGATGACACATGGTCTGAAAGGCCAAGCTGAAGAGCCAGTCAGACCAGTCAAATCAAACCAGTCTCCACACTGCTGCTCTGCCCTGTGAGGCTCCAGATCAGGTCTGTGGTCTTTAAAGTCACACAGCGCTGGATCATATTCCCAGTCAAAGTTGTGTTTATATAGTTGGGACTGCTCACTGAAAGGCATAAAAAACTATAGTAGTGACGCGATCTGCTGCTGTCAGGGCCGTCTGGCTTAGCAGTTCTAAAACATCTCACAACCCCTGAATGCATCAACACTCTCATGGTTCCCAGAGGATGAATACTGAAGACCGCAGTGATTCTCTGGTATTTTTATTTGAGTGAGTCTCTAAAACTACAGGATGGATCACCACGACAGTTTGTGCAGACTTTTATTTTCCTCTCAGGAGGAATTGCTGAAACTTCTCCTGCAGCATCACCTCAAAATGTGAAGTTCTCACCAGCAGGATGTTTTAATCTGAAGATATCACAGTTTTAAACATTATTACTGCAGAATATTTGCAGTAACAAACACTGAGGAGCAAATGTCTCCATGACAATGATGTCAGGGGAGTTAACGTGTCCCAAGTTAAATTAATCCATGCAACTCTCATGGATCTGTGTCTGTGTTATTTTGAACATGTTATCATGATTTTAGTATCACTGATAAACTGAGGATTCTCATGAGAGAAGATGGTTAATTCTGTATCAGTTGGGATTAGGAGTTAATCAGCTGACTAACATGTCAGTGAAATGTCCTAACGTGTGCACGTGCATGTCACTCCGTGTTTCCGGGAGCTTACTGTGACTCCATGAGAGTTTTTCCCTCATGAAATATGTTCGCTGATGAGTGTCTGTGTGACTCTGCGATGCCTCCGCCTTCCTCCACACGGCAGCAACTTAATCCCTCACTAACGGAGACTATCCCCAGGCTCTCCATTCACACCACTCACTCCAGGCCCCTCTCCACCACCTGACCTTTGACCCTGCAGGGGGGAATTGACAATGAGCGGTGGAGAAGGAGGTGTTTATAGGGTAGAGCGACTGCAGGAACTCTGCATGGCTCGTGTTTTAGCATCCAACCAACAGAGAAGAACAAGTCGAAGGAAGTAGAGGCAGAGAGAGAGGAACAACAACTTCATCATGACCACAAGGTTCCACGAAACAAGCTCACATTAGTTAGTGTGTCTTTGTCTCACAATTTAATGGTAAACCACCTGTTATGAATGTGGTGAAGGTAAACAAACAGTTATGAATATGTGATGCTGTTAACAAATGTAATGGAAGCAGAGGGGAGGACGAGTACTTAATGCCTGACAAGATCTCTCTAACTGACTAATCGTGAGCTGATTAACAGTGTGTGGATGGTTTGTTTGTTTGTTTATTAACTATCATCATAAAGTGGCCTCATGTTATTCAGAGCTGCAGTGAGGGAAAGGCAGCATCCACACTGTCAGGAACACTTGCACAGTTAAACGCACCTTTAATCTTCATTAATGTGGTGTTGCAAACTTTCTTGTAAAGTTTTTTTTTCCATCAGCTGATTGGTCAGTAGTTTGTTCTGATCTTCTGAAGGTAAACTGCTCTGGAGCGGAGGTTACCAGATGTTACTATGGCAATGGCTGGACAACCCACTGATGTCACTGGCCACAGAAGAAGAAGATCAACACCAAACAAGAAGCAGATCTTCAAAAGAGGAAGGACAAAAAAAGGAAAAGTAGTTTCTTGCAAATATATTGTGGTTACCTGTGTGCAGTATGTACACTTTAAAGATTTTGAGGTTGCATGAATGGAAGTGGTTTGGTTGCAGAGTTCAGAGATGCACTGAGCAGAGTCTGGCTGCCTTGGTCTGCTTCACCTCCAGTGCCCTACTTCCCCTCAGGCTCCTGGGCCTTTGGGAGGGATTAGAGGGGAAGCTGGTGTGCGGGGCCGGGCCAGGCTGCAACAACGCCAGCAGCGCTGTGAGCCGGTGTCGCCAGAGCGATCTGCCAGGTACGCCACGGCGGATTAGAGCCACTAGTGCTGGCACTGTGAGAGGGGCGACGTGAGGGGACGTGTCCCACGCAGTCCTCACCCTGCAGGAGCACCATGGGAAAAAGCGTTAGTGTGTGTTATTGTGAACAGCAGAGGATGGATGAACAGTCAAGAAGGCAGCTGAAACACATTTAATTTAAAAACATTTCATTTATCTAACATACAACACGCCAGTCCTACATCATGCTGCTTCCTGCTCTGCAGGTTAGTGAACTGTTGAGTAGCTGTTGAAGCCTTGTTAACCTGTTTCTGTTGCAGTGCAGCACCACCTGCTGCCACTCAGAGCTGAGCTGAACAGCTTCAAGCTTCAGTTCAGTTGTTGTTCAGGGATCACAGTCATCTGAGTCACAGGAGGGCAGCTTCAACACAGATGCCCAACAGAGAGTTCACTCAGATATACCTGAAATACCTTGAACTCACCCAGTACCTTGAATTCCTTGAATTCCTTGAACTTGGGTATTTATCTTTTCATAAACAACACTGGCATCAAGCTGGAGTCTGAACTCTTCTTTCAATTTTACAAAGGAACTTCACACTTATTATTTATTGTTCACTGATTAGATCATCTGCAGACAGTCTGCATGATTAACCTCACATGGCATAGTTTTAGGTCACTGTCCCAACAAATACATACACTTTTCAACCATTTAGACCAGCTTGTTTGTTGTCAGGATGGCCGAGTGGTCTAAGGCGCCAGACTCAAGGTTGTAGCTTCCAGTGAAGTGGGGTTTCTGGTCTCTGAATGGAGGCGTGGGTTCAAATCCCACTTCTGACAATGACTTTCAGCTGTTTCCCTTTGGGATTAATAAACTTCTTAAACAATAAACTCAAATACACAAGAAGATACAGAGACATTCATAAATGTAGTAGTAATTATCCTTTTCTTTTTTTTGTTATCCTGACAAATAACTCAGCAATGAATATATCCATTCAAACCATGTTACGATGAATATGTAAATGAGATTAATGAGTCAGACTGTAACTGGAGATCTGTATGACCTCATCAAATAGTCGATAACTGATCAAATAAGTTTCAGCTGTCTGTATTTATGACCCAATATTAAATTTATGCTGTCAATACCACTTATGTATGAGGACATGACAGGTCAAACTGGTATTTATTACTCTGTGGCTCTCTGTGCAATGTGTCCATGCTGTTTTTTAAGTTTCTCAGTCATTTTCATATTTTTATGTTCTGTTGTTTCCATCTTAAAATCGTTGTGTTCATTCGCGTGTTTCACTCTCTCCGTTTCCCTCTAATAAGATGCTTCTGGTTCCTGGCTACCAAACTTTGTCTGGATCTCTGATCTGTTTTCCAGACTCCTTCATGTGTAACCTCTGCGCTGTGGAAGCAACACGTTGTACCGCTCTCTGTGCGTTGATTGGCCACGGGTGACGTCACCTTTGTGGGGCTGCCATGGCAACTGGTGTGCACCATGGCTGGATTTCCCTGTTCAGACTGTGCGGAGACCTCACAGGGAGACTCACACCTGTTTAAGCGCTCAGACTGGAGAGAAGCAGGTCTCATTGAGGTCGTTAAAGATTTGTGGAGCTTTACAGACATCAGGGAAACACCTCTGATACACGCTGACACTGTTTCAACCTCGCAGACTCACTCATGGATCATCTGAATGTATTTTATCATTCATAAGATTAGTTTAAAATTAGGATGCAGCTCTTTAATGATGACTTATCACTAGACATGGAAGTCCTCCATCAGAATTCAACTTTACCCTCCCAGTTCAGCACAAGGGGGCAGCACTGGAGTTCATTAGAAGACCTAAAATCAGTGCAGTTTATTAGAGGAACATCTCATGTTAGAGGACACTAATGTCAGAGAACAAACACACCAACGCTGCAGCTCTGTGCCGCTTGATCCATTTTAATGGTTTTGCTTCAGGCAAACACACTCTAACACCTTAACACATTGCCATTATGTTTCTTAGGTGCTGGTAGAGACCAAAGTGGAGCTACAAGGACAGTGAATATAACTCCATCAGGTGGACATAAACACATCAATAAATCCATGACAATGTGAACCTGTGTCTGCTAGATGGGAAAAAAGGGAAAAGAGTTTTATTTAAATTTCAATTTTTTGACATTTCCGATTCATTTTGATGGTGACAGCTGGAGAAAGACGGGATATATATGTTAAACCCACATATGTCATTGTTGTGTGTTTGAAGCTAAAATTCTGCTGCGCCCACATGACCAAAAAAAACCTCATTACAGGTCTCACTGTCTGTGTTGGACTCACTGTAGTCAATATATAATTCAGTATTCAGCATTTTTGCCCACTATAAAAATGAACTAACTGGATAGCTGAGGTTGGAGTGTTGTGCTGGTGGAGTGGCAGAGAAACATTTACGGAATAGAGCTTCTGTACACAGGTTTGTGTTTGGTCCTTTAAATGAGTACAGTTTCATTCTCTTATGTATAACCTGACATTTACACATCTTCAACCTACATTAAAAACAGCATAATTCATAAATCCATGAGAACGTGAAATCCAGTTCGTGCTGAGCTCCAGTTTATACTGTGATCTGACAGCAGGGGGCAGCGTGGAGCTGTGCTGAAGTCTGCCGTCCCTGACCTCGGACCACAGTCCTCTCAGCTTACCGCAGCAGATCAGATGTAGAATTCTTCTTCTTCCTCTACCTTGTCTGCCTCCTCAGCGGCTGCGCTGATAATGCTGCAGCTGTCGGACTGGTTTATGGAGACGTCGCTCAGGGTCAGAGTGCTGCTTGTGTTCACACTGGTTCCATGAGTGTGTAAACCCCCCAGGGTGCTGGTGAAGCTGGCTGGAGTCCGGCCCAGTGTGGCTGCCTTGCAGGCATTCTCTGGGATGCCAGGAGAGAGGGAGGGACCGATGTCTTCTGGGGGGGCGGACAGAGGCCGAGAAGTCGGAGGCAGGCTGGCTCTGATGTAGGCAGACACCACTGTTAGGTCCACACTGCTGCCTGGGTTGACTTTGTCCCCTGTGTCCACATCCGTCTCCTCCGCCCCGATCAGAGCGTCCACATTGAGCCGGAATGGCGGGACAAGGGAGGAGCCCCTGTTGAGAGAGTGGCTCCTGTGATGGGTGCTGGGAGACGGGCCGGGAGAGGAGCAGGTGGAGCGGGAGCTGGCTGAGCCCAGGTTGGGGAGGGAGAAGAGGGAGCCAGACCTGTGACCCCTCCACTGGGTCCTCCAGCTGTCTGGGTGGTGACGATCGCCCCACTGCTCCTGCTCATCGGGCTCCTCGCAGGCCAGAGGGTGGGAGCTTTGGGTGGTCAGGTGGGTTCTGAGGCGCGACGTCGACCGATGGTGGTGCCGACGGTTCCTGTAGGAGGCAGCGCTCCGGGTGAAGGTGGATGGAGCTGACGCTGATTCAGTGACGGTGGATGCCATGTGACAGGGATCTTGTTGATGTTTGAAGTGTGGACCTTGGACCTGAGCAGGAAGGAACAAACACCAATTTAAACACATTCAGTCTGCAATGTATTTACACATAAAACAATATTTATATATATTGTCCATACTAACTACTAACTGTGGTCACATCAGGCTACTGAGGTGTTTTAGTAAGGCAGGACAACTTATGTTAGATGAATTACATCTAATCTGTTTAATTATGAAAGGCACTGTGCACATTATTAAACTAGATGATTGTTATTAGAGTTGACGTTGGTCTTTTAAAGGGTGACATTCAAACCTCCAGCCTGAGCTAACACCTTACTGGAGACCCCTGCCTGCTGACACCTTCCTTCACTGGGGCCTGATGTCTTAAACTCACAACCAAACACTGTGTAAACTCACAAGGTACATGCGTATGAACTTGTTTTGTTTGATTTTGAAGCAGGTGAGGACCTGGAGGCATGCACACACCTCAACTCTCATCTTCATTACCCATAAACAGAAAACACTTCCAATCACCCTGTTTGATTGATTAGTAGAGCTAATATTAAAAAGACAAAGTGATCCACAATACCTAAAACTAACATGTAAAATTATGTCTGCAGGCACTGAGCATGGATCATTGGGATTCTTTGTCCCACACATGAATGCACTGGTCAGATACCAAATACCAGCAGTGTTCTGCTACATTCATTTAAGAGGGGACTGTTGCCGGGACTTTCCCCTCTTGTTGCATGTCCTGAGGAGGAGTTAAATATGAGGTCACAGGGGTTACAGGAGGTGCATATTCAAGACTATTGGCCTCCCGGTGGGGCTCTCATGCAACCAACGGCTCCTCACGCAACATACAGGCAGGAAAGTGAAGGAGGAGAAAAAGGGGGTAAGAGGAACCCCGGGGGTTTACAAAAGCCCCCATATGGCTCCCTGTACTCAGCATCACCACTTTATGAGCACCAGCAGCAGCTGGAGAATTCATCAGCATCCAGAGGAGACCTATGCGTATCACACCTCCATTTATGGGCCAAAGTTTCTCCAAATACAGAGACGGCTGCGCAGAAGACCCTGCTGTGCCACAGCTCTGATTATCTTCTACGCAGTACAGCTCAGATGGTCGGTTCACCCCCCGTCCCCTGACACAAATGTTGTTTTTGACATGTAAGTTCTGTCAGTTCAGTTTCTCATTGATGTATTCCATCTCTATTTTCTGTAAATATGTGTAAGGGTCCTTCCTCCTCTCCATGGTGATAGTTTCTCCATGTTTCTGCTCTGCCATCCGGCTTTCCGATGAAACAATGCGAGAAGAAGCAATAACTTTCCACACAGCAGCCTCAAGACAATAATTTCCATGTGCGCAGGGATGGAGGGGAGTCTGCAGGATTTCCATATGTTCAGTCTCAACAATAAATATCATGGAAACAAATCTTAGTTTCCTCACACCAGGAGCTGTACTGTGATTTACCTCCTGACTGATTTCTAACATCCATATTTCAGCTGATCACGATGGATTGAATTGAAATATTTACACAGATGAATGCGATGACCACATTTTATCCCATAGTAGCAGAGATAGCTAAACCATAAAGGTCAGCTACATGATGGCAGTTGAAGGAAAGTGGGGTGGGGGGGGGTCACAAAGTTGGGACGATTCATCCTCTGATGACAGATCCTCTGAGAATCCATCCTGTGTATTTTCGATGATTCAGTCTGGAACATAGTGGAAGGTGGACAAGGCAGACCATAACCTCTCTAAAGCTACACTGCAAGCATGGTTAAATACTGTTGACTGTTGACCGGTCGCCATAGTAACAGAGTGGAGGTGGTGTGCTCTTAACCAGCAAATGGCTCGTTAAGGCTCGTTAAGAGGACACCTGTTTATATGCTTGTCTTGTTGAGTGGACACTCTGCTGATTGAGAGGCAAACAGTCACTCCAGCGCTCATTATCTGCTGCTTCAGACAAATGGCTGGTAGGAGAGTATCATTTCCTTTTCACCATTTACTGTTTTGGCAGGCAGTCATTTCAGCTTTAAATCTCTAATCTCCCAGAATACGGCGCTGTGAGATTGGCTCGATACTACATACTCAGGTTGATGGTCAGGCTGGTGGTCAGGTGGATGGTTAGATGAACGGTCAGGTTGGTGGTCAAGTGGGTGGTAAGGTGAGAGGTCAGGTGAAAGGTCATGTTGCTGCCTAACAATGTGTGTAATGAGTGTTGTGCTGCGTCTGCGGCTTCAGAGGAAACACAAGTTCGTGTTTATGAACTCTAACGTCTTGTTCCTTAATCAGAAGGATCTGTATCACTAAAGTAGCTACAAGCTGCTGACTAGCTGCTAGTCAAAATAAATCAGTGCACTCAAAACAGCATCTGGTCAATAGTCCCCAGTGAAAAGTCCATCGCCAGCAACTCTTTGACCTTTGAACTTAAAATGTGTGCTGAAACCATCAGTCACAGCAGGTTTACAGTTAGGAGGTAAAGGCTCAGAAACATATTGTGTCAAGGTTCGAAAGTACAGATGTGTCGGTGCGTGTAATGAAGCCCCTGTGTTTTCCTTGTATTAACCAGCTCTGTGCTCTCTCTACTCTACAGTCCTCCTGTTTGTCCTTCTATCACGCTCTTACTCACTCTGTCTTTCGTCTTCTGTCACTTTGCTCGGCTCCAAATCCATTAATTTATCTTATCCCTTCCACACAGGAAAGAGGGAGGCGGTGGCTGTTGTCATCTATTGTTTGGGCTGGGGTTTAAAACTTAATGACACTTGAGGGAGGCCAGTGTGTGTGTGTGTGTGTGTGTGCGTGTGTGTGTGTGTATGTGTGTTTGAGATGCTGCAGGTCAGCTGCACACATCTGATATTCACCGACATGATTTCTGTGCACGTTTGGGTGAAGCCGTGTGTGCCTCTGTCAGCTAACACGACATGACAGGATCTGTCCAGTTTTCCCGTGAGGACAACATGCTACAATGGCGGAGAGGAGCCGCAGCAGGGGGTGCTGGGTAATGAGGCTGTTGACATGGCGATCATCAGAGCCTTCATCTTGAAAGCCTTCAGTTCGGTTTCATAAGAGAGGTCAGCAGAGATTTGACCTCAGCAGGCCAAAAACAGCTTAAACGACCACTAATCCTCAGCCGCAGGATACTGCAGAGGCAAGAAAACTTGTGATTTAAGTTAATAAATGTAAATCTCCTAATCTGCTCAGCAGTTTGGTCTGTTTGGCTGAAGCCTCTATCAAAGCTGAAACAATTAGTCAGCCGGAAATCAACCTTCAACTGTTTTAATAGTTGACTGTTTCAGTTGTTAGCACATATTGTGCAGTTGCTACAATGTGACGATTCGCTCAAGACAGTTGCATGAACTCATTTTGGACTAAACAACGCATGTGTCAATTCCCTCTGACGCTGAGATGAATGGAGAAACGTAGTAATGGGCACATTAATGATGCAGCATTCTGACAGTATCATCACTCACTTTCTGTATGGACAGTGAGAGGTGAGTGCACATCTAACACTACTACCGACAAGCAACTCAAACTTAGATAGTCAACACAAAAGCTTAAGACACTGCTTCATGACACAGACCCATGTATCCCAGGTCAGCAGTCAACTCCATTCCCAAGATGCCCTTCGCTGTGAAATGTCTAACCATGAAGCTTAATTGTGTGCCCCCGCTTACAGCAAGCTGAAACTAAAATGGGCCTTTGTAGAGACCTGATGAAACATCCAACAGTATAAATCAGCTTGCTGTCAGATTCTCTGTCGCTCTGGATGAATTTGACTGTGGCTCAGTGTTTAGTTTCCACTTTGATGATGAATCTCTCTCGGTTTGCTGCAGCTGTTGAGTGTCTTCATCTCCATGGGGTTTGGACTGGTTACATTTAGAGCGTCGACCATAATAAAGTGACTGGGAGAAACCGAATTTGTCAGTAAACAAGCTGAAATCATTAAATGTTGAAGGGGGAAATCCTTATAGAACTATTACATACTGTTTACAATAACACATTAGCACATTTAACAAAACTCACATGGTGTTTATAAAGGATCGGTTTGACATTTCGGGAATACGCTGACTCACAATCTGGCCGACCAATAACAAGAATATCAGTGCCACTCTCGTATCTGTGCTACGCTCAGCTCAGTTTGCTAACCTCATATTTAACATCCCCAGCTGTAGCTTCACATGTAACGCTCATGTGGAGGTGTGTTACGGTGAGGAGGACGAGTACAGACCAGGTGGCAGTTAAGCGTCATACATATGGTCCATTGTCACGATAGATTAGCTTATTGTTTCGCTCGCTGCTGTTCCAATCCCAGTAATGGACTGAAGCTTAATCGGCTTGAACTTTCAAAACTACTTATCTGCCACTGGCTGGACACAAATCCCCACTGAAACTGATAGCCTCCAAACAACGACCATTGTGTGTGTGTGTGTGTGTCTGTGTGTGTGCACTGACACACGTTTTCTAACAGCACACTTCTTTGTGCGAACATGGTGAACCAGTTTGATGTGTCTTTTACAGGCTGGATGAAAGACGGATGGATGATGATGGATTAAGGGGGCTTCAGATGAAGGAGACTCGCTGTCGGCTGTATGAGTTTGTTATCTTTGGCTGCTTTTACGTCTCTGAACCACTTTTTTTTTTCTCTCTTTCTCTCTGTGCTTCTCTTGTTCTTTGACCCAAAACACAGACGTTTCTGGTGTTTTTCTAGCACACAGAGCGAGACAGAGCTTCTTTCTGTGGTTACATTGTCCTGAAACTGAAGAGGTTACAGCCCTCTGACTGAGAGTGATTCCAACAGTAGATATCGATTGATTTTGGACATCTTGAGCCAGTGGAAATGGAAAAATCATTGTATCTGTTTCAGGAATTGTGATAAAAAGTGAAAAGTGTTACGATAAACAAATTTGTTCCACTTGTTCCTTGGCCCATGGATTAACATTTCACCAGAACGAGTATATGAGTTATTATTTTTGGCATTTTCTGATCAACAACAGTCGGTATTGAAAATATAACCTCATTGTCAATGTCACTCAGAGAATAACCAGATGGTATATTCAATAATTTCTGATTCTACTCATTAGAAGCACTAATCATGCATGAAGTCTATTTCAGTGTCCCTCAAAATGTCTTTGAAAGTGTTCTTCATAGCCCAGATACCAGCGATTTGACCCCAGCTCTCTCACCTGCAGCAGGATCTTGTTTCCATCGTAGTCCTCCGTCTGCCAGCGGACCTCACTGATTGGGCTGCAGGGGTGTGGCAGCAGGGGCACCAGTGCCCCGACATCTCGGACCCTCACCTCCATCACCGCTGACTCCAGCACCACCGGACTGTGACCTCGCGGCAGCCTCTTAAAGGACAACTGGATCTCCATGTCCGGGTTGGAGTACACCACAAAGAAGCAGAAGTCCTCCTTCTTCTGAGCTACCCTTCTCTGAAGCAGCAGCTTGTACAGACGCACCATGTCCACATAATTCTCATGTCGGCAGTAAACAGTAAATCGCACTATTTCTTTTCCGTAATGGACCTGGCGCACGGCCCACAGCGGTGTGCCAGGAGACAGAGTGAAAAAGTCTTGACTGCATGGTGTCAGAGGCAGCATCCGCCTCCCATTGCTCACTTTTTCAGTGTGGTGGTAACGCCAGGGCGGCCTCTGCAGAATGCGGTGCAGCATCAGTATCTGCTCCTCGCCACCGTACGCCTCCTGGAGGAACAGGATGACTGCCAGAGCCGGCTGGCCGGCTGCACCCAGGCTGCCGTTTTGATGGTGTTTGCCCCGGGACCTCTGGGAGACGGAGGCCCGCTCTGAGACTCTGAAGAGCTGCAGCTCAGGGTGAACCCACGCCAGCACAGCATCGGCAGCACGCTGCAGGAACTTCCCCTGGCCGGGGTCGGCGATGAGGTGGATGCTGACGAGGAAGGGATCCTGGATCTCGCCCATAGATAATTCACCTCCACATACAACAAGATGAGAGAGGGTGGAGAGGACAGGAAGGGCAACACAATTACATAAAATTATAATCAGCTGGTTGAATTTGAGAAAACCAAACTTGACATTGCTCAGGTATATGAACCCTGTCACCTGAAATCGAAACTCCAAACTGGATTCAGTTCAATACCAGTTAAACATTTAATGTGATTATCTTTAACATGATTTTGTTCTGAAATATCTGTGCACGGCCCCTCCACTTTGGTTCAGGTTGGGGAAAATCCCGGTCCTGGCACAGACACTATAATAAAGGAAGGTCAGGGTAAGATCAGGATGAAACATTAACGTGGGTCTCTGATGAGACATAAACTCCGGTTTCATCCAAAATGAACAGAATTCTTACTGAAGCTGTTTTTTTCTTTCTTTTCCTTTGTTTACCTCTTGGCTCAGGTTTTCCCATCCTTTCCCTCCCTCCTTCCCTCTTCCCACAGATCTCTCGCTCCCGTCCTTCTCCATTTCACTCATCCACGTCTAACTCCATCTTTCTTCCAATTTCTATGTTTACCTTTCTTACCCTGCTCCCCTCCCTCCACCCTCTTTTCCAGCAGACCCATGTGGAGCAGGGCTCCTCTGTGGAGGCTCATTAGTGCCATTAGGAGGTCATTACTGAAGCCCAGAGGAATGTTCCAGACCACAGCAGGAGTGGTGCATTCAGGTGTAGCCTCCCCCTGAACCCCTGACCTGGAAAAGCTTGGCTCACTAGCACAGGTATCACAGAAGTTCCCAAACTGTGCTCATATGCAACCAGTGTTTTCATTCTTCATGTTCCATGCGCACACTCTGACCGTATCTCCTCATCTCCATGTTCCCTCATTCTTTCCTATGGTCTTTATCTGACTACTCGGGGGACGTGTCCCACTTGGTCTTTGCTTTGAGGTGGTTTGGGAAAGGACACACACACACTCAGTCTTCTTGTCCCTGGCACAGCTCTGACTGGTTGGCTGCTGCCAGACTCCCTCCATGGAACAGAGAGGCCAAACAGGGACAGGTTCAGTCTCATGGGTCCTACTGGCCTTTGCAAAAGGACAGTTTCTACTTGACCAAAGAGGTGGCATTTCCAAAATGCTGAGATCAGGTTACGAGGACACATTGACTAAAGGTGGCAGTGACGTCACCATTAACTCAGATTGCAGAATTATACAAGAGACACAGTCATGTCTACGTAACAAATCTTCTTAACAACGTGTGATGAAAAGTATAACAAGTGTTCAACTTTATCATAAATGGTGTTTAAAACTCAGTTTATCCAAGTTTTGTCTCAACACAAAGACCCTGATTTTAGGTTTCTGGTCTGTTTAAGTAACATTGATACGTCAACATTTTCAGGCTGCAGTTGAGACACTAACAAACACGGTTCAGGTGTAATTTCATTTCCTCTTCAGGTGTTTAATGTCTGGAAATGAAAACAGAGAAACTCCTCAGGAGATGAACCTTTGAAATAGAAAGACCTTCAGTAAAAAGTCTGGAGCGTACCAGTTGTGAGTCAGTCAACTTCCACTGCAGACTACTTCATTGCGGATCGATGAGGTGAATCGAAAGGGATCGGTTTCAATGAGCGGATTTCATATTTGATTTAATATCCCCTGCTATAAAACACCAACAAACCTCAACTCAAGCTCAAACTATCCTCAAGCGGCTCAGTTTGCCAGGGAGATAAATACAAGATCAAGATCCACAGCAGCTTAGACCACACACACACACACACGCACACACACACACAGAGCACCACGCTCATTAGCGACTGCTCGACCCCATTAGGATCAGTGTGTGTGTCCCTGACATGTAGCTGGCAAGAGGACAGCAAACACAGGGATGATCAGGATCCTCAGGGGTATTTACTGCTGTTACGCACACAGCTTGATTTCCCTGCAGCCACACACTGATCTCTGTGTCCAACAGGACACTGTCCCTCCGTCTCATTGGAATAATTATGGTAATAATGTAAACAGAGCAGCAACATAAGATGATATAATTGATTTTGTTTCTTCCAAACTCCTCTTTTCCACCCAAACATCTCAGTTTCTTGCTCTTACTTTTTCATTTCACGTCCACTCTTTGTTTGTTCATTCATGCTGTGTCAGGTCTTCTCACATGCTCTCCTCCATCTCCGCGTCTCTCCTTCACCCTGGGAGTCTGCAACTGCACTGACTCAGGGATTAAAGAAGAATCTAAGTTTGGGTGAGGATCGAGGCCACGATCAGGCTCTTTTATTTCTGTCTGATCACATTACAATCGGTGTTTATCTCCCTGACGTCTGACTGACATCCAGAGCTGAGCTGCACTTTTGGAATGTGATGATGACCGGATCTTTAAACTGGATCTTTAAACTGGATCTTTAAACTGGATCTTTAAAATTCAGCAAATTTCACTTTCTCTTCCATCACGGTGGCCTGATATACAAACATCAAGCGGCAACACGCTGCCGTGTCTGTGCCGTATAACTCATCGCTCAATCTCACTATAGTAAGATGCTGATACGGAGCATTGAGATCATCACCAGTCCATCATCAGACACACTGGGGAGCCCCGGCCTCCTTTCCAACAGACAAGAGCGAGTTAATGTAGTGTGAGAGTTTGTGGAGAGTGGAGAGTGACTGTGCTGTTATCCAAACGTCTGAGTCTGGACCGGTGTTTGGTCCTCCAGCCTCCTCTCTAGGTCTGGACCCCTTTAGACATTTGGTAGAACATTTGTTTGTAGTTGAATCAAAGGTCCATCTACTCATTAAAACAGTTAACGTGTGCATGCATATAACATTTTACAGTAAACAAAAGACACGACTGAGTCCGTTGTACTGTTCACTCCTCTGGCACAAAGGCTTGATGGGACGCTGGCACAGACAGGAATGAATTAGAGATTAAGTCACCCCAATCCTGCGAAGGGTTTGTGTGGAAAGCTCTGGAGGAGTGTGTCTCTAAGCTCTTAATCCACTCGAGTCTTCAAACCGAAGCTGCTGTCCCGACTCGACTGACTGCAGACACACTCGCGCGCGCACAGCCGATACGCACGTTTACAGGCAGGCCTGTCTTTCCCGAGAGTCACAGACTTTCACCTTCGCTCTGCGTTCGAGTGTTAACCAGCAACACATGCTCGCAGCCGTACGCACACACACACACGGTGACGCGAGCTGAAACAACACGCCTTCTGGTGGAGCCCGCCACATATGAGAGTGATTAGCAGCCACAACTCAACTCGGGCCTCTGACTCTGTGTGTGTGTGTGTGTGTGTGTGTGTGTGTGTGTGTGTGTGTAGGCCCTGCAGTCACAGATTTAGCTTGCTCGGCCCTCAGCATGAGTCAAAACAACTGCAGGAGGAAACTCAAGATGGGGGCCCCTTTTTGTCGTCTGCTGAAAAGAAAGAAAGAAAGACGAAGTTCCAGCACTTGTACGTCATTTTGACCGGTGCCAAAGATATTCCCATGTAAAGTCCTGAATGTTTTACCTCAGCGTGTTCAGGAAAATAGCAGGCTGCGTTACCTCTCCTGTGTAAACCAGCTATAAGTGGCTCAAGCTCAGAACTTGTGAACATTGACCCGTCACCTTTAAAGCTAGTACGGAAAACTGTCGCTAGAGTCAATTCAACATCCAGCAGCTTCAGATCAGCCCGATCCTTCATGTCTTCACCGTGTTTTATCTGTTCCTGGTCTCCAGCAGCTACTCAGTTACATCGAAATGCTCCACCACATTCACCAGCTCACCTCTGACAGTGTAGCTGACGATAACGACACCGTGAGAGCCGAGAGTCAACCAGAACAGTCAACAAGTTGTTTCTGGAGAGGAAAACGATGAGCTGTGGCTTTCTGTAAAGCTCCATTAAGCTGCAGGCGGCTTCAGATTCAGCTGACGACGCTCATGCGCGTTCATCACCACGAGCGGCGCCATTATTTTCATAACGCATTGGTAATATAAAAAATCAAGTCTGGCAATGTTTAATAGGTTTCTGATTCTCAATGAGTGTCATGAAAATGCTAAAACAAACAATTAAATGATCCTTTTATATGAGACTAGTCAGCATTAGTACTTAAATTCCGACTTCTCTGTGCAGAGATCCACTGACGTCACTGTTTCACGTTCCTTTATCACCACGGACACACAGGCCTGAGGGAGGAGAGACAGGCAAGACTTTGGTTTTATTCTTTACTGGTGATAATAGAATCCAGAATACCTCCAGCGTCAGACACTGTGGGACAGTAACAACAAGGCGCTGACAACTTTGTTTCACAGAGGACACAAACCGTGGAGTCACTCTGTCCAGACGACAGAATTAGAAGGATTAGATACATTACGGCAGACTGTTGGAGAGGAGGCTCGGTGACCAGACATGAGCCAGTCAACAGTCCAAGTTCAAGGATGTCATGTGACCCTCTCTGTCCGAGCTGACCTGGGCAGCCTGGCTTTAGTACAAGGACAACAAGTCTGTGACTTTTTGATACCGTTACAGTTACAGTCCTGTGAAATCCCCTCACTTTAAGCCTGTGGTCGTGTTAAAGTCAATGTGCTGCCAAAACAACAAATCATACGTCACTGTGCTGCACCGTGAGAACACACTCAGTGAGTCAGTGTCACGCAGGACAAACAACAGGGCTGACAGACAAAACTGCTTCAGTGAGACCGACAACAGCCAGCTGACTGCGGCATATTCAGCTGCGAGCGTCGTAGGCCAAACCTGATTATGGAGGACGTACATTTGGTAACAATTAATCCGAGCTGCCTGACGGCACAGCCTGCAGCAGGATTGTGTGTGTACATGTGTGTATGTGTGTTGTGTGTGTGTGTATGTGTGTGCAGGGTGGTCCTTGATCCATCAGGTGCTATTCAGACTGACTGTGCTGAAAGTGCCTTGGCTGACGCGAGTGCGAGCGGTTTGGCCTGCGACACGATTCTCAGGGCTGTGCAAACACATAACGCTGGGGAGACACACAACACGCCGATACTGACATCTGACAAAAACACCAGATCTCTTTTTATATTAACACTATACTCCTCCTCTTCTTCCTAACCCAACATCTCTGTCTCTGGAGTTTTGTGCTTTCTGGTTTCTCTCCTCTCTCCTCTTGTTGCTTTCTGCAGGTACTCTGGAGCTGGAGAGTGGATCTGTGATCACAGACCACAAGCTGTCCTCTCAATCCTGCTCAACACCCACTGCTACAATTTATTATTATTGTTGTGCTTCTTAGTATTAGTCGTATTATTTAAATGATATTTTTTTATGAAGACCGCTATTCCTGCCAGTTGATCTGTCATTTCATCCTGCAGAACCTGTACTGCCCTGCTGTGTGCTCTCCATGTCTATCTGTCTGTCCCTGTGTCTCCTGCTCTCTCCCCCAACTGGTCAAGGCAGATGGCAGATCCTCCTTGGCACGGTCACCAAGTGCTTGCTGCTGGTGGAAGCTGTTGGTTGTGAATGATATATACAGTTTGTCTATGCTTGCTCTCTGTGCAACGTCCCCTGAGAGAACTTCTGTTGTAACTTGGCGCTATCCAAATACAAAATGAATTGACTGACTTGATGTCAGTTGTGATTTATCCACCGAACGTGAACTTAAAATTGTGTTTTCACAGTCGACGGTGCAGCTCCGGGGTAAATTCATGCAGCTGTGGCTGAGGGCTACAAGTCGGGGATATGGCGGTTACGCAGATAACATGTCGGAGCTGCAGAGATTGCGATTGGCTGCTTGTGTTTGTGGAGTGAGTAGAGGCTGTTGAGTGAAGTCATCTCCTGTGTAAGCTCTCAGCTCACCACAAACCTGCTCTCTCTTACAGTGAAATCATGTAAACACAGGGCAGAACGGAGTCCGTCTGTGATTTCGCGCTGAGGCGAGGATGTAACTGTAACCATTAACAGTCTGTGCCATCGTTATTAATATTAGCTCTCCAACAAATGAAACTTCAATGGACAAAATACATAGTGTGAACGTGTGTTTTCATCCCTTCTCTCGTTTAACTGTGATGCACGTTAGTCTGCACAGCCAGACGTGTATAAGGATCATGCTGAGACTTTAAACTAAACCTACAGCAGTGTGTTCCAGTTTCCATGCGTATACAGTGTTTGTGTACACACATTTACACGTTGGCACAGTGTTCAGCAGCCAGTGCAGTGCCTCTCAAAGCCGCAGCAGAGCTGAACTTGAATTATTCCAGGGACGGAAGTAAAACTTTCCAGGCTCCCGCGCTCTCACCGGTAAGGATCTAATCCACTGCTTGATGTGCAGCAGCGTGGGTCACAGACACATTTCGCAGGGTGGATTTAGAGTAAGTTGCGTTCACATGTGTTCCTGGTTCTGCTAATCTGCTGGCTGTCGGAGCCAAAACAAACAGGGGGAAGACCCAAAGCATGATGGGATGCGCAGGCAAAGGCAAAGACTCGTTGTTTTACTGCTGACAACACGGACACATGGAGACGAGCATGGGAAGTCCATGAGGGACCAGGAGCATGGTGGCCTTCAGTAAATACCTCTGTGCACGTCCACTGCTACTGGCAGAGGCCCCCTCCCCACTGTGTGACTCAAGTTGCTTACCCACGCACAAAGACTCAGTGTCGCTGTTTGTAATTAATCTAATTGATATCAGCCTCTCTGTTCACTGTCCAACATTCATATAGCTGCTTCAGGCTAATGCAAACCAAACGTTTCCAGAATCAAACCAATCCGCAGGCTGTTGCTGCTGTTGCTGTTGCTGCTGCTGCTGCTGCTGCTGCGAGGCATCCACAGGACATAAAGTCAAGATTCAGTTTATCATAAAAACACAATGACTGGTCATTTTCCAGGTCGTCTCAGCAGATCATGTGACTTTTTTCAGCGTCAACACGCATTTTATCATGCATTGCGAAACTGTATTGATCTCATAAACCCTGCACTGATCTTTAGTTGATAGTTTCCATCGTTTTCATTGCTCAAATGCTTTAAAAACTGATCTCAAGTGTCTTAACAGTGAAGGGAATAACATGAAAACAGACACAGCAAAGATCACATTTAGTCATAGGATAAATATCTGATCGGAGGGTCTGTAACAACATCACTGAACTCAGGTTTACTCAAATGTTTGTCAGTGAGCGAACATCTGCTGGTGACAGACTGATCCCAGACGTCAGCCACTGACTGCCGGGCTTCTCTGTGTTACAAAAGACTCGCTGAACTGACGCACATTCGTTTTATCCGCTGAAATGTTCCTCTCATTCCTCATTTCTGTCCTTTAGGACGAATTGTTTTTCACAGTCTGTGTTTGTCTTTGTTTTGCTTCGTGTTGTGAACCCGTCTCCTCTTCTCTTTTCATCTCTCATCCAGGTTTTTTCCTCTGGATGCCGCTGCGGTTTGAATTTCAGATGTGTGAGTAATAAATACGCCCGCTGTATATTTGCGACGCGCTCAAATGTGACAAATCATGTGCGTCGCCGTCAGGTTTGTACCCTGTCAGCATATCTGTGTTAGTGTTGTTACAGTCTGAACTCTGCCTCGGTCTCACGGGCACGTTCACACACAAACAAGAAAGGAGTGGGGGCAGGTCCCAGGTCAGTCAGACTGAATGAGCACTCATCTGACCAATAGGCAGTGACAAAAGACTGTGACCGTCACAGCTGATGTTCTCACAGCTTCAGTTTCTACTGCTTTAACTCTGAGTGATAAAATATCTGACAGGCTGTCTTCATTGATGAAATACTACTGTAATTACACTGTAATTACTCTAACACTATATTCTCAATCTTGAGTCTTCTCTATTAAAGTAAATGTCGTTTGTCTTGATGTGCTTTTTTAAAAAACTATTTTTGAATTCATTTAACCAGATAAATGTTAATTTAGTTGTGAGACACAAGTCACTCAGAGTCACGCCCTCACACGCTGCACTACTATTGGTTACTGGGAGCTACACACTAGCTACACAAAGGCCCAAACACATTGTCAATACACCAGTGAAGGTGCTCAGTGATTAACAATAACAGACTCTGTGTCCTACAACTGCTCGTTAATGCTTGTTCAACAGATTTAAACATACAATACACAATAAAGTTTCAGTTACACTCCAGAATAACCAGGGTCAGACCGACAGCGGGTGGGTGGGTCTGCATGATACCGCTCTGTCTGCGGGGGGCTTATGGCTGGTCTGAGCTTAAGTCAAAGGTCAGGGGTGAACAGCACCTGAATAAACATGAGAACTTAAATATAGTGGTATGAGGGTGACTGATGCTGCATGCATGCATGCTTGCAAATGAACCCATCAGTGCACACACACACACACACATGCATGAGTGGACACATATGGAGGACAAAGAGCCACACACAGCGCTGAGATGGATTAGTTCTCTACATTGTCCGCATCCATCTGTCCCATGCGATCATTAGAGGGAGCCTAGGTCTGATAAATGAACTGAACTGCAGGCTGCTGTCCCCTCAGCTGTCTGCCTGCAGGACGGGTTTGTTTTCACAATGCTGGTAGCAGACACAGAATCATGACCTACTGTTCCATGTGCACCGACGGAGACCTGACGCAGTGAGTCCAGGCCGCGGTGAAACCCTCGCCACCTGATATCAGGCAGATCTGTCAACTCACTACACTTCCATCTTCAGAGGGACATCACCAGGGAATTTGATTCCCCCTGAGCAGCCGATCATCTCATTTTAAGTTACTGATACTGATGGGTAGCCATGGCAACATACTGATTCTGCTGGGGCTTAAGTTGAGTATAACAAACTACAATGTCAGCTGGTACTAAGAAGACATGATATCTATGTAATAATGACCCTAACATAATAATAATAATTGTATTGTTAATCAGTTTAGTACAGCTGTCCTGCTCCACTTGTGTCCTTCTGTCTGTGGTCTCATGTATCTACTGCTCATCTGCAGGCTTTGTTTCAGTGCTGACCTCCAGCAGTCACAGAGACAATACTGGGCAGAAGCTCACCCGATACTGGAAAGACACAGGAAACATCAGGGGAAAATGTGTGTGTGTGTGTGTGTGTGTGTGTGTGTGTGTGTGGACCTATACTTCCTGACTTGCGGGTGTGGTGCGGGTGGGATCACACAGCTTCCTGTAGACCAGATTAATGGGCTAATATTGGATATAATCCTCCCATTGTGAAAGGCCTGGAGACCTGGCAACCAGACTGGGAAGAGGTCATGACCTCAAACACAGATATGCACAACCACACACTCACACACACACACACACACACACACACACACACACACACACACAGTGGATATAGAAGATGGGATCTCAGCAGCAAGTGGTGACCAGACAGCTCAACACTGTCAGAACAAACACAGAATATGAAGCTACTGATCTGTGACTCATAAAGCCGATTGTCATATGTCAACAATATCACACTGTGATATTATCAGCGTAGCATCAAAACAAAGAGCCACACACACAATTTTGTCCTTAATTTAATCTCATCTGAACGTGATGTAGAGAAATGCTCTTTGTCATCCAAACACAAATCCAAATACACCAGACATCACGCTGACTGCACACACTCACGTGTTTTCATCATATCCTGATGGGAAAGGGTTGCACTGTGCGTCTCAACTAGCTGTCTACATATGCAGCTTAAAGTTCTGCTTCTCTACAACTTTAATCTTTAATTTAACCTTTTTCACAGCAGACCAGGAATAAAATGTTTGCATCAGGTGGACTTTACCTGTGTGTGCGTTGTGTGTGCGTGTGTCACACATTTACTTACTGCTCGTTGAGGACAAGGGACTGTAATCAGACCTGCAGAGGACGACAGAGAGGGCGATGTGGACACAGACCGAGGGGGTGAGGGAGAAAGGGAGGTAGGGAGGGAGGGTAGGAAAGAGGGAGGGAGGGTTGAGGACAAGAAGCAGAGAGAGGAGACAGGAGTTTATGTTACAGTGTGAAGTACAATGATCATGATTTATAGGACGACACACTCCTGTTTCACATAAAGTGCTGACATCTGGCCAAACAGGCAGAGAGGGCACTAAAACACACACAGTAGGGACAAAACACAGTACTGCTACTACTCGTAAGCAAAATGTACTTTCTTGTACTATCTCTGGTTTATGCCACTTTGGACCCGTAGTACACGGCCCTATATATCAGAGGTAACTCTGATTGTTTTTGCTTTTTTGTATTAATTTGATGATTAATTACTAGTTAATTTGCATATTTCACTACATCTTCTCAGTCGTGATGTATTGTTATAGAATAAACTGCTCAATCATGAATAAAGACGTTAAAGCAACCTCGTCTCAACTACGATGTTAGACTGCTGCCCACATACAACCATATAACATATGCATCAAAATGACATTCCGTAATAATGGGTGCTTTCTATTTGGAAATGTAATTAAATACAAAGTCTGTTTTCAGAAAAATAAACCTAGATGCATTTTGATTGCAGGATATTTGCTTATTAAGCTGCTTTTCTTTAAAGGAACAGTTCACGCGCAGCCATATGCACGCATGCGATCCGAGTCAGGGGAGAGACATCTCTAATCTAGAGCTCCCATCTCTGAGCCGCAGTAGAATTAGATTTCCTCTAATCTGATCTCACAGATTAGAGGAAGAATCCAGACGTTTTGTGTGAAACATGCGAGAGGCATGCATGCATCCAACATGCCTGAGGAGGAGCATGCATCCGGTCCTCTGAAGCCTCGGCTCTCAGACTACACCATTCGAGATTATTAGTCCCACAGGAGTCAGCTGACAACCAGAGGACCACTGTTCCTCCACACACACCCGCCCTGTGACTCTATCTCTAAACTAATAAGAGCTCCAGGGCTCCAGGACAGCAGGAAACAGAGGAGCAAGTGTGTTTCCTGCAGCAGGAGGTTATCAATCTCACTAACCGGCATTAATTCTGTAGAAAGAGGAATGGGTGGGAGAGAGGGAAGAGGCAGAGGTGAGCAGAGAAAGGTAAGACAAGATGATGGGGTACAGCAGAGGGGAAAGTGTTGGCGTAGGGAGCGAAGGAAAGGATGAATATACAGAGCGGGTTATAAACGACCGGAAGATTCCAGCAAAGGGATACAGAGAGAAACTCTGTCCCTGTGTGAGCACGGAGCTGACAAAATGTGGAAAAAAGACAAGAAAAACTGTCTTTTCCAGGTTCATGGCTCTGGAGTGGAGCTGCAGGTGGAGGTGTGTGTCATTACAGGGCTGTTTGATGGCTCCCTGGGTGTGTGTGTGTGTGTGTGTGTGTGTCTGGCAGTCAGCATCTCGCTGGCTTTCCCTGTCTGGCCTCACTGGCTTGTTTCATCTCCATCCAAAGATAATGAACACAAAGCAAAGTGAAGCCAGGCAGCATCCCAGCATACAAAGTCACCTGATCAGTCTGGAGGTTTGACAAATGGACAGGTGACTCAGGTGCGTTTGATTTGATCAGGCCAGAGGGACACTGGGATATCTCAGAGTAAAGCTCAACACACACCCTCGTCCACAGAACCGATCCAACCTGTGACCCATGTCAGCATTTTACGCCACGTCGCCTATACGGTTAGGCTCAGGTTGTGTTCACTGTGGAGGTTTAAATAAACCGCTGCTGACTGATGGAACCAGAGACGGTGTGACGTGGAGAAGACAGTGGATGTGGGAGCCGAACAGGAAGCGGGGTGAGTTTAGTAGAGGTGGAGGATGTGACCTGACGGAGGCGGTGGCTCTGTGGTTATCAGCCGGACAACCCTGCTTTTCCTTTCAGCATCAGCACTTTCCACTGGGCTCACGAGACCCACACTCTTTCACACATTACAAACGCTCTCTCTCACACACATTACACACACTCCGTCACACGCGTCACTGTGTGTGGTTCCAGGTCACAGCTAATGAAATAGCCATCTCCCAGGTAACTCTGACAACACGGCCATTGATGTACCGATGTCACATGACTTGACCCACTGACTTGTATCAGTGCACAGAGGACTACAGACGCCTGACATGTTGTGCTGTAATGTTTAGCCTCTGGTTGTACAGTGTTCATCAGAGCACATCACCTGGTAGAAGTTTAATCTATACATGGATGATTTTAATGGTGCTTGTCTTGATTTTGCTTCTGTTGATTCAAACCTCTAACATGAACCTGCCCTGTTAGTGAGCCGTCCACTGCCCTTAAACAATAAGGGACATTCATTTGGGATCAGAGGTACTTCAGACAACACCTGCACACACCACAGTCCATAAGCCTGTAATATATCATAAAATGTTATTAAAGCACAACATAAACTATTAATTATACAAACCTATATTTTTTCATACATATATATTTCACATACATTCCACAGCATATATGAAGAAAATATGAAACAACTCAAAACCTCATAATAAACAATCATCTAGGCATAGAAACAGGGATTTTGTCCTACTGCACACAACTACTGCCAAATGACTCTCCACCCTGTGGCTAATCATGATCTTTAAAGGGGTAGAGGGTCACATGGGGTCTGTCACTAAAACACACACACAAACATGGGTCCTTCTCTACTGTACTACCACACCCAGTAGTGACATACCGTAGGACAGACAGAGGCTCATCTTTGTCTAATGGCTGAAAACAGACACAACAAGTTTAACTCTGTGCTGGTCTCTCATCTACAGTGTGTGTGTGTATGTGTGTGTCTGTTTATGACTATACACTCATTAACAGCTGAGGTAGTGATTAAGACTTAACTTTCAAAGAAAGCACGAGGACCACGCCTCCTCCTTATGTCCCCATTAAACAAATGAACACATTATCCCCAGTTTCATTCATAATAACAGATAGTATTTGGGACCAATGATTGAATAAAAGCCCAAGTGACACAATATGACCTATAATGGACATGTCACTGATCCAAAAACATAAATTACTTTTTGTTTTGTTTCCTTCACTTATGATTTCACACTAACCAAAATTCAGTCATTAATATGTCAATTTAACGCTGTCTTGTTTATCTAAAGAGGTGTAGCTCATGTGGTATCATCATTGCGGGTTACTCATGTTAATTCGGTACGTCATTACATGAACACACAGATCCCGTGCAGGCATGTTGTAATAGAAATACTTTGTGTCCACAACCAAAGTGCCTTGGTGAAATCAGATCTACTCCCTAGTCTGAATCTATGAATATGTAAACATTGTACAGGTTAGAGGTCTAACATGAGCAGAGCTAGAAGTTCTTTTCTGTGTTTACTGCCAGTATGGAGCTATTCAGGATCAGTCGCATCTCGGTCTGATCACTGCTGCCGCACTCAGTCACTCACCCTCCGGTCTCCGCTCCTGAATCCACGCAGTCATCTTCTGCCGAGTGTTTCTCCATCTCAGAGGCTCGGTTGGACCCCAGTGAGCTGCATCGTCTCAACGTCCCGGGATAACCAATGAAATAGCGCGCAAACGCACTCTGTTCAGATATATGAGAGTGGTGTGGAGGAGCACAGAGTCTCACTGGGCCGGTCTGTAACTGCTGACCTGCAGCGGGCCGTCTTCTGGAGAATTAGGTGAAGCAACAGGCGGCTGACTGCCGTTTCTCTGCGTCAGCTTCACTTTGCATGATGCCTTCACTGGCCGCCAGAAATAACAGATCTACAGGCAGAGCGTATGTGAGCCAGAATGACTGATTCGGGTTATACATGAAAATACTCACGACAAGTCTAAATTAATACATTATTATATAATAACAAATGGCAAAACAACTTACATCTACACAAAACTGTCTCCAAGTCATATTTTTTAACAGTAATTGAGAATAATAGTATGTTAAGTTAAGATTGAAGTTTATTTATAATTTCCTAATGTTGACTGTGATACGATTTGACATATTTGACAGTGTTGATTTTAATAAAAGCCAATTTGCCTTTAAATTCTTAGTTGAGATTAATTATTTTATTTTTTTTATTTCCTTTTTAATAGATCAAGGCCAATACTTAGCCTTGTCTTTTCGGTTGGATATGGGCTTACACACCTGACATGGACATGAGACATTAAGATGATAGTTAATAATAGAAATTCGCGAAATCTGTACTTCAAAACAAATGATAGCTTACAGCTCTGGTTATGGCACATTTATTTCCCATATGCGTAAATCAACAAATAAATGAATGCTCTTTTCGAGCCGCACTTTAAGGCAACGTCATCAAGCATGCTGCTCTGGCTCCATCAACAGGGTGGATGAGGGAACGCAGTATGTCTGTCACATAAACACACACAGGGCAGGTCTGTCCGTCTGCCCACCAGGGTCAACCCAGTCCGTTGAACCCTGGCAGGCAAAGAGAAGTCAACATATTACTGACCTGCAGACAAACCAAAATGAATATACCAGTAACTGATTAAACTAGATTAATACCATACACTTCAGAGGGAATTTGTACACAAAACATCGTGTAATAGTATGTTAATAGTGAATACTACTATCATAGTGCATGTCATGAACTGTGTGTTACTTTATAAGGGTTAGCTGCAGCTTATGTAAAAATGTGTGAAGTGTGCATTGTTAGTTGCATATTAAAATAATAATTAAAATAATACATTAGGCCCATATCTTAAAGCTGTGTCTGTAAAAATTCCCGAACAGTCCTTACAATGAATTTCTATTATTATTAGCAGTAGCAGCCTTGTAGTAGTAGCATTGGCCAAATGGTAGTAGTAGTTGTAACAGCAGCAGTAGTTGCAAAAGTAGTAGCCTAGTAGTTGTAGTAGTAGTAGTAGCAGTTTATGTTGTGGTAGTAGAAGCCTAGAAGTAATACTAATAGTGGTAGTAGTAGTAGTGGCAGCAGCAGTAGAAGCAGTAGTGGTAGTAATACTAGGCTAGTAGTAGTAGTAGAAGTTGTGGTAGTAGTAGGCTAGAGGTAATAGTACTAGTGGCAGCAGCAGCAGTAGTTATATTAGTGGGAATAGTGATAGTAGCACCAGCAGCATTAGAAGAAGTAGCAGTAGCAGTAGCAGCAGCAGCGGTAGCAGTAGCAGTACTGGTAGTAGTAGTAGGCTAGCAGTAGTAGTAGAAGTTGTGGTATGCAGTAGCCTGGAAGTAACAGTGGTAGTAGAAGTAGAGGCAGTAGTTGTAATTGTAGCAGTAGTGATAGCAGCACCAGTCGCATTATAGCATTGGTATTATTACTCCTGATAATAGCTGCAGGTGATGGTATTAGTACTGGTTCATGAATAGAGTATTGTGTTTATCTTATTTAAAATTAAAGCGTTTAGAGCAGAAATTATGGAGCGAGCGAGAAACTCGGGACGTTTGAACAATTGCGTCATCTCTAAGCGCCACAAAAAATCTCGGAGGCGGAGGGGACGGTTCTCGGCTGTCGCGCACGCGGATGTTTTTGTGAGTTATCAGCTGCAGAGTGCTTGTGGTCACCTTCACCCGAACTGTTCTACCGCGATCAGAAATGTCTGTGACGGAGATGTTCAGCTACATTCAGGGCTTCCTGAGCGCAGACCAGGACGTCAGAGAGGTATGAATGAGCAGCCCGCCACACGGCCGCGCAGCTGCTATCAGCTTTAGCTCACAGACAGTTAGCTAGCAGCTAACCGCGGTTTGTCAACACACATCAGGCAATTTAGTCCATAAACCAGTTCTGCAAGGGTTTATTAGGCAACAACGCTCCCATTGGCTGATTAAGATTACCAGCCATCCAACTTCATCTTATTCATGTTAGTGAGAAAGCGTGCCACATTTCATAAAATGTCAGTTGCCTTAGTTTCTGCTGTCTGTCTGGATTTGTTGTTCATGCATCAAGTTACACCAGATGGGTCTCTAACATGTAACACCGAACTTCGTTTGAGAAATAATTGATTCAGCGCTGTCCTGATTATCTGAGTAGATGCACTTATTGAAACAACAGTTCTTATTATTAACATACACTCACTTTAACTCGGCTAGAGGAAAAACTATGTTTTGATTCAGTTTGGATTGTTAGAGAACCCTTGTAATCACAGTTTTAATTTACAGATGAGGGGAGTTGGGCAAGTATCTCAGTTAACAGAAACTTGGATTTTGTTGCAGGATATCCGTAAGGTGGTCCAATTATTGGAGCAGACCGCCAGAGAAATTCTGACAGTACTCCAAAGTGTCCACCAGCCATCTGGATTCAAAGAAAGTGAGTGTTTGACAAAGTTCACTCTGTCTTCACTGGTTCTGATGTTTCCCTCTGCAGATCAGGTTTTTCATCCTTTTCCTTCCTCCCTTTAGTTCCCAGTAAATGTGCAAAGGCCCGGGAGTTGTTTTGCACAGTCAGGACACAGATTGCTGACCTCAAAACAAAATTTCCTGTGGAGCAGTATTACAGGTGGGATGCAGCACACACTTTGAGATTTGTCTGATGCCATTTGAAAGTGTCCAGTATACTTTCCCTAGGTTGCAGTTTTCTAGCTTAAATTCTGAGACATCTACATTTAATGGGTTACAGCAAAACCTTTTGCTTTTTTTTCTAAATAACTAATTGTTCAGCTGGAGCTCAACTCTTAGCCTGTAGTTTTAATACAGTGGTATCACCAAAGGATGTATCTGAAGTCATCAGCACATGACTGTTTTGAACTGTTGTCTTGTTTGTTGTAATTCATGTACCCTGATCTCTGTGGTAAGCAGATTTGACACTGAGCGTTTCGTTTGCCTTCAGGTTCCATGAACACTGGCGGTTCGTCCTGCAGCGCTTGGTTTTCCTGTCAGCCTTTGTTGTCTACCTGGAGAGTGAAACTCTAGTGACTCGAGAGGAAGTGGCCCAGATACTCGGCAGTGGGTGGCAGTTTGTTTGTTAATGTCTGACTGTTAGTGAGAAATGTGGCTTTACGCTTTTTATTCTCTTCCCTCTTCATTCTACAGTCGAGGTGGTGCGAGAGAAAGGCTTTCACCTGGATGTGGAGGACTACCTGGCAGGTGTGCTGATCATGGCCAGTGAACTGGTGAGTCTGTTGTTGATTGTTGGGTTGGACTGTGCAGATTAGAGAGACCAAGTCAGAAATACACATACGAAACATGCCTGACTCAGACCACCGTTACGGTTATCAGTTTGCTACAGATGTAATGTTGCTGTATAAGTATGATTAAATATGAAAATGTCAGCTGATTAACTTTGTGTTGAACTCATGTCTCTGTCCAGTCTCGGTTGGCGGTGAACAGCGTCACAGCAGGAGACTACAACTGGCCACTCCGCATCTCCAACTTCATCAACGAGCTGGACTCAGGTTTCCGCCTGCTCAACCTGAAGAACGACCCGCTGCGGAAACGCTACGATGGCCTCAAGTACGATGTGAAGAAGATCGAGGAGGTGGTCTATGACCTGTCCATCCGCGGGCTGGCCAAGGAGCCTGAGTCTGGCTTGGACAAGTAGAGCTCAAAGGTGGTGATTGGCTGTGGGAGACGGAGGAGGGCTGGGACCTCTCCACGGCTGCTGCACCTTACCCCGCCTGGATGACAAGACCCGGGGATCTACCTGAGGCCCCAGCGGCTGAGGACAGACTGTGTGTGTGCAAGTATGTGTGCGTGCGTGAATGTGCGTGTGAGTGCATTAGAGTTGGTTCAGGTGGATTGCAGTCTGTCAGAGGTGTGCAGGCAGAGGTGGTGTCGGCGGCCTCGTTCACCGCGCACCATCGGAGGTTCGGTTGGTTGCTGGTTCTTTGAAATCTGTGTTCTCAGCTTCATCATGTTGTTTCACTGAGTTGGTTTTGCAGCTGTTTCATCTAATTTGCACCAGACAACTTCATATTATCATTAAAGTACATTATATTGATGTTCGATTGGTTTGAGAAGACAGGTGGCGATCGCTCAGGGTGGAGCGGTCCAGACGCGCAGAGCTTATCTTTTGTGGATGTTTATTGTGTTTATTTGTTAAAAAAAAACAACAAAAAGAGAAAGTGTTTGTGTTGTTCACCCAGGAGAGTTGACGCCTGGTGGTATTTTCTCTGACTCTGTGTCAAAAAAAACCCCCCAAAAAAACGGATGCACCCAAACATCCAGGAGCCTCATTTATTATGGAGGAAAGATGATCTAATCTAAAATCCAGACCTGCTAAAGACAAAAACAACCAGAGGAACATTTTACATTATTCCTACCAGATTCCGATCATCTCTGACTCTTTGAAGTCTTCGGTTGGGATTTTGATCATCAGCAGCTTATTTTTCTAAATGAGGCTCCAGGAGAGAGAGAGAGAGAGCCAAAGAAATGACAAAGATGCACTTGACATGATACGAAGCTACTCCATGATAGTCAGATTCCTTGTCGTCCCTGCAGAACAGTGCCAATGAATAAGTCTGTTAAGCCATTTGAATCCTTGGGTTGTTGGGTGTTGAAGTTTTCTCTGGCTGTCCGCAGAGAATACACAGCACCCAGAATGTCTTTTGTCCTGCATGTGACGCGTTTACTGTGTTTCTTGTTTTTTTTCCCGCTCTTCCTCTTGTTTGTATGATCTCTGCTTCTGTTTGCTTCTTCACTGTAGTGCAGCTGGGTTGTATTTTCTAGGAATAAGTCACGTTCACTCTTTTTTTCCACGCTGTGCTTTGGTTTCTGGACTGAAAAGTGAATTCAGTTGTACTGTTTGTGAGTCACTTGTTCTGAAGATGCTTAAAATCACTGTAAATATATTTCTACATTCTACAACTGCAGCCTCCTCAGACTTTACAACAAGCAGGTCGTGTTTAAAATCTTTTAATATAATTCACAATATATTACATTGCGGAAATAATACATCAGGTCTTTCAAATGCAATTGAGGAAAACAGAAGGAACTGAATGCAGCTCAGCAGGTTTTCCTTTTTTTTTCCCATTTTGAAAGGGTTCGTGTGTAACCATGTCCTCCGACAGCACAGAGCGTTGATGTGGAAATGAGCAGCCCTCCAAAACACAGTGATCCGCTACCTCTTCTATGCTACGTCTTAACATAAAACAGCATCAGTCTTTAATTGTGGTTTTGGTTTTTGGTGACTGGATTGACTGAAATCTGCTTCGGCCAACCAGCTTCTTTCTTTCTAACGTGAAGACTTGTGAATAAACAAGCGTGTAACGTGGTTTCCCCTCGCGCCTGCTGGACAGCTTTCTATTACAGAATAAAGTGCATCAAATAAAATAAAGCCTTCATAAATAAAACAAGAGGATCGGGTGATCACATGTTCTACAGCAGCCGGGGTCTGTCTGAGGAGTAATTATATTGCCTGTAAATGGATCTCAGTCGAGCGCCGACAGAGGGCAGTCCAGTCCAGATCTTGGAGAAATGCTACTGTGACAGATTGCAAATATGTCAGTACGTTTTCTAACAGTAATCAAGTACCAAGGCACAACAGCTCATCGCTAGGTCACATGATAACACACAGTTAAACGCCGTGTCACAATGGGATGTTTTTATATTTTTGAGGCGAGTTTGTCAAGTCAGCAGAGTTTTTGCTGTTCAGGTTCATGAGAAGAAGATGGGATCAATTAAAAACAGTCACTCATTTGTTTCACAGGTCAATAAATTAGCTCAAATATTTACTGTCGTTAAATGTTGCTTTTATAAAATTGTAAATGAAACAACTTTGGGCTTTGAAAACCCTCCTGGTGCCTAAACAGTTACTGAATGATTGATTAAATGCAAATCGATCAAATGATTATCAATACATCACTTCCTCCTGTCGGTCTATGTGATCCAATGTGAGGCCACAAACCTAAGGCTGAAAAACTCTGACTTGACACACGGGTCGATTTGACCTTTTGACCATGTTAACACAAAGACCAGACTTGTCTCGAACCGGCTCTGACATGCTGTGAACTCCAGTGATGGAGGCTGATCAGCACCTGGACACTGAACGACGTGGTTGGAGATTCGATGCACACACAGCTACGTGTTTTGAAGCTGGCAGAGATTATTGCTGTCAGGTGAGTCGTCATTGAAACACAGTGATACAGGAGGTGTGCTCAGCCTCGAACCGAGCCTCTGCTCAGCTGCATCTCTGGCAGTGAAAGCTGCTCTACCGCCAGTGTACAGCAGAGGGCGGCAACACAGACAGGAGAGGGCAGTGACAACAAACAGGACACCACTGAACGAAGGTCTCCACTGCCTCTCCACCATGTCTCCAACTCTTTGTACCAAAAACAAACGATTGCCTGGTATAAAAATGACATTACAATTTTTACTTTGCACTCAGTCATGTTCAGTCATGCTTTTCAACAGACACACCTTATTCACTGAAGCCAACAGTCTTTACAATCAAGGCTGATCAACACAGCCCAGGTTTTTTGGTTGTCCAGTAATCTGGTATTTTCTTTTAATGTTAACGACTCTTCGTGAAGAATTTCATGACAGTATAGCGCACTTCTAGCTCTGTAAGAAAAAAGTGCTTTTATCTTTCTCTTCTGAGACTGCGAGAAAGATTTTTATTTGACCGGAATCTCAACAGTAGTAACAGGAACAGTGTCGTCAGTTTGTTTTTGCAGTCGAAGGATTCGGATTATTTACAGTGTACCAGCGGTGGTTGGCGGTTAGTCTCAGGAGCGACTCTGGTTTGTATTGATCATGATGTTGGGCAAAGCATTGCGTCTTTTCCTCCAGGTGCCCAAATCTCGAGCGTATCTCTTAATCTGATGGAACCACTGCTGAGTGCGAGATTTGTCTGACGCACGGAAAACAAAAGACTCTCGCCGAATGTCGAGCACCTCGAAAGTGTCCTCACAGTCCGGGTCTGTCGACACGACACAGTTCCCCAGACGGATGGGCTCCCTCAGCACTGTGAACTTCCCGCTGCTCTTGTCTTTGATTAGAACCAGCACACCATCTCGAATGCCGTCTCCAGAACCCTCACCCTGATCCCCCCTGGTTGCCGCCAGGTCGGTAACCTGTCCTGGGGCCTCACCGGCCCGCTGTGTCCTCACCATCAGCAGACTCTGGACATTTTGGAATTTGAGGGCCTTGCTGCCCTTCTTCACCCATTGACCATCTGCTGGCTGGGATAACTGAAGAGGTCCCTCCATGACAAACCGCGTATTTTCTCTTGCCCAACCCACGGTCTTCATGGACAACTCTCGCATCTCAATGTTGATGACCTCGCGGTTTTTGCGGCTGTCACGGCGGAATGAGCGGAGGGACCAGCTGACGCCGTTTCCCTCCTGCTTGGTCTTCATGTTGATGTGCTCCAGATGGGATTCCACCCGGCTTTTGGCCTCACGGAGACGTGCGTAGTCCGGGTGACATTCGGGAGTTACCTTAATGATGCGGCTCAAAAGAAGAGGGTATTTGGTCACACGTTGGAGGGGCGCCATGAGGAAGGAGCGCAAGTTCATACGACGCAATGCTGTGTTGTCATTCTGGGAAACATCCAGGAAGATTCTGAGAAGGCAAAGAATAAAGACAAAGTTAAGACCAAAGAGATGCTGCTCATGTCCAGGGAAAACTGGGAACGTTGATTAATGTGAAACAGAGGACAGTCTGAGTCACGGATGAGTTGTGGTTCTGTCTAAAAATATGAATCATTGCAGCTCTACTCTCAGAATAGAACTTCTAGTGAATAAGTGATAACCTGCTGTCTTTTCCATTAAGAATTACACAGAACAGCAACTGCAGAGAGGTCCTACAGTGACTCCTCCACACACTGTGCGTACCTGAGCAGCTCCTTCTCCTTCTCCAGCGTATTGAGCATGTTGACCGAGGTGGACTGCTGCAGGCAGTAAGTTTGGAAGGCGGGCAGCATGTTGACGAACTCTAGAAAGATCTCTCCTATGTACACTGTCAGTAGATCCTCGTCCCCCTGACGCCAAAGCACAGGACAAGTGGCCAAGTCAGCACTCAGCACCAGGGAACTGTTTAGCAAGTCACTGTTGTCAAACTGTGTCTAACAGATTATCATGACAGCACGTTTCAGGTTAGAGCAGCAGACTTGAGCACGGTACGAGAATCAAACCATCCATGTTGTGAGTGAACCTTCAAGAGAAAATGTGACACCAGCTAATTTCTGCTGGGAACAGCTGAAACAAACCAGCAAATATCAAGAAATCTGCATGTAATCTTTTATGAAGATCATCTTATCTTGTACGGGAGCTGGAATGATTGTATAGGGTCGCATAACATCCAAACTATTGTAATGATTTTTGGTTCACAAACACATTGGTTCTGCCCTGCATACATGTGAGTATGTTGAATCATAAATAAATGGTCTTGGATTTTTAAATGAATGTGACTGACGTGACACCAACAGGTACTGAGAGCACCTTGTTCGAGCCATCGTACTGTGTGTGTATGTGTGAGTTTCACCTGGTCAAAGGCCTGGTCGATGCTGTCCTGCAGGTGTTCAGTGAAGCGGTCATTGACGTCTATGAGCTCCTGAACGTTGCCAAACACCACAGTGAGCTGCTCGGCCGTCAGCAGCCCGGCGCTCTGCATCGGGCAGTAGAACTCCTCCTTGATGATCCGCAGGTCCTCGCCGTAGCTCGACTCTGTGTTCAGAAACTCCAGGATGGCTTCCTTACGCTCGGTGCGCAGCTTGGAGCACCGCTCACACATGCGCTCCCCTCGCTCTTTGGAGGCCCCATCCCTCATGCCACAGTCTGGACAGGGTCTCTGGGCTTCCCAGGCTCTGAGTGATGCAGATGGTCTCTTCCAAGTACGAGACAGACCAGGGCCAATGCCGCTGTCCACACGCTCAACCTCAGCTCCCCGGCTCCTGCGGTAACGCCGAGGCTCACTGTCCTCCTCCTCCCGCTCATCACTGAGGCCCACCACCCCGCTGTCAGCGCTAAGGCTGCTGATGGTACTCCAGCGATGCTGCCCAGACCGAGTCACACCAAGACCCGCCTGGCGCTCCTCACCAGGGGGCTCAGAGCGGCCACGGACTGCTGCTGGAGCTGGAGAGAGGAGCATGATTATAGATTTACTGTCGAAAGTCTTTGTTATTCACACACACACACCCACACACAGGGTTAATAGCAGCCTCCCTGATGAATACCTGTTTAATCTGGACTGGCCATTACTGCTCATGTCAAAATGAAGAAACTATTATAGATATCATCTTTCTCCAATAATGAGATCCCTGACCCTCAAGTCAAGGACTTAACCTTTGTTCACATGCATGTCGATACTGCATGTGTGTGCTGAGAGTTTCTCCTTCATTACACACGTGCTCTTAATTATGCATTAATATGTAGACTTAATTTTCTTGACGAGAAAGATGTTTTTTTATTTTTTAAGAGCACCAAGGTCATCATTAGCATACGCCGTATTGACTGACATCCCGTGGCAGGCATCCAGTGTCAAAGAGCCTCTGTTCACAGCAAAGAGCACAATATTATCAGGGGAACACTGCCTGTGTGTGTGTGTGTGTGTATGTGTGTGTCAAGCTCAAAACAACATTGGACTGGTGATGTTAAAACAAATGCGTAAAATGGACCGGTTGTAAAATGTCGGCTTGGTCGAGGTCTCATCCTCAGTTTGGGGTAATTGTCCTTCTGCAATGAGGTGACGAGGGAGATGTAATGAGGATGTGGGGATTGCTAATTATATTATTTCTGATTGTATTTATGAACAGAGTAGGCTGCATGCAGCTCTTCACAGGAAGGAAGCAGCTGAAACAAAGCTGGAGAGGAAGCCTGGTTCTGGACTGATAATAACAGCATGAATGTGAATCATAAAGTCGTTGACTTCGTCTGTCAGGAGCTGCTGATTCTGGTCCTGTGAGTTGGTTCTTCTGTGGCAGCAGATCTTAAAGGGACAATCCACCAGTTTTACACTTTAGAGTTAAAGTTTAACATTCAGCTCATGATAATTCATTAATTTAACAACAAGACTGCCAGAGGCAAAATGTGACAAAAAGATGATGACTTATGGGACTTGTAGTGTTATGTCACTGTACTTGTTTTTATACAGGCCACAGTAACAGCTTGGCTCCTGAGCACCAGCCTTCACCAGATTTGGAACATGAAATATTTGGCTGAGTGAGAGAGTCTTCTCTTATCAGGGGTTTTTGGGTGCATACTTGACATAAACTCCAAAATTCTTAAATTCTTAAGCGTTTTGTTCGTCTGCAGCCAAACATGGACACACCAACGCCCGGCAAGTCTCTAAATTTGACGGCATTTCATCAGTACGTGTTGCCTCAGTTGACTCTGACTCGCTGAGGACATCTTTCCTCTGGGATTAGATTTAAGTATTTTTAACCATCAGAAAATTAACACAACTGCCTATGAGTCTCGATGCACATTTGAGTCCAGATACAGATAAAAATGTGTTTTCTGAATCTAAATGATAACATTTAAAAGATTATGGGGCCTTGAAAAATGCAGTAACTTGTCAGGTCAAACACTGAGACACGGTAGTCACACGTGTGTCATGCACTCACCACTGTCTCGGTCTCTGTCTCTGCGATGGCTGTGGAGTCGGGCGGCGGCAGCGATCTTCATCTCCAGCTGTTTGCGCTTGGAGGCGTCGGCTGGCATGGGGTCGCTGTAGTGGGGCCGGAGACGGCACTCGCGCTGTGCCCTCACCGTTTCTGCCAGCTCATAGGCTGCGTCCGAGCTGGAGCGCCTGCAGCCCAGACCGGTGTGCTGCCGGTTGGAAGGACATGTGTGTCAATCAAATGGTCACGTTGCTATAGCAACAGATGAAAAAGGCCACAACTCTCTGAGGAGATGAGGTGAGAATGTTGATAAGAGAGAAATCCCCGGTTGAGTGTCTGTGGGAGCAATTTTCAGGCATGGTGTCACCATGTTCACTGTCATGACATCATTACATAACAGGTACATTTTATCTCTCTGATCCCCGCCTGTAGAACTGACAAGAATCCAGATATCAGACTGAGATGCTGCACTAATCGTCTGCCAAGTCTTGTAACAGACTCTAAACACAACAAGGCCACACATCCAAAAATGTGCTCTGATCTTGAAACCAGCCACCCTTGAAGATAGGAAACGTCCCCTGAGTAACAATTCAAAGCATCTCCTGGCTCATTTAAAGGTAAAGTGAGGAATTCCCCGACACACTGCAGCATTCTGCACGGACAAACATTCCTCACGTGGCTTGAACAATCCCTTTAGGGTCAATCAAACCCCTGAGAGTTGACCTCAGATGGAAAGTTCAAAGGTCATCTCTATGACATGAACACCCTAACCCCAGAGGCATCACCCACAGTTATTAGATCTGAAGATATTGGCTTTACGTCACAGATTGGCTCCCAAATGTGGACAGTTTTCTTACAGCTAACAGCTACGCATGAAGGAGGGATTTCATCGCTCTGTACCCGAAAACAACGTGATACTCAGCTTGCAGCAATCAAGTAAAATGAAGGAGAATAATTCATGATCCGCTGAATTATCAAACTGCAGCCCTTACTTTGGGAATGCAGCGGCAGCCTCTGCTGTGGAATCGAAGCCAGAAATTAAGAAAAGCAAGAAGCAAACGCACCTCGACATCTGTTCTCTAAACCACCTACAGCCTCGTCGCATGCAAGCAAGATGTGCCTCCATGTCAGTCGGGCTCCTGTGTTCTGCAGATGCACAGAGAGGAGCACAATGCTGGCTGCAGCTCAGGCTGGTGTCAAGCTGCAGCCAGCCCGCGGAGAGGAGCCCTGCAGAGAGCAGCGATGAAGCTCTGAGTTACCAGCAGCCAGCTGCTTGGGGGGGGGCTTGATCCTCTTTTTACTGCATCGTCAGACATCGAGCTGCTGGAAGACAGAGCGCTGCATGCTCACTCTTGTCTCAACAAATACCTCTGCATCAGTATGTGTGGCTGATGTGCATGTGTGTGTGTGTCGCAGTCCCCTTGCTTGTCCCAGTCATCCTTGAATACCAACACATCTGTGTGGTTCTGTAGAATAAGCAGCAGCCCTGTAAGGCGGCAAGCACAGGCGCACGCAGACGACACATTTCAGACATAAAAACACAGCAAAGACAATGAAAAAGATCCTTACGCATTCTCCTGCTTCCTCTCTTCCTCCTCCTCCTCCTCCTGCAGGCGTCTCGTCGCCAGCCTCGGCTCTGCAGGCCGTTGCCGACGTTGCCATGGCAACGGCGGAGGGCTGACAGTCGGTCGAGGGGGCGGTGATGTCACAGCCTCCGTCCCGGTCACCTGACAGCCTGACGGGGGCCTCGGCGGAGATCTCTGCACTGCAGCTGGTGGAGAGAAGAGGAGACGGCGGTACAGAGGGAGAGAGATGGACGGAGAGGAGGGAGGGAGAGAGGGGGGAGTGAAAGGGAGGGACGAGGGGAAGGAGAGGAGGCAAGGATAATGAAAAGAGGGGAAGAAGAGAATTAGGAGAAGGGAAGGAGGAGAGAGGCAAGATGTTGGGGAGATGAGGGAAATGAAAGAAATGCAGGGAATGAGGAGGAGAGGAGGAATTATCATTCTGGCAGAGCTCCCTTCTCCTTACAGCATCCCTGTCATTCACTCACTCTCCAGCTCACATGCCACTCTGCTTCCTGCTGTGTCTTTCTCTACCCCCATCACCCATCATCGCTCCACTCCCCAAACACCCAAATCAATGCCTCTCCTCCTCATAACCCCCCCAAACTGTCTGCCCCTCCTCAGAAGGACAGCAATTAGCCACAGCAGCAGACATTAACACCTGAACCTCCGGACCACAGGGACACAAACACAGCGACGCTTCATGCTTTTGTCTGACAACTGGACCCAGCACACAGTCTGAATCTGGTCTGAGGCACACTGAATGCACACATCCACGAACGCTAACCACTAATGCACGTCTGCAACGGCCTGCAACATAGCAAACACACTGCAGAGACAACAAGTGAGCGCTGTGCCGTCAGAATACGACATTGACCATCAACGGGTCCAGCCAGCGAACGCCAGAATCGTTGTCCATCTCTGTCCACCACATCATTTCCTGTCCTCTCTCTCCACTGTTTGCTGTCCAACCAAATTTTTTTTTAAAAAATGGCACAAAATAAAAAAGTCTAAGCAGGCTGGTGGCAGACCAGTGTGAGCATTTTAATTAAAGCTGCACTGATTCAGTTTGTGGCCACATGGGGGCAGACAAATACAAGAACTCATAAAATAATGCCTTTCACGAGGCTCCTCTAAAACAGCAACAAGGAACAAACACAAAAAAAACTGTAAATACGTGAATATTATTATTGTGTTTATATGGAACTGATTAGCAGGCTTTAAACATTAATAGTCATCTCCACCAGATGGGTATTTTATAGCCCTTAGTAGTGCCTGCAGGCAGGTACAACCTCCACCAATCAGAAGCAGGGCAGCACTTTCAATGAAGCCTGAAAGCCAAATGTCAGGGTATGAAAAGCCTGTTTGTGAACCACTCGCTGCTGCTTGTAAAGCTGAAAGACTGTAAATACACAGTGATACGCCTACGTACATGAACGCATCTCAAACGACCCCATTCACGTTACATGTATTCATATTGATTAGCGGACCTTGAGCACACTTCTTTAAATGTTGCTTTCAGACATTATTAACAACAGGAACCGTACAGCGTATTGATTCCAGTGAGCGTCACAGTCCAGCAGGCACGAGTTGCAAAATATAATATCACAGCAAGAAAATAAAAAGCGTTGTGACAGCACTTTTACAGACGATTATATTGTTACATAAATTGAAGGCGTTGGTGGTTTGGCTCAGCAGATTTAATGGTCTCAGGGGTCAGTAGCCCGTAATACAGTCTCAACAGTGTCGGCTCGCAAAGTGAAAGAAGGGCTGTAACTTTCACATTTGATGATATTGGCTCCTGAGCTTAAGCAGTTAAACTACAGCTGTACATGCATGTATGCAGTCTATTATTGATTTAAACAGGGCTGCAACCACAAACTAGCTTGATTACTGACTCATCTATCAGCGGCTTTTTTGATTAACTGATTAATTAAGTCAATGAAATGTTGGGAATTCATCATCAGGAACCTGAACTCCGCCACTGACACCTTGACATTATCTGACCAGAGCAGAGAATCATCAAATCACGTTGGAGAAGCAGGGACATGACAATAAACTGTCAATCCACTCGACGATGAATGGTTCCTAACCTTTGCTGTGATATGCAATTCACTCTTCTGTATTCTCAGATATCCCTGTGGTGACTCCACATGAGATCTCATTATTTTAAAGGTTCTTACATAACTCTCTATCTCTCTCTCATCCAAACCAGTTAAAGCGCTGAGCTCGTTCTCGACACGTCATATAAAACTGTCCGCATCCCTCTGATGATCAGGGCCTCTTTGTCATATCAAACCCTGGCAACCGGTTCTGTTCTGAATTACACGTGTAATCAACAAAGCCAGCGCAGCAGATCAAAGGGTCCAAAATTAAACTGGTGCCAGCGTGGAGACAAGGCAGATTACTGCAGTTGTGAGGACGCAGCTCTAAAGTCGGCAAACTGTCGTTAAAGGCCTCTTGCTGTCACCCGGTGGATGATGCATGGGAAGTAATAACCTGCAGCTTAATTCATCAGGAAACTGGTGAATGCGATAGATCACTGCTCAACACGGTACAATGTGACACTGAAATTAGCCCGGCTGTCATTTCCACTGATGCATATGTCACTCCAGTGAATTCAATATATCTGACAGTCTAACAGAGACAAATAAATGGAAAATGTGAGATCTGGTGGAAAAATGAATCCCTCACAGGCTGCACAGACCTGCAGTACACAGTTGCTGTAAAAGCCTCCCAGGTGTAATAACATGAATATTGCCATACTAATACATCCAGAGCTGTATGTTGCTTTGTATGCAACTTTGGCTGCATGCCGCAGTTAAACAAAGAGATTCATTGGTGGAAGTCAAATCCCTCAGGGTGCAGAGATCACACAGAATACTGTCATGTTTAATTAATAAATCTCCAAGTATTAAAACATTCACAGAGCCTCCAGTCAGATTTAAATCACAGGGGGAGCGCTCAGTCTGTTGCATTATGGGTGCTTTTTGAACATAAAAGATTAATCCACTTGGGATAAACAGTGTTGAATGGGAGTTGTGGGAATGAATCTATAGATTTGATCATCTATAAGTCATATGTTACTAGGAGTACAGACATTTATGTGCAATATATTTTAATCATTCCCGTGCATTTGATGTAATTTGTTTGGCAAATGTTAGCAAAACCTAAACTAAGATGGTCAACATGGTGCACATTACAGCTGCTTGTCATTAGAATGTTAGCATAGCGAACATGCTAGCATGTAGCTCCAAACACCACTGTGTCTTAGTGTAGCCCCGCAACCCTGCTGCCGTGGCCGCAGATTCTTATTCTTGTTTAGCTGTGATCAGGTAAAACCTATAACTCAAATATCACAACATTTTCACCGATGGATTGTAAAAATGACCTTTAGGCAGCAGCTTGAGACTGCAGCTCTGCAATACTGAGCATACACTGCACAAACACACACACACACAGAGCAGTTGTTTTTCTGCTGCCTTCATGCAGTAGAGCCTCAGACATCCATCATCCCTTCTAGCAGTGCAGACAAAGGAGCGACAGTCAGTGGAGAGTCCTGACAGGCAGCGAAAGATACTGTCTATATCTCCCATCTATCACAGCCTGCAGCCTGCAGTGGGGGGTAGGTGGGGTGGGGTATTCTTAAGCAGGCCATATCCACTAGCTCCTCTGTGTTTGGGGTCTAATATTTACATTGCAGAGAGGCCTGGAACCAAATGACACCCCAGTGCTGTAAAACACACCCTCCTCTTGTTTGTCCTTGATCAGAATGAACCACAGCGGAGTGAAGCCGGAATTTATTGAGCCAACAGCTTACACACACACACACACAGGAGAGACAAGGGACAGGAAGTCTGCAGGGACGGTGCCAGTCTTCCAGCCTGTCATGCTTCATGCCAGCCTCCCGCCCACAGTCTGACTGCAGAGCCAACCCTGTTAGCTCCGACAGCTGTTATCACAATAACTGAGATAAATCGATAACACAACATAACACACAGGCTTAAACAGATGGACTCGCACACACCAACACAACACTCTGGCACTGCAAGGAATACACATGGACGTGCACTCATTGACTCACACACACTCGTGCACCTCTGCTGCTACCGGGCTTAGTTGATGTGTACCACAGGATTTCATTTCACCATCAAGAAGATTAACAGGATTTAAAAACGATATGCTTATTGATAAAATGCTCAGCTCTCATTGCAAGTTCACCGCAGCATAAACAAAATAAAACTGAATTATGGCTACCTGGAGCTGGTTTGTATTGGCAGATGGAGTCAAACACATTTGATCCTGCCTGTGGAGGCAGACGTTTTCAGGTTCTTCAAGTAATAGCATCAAGTTCTCAACTACAAGTAAAATTCCTGCATTCAAACATTTCACTTTACTAAACGTTAGAGTCTGGTTTAGTTACATATATTACAGTGTAGTCCCAGTTAGCGCCTTTCTCATCTGATTTAGTTATATTTTATACACATGGTATCACTGGGTGTGTTGGAGCCGATATGTGCGTTGTCATTTAGTTTGTTTCTGAGCAGATGTACTCCGAGCCAGCAGGGGGCGACGACATGGTGCTGTTCTCCTCTATTTCACAGCACAATGCACCTGTGCAACTTTTTGGTGTACGTGGATTGCAGGGAGCAGAACAGGTTACACCGTCCATAGCTCACTCACGCAACCCATGACCTAGAGTCACGTGCTTCACTAGGGCAATTCATTTACCTTGACTGACTGAAATCACAGCTATATTAGGATATTATTTTGCACAATTACATACAAACAATAACAAATAGTGGAAACTACCTTTATAAGTCTATATTAAGTTACTTTACAGGAGCTTTTCCCCTGGATGGCACTTCACCAGTTTGGATGCAGGATTTTAACATGTGATGAAGTATTGTCACACACATAGGTTTAGATTTACTTAAGGATCTGAATACCCCACACACCAACCTCTTCTTGATGAGGTCCAGCGCAGAGCCAATGAGGCCATCCTTCATCTTATAGATCTTGGCTCCATAGCTGGACAGGTCCGTCCCCTCCAGCAGGAGCGCTGGGCAGCAGCTGGAGGGACGTTCCCAGTTCTCCCTGCTGGGTAGGAAGGGAACTGACCCAGCTGGCTCCAGACTGCTCCTCCTGCGCCTGCTGCTCCCATCATCTCCCGGTGCTGCTGAGGTTTTCTCCTGGGCTGAGCTGGCCAGTGGCTGCAGGGGTGAACGTGGAGATGGGCCTGTGCGGATGGGAGAGAACGTGCTGGTGATGGAGGTGGTGGAGGAAGTAGGAGCTACAGCGCTGCTACAGGGAGGTCCCTCTGAGGAGGTGACAGTCTGCAGGACTTCACTACTGCCATCTGTCCTTTCACCTCTGCTCATTTCTCCCTCAGTCTGCTCCGAGTCTTTGTGCTGCTCTCTGTTTGGCTGAGACGCAGTCCCATCAGAGGGAGGAATGTTACTGTCTGATGGTCCTGCCTCCTGTGGTGGGTCAGCTTCAGGTTTTCCAGATACCACAGGTCCTGCTGTGGACTCTTTGCACTGTTCTCCCTCTCTCTGCCTCATCCTCTTAAACTCTTCAAACGTAGGGATATATAAGCGTCCTGCGGGAGGTCTGCAGCGCTCTGATCCAGAGTCTGATCCGGTCCTACCTGCAATGTTGTCTGTTGTGTAGGATGACTGAACAACTTTGGGGCTAGACGAAGAGCTTTGGAGAGCCAGGTTGGGACTGCTGTTCTGGCGCCGGAGCTGCAAGCGCCTCAGGACCTCCTGCTTGATCTCCTCTGGGCTGGTGAGGCGCACATTGCACTGGGGTCTGGACCCATAACTGGTTGAATTCACATGATGGACACCTTCTCGTTCTGTGGGTGCAACACCTGGAGTGACCTGAGGTCGCAGTGGGAGGGGCTTCAAAGGCTCAAGTGATGACCTTGCACTTTGGAGGCGAAGTTTCTCCCTTAGACCTTTCCTTGCGTCCCATTCATCAACTCCACCTGGAAACAGTAACTGAGGGAAGAGTGGCAGGTCCTTCCTGGGCAGCCCATGCCGAGTATAAAACCCCAGACTCTCTGGGTTTGGTACCAGTGCATGGGGCCCCATCAAAGATCCTTCTGGGGGCCCACCACACCACTGGCTAGTGGAGGTGTAGCGTAAAATAAACTCGCTGTCCACACTCCTGTAGGGGGCAGCACTAAATGCACAGAGGCCAGAATCTGCCACAGTGTTCCAGTTCAGGTTCTCCATACTCCTATAAGGCCTGCTGCCATTGTTGCCTGTGTGAATGCAAGATTCTGGAGTCAGACCCTCACCTGGCCCCACCCCTACATGGCCCTGCCTGCTGGAGCAGTACCTCAGCCCCAAGTTAGTGAGCAGGGTGCTGCTGTTACACCTGGCCATGAGTGGGAAGGGGGGCCCCTGGAGGCCTGGGTAATGAGGGACACTGGGTCTGTGTCGGGGGAAGGAGGACAGAGGGTCGGGGGACAGGGGGAGGTTGGCGATGCAGGGCTCCATGTCTATGACGAGGTCGAGGGGAGAGGCGCAGCCAGCAGGAGAGCTGGCAGAAGCTGTGACGTTGGAGGTGGAGGGGTAGTCACATGGTGGTGGAGGCTTTACGTCTGGCATGGCTGAGGGCTGAGCGAGCGTCCCTCAGACACACAGTCAGCAGGATGGAGAGTCCGCAGCCTGCAGAGACCAAGACAGAGCACATGACGGCAAGATCAGAAACAGGAAGTGTTCATGGAGCTGTAACGCATCTCAGTATCCAGGCAGCCAATATTTTACATTCATATCTTTACATTCATTTCTGCATTCATCATATTTTGGCATGGTAGTACAGTTAATACACTGATGACTTTGCCCCGATGGATTTTACATTACTTCAAAAACCAACAAAACATGGGATGAAAAAACACTTAGTTCAAGGCCCAAAGATGCCCCGTCTCAAACGCTGCATCATCACATCGAACAAAAAGTTTCGGGGTTCATTTGAGCATCATCTAATGCGCAACATTCATCATATGAGACCAAAGATGACCTAAAATGAAAAATACAAACAAAATCTGGGAGATTATTCTAAATCCTATCGCGATCATACAATCATGTCGGGTTATTGTTGTCTGTTGTCTCTACTAATGGTTCCAAAGTTCAGTGCTTTAAACATGAATTGAATGTTTATGAATTTACATGTAATTTAGTTTACATTAACCACGACATAGATTCCAATTTACAAAATTATTCTTTATGTTGTGATACTATGCAGAACCAGCCTGCCCTTCATTGTTAGACTCTTTAATGGTCTGTGATTTGCAGCAAAACTGCACCCAGAGAGACACAGAGACAGACAGACGGAAAGACATATAGACATACATTGGAAACTGCACACAGAGATATGGAGATACAGAAACAGAGAGAGAGAGAGAAAGAGAGAGAGAGAGAGAGACAGAGAGAGACTGGGACACAATGAGAGAAAGACAGACACAAAGAGGGACAGACAGGGATGCACATTGAGAAACAGAGACAGAGACACAATGAGAGTGATGGAGAGACAGAGAAACTGAGACACAGACAGACAGAGACACAGAGAGACACAGAACAACAGAGATACCAAGACAGGGGGACAGAAAAACAAAAAAATACAGAGATAGAGAGAGAGACAGACACACAGAGAGAGACAAAGATATCAAGACAGAGACAGACAGCGTGGCTCCTTCTCAGCAATGATCACATTCATTTTACAGAGATTTTAAAAGATTTTACAGAAACGGCTCTCTGTCTGCCCCCTCCGGCTCCCTCTTTTCTTTCTCTGCAGCGAGAATAATAACAGAGGGATTATTGCCCTGCTTGTCAGGCTATTAAAACGAGATTGAGAGGCGGATACAGAGAGACAGACAGTGAAGAGAGAAGGAGATAGCTGGTAAAATCGGAGACAAAGATGAGACAGAGGGGGAATGAGTGTGTTGCCAAGAGAGAGAGCTGTAAGCTGAGGGGACAGTAATGAAGATAACTGTTCGTCTGTCTCCCGGCGGCTCTTTCCTCGGACTAATCAGACAGCGGTAATAGATTAGCCAGCAGCTGGGAGAGCAGGCAGGACAGTCCTGGGCGAACTGCAGCTCGCTCTCTCTCTCTCTCTCTCTCTCCATGTAATGAGTACATTGCATGCCGAGCGCCCGGCCCATCACCCGTATATCTCCTCCCGTGTCCACATCGCAGGCGGCAGTGCAGGGTTAGGGCTGGGATTATGAAACAAGGACTCAGAGGGCTCATCCCCGATGCATTAGGTGAATCATAAAATCCAAATTATCTTTCCACTCAAATGCAAACAAGCCACCGCAGCTCTGCGCTGATGGATTCATCTCCACTCCTCACTGAGCAAGGCTGCGATCAGAGTTAATCACTAACCTCCAACATAAAAACAGCCAAACAGGATTTTGACATGATGTTTTAGTTAATCTAGTGAATTAGATCACAGTCTACTTTATCACACTGATGCAAAGTTCAGTGCAACACTACAGTTGCAGCTCTGTGAGTGTGCCCTGAGCTAAATGCAAAGAAACTATGTATACTAAATAATCAGGTAGTACACATTTAATATGCTTACTTATCTTTGTTTTGTGTGCTAGCATGCTAACATTTGCTGAGGCTCGTGGGATTATTCCAATTCATCCTGAGGGAACATGGTGGTGTGAACCACATTTCATCAGAATCATCCAGTGGCTGTTGAGATGCCTCTGTGAAAAACACAGATGTGAACCTGCTGGTGGCACTACAGGAGAGGTCACCTCCACAGCCAGTGGGTTCATCCACTGGGGACTATGAAGGTCTGCGCAAACTGTCAGAGATCAGATTCCACAATCAGCTGATACGACCGGATACCACATACCAGAGGAGTGACTGAATGAACATATCGACCATCCTTTGTCTGTTGTTGTTCTAAAAGCAAACGGATCAGTGTTTATTCATTAATATTCTAAATAATGTTTTTAATAAGCTGTTTCCCTCGCTCCATCTGAATTCATCAATTGATCAATACCATCTTTGATCAGTTATCCTGCAAATATGTGTGCATGTGTGCATGCAGTTTAGTTGTAATTAGTGTGTGTGTGTGTGTGTGTACAAGCTTGCTGCTTGACGTGCCTGTCTCTCTCCCTCTCTCTCTCTGCTCCCTCTGCCACTCGTGCTAAACGAGCAATAACTCCTCCCCACCAGCAGCACAGTAAACCAGCCTCCATGCCCCAGCATGCACAGCAGCTGCTTTAATATGTCACAGCGTGCAAAGAAGAAAGCTCCAAAATGAGGAAAAGGATTCACTGTGAGGGTGTCTGCTTTATTAAAAACACTCCCACATCCTGTTGAGACCTTAAATTTAAAATAACATAGCCAAAAGTGTGATGACAGTGTTTGTGTACTTGTGGTCTAGACTTGAATTAGGCCCTTTAGTTCCAGTTAAATCCTGAAGTGCTACAGCATTCAAGGATATTCCCGAAAGCAGTCAGGACAGCACCCCCCTGTGCACAAAGCCAAGTCCAGAGAGAAATGGATTTTTCCAGTTTTGTCACGTCTAGCAAAGCTGCCTGTTTAGTCCCTTGTCTTGTCTGTCTTGTCTCGTGCCTTCCTGTTTTAGTTTGAAAGAACTAACTTCCCTCTCGTTTCAGGTGGCTTGCCCTTCCTCTTGTGTTTCCCGCCGGTCTGATTGTCGTCCCCGCCCTGATTGTTTCCACCTGTTCCCCTAATCCCATTGTGTATATATTGTCCGCGTTTCCCCTTCTCCTGTGCCAGTTTGTCTTGTACTTCGTGTCAAGGAACCAGCTCCAACGTCAAGCCCACGTCCAAGTCTTCATTGTTTGCCGGGTGTACGTTTTGTTTGCTTTGTTCTTTGTTCATTTAGGTGATTCTCTGTTTTCTTGTTACTGTGTTTTTTCCTCTTTGGCGTGATTTGGATTTTGTAGTTTAGAATATTCTAGGTTTCGTTTTCCTCGCAAGAGTGATTTTGATTTTGTCTTCCTTGAAAGATTGATTTTGTAGATTAGATGGTGTATTTCCTCGAAAGAGTGACTTTCTGTTTATACTTTGTTTTCAATACATTGTCGTATTATTTGTACTTTGTCTATGAGTCGTGTATTTGGGTTCTCAGACCAGTCTTGTCAAGTTTGGCAATGAAGGAATTGACTGATCTCTCTGTACCTCTGACTTTAGCTGCATCCAACACCTTCAGCTTGAACTCACCCAGACTCAGACTTACCCAGACTCAGCCAACACGGGTTTAATTTTCAGGTGTCTGCTGGACCGCCATGGAATCAAGTGTAATTTATCCTTTTTGCAGATAATGAGGCTCATTTAACACTTTTTAAAATGCATCCTGCCTAAGGAGAACTGCAGAGAAGGCTAAATATGAGATTTAATTGTTTTATTATTTTTGTATTGTGTAGGATCTTTTCATGCTATTCATAAAACATGTAGAGATACACAGAAACAGGCTGGGGTGGTTTTTCAAAGAAGCCTCTCCAGCAGTAATCCTTGATGCAGCGTTGATGTTTCTGGTAAACATTTGTACAGATCGAGGCTGACCTTCTTCCCTTAAGGCTCTACTATTTCTGTGTGTTTCAGCGCATCGCGGTGTGTCTGTGTGTGAGTCACTGTCTATTTTGCTATCAGCATGTCTCCCCTCCTCTATAACTGGGCAGGGGTTACCTAACAGCGAGCTTTGCGTTGCAGAGATCGGGTTTGGACAGAAATCCTCCTGCAGCTGCTGGCAGCGTGCTGTCTGATCATCTAAACTCACCCCATTTTAATCAAGCTTCTGTGCTGCTCCGCTCCTCGCGCAGGTCATTGGCTCAGGTCCAAAAGTGGCCGCCGTCTTCGTCTCAGTCTCCCCCTCAGTCCAGAAATCTGGCTGGAGTCTCCGCTGAGCCAGACAGACGTGGCCCTGGGCTACAAGAGAAACAGAGAGGAGGAGGAGAAGAAGCATATTGATCAGTCCTTTTCCAAACACAACAACAGAGATGCTCTTCAGCCTGACACAGAGCAACGAGACCTGAGGCTTGAATAACAGACGTGTCCTGATACTGTAAAACAAACCGTGTCCTCGCTCCACAGATTGAATTAGATGTTGAGTCAATTACATAATTAGCGTTTCTCTGTCAGGAGAGAGTAGCAGATTACACGCATCACGCCAAGAGCTGGCAGACAATTATTCAATGTCACATTTCCAAACAACAACAAATCCATTTCCCTTATATGATCGTGTCTGATCAACATTGTGGGTGAGACAGGAAACACATACTGATGGCTCCTGTCCTCAGAGGAAAACTGGTAAATAAATAAACAAATCAAATTTTTAAAAAATAATGAAATAAAATAACATCAGTAAAATCAGTCTGGCTCAATAGGTGGATCACGCTTTTTTCCTCTTAGCACACAATAAAATGAAATTAAAAAAATAATGAAAATAAAAAAGGATTCAATAATATTAAATATATGTGCCGTGAACCTCCCTTTATGAATATAGAGCTGCAGCAGCAGTAAGCCACCATAAATAGGAAAAACACAACAGACTTGAAGCTATGGCCGTGAAACCGAAGAGACAGAACCGAGATGAGAGGAGAGACTCTCAGCTCAGACTCAGGAATAATCAATGATCCGCACCTTGCCTTTAAACCTGCATCCACCACTTCAACGTGTTCAGCCACACGACGGCAAACAACAATGTTGTCATTCAAGCCTCATGTCAGGTGATCTCTGACGTCAATAGCCCCCCCTCCTTCCCCCCATGGGATGCTGGGACGGAGAGTGCTGTGGCTGCATCATCTGAAGCTTTGACAAGCGGCTGTCACTGAAGAATGAGCCCCCTCCACCCCCTCGTCCATCCCAGGAGTGCTGGAGGACTGGCAGGCCTTCCAGTGGGCTGCTCTCCTCCCGTTCTCATTCACAGATCTGCTGATTCCAAACACATTTTATTATTCTGGATCTTCAGCTGCTTGCTGGGAGACTTCTCTTTAAGCTGTCTCGCTCGCAGAATAACCCCGCTCTGACAATCCCACTGAAACCGAGAGGCTTTTCTGAGAGGGGATAGGAAATTGGTTATCGGCACTGACTGAAGTGACCCACTTATTTATTTTATTTCCTCTCTTTTTATCCGGCTAGCGTTTAAATCAGCAAGTGAGCCAGCTCCCCGCCGCTCCAGCCCGTTTCATTCATCCTCTCCTGATGGGAACTTCACAACCTCTGAAACTATGCACAGTGCTTTTAAGCAGACTGTGCGGGCTGTCTTATTACTGATCTGTGTGTGTCAGTGCGTGCATGAGTGTGCGTCTGTGCATGTGTGTGAGTGCTGCAGACTGAACGTCTTTCGCATCCTGTGTGGCGGCAGAAGAGGTGATAATAATGTGTTCCATGGTTTTTGACACCTTCACTGTTCCCTACAGACTCACGCCTCCCTCTGTCTGCTACAGCTGTGTTGTGTGTGTGTGTGTGTGCGTGTGCGTTTGTTTGTGTGTGTCTCTCTCTCATCTTCATAGTTGTTTTGCCTGTAAATGTCATCACTTCATCTTCATAAACATATGTCTCATACTGTTTCATACAAATAGACATGTTTTTTTAAAGTTTGATGGGATGATGCATTTGGGAGCAATCGTACAAATTGTAAAAATGACTTCTCTGTGAATTCTACACAACCATAAATCAGAAAGACTTCAAGACACCCTGTCTGATTGTTTTAGGGCATTATGCAGATAAATTATTATTATTATCTGCTCATCATCAGATGTTTCAGGTGCTTTTGAGCAGCCAATCACGTCGCTGCTTCCAGAGCGCTTCCAGACAGCAAACAATCAACGAGTGAATAATATATCAAAACGTTTTCCTGGGGCGCTGATGGAATCGCTGCAGAATATCAACAACAGGAAAATATCTCAAATCCTGAAGAATGAGGAGAGAATCAAAGACTCTTAAAAGCTCAGCAGGCATCTGCATGTGAAGCTCTGTGCTGTGTGTGTGTGTGTGTGAGAGAGAGAGAGAGAGAGCGTGAGCAAGAGAGGCAGGCTAACGTTAGCACAGCAGCAGTGTGACAAATCACACTGTGACGTCTGTGTGTTTTTTCCCAACTATCCAACCAAAATCAGAAATTCAAAAATGATTGCTGCCAGGTGATTCCATCACACACGTGCGTCTTTCTCAGTTTAACATCAGGTGTGCCCAGGAACGATGGAGGAGTTGGGTGGGAGCTCCACAGGTGTGCAGGTGTGCACGGAGAATGGCAGACTCTCCTCAGGGTCAGCACAGACACCCTGTCTACAGACCGCTATGTTTCAGTTTGTTTGACAGCCTGCAACACTGATGACAGCAGCAGAGACGGTAAAGGTGTCGGCCAGGAGAGGAGGAGAGCATGAAGTCATAGTCGACATCAGATGCAAACATGTGCGCTATCACTGTCGGTATTAAAATCCAACACACTCCTATTTGCATGACATTTAGCTCATCAAGAAGCAGAGTATTGAGACATGTTTGGTCGATTTAATGATTGATGGACACTAACTGAAATGTTAACACGTCAGCATGTTGGCTAAAATTCTAAGGCACTTTTCTGAACTTTAGCAACAAACAGCTTCAGTTTGGTCCAAAGATCAGATCAGATAAGAACCCAAGTAAAGACTAAAACTCCAAACGTTTTCCATTAAAGAAGCCTGAAGATGAGTGTGTGTGTCACTTTAACGGTCTTCTGTTGTCTAGATGTGTCATCTGTGACACTACGTCAGTCCTGCAAGAGTATAATGATATGAATGCTACCACATTATACTCTGAGGACAGGCTCACATCAGAGAACGACACCTAGAATGCAGATTGAGATAAAACCACACAGAACTCATACAAATCTCAAATATCTGCAGCTTTTCATAATAATTTCCTGGTGTGCCTGCTCCCCTGCCTCTCAGTGTGTGAGTCATGAGTTAATCCTGCAGTTTGACTCTTTACCCCTGTCCATGTAAAGCTCGATCTGGGCTCAGCGTTGGTCTATTGATTGAGACGCTTATCTGCAGCATCTTACATAAGACGGTACTGACATCCATTATCATTATAGACTCATGCAAACGAGGAGGATTTGTGTCGGGAGGAACTTTCTGCTTTGTGACTGTCCACATTTAATAATAATAATATTTTCTGTTATTATGCTGTTGGTGTTAATAAATAAAACTGCTTTCTGCTCAGGAAACCTTGGTATTTTTATAATGATGAACTGAAGAATCAATAATGAAAATAATCCAGATCCAGTCTTGTTTGTAATCAAGGACAATGTCTCATCCATCTGAGATATGTGAGACTGCAACACACAGACACACACAAACAGGAACAGAGGCTGGCAGGTAATAAGAAACTAGTATCCTAATAAAGTGAAGTGGCTCTTCATCTCCTGTCAGGGGGAGGTGGAGGCTGGGAAGAGGCTGCACATGAACTGCTGGAGAGGGATTAGTTTACTAAACAGCTTAGATAGGGTGCAAATGACACAGGTACGGAAGGGTGAGGAAGAAACGAGAGAGGCATGGAGAGAGGGATTGTGGTCGAGCACCTGGACCGGGCAGCTGTGGGATCAAAGGAAGGTGGCTAGATGACCTGGAGCGGATGCAACAGCACGACAAAGGAAGCTGGTGCTTACAGTGGAAACTGGGTGACACAATGTCTAGCATCTCTGCTTTAAGCTACATTAGCAACTGCTAGCACGACACACCCAAAATCCAAGAGCTGCTAAATAAAGAGAGGAAAAAAGGCTCCGAGACATCCCGCCTGGTTGTTAAAGTTCCTGTTTTAATCATTCAGTGTGCAGATAAATTATTATTATTAACTGCTTATCATCACATGTTTTTGGTGCCGGCGTGCAACTAATCACGTCCCTGCTTCCAGCATGCTTTCCCACTTCAGAGCTTGCGTGCTGGAGGTCGGAAATGACGGCTTTCACATTTCTAAGCTCCAACTTCCAGCTACACGTGAAGACAGCATGAGCACAGGCTGTAGCACACTAGGAACCTGCGTCTACATCAGGAGAAAATGTTGTAAAATGAAAAAAGAAAATACCGGCACACACACGCAGGAGAGCTTCTTCAAAGGCGGCGCTCAGCATTACCATTTCTCCCCTCTCAGACACATTCCTACATGCATGCACACAGACACTTAGACCCCCCTACACACACACACACACACACACACGCATACACTCACATTTCCCATCAGCCAGAGAAATGTGGGTTAATGAGGCACCACCTGGGGCCACCGTCAGCAACACCTTCACTACCAGTCTCATCAGAGGGAGGGGACGCAGCAGAGTGGGCGTGGGCCTGCGAGACACTGAGCACAGCCGACATCAAAGGTGTGTGTGGAAGAGTGCGGTTAATTAGGACTGTGTTGTGTGTGTGTGTGTGTGTGTGAACTATGGGTCCGTGGGGAGGTCGATAGAGATGTATAGGAGAGACGTTTTACTGTAACAGAGCAGCTCGACTCTACAGGAAGCTGAAACTGCTGATGTGAACCGCAGAATTAAAGCGAAAATGAAGTCAGTGCTGGGACAGATGCAGTCGGTGCAGCTACAGATGCAGTCAGTGCAGCTACAGGTGCAGTCAGTGCTGCAGGAGTTAAAATTAAAGCTCCGACAGATGTAGTCAGTGCTGTGACAGATGGGGTCAGTGCTGTGATAGATGCAGTGAGTGCTGCAACAGTTAAAGTTAAAGCTGCAACAGATGCAGTCAGAGCTGCGACAGATGTAGTCAGTGCTGCAACAGATGGGGTCAGTGCTGTGACAAATGAAGTCACTTACATATTAGTTACAGCATTAGCATTAGCATTAGTGACTCAGAGGCTACAGTGTGAAAACATACAAGTGAGTTTTGCAGAATGCTTCCTGAGTTACTGCACTCCATCATGAAGTTAAAGCGCCACAACAGGTTGGAACAAAAGAGCAGCTGTCAACCTGCACTGCTTTGTCCTTCTTCTGCTTCTTCTTCTGTGGTTCCAGGTCATCTGGGTCTCATTCATATTTCATGTGTTGGGCGGTGGAAACATTGGAGATGAATTATACAGAGAGCAGATGACCGGAGAGCTAACACCTTGCTCCTTTTGCATGAGCTTCTCCACGAGCCGCGCGGCAGATCTGCACTTATTCAAAGCGGACAAAAGACGGCGCGTATTCCACCGACGAGAGACGCTTCAAAGGAGCCACTTCATGCAAATGACGGCCGGAGCCATCATGTGATATGAGGCCTTGTAATAAAGATAAAGTGCTGTGGAAAGACTGGAGCTTTGAAGTGAATCAAGGAGGGTCTGATGCTCTGCTCGTTATTTTAAACAGAGTGTTCCTCAGGTTTATTGTATCATTCATTTATCTTATTAGATTACCTCTTTGTTCCTTTATCCATAATTCCTCCTTCCTACCACAAGTGCCAGGATGTGACTGTGATTAAAAATGCCCTTTAATGCCAACCTGCCTCCCTGAGTATTCATCCCTCCCTTATTTATGCCTTTTATTCTACATGGTTTTTAATTCAGATCCTAATTGTCTTTGTCTTTGCGTTTTATTCACGCGGCACTCTTGAGCAGCTATTCGTGCCAAGACATTTGAAGCTTTTGCCATTAAAAGCTAAAAGAAGACAACAAGAAAATACGTTCATATTCAGTTTAAGTGAGCCGAACACACACGCACTATCACACACACGCACACACATCTGTGGTCAAAACTAGACTCGATCGACATGGCTCATGCTTAATTGATGAAGCAGCAAACCATGTAATTACCCACTGATCGCAGAGGAAAACAAGCCTTGATAAAGGCAGACATAATCTCAATAACTGTGTGTGTGTAAGTGTGTGAGTTTGTCACCCACTCATAAAAGTGTCTTTCTGCCACAGCCCGCCTCTCCCGCTGACTGATAGAGGGTTATAGATCTCATTTAACTTTGTGGCTGCATCAATAACGGCAGCGACACTCACAAACACACACGCACACCGACACAGACACAAACACCATCGGTCTCTTTTAACCGGTAACTGATGACGATCCCATGTGACAGTTTAAAGTTCTGATCTTCAAGCTGGACGTCTCTGAGGCTTTAACCGCGTGATGTATCTCCTCGTCTGAGGCGCAGAAATGAAGCGCTCCCCTCGTCGCTGCTCACCTGCGCTACGTGATGAATGAACCAATGGGAAGGAGGAGAGGCAGAGTTTGATATACAGAGCGATCTCTGCACGAAGCTTGGTGAAGTCATGGGGAGGAGAACTGAAGAGCTCTGCTGGCATTTAAGTGACACAGAGAAATAACGAGTTAGCGTTTTGAGGCCCGAGGCTGAGCGCTCTCCTGCGCCGTTTCAAATCAAAAGAGCATCCTTACAGCTTTGATTAAACTCTCAGATCCACTACAGACCACAAACAGCCCCATTCAAACTAAGATACGCTCTTATTGCTTTCACTTTTGACGTCCATCGTTCATTCAGAATCTTCCTGAGCTGCTGAACTGATGTGGAAGATTCCTCAGGGCTCCTCGACGCAGACACAATTTACCTTTGCGCCTCTGTTTTCATGTTCAGAGTACAATCAGCTGATTCCAGTTAGACTGCAGGTGTACATGTAACGAACATGTGAGAGGAAGATGTCTAGCTGGTCCAAATATTGGGTAAGGAATTTAATTTTCTTCTTCTGCAGAAACAAAATGTGAATTATTTGGGCTCCATGAAAACACAACAACACAAACAGCTCAATGTGTGTGTGTGTGTGTGTGTGTGTGTGTGTGTGTGTGTGTGTGTGTGCTTTATCTGACTCTAATTACTTCACAAGGCTAATGTTTGTGCTCAGTCTCTGTACAGCCTACGCACACGCACACACACAAACACACACGCCTGCCCCCAGGGTTTTTTCGGTGTGTCTGTTGTTGTTCCTGCGGGGGATCATAATGACATCAGCAACAGCAACACCTACATCAACAAAACATCAACAGGCCGCTCGCATTCATATCCATATGCTCACACGCGCACGCACGTGCGCACGCACACGCACGCACACACTCAGTGTCTGACCTCATTCCTGCAATCTGTCTCCTGGGAGAAAAAAGAAGAGGGAGATGAGGAGAGGAAAAAATGAAGGGAAGCAACGCAGGCAGGGATGAACTGAGCCGAGGAGGTGAAAGGGAGTGTATGAGGAATAATGAGCCGGAGAGAGGAGGAGGAGGAGCAGAGAGAGAGACAGATAGATAGATAGATAGACAGACAGATAGATAGATAGATAGATAGATAGATAGATAGATAGATAGATAGATAGATAGATAGATAGATAGATAGGGTAATAAGGCAGCAGATGGCTCCATGAGTCACTCCCATCACCAGTATTGAGGGGAATCAGGAGGTAAGAGAGGGTGAGGGTGGAGGGAGAAGACGAGGTAGACAGTGATGATGGAGACAAAGATCATTCCTGTGCGCTGCCTCTCTGTCACTGAAGAATAAACTGCAGGGTTTATTTACCTGCTGGATCACACTTTCAAAATAAGAGAGGCGGTGCTCAGCGGGGACACGCGCACCACGGGTTGTTTTGTTCTGAGGGACCAGAGCACGTACGTGTACAGCCACAGGCTCTCAGTGAAACGGCTCCTGGACACTGCACAAAGCCAGTTTCAGCTGCTTTCACCTCCTCAGCCTGCTGCAAATCATTCAAGCCCGGAAAGACAAATCCGTCACACCTCTCCACGTCCGCACAACAGTCACAACGAGGGTCGCGGGTAGTCTTTCATCAATCACTTCAAGGGCTGACAGAGAGAAAAAGGATGGATTTATAATTAGACTTCATAAATGGATTAAAGAAGAAAATGTGTCACCTCACGATGTGCTGCTCGAATCGGAGGGGCCTCTTTTCAAAAGAGCAGACCTCTGTTGTATCACAGGGAGAATATAATCGGAGACTACATGAACTGTTCTAATTTCAGCCACGTGTTGTTGTGGTCCCCTCCTTCCTGTGGATCAATGTTGGCCCTTGACCCTGCTGTGGGGGTGTCTGTGTTTTCAAAGAGCCTCTCGTGTCAGCTCATTGTCAGCTTTAACAAGGATCCATCAGAGGAACATCATGGCCTGCTCATCGACCGGCCGGCTCCTACTGACGCCTGAGAGGATCCATATCTGCTGAAGGCATCCAGGGTGTCATCACATGACTCACCAACAGAGAGGAAAAGGGGGGGGGGCTCTACTTTCTCCTCCAGAAGCCAAGGACATGTTTGGAATTAGGTTAAAATGTATGGGTGGGAGAGGAGAGGAGGAAAGGAGAGGAGATGTAGGGAAAAGGGGATGGGAAGTGCAGGGAGGAGGGCGATGAAAGGATGGAGCTGAAGGCATGTGGTGATTAGCAGCATGGAGGAAAACGGAGAGGGGGGGACTATGGTGGTGATTGGGGGGCGTGGTATTGGGATCACGGAGAGGAGGGAGAGCCAATGATTGGCTGTCATCACAGACGTCAGCATCAACACTGACGGGCTGCATGAACCATGTATCATTCATTATTATTACCATTATTTATATGTTGATCTTATCACTATGTGCAGTGTAATTCGAAAGTAATAAACTCTGCATTGGGACTGTGTGAACTCTGTATCGTTTATTCTTATTAATGTGCAGTGTAACGAAGTCTGCAACTGAGTGCGTCTTCTGTATCGCTCAGAAGCAGCAGACAGACAACGCTGAGATGTTTTGCTGCACTCAGAACAGCTGCTGTTAGATTTCCCCATTACGCAGTTAGACTGGAATAAACAAAATAAATAAAGAGCCACTTAATAAGAGTCCGAGGCAGCTAGCAGCAGCAGCAGCCACACCGGACTGGATCTTTTATCAATGGCAGATGGAAATTCCTAATTAGTAACTCCGGGAAGCCTTTTGCTCATCCTAACCGGTGGCTGCAGACGTGATTAGCCTCGCGTGAACCTTCTAAGCCCCGAGTCCAAACCTCTCTGCTCCCACTCCCCAGCATCAATATCACTATGCAAACCTGCCAGTGTCAACTCAATTTATTTTCCAATTTCCTGCGGGGTGAGAGAGGAGCTCTCAGTCTGTACATCTCCGCTCCTCCTCTCTTTTCTCTAATGTCCCTCCGTGTGTCCACTCCTCCCCACTCCCATTCGTCCGTTTCCCCCTCAGTTTACATTTCAGCTGTCTTCTGTCTCCACGTGTCAGACGGTGAGCAGAGGAGTGACAAATATCAGCGATTACACAATGAAGCTCCACTAATCAATATTTTTATATCAGCAATGAATCAAACGACTGATGTGAGAGGCTTATTGATGACCCTGCAGAGGCTTACAGTGCAGAGGCTAGAACAGCAGCACATCTATTGTCCAGCAGCAGCATCTGCCTTCAGCAAACGCACTCTGATAAACCCACAGTGCACAACTTGCACAGCGGCAAACGGCATCAGAACACACGCACGCACGCGCGCACACCCACACACACACACACTTACACACACACATAGACACCGCAAACCAGAGTGAATACTAAACAAACAGGACTAAGTATGAACAACACTGCAGCTGCATGTGTTCCACATGTGTGCACACATGCATGTGTATGTCAGAGGTGTTTTTCAGGCCAAGAAAGGTGTGTCCACACCTTTACTGCTTTCACCTGTTTATTAATATCATCAGAAATGAAATTCTGGGTTTAAAAACACATTTGTCATTTTTTGTTATTTACAGACTGAATAGTTTATGTTCTCGACTGAAATGTTACATCAACAGCCTGCATTTATATTTATATACCATATACCAGGTATATGTGTCCATACATAAGACAAATCTGATGTATAAACTGGTATAAACATCTTAATAAGAGAAGCTCTATATGCTGTTTATTAAAAACACTTATCTGCTTACAAATCATATATCAAACTGTGTTGAAGACTATTTATCAAATGTTTAAATGCTGTTCATTAAGGTCAAATAGAAGCTTTGTAGTAAAATATTATTCTAATTATGTTTTTAATGTAATATATTCTCAAATGTTCGTATTGTGTGACAAACTCTGATTTTGATTGATTTGACACATATCACCTCAGTTTATATGTGGGGCCACACGCCTGATCAGCTCCTCATATTCATGCAACAGCAACAATACACACACACACAGACACACACAGACGAACACAAGGGGCGGCTGGCTGCAGAGGAGCACGCCATCGACCAACCAGGAATTTATCAGCCACAACAATTAATCTTGTGGGAGGCGGGCAGTGACTCTGTGGTTTGTGTGCCTGTGTTCCTCCGAGAAAGAATTGGGGCGAGACTACAAGATAAGATTGAAAATATCTTTTGAGCCGACAACACACTGGCACACAGACACACACACACACACACACACTCAGACCTGAGACCTGAAAGGGGTCAGACAGGCATGAGGAGGACCACGTCTCTGTCTCTTTACCTGCAGATCATGTATCAGTTCCAGAGACAGGACTGATCTGTTTACCCGCCTTTCTTCTCAGACACACATCCAGCATTTGAGCGATATCAAGTGTGAAACAGACTTTAACCATAATTGATATGCACCCTGAGGATCTGAATAAGCAAACACAAGGTTATAAAAGTGTCAAAGAGCCTCACAGAGCTATCTGTGTCCATGCAAAGCATCACATTACACCTGCTGTCATCCCCTGACTTTCCTCCATACAAGGCTGCATGAATTATTGAGCGATCCCCGCTTTGTCAACTACTACACCTTCGATTGAGCAGAATAAATGTTCGACCTGCTCCCACAATTCAGGAAATCACAAGATCCATGTGCAGAAAAGGCTTTTTCCCAGGCTGGGGCGGAGGGAGTCAGAGTATGAAGATGCCGCTGTGCGCTAAACAAAAGCTGAAGGAGCGAAAATGTTGAGTCCTGTCACTCACAAAGCAGAGCACATGCTGCCTCTTTATCTCGAGTTGTTCCACCAGCAACAACTGTCCAGCAATCACTCCGTCCCTCACAGAGGCTACAAACTGCTCACCGCGAGGGAAGAAGAGCCAGGACGTTCAGAGGAATATGTCCAGGTTTGTGTACTCACCTTTGTTCTGTGGGGGTGTGTGTTTTGTGGCTCGCTGTGTGTTGTGAGCTCCGCAGCGCAGCAGGCTGCCTCTCCTCTCCGTCTCGCTCCCACTGCGAGCTGGAGTAGAGTGAGTGCGTGAGAGAGAGAGAGAGAGTGAGCGCGAGCTCTCTCATCGGCTATTGTTACAGGGAAGGGAGCCAAACTGAGCATGCTCCAACATGAACAGCCCTTGTGGTTGGCATGGAAACCAGGAAGCGGCACACACACACACACACACACATACACACACACACACACACACACACGCACACACACACACTCTGTAGACGGTGCAGGCAGGTGCTGCTGCTGTGTCATCACAGTGGCCACTTTTCAACATTTCAAGAATCTTTGGTCGTGTTCAGTGAGGCGGCAGCTGCTCTGTCAGCTCATGACCCGATGATGAAAGTAATCCACTACTCTCCAAAGGCCTCCACTCCAACATGTGAGGAGGGAGCCGCACTGAGAATATCCCCATGATGTCAAATTTAGTTTTAATATGAACCTCTGTTGTAGCCGACAGTATTCATCTTCATCTAACACTCTTCAGAGGGGCGTATTCCCATTTATAATTTACTGGGATCGCCGCTGTAAAACATTTTGGATAAATTATCCATGTATGTCCACATAACTGATAACAACTGTACATTCACACAGCAAATTAAAACAATACTGTGTAGGCAGAACTGCAGGGAACCGAGCTGTCTCTGTCTTGGGACTTTGAACATCAAGAAAAACGGTTGAGTGACTGTCGTATTTGTGAAAATTATGAATTGTGATGTGGTGCTGTTTTGGAATACACAAACACATGATGCATCAAGGCTTCAGCTCAGATGTCGCCGTTATGTGTCATTCCACATAATTTGTTACACATACACATTTAGAAATGTCATCTATCATCACATAGAAGTGCTGAGTCCTATAATTGCTAAAATGATAACTGTATCACCATGAGTGTCAATGTTGAATTTCATTAGAAGAAGAAAATGATCTCATGAAGCTCTCTGTTGATTCCCTCCTCTATCATGAATGTTCCCAGATCATCAGCGTGATTTTAATATGAAGTTTCACTCCCGATAAAATCCCATTTTCCTCATTAATATGCACATTTATTTACACAGCAGGACGATGAAAATCGAATCAGATCGTCGGAGGAACGTGTGTTGCAACAGGCAAGGAGCCAGCACGCCTACGGAGTCTCATCACTTGCTGTGGGAGTAATAGTCACCACGCAGGCGTCAGCCAGACGGGTTTGGTGTGTTTGTCTATGAAAGGGAGTCCGAGGAGAGCTACTGATGATGGTCAAACAGCAAGAGACAAAGCGGCATGCTGAGAGAAAATATGGGTCACTTCCAGCTCCATCCTCTTGCCAGAACGAAACCGAAGCCCAAAGCTTTCTATTGTTTTCACAACCACACACGCCAAAACCTAAAAACTCTAAAGACAGCACTTTGTTCACTTTGCTTCTTTTGCTCCCACTCCACCGTCCCCTGTGAAAGCGAGCGAGGGAGAGAGACATCAGGTGCTGATGAAGCCTTCACCAGTGGTCCTAGCACTCAGCACCTGCTGTTCTGCATCTCAAGGCTACCTGCCATCAACAGAAACACTCACAGCAGCTACAGCGACATTTAGCAGCTCCATCACACATCAAACGGTCAACACGGTGACCGCAGAGAGGCTTTAACCAGGGGACCGAGGTCAGACTGTGTGTTTTACGCTGCCGTGCATGAATATACTAAATGCGATCACTGACACACATGTTGAAGTTCACACTCATTAATAACCACTGGGGTTCTGTAATGACAGCATGGGAGCAAAACGACCGCAGCTGCTGCTCACGTTGTAAACAGGAAGGTGGTGCTGAGGAGCGCGGACAGCATCAGCAACGGGACAGATGGACGGGTGGAGACGGGTCTTACTGTTACCACATACACCTGCACCGTGTGTCACAGCGTTGTATAACCTACGCACTGAAGCTGAGGGTCACTTCATAGAGTCATCATGGACACACGAGGATTATTTACACATCCAACACGCACACTGTGGTGTCAATGTCCACCATTGTCCATTGTAAGACTGTGTGTTTGGTCATTTCTGGGAAGAAAAGTCCCATCAGGCTTGTTCCTAGGAGCCGTTACTGCAGGGGTATGTAAGATATGGGCCTGTGTGTGTGTGTGTGTGTGTGTAAGTGTCCTGGCCTGTTATCAGACCCACACAGCAGACTAGCTGGTACTGACACCGAGGGTCGAGATGAGATGTATCCACTGAGCTGCCCCGCTCCGCCCGGCGACACGCGGTTAGATAATTTATGAGGGCTCCACCATTGGTTCAATAATTCAGCAAGCCCTCGCTCTGCTGTGGGTGAGTCACAGGCCTTTTACTGAGAGAGGAAGGAGAGGGAGTAAGACACAACCAGAGAGAGAGAGAGAGAAAGAGAGAGAGACGTATGCTTGTGGTGCAAACTCAATAAGAACTTGCCACCATTACTTTCTGAGGCCCGCTAAATTTAGCCCAGCTTCCATGACTCAGGGGAGGAGGCGCAGGAGGAGACGAAGGAGGCTGAGCCAGCTTTTAGCGTCGAATAAGTAACCCTGAGAGCCCAGAAGCACGAAGCCACCTCGTGAAGGAGAGGGCTCTCCTGAACCAACAAACACAGCAGGAAGTACAAAACGAGCTGCACTGATGTCACATTCATACATTCACATCCATATAATCACGCACACACACTGAGGAAGACTAATAGAGTGTGTGCAGCAGCGTGTTCACACAATGCAGACCTTGGTGCTGCACAATGGCCGTCACTGTCGGCTCTCCGGGGGGGGGCGGTGTATTGTAGCTGACCCTCTTGGGTGGATGGGAATGTTGCCACACTGAAGGGGGGTGGAGTGTGTGTGTGTGTGTGTGTGTTGGGGGGGGGGGTCTGTGCCGCTCTGATTATCTGCAGCATGATTACTTGGCAACCACAACGGCATTGTGGGGTGCAGCGCGGTGCTCTGATGCCTGACAATCGATAGAGTGATGAGTGACTGGGTGGAGGTTGACGGAGGGCACAATGCACAAAGGCACGCAGTGACACAGATCCAGGACAGCCGCCACAGGCTTGACACACTGAACTACATCCAGTCTGTGAACTGGGTCTCTGTCCTCAGCACGAAGGTGAACCCGGAGAACCACAGTGAGTTCTGGGTCCCGTACTTTGTCTGTACATGTAAGATCACCTGTGGGTGGAGGCATGCTGACACCATGAACAACAGCACCGCAGTGTCCATCTGTGCTCCTGCGCTGCGAGATGTGGGTTGTGAGGCGTGTATTCAGACGACACCCTGCAACTTTTGATTTCATGTGAACACTGCAGTTTTCCTGTTGTTGTATTTCAGTAAATTTGAAGAACATCATAACAATCGGTTTAATTGATCTAATTTTTTATGTACCGTCACTAATGACAATCCATGACTTACTGTATTTCATACCAAGTCACGCTGCAGCAGTTCAGCTGGAGGGATGCCAGCGTCTGTCAGTCAGTCCATCACTCTGGTCTTTATCATGAAGTTTCAAACGCATCTCCATGTTTCCCAGACGAGGACTTTAGAGATTCCCTCCTGCTCCAATATGAGGTTGATTCTGTGTTTCTGAGTGAAATGTCTCCACAGCTGTTGGATGGACTGTCATGATATTAGATGTAGACACTGACGCAGCCCTCGGGATGGACTCTAATCAGTTTGACAATGATTTGACTTATGGTCTATGAACACATGGCTGCAAAACCAATGACATTCCCAACAGCCTCTGCTGTATTTTGTATTTTTAGCTCAGAGCACAATGTTAATGTGAGCCTCACACCAACGAATCTTACAGGTGTAGACTGATGTTTGTCCCTTTTCTCTCTACCTTGTCTTCTCCAGCTCTTCCCAGCTGAGCTACATCTGACTGCTCCCTGAGGTGCACCTGGCCTGGGAACGAGAAGCTCCTCTGGTGTCATCAGAGAAGAGGACTGCTGGTCTCCCTGCATCTCAGTGTAAAACACCCTCTGTTCTTAATGTGGGATAGCTGTGCGATTATTTAAATACTTTGACCCAGGAGGCAGCAGGGGTGGTGGCCCACATTCCTCAGCAAAAACTGCTGCTTCCTTTGCTCATGATGCGTGTGCGAGTGCATCACCCACATCACTGAGCAGACAGATAACTGGATATTCTAACATCAGAGTTTATCTGCCACAGCAGCATCTTCATATTTCTTGTGTTTTTCTTAAGTTTAAACCCAAAGATATTCAGATTAATGTATATCAGTATTGATTGGACAAAGCAGTGCGATAAAACAGGTGTCCGGCCTGGAACAGATGGAAAAGCCAGACGTAACCATCCCGACCCATTAACCCGGTCCATTATTTCATTTTCCATCCGCTCTGAATACATCTGATAGGAAAGAGAGCCGGCCGCATAACTCCATTAAACTGACATTTACATGTCACACGTTACGTAAAGAAGGCTCTCTGACCTACATCGTGAGGCGTGTACAGTATGTGTGCGCTCATGCTGGGCCCTGTATCGGCTGATTTACAGTGCCATGTGTGGAGGGGAGCCTGCTATCATAATCAGCATGCCTGCAGCTGCACAGCACATTGAATGAACCCGGCCCTCCTGGTGAGAAGCCCTAATATCCAATTTTCCTGTCAATCTAGCCGTCTCCGCGGTGCTGCATGCAGCACAGTACCCACTCGTGCTGGGTCTCTTGCACACCATCGACATGCCTCTCTCATCAGCCCGGCTTGATTGCTCTCTTCCAGATGATACCACAGATTTGGTTAGAGGCACTGATGTACTGCAGGGATATGCTGCTGGTGGCTAATAGTCATGATTTCACTTCTATCATCATTTCCACCACAGAAACACACTGAATGGACTCCTCGGCTGAAATATCACCAGAAGGGTTCTTTAACCTTTTAAACAGCTCTATTTCATGGGACGGTGCAACATAACAGAGCGGAGAGCCAACCGGGACCAGAATACATCTGAATGAGTTTTAGCCGGCCAAGTAAATGGACTGCTCTGCAGGAACATGACTGAGCTTCATTCGTCTGTGAAATGGACGTGTCTCCTAATATTCGGCCTTAATGAGTCGGCTCAGTGGATACAGTAAACACAGCGTTGTTGACACGTCGGTGCCTCTCTGCTACATATCTGCAGATGGTGCGCTGGACCGACTGAATATGCAGGAGTGAAGGAGCAGACTGAAGGCTGGATCAGCTTCAGTCAAGGAAGGATTAGCCTCTGCAACACACAGATCCACAGTATTCCGGTTTTCCCAAGAGGCAGCAGCTCATAAGGACTTTACACTGCGTGGGTGGCGGAAATAGAAACGCATTACCCTTCAAAATCTTCATAGCACTAGTAGGAAGCTCAGGCGCACTTCAGAATCATGAGCATTTACACATCAATAGAGGTGGCTGGCTGAGGCGTATTATAATGCAGAATATTCAGACAGTGGGCACGGCTTTCTGAATCTCAATGACACCGTACGGCATGATGAAGGCAACAGGCGAGTGCCGTGAACTGTTGGAAGCAATTATTCTGCATCAGACACAGTTGTACAAAAGAGCGTAACATTATGCAATGACAGTGACATAACCGAGGGCCCAAGGAGGGAGCGGGGAGCCAACAAGGTCGCCGCACTTTGAATAAGAGTGCATGGAAAAGCCATTAGAGGAGACCTTGGGCTATCTCGGGATGAAAAGTCACTGGTGAGGCTGGTGCCATGAAAATTAGCTGCTGATGTTAACTGAGGACAGGAAGTAGCGAACACACGCTGTAGGAGAACAGAAAAAGCCTTTTTCTTCTTCAAGTGAGGAGGTTAAACTGCACGCAGGAAACAACGTGCCGGTCAGGCTGCAGAGCGAGTGTGCTGTTATGTTTGGAGAGCACACGGCCCCGTGTAGCCCTGCAGCCTCCTCATTCATTTCAATGAGATCACTGCAGAGAGCGCACACACGCACAGGCTGAGGCAAATAAACACAGACAATAAACCTGGTCTAAATTTGGTTTAAAGCACACACATACATTCCTGGTCTGTAACTGTGAGACTAACCTGCTGTCCACCTCAGGATTAACAAGGATGGAGGAGAAAACGATGTTACTGTGACAACTGTCCACAGGTGTAAATCATGGCATCTATGAATATCATTAAGCTCCTCATCTGTGCAGTGTTTTGGGCGACTGATAACCTTCAAACTCACGGATCTATTTCTCAAATTGTCTGTATTTACTGATTCTACCACACTCCGAATAAGCCTCAGACAGGAAACGTGTCACAGACCGAAGAGCACTGGGTTTACTGCCTGAGTGACTGAATATAGTTGAAAATAGTTACAGGAAAAAGAAGAAATGGGAGACTAAAGACCTTCAGCAGAACATCTTCACGTGATGCAGCAGCACTGTTTGTCTCTCAGGTGCATTCCTGTGCAGACCCTTCAGCTCAGGATCTTCAGCCTCTGGAACCTGATCAACTAACCTCTCTACTGAGCACCAACCTGCCGAATCAGCTGCTTCCAGGATAATCCGCCAGACTGGTAAAAATGAGCCCTGACCTGAATCGTGATGCTCTGTAGGAAGGCCGTGGATATGAACACATGCACAGATAGACATACACATCCAGAAGGCATCTTGGAGCTGTCAGGTCAAGCAGCGCGGAGGCTTTCAGTCTCATTAACATTCTGCCTCTGGCTTCACATCACACACACACACACGAATACACGTATGCACGGCAAGCTGCGTCCTCAGAGAGAGAAATGTTCAACCAGGAAAATGCAGCCGCCTTCACTGTGCGGATGGAAATACGAGAGAACAGGACCTCCCTGTGTTCCCTTCTTGTTCTTTAAGAAAAACGCTCCTGGGCAAAAACCCACTCAGTCAGAAAGATGTTTGTTTTTTAGATTTTGTGGAGGAGCCACTGATGCTTAATTACTTCAGGGTTGGCCAAGGGGAGGGACTCAGTGAGTGATTTCTGTTGTCAGAAGAGATTTAATAAAAAAAAAATGTAAAAAAAGCACAGCAGCCTGAATGTGCTGTGTCAGCCATGGTTTCTTAGGGATGGGATCACGTGACATCATGGAGCGAGGAGAACTTTGACCGAACCAGTCACAGCAGGACGTGTTAAAGCTTCAGCTTTTATCCTTTCGTGGATTTCACTGTAATGAAACACCTGCCAGGTGTCTTTCAATACTTTACTCAATATGGTGGTGCTCAAATGTTGATTCTTAAGGGAACAAGACAAAAAATCCTATTTAGGGAGGATGTAGACACGTGTCACCCATAAACACTCGCTACAATGACTTGATCCCTCACTGGCCTCCCACAATTTGCTTATTTCAGTGTACCATCAAGGCAGAGACACCCTTTAAGTCCTGGCCTGTAAAGCTGCTGGTAAAATGTCTCTCCTGCTGCACTTGTCATGAAAAATTGAAAATTTAAGTTTGACACAGGTGTTAATGTGAAGTCTGCTCCTGTTATCTCCAGCTGAGCACAGCGCTTTTCTCTTCTGCGTGGCAAAAAGACCCGAGCTGTGGATGTGGAACATCGGGGCATGTAGCGTGGAGAAAGAGGAGGAACGGGTGCAGAGTGTGATAGCAAGGTTACAAACGGTTGTTAGTGAAGGAGAGAAGAAAAAGGTCGGATGTGGCGGGAGAACGAGCACAGCTGGAGTCCTGTCTGCAGCTTTACTCATGGCTACACCTGATGATGGGTAGAGGGGTTTTAAGCCGTCACAGAGGTTGGCGCTTTTAGAGAATGACAATACTGATGGGGAGCTGCTGCTGCTGCTGCTGCAGAGGAGGCTACAAAGGAAACACCTCCATCTATTATCTGACTTCCTAGAAACCTTCCTTTCAGTCACTTAAGAGGTTTGCAGATGATACTTAGCAGGGATGCAGTAAACACACATACCAACATCTGCACTCACAAGAAAATACAAAATACCCTCAGATGCAGGGTTTGTATTGGTGTATGCTAACACCATCAGACTAATAAACCTGAATGGATTATGCAGGCTAATCCAGATAATATTATTATAGGATAAAGGCAACATCAGAGAAGATTCCTCTTCTCAGGGAACACACACACATGAGAAATGAATGCTGCCAGCATCTAAAATACTAAAAACATGAATTCATTCATGTTAATGTTTTGGCCAATGAAATGCTGTTCAAAACACAGCAGCCGCAGCAGTACCAGAATGCAGTGGTGGGCCGTCAGGGCCAGCAAGGCCTTCTCTGCTGGCCTAAATCTAAAGATCACTGACTTTCATTTCAATATGTTTTTCTATGAATGTGTATCAATGATTCCTATCGGGATAGTCTATCTTCATATATCTTCATATAATGGTTTTTCTCTTGGTTGCTTCCAGTAGTGTGTTTATAGTTTAGAGCTTTTATCCAATCATATTTCAGACATCATGTGTTGCTAGGGTCAAAGAAATCTGCCTTGAGGCCTTCAGAATCATCAGTGCGGGCGTCAGTAACTTAAAACAAATGGCAATGAAACTGTTGCTTTAACCAATCAGATTTTGAGTTGGCAACACCGGGGCCATCTAGCGGGCGCATAGTAACGTTGGCATTTTCATGTCCTTTGATTGGATGGTCAGAGTGTGTGCTCGTCAAAGCTAGCAAACCGTATCTTTAGCGAACTTCACAAGATAAAAATAAACTAAAATAGATTCCTCTTGATTCAATTGTTTTTTCAATTGACAATGGCTGAAGGTATTCAATGACAATACTTGTCTGTGCTGCGACGCCCTGTTATACTGCGTTTCTGTATAATATTGATAATTTCTAACAGCCGTGGCGACACAATAATGGTATTATGAGGTGGATTAATTCAGGTAGGATGCCACTGAAGGCCTAGGTGTGAAATGCACGGCCCGCCCCTTCCAGAATGTGATCTCAGTATCAGGTAATCCGTTAACATATTCATTTAATGTACTCTTTTTATACCATGTGAAATGTGCCACACGCATGGCTTCATCACAACGCTGCTTCCCATGTAGCATGTTAGCCGCACATGGCTGTATGTGAATCCATCACATGCGAAATGCTGCTGAACATGTGACAGACATGGTTCACGTGAGCTGAAGTCACATTTATGCGAGCACGACAGAATATAACAAGTTAAAATCACTTAAAATGAATGAAAAACCTTACTTGTGTGAATAAATTGCATTATAATAACTTAATATAATAGTATTGGATCATACACACACACACACACACACACACACACACAATCCAAACCAATCACATCAAACTGGTGAAGTTTATTTGTCTCTGGTGACTCTGCAGGTTGGTGATATCCAAGACCTTCGGTCGATTCCTTTAAGCTGCTGCGTGTGAGTGTGTTTATTTGATGTGATCTCCGAGCCAGCCGGCCCTGTCAGGCTGACAGAGCGTGGATGCTAAGCGCTCATATTAGCATTTTATCTGGTGACCTTGCTGCTCTGAAGTCCGCCTGTTAAAACCTCTTTTCTTTTTTCACTTCGCGCCAGTAAAACACGCAATCGGAGGCTGCGCACGGACAGAACTGTTGAGACTCATCACTCTCACTCTCAACAATATCAACTGTGTCTCCAGCAGTGAGCAGCCACACTTTAAGGGTGAACGGCAGCGTAAAAAGAGCATAATGAAGTGTTTCACCTCCAGCGGCAGCGTTTCTTCATGTCTCCCAGAGGCCGTTCATTGTTGCCACAGCTGCCTGATTCTTAATTACACCACTCGTAATTAGTAGCTGTCCATAATTGGGATAGGGACTCCTGACTGTCATCCACCCACAATGCCCTTTGTTGATGGTGTGTGTTGGTAGATGGGGGAGGACGGGTGACAGCACATGCACACACACACACACACACACACACACACACTCAGTCACGCCGCCTTCATGTGTCCGTGCATGCAGCTGTGACTGATGTTCTAACGGGACACAAGGGGATGTGTTACAGTTTATCCTGCAGGCAGGATGCAGGAACAAAGGAGGCTCTCAGGGGACAACGGGTTCAGTGTACAAGGCTCGACGCTGAGCTGCCGCCTCTGAAACGCTCACTGTATCACATTTATCGACCTTTAATTCAGCACTTTGGACTCAATTTCCAAAATATCAACCTCCACATAAGTCACCATCTACGGCCTTAAAGGGGAACTCTGTTATTATAACTTTTTAACTTCTTTAACATCACAGACGTCCTTTCGGGTGCCTCACTGTGACCTAATGTTTGAACGCTTATTTTCTAGGTTTCCTCTCACTGTGTGTAATCACTGTGGATCAAGGTGGCATTCCTTTCATCAAGGCTGAGAGGGCCGAGTGCCTGTTGACTGACATCAACAGTCAGGAAGAGGATTTTTAAAGGTGTTTGCCTCCACTTTGTTTTGCTTAGTTCTCTATTAAAAACAGCCTGCAGCCTGGGTGGGAGCAGACGTGTCAATAGATCGATAGATAGACGCTTCCAGGGTCGAAATCAATGTGAAAACATACAGCGTGAAAGCTCCCTACTCATCTCGGGTGACGCAATCTGAGATCGAGGCCCGCAAGTGTATTTCACGGTCTTCCTCAGCGGAACACTAAGTATTACAGTGATCAGTAACTGAAATCTACACTGGATTCATTTTCTAGCCATGTGCATGATGAGACGTAAAAAAGCAGCTCAAAGCACATAACCTCTCCCCTTTAACGACCACACTAATGACTTTTAATTCATCTTTCGCTTGAACTAAGTAATTGGAAGCCGAGCGGACTGAAAAGAAACACCTGATCTCAGCCAATAAGTTAATGGAAGTAATTTTCCTCTGTCCAGCCGAGCTGATCTGCCTCCACAATAACACCAGTGCATTGCGATGCCTGTGTACACCATAGCACATTAGCATTAGAGAGCCCTGGGGCCCTCTGTGTACCTGCCACAATTTTCTGCTGGCTTAGCCTGACAGATCGACCTGCCTCATTAGATCTACTGTTATTGACTCCTGTTTAGCTTAGTGTGTGTGTGTGTGTGTGTGTGTGTGTGTGTACAGCTCCAAGCAAGTCCTCTTGACCTTTTATCACATAACCACAGTGTCCATGTAGAGCTCAGACTGGGAGCAGTGAAACAAATCCTATGAGACGCTGTACTGCACACTGACTGTCAGACATTTCTTCAACTTTGCTGCAAATCATCTGGTAATTTCTAAGAACTCAGGACAGACTGAACACACAAAATCACCGATGGACTCATGAAAAGCTGATGCATCCATGCCCAAGATGATGAAGTCCCTCAAAGACCCAGAAACAACACCAAGGACATGACTTCATTGGTAGAAACGGGCCTGCAGCCAGCTCCCAAACATCCCTGAGAGTATTGCTTGACCATGAATGCATCAAATTCCAGCGTACTGATACGTCGGTTTACAGTAACAGACACTCAAGAAAAAGGCCTTGGTGAAATTCCTCCACAGTCAAAGAAGAAAATGCAAAAGACAATCACGGTCAGAGCTAAACTAATCAATAAGTCAGGAAATCCACTGAAACATAATGCACGCTGAGCAGCAGCGTGTTTTAGGGCACACCACTACGTCCTGTTGATCATTCAAATGGTTTTCCAGTCATGTGACCCTCATCTGGGAATAAAACGTCATTTTTTTTCATCAACTATTCATGCGGAGGTTCATTATGCAGTTTTCTCCATTCCTGGAAAACAAAGAAACTGCTGCTGGTGCAAATAACACGGTTTTACCGGATTCATTAACATTATCTGATCGAGGCCTGGACGTTAGCCAAATCTCTCATCAGCCCCAGGGGCATTTCCCATCCTGGCTGGGATGCACCTGCCTGCAGCCGCCCAGTCATCCCTGAAACACTGGACTGAAGGACTCCCAGGAGTGTGTGATAGTCTGCGTGGACCCCCGAGACATTAGAGTAACTACTCTGCCTGGTTATTTCAGTCACTAAATGCCGTCAGAGAGAGAGTGCGCGTGCATGGTTTTACAGTCTGACATCGTGATCTATCTGTTGGTCCATATGAACTGTCCTCAGAGTTTAAATGAGGAGGCGACAGCAGGCAGAGCTCTTCGGCCCTGCTGGACTGTTTGTCTCTGAGGACAGAGCTCAGTTCCCAAAGGTGAAGCCAGTTCAGCCCGGCAGCTGTTTCCCTCCTGTGATTCAGGTAATGACGTTAAGTCATTTAGTGAGAAGTCCCAGCATCACTGCTACAGCGCCAGAGCACTGCTTCAGGAACCAGGAGCTATCTGGATAATGCAAAAATCATTCAGAAACACTAACCGAGCTGAGCAATAATAATCTCACATGTTCCATTTAGTACAGCTGTTCTGGAGCTTTCACTCAAACCCCATGGTTTTTCTCTGTAGACAGTGTAAAACTGCAAATGTTCAAATTTCAATTTTTCTGAGCACTTTAAGGACCTCTGAGACAGAGGAGCATTCTTGAGCTTCAGAACAACAACAACATCTATAACAATGCCAGTACATGTTTATATATCATCATCTGATTCACATCTCATTACGTTTGAGGACTGTTTATCTTTTATGTTGTGATTTTTGTATTTGGAGCCATCTCATGTGATTAATGTGTAAAGAAATCAGAAATCAATTCATCTGTGATGGTCACATTCAGATTTGCAGCCTCAGTTGTGGCCACACTGATCCGCGCGTAATTCTCTGACATGAGGAGCAATTTGGGTAGAAGTATGACAGAGTGATGACACGCAAACACAACAGTGATAAGATGCTCTCAGCTGCCGCTTTAATAACTGAGGAAATATGTGAAGGTCAGCGTGAGATCTCAGGAGCGCACGCACGCACGCACGCACGCGCACGCACACACACACTGACGGGTGAAGCTCCAGCACCGGCAGCATCAGTCCAGCATCGTTAATTATCTCTTAATGCAATAACTCACTGTGTGTGTGTGCTCGGTCCCCGTGCAGGCTTCTCACTCTCGGTGGCTCTCAGGGCGCTTTCCCCTCCATCAGAGAGAGCAGGTCCCGCTTCTGTGTGGATTCGGGCTGCAGGTTGAACACGCTGCTCTGAGGACAGCTCCACTCCGGGAGCGGCGGGAGAGGTAACGGCACCGACATCCGATCACACACCCGCTGAGCTTTCATTTAGTCTCTGTCCCGCCCTCGCACTGCTTTGAGGGAATTTACCGGAGGATGCCGGATACGCGACCTGTTTCCTTTGCGGGGTTCTCCTTGGGAACTATGCTGCCTTCATGTGCCGCTCGTAAAGACAACAATCCAACTTTTAATAATTGGATGACCAGAGCATGTCTTTGTTTCTTCATATTGTGATTACACGGTGATATATTTGTGATATAATCGTAATTAATACAGAAAATTGAGTGTTTCTTGTTTTTCCCCACTATTTGATAATATTGTATGATTAAGCAGTTAATCATCACTCCCTATATGACAAACTTTAGAATGAACAAATGAATGATGTCATTATGTGTCCTAACATTGTCAATCTATCTTTTATATGGATGTTTTATTGTTAAAATCAAAACGCTCAGTGTCACTTTGAGCTCCACCTGTAAGCTAACAAAGCAGACGAATTGCCATACAGGACGTAAACAAATATACAATATCAAATACACAACTTGCAACTTTTAAAATCTGCAAACATCTATAACTTGGAAAAAATGTTTAAATGTTAAAATGTTGAGGAGAAGGATTTATAAAAACTGGACACTGCTTCGGTTTTTTGGTGGGGCAACTATCATTGATCAGTGATACATTTGAGTCCAACCGCGCTTTGGTGGCTTGGTCATGAGACGTTGTGTGGTTTTTCTAATTCCGACAGTTCATGAAGGCAGCACTAACCATACGACACACGCTCTTGCTCTGCTCAATGATTGGCTCAGATGAATAAAGCTGGTGGTGGTCACACTGAGCCCACATGCCCCCCCGGTCCTCTCAACACTCAAAAGATGGAGGTCCAAGATCATGGAGGAAACACGCAACAAAGTCACACAAGACAGGAAACAAACGAGTGATGTAATAATTATAACAATAATGATTAACAAATGTCATAATAGAGCATATACGAGCATAGAAACACTATGCAGGATAATATACAGAATAACACACAAATCTGCCCATACTGTATATTTATAGAGTAGATTATGATGATTTCTGTTCTAATAATAATTCCATTAAGGTTGAAAACTACACTCAAGTTTGACAAAAATAATGAAATTGGAAAAATATTGAAAAGGTTTAATACACAAAAAACATGTTTGCATGAATTCTTCCCGTGCAGATTTAAAATCAGACTGCGCGAGCCGTGGGATTTAGAAGAAGCAGCATGAGTCCTGCCTTCTTCTCTATTGTGCATATTATGATTAAAAGAGAGAGTCAATGAAACATGAAATGATCACACTGGTTGCTCAGTTTTCATCAGTTTAAGTTCATTTTTCTGCGTATGAATGGCTGCAAATCTGATTGTGAAAGAAATACAGATGAACATGTACGTGCAGCGTTCTGGATCTGTCTTTTATCAGGTTGTGAGTCCACACAGGCTCATTCTTGTTTGCTGTAAACATCAAATGGCAATGTAATGGATATTTATTCATTATCTTCACATTAAAACATCTGGGGGGTGTTAGGCTGAATAAAAGCTGGGTTAATGATTTAACCAATGACAGTTTAAATGCAGCCTATCGTGCTGTTGGTCAGCTGTGTCTCCGTTCAGACTGAGAGCCTTTCTCTTTGTGCACACTGGGGCCTCTCATCTCTTTCACCACTGCCACCAGCTCACAACCTGGGAACTCTCTATTGTGGCTCCACCACAGTATTGTGAACTTGCGGATAGTTGCTTGGAAACGGTAAACCTTACCTCCCAGGGTCCAGGGATAACCACAGTAAGTGATATCACCAGAGGACAGCCACTGTTTACCTCTGCCCATGGAAACGAACCCCTGCTGGTGTCTTTTCACAAGGGAAACGTATACAGTGAAACCAGAGTCCTGTCCTTTTACAAACTATCTTTGTCTCAGTTTCTGAACACTGAAAATAAGGATTCTAATCACACGAGTGGAATAAAAGCCACTGAAGTCAGGAGGATTTCCTAAAATACCTCTGTTGTGCCCCTCTAATACGTCGCTACTTTTTCTGCTCTGACATGTCTCACAGCTGATGAACTTTACTCTGCTTCTGACATTATGAGCCAGAGGTCAAAGGCTGTACAGCCCCACAGTCTGTTCCTTACTGCCCTTTCTCGCCTGATCGTTATTCCCCTTTCAAGCGATTCCTCCCAAAGTGCTTTCCTTCCATGCTGACTACCCACCCACTCACCTGCACACACACACACGGGTCCTCCTCGGATGGTGCAATCGGACAGGGAGACCATGTTGTGACAAATTGGTGATAATACACTTGTGTAACCTCGACATTCCGCTTGTCTCGGATGTTGATCCTTTAATGTTTGAAGGCAGCAGAGCATATGGCCCCGGTGAAGTGCAGACAGGGCAGGAATTTAAGGCTTAGGAATCATTAACAGTTTAAAGAAAGGAAAAGAGCTTATTTTCACTGCCACAGGGCTCATGAAGCTCAGAGCCCCTGAAGCCTGTGGAGCTTGAAACTGCAGTTAGTGCTAGTGCAGCAGTTGATTAGTCTCTCGCTGCCAAACCTGCAGGACCTCCACACTGCGAGTTAGAGCCATTCCAGCTAACTGACTAATTAGATTCACAGTGATGCTGTTATCTCAGTGTATAGCTGTCAGAGTTATTCCTGCATTTAACTGCTGCATTCTTTGAAACCAACAGTATCAAGAACATGAACTGCACTGTAGCTTTCTCGCTTCTCATTCAGTTATGTGCAAATTGCACATTTAAATGAGTCTTTGCATAAACTGTCAAAGATTTTACATACAAGACTGTGCTGCTACAGTGAAACCAACAGAAAGATGGCTCCTGCATAATGAGATCTGTTTTCAGAATTGCGTCCAATGATGGACAAATGCATAGATAACACACATAAATCTAAATTAATTATCATTGTGCAACAATCAATGCAGTGTGAATATTCATTTAATTCAGTTTTTCTTCAGGTTTGGTGTGAATAGACGTCGTATCAGTATGGATCAATGATTTAAACTGACTGTAGCACAACAAATCATAAAATGCTGAATATAACTCAGAAACCACGTGACATTTGCCCTGACGCTGCCCTGTCATCGCGAAATCTTGATTGACAGACGTTGGATCATTCAGAGAACACAGTAGTCCTTTTAACCAATCATAACGAGGAGAAGGCGGGACTTGACGCACCAATGAGGTGTTCAGGACTCAGCCGTACATGGTTATCGGAGGAACAAGAGGAGCAGAAAGTTTACAGCCTATGAAACTCTCAGAATGAATGGGACAGCTTTTTCCAACTTTGACAACCAGGAACATGTCTTGAAGTTAGGAGAGACGTTTGAGAAACATCCTAAAAGTGCCTACCACACAGTGCGATGTAAGTGGGATACTGAATCACCACGGCAGCTATGGCTCTACTGTAGCTAACATTAGTAGCATGCTAGTTAGCTTCACGGCTAAAACTCCGCTGGCTGACATTTAGCCCGGTTAGCCGCCGTGTCGGTCCGTCTTTATTCTCCCGGCGTCGGCACGGGTTAGCTCGCTGACAGTTCTCGGTGTTCCTGGTCGTCTTTGTTAATGTGGGAACTCTCAGCTGTCAGTAACGTTTGATGCTGCAGTTGTCAACATGTTAGCTAACGTTAGCATTGCGTCAATCTGTTCACTACCACCATCTGCTGGTAGCGACACGCAACTGCAGCACTGAGCCACCGGGGTCCCGTCTGCGTAATGCTCAGCATGGAGTATGTATTTAAACGTATATATTATGTCTGTATCTAATTGTTGTGTTTTGTCCCAGATGACTTCAAACCAGCTTCCATCGATACAGCATGTGAAGGAGAGCTTGAAGTGGGCAAAGGGGAGCAGGTCACCATTACTTTACCCAATTTAGAGGTCAGTGTGTGATCACAGCTCCACGTTTGCAAATCATTTATTGGTATTATTGAAACTGAATACTTTAACGGGTTCATTGCAGTATTTTTGAAATGTCAAATATTAAAATGTTAGTTCTTTTTAGTAATGTTTAAATATTTTACTTTTTACAAAAGAAATTATGAAATACTTTCATCACCAGAATCTTTTTTATGGTTAGAAATTAAACTATATGATCGTCCAGTTAGCAGCTAATATTATTATTATTATTATTATTATTATAAATAAAAATAGAATTTGTGGCTTTATATTCGTGAATGGGGGAACACAGTATTTCATATTTTTTAGGGTTCAAGTGCTCCAGTTACAGTCTTCAAGGGATCCAAGAGGCCTTACATGAAAGAATGCATCCTCATTGTGAACCACGACACAGGAGAGTACCGACTGGAAAAGCTCAACAGCAATATAGCTGTGAAGAAAACCAGGTGGGTGGAAATATTCTTATGAATAACGTCGCTGCTCTTCGTTCCGTCCCATATTTCCTCAACAAATGGGACTTTTGTACATTTGAGATTTGTACACATTTATGCATGTGTTTCTGACATCTTATTTGAATTATTTTGACCTAAATAGACTGTTTACTGTTAAATAAAACTTCATAAAACTTTGAAACTTGTGCAAGTTTTTAACAGAAACCTCATATGTGTCTTTGGCCTGTCTCAGGGCCGAGGGCAGCAGTAAGATCCATTCTCGCCTGGAGCAGCAGACCAGTCGCCTGAGCCAGCAGATGAGGAGTAGCAGCAGCAGCGGCAGCAGCAAGACCTCCTCCAGCTCCAAGAGCTCTCCTCCCAAAGAGAAGACGTCCCCGGCATCCCCCATGGACGACATCGAGAGAGGTAACGTGGTGTCAGGCAAACAGTCTTCAACCACAGTAATGTTCATGAGCATTCATAGGTCGTCATAGCAGCTGGATGAAACTCTGGATGGACCAGTGACTGTGCTTGACTGCTCGGTTGTACTTGTGGACGACTGTGACATAGTTCTGTCTCATCATTTGTCGCATGCCACTGTGTGCAGAGTTGATGGCAGAGGCTCGGGTCATGGACCAGCTGAGCAGCGGCGACAGCTCCTCCGACTCCAACAGCTCGTCGTCCTCCAGCAGCGACGACAGCTCCAGCAGCAGCGACTCAGAAGACGAACGGACCTCTGCAGCACCCTCGATCCCGACCAACCACAGCATGCCTATCATCAACACCAGCAGCCGCCCCCATGAGAGCGGAGGAGGACTCATGAACACGCTCAGTGAGTAGATCCCTTGGGTCCATCAGAGTCAGGAGAGCAATTACATCTGTTTAACAACTTCTAGGTCCCACAGTTTAATGTGAAGCCTGCTGACTTCTACACAAACAAATAGAATAGAGAGCTGAGTTTAACTTCCTGTTAATGTTGCTACATCTTTGTGTTGCAGAGAACGATCTACAGCTCAGCGAATCAGGCAGCGAAAGTGATGACTGAACAACCTGAGGCATGAGGACGAGTAAAGGATCCGGCTCAGACCTGTCAGTGTCTAAACTTCCTCTCATGCGCGACTGTCTCCTTTACATGTCCACAGTTCGGCCTGCGAATAGGATTTGTTGCTTCTCCGCCAACAAACTTCAGCTTTTTCTGTTATTGCTTCATGATGTTTATTTAGTGTGAGTGAAGGCTGCGTGTTTAAGAGGTGCCTCAGTTCAGACCGGCGTGATGTGGTTGGTGGAGGAGAAGCTGGAAATCCCGACAAACTATCTGCAACATTTCACTTCACCGGGTGCTCGCGTGGGGTTCTGTTGACCAAGCGTATCAGAGGCAGGATGGGAGCGGTGTTCATGTTCCTGCCCACCAATCAGTTGCCTTAAACCCCCACTGCAGTTTCTGCCTCCTCAGCTCAGCTACTGTCATTGTGCCTTAGGTCAGACGTCGTTAATCGCCTCAGTTCAGCTGCGTTAGTTTCTGAGTTGGGACGTTAATCTGTCATAACAGAAGTCAGCTGTCATCAGGATGCGCCGCAGTCACATGACAGAGCGCTGTGCTTTGTCTTGAAGAGTTTATGTACAGTTAACTGTAGCTGCAGCAGGACAGAATGTTTTCATTTAAAGCTCTTTAATAACCTTTATCTTACTCACTTTGTGGTCAGTGGAACAATCTGAAAACACTGCAGTGATGTACTGTCTCCTTGGATACGTGTGAGCTAACGGTGACACGCGGAGAAGTCCCAGATCAACAGTCGCACTCATTTGTAGTTCTGTTTCATTTCACGCACCCTGAGGATCAGATGTTCTTCTTCAGATGCTCCACCATGTTCTCCCGACACCGGGTGACGCACCGCGGCTTATCAGAGGTGTGTGGCAGAGAGGAGCCTGGTGATGATCAGCTTCCGCTTTTGCTTCGCACCTCGTCGTTGTATTCATTCTAAATATCCAAATATTGATTCCTGCAGCTTGTGTCTGTATGTTTGTTTATTGTGATCTTTGAGTGGAGTCGTGGGGCTGATTCTGGCAAAGTAGTGCACTAGTGTTCAGTTGACTCAGTTCGGGTCACGCTTTGTAGCTTTAAACCTGCAATACTTGAATCAGATTAATTATTTATATTTCAAAGTGTACTCGACCAACTGTGGATTGCTTAATATATTTTATATATATTTTAATAGCCAAGCAAGAAGTCAGTACAAAGTGTACTGCGTAAGAAGCCAGACGCATCGATGCTGCAGCTCAGCGTGAGGCTGCACGTGCCTTTTGTTCTTCGCCTCGGTCGGTCAACGCAGAACGCAGGCCCCGTCACCGCTGAGCCGACTCAGCAAACAGGAAGCTGCTGTTTATGTTCCAGCATGTCTTTGTGTCCCAGCTGACTGAGACACAGATGTATTTTGAATTTGAAAAGTTAATAATACGTTGAGCCTTATGGGGAACCCAAACTCTTTCACAGAAATTTCTTTGTAGAAAAAATAAAGATTTTAACATTGTGTTTGTGCCTGTGCAGTTATTATCCAGAGCCTTCCTGTTTTATTTAGTTTGTGACATTATTGAGTAGCCATCATCGCATTGATCACACAGCTCTGTCTGGTTTGATTGAGAGCAGAAATGTTTGAATCCGACAGAACGGGACACTGTAAGAAAATCCACTGGGCCGTGTTTCACTGTGGCCTGAGGTCTGGTCAGGTTACAGCAGGATATCCTGAACGCCTGCTTCTAATCCAGTTTGTTTCCTTACTCTGTTGTTAGCACAAGTACAAACACTGAATATAATATTCAATGATAATCATGTTATTCTGAAGCAAGTGTCTAGAGCAGCTGCCAAACACTGAACAAACAGATGCTGCTTAGTGTTTTTTCAGGATTAGTTGGTCATTAATAGATGGATCTGCGGGGATGAATATAGATAAAACAGATTTCAGCTGTTCACAGGAAGTGGCAAACAGAGTCTGGAGTATGGACAAGTGTTTTTATTGTGCAACCGTAAGAAAAACCTTTAGTGGATGTGAAGTAAAAACAAGTCATTAAAGTTTTACAGCTGCACTAAATCTCCAAATGTTTACTGACACGTCCCGGCCTGCACTCGCAGCAGGAGTATTATATAAGTCATATAGCATTTCAGATGAGACATTAATTAAATAGATATGGATGCTAATAGTAGCATTAGACAGTGTGTCTACGGTCACTGTTCTGCTGGCTCTTTGAAATGTCTGTGTGTGTGTGTGTGTGTGTGTGTGCAAGACACATTAAAAATACAATACGGCCTGAGATGACGATAATAATACATGATATATTAATAAAAATACTGAGTTCATTTGGACCTGCCTCCACCGATTGTGTCTCACAGTTAACTCGTAATTTTTAAAATGATTTTAATGATTGATCTCAGGTCAGATTATGGTTCACAGCTCATTAGAGAAACCTGCAAACCATTTTATTTTGGCAGTGAGTCCCTTATTGTGCCTCTTATTGAGTTTAATTTGTGAGCAGCAGGATGAGGTGTTCTCTGTCTGCTGCGATTCATTCGATACCTTCACCCTTCGCTGACTTCTCCTCCTTCATACCTGGCTTCATTGTTTTTTCAATAAGCTGACTGAATCGGATGGGACATGTCAAGAAGCATCATGATGCTGACAAATATATTAGTTTTAAAGGGTCATGCAGAGACATGCAGAAAGCTGTGTTCCTGGCTGTAGAGATATCAGCCTTTGAGAATCCTTTGATTCGACATTTGTGCTGCTCTCATGGTTGGAAAAATGGCTCGACAGCAACCTGTGCCTGCAGAAACCTTCTGGTTCCTCTGGATAATGAATCATCAGATCTCGCAGCGCGTAGTCTTCACAGAGCCTGCGTTCTTCCAGAGGAGCAGCCTCCCTGAGCAGCAACGTGTCCTTGCAGAAACGGTGTCACTGTTATCTAAAGGCCTCAGCGAGAACCAATCAAACACTTTCTCAAACGAGATCAGAGTTCATGCAACGCGCCTGGAGTTTGACCAAAAAAAAAAACTCCTTCAAGGTCGGCTCGGTAGCTTCTATCAGAGCTCGCTTTGAGGCGTGACCTGTGGCTTCATGTCACCAGGCCAACTTTTGGGCAACACTGTGAGCAGCACAGACGAACCACCGCAGAAAGAGGGCCATTCCAAAGGCTCAGTACATAAAGGCAACTGATTTATAGGCTGATATTTGCCATCTGTATCACATATGATCACATGCCTCTGGTATATAAAGCAGAAAAAAGTGCTTGTGGTAATACACTGGTGCCACTATAAGGTTCTATAAAGAATACTTGAGTAAATGTATTCTTTAATAAAGGTATTTTGTTTAAAAAGCAGCCTTCTGCAGACCTTTGCATGCTCATATTATTGCACAACTGCTGCACAATCCTCATGGAAAAGCTTTGTTTTAATTTCCCAGCTCCAACATTCACTGTGTCAGCCCACAGACTGATCATCTGTCAATTTAGACCTGAAAAAACACACAATGATCAAGCTCTATTTTTTTGTTCTTTTTAATGTTTCAACTCAAAGCCACAGGTGCAGAATGACTGTGGTTCCACAGTCTCCAACGTGTATAATAATGCCTCGGTGCTGTAGTATGGATTTACCGCCTGGTGGCGCTAGATCTAGTGATCTTATTATAATCATCTGCTGTAGAGCCTCAGAGCTTATAAGTGTAATGTCATTTATATTAATGCACATGCATTACATCATATTATAGCATATTTAGTGTTAGTCATTAGTGTTTTGAGTTGAGTTAAGCACATTCTCGGTAACTCTAAACTTTATGACAGTATCAAAGTCCAGTTGGCGCAGTTGTGCGGATATACAAATGGTCAACTGCGCAAACAAGGAGCCATTATCATCCGCCCGCACATCCCGGAGGCACAGCTCGGGACCGCCCCGCCTTCCAGGACCTCGGAGCCCGCAGAAAGCGCACGGTTTGCACGGTGAACATGTTCGGGAGGTCTCTGGTAAACGTCGGGCTGCGTGTGAACCGTCCGCCGCATCAGGACGTCCACAGAGTCTCGGCGAAATGTGGAGACATCCACCGCCGCCGTAACGCATCCACCACCACCAGCACAGTCCTGGGGGGAAGCGGCAAGCTGAAAACGATTGACGACCTGGGTGGACCAAGTTTGCTGACCACTTTGCATTGGCTCTTCGTGAAGGGCTATTTCCAGACGACGCAGCAGATGCAGGTGAGACGCGCGTTGCTCGTCCTGATCTTTGGGTTTCATTTGTCCCGCAATGACGCAGTGACGGTTCAGTTCCCCACAGTGTTAAAGTTCACACTCTCACAGTTCTAGGATTTGCATATGAAGTTTTATTCCTCGAGCCCGGGATAATTGGTTAATTAATGAGATTTCGTTTGCTTTGCTCGCAGCATTGAAAATATTAATCAGATTCACGTCCACAAACCCCGGTCCTGAGTCCCTGAGCATGCACAGAGCTCAGCAGTGGACAGTGCCCTGTCCTCAGCAGGACAGTAGCAGGACAATAGATAGGATAGAATAGGACACTAGTTCTGAAAAACACAGGCACTGTAACATATTAAAGATGAAGTTTCATGGGCAGAGCTGGGATTGTTTTGCTGCTGAATAATTCAGTGCAGCAGGCTTGAAGACAGTAGAAGTGGCTCAGCTGATTAACCGAGTCATGTACTGGTAGTGGTTCATTTCCCAGCATTAAGCTACTGTCCGACCTCTCTGGTAAATGACGGGTCACAGCTCATCTTTCTGCCCTGCTGCAGGCAGTGGCCACACGGGGGTCTTTATGAGCTTAACCTTTGTTTGTTTCCTCCACCCAAATCAAGACGGTGGACTACATTACCTTTGTTTGTCTAAAATTACTCACATTACAGTTACTGAGAGATGAGGACACTTATAGCAATCTTGTCGAGTGGTTCTGTAAATTCAGTTATTATCTTATAACTTATTCACAAAAACAATAAGATGGGGGAGCAGAGGGGATCTGAACACTTGTTGTCTTCATTATAAAGAACCAAACATCCATCAAACTTTAAATCATTTTCTCTGGCCCATGATCATATTGGAGTGAGCAGACTGTCGTGCTGTTAGTTCACAAGTGCAGTCTTTCCCTAATGAGGAGGACTGTCACTGCTGATGAATTAGTGAGGAATGATGTGGGTGAACCGAGTCTTTGAGTTCATTTCCAATTGAATTCAGTTTTATTTGTGCAGCACTAAATAAAAACAGTTATCTCAGAGCACTTTACACATAGAGCAGGTACAGAACAAGAATGAATGTATTACACACCTCAGCCTCACCGCTGAAAGTCTGATTGTTTTATAATTTTCTGACTCCGAAAGGCAACAGACGGTGCTCAAGTCCTGCTTTTAGTCTGACCCAATAAATAACTCATTACCTCACTCTGTTTGTTCAAAGATTGAGCACAGCAAGATCTACGGTCCTCTGTGGAAGTCAAAGTTCGGCCCGCTGGTGGTGGTGAACGTTTCCAGCGCACAGCTGATCGAGCAGGTGCTGAGGCAGGAGGGGAGACTCCCCATCCGGACTGACATGCCCCACTGGAGGAGCTACAGAGAGCTCAGGAACCAGGCTCAAGGACCCCTGACAGAGTAAGTGAACCCCCGTCCCGTAGGTCCTCTAGCCCTTCAACAGCGTACACAGAATAAACAGGATTGTGACTGGAGGATTAAATCAACAATCTAAGCATCCAGAGTGTTGTAAGCATGTGCAGGTTGTGGTATAAACAACATACCACATTCATGCAGACAAATCTGTGATTCTGTGCTGTTTAAATCAAGCTGACTTGACTTGATCTGACCTGAACCACACAGACACACACACACACACACACAGACACACAATACACACACATCTATACAGGATTAAAACACATGGAAGATGAATATGATACAGTCACTGTTCACATGCGGCGCTGTCACGTAGTGTTATTGGTCACCAACACGAGTCTGATCTTCTAGTACAGTGGGGATTCCACAGTTGTCGTTAGTTGCTCCACTGAGTCTGAGCAGCAGTTAGCTAACCAACGCTGAAACTGAAACAGACAAAAGAGGAAGTGCAGGGAAACATATTTTGAGTGCAGCTGTTGTATTAAGCTGCTGCAGACGGGGTCACAGACACTGCTGTTATTCAGTGTGTGCAGACCCAGAGAGACACAAGGACCATAATTTTCTTTGACTGCCTAATAGCAGCGTCTCTTCGCCAGTATTCGGTTTTTCTCGTCAGACTTGTTGCGGCAGCACACGTCACTGGCGTTGAACGCTGTGACATCCAGGCGCTGTGACTGACAGCATCCAGCTAAAACCAACATGCTTCTGTCTGTCTGTCTGTGTGCTCACCCCCAACACTCTTAAAGGCTCAAATCTCTCACATAATAACAGTGTAGTTTAGTTCAGCAGACTCCTCAGCAGAATAGCTGGGCTCTGTTCTCTGGGGACAACTTTCAGACATGGATGAATGCAGTTCTTCTCAGTATTTGGGGCAGCAGGACAGTATGTGTGTGCACGTGTGTCTGTATTTGTGTGTGAGTGTGTGTGTGTGTGTGTGTGTGTGTGTGTGTGCGTGCACACGTGGGACAGAGTCCAAACAAAGACCAGCATGTGTCTTCATGGTAGCTGGTGCAGCAGTGTGGCTTATTTGGGAGTTTTTAACAACAATAGAGCTCTGTGGTGTGTCACACCAGTGTGTCAAAAGGCTATTTTAAATCAATCTCTTTCTGTCTCATTATTCCTGGTTTGAAGAATGGGGGCCAAATGGCAGCGCATCCGCAGCATCCTGAATCCTCGCATGTTGAAGCCCAAACACGTCTCGTCGTACGCGAACACCATCAACGAGGTGGTGACGGACTTCATCGAAAGAGTGGCCTGGCTGAGGGAAACCAGCGGCGACGGAGTTATGGTCAATGACCTGGCTGGAGAACTCTACAAATTTGCTTTTGAAGGTCAGCAAAGAACAAATAAATGAAATTCTTTCATTTAATAAACAGGTCATTGATTTGTGTGTTTGTGTTTTTGTCAATGTTGCCAACAATTCCTTTATTAAAAAGTCAGTTTAAAACCTCTGGGTGTCACTAGGTGACCCAGAAAAGACCAGAGGCAAACTGTAACACCTAAAACCTCAGGGACAATTCAAGATCATCAGGTTCCAGTCTGGAGCCTTTCAACACCTGCGACACTGGTGTTGTTGTCACCGTGTGTGTATGTGTCATCATGGCAAAATGCAGTTCTGGACACACCTACTGCAGCACAGGCAGTTCAGAGTAGTTTGTCAGCTGTTTGTCTGTGTGTGCACAGACCTCACAGGTGTGTAGTTGAGATCAAAATACAGGCTGACAGAGAAGAGGGGTGTAATCCGAGTACTGATTACTCATGTAATATTGAAGCAATGACTGTTTTTTATGGATTCTGACTGTAGCTGTGACTTGGCTTTGTTTCAGCGTGTGTGGAGGTAAACGCTATCAGCTCTAGGTGTCCTTGACTCTTTCACCGCAGCTGATCTGAGGAGCTGTCTGCTCCACTCTGTGCTCAGAGTCAGCGGAGATCAAACTGCTGTCACACAGTCAACCTGCATGATTCATCAGCACACAGAGCAGTTTGAGTGGGTTGAGCAGGTCTTTGTAGAGCAGGCTGGTGGAGGTGGTGGAGCTCAGCATGTTGACATTCACTCAGGTGTTGAGTTGTTTGGCCTTGACAGCTGATTAGATACTGTGAGATTACAGTGCAGGTCTGCAGGTCTGCAAGTCCTAGCGCAGAGGCAGGTTTAGGTACATTACATTACATTAATTAGCTTAGCATAAAGACACTCAGATACTTTTGAGCTAAATCTACCAGCTTTTCTGAGGCCCACCAACTGACATGTTGTGTCTCATGTGTTTATGTAACGGACAGATATGACTGAGGTATCCTCCAAACACCAGTGGGGTCATGAAGTGATCTGTTTACTCTCGGGTTTTTATCTCTATATGCTCCACATGCTTGACCCATACTTGGTGAACTTCAGTCCTGGTTTTCGTCCGAGCCCCTTTAGTTTCACTGAGGAGAGATCCTCTGTTTCCCTCTGTCCCTCCCTTCAGTCACTCTCCTCCCCCTTTTCCATGCCTCTTCCTGTCATCCTCATTCCATCCACCAGATGCCCCCAGACTTTTCCCATCCTCCCTGATCTGCCCTGCAGTAACCCCTCTCCCCTGATCCCCCGGAACAAACAATCAAATGTTAGACAGCAGCCAGGAGAACCATCCCGTCCAACCCTTTTGGGGTGAACTTAGGGCAGAGCTCATCACCCAGTGCCAGTGCTACACTTCACCTCCCTAATGCTCTCCAAGTTCAATATGTGGTGGGAAGTGTGTCACTGAGGGAGCGGAGGCTGTTATAGCAGCAGGTTGATGCCTATAGTGTAGTGAGTCACATGTGGGTGCACTGTTTTGGTGTCTAAATACTTTTGGCCATAGTGTATAAACACAGAGCTGTAGCTTTTTAACACTTTAACATCTAATCAGTGTGTGTAATAAACTGTTTAACGCAGGCATCTGCTCAGTGCTCTTTGAGGACCGTATGGGCTGCATGAACACGGAGGTGCCCGAGGAAACACAGAAGTTCATAAACTCTGTGGGAGAGATGTTCAGGCTCTCCCAGTTCATCGTCCTCTTCCCCAAGTCCACCTGGCCCTACCTGCCCCTGTGGAAAAAGTTTGTGGTGGCCTGGGATTATCTCTTCAAAGTTGGTGAGCAACGCTGAGTTCAACCAATCAAAGTGTCGCACACACTGCATGATGACATCACACGCTTCAAACAGATATCATTTACTTTTAATACCCAAATTTCCTTGTGATACAGATATTTGGAAGTTATTGTGCTGCATTCTTTATGAAGAAAGTATAAAGACTGTACTGAGACATATTTAGCCTCTCAAGTTCATGATCTCTTCTGTGGCTAATTAAAATCCCAAAGAGCAGTGCCCATGCTGGAGCTGGCTCCAGGAGACTGAGACCTCAATTCACTCAGCCCCCTGGTTCTATTGTGCTAGTGTGTCTCTGGCTGTTACTGATTACCGTCACAAAAGGTTACTAGAGTTCAGGCTTCATGTTTTCAGTTTTCACTAAACAATGTCAAGGACCCCAGACGCTGGTGACTCCACTGGTGTCCCGAGTCCACATCAGCATCGGAACAAGAGGTCTCACCGTGGGTTTCCTGCACCATCTAGTGGGCAAATGCTCGTCTGGTCCTCCTATGAAAGTGATGAACATGGATCTTCTCGTGTGTCTCACAGCTGACAGGCTGGTGCAGAAAAAAATCGAGGCGATCCAGGAGAAGGTGGACCAGCACCAGAACGTGGAGGGAGCGTACCTCACGCACCTGCTGCTCAGCGATCAGATGACTGTCACCGAGATCCTGGGCAGCATCACCGAGCTCCTGCTGGCAGGAGTCGACACAGTGAGTGGATTCAGTCGAACCACGACACCGCATCCTGACGTCAGAAATCAGAAGCTAACAGCGTGCGTTCCTCTGTGTTACAGACCTCCAACACCATCTCATGGTGTCTGTACCTGCTGGCAAAGGAGCCAGCAATCCAGGAGCAGCTGTACCAGGAAGTGATAAGTGTTTGTCCTGGAGACAAGGTGCCAAACAGTGAGGACATTGCTCGGATGCCATATCTGAAGGCCGTCATCAGGGAGACGCTACGGTTAGACCCATTCTTTCATTTTTATCAATTTACTATATCAGTAAGGCACGGGACTGGAGGAGCTGCAGGTTCCAGGGACCTGAAGGTTGTCCATGTGTTTAGTTCGTGTTTGTGTAGAACGGAATTATGTGTATTTGAAATAAATTAAAATGGCAGAGGTGATCTGGCAACTTGTGATCTGGGAGGTGCTAGCCCTGCCAGTTAGCAACACAGTGATCCTGATGTTGACAACCTGACAGTGCAAGCTCCCCTGACAGCTCAACAAACAGTCAGCGTGCTCACCACACCAGCGTCTCCTCTTTGACCACGCAGCAGCACGTTCATTGCTCACCTGCAGCGGTGTTCTTCAGTCAACAATGCAGAGAAACGTGTCAGGGATTTCTTTTGAGCGTGATCACGGCAGATGTTTGCTGACTCCTCCCTGCTGCTCTGTGGTCACCAGGCTGTACCCGGTGGTACCAGGAAACGCCCGTCTTGTTGTGGAAAATGAGATCGTGGTGGGAGGTTATCTCTTCCCCAAACAGGTGAGACACACGACAGACACCAACACCTGAGCCCTGAAATGTTCACTGTGTGAGGCCAGAAAGAGCACAGTATTAAAAAGAACTATATTTCAGTGCAATGTGTTGCCATTACTGTGTGTGTATGTAGATAATATAGAATTTAATGTATTTATTAGATTTGGTGAAGAAGGGGACATGTTGTCTTGTGTTGTCGTGCGTGGCTGCTGTAATGCAGACAGATCATTGGGACAACAGGTATTAGATTCTCTGCGTGTGTGCGTTTGATCTGTCACAGACACTGTTCCACCTATGCCACTACACCGTGTCCTATGACGAGAACGTTTTCCCCGACCCACACACCTTCCTGCCACAGCGCTGGCTCCGAGGGGCCGAGGAGAAGTCCGGGCAGCACCCGTTCGGGTCAGTGCCGTTCGGTTTTGGGATCCGGGCGTGTCTGGGCAGACGGGTTGCCGAGCTGGAAATGTACCTCCTCCTGTCCAGGGTAAGAAAAGCTCACTGCTGTAGCTGACACGATGTTTAGAGTGAAGGTATGACAGGCTTTCTGTTAAACACAGTGTTGTTCATTACACTTAACATCCAGATACTACATTACACCATCCATCTTGCCAACCATCCATTAGTCCATCAATCAATCCATCCATCTATTCATCTATCCATCCTGCCAACCATAGCATCCATCCATCATCCATCCATCCATCCATCCATCAATCCAGGGTATGATGGCTGTTGATGTTCCTTCCAGTCCCTTCCATTCCCTGTGTCTCCATGCTGAACGTTATATTAGATGAGTTGTGCAAAGTGCTATCAATGTTTGCAGATCGGGGCCGCTGTTCCCAAACACAGCACGGCTCTGTAACAGTGAAGTGTTGCTGCCAAAAACATGTTATCGAGCATACAGAGTTATGTCACACGAACACCAGCTGAACCAGAGCTACAGGCATGTTATGTGATCTCTTGCACCATAGCCTGTGCACATTTACACACTGTCACCATGGAGCTCACACTTGAGCAGAGAGTGAATGCCAACTCTGAGTCAAAGATTGGTGCAGGGGATCATGAGCGGCTACATGATCCAGCGTCTGTGCAATGGAAAAGCTGCAGTTTCCAAGAGGGAAGCCAGTGCATCAGATGAGGAGAGCATGCTGGTTGTTTTCTCCAACGCTGGCGTGGTTGTGCACCTTGAAATCATCCCCAAGGGTCTGACTGAACTGCCACGTGATGGCACCTGGAGGCTTCATTATGACACCGGCTCCAGGCACACTGAAAAGTTTGGTGTGTCGCTCCCGACATCAGAATCTCCTTTCCCCACAACGAACCTAAACCTGAAGGGTTGCCCTTTGGACACAGTGGAGGAGATTAAGACTGCTTCACAGATGGTCCCTGACACATATTAAGATTGTGACTTCCAGGATACTTCCACCCTCTGAGAACAACACATCAATGCACAAGGTGACTACTTCCACTGGGCCAAATTTAAATTAGGTATGTTAAATCAGGAGCCTGGAAACATTTTGATTGCAACTCGTGAGATCTTCTGATCAGTGGATGACCTGCTGTACCACCGAGCTGCAGCCTGACATGCCTGCACCACAGCTCATCCAGGCCTCACTCATCTGCTAAAAGATGAAAAGCAACAAGCCACAGACCTCCTCCACCCATAGACTCCGTGACATAACCGAGCACATACAGACGACCACACGGCTAACCACAGCAGTACATGTAGCTGTGATGCCTGTTTGTTTGGCTAATGGACACTTGTTTTGCCAGCGTTCATAGTCACTGACTAACTAACCTCTGTTACCCTAGATGCACCCTACACTCACATGCTCACACAAACATGCACGCACACACGCACACACACACACACACACACACACACACACACACTTGTATGAATAAATGCTTTTGAATACACATGCTACCTTTTAATGATGTTTATTAACGCCAATAACTCTGATGTGGTCACTTCCGATGAAAGTTAATTAGTAATCAGTGTTCCAGACTGACAGTTTAGTTTGTTTTTAGACTGAATCATTGAGTCCGAACACTGTGTGACCCAAGCACAGAAGCACAGTGGGATCGATATGAACCACAGTGCAGTCACGCGACTTTGGACAGAACCTTCTCACAGTTATAATTTAGCAGTCAATAATTAACTGGGATCAGAGGGGGGTGTCTGAACTGAATTTCATGCATTTCTACTGAAACAAGCTGCTCTCCTCTTTATTTTAAAGTTGATAAAACACTATGAGGTGAGGCCGGACCCTGCTGGAACCACAGTGAAGCCGATCACCAGAACCCTGCTGTGCCCGGGCGAGCCCATCAACCTGCAGTTTGTGGACAGACGAGCGAAGCCAGAGGAGCGGAGAGCAGCTGCAGGAGTTTCTCTGTGAGCTGTTTAAGCATTCACGCAGTGTTGCCGCCCGTCGCCAAGCACTTGTTTGGAGTGTTCACATCATGTGCTCTCCGAGGGCTGCCATGCATCTAAACTGTGCCATCAAGATACAAGGCAAGTGAACATGAGGGAGGCTGTACAGGCACGAGAATGAGGCTGTTTGTTTAGAGTCAGGCTGTTTTTTTCAGGTTAACATGAATATTTGAACAGCTACGCAGACAGTTTTAGTTTCAGTTGTCAGGGCTGTTGTTCCGAGTCCAGAAAGGCTGCCTGGATCCTCTCTGTGTTTCTCCACACAACACAACACACATACACCTAATTCCTACTGGACAAAGCTCGTATCGTTCTGTGTTTTTCTCATTTTCTCGAAATGAAAGCACCAATACTGTGCCTGTCTCTCTTTACTTACTCACACTGCAGACTTCTCTGCCTGTGGCTCTCAGCTCAGAACCCACCAGAACCTACAGAAACCAGAAATCCTGCAAAATAGATCCAAAATAATCAACTAATGAAAGAAAAGAATGATTCAACTCAGCCTTAACCTTCAAAATAAAAGCACTGCCTCCTCTGAACTGCCTCACAGAACACATGCTGCTGATATGTTGTTTTCCTTTCATGGAACTAACTTTAAAGATCTCCAGCGCTAAAGCATTCATTTGAAGATGTGTTTTGATTGTCGCGTCTGAGGTTTTCACATTTCTTGTACATAAAATGTATTTTTGTGTTTATGATTGTGATTTTGTTTTACAATAAAAAATTATTCAACTCTCATTCATATGTGCAGTCTAATTATTTATATACTGTCTCTGTGGGTTGATTGATCTAAAGCAGGAGGCGCTCTCCGGACAGCATCTGGGTCTGACTGACCACGTCATTGTGGACTATGTGTCCATGCTGTCAGAGTGAAGGCAGAATAAACTGAAAAAGTCAGTCTGCAGACTGTGAGATGTCTCCTATGTGGTGTGCCTCACCTTATTATCCCATAATGCAATGCACAAAGGGTTATTGGGCACTTCATTGGAACCGAAGCAAACAGTCTCTCTTAAGGAATAAGTGCTATTTAAATAAAAAAAACATTGTGCCACCTTTTCAAAGACAAGTTGATTTGCTTTATTCACATGTATTAAAATTCACCAGAGTGCAAGAAGTGGAAGTGTGATACGCCCATGGCCCCGCATAACTCAGACTGTCTGACGTGTTGAGAAAGGTCCCTCTGTGACCCCTGCATTACAGAAGCCCTGGATCCGCCCCTGATCCAGCCCCCAAACAAAACAACAAGCGGCTTCGATTAAACATCCCTCACTCTGCTGAGCGCTGAAAGTGTCTCCTCTGAGATAACTCACTCAAAACTGTAAGAGAGGTTCACTGCTTGTGTCACAACAACATGAACATCATCCTGATCAGTCAGACAAAAGTGACATTTACCTCCTGTCATATGAGACACATTGATGCCGCACTGTCCTCTTTCATAGTAGCAGTAGTAGTTGGAGTAGCACTAGAGTATCTGTGTCCTGCACTCATGATCCTCCATTAAAGCTTCTGTGAATGCAGAACTGAACTCTGGCTCTTTACATCATAATGTAAACCTTTGTCTCCAATCACAGTCAAATCAAATATAATGAAGTCAGATAAACACATCTCCTGCTTTATAATAATTTAATAAATATTTCACAACTGCCTGAGGACACACATTGTTGTTCCCCAAACTCCTGTTTTCTGTTCAGAGGTAGACCGATGCTGCTGTCTGCTGGACTGTCCTGGTACTACAGCCTAAAGTCAGGCCTTGATCATTTGTGTCTCCAAAATGAATCATGTGGATTAATAATCCTTTCTGTACAGATGAAGCAGTTTCAGACACAGTTGTTATTGGGTCGCATCATAGCAGCTCCTCCAACAGAGTGATTACTAAATCAATGTCACAGGGTTATGGCTGATTTCTGATCTAGTACAGGAAACTTTCATTTCCTTATATTTTGGTAAAGCTCTTCATCTATGCTCCATGACGGCTTCCTCGCCTCGTTCGATCCTTATCAAGGGCTCATCTTCTGCAGCTCCTCCTTTGTAATTGGATTGATTGAATTAAATGAACAATAAATAAATAATTCACGTAGGCCTTCATCTGCCTTTCCCTCATCAGTTGATGTTTTTGTCTTAATATTTTCATACCAATCCTGCTTTTGTAAAATGTCACATCAGTCAGTGTCGTGAAACAAAACTACCACCGAGGGACGGACACCACTGTGGGTTTTAAACTCATTCTTCACCGTGGAAATCAGGGCTCTTGAGGGTCCGGTCACATTTCACAGTCGTTTCATGTCATCACATGACATGGTGGTCGTCCACTGTGGTGTTAGATCGTCTGTCTCTGGGCAAACATCCTTAGCAGGCCTGTAGCTATACCATAATAAATACCTTTAACGGGCCGTAACTTTTCTTCAAATGAAAAACAGACATGAAAACTTATTTACACTTCATATCTTTAGAAATATGAGTTAGTATTTTGTATTTTCACGCAGAATTAGGTCCTAGCAGTGTGAAGAAAGACCCCGAGCATCCCTTTACTCTACACACCTGGCCACTGCTGTGTGTAACCTTTGATCAGTCTTGCTGCAGTGCTCACACACAGCTGAAGTTGACCTCCGATGACTCAGTCCGTTATCCTGCGCCCCGGTGGTTTCACCTTGCTGGTGATGCATGTGATGTTACACACCGGTCCAGTTATCCTTCCCCGCCATCAAGCAGGAGTCTGTGCTTGGCCTTATCTGATGACAGAGATTAGAAACAGGTGTTATCATCTCCACCCATGTCTAACGCCCGACACTCCATCCACTCTGGGTGAAAGCTCCAGAGAAAGCAAGTAAGTGGCCCTTGAGCTCTAACAGCACAGCTTGGCTTGTAGTTTTTGAGCTGGGGTCCCCGCATGCAGAGGGTGTGTTTACAGTGGAGCTCAGACAGTAATGTAAGTGTATGCACACGCACGCGCACACGCACGGTAAGGCAGTTACAAGGTGGAGGTCATTGATGCGCGGTGCGTCAGCCCTGTGAGGAGCGGCGGCAGCTTATTGTGAGGCTCCATCCACAGGCTGGTCTGCGGCTGAGAGCCGAACAACGACTCTATTGTGGGAGCAGAGAAGCTGCTGCTGATCCACGCTGCTTTTAACGGCCCCGCAGAAAGTGAGTCAAAGTGTAAAACACTCATCCGGGTGACACATTTCACTGGTTGGGAAGTCTTTTTCTCGAGAAGCCAGGTCTCAGCCGCGGATCTTGAAGGGAAGTCCAACTTTTGTGGTGTAATATTAACTTGAAGTCGGCGCAGAGAGCATAAATGGTGGAGGTTCTCAGCCGTGCCCCCAGAGAGAGCAGAGCAGAGTGGGACGGACTTGGATGTCAGTCAGGAGCTCCCGATGAGACAGTAAAGATCCACAGCCTCTGCAGCACATAAAGAAGCAAAATGACCAAGGTAAGAAGAGATTTGTTACTGTGCAGCACACACAAACACGCACGCACGCACGCGCACACACACACACACACACACACACACACACACACACACAGACACACTCGCGGGTTCTCGCTTCGTTGGGCTTTTGCAATCTTTTCTGCTCATCTGGAACCACCGTGAAAAGTTAAATCCAGCGATTCTGTGTAGAGCAAACGCGTGGACACGTGGGAGGCTCCACGCAATGTCTGCACGGGACGGGACCGTGTGCGTGTTCTTGTCCCCGAAAGTCAGCCCGCAAATGTGTTTGAGGGTCAGACGGCAGGACCGAGCGAAACGCGGAGCTGATGCAACAGGCGCATCCCTCCTCAGCGAAAGCCACCGTTCTGCAGGAGAACTCTGATGCCAGCAGGACCTCGGAGTGGCCTCACTGGACGCAGGGCAAGACAGATCCAAAGACCACCCAGATAAATGCCAGTAAACTGATCTAACCTCTCCCCGAGGAATCACAGAGACAGTATTAAGAACATTATTTAACTTAAGTTTCGGCTTGTCTCTGTCTGCTGTTCACTCAAACTAAAGAAGGCACTACAGACACAGGGGGAAACGGATCCCAGTCTGCTCTGTGACAAAATAACCACACCTTATATCAGGTCTGGATCATTTCACATGATCCTCAACAGTAAAGAAAGGCTACTCAGCTGTCAGGAAATTGTAAAATCTTACATTTGTTTGAGCAAATGTTCTATTTCCTCAGGGAAAGAAGCTGGCTGTCTGTAGAAGCAGGCTGGAGGCACAGAGGACACAGAGTCAGATGGTTTTGTTCTTGGAGGTGGCATATCAGAAGGAATAACACATGTCAAGTTTAGTTATTACAATCAGTGGGTTCAAACACACTATTTAATAGGAAGCAATAACTAATTATTGCATGATATTGGAAATTCCCCGTCAGCTCGGTGGAGCAGGATCATGTTAGAGGCCTGTGTGATGTCTGTGTGCGACAGTGTGTGCATCAGCCCTGCATTCAGACAGCTCTGCAACGAAGACGGTGAAACTACTGACTGAGTAACAAGGAGTTATGGATTTTTTTAGTGTAACTAGTGTAAAAATGTCGAGAGCCGTTCAGTAAAGACACTTAGTTCACTTTTGCACAACCTCGTCTATGTACAGATTTAGGTTCTACATACTTTAGTTCTATATTTTATTCATATCTCCTATATTTTATTACACTTTTTTGTTTTATTTTATATTATTTTTTTTTTTTTGTTTCTTTCTTTACATGACGTAGTGTAATGGCATCTGTTATTTGCTGCAGTAGCAACACAATTTCCCTCAGAGGATTGATAAAGTACTTCTGTCCTATTCTGTGTGTCTCTTTCAGAAACTATGTGGGACCAACTACCCAATGAGCATCTGCTTCATTGTGGTGAACGAGTTCTGTGAGCGCTTCTCCTACTATGGCATGAAAGGTAGGATGCAGACGCACCCGAGGGACACGGCCGCGCTCACGCAGTTTAACGGCCAATGACGCTCAGCTCGTTAAACTGCGACTGAGGACAGTTAACTTAAGAGTCCACCACTGACACGTCACATGACCTCACTTATACTCACATGTCTGCCTGTCACATTACTCCAGCGCAGTCAAACGCACGCACGGACGCAAACGCGGTATGAAAAAGCATCAATTCCACTTGAAGCGGTTTAATGCGACACATGCTGTCAACAGTTTCAGTGGGTGAGGACTGATGCTGATCACTGGGAAATCAGATTACTTTGATCATGTGAAGATGGAAGCTGTGTGAGAGAGGTGTCCATATTTATTTAGCAGATCAGCAGACATTATTGATTACTGTATAGAGCATATATGATGTTAAAGAGAGCAGTGGGCAGTAAATGGAGTTTAGCTGAGTTTACAATATTCGAAGAAGAGTCATTTTATAATATCACATATTGTTCATTTTATATTATTTTAACGCTTTCTGAGAACCAATCAGATGTATCTTGTATGATTTGATTCCTGTTTTCTGTGAGTGGAAAAACCTGAAACTCCACGTTTGTGTTTCTGTGAAATGTTTTCCACGTCATGCATCATTTAACAAATACTCCAAAATCCAGCCTGAATGATGCTCAGACGCTGGACTGGGACGCATCTTGTCCACGTGCTACGATGTGACGTGAGCTCACCCCCGTGTTCTTGTCCACAGCGGTGCTGACGTTCTACTTCCTCTCCTACCTGAAATGGGACGACAACCTCTCCACCGCCATCTACCACGCCTTCAGCAGCCTCTGCTACTTCACACCCATACTGGGAGCTATCATCGCTGACTCCTGGCTCGGAAAATACAAGTGAGACCCTGCGTGCCTCACCTCCGTGTGCGATTAAAGGGCCAGTTCACCCCCAAATTACTAAGGCACAGTAGTTAGCTACCCATAAAAATGGTTTTACGTGTCCCAAAGCATCATGGGTTACATTTAAATAAACAGCGAGTGATTGTGTCCCAGATGATCCACAGAACTTACTCTGAACACTTGTGACTGCGTCGTAATCATTGTCCATGACACATCATTTCAGTTTGCAGCACTTCAGCCCTCTGACACCACCTATTAGTGGAGTTGAATCACACACAGAGATCTGCTTTAATAATAAGAATGCAGGTAATCACAGCTTCTCTCTACAGGACCATCATCTACCTGTCCATTGTCTATGTGATCGGCCATGTGGTCAAGTCGGTCGGAGCCATTCCCACTGTGGGAAACAAGGATGTGCACATGTAAGTCGTCAGAAGCTGATTCACTGCGGGCCGTTCTTCGTCATGAGCTTGACACTGAAAAGCTTCACATCTTCTCTCTTTAAACGCCAAAACTTGATAAAAGGCTTGAATCACTGACAGATTAATACATTTAACCAAACTAGTTCTGGCAGTTCTTCCTCAGTGAGTAAACACTTCTGTCCCAGACCTTCTCCAGAGATGAATTCGACAATGAACTGATTGCCACAGTGGACTAATAAGTATAATACCGTTTACACGTGTTGCATGTTGCTGTTTTCTCTGCACTGCAGCGCTCTGTCCATGGTGGGGCTGATACTCATAGCCTTCGGCACTGGAGGAATCAAACCCTGCGTGGCAGCATTTGGAGGAGACCAGTTTGACGACGAGCACGTAAGGAAAACGCTGACACAGTCGATGATCCAGTGAGGAAAGCAGTGTGCGAAGTGTGTTAGTAAAAGATTATCCAGAGAGAACGCTCGCCGAAATTCAACCTGGCTCCTGCATTCAGGCGTTAGTTTAACACAGACTTCCTTTAGGTCTCCTGCAGTGAACGACGGTAATGACAGTAAATGACAGTAGCGGCTCCTATAAACACAGCTAATGAATGTGTCTGTGCTGACCTGCAGGTCAGGGAGAGGCAGAAGTTCTTCTCCATCTTCTACATGTCCATAAACAGCGGGAGCCTCCTGTCGACTGTGATCACACCCATACTGAGAGGTGAGTTCTCACCACTGTTCATGCACTTGTCACACACCCGGGGTGCTCCGCTGTGTGGCTAACATCACTGTGTCCACGCTGGGTGTGATCCCGCAGGTGATGTGCAGTGTTTTGGAGGGGACTGCTACGCTCTGGCCTTCGGGGTTCCTGCAGCTCTGATGGTCGTGGCTTTAAGTGAGTGTGACATCATCTGACTTTTATACTTTACGATCAAATACCTGCTGCGCTAATCAGCCTCAGACTAAGTAGCTGACATGCTAACATGCTGAACTAAGCTGGTGAACATGGGGAAAGCTTCAGCGTGTGAGTGTTGCCAGTGTGATGATGTTAAAGGAGAGTTCCCACCAATTCAACATAGCTCTCCTTTAACATCATCACACTCAAAACTGACTAGAGATTGACCAGGATCGATGCAGCAGACACCGGACATAACTGTGCATCTGCATTACAAACACACGCGCCTACTGATATCACAGGTGTCCTGGATCAAGCCAGTCAAAGCTAATTACTGGAGCTCATAGGTGTGAATGAACAAACAGCATGATGGGAAGCATTACTCTGCAGCTTAAGAGCATTTGTGCTTAGGAAGAAACCCTTAAAACAAAACACGAACGCACTAAATTTGTGGAAAACAGTCAGCGAGTGTCACCTCAGTCCAGGCTGCGAGCCGACAGCATGTTTGTGTGTAGCCTCCGACGGGCGAGGCTCCCTCCTGATCAAGGCCCCTCCACATACGCCCTGACAGTCAGTTGTCAGTGAATCCCCGCTGAACATTATGGGATTCACGCTTGGCTGCCTGCTGACTGTGAAAACAGGCTATAGTGTTGTTATTGGAAGGGGCCGGGGACAGATCACAGAGAGGCTTCAGCTGTCAGACCGAGACAACACACGGGATTTTATTCCTCTGAAGCATTTCGAAGGGTCAACGCACCTTAAATGTTTAACTGTGGGAGGACGGACAGCAGATTTGAGCACATCTGTACCTCACAGCTGAGCCGTCTCCAGCATAAACTGTCCAACTGTCCCGCAGTTGTGTTCATCGCCGGCAGCAGCCTGTACAAGAGGACTCCTCCACAAGGAAACATCCTGCTTGAAGTCTGCAGATGCATCGGGGTGAGTCCAGTTCCCCGGCATCAGATGATCCATTGCAGTGCCAACGCATTTATTCAGTTCTGTCTGGATCGTCCTGAGCCGTAATCCTGGAATAGAATTTGATACCTTTTCGTGCCTGTTTTTCACTTTGGGTTTGCAGTTTGCCATTAGGAACCGCTGGCGGAGGAGGAGGCATGAGCCTCAGAGGAAGCACTGGTTGGACTGGGCTGAGGAGAAGTACTCGGTAACAACAGCTGACTCCTCCACACGGCGATTTGGGTCCGAATGGGGCTCTTCTCCGACGGCAGTGTCAATAATCCGTCCTGTCTGTGTGTCAACAGAAGCGTCTGATCCAGGAGATTAAGATGGTGCTGCGGGTGTTGGTGCTCTACATCCCCCTGCCAATGTTCTGGGCTCTGTTTGATCAGCAGGTACGTCAAGACAAAAGGCTCCTGTGGCAACAAGAGCCGCTCTCGTTGATGCGTCTCCATGATTCATGCAAACATCATAGTGTGGCTTCGTCAGCCCACCGCACCGGGTCCAGGCCAAAACAACTCAACAGCTGTTTAGCGCATTCTGGTGAAATTTGGCTGAGACCTTTATGATGACTTTATGAACCTTTGATTTTGATCTACGCCATCGTCACGGCCAAATTCTTTTATTGCTTAATACTTGGGTTTATGACCACACAGACCACAAAACTCCATTCCCATCGGCCTCTTGACATGTTGCCAGTGGAGACTCCAGGAAATTACAGGCAGCAGCCAAACGCACAAAGGTTCTTATACCAATAAAACAAATAGCATCAGAACAACGCAGCAGCAGCAGCAGCTGCAGCTGCAGCCTCAGCCTCAGTGTTCAGACAGAATATCATACTGAGTTCTAGCTGACAGGACATATGAGACCAGTCCTCCTCTCTGCAGTCAGCGTGAGGTCAAGGTTATTCTTATAAAACGCCATAACTGTGTGTTATCTTGCCCTCTGGCCAGCGCAAGACTCAACCATCTGATTAAGGAATACCTCAAAGCCGCGCTCAGCATCCTTGATTGACTTTACATCCCTCCAGAACGCCCTCCCTCATTTAAAACAACGACGGAGCCGCCATCAGAACACTGTCAGGGAGCGAATGGACCCAGATCATTTAGCGGCCGCTCGTTCTTTCCTCTCCGGGACAACACATGGCAGCTCTGCCATGGTTAAAGGGTCATTTCGCTGAGCTTCCAGTCCAGCTGGTGTGTCAGACTCCCTGCACAGTAACAGTGCTTTTCTCCACTGCAGGGTTCCCGCTGGACGATCCAGGCCGCCAGGATGAACATGGCATTTGTAAGTTTCTTTGAATAACGGTGTTGTCCAAAATATCATAAGATGATAAGAGCTTCGATTGCACTTTGATATCAGTGGGTGGGTTTTGGCGCATGTCTGATTGTAAAAACTGTCAAACAAACTTTCCTCTGTTGGGTTGTTGTCACAGCCATTTTATGTTTTATTCTCGCAAATGACATTGTTTGTGGCCTTGAGAAGTCATGGATTACCAGCTTTTATTGGACCGTGCCCTGCACATCCTTATAGATTTATGAAGTTAAAGTTTAAATGATTGTCCTGTTAAGCTGAAAACCATCTCGTTTTATTACAGGGAAAATCCTTCATCATTAAGCCAGACCAAATGCAGGTACGTGCAGCGAACGATAAGCTGTTCTGACTCCAAGACGAGGATAAGACATTTTCTCTAATGATCTCGTTAGAGGGCATCCTCACTTCCACCGGGGCCACATATCAGAGCTAGAAGACACACACTGTGTTTTAATGATCAACCTCTTTTTTTTTTTACTTCCTGTACAGAAAAAAAACCAAGCTGTTAATGTTCTCCTCTTCTCCCAAACACCGTCCAATCACATTTTAGCAGCACGTCTCATGTAGTTTCTCTGCGTAGCATTTCCCCTCTGCCTGAATTTAGAGAAACCTCAGCAGCTCTGTTCAGTTCATAAGGAATAATAGCCAAAGTCACCACGACCATCACCGAGGGGTGGAGGGTGGTTGGAGCTGAGGTGGGACTTAGCAGACAGCTAAAGACAACCACCTGTCACTCAAAGCACCTGGTGGTGATTTAGCACCAGTTTAAGGCTCCTATATGTAATGTATGACCCACGAATCACAAGCCAGCTCAAACTGACAACAGCTGTCCTGTTACTTGCTCATATATGATGCATGAAGGCCACTATATAATTAATAAGAATAATAATTATAATTGGATCTTTAACTTCAAGTTGGGAAAGAGAAGCCGTACTCACCCCCAGCTGATGATTCCTATCACACTCAAACTACAGTGCCCCTACAGAGCCAGCAGGAACATCATTCCACATCAAGCCTAGAGTTTGTTGAAATAGAAGATAACCACTGTGTATAAGAAAGCTTTTATGAATAACGCATCTGTGGCTCCGCACTGGAGATCTTAAATTGATTTCATAGATGAGCTGAAAGACTTCTTCTACTGAGTAGTGTTTGACCAGGAGAGCGATGCGGTCACTTTTACAGCTCTTAATCACTGCCATCTTGCCTCCTCTTTACTGGTGATATTAAATAAGAATCAGTCTGTCTTTATGTATAACGCTAACCTTTATGATTTTATGAGTTCTTGCTGAGCTTTTATAGAATCATTTAGTTGTTCCTCTCCCTGTTGTCTAGATGCTGAATGCACTGCTGATTCTTCTCTTCGTGCCCATCTTTGACCTCATCATATATCCGCTCGTCGCCCTTTGCAGGATCAACATCAGGTGAGTATGAGTGCGCTGTTGTGGATTCTCCCGTCTTTATTGCTGACGGGAGCGTTTAGGGAGCCTGTTAAAGTTGGAAATGAGCCACGTGACCTCACATTTGTATCCCACGACTGCTCAGGAATAAAGAGTTAATGACCGAGGGAGGCATCTGTGTGCACACATAGAATGTTTACAATCATAACTCTGTGCTCTTAATGCGTGTAAGTGTGTAGGGCAGTCAGCTGTTTTCTTTATCATGCATTGATTTTGGAGCGTGATGAAGCGCGAGGTGTGATTTGCGCAATAAATTATGATTTTTCAGAACTTTTTCTCAGAAAAAAGGGGGAACTTAAACCAACTCAGGAAGTACAAGCGCCAGTATCATGTGGCTTGGCGCACAAATAACGCCGATCTCCTTAGTTCCTGTTTTCATTAATGCCTTTTAGAGCGCCGCTCAGGTTGTAAAGGATGCATAAGCAACAGATGGCATCACGTCAAAACAAGTGGTGAGGTGGGGTCTTCTCAGGCAGCAGATCAGCGATGTGGAAATGACCTCTCCGATTCATGAAGCGATAAAGTTGTTTTTCAGAACAGCAAACGTGCAGCGAGAGGTGTCTAACAGCGCTGACTGTCTGTCCCTCCAGGCCTCTCAGGAAAATGGCCGCAGGGATGATTTTCGCAGCACTGGCCTTCGGAGCAGCCACCCTGGTGGAGCTGAACGTCGTGGTGCGTATGAGCGGCAGTCGTGAATCTTGCCTCTTGTTAGAGAAACAAAGGGACGCTCAAGTGATTCCCCCACTCAGCCGACACTCGGGAGATTATTTGCTTGACCGAACCTTGACTCAAAGGTCCTGGAAAACACTGAGCAGTGCTTGCAGCGAGCCTGTTATATAAACTGTTCTCTTCACATTGTAGCAGCTGGCATCTGTAAACACACTTGAGTTACGTCTGTGTCCAGTCATCTGGGCATGTTGCGGTTATGGTTTCAATGCCAGAATGGAAACTTCCTGCATCATCTTGGCCAAATGTGTCTCCATATACAATATCATTTTGTCAGGGATCTACAGTATACTCTCCTGAATAATAAATGTGCAAGCATACGTCTTGAATGCATATAATGTAATAACCTTCTCTGCTGTTTATCGGTACGATGCCCTCATTTCCCTCCGTGTTTCCTAGAAAACGGAGGTGGCTCCTGCACCTGCGGAGAACTGTCTCATGCAGGTCTATAACCTGGCCGGGGGCAATGTCAGCGTGAAGATCCCCGGCAGTGACCGGTTTCAAGAGCCGATCCCGCACTTGCAGGTAACCGCACGTGAGGAGGGGTAGAACAACAAAAAGATTGCAGAAAGGATGTGAGGCAGCACAGAACGCTCAGTGATCAGGTGTCCCTCAATTTGAGGGAAATTGTAGACTTAGTAGAGTTTTGCTGTGAGAGACTGTTGATCGCCCCTGTTTTCAATCAGAAAACACCTCACTGAGAATAAATGTTTGTTCAGGCTTCTCTATAATATAACTGTAGAGAACAAAGAAGGATCGGCCAATAGAAATAAGATCAGAGAGAACCAGAGTTCAGTGTACCACAACATTAGCAGGAACACAGAAGAGAGAAGGTATGGAGATGTACTGTTGAGTATGTAGTTTGTCTTTAGACACGTTGAACTTGCTCGGGCTGAACAGTCTGTATTGCATTTAAATGAACCCGCTAAGCTGAAGTCGTGTTTACCAACCAACCGTCTGAGCCTCCAGCTGCTCTTCTGGGACATTTCAGAGATCAGGCTGCTTCTTTCTAAGAAATATGTAATATGAGGGTAATACTAATTTAATCTTCTTTAATCGCCCCGGTTTCTCTGTGTCAGGACCCTCCCGAATACGAGATCATTCCGCTGGAGGCGTCCAGCAAATTTCTGAAGATTGAACTCACCTCGAATGAAAACACATCAGAGTGTCACCACTTTGTTGAGCAACAGAAGGCCTACAGTCTCATCTTAACCTCCCAAACCAACGGAACCCAGTGCAAACTCGTAAGTATTGTTGAAAACGGCTTTCAAACAGCCAGCGTTAAGTATTGATCAGGCGAAGTTAAAGCAATACACTCAGCTTATTTAAATCACAGGAGAACCCCAGATGTGTGAGCCAGTGGGAGGACACTTCCTTGAGATGTGTCACTTCCTTATCGCTCCCCTCACTCAGAGAATGAGTGTCACAGTCAGGGTTGCCAGGTCACAGTTTTCCTTCAGAACCAGGAGACACCTTTAAATGTCACCAGGGGTTTGGGTTTGTTTGGAACATCTATGCAAAAGACATGCATAATCTAAGGAAGTCTTTTATTTCTCCCCAAAGTGACAAAACAGATCCATCAGAACAACATGTACTCACACTCCGGTGTAGGACAGGTGTCGGGTGGGTCTTAACTGCCTCCTGGACAGAATTTGATTGGCCACCAGGCAGTGGCTGTTGGACAGGTTTCCACACACGGACGCTGCTAAAAGCATCTTCTATAAAAAGAAATGTGGAAAAAGGAAGTCATGCAAAGACTGATTCATCGTTTCTGGTAAAATATAATGTCATTCTTAATCTATTTTAAAGATGCTCGTAACTATATGTAACATCAGCATCAGCATGGTGTTAAATAGATAATCTAAATGAACTCTAACATTTAACTTTTAAGTTAATGAATAGGCTGCTGTGCGTCATGATTATGGTACTTAACTCTTAAATTTGTTTTTTATCGGTTTTACATTCACATATTGAAGCAGCGTGAGTGCTAAAACCCAACAGTGACACTGACAGCAGGGCAGTTTTGTCATTGAGTTGAGTTTCTCGTTGTTTCCTATTTTATTTTGAAAAGTGTTTTCCTTGTGTGTTTCCGTGTACTTGTTTCCTGTCTGTGATTAGTTCATTGGTCTCACCTGTGTCACCTGACTATTTAAGTCGTGTCATTGCCTTTGTTCTCTGTCGGTTCGTTTGCTGTGTTAGTCTCCATGTTCCTGCCTTGTTTCCGTGTGTTTTCCCCTTGTGATCATTGTGGTTTTTTGATTTTTGATTATCATGTCATGTTCGGACTGACTACCTGGATTGCCTTGACCACTCGTAAGCCTAAGCCCTTAAATAAACTGTTAAAATATCTAGGTTTCGCGTGGTTTTCACGTAAATGTTAGCTCCCCCTGCGCTTTCTAACACCAGCCGCGATCAAGTTTTAGTTGATTTGTTACAGCGTTTCTCCGCAGACACACAGCAAAGATTTGATCTCTTTTAACACTTTATTAGTGTTGATTCATTTCTGACACAATGGAAAACAACAAAAAAAAGTTGAAAAGAGGGAAGTGATACGTCTCACATGTGGGAACCCTGCTGGGGTGGGGTCCTCTGACCTGAGGTTAAGTTATGGGTGTGGTTGAACAAGAACTGTACTGAAATCCAAAGCAAGGTACAAGAAACTCCCTTGATGTGTTGTTTTTAATCGTACAGGTTGACGACTACATAGTGAAAAATGAAACTGGAAATCCGTTTCTGAGGTAACGTATGAGGTCACCGCTCATCTTTAACACACACAGAGTGAAGATCTCAAGCGAATCGGTCCCTTCCTGCTGTCAAAATCGAGATCAACGTCCTGAACTTGAATAATCTGTTGAGTTCACGAGTTCTTGTATCTCATCAGGTTCTTCAACACTATGCCAGGGACGATAACTCTAACTGTTGGAGAGGTGACTTTCACCGTGCCCTCGGGTCAGATGTCTCCTAACATGACTGTGGATCGGGCAGAGTGAGTAGGACTGAATCGTGTGTGAAGCCACTTCCCGTTTTGCTGCAGCCAGATCCCACCTTCTGTTACTCAATTCAGTCCATCACTGGGGAAGTGGAAGCCATTAGTCATTTAGTTTCTGTCATCCCTCAGATACACAGACGTCAGCTGCGGCTTCAATTCACAGGAGCGTCCTAATCTCAACCTGGGCCTGCTGGACTTTGGAGCCTCCTACACTGTCATACTGATGGAGGTGAGGGTGCTCTCTGTGAGGGTCCGCGTGCAGGTTGTAGCACTCGAATGGCATGACACAACGTTCTGTGTGTGTGTGTGTTTTGTCAGGAATCTGGCAACATTGTGCCACACAAGATGGAGGACGTGAAAGCCAACAACATACACATTGCCTGGCAGATCCCCCAGTACGCCCTCATAACTGCCGGAGAGGTCCTGTTCTCCATCACAGGCCTGGAGTTCTCCTACTCGCAGGTTGGTCATTGCTCACAGTGACTATCGGTGGACCTGTAACCTGTAACACTCACAACCTATAGGCCTGAGAGAAACAGTGTGGCTTGTTTATGCAAGACGGCTGAATGGACAAGAAGGAAAATCGAAGAAAAATCAGACTGACTGTGATCGGTACATTTAAAATACTCCCATTTCTCCCCAAATATTCTCAATGCAAAACTTTTGTTGCAGCCAAAATGTACATGAACAACCAACCAGCGAAAAGAAATAGTGTATTTATTAAAACTACGAGTGTCTGGACTCTGTTTAGCAGTTTGAGATGTTTCTGTCCTCACCTAGACGTGAAACCTTGTGATCATTAGAATCCATTAAAATCCCAAGGTTTGAGCGTTTGAGAGTCCTACTTCACAAACCAGGGTCAGGGCTCCTTGCTCCTTCGTGTCTTTAATCACTGAAGATGTCTCGTCTGCCTCCAGGCTCCAGCCAACATGAAGTCGGTCTTGCAGGGCGGCTGGCTGCTCACTGTTGCATTTGGGAACGTCATAGTGCTGATCGTGGCAGAGGGGGCGGGTTTGGAACAGGTACGACATCATTAACCCCTGTGTTGTCACTGCATCGCGTTGATGTGTCATTGTGTTCTAAAACCCCTCTTAGTTAAGTTAACTTAAGTTTGCCTCTGATGAGTGACGCACGCCTCTGCACCTCTGTGAGGTGCAGTTCGGACACTAACCAGTCTCTGTTCTCCCAGTGGAAGGAGTTCCTGCTGTTCGCCTGCCTGCTGCTGGGAGTCTGCGTCATCTTCTCCATCATGGCTTACTTCTACACCTATGTTGACCCCGAGCAACTGGAGAAGATGTACAGGGAAGATTCAGGGAAGGAGGAGGATGACGACTGTGACGGCGTGAAGAAAAAAACTGATGACATTCACCTGCAGAGCACGGGGAAGAGCACGGGGAAGAGCACCAAACTGTAAAGCGCAGCGCAAACACCAACCGCCTCACTGTGGCTGATTAGATTTGGCTGCAAAGGCTGGAGCCTTGTGGAGTTACGATATGAGAAGGTGTACTGTTTTATATCACTTCCAGGTTTTGTTTTAAAGAGATTTTCTATGGTAATCAAACACTACGATGTGATCACTGGGGTCCAGTACTTGTTTGTCACATCACCAGATATAATTTTTAACCGGAGACTAGAAATGATGTTTAGAAGAGGCTGTTTCCCAACACCATGATCAATAGTGTTATTACAAATGAATGTCAGATATGATATACTGTATATATTTGTTGCATATTCACTCCAGGTTAAAACCGTATCTTTTCTATGAGAGGGATAAATAACTATCTAAACTGAGAACTAACTGAATGTTAGAGAGACACTGAGACATGGTTCGGTTTGCATTGTGTGACTATAACATTGAGACTAAAGGGACCATAGCGTCTGGTGGTTTTACATGTTACAGCTACATGTGCCATTGTTCATCTCCTGAAAACACAGCTCGTCTCAGCGAAGCGTCAGACGCGACCTGATCACATCAAATCATCGTGGAAACGTGGCGGCAAAGGTCAATGAGACGATGACGCTCGCTGGGAGGGATCGAATCCCACGGCACGCCTCAGGTCTCCGCAGACTGACTGGCTAGCAGGTAGAAAATATCTGAACACTCTCAGAAATGCTTGGCAGTATTGTAAAGTATCTGTAGTTTGTGAACTGTAACATGAAAAAACAACGGTATGATCCTTTAAAATCATAAAATCCTTTTTTTTAATTCAGGGAAAGTGTGAATGATGCTGCACCCTGTGAAGTTCTGTAAATAGACGTTTGTGATGCCGATGTTTTCTGTGCTGTTTGAAACTTCAGAGGATTAAAATGTGCACTGTTGTCAGGCTGCGCACTTTTAATAAGCAAAACTATTTTTATCACAATGTGTCATGTGCAGAATCAGTTAAATATGCCTGTGATCATCTTAAAGCTAAGGACACAATCTCACACAGACAGTTGTCGGGGGAGGCAACTGAATTTATTCTTCTGGTACCTCTGCTTCAGAGATGTGAGCTGTGGCAGCAGACTGCATTCAAACAAACCCATTTAATCCATTCGACCAGCATTCATCTGTCACCGGACCCTAAAGATCAACCCTCTGTGGTGGCTCACTGACAATTTTCATTAGCAGGAGACAGGGAAACATAAAGTGGAAAACAAATGTTCCCATCTGAGGAATAATACCTTGAATTATGTGGCTTGTTGCCACACCAAATTGGTTTAAGTGGCCATCTTTCTTGCTCTGGAAGCACCAAACAGGATTAGTATGTGCAGGACAACAAAACAAGGAAATGGTAGAGGCACTTGATGGCGCCACTTGTCACATTTCAATTAGTTTTGGTTGTGACTCCTCACATCCAGGGCTGGTCCCAGGAGGACCTTGACAGATGAGAGGGAAACAGAAAAGCAGGGTGACACCAAAGCTGGAGGATGGATTTCAAACTCCACTGAGCAGAACAGTTACAACAGCCCACTCCTGATATTTTCACTATACAAGTCAAATGAGGGGCTTTTCTTCTTCCCTGGCCTTGTTCCATGTTTTACAGCTGACGAACACTGAAGCTAGGATGATGTAGCTGTCCTGTCACGTCCTCTGTGCCTTTGCAGTAAAAGCTGGGTGACCTGGGAGATGATATCAGGATGCACCAGGCAGTTCAGCAGGTCGTTAGTGGTAATTGTTTTATGTATCAGTTCCTCATAATCCTCTGAAGAGTCCTCTGAGCTCCCACCTTCACAGTCACATGGGCTACATTCAGATTTCCTCCTGCAGGGTCTGTCAGCAGACACAGGCTGAGCTCTCGCTGCTGAATCAGAGCTGACCTCCTGATCTTTCGTGGGCCCCCCCCTCGCACCTGGTGAGGACTCTTTCTGACAGCGTACAGGGGTGAGATGTGGTCCGAAGGGAACTCTGAAGGGTACAGACTCTGTGACCACATCTCTGCTGTCCCTGATTTGTCCCGTGGAATCTCGCTTGGCTCGACGCCGGTCTCTCGGGTCCTGGGTCAGTTCTCTGTGGGGGACCCTCTGTCTTTGAGCACACGCTCTCACGGCCAGGTTCACGTACTGCATGTTCTCATTATGGGATGCCACTCCTTCCTGCAGAAATACAACATGCAAACTGTAACAGACAGTCCCCAAAACCACCTGCCTGATCAATAGACTGTTTTATCATCCACTGAGTCATTGTGCATTCTGTAATCACATAAACATTCGTCACCCTCTCTGAAACCCAAAGTGAAACAGACGACAATATTTTCCTAAATACTTTGAACTCTCCGGACTCTCTAAATAATTCATATTCCTACAAGCTGAGTTAAAGCTGCTCTGCTGACTCCAGTGCAGCTCAGTATCAAACGTCAGCTGTCTAGTGTTTCCAGTTTCTCTCCTGCGCTTGTAGTTACAGTTAGCATCCCAGGAGGTTTTGTGAGTGCCTGACATCTGCGTTAACGCACTGACTACACAGGAAATGAACTCATGTGGGCGGGAGAAATAAGCCGTCTGAGGGGTGGAAGCAGCCCAGCTTTGCCTTCTGATACAGAGAGAGAGAGAGAGAGAGAGAGAGAGAGGGGACGGCGTGGGAGGTACAGTTGTTAGGAATCTATCAGCAGGAGTCTCGTCCAGCCTGCAGAGGTCAGCTCATGCTTCACACAAATAACGATGCACCACAGCGGACGTGCTGTATTCAAACAGAAGCGCGGGTGGGTGCTGTGTCTGGATGGTTTCAGATTCGGAGCAAATTGGTGAGGTAGCAGAGTCAGAGGCTCAGGACGTGTGAGATGAAACGTTCAGAGGCTCACTCAACAGATGCAAACACTCACTGTTCACTATACAGTTTAAACCATCGGCGTGTTAGCAAAGCGTGCAGCCCAGCCAGAGTGCAGCGGGTTATTATAACCTAGAGAAAGGACTGAGATGTAAACAATCACGTTCAAGCGAAACAAGCTGAACACCATCATGTGACATGGTCTGAATTAACAGCAGTTTTAATCAGAATGTTAAGGACTTTTTGTTTTTAATAACCATTCTCATATGGATCAGAAGTTTAAAACAGTTAGCACTCCGTTATGATTGGCAGGATTAAGAAAGTCTGTAGCTGATAATTAATATAACAGTGTTCATTTGCTACCTCAGTGGGGTTGAGCCAGTCGTCGGTGTTGTCATCACTGGCTGCACCTTTGAGGGCGCAGACAACAGCCTTGGTCACAGCCTCACCGACTCTTGCCATGTCATCCACTTCCTGTGCAGGAGCAAGAGAGAGCCAGGACGAAGTGAGGACGAGTCGTGCATATCGAGATAATTACACGGAGTGATAAGGACGCAGCGTGGAGGAATGCTGCAGGCACGGTGCGTTGCGTCCCTGACCTTGCAGGGGGAAGCTGGAGAGGGACCCGCTCTTTGAATAAACATTTGTCTGGCGCTGAGGAGCTTTTCATGCTGCACACACTCCTCGTTGTGCACACACACACTCATCATAATGACAGGGAATCTTTTTCCTGCCAGGCGTGTTCATTACTCACAGCTGAGAGGGGCCTTCATCAGGGAGCACTACACGCTGTTAGCATCAACCCGAGCAGGGGCTCTGTTTCAAAGAGCTCCTCTCATCATTTCAGCTTCTAGGCTGGTTAGTTCAGACTGAGGACATGACACACGAGCTGGACGCTTACCAACTCGATCCAGGAGTTGACGCTGACAGTGATGGGATCCACTGACTCCACATAGTGCCACCAGTGTCTGGGGACGTAAAGCACCTGAGCAGAGGAGATAAACAGTCCTCAGAACATTAAAGCCATTAAACGTTTGGTTACATCACCCACTCCCTGTCTTTGAGCCTGTAAATGTCAAGGGAACATGCAACTGTGTTGTTCACCCACTAGATGGCAGCATGCACCGTTTTCCCCTCAGAGCGTCCATGGATCATCCTTTCATAAAGTGACTCTATTAAAAACAGGCCAGCCTTATTGATTCTCAGGCCTGACTGTGGGATGAGACGAATGACCTGTCCCCTGATTTGATTTGCGGAGGTGGAGTTGTTATCCTGTAAGAAACTGCTGTAGCAGTGAAAACAGCCTGAGCAGAGAAGTCCACCTGTAGCTCTCCGACTGGTCTGGACTGTGGGTGCTGATGGTCTGCCTCTCAAACACAAACACTCTTAATGTGCGATTAAAGGACAAAATTGAAGTCATGTGATAACACCTCAGCCAATCCCATTTATGAAACTGAGACAGTTGGAAGCTGTTGGAAGCTAGAGCCCCAGACGTCTGAACATAACTGCTCAAACCTTCTTATTTACACCAGGACTGCTCTGATGGAGCTGTGGTAATGAGACCACAACTGGTGTTAGTGGGAAACCAAATGAGCCGGAGCACTGTCTGCTTCATCATCTGTCACCTGCAGAAGCATCATCATTTTCCATTAGGTAAGATAAGCAGAAATGATGTGCTGAGGCATCAGCCGTGACCCTGACCCACGCACTGCTCCACCAGTCCTCAGACGTACCTGACAGCTGGGTTTGGCGCTGCTGATAGGAGGGTGTTTAGTACGCTACAGGAGCTCAGGCACAAGCAGATAGTGAACGGAGACAGATGGCTAATTGCTTTGTCACCATTTTGAGTCCCGGGGAACAAAACGGCGCAGGGGGAATGTGAAACAAGGCGAAGTAGGTCAAAAAAGATCCAGACAGACTGAACTGAGAACTATTCCACAAGGAGCTGAGGACCCTGGACTTGCGTCGGCCATCTTGTGACTGCGCAGCACGCCTGCCGTAACTTCCCTCAGTCTGGACTCACCTGCCCGTAAAGCAGAGCAGGTGACAGAAGCGCGGCCGCTGCGTCAGGTGGTCTACTGGCCGAGACACGAGCCTTTTACCTCTTCTCCTGACGAGGCACCGGGAGCGATGACGCGGCTGACTTTAATGCAACTTGACCTGCCACTTCCTCTCATATAAACGCAGCAGTCAGTTGAAGGTGATGCATTATAACTGAGAAGGCCAGGTTTTAATTGGAACACAAGTCACGACCGTTGCCTCGCCTCGCAGTTTTATAGAGGACACCACGACAAATAAATCTTAGCGTTGAGTCTACTTTTAGGTGTTTAGAGCTTAAGCACCAATAAAGCCATATTTTATGGTTATGGCCTCTGTGTCACAGGCAGTTCATTGCATAAATGTAGAGCGGGACTGTTGCGTAACATCAAACTTTTCTAAATTACTCACGGTGCTTTTCCAATGTCTAAAACCGCAACTGATGTAAACAAATACAAGGTGTTTGATGTGTTCTAGTTTAATATTTGATTAAAAAATGCAAACAGGCTTTGAACTTTGCAGTCAGCTCGCTGTCTGACGAGTTTCCTGGCGCAGATGACAGCTGCATGCTGGGTTTATCCTTCCTTTAGATATAAAGAAAGTTGTTTTCAGAAAAGTCCTCTTGGAAGCTGCAGCTACTGACACTTTCATCGCTGAGTGACTCTATATGCTTTTGTCAAATAACTGTTTACTGCACAAAATGTCCCTCTGAAAAAACAGATGCTACACTGCTAACAACTAAACAAGACATTCGTGTAGGAACAATGACCTTGATAAGTTAAAGAGAAGTTATCTGAATGTGGTCAGTGTGACACAAACTGAAAGTGAATCTGATTGGCTGTTTCTGGTAAAGCTTTCTTTTAAAATAAGTCAGCGTGTGGTATTTTCTGCTTGCACTTCCTGGTCTTCATTTACTTGCGTCCTCATTGTGTGAGACCAAATAGACTCATTCTACTTGTGGGTTTGCAGAGTATTACGTAAAGAATCCCGACCTGCCCCGGCTGCAGAGTGACAACGTGAGCTCTGGCTCCCTGAAACGCAGGGAAGCTCCCGAGGTCCGGATGGAGAACGTCCACCTGGCTGAAGACACTGGACTCCTCGTAGGGGATCCTGGTTGGGTAGAGGTTAACCGAGTCCTCTGGGGGAAACAGGTGCCAGCGCTTCCTGAGTCGGACACAGTAGGAATGACAAAACTAGGAAACCAGCTTTGATTACGCTTTGACAGCACGCACATTTGTTCTTCTGTGGTGGACCCATCTTACGCTGGTATAATGTTTTCAGAAAACATCGAAAACATTTTTTTTTTTTTTTTTAAATCAAAGGAATCAAATCTCCATCTGTTTTGACTCTGGGAGATGATGAAAGCTGACAGGGCCTGATGTTCTGTTCAGCAGAGCCACCACTGTCACAGCTGTCATCATATCAATCAGCACTGTTGTATTTTCATGGATCAGCAGTGTCAAAGATCTGCCTGAGCTGAATTTCATCCCATCTGAGATCAATACCAAATAAAAAGAGCCTCCGGAGACCCAATTACCAGCAGAGAGATAACAGGGAGAACAGAGGACTGAGATAAGATACAAAAAGACCTTTTCCCTTTTGTTTCTCCGCTCCTGCTGCAACATATAGCTCCTAACCCTCCGTCTCCATTTCCGTCCCACTCTGCTGAGCTCGGCGACAAATGAACTCTTTCAGAGGGCAGATCCCGCTCTGAGTGAGCAGTTACAGCACCCTGCGCCTTTCGTGTTGTGGATGAGCCCGCTGGTTAACAGGCGGGAAACGCTGAGGTGAAATCCAGCTACAGCTGTATCAAGTCTTCATCTCGTACGGCTCTCTCACGGCGCCTCTCATTTAAACTCATGTCCCTTTGTATTTCACACCTCAGGATGTCTGACTTCACACTTTTTATTCTGGTGCTCAAATTGAAAATCTAGGTTTTTATTTTTTTCAAAAACACATTCAGAGTAACATCTGAGAATGGTCCATCACTGACTGGATTCAAACGTGTATCTTCCTGTTCAGCTGTGGGTGTTGTGTGGGTGTATTGGTGTATATACTGGTGCCATTACAAAGTTGTATGAAGGATATTAAAGTGAAATCTCTTCTTTCATAAAGTTATTTGTTTAAGAAAGCAGCCTCCTGAAGACGTCTGCATCATCGGATCACTGCACAATTGCTGCACAGTTCACCTAGAAAAGGTCTACTTCAATCTCAGCTCAAACACTCACTGTATCGTAGCTGGGGCGGCCGTGGCTCAGAGGTAGACAGAGGTCGACCTGTCAAAGTTGGCGGTTCGATCCCCGGCTCCACCGGGCTGCCTGCCAAAGTGCCCTAGGGCAAGACACCGAACCCCAAATTGCTCCTGATGCTGTGTCTACGTCACTACTTCGGTTACTTTGGTGTGCATTAGGCAGCAAAGACATGCTTGGGTCCTTCTTACCGTCCCTGAACCTGCAGCACCAGGTTACAGCCGTAAGTGTCCAGGTGGCAGGGCGTGTTGGCCCCCGCTGTGCCGATCCATACGGTGCTCTCTCTGCCATCACGGCCCTCAAAACCAAACTCTGACCACTTTATATCCTGAAACACACACACACACACACACACACACACACCGTGTTCAAGTTACAATTATCAATCTGATATAATGCGAAAATATTAATGAAAGTCTAATTTTTAAATTATAATGTCGTTCTTTCTCTCTATGACAATGACATGAAGGAAACAAGACTCTGGTTTTTGCGACTGTCACAGCTCACGGATGTGCCCTGACCTCATCAGCTACTTTGACAGGACCTATTACAGGTGACCAGTGGAGGTGTGTGTGTGTGCGCGTGTGCGTAGAGTAACAGAGCCGCAGTATTTGTCATCTTTCAAGGCAAACTGCTCTGTCAATCATGTCTTGTCACAGAGCACAAAGGTGTAGCAATCACGCCAGCATCCTGAATAATGAAGTCATTAGCATATACAGTACGCAGGCAGCTGTAAATGACAGACTGGTCAATCCAGCCTCCGGGGGAAGCCATTTTCCCAGCACCATTTATCCTGTAAAAAGCCCGTGTCTGCCCGTCTCAAAGGCATGAAAGTCAGTGGGTAATAATTGCAGGTGGATACCCAATAAAAATGTATCACTGAGATAAAAATGGAATGAATGGGTGGCAGTGGCCTGAGAAAGGATGACACTTTTATGTCTTTATCCACCGCAGGACAAGAATAGCAGCTAATATAAAAGTGGTTATGGGCAAAAGCTTAACGTTTTAATTGAAAATGTTAAAACAAGGAAAAGATGTCAGAATATAAATAAGTATTCTGTGGGAAAAGCAAAACTCGGAGGGAACATTTACGCCTTCAATGTGTATTTTTTCATTTAGTATTTAATTTGTTGATAAGCCAAAGCTCTGGCATGTCCATGTGAGCAGTGTGTTTTTAAATTAAACTTTAGGAACAAATGCTTTTGATATCATCATCAAGAAAAATTGGCATTTACGACTTGACTTCACTATGGACATATTTATTTAATGCAAACAGGCTTTTGGTTATGTTTGCGTGGCTCACAACATATCTGAAGCTACACACAGAAGGTTAATACATTAAACTGTGTCAGCATCAAGAGCATGCTGCTGCTCTCCTGGAGGTGAGGGTGGCTGATGGTGAGTGATGGCTTAAAGCAAGTAAAGGAAAAATGAATGTTTCAGCATACAGTCATACTTTAATCAATGCTGTTCTTCAAACTGTGTGGCGACAGTCCAACCTGGTGTGGCTTCAAAGTTCTTGGGGATTAGTGGGAGCACAACAAAAATAATGATCAGGTGTCCACATTCTTTTGGCCACGTATTGTATATAATATTCAACAGCCTCTACTTAATCCAAAGCGTAGCACTTTTAGTTTGTTCATACGTTTGACATGGGTTGTCAAATCTTCCTCATCACACAGTGCATATCTCAGTTTCGCAGGTTTCCCCCTGTCGCTGGCCGCTGATGCTCACTGAATGACAAACACCATTGACTGCCAGGTGAGACCAAATGCAGGCCTGACCTGAATCTGTCTGGATGTTCATTACCAACTCGTGCATGGCTGCTGTAACTATCCATCAGACTACATACAGAGTCATCTGACCATCGGAGACCGAATTGAAAACTAAGGCTGTGAAACTGGACCTCCGGTTCTTCAAACATGTCTGTGACCTGGAAAGATTACAAACCTGACCTGATCGGGTAAAATAAAGGAAGATTACCTCAAACATGGAGGGCAGATCTCGAAACAATACAGCAATGTATTTGTAGTCAGCGTAGGCCCAATACTCAGACTTTGGGTATTCAAAGAACGGCCCCACATCTGTCCCAGTCTGGTCCCGGGTCCAGCTGAGAAAGTGTCCCAGTGTGGCTTCCACGTAGGAACACTGGGTTTCGAACAGCGGTGCTATCAGAGCAGGAGGACAGAAAAAGTAGGAAAAGTACAAGAAAGAGAGTAATCACTGGAAAATTGGGATAAAGTTTCAAGTTAAACAATTCGACTGATCTATGCTAAAAGAAATGCAATTCATATACCAGAATCCCCGCGCCATGCATCATCACAGAGGCATGAAATTTTGTTTTACCCGCTTTTATGAGAAAAATAAATCACAGTTGTAGTCATTTACTCGCTTTTGTTTTAGTAAACAAAGTGTGTCTATGGTTGAGTGATGCCATTTATAATCCATCCTGAGCAATGTCCTCCTGTCATCGGTAGCAGCTGAGAAAGATGATTTAGAAATCTAATTAGCCTGCTGTTATCAGAGGACACGCTCTCTGTTATTCATCACAGGAGGAGTCATTACTCTAACTGTTTTAGAGCCACATGGAGGGCAAAATGCGCCAGATGCTCAAAGACAAAAACCCTCTGTGTGTGTGTTTTTCTTCTTTTGCTTATGTGACATTTTAAATCAGATCATTAAACAGCCCCCAATACTTCATTAGGTCCTGATAACTCCAATCTGTAAATCATCACATGTCAGAGGATGAACTACACAAGACTGCACCCTATTATTGTATGCTTACTGGAAATTGGGTGAAAGCAGAGGCCTGCCATACGAGGCTCGGCTCACCGATGCGCTCACAGGGGGCCTTATTAATTTGACACACTGAAATTGATAAATGATCAATTATGCTGGACGTTTTGAATGGAAATGAAAATGACACTGCCTGTTGGAGTGTGTTTTGGATAAATATCTCTGAGTGAAGAGTGGAAAGTTTGGATGGAACATGATTGTTGGGGAAACATTTCATGTCCTGATGTATCACAAAGCCTTTTCAGAGTACATTAACAGCTTCCAAAATGATGATAACACTTGAACGCTGCAAAAGCATCTGATTATATGAAATAGGCAAATGCAGGCATGGAAATAGCATCTAGTGTTGAGCCCAGTAAATGTGCTTGGCGTTTGGCCTGAGCTGGATCTTTTTCAGGCCACATTAGTCTGCTTCCATTCTGCATGTCCAACCCAGGTGATTGATTTAGGAGGAGTTAATTCAACCCAGATCTGTCTGCATTCATTTTCTGTTCTCACTGTTTTTCTCCTCCTTTCTTCCAAGTCTGAATCGGATGAGTCTGTCACCAAGGCAGCTGGCCAGGTGCTCTGCAGTCCAGTGGAGGACAGGCCAATCGCAGGTCATGTCCATGAAGACTGCAGGCTCCTGCAGGTGGTGCAGAATCCTCTTGATCTCCTCTGGGCTGAAGGGTTTAATGGAGCTGGGGGCGGCCATGCTCCGTAGTACACGCTGATAGTGGGTTGCAACAGAAGATGTAGATAAGATTAGTTGATTAACAACTGCTATTTAAGTTTTGTTACATTCCCAGCCCCTCACAGAGAGAGAGATAGCAGTAGCTATTAGCTTAGATGTGTCTTATCTTCTGCAGGATTAAGATTGTGTAGATTTCTATGCAATTTGAAAAACAGCTGTTTTTTGTCTCCAGAGCTATTTGCTTTTCTCTGAGTGCTCTGTGGTTTTCCAAACTGCCTTGAAAACCCACAGTCGTACTGTCACTAATATAGCGCAATCACTGAGGAACCTGAGGAGCATTTGGGAAGTGGAGGAAACCAACACTTCCTTACTTTGAGCAAGTTTTATTACCTGTAGCATAAAGCTGCAACATAAACAGATACCAGAACTTCAGATGTATGTATTCACGTTTGTATGTGACTGGAGTTTTACAGTTGCACTAAAACCAAAACGATGGGCTTGTCAGTGATGTAACAGAGAAGACAGGAACCAACTGATACCCACTGATAATTAGATCTCAAACAGTAACAGTCAGCTGACACCACTGCAGATATCAGATTATCACAGATGCATTGGGATCAACATGGAAACACAGTACCTAAAAATCTCAAAGACGCATTTGTATAAATTTAGCCATGCTGCCACACCAGACAGGGGACATCAGGGTCTGAATTGAAGGGATCCTGATTAAAATCGTTTCATAATGTTATTTGTAAATTAAATAATGATCATCTACTGGGATTTATTAAAACAGATATATACCCCTCAGACATCAGTGCTGGTGCCGGCCTTAATTCTCAAGTCCAGTACAGGTCCAAATGTGTTCAGGGCATAGTTACATTAATATTACTAATAATCCGTCCTTAACTGCTGATTGTCCTCTAAATTAACTTAAGTACCTTATTTTTTTACTTTAGTTTGTCTGACAGTGAGCTCTGATAACTACTTCCAACCTGACTGAAATAGTTCCTCTCCGTAAAGCACGCACTGGGTAAAGTTAAGGTCCATTTAACACGCAACAGTTAGGGTGAAGACGAGCAGAGGAACAACTTAGCTATGCCGTTTTAACTGAGGAACTCGGTTTATCCAACTCAGACTTAGTGAACTTCTGTTGTGCTTTGTGTTTGTAAAGTATTGACGACATTGTTTGTCTCGGCTAACAGTTACGACGCTGTAGGATCGGCTGTGTTTCCCAACACTGCCTTTGGCCGGAGAACACGCTTCCGGTCCCAGGAAGCCTCAAGTTAGCTAACCTTAGCTAGCTTCGCGGAAAGGGGGGTTCCTTTGAACAATCGGGGTACTCACCTTTCACTACACGTGCAATTCAAGCTCGGGCGGAAGTAAACAAACCTCACATGACAGCATAGGGTGTCTTTATACGTATGGAACAGCCCACTACGAAGCTACTCCATTTGGGTTCTGCAGTCGCTGCAATAGCTCAACTCAGGCTAATGCACCAGCTGAGCCAAAATGGCAGCTCACTGATCGCAGTTTCCACCTCCCGCAACCATTTCCGTCCGGGCATGCGCAGTGAAGTTCAGTAACTGAAACTGGAGCTGTCGGCTGTTTTGTTGTTGTGATCGACTGAAACCCGACCAGACGTCCGTTTCTCGCTGCTGAAACCGGGATTTTAACTGAAACGACGAGCCGAGTACGACTATGGGTGCCGGCTCGAGCACCGAGGCCGAAAGGGCGCCGCTTCTCAGCCCTTCTCACGCGGAGGCAAGCAATCAGCCAGTGAACAGCAGGGTGTACGGGAGAAGATGGCTGGTTCTGGGTCTGTTTTCCCTTCTGGGACTCATGCAGGGCATGGTCTGGAACTTCTGGGGTCCCATCCAAAACTCCGCCGTTCTCGCGTTCGGCTTCACCAAGTCGGACATCGCAGTTCTGGTGCTGTGGGGCCCGGTGGGCTTCGTCCCCTGGCTGCTGTTCATGTGGTTAATGGATAAAAAAGGTGAGCTATCCCAATCTGGTACACCGTGTCCCGTCCTGACGTTAGAGTGTTTGTCTCGCCATTCCCACGCTAAACCTCCGTGGAGATGTTATCGACCGCCGTTAACTCGTACAAACGCACGATCTATTGATGTGTTTGATGGTTTAATCACAGGGATGTTTGGAGCTGTAACTGGACATCATCATACCCTTGTTAGTGTTATCAGCCTGCAGTACGATAAGTGTTGACGTCCGGTGTTACACAGGCCTCTGCTATCTGTCTCAGTCTCTAACCCGAAGAATCAAGACCACTGCCAGGATGTGACCCCTGGTCACGTGAGGTATTATGTTGTTAGTGGCGACCACCCCCATAATATTCATACCCCCTAACACCGCTTTCTAATATCTGTATTTTCTGTTTCCAACTCCAGTATGTGAGGATTTGCTGCTTAAAGAACCCCCCAAAACAAAACAGTAATTTGAATTTATTTAAAATAATTTATTAAATTCCTTGGCCAAAACAACCAATATGGAGGTGTCACTTTGGCTTCTGGGTAATTCTGGAGCTGTTTCTCTCTGTTTTCAGAATTTATCCAAGCCAAACAATCAAACTGATCAACTGGTAATCTGCAGATTAATACATATAAAAAATATAATTTAATGCAGTCTTATACAGAATTGTTCAAAACCTCAACTACAGCAGTGACCTCCTGCTTGTATATTCACGCTTAAGTAATAATAATTAATGATAACATATATAATAATATCATCAGTCAGGTGCTATTTATCTGTATTGAATATGTTCACTTTAGGCGCATTTACATAATCACACATACCCCTGATTACTTGTAGGTTATGACATTTCATAAACTGATATAAACTGATATTTCCCCAACTGAACTGGGCAAACTGATGTTGTATGTAGTCTCAAAAATGCATCAGACTTACATAAAGGTAAGAAACAAAGAAGAGGGATAAATCCCCATGTTTAAGAAGCTAAACTCTGAATTTATATACTGAACCATTGAATAATTGTTGACAATTAGTTTTAGTAAAGGTTATTAAGTTTATTTGTATGTTCATGTGAAAATTAATGTTTCTTCACGCTGGTTTTTCAAGCTGTGTTGAAACTTTGGGCAGACTGTTGAAACCACTGGCAGCTCAAACAATGAGCTGATCCTTTTATAGATGATCAGAAGTCTGTCAGGTGGTTTTCCAGCCTCTAGCGTTGAACATCACAGCTGGAACATGTGAAAGTTCAAAAGTGCTAACGGAGGAGAAGCAGCACCTCTCATGCGTTTTCAAGACTTCTCCATTTCCAAAGCGTTTGAATCCAACTTGCCTTGAAACCGCGGGCCTTCTTTTTTGTGAAGTGCCCTTAACTGCGGCTCGAGCTGCTGACTCAGAACGGCCTTCAGTTCCGCCGTATCACCTGACCGATCCGTAGCAGCTCATGTTCCCAACGACAACGAGAAACAGCAACAACATCACAGTTACTAGGCTGCCGATGAATTACAGACCACAAGGAAGGCCCTGCCAAGGAATTACACAACCCATCTTGTGATCCTGATTCATCGCTCAGCACACACGGGCGCTGGATGTTATGTTTGCCTCATTTAAACATCGTATTGCCGCGCCGTGTGAGCGATAGGAACCTGTTACTGTTTAGTCATAGAAGCTGCAGGTTCCTCTCACAGCTGTAAAGTTAATACTTGACTTTAGACCCGACCTGCAGCTGATTCTGCAGCAAATTCAGCCTCTGAGTCACGTATTTAATCAGAAGGGCCCAGTCAGCGCTCACAAACTGTGTTGAGCCTGTGCGAGCTGCATGACATCCAGATGCTGCAGTGGGATTAGACTGTTGTTTAAATAACATGCACACTCCCAGTCTCTGCTTCGAAGTGCCTGTGGGGAAGCTGTTTGGCTTCCCTTGGGGAGTTCCCTGCACCACAGGTGGAGACTGTTGGCGATCAACAACACAGCAGCTCTCACCTCACCCACAGACTTTAGGCCAGGTCGTATGTGCTCCAGTCATGGAGTAGTAAAGCTACATAATGTGTGTACGGTGTGACACGCATACGTTCAGTGCATGCTAATTGCAGAGTGTGCTAGAAAGAGCTGATCCCCCACAATTTAGTCCAAGGTTGTAAAACCTGTAAGTCCTGCTTGCAGCAGCTGCCCTGGGCCTCTCTGAAATATAGGTTACTGACTTTATGTGTCACCAGACCAGTATGGCCCTGTGTGATATGTAAACCCACAGGAAGCACAAAGAGAACAATAATAACCCTGCAGCAACAGTGTTATGACAGGCACAGCAGAAATATTATTCGATTAACTCAGGAGGGTCTGGTCTCGCTTAGAATTGTATCTCCCGGTCGGAAAACAGTGAAAATGGAAAGAGACAGATCCTCGGTGTAGGAGCTGCTGTTTGGATTCTACCAACTCGTAGTATCCACGGATGGTTTAGGCTACAGTTAATAATTAGTTTTAGTCCACTAATTGCTTGTTTTGTTCGACCGACGCACCAAAACTTAAGGAAGCGCAAGTAAAATAGACAGATTTCTTCTTGGAAAAGCCTGAAACGTGTAATCATCTAACCGTTTCAGGGCTGGTTAGGGTTGTTAAGTAACACTTTTCAACGGTTCCATGCTTTACAAATGCACAGCCTTTGCATCCATCGCAGAGCTGCCCTGTACACCTTGAGTCTACTGTTCGACAGGGGTTTGGAGCTGTTGTACGCTCCTATCAAGGCCAACCGAATGTCCCCATGTAGGTTTATCCTGCTGATCCAGAATCAAACTGGCAGGTGGGGGTGTCAGGCCGCCTTAAGGCTTTTTAAAGGAGGAATATCTCCGCCACTTAAAATTCTAACCAACTGGACCAATTCAGGACCAGGCGTCTGTGACTGTCAAGCCTAAATGTGGTATCTGACTATTTCCCTGTTGCCTGTTTGAGTGTTTTATTTGTACGGCAGCGATTATGCATTCACTGTTCGTCAAATGAAATGAATGAAGAAACAAAGGGATTCGGCTGTCAGCGAGGCCGAAATGTTGTGCCTCTTGATTTAAAGAGACGGAGACAGCTGACGGGCAACTGACACTGTGTTGGGGGATTCGATGACAAGCGAAGTCTCCATCACCACTTGTTGTTAACAGCGACGTATCGATGTTTGAGGCAGGGGAGCGCAGCATGGAGACCCAACTGCTCACGTGCACCGCGTGGCCTTAACAACATGTTGCGACCTCCCTCATTTAAGCATCATATTGCTGCCCCATGTGTGATAGACACCTGCTATTGACTGGACTGTAGAGGCTGCAGGTTCCTCTCATAGCTGTAAAGTTAGTACTCGACTTTAGACGCGACCTGCAGCTGATTCAGCCTCTGAGGCACGTATGGAATCAAAACGGCTCAGTCAGCGCTCACAAACTGTGTTGAGCCGCGGCGTGAGCTGCATGACATCCAGATGCTGCAACGGGATTAGAGATACACACACTACAGACAGACAGGCAGACAGACAGACAGGCAGCTGGCCAACATGGAAATGAGACGAATGGGGAAGTGGAGAGAGTTTCCTTAAATCAACATCAAGTGGGTGAAACTGAGAATAGACACATCCAGTTTGACAGGGGAAGGCCGTCACTCAGATGAGGTCACACAAGAAACCGCTGTCCTATTATTGGACGTTCACATGCCCAAGTAAAACACACTGTCACATTGCAGGATGTAGCTCTTCCCTGACGGGTTCCTGTTATTTGGTCCACACCGTCTTCATCAACGAGGGCGGCACCTCTCTGTATGATGTAATACAATTTAACAGCACCACAAGCTGCCTCTTTGTAGGCAGGAGTACCTAATAAACTGGCAGCTTACTGCTTTGAAATAGTGCTGACATGGTACCTAAAGAGTTATTCTGATTAAATTTAAGATTCAGGTAACAAATACAGAATATTTCACAGTTCCAGCTCCTGATTTCCTTTTTTTCATATTTTCTGTCATTGTAAATGGAATATTTTTGGTTTTCCGACTGTTGGTCGCGGTGAAGTACAGACATGACGTCACCCTCTAGACAGAATAACCCTATTAATGATCGTCTCTGTTTTGTCATGTGTCATCCAGGTCTGCGGGCGTCCCTCCTCCTCTCGGCGTTCTTCATGCTGCTCGGAGCGGCTCTACGCAGCGTCCCGCTGACAGACGAGCGTCTCAGACGATGGTGAGACTCCTCTGTGAAACATCAGCAGCGGATGGTTCAAGGGGGCTTGTGTGACGATGGTCCTTTGAACGGTTTAGGAGAGGAAGGCGGAGGCGGGGTGACTCGTGATCCTCGGGGAAGTCATAAGCCTTCCGTAATTTCCATAATCTGATTTATTAGGGGAACTTTTCTAACCGACTGTCGCAGCTAATTCAGGGTTAGGTTTGCCCGCTGCTTGCCAAAGTTGGGACTTGGCTTATGAGTTAACCATGATTTGTGACGTAGCTAACACGATTATTAGAATCAGTCAATCAGCATTAATCCGACAGCTGATTTCAGACATTTGTGGAACAAAAATATGAAACATTAACCGTTTTTAGCCTGTGAGGAGGATCGTGAGGGTCTGATGCTTCCCTTCATCGCTAATCATAAACTGGATGTCTTTGTGTTTTATACATCATTGAACATTAAACGCGAATATGCCACTAATGAGAAGTTACAGGAAGAATCTCCAAGTACTGTCTGAAGCTGGCACGCTCACAACAACAGTGCTAGCATTTGTAACGGGTGCAATGTTCATTGTGCTCACCAGGCCTAGATTAGCACGTTAGCATGGCAACGTTCGCAAGACACGAAGCGCAGTTGAGTCCTGCAGGGATGGCTGGCTGTCCCGAGCACGTCAGTAGCAACATGTGTCAGTCTAGATCGCAGTGGCAGACAGACAGGGGTCCAGACAGACGGGTAGACGTCCATAAGACATGCTGCTATCACATATAAACCGTCTAACATTCCAGGTGAAGAAGAGTCCGTCGTGCAGCAGTGGTGGTTCGTTTGGCTTGTAGGGGTGTTAAACCACACTGAGCTGTGTTGATTCCAGCAGAGTTCCTCTTCCTGCCTCCACAGTGGTGATGCGCAAGTGGATCGAGGGACAGTCAGGAAGCATTTGACTTCCGGAGAGCAGGACTCTGAATGACAGCTCGTACCACATGGATCCGTTGCTTCTTCTTATTTTAGGCCCTCGCTGCCAGTTTCCTCATTATTATCAGGCAGCGCTTGAGGACAAGCCATCAGCGGCAAACGTAAAGAGAGCCCCGTTATTCTTAGTGTTTCAGTCGCGGCTCTACTCATGAGCTCAGTGTTCCCGTTTTAGAAAGTGCAAGAGCCCAGAGAAGGCCATTTCAATTAAAAATGTAATTTCATTGAATATTTCGGAGTGGGAATCTGTCCAGTGATCCCGGCTGGGCTCCACAATGAGGCGGTAAATCATGGAATATCAATACACAAAGGGAATTGTGTTTCCACAGAATGAGTCACATATCACTGTCACTCAGTGGGTTTGAAAGCGATTTGGTTTCTCAAAGAGCAGATGTATCTTTGTCTCCATCTCCCTGTCCTGTCTGTCTCCATCTCCCTGTCTGTCTGTCCGTCTCCCAGTGGATGCTGCAGTGATACAGCCTAATGAAAATAAAGGTTCTGTCCAGGATAAGAGGAAGACTGAATGATAGAATTCTGATTTCTCTCTGATGTCGTCTGCAGACAAAGAGCTTTTAGAGTTTGCATCCTGGATTTATTTGTGTGTGTGTGTGTGTGTGTGCACGTGCATGTGGCTGTAGCAGTCTATACACTCGTACTCTCGGCTTTATAAGGGTTTCCACTGCGCAGCCTTGAATCAATAGTGATGCACCCTCTCACATGAGTCCACTTCAACGTGTTCAGACCGGCATGTGGATTAAACATGTTTGCTACGTGTTCGGCTGCCTTATCTCCGGCTGTTAACCTCGTATAGATCACTGCGTTGCGCAACGTGAAGTGGTCTTAGCCGTGTTTCACAGTGGCAACTCCTCCAGGTCACTGAGGGCAGGGTCAGTCCTGGCGGAGAAGAAAAACCAGAGAAACCTGGTTCCACCAGCTGCTCGGACCTTCAGGAGAGGACTGTCTGTGCACCTCACTTTACTGAAGACTAACTCCAGTGCAAACACCAGCGTTCCTTAAGTTTCAGCCCTCCTCAATCACATGACAGGACTTGTCATTGTCTTGATGTCTGCACAGCTCAATCTAAACCACGGCCTTAGTTAAAGTCATGCATCCCGGTGTGTATCAGAGCTTCGCTGGCCTCCCATCGGATGATCGCGGCGACCTTTCACTGCCCTGACATTCAGCGCTTTAGATTTGGTATTCAAAGAGGGAGCGCGCGACGGCTCCGAGAAAGCCAAGATAACACCGCAAATGTTAGTTCTGACACCGTTCAGCCTGATTTGCATATTAAATGTGATAGGTCACAGCTCTTGAAGCCGTGTTTTAATGAATGACACACTGTAGTGGATTATCCCAGTGAGCGGGAGGCTGATAGTGCCATGCAGTTCTCTCCCGCAGCAGTAGATGTCACTCTTTGCTTTACTCTCGTGGTGATGGACCCTAATCGGGCTGTGAGGGCTTTGTTTAGCCTCCCGAGGTGCTGCTGTGCGCGCCGGCTCTCACAAATAGGATATTTTGTTCCCAGCAGAAGAATGGCCTCAGACGTTGATTGAGAAGAGCTGAGAGACAGGGAGGGGACACGTCTAACTGCTCCACACCGCTGAAAGCGTGGACTTCACAGCACTTGAGTTTCCCACTCCCCCTGATCAGGAGACAAGTGGCGACAGTTGTCCAGGTTCAGAAGTTCCCTCGACTCCCTCCTGCAGATCTCTGTTTGTTCCACATGCCGTTTCATGTCTGATAGGAGATTACTTTTCTTTCTTCTCGTGATATCCTCTGGAGGACGTGACTCGCCTCTTTGTTTTGTGTTTTTCAGATCCTTTTTATGCAATCAAAGGCAGCAGCGGTGAGAGTTCCTCTCCTTTATAAGCTCAGGTCACATTCATGAAAGAACTGGGCGTTTGTTTGTGTTAAGTTCAGATAAGGAGAGAGAAGACGCTGTTGCATCCGTGGTCACTGATTAGCCCTTGCTGTGATTAGGACTGCTCTCAAATCAAAGACGTACCATGTCTCCCCTCCTCTCGCTCTCGTGTTTTCCTGCGTTCTCTGTTTTACTCTCCCTCTGCCGATCCCTCTCTCCGTCTGTCTCTCTCATGCATTTAAACACAGACCAGCTGTGTGATTAGTAAGTGCCAATCAGACTCACTCAGACAGCGTCTGATTGGCCATCAGAACACACTGTGGGTCCCGCAGCAGGCCGTCCTATTACCGTGACGATTGCTGTGGTGTCATTTTCCAGACAGAATTGGCCTGGCCTTTTTTGTGATGGCAGAATTGGATCTGTCAGCCCTGGTGGACCCGAGCAGGGGGATGATTTCACCACAGCGCTGCCATCTTTGTCTCACTCGATCAGATTCCCTGTGACAGGCTTCATCAATACCGATTAACTTAATCATCTTGTTGAGAAAAAGCTGCCGCCGCTCTTCCCCCCTCTCCTGCCACGGCGCGACTGCCCCATGTGACCGCTCTTCCTCGTGTTCCTCGCCATCCGTCCTCATCACCTGTCACATTAAAGGCAATTCTCTTACTTGCATCCATCCTGGGAGCATAAAGCCAGTAAGGCCGCCGACTGAACTGCAGTACTTTCAAACTTCTGACCAAACTTAATCACACAGAGTTTAACACAAGTCACGGTTTATTTATTCTCATAGAATAGTTCTGTAGAAAACCGATGGGCTACAATTCAAAAGAGGTTATTGTTTTAAAGTCTGCCCTGTGTCTTTGTTGCTTTAATAATCAACATTTGGACAAGGTGGACTTGGAATAACTCTCAGTCTAATTAGAAGATCCAGTAGAGCAGGTGGACCAGTCTGGTATCTGGATGCCTCCCAGGCCTAAATGAGACTGTAATCACGGGGTGTGTTCCAAAACCTAACAGTGCAGATTCGTGCCAGTTGGTTGTGGTTTCCATCTCACTCCAGCGCGCGCACACACACACACGCGCGCGCGCGCTCACACGCACGCCACATCCCGTCCGCGCAGACTTGAATCAATGGCTCCGCGCTCCGTGCGGCAGGTAAACAAACTACCGTGTGTTATCAGCAGCATCGTAAACGATATAAAAACACATATTTCATGCGGCTCGTTGTGCCTGAAGCCAAACCGAGAACGAGGTGCCTCAGCCAACAGTGGGAGAAGACTGAATTAAACTTAACTCCAGCATCTCCACCACCTGCTGCCGTCTGATCATCAGCTGATACGGACATCCGCCATCATTCACGCGGCCCGCGCTCTAGGAAACAAGCGGCGCGGCAGCCAAATGGAGCGCAGCCACAAGTGCTGCGGTCGGGACTGGGTGTAATGTGCACGGTGGCGATGTCATGACCTCGTCGTGACGTGTTGACAGAGGCTTTGATGACTCCAATGCGTCATGTGATGAACTAGATCCCAACCAGTTTGTCACAGCTCAGTATATCCAGGCTGCAGACATCTCAGTGCGCGTTGGAGTCGTCAGATCTCTAACGTCCCTTTTCATGTTCTCTGTAAAGAGCTGAATATAACGTTAGATAAACCTGAATAATTACGCTGAGGCTGTGACAAGTTATCACACCGGATGGGTTCCTGGTGATGATTCACCTTGCGAGCAGGTGCGTCTTTGACCTAAATCTCGGTGCAGCGAGCCCATCAAAAACAAAACTATAAAGACAAATGATGAAATGATGATCTACATGCTGGATATAAAATGACAGTGTGACACCGGTGGAGGATAAATTTTATCGCCTGCCGCTCTCCCCTTCCATCACCCGTAATGAGGTGGAGAAGGAAATAGCAGAGCTGGTTCTGAGGTATTTCAGTCGGCGCAGAGGAGACAGAGAGCCTGGATGTGGACAGGTCGACGCAGGGGATATGATAACGTCAGAGTCGTGTACACAAGAGCCGATATTCTGCGTGCAAACGTGCTCGCAGATGACATCATGCGCTGATCTACACCTATAGAGTGGTGAAGAGCGAGGCACACACACACATACACAGATATATAAAGGAGTGCACACAGAAAGAAGGAGTGGGACGGAGAAGAAGCGAGAGCCACAGAGTATTTTCGGTGGCGCTGCTGTGTAGGCTGGGATGTTAGCAGGTCTGAGATGTGGGAAGGAGATACGGGGTGAGCAAGTTATTCTCCAGTCGTGCTGTCAGTGACCACCACTCTCTGAATTCTGCGACGACACATTTATCTGGGGGCCCCAGAGGCGTCGGACGGCAAAGTTAAAGAGAGTTAGAGGGCAGACGAGTGTAAGCACACACCGAGGACGAGAGGACGCTGCTGCACGAGAGAGTGGGGTCTGGACCTCCACACCAAGACATTTGCGTTTCGCTTCATCACTGTGTTCCTTCCTAATTGTCAAATGGCGGCTTGTGCTAAAATCAGGATTCATAGAAAAAACACTTCTCATTACAAGGAATTGATTTTGTATTTTGTATAACGCCATCAGTACTGAAACTCAGGCCTGCTGATGGTTCGTCAGCGGCAGTGACGGATGCCAAAAACATGGCGGCTTTGTTTGTCGGCAAGTCCTGGAACAGTCTGATGAACCAAATAAACTTAACCCGAGATCCTAAGTCATAGCTAAAGTCATCTCATATGTATTTTGCTTAACTTATTGGTGACATACGCTGCTTAATTCAGTGTCAACCAATCAAAAAAATGTAAAAATGAGCTTGAAAGTAAACTTTAGCACAGCATCGAGTCAGAGTGAGTCCGACCTCCCTCCTCTTCCTCTTGCCTTTAATCGGCGTACCCCTCCTCCCCCTCCTCCTCCTCCTCTCCTCGCCCTACTGAAGGAATAAATGTCTCCACTGAGCTCATAGCCCATCAGCCGTGTGTTGAGGGGTCTGGTGGCATCTGTTTCACACTGCTCAGTCTGAAGGTGCGCGAGTGAGACGGAGCTGTACTCTGCCTGTCTGAAGGGCCCGGCTGTTACTTCCATCCCCACGCATAATTAGACCTCATTTTCATTCCTTCACCTGTCGTTATTCCATCAGACACTCGCACACACGTCGTTACTTCATGTCCCCATGGGTTTATTTTTAGCTTCCGTCGGTCCCCTGATGTGAGGCTCGCTGCTGCAGCCACGTTTGAGTCCGCCTTTGGTTGTTTAACACTGATGATCTGACTTAGAGGCGCTCACGCCTGTCGTCGCACCGCTTTGTCACACTGCTGTTTTGTTTGTTTTTGTGTTTTAGTGGACGGCTGAAGCTATTTTTTGCTGCTGTTCCTGTCACAGGTTGATACACGGAGGCCAGTTTCTGAACGGTCTAGCCGGTCCGACGATAATGAGCGCCGGACCCTTCCTCTCCACCACATGGTTTGCCCCCGACCAGAGAGCCACCGCGACGGCCGTGGCCTCACTCTTCTCCTACCTGGGAGGCGCTGCTTCATTTGTAGTAGGACCTCTGGTGGTGCCAGCCCCCAACGACTCTCTGGCGGGAACCACGGTGGCGGCTGCGGTTTCCGAAAGCTCCATCCGGGACAGGATCCAGCTGGTTATGTATGCAGGTACTAACAGCGAGCGAGAACCTCTGAGGGCATGGAGAATCGATAGCACATCATTTCAACATCATGCCTGCGCTGTCGAGGGACACAAATACAATCAGGCGAGGTGGAGGGATCCAGGAATTTTGCGCTAACGCCAAAAAAAACCCCCCAATTATAATCTTCATAACCACCACTCTGAAAAATAGATTGCCGCGCTGTTATGCTTAACTGATTCAGAAAATTAAAAGCATGCTGAAAAGAGAAACAAGCATGCTGTAATAGATTGAGCCCGCAGCTTTTGTTTAACCTAAGGTGGTATTGTTATTGATTTTTAAAGGACAGAGCAGACACCTCTGGAGCCAGAAGTTTTAGAGGTCAGCCGCAGGAGAAAGATCAGACACACGAGGCCGCTCATGGTCGCGACCAGACACCCTTCAGATCAATGTCTGAATGTCAGTAAGGCAGTGACAGGCAGCTGCTGCTCAGCCGACCCATATGTGATGTAAAGAGATGCCGCTTTGTGGAAACAATCAAACAGTGAAATGTTTTGCTTCTGTCAGAGAAATGAGTTCCGTGTATGACAGGGACATGTATGTAGTCTAATGTTGTGTCTGGAAGGCCATTACGTTCAGGTTTCAGAGGACTATTAGATGCCAGGGTGACCTTTTCTTCAAATGTCAAATCAGCGTGGCTGTCTTATCTATGAGAATAACGAGCGTGCCTCTTTTATCCGTGTCGCTGTGCTCCGGCAGAGCTGGCTGCTATCGCGGTGCTTTTTGCGGCGGTGCTGCTCTACTTCCCATCCCGCCCGCCGATGCCTCCCAGCGTGGCTGCTGCGAGCCAGAGACTCAGCTACAGGAGCAGCATCTGCAGACTTCTCAGGTAAAACCACACACGCACGCACACACGCACGCACGCAAAGTCATCTGAAAGACCAACACTAGCTGACACCTTTTGTTGAAAACGGTTCTTTCAGTCCGTTATTCAGTATGCCAAACTCGATGTGCCCTTGATTCAACTGGCGCGTAGACGTGTGAGGCAAGTGAAACTTTCGCCGCTGCGTTTGAAATTAGTTTCAGGTGCTGTTATGTTCTACGACGTTGGACTGGAGGAGAGCAGTCAAGAGCATATTTCTGCAGAACCTCCGATGCTCTCTAACCGCTGCGTCTACGCATCCATTTGGTCTCGTTTGGCCTCTTATTTGCTGATGCATTGCGCGTTTCTCGTCTGCGAAAGTTAAAGTGACAGAATCTTGTGCCGGAGAAGGATATGGAATCTTAATGAAGGGGTCTGCCACTCACCATCTGCTCGGGTTGTTATCAAAGAAACCTCAGCCTTCCCTCTAGATTAATTACGAAGCTATAATATAGTGGGCGCTGTAGAAAACCGCATCATCCCCTGCATCTGCAGCTTCAGGATCAGCCGTCGATATATCCTCACAACACCTCTGAGAGAGAGAGAGAGAGAGAGAGAGAGAGATGGTTGTTATGACGACGTCCTGAATCTCAGTAGTGGAATGCATCCGTTGACGTTTCATCACCTTTGTCTTGGCTCTTGGCCGTTAGGAAAGGTGTGAGGGAAGAGCTAAGGGGAAATCTTGAGATGGCGATTGATTCACACCTCAACACAAGCCTGCAACACCCCCATCACTACCCGCCGCCGCTCTCACCACCAAGCCAGTATCTATCCCCCGGCCCGTGACGAAACACGGAGAGTGTATGCACCCTCCGGCCGGCTCGCGGAGGAACGAGGCCGGTGGCGGTGGCCGGGGATTCAAGTGCTGGAGGAGGGAGAGGAAAAGCTGGACGACGGCAGCCGGAGAGTTGGCCGGGCTTTGTTGGCTACCCACGGTCCCCTGCAGGAGGAAATTGCTTCACTGCAGTGCCATGCTTTCCACGGGCCTCTCACCAGCACGGAGGGGCTTAACTCCCAGTAAGAGCCCCCTCAGATAGATGACAGGCACCAAGCTGCTATCAACCTAATACATAGTTTTGGACAGATGCACACACACACACACACACACAGACTGGCCAACTTAACTAGGCCATCCAGCTGAGAGGGTTTCTGTTCCACTTGTGATAGGCAGCCTTCCAGTGACCTGTTTGTGCAGCCTGTTGTATCTCGGTCCAGCACCATGAAGCCATAGGATTCTCCTGCAGGGACGGGACAGACAGCAGGAGCTGTGTCCATGTGTAGCGATACTAGGGGTTTGACAAAATACTGTGAACAGCTCAGGAAAAGGACATCCAGCAAACAGTAATAGTGTTTTCTATAAAAGGCTGATCCAGTAGCTGTTCAGTGCGACGCACCCACCGAGAATCATCATCGGACTCTGCAGCCCTGTGGCGCTTTTTTAGCCTCCATGAGCACATTGTTTTGGTTTTACAGCTCATTCATTGTTTGGTTAAGTCTCGCTGCATCTTTCAGTCCTGACTCCAGCAGTAGCAGGGAGCTGTTTTCAACTAAAATGTCCTCATAAATCCACAGCGTGCTTCCTGCCCCAGTGCCTGATGTCAATGCGACTGATCAGCCAGGATGAAAAGTGGAGTATTGAGCGGCCCAATGAGCCACAGGGCTTTTTTCTTTGATTCTGGCAAATATTGGACTTGAATTTATGAAATGCATGCGAGTGCTGCTCTGCGGCTACTGGGCAACTTGACGACTTAATCCCACAGAGGAGGTGGGAGTTTTGAAGCAAATGGACAAAAAACAATGCCTGTATCTTAGAGTAACTGAACTCACCATTGCAACCTGCAACATATCTTAGATTAAACACTGATTGTGATTAATTGCGATTTTAATAACTCCAGACTTAAAGTCTCCAGGTGTCTACATCATTTATTTCTACCCATTCTTCTTTCCGGTCTTAGCGTATTTGCAGATCGGGTTCACGATCCAATAGCAGAGCTCCTAGAGATTTCATTTCAGCAGGGGATCGAGAAACTGCCACAACCTCATAACTTCAGCATAAACCCAGAATATTATAATAACTAACTATTGGAGAAACTGTATTTAAAGTGGATTGGTCCCTAACCTGCTTCGTAACGTCCGTCCTGATTGGATGAGCGCATCCTTGGTGAAGTTTGGATCTGCAGAAGGTGACAAAGTGGGAGCTGTTTGTGGCCTCCACAGTGACAGCAGGTGGCAGTTAGCTAGTCCGTCTGCCTGATGCCTATCCATTGATGTATCTCTTCACGCATTTAGCCTGTCAGGGTCTGAGCACTGGTTAATGATCTTCAGCTTGATGAGTGCTTCCAGCTGTTCACATCTGCTTCCACAGCAGCAGTCTAATTAGAAGCCTGAATGTCTCCACGCGTGGTGTAAAGTTATCATTGTATTTTGATCGCCGCGTGAGGGAACACTGAAGAGCCCGCAGCCTGAGCATCGACGGTCCCTCCCTCCCCGCTCGTACTCACTTTAGCTTTCAGAGTTGTCGTCTTGATGCATTGATCTCCAGCCGGGTCTGCCAAGGACAAATGGCACTTAGCTGATGACGCCGCCAGCTCTGAGACTTCTTCGGAAATATTTCATCACCAGCAGGAAAGGGAAGGGAAGAAAGCGCCCTCTCTCTCTCTGTGTCTGCTTGCTTACATTTAGTTATCTAAATAAGCTCCCGGACGGGGAAAAAGGTGCATGGATATTGATTTCCTGCTCTTATGGCAAGGTTAATGAAGGGGGTGCTGGGAGAAAAGCAGGGAGGGTGCTCCATCACGGGGCTTTTATGACTGTCCCTCCATTCTCTCCCCAAGGCCAAGCAGCTTCATATTGCCTAGGAGGAGACAGGCCTGCAGCAGGGAGACGGGCTGTGTTTGTTTTTCTGCGGAGTCAAAGCGTCCTGCAAATAAAAGTGATTCATCGTCTGAAGTGCACCGGTGTCAGGAAAGGGAAAGGCTGTGCATATGTTTACAGCAGCGGCGCTTTCGCTGCGCAGGTTCAGCGTCGTGGGACGAGTTCCTCCATAGTCTGCAAACTCAAAGAGTGATTTTGAACTGTATATGTGTGTGTGGTGTGTGTATGTGTGTGTATGTGTGTGTTGAGCGTTTGAAGCCATTGTGAGGATGCAGGAGGGCCCAGGGTGTTCTACAGATGTCCCCGCACGATACTGCTCAGCATGCTGCAGGCATTGTAATGAAGGCAGCGAGGGGGAGGGGTGTTGGGGGGGATAAATGCAGGGGTTAAACAGCGTCCATAAACAAGAACGAGGAGAGCGTGGAAACAACGCTGCTCTGCCAGCCTGGCCTCATTTGTCAGACGCCCGGTTGTTCTAATCGTATTGTTAGGTGGAGGAGGTGGTGCTGTTTTAAATCACCATGCCACCTCATTGGGCGAAGGTGATTAGCATGGGTGTTCCCAGTGATTGTAATTGGGTTGCGTGTGATTGGATGGCTTCCACATACCCTAAAGAGGCGAGCTCTGTTTGTTTGTTTGTGTGTGCTGCAGGTGCATACTTAACAAGGCATATGGAGGTCTGCAGCCTGGAGCCGATCACATTTAGACTGTTTGATTTCAGGTGATAACTTGATGAGCAGCCATCAGTTGACAACACACTCAGCCTGTGCTGAAAAGATAAACCCACTTATCATTCGGTCAGTTACAGTTCTGATAATCAGTAGAATCATTTATCGGGCAAGAATAAAAAACTCATCATAGAGAACAGATAAACATTAGCATTACAATAAAACATAAGTTTATCATCTCAAATGGTCACAAATTAATCATTTAAATTTCATTTAAATAACCGTCTGTGAAGCTGCACAACAGTTTCAGAGGGAAAAGTTGAAAAAGTTCATTAATTACCATCTGTTGGCCGATATGAAAACTAAACTATTATATAGAATGTTTTATTCTGTATATTACTTTGTAGTGACACCATTATATTACAACAAACATTTATGCTGCACTATATACAAGAAAAAAAGTTTAAAATCAGGAATATCAGGAACATAAACACAGATACAGATACGAAACCGACTGTCCACCGAGTGAAGAAACCCAATGGCGGTGGCCGACTGCTGAAAACACATGCAAACCTTTGAGTCTGCAGTGTCATGAACTGATTGTTGCTGGTGAAAGGAAGTAGAAGTAGAAGTTACTGCTGTTATAGACCAAACATTTCCTACTGCTGCAGCTTCACATTAAAAGCATTTAGCTGGTGATATAAGAGGTGATGACTTTTATTATGAAGTAGTCACAGGAAGTGCAATGTGTAGGTCAGTGAGATTAGCACGGGTTGCTATCGCTAATAGTCATCTACCAAACAAGACAGTGCAGTATGAAACCAAGTCAGCCAGGACAGACTTGTTACAGCCCAGCTTTAATCCTCTCCCTACACAGTCACTGAACGGTATGAAGTGATACTGCAGGCGCTGCTGTACCACTTCACTCTGGAATATATAAAAACAAATCAACCATTGGTTCGCGCTTTAAACTGGCTGATAATGACTGAGGCTGCAGAGGTAGCTGCTGTAAAGGTAACAGCTAATGTCAGCACAGGTTTCACCTCATCAGTCTTTGCAGAAGAGGAAGTCTGATTCACACTGTGCGATCGGTTGCTGCTGCAGCCATTGGCCCATTGAACGAATCCATTTGCTGCACTCCGTGAAGCACTTTGAGTGTTTTAAATATAGTAATAACCCTCTCAGCTGTGGACTGTATTGTTTAGTTTTAGGTACGTGTTGCTCTCTACGATACCTCTCAGCTTTATTCTGCTGCCTCTGGCCGCCGCCTCTAATCGCTGTCACCAAATCTCTCTGTCGCCACTTTGTTGTTCAGCAGCAGCGAGGCACACACAGCGTGCTGGCGAAAAGACCTGGAGCTGATGGCCGGCCTCCAAAACACCAGAGAACAGACCAGTTCCTCTCGTCTGTTGGCAGGAGCTGCAGGTGTTATTCTGCAGTCATGTAATAATAATAAGCCCTTAATGACCCTGTGGAAGAAATCAGACCAGGATGGACTTAACCTGAGCGGAGGTGTTGAAGTCTTTGCCCTTTTCTTATAATAAGAGACTTACAGAGCAGAAGTGAAACCACTGCATGTTGGAATGATTTGAACTCACGCCCGATCAAATTCATATGGAGATCTGCCCATTTAGGTATTGATCGGGGCAAACTGCTGCACGGGATGATTGATGTGCTGCGAGCTTTATGTTCGTCTCCATGAGAATTGATGGGGTTGTTGGAGAAGTAAAGATGTTTTTACCCAGAGGACAGCATTAGGGCCTGCCCCAAGAATTCATCTTGACAGTGTGTTTGTATGGAACACAGGTGAGTGGGTGTAGTGCATTAATAAACCAGGGGATGACACAGGAACAACCCACCGTCTCGTCACAGAACTTCATGTCCAGCGGATTATTTGGGACATCAGGACACATTATGCATCTAGTCGTGCATAGACACGCGGGGGTCAAAGGACTCATCCATATTCATATTTTGGGGAGACTCAGCACACAAACAATTAGCTTGAAGGACTTTTTTTAGCGAGTGCAATCTTGAATCTCTAATGTGTTTTTGTCCCCTTTAGTAACCTGCGGTTCCTCATGATCGCTCTGGCCTACGCAGTCCCCACAGGAGTGATCGCTGGCTGGTCGGGGGTCCTTGACATGGTCCTCACACCGGCCAAAGTCAGCCAGGTAGGCAGCCCACGCACACAGACACACGCATACACAGAGTTCACCTTTAATCTTGTTAATGTATTCCATTTGAATAAGGACCGACGGCAGTAAACCAAGGTGACTAACAACAGAGAATACTTGGTGCTGGTTCTTCTGTGCGCTGTATCTGTTTTCTGTATTCTGTTTCTGTACCACTCCAAACAACCTTCCAGCAACGTGGCACCATCCTTCATCAGAGCTGCTGTTTGTAAGGACTGACTTTGGTAAGGACAAGGTCAACACTGGCGTTCAGCTGGCTTTTCTCAGCTTGTATACCTGCATTAAAACCCAAACAGCACAAGAAGCTCGTCAGTCAGCTCCTCAGTCCATTAGACAAGTGTGTTGTTTTTTAAATTATTTTTATTTTGAAGAGCTTCAGTGTGCTAGCTATTTCACAAGCCGACCAGATGAACAGCTGATGACCGGCTGGCAGGACGTCTGTTCATTCACACGGTTGCATCTTGAAATGCATTCAGATCCTCTTGATGCCTCCTGAGAGTGACACCTGGTAGTGACCAGCTCAATCCACTGAAAGTATTGCGTTTTAAAGCAGATGTGCAGTGCTGGAGAAGGTTCCTGCACTTCCATGGGAAGTTCTTCAGTGCAGCAGGCATCTGAACTTTACTGCAAGAGTTTCATAACTAGCTCTTACCCTCTCGTAAATACACTTTAAAGTTCAAACAGATTCAGTCGTGTTTCAAGGAAATGAAAAATAAAAGAGAAAATGATCCTTCATCTTTTCTCTCCTCTCCCGTTTTCTTCTCATTGAGCCTCTGAGGGAGCTTCTGCCCATCTTCTGTGAAGGGCTCAGTCAATTGTGATCCGCCATTGGCATGCCTGCTGTCCATCTTCAGCCTGAGACAGGCCGAAGAGGAGATGGATGTAGCTGCAGGTTGGAGGAAAGGCTCCGTGTAGTTTGCGTCTTTCAGGTCTCGACACAGCAGCGAGTGGAAAGACAAAGGGAGCAGCTCTTCACAAGGTTATCATCAGACAGGCGCTGCTTGAGATGAGATCACAAAGAGGAGAGCGCAGGATGAGACACTCCTCATCACACCTCCATCTCTTTACCTCAGTGAAGACGAAGCAGGGCGCATACCAAATTGTTCTTAGATTTCATTTGTTCTCAAAAGAATATTTCTGTCTCCCACGGTTCTGTTATTCTTGCTAGTTAAGAAGATAAAAAGTGTGTTAAGAACAAACGCGTGTTGCAACGAGGTGAGCTATGTTACAGAATATCCCATGGGTGCATAACTTGGAACTTAAAAAATAAATGAGACCAGCCGATGGTGCCTCCGAACATGGCGAGGTTGAGGAGTACTAATGCGGCAGAAGACTCCTGAAAGCTTTCTTGTTTTCTTCGGGTGTGGGGATGTTTATTCTTAAAGACAGGTTGAACTGAGGAAAATGCAGCATCCTGCTCTCGTTTGAGCTCACGATGAGCCCGCTGAGCCAAGTCGTCGCTTAAGCTGTGAGTTTTGTTGATTCTGTCAGATCCGGAGACGCCGGAGTGGCTGTTGAGGGGAGAGGAGTGAGCATTTTTACATATACAAACACAAGATGCGCTGTAGCTCGACTCTCTTCACTCTCTGTACCTAAACTTCCATCCAATCTCTGAAACCTTTTCTCGCTCTGATTGTTTGCTTTTTTATTTTCTCTTCCTCATCCCTGGAAATGTTACCGAGTCCGACTGTTTCTCCGGTAATTTAAAGTGTGCGGTGAGGGCCTCAGGCCAAGGCACAATGCACTGATAGCAAGAGAGCAATTTTCTACTTTCTATTAATTTGCTATTTGCTTTCCAATAATTTGTTCATTTTGCTGCTGATGGATGGTTGCATGCAGGTGCACTCACAAACAAGATGTGTGTACAATGGTACCTCTTCCCTCCGCTGATAATTGCCAACCGCTAGTGCTATTGTGTCTGTAGCCTGCATCAGTGTACGTCCAGTTCGCTGTATCTACGGCGACCGTATCCTGCTCCAAATGGACACTATCCAAGCGTGCTTGTTTGTCACCAAACTGCACCACTCGCATCCTCTCACACTCCCCCATTGGTGCTCACAGACCACATCAGGAGACCTACGTGCTCACCTTCAGCCATCCTGGTTCACTCCCACCATCCATCCCAGCCTCGGGTGTCTGCCTACTTCTGGGCATCTCCGTTCTTTCTTTCTTTGTGTCCTCTTTGTGTCCATCTCTTCACCCTGTCACAGCAGCAGGTCTACTTTGTCCTCTGTACTGCAGATGTCAAATGCAGTCTTCTGTCTTCTAAGCAGCATCTGTTTGACAGCTTTTCAGTCATTTCACCCGAGTCCCTCTGCAGATTTCGCTTCTTTTCCTCTCTCTTCTCTACTCTCTGTTGATCTTTGTCAGCTTTTTCCTCCCAGCTCTTTCTTCGGGGGTTCTTCACCGAGTATATAGATGCTTCTGTCGTGTGTTTTCTCGGCGAGCCATGATTGAGAGGTGACCAAAGCTGCTCTGAGGCAGTTGTCACCGGATGAGACGGATGTAGCTGCCTTTTGTCTAAGACTCGATTGGAAAAACAAACTTGTGGCCTTTTCACTGCAGAGGCTCCTAAAACTATTGGAAGAATAAAATGTCCTGGTTGACACTGTGACGGCAACTGAAACAAGCCCTGCAGATAACAATAGCTGTTCCAGCAACAGGCTGGGTCTCTGCCTGCAGCTGTCATACTGAGATTTCAGGAGTTGACTTAATGTCAGCCAGAAATGTTCCTGCTGTGTTTAACAACCGGTGGAGACTGATGCAGTCAATGAAAAGTAAAGGGAAGGAGACGCGTTGGGATCAGATGGCTGGTAATGGTGAAGGTGACGACATGTTTCGACATGTGATGACCGCAAAGTGAACTCAACATGTATGTACTTTCAGCAAAAAACAAAACAAAGTGGCCACAACATCTGTAATGTCACCTGCAGGATTCTGAAACGACACTTTGAGGCCTGGAGTTGAGCTGTGGAAACACCGAGTGGGGACTACCCTGGCTGTTAAAGCCTGATGTTCTGCTCCAAACCAGCTTTTCAGCTTTCATAGCTCTCGTGTTTGGGTGAAAACACCGGGAAGGGACATTAGAGTCACATTTCCACCAAACATACTCAGCACAGTTCCCTGGAAACCTGAAGCCTCAATCTGCTTTTGGGTTCCACAGCAGACAGCACTCGTACGTGGGTGGAGTTCACTCCGTTCACTTTTCCTGCAGTTGGGAAACAACAGACGAGAGTCTTTTGGTCTTTAGAAGCTTACTAACTGAGAACACTGTAAACTGTACTTTTACTGCCAGACTGACAACTTCCTGCTAACCTTTTCCTCTCTCACAGTCGCTCACCATCCACACACACACACACACACACACATTACACACTGAGCTACTCTGATAACAAGAACACGGAGGAGAACAGCAAATGTTTCCTGTTGGTTCATCTCAATTTTATGTGTTTGTATTCAGTCAGAGTTGTGGTGAGACGAGTGCAAGAGACAAAAGGAAGGTGAAATAGAAAAAATCAGACAAAGGCTAAGGTGTAACTCCTGCTTTGGATCTGATTTGGAATAAGAACAGGAAAGAATCTTGTTCTACACCCTTGGAGCTTGAGCGTCTGCTCCGTGAGCTCTGCAGGGGGACTGCTCTAGACCTGCAGACAGCAGGATTGAGCATCGCCATAATGAGTATGACTCAGGAAACAGGTGTCTCACATTGCTCATCACTCATCTATAATTGTTCCCTTAATGGAGAGAAGCTATTTAGAATTTGCAGAACTGGAAGGCGGATCCATGCCAAGAATAAGGTCTTTGATTATTGGCTTAAAATAACAAGTTAGGAAAATAAACACATTAACGTGTCGGGAGCCTCGAGCTCTGCCTGTGCATGCCCTAACAGCAGTCTTCCATCAGTTATGACTTTGCTTCAAATATGTAAAGGTTCACCTCACCAAGCGGCCTGGGGCCATGCAAACATGAGGTGGGTGCCTTTCCAGCGAGCTTTTAGCATCTTACCGAAGATCAAGATATCGATCAAATGTAATGACGTTCAGACATTCATCACTTACTGAGCCAGAATACATTTTACATTTAATAACTTCGATAGTCCACTTTTCTTCATTAGAGACTTTCCCGACAGGTTGCTGCAGAGTATGATTAAGCAAAAAGCATCAGATGCAGTTTTTTGGGCCTGCTCCCCTGCTGTCTCATCTTCCATATGGTTGGATTTGGTTGAATGTGAGTTATTGCTGCGGGGAGATTGATGGGAACCAAACACCTTCACTGGCGCTGGGAGACGTTCGCGCCTTGGTGCAACACACTGATTTTGTGTGTGTGTGTGTGTGTGCATGCGCCCACATGTGCTCCACTTTCCCTCATATAGATTCCGTTGCGGTCTCTTGGTCATGACGTCCTTTTCTCCTGACTTTGAGGCCAAGTGTATGCCATCATCCGTGTAAATAAGAAAGGACAACAATCTCACGCACAGACACACACACAGAAACACACACACAGACACACACGGCTGTTCTTATAGCAACGCTGCCCTGCAATTTAGCAGACAGAGTGATTGACAGGCCTCTGTAGACTTCAGACACTTAGTGCCTGCTCTCTGTCTGACTCTGTCCTCGCAGTCACGGACTGCATTTTGAACACCAAATAACCTTCTGTCCTCTTCTTTTCCCTCCTTCCCTCCTTCCCTCCTCCCCTCCCTCCACCCTACCCCACCAACCCCTGTTCTCTTCCGACACACAGGTGGATGCAGGTTGGATTGGTTTCTGGTCGACTGTTGGTGGGTGTGTGTTTGGCGTAGCAATGGCCAGGTAAGATCATGTATACTGTACCAAGTTTTTGTCATTGCGTGACTGTGACATGGTCTGATCATTGAGTGTGCTCTTAACGTGAAAAGGAGGCGTTAAGGTAAGATTGTCTGGCCAAATCCAGATCCAGACTACCATTGTGACACAGATCCTGTCTAAGGTAGACCTGCTATAACATCTCCCACAGACTCTCGTCGATCTGAATAGCCTGTACTATTGGATACAGTTTGTCAGATGTGAACAGAGGTGCAGACTCATCCCTTCCTCCAGACCTCGGATCTCAGATTCTCAGCCCAGTCCGATTATCAGGCTCACACCACCGAGCTCACTGAAAACTCGTTGGACTTGCTGAGGCGTCAGATTAGAAAAGAAGCATTTACCGTAACCTGTCATTTACGTCCGCGGACCTTATTTGTGTCTGGCATGTCTCTGATGCTCAGAGCAGCAGACAGGCAGCGCCGCAGTGACCGCAGTATGGAGGGAAGTTAAAACCCCATTTTTGTTCCGCTGGTGAAGTCCTAAATTGTTTCACATTTGGAAAAAAAGGCTCAGATGAAACATTCTGAGAAAGAAAATCACTCCTGAATTGAACTGCTCGCAGCCCAAAGATTCACAGAGCGGGAGTCACAGGTCGGCCGACACCGCCTCGTTTAAAATAGCCATGAGCCAAAAAAAAGCCAAGGTAAGCACTGACCGAGATGGACACAGAGTAGACCGACTACATATGTTGTCAACACTGAGCTTTTATGCAAAGTTAAAAGAGAAATTCAACAAAAAAACCCTCCATGAATTCATAAAGAAGTCCGGAACTTTAATCCAAACGGGACAGTTGACACACAAAACCATCTGCTGCTGGAACAAATGAACTTCCGGCTCAAACACAACGCAGAAGGCAGTGGAGAACAAAGGGCCCTTTAATTCACAAAGCATGGAAATAATCAAATAATGTTCCATTCAATAGCCGCGCCTGTGCCGCCGCTACCTGACAAACAAGATTAGAAACCGGAGCCTTTGAGTTTTCCTCACAGTGGAATCGCTCTGGTCACTCACTGTGCATACATATTGTACTGTGTGTACCTCCCCCCCGACACCAGGAGAGCTGTACTGTTAATAACGGCTGCATTAATAACTAATAAATCTCTTTTAAAGAACGACTGAGGGTTGAATTGAGGTTTTGGGGGCAGCGGCGTGTGTGCGGGGTGGTTCTCCCTTGCTCCTCTAATCTCATCTACTCTCTTTTAATATATGATCTGAAGCAGCGGCTCTGTGATAGAGCGAGGGAAATAGATGCTAATGCAACAGCCACTTCACCTCCGTTGATGGATAGGGAGCTGCAGCACGAAGACAAAGTGTGGAGTCTGCAAAAGCACGGGATTCATTCCTGCTCTGACGGATATATGTTTATCGCAGGCCGAGGCCCAATCAGCACTTCCAGCAGGCCCACTGTTTTCTTAAAGTTGTAATCAGGGAAATGAGCCCATAACTCCCACTGTTAATCAATGAAGCTGTTTGCAGCACGGGATGAAAGTGTATGTAAACAGAGCTGCTGAATTATTGGTGTTGATTACATACACTCCGACTCTGCGGAGAGATGGATTGGCCCGTCTTTGTTGCAACGGAGCCGGTGGAGCCGCAGCGATTAGTTGATGGATCGATTAGTCGAAGGAAAGAAAACGAACCGCCAGCTGTTTTGATAATTGATTAATTGTTTCCGTCATTTCACAATCAAGTGATCAAACGTATGCAGGTTCCAGCTTCTTGAATGTGAGGATTTGCTTTCTTGGTCATTCTGAGTCTTGTTTGGACAAAGGAAGCAACTTGATGACGTCGCTCCGGGCTCTTGCCTTGCAGTCGGTTGAACTGCTATCGATCGAGTATCAAATAGTGATTTGATGACAGCTCCTTAGTGTTACCTCACCAGGTAAGGAGCACCTCCGGCGCTGGTGCACTGAGATTTCCTTCATGTCGCTATAACTCTTACCAAATACATAATAAAGATGCAGGTAAACACAAGACTCTGTTACTAGATTGGCTTTAAAATGAGTGATTGCAGGTGAAATACAGTTGCTGCAGTCACTTTCTTTACATGTTTTGATTGGCTCAAAGTCCAAAAGACTACATTTTAGATGCAGCCGGCTCAGGTCGTGCAGTGCAGTGTAGTGTTGATCCACTTATTTTATTTCCTCATTAGCGCCTCAGAATGTGAAAGTCAGGTCTTTTGTTACCATTCATCCATCCAACATCTATATATCTGTAAAAATGCTACGCGCTAACCTAGAATCAGCTGATCAAAGCGTTAACCTGTTGTGATCGGCGGCTGCAGCTGCTGGTCAACAGGAAGCAGACGCTCGCATTAAGCCTCATCAGTCATCAGATGGCTTTTATCACTCACCTCTGCTGTCTTATTGGTGGCGCCTTTCGGGAGATGAGCTCCTGGAATTAATGTGGCCGGGGTCCTTTTAATAAGAGAACTGCTTTAAAACGGCACCAGCAGAAGCCATTTAACAGTGTTCTGCTTCCTCCTCTCTCTCCTCCCTCTAACTAAACGCTGCCTGTCGCTGCTTTTTCCTTCTCCTTCCTCATCAGCCTGCTGCAGTATGGCATCATTAGATACAGTCCCAGGAAAGCCTGTGGTAATGAACTGAGCAGAGAGCAATCTCTGTCCCTTGTCTTACCCACTAGCAGCCCTTAAGATGTTAATGTCCCTCTCCCTCCGACGAGCACAACACGGTGCCAGCGCTGAGCACAGTTTGCCGCAGGGGGCATAAATTGCCCCCCCCCCACCCATAAATGTTTTTTTTTGTGCTGCAGGTGTTGCAGTTTCACATTTTAAGTGGCTTATACTCCTGCAAAGCTAAATTTCTTGGGGGATTAGCACTTGCCCTTTGCCAGAAAAAAACACTGGCTGCTTGCAAACATTTCATTGCCCGCGTCTTGCCGGCGGAGAGAGAGAGAGAGAGAGAGAGGGATGGCGGGGAGTTTGATGCAGCAGGTTCAATTAGTGGCGGATGCTCCAAGGTGTGGCACCCGTCACGGAAAACATTTGACAAACAATCTGGCAGCTGTCTAATTGTGTGGCCCGGACAGAAGCCGCCTGGATGACAGGTTTTTTTTTTTCCTCACAGATTGAGGAGGGTGGAAAGAATAACTAACAAGCGTCCCCTCGTTATCTTCCCATTACAAGCCTCAGGAAAAGATGAGGGTGGGGATGGGATTGGGGGGGGGGGGCAGAACACAGAACCAGGTTATTCTCCTTCACGTCACAAAGGTCTGAGCCAGACAATACTCCAGGTTAACGAGATGAGATAGAGCAAACACAAATGAATATCAGCCACTGCCTAATTTGTTTTGCCTGCAAACGGAGAGAATGTGCGATTGCATGCTGATCATCAGATTATACCGTCTCTGTCTATTTGCTTATTTACTGCATGTCCCCCTGTAAAAACGCAGACAGGTCCCATTGATAATATCATAGTGATGGTGATATTTAATCGTGCCCAGCAGGCACAGGGAGAGCAGATCATGTGACGCGACGTGACGCGGCCCCTATAGCTGATAAATCCCGCCGGAGCAGCGTTAAAGAACAGCTCTTAATTCTGACATCACTCGCTCAGCCCTGTCACTTTAATTCAAGCTGTGTCGCTCCATATGTGCCTCGCCAATCAGGGATGGAGCTCTTTATCAAGTGGACTCAGGTACCATCAGGGTTAGTGTAGGAAATAAGCTAGTTATGCTGTTTCTGCGCCGGAGGATCAGACTGTAGTTGACACACAGGAGTAGCCTGTGATCCCATCTGCAAAGAGACGAGTGCTCGGCTGTGGTTCCTGCAGTGGTTGAAAGGCCGTGGATGCGAGCCAGTCTGTGGCAGATGGGTGATGCAGATTTTCGAGGGGTGTAGCTGTGGGTGCTTGGTGCAGCGGCCTCTCTGCAATGCAACCAGCTCATTCTTGTAAACAGAAACATGAAGCCTTTAGATCTGTTTGTCCGCAAGGAGCGACAAAGTGCATCGTGTTTTCTCTCGCGTCGTTGTAGTGATCCGCAGTCCAGGGCCAGGAATTCAGACTGGAGCTGAGAACATGCAGGTAATGTGATGAGGCCGTGAATGACAGCTGGTGAAATCCCAGGAGACGCTGATGTCATCTAAAAATGTCACCCTGCAACGTTCCGAGCGGAGGAGCTCTCATTATCCGTCCAGAGGATGATTTCCCTCATCCCCTGGCCCTCAGCACGCTGACAGAGCTTCACAGCCCATCTGAACTAATCAGCCGTTTCCAACACTTCTTTTTATTCCCGCAATAAGTTCATTGTCGAGTTCAGCCCTCTTCTCTCAAGCATCTTTCTTGTCTGTGAGCAACAAAACAAAAGTAATTAGTGTCTGTCTTTGCTACCGGCTTCTGTAGCTTCATCTAATCTTTCACAAGCACACATACGCAGGCCCAGAGGAGCGGAGAGGAGCTAATGAACTATGAGGGTTTAGAAAGGGCTACAAAGAGAAACCGCGGAGCTCCAGAGAGTTAGGGGAACGGCCCGATGGCTTGTCTTCCAGACTATAATACCATGCACATCTCAAGTCTGCGTGCTTAGCCGCTGAGACAAATTGAATCAGCTCCTGGAATAGTGTCTGCTTGTGTAACGACAAGTGTAACTGATGCACTCAGAAACAAGTGGGAGAAGAAAATGATCTGGCCTTCCTCTGAAACAATGCATGTCTGCAGTAATAGATAATGACACAGAGGACGGAGACATTTAGGAACCGCAGAGCCGCTCGTTGGGTTTATGAAGGATGCTGCACTCGTTTCCGAAGCAGCTGCCTTTACTCACTTCGGCGGTCCCGCCTGCTCTTTGTTCTGCTGTTTCAGGATCAGCCTGCTGAGTACGTTGCACTTTGCCTCCGCGTTTGAATAAACTGATGTTCCTGCTCTCTCCTCTGCCAATGCCCCAGGTTTGCAGACTCTATTCGCGGGATGCTGAAGCTGATCCTGGTGCTGATGCTGGCAGGAGCCTCGCTGTCCTCCACCTGGTTCACGCTCACATGTCTGAGCAGAGTCACTCACCTCCCCTCCACTGCAGGTGAGTCCACAGTAGCATCGGTGTCAAGGTGACATTGCGGTGCAGCTGGGAGGCTCTCACGCAGCCCAGAGCCAAAATGATTTGCAAAACACAGGCCGGTCCACAGCCATCAGACTGACACTGAGCATGTATTTTTCTGATTTTAAGGAACCAAAATTGGTCCAAAAACACAAAATTAGGTCAGCGCGTTTAAACCTAGCATGTGGAGTTGCTCTCTGAAGCCTTAACTCAGCATCGCTAATGTGTCTGAAATCCCCTGCCGTCAATCAGTGACGTCAGCAAACACATCAAACACCTGTTACCTTCCAAGGTGACGCTCTGCCAGCCCTGCGATGCAGCCAGACCCAGTCCACTTCTGGAGCCTGGTCCTCGGTATGAACACGCGATCTGCTGAATCGAGGTCACGTGACTGTGCTGATGGACGTAAACACCTTGAAGTCTCCGCTTCAGCTTAGGCGAGCAGAGTTCGGAGCCTGGACGATAAAAAACGTCCCGCTGTCCAAATACTTACTTTGGTCCATGTTCGGCAGAACCAATCCATTTGTGGACGTCAGTGATAAACCCATTAGGGACATTGAACTGGACTCAGCTGCCTTTTCCAAAGCCAAACCAATGAGCATAGCAGCGTGTCGTTCAAAGCCACTGATTCCAGTCCATCATCATCCATCATCATTCTGCAGGCGCTGGCGCAGTGCGTCCTCTTATCCCAGACACTGGCAGGCCGCAGCGACCGGGCTGCAACCTCCATCCACCTGGCTTATCATACGAGAGGGTGCTGTGATACTGCGGAGGAGACTGCCAGCACGGCTCATCAGTCACACACACACACACACCAGAGTAATCTGCAGTGGCTGTGAATGAGTGAGCCGTCTCTATGATAAAAGGAAAAATCAAATAATGGACGTCGGAGTTGTCGGACCTTTGCGCTTTACTATGGCCCGAATATAAAACCAGATTTGTCACGTTATTGGTCACACTTAGATCGACATACGACAGACATATGGATATAAACCTAGACGATGTTGTGGATTCAGCTGGTTCTTGCCATAAAGCACAGCCAGCTTTCATTTGGCTTCCCTAAGTTTGGGTATTTCAAGGTGACCGAAGTTAAATCAAAGTGCACTTCCTGCATTTGCGCACAGGCCGGAGTGTGTGTGAGGACGATCATCAAACATGAGGGTTTGCAAGAAATCCAGTAAAATGAATTGACTTTGGGCAAACTGTCATATATATATATATATTTTACTGTTTTATACACCAAATTATTAAAAATAGTGAAAATGATAGCCTTAACTGTAATGCGACCTCCAGTTCAGTTTGTAGATTCTCAGAGGCCACGGAGGAACGCCCCGTGTTCCTCTGCCGCTGTGCTCACCGCGGTTTCCTTCATTCCAGGGATCTCCCGCTGCCCTCTGGGAATTGGTGCCTAATTCAATACCGTGAGGGGAGAGGTGCAGCGGCTGAAGCGGCCTTAAGTGTCTGATATCAGTGCTTCATTAGGGGTGAATAAAGACGAGCAGGGGAGAGGGCCGCCTTTGATGGCTGTGTGAGTGGCTCCTGGGTTCCCCGTCACAGGCAGGCGGGCAGGCAGGCACGCAAGGGCCCTCAGAGGCGCTGTGATTAAAGGGACGTGCAGGCTAATGGGGAGCTCATTTGGCCCAATCTGCTGTGATAAGGGAGATGGAGGGTGCCGAGATGCTCCAGAGGTGATGGCTTAATCTCTCCGCACATCCACTCCAATACGCGCACGTACATTTTACTGCAGGACTGCAGCTGAGACCCCGCGCCGCTCAGACAGACTGAGAATGCGCTCCGAGTGCTCTGCAGGACACGCGCATGCACGGCTGACAGCGACGTATCGCAAAGCGCTTGGCGAAACACGACCTCCACGTCTTCATTGCGGGAGATAGATCGAGTCAGTCAGCGCATCATGATTTTAAATTATAAATTTACTCTCCGGAATTGTTTTTTATATATATTTTTTTTTTCACTTCAGCTAAGGCGCTGCCATACCCAAATGAAACCGGCAGCAGCCCGCGCTGGCAGCGACATTCTCGTCATGCCTGAGGAGCAAATGAGACAAGCTGTTTACTGCGTGGACATCTGCACAATTTGGCCGAAAGAGTCCGAAATTTGATTTTAATATACTGTAGAATCCATGAAATGAGTTGTATCTCGCTGCCGAGAGTGCAGTAAACTAAAAACAATTGAGCGAAATTGAATTGTCGCCACGGTGCCATCGAATCTTTCCTGTGACACGGTGACGGCCCGTGCAGGGAGGGCAGCCCCTGATTGTTAGAAGCAGGGTTGCTTATCGGAGCTCAGCTCAGCCGAAACGGGTCTACGCACTCTGCCACTGACGCACAAGTGTGATAGAAACAGGAAGTTCACGGAGCAAACCTGATGAATTCAGCATTTGACAGCGTGGACCAGGTGAATAAATCACGGACACCTTCAGAGTTTGGGTTTTGCCACGTTCTAATTGAAATGCCGCCTCAGGATCAGTGTTGGTCTCTAATCTCAGTGCAGTGGGAGGCTGTGAAGGTGATAAATCGCCTCTGCTCTTCCATTAACTTGACCAGAATTCATCCCTTTTTGCAGCTAAACTCTAACCTGCCGTTGTCCTGCTCTTTGCTTTGCTCTGTCACAGCCATCCTGTACACTTCCTGCATCCTGGTGGGCATTTTCATTAACAGCAGCGTGCCCATATTCTTCGAGCTCTTCATCGAGACTGTGTACCCGGTCCCTGAAGGCATCACCTGCGGAGTGGTCACTTTCCTGGGGAACCTGGTCACGGGCCTGCTGCTCTTCTTCCTCACCTTTTACTGCACAGGTAAGGCAGGCGTGTCCACAAAAGCAACGTGTGATGAAATCAGTTTTTCCTACGTGTTGAGTCGGCTGAAGTTGGATGTATTTAAATCTCTCTGGTCACAATGTCCAGCGAAAAAGCATTCCCTCTAATTCGCAGGAAAGCAGGTTAAAGGCGAGAGGCTTCCGCAGAATCGATCCAGCACAGCGCGGCGATGTCGCCTCGTTGCCGCAACATTCACGTCATGTCGCTAAACACTTTTGATGAGCGTCGCCGGCAGAAATTAAAGAGCCGCGCTGCGCTCTCAATTCATGCTTCAGCGACAGGTTGTCAGACGTCTCCATGGTAACCACAGACCCCCGTGCGTGTTTTTTTGTTTTTTTTTAAATCTGCAGAGCCTATTTCCGTCCCGGTTAGTGAAGCGAAGTCTCGCTATTGCTTCAGATCTGCACCTGTGTATGTGTTGGAACTTACTGACTGCATCTACACTGATTGATCACGTTTCACTACAGGCAGATCCCCCCCCACTCGCTGCAGTAGGCGGGGAATCAAAGGCCATAAATCAGTGACAAACCCTTGATGTGTTACGACACGGAACCTGATCTGGTTCAGTGTATCTCAGCCGTCAGTCAGGCGGGTTAAGGCAGTTTGCCCAGACCCCGTCCTCTCAGCTCAGGGTCACGGAGTAACAGCGCGTCGATATTTCTTTTGTTTTTCTCGTTATTGGCAATGAAAAACTCCAAAGCCTCGGAAGTTTTTGCTCCATTCGAAAGCTTTGCGAGCCCCCGCAGGTCTCTCCCAGCCCCCCAAAAAGCCACAGGCTCCATTGTTTTCAGAAATCCATTTCAGGCCCTGCAGATGCTGCCGATAAAAGGCGGACAGAGGGAAAATCAGGTTATGAAGCAATCGACGCATTCAGCACAAAGACAGCCAAACTCCCTGTTGCAATTTAGCCTCCGATTTGCCTTTGAGTCGGCTGCCTGGCAGAGTTTGATATAATAATTTGGGCCCACAGCAGAGAGGACAGCGTGTCGCCTGCCTCCCCTCTGCCTCCACGCTTTTCAGCGGAGGACCCGGACCACAGGTAAACCTCGCTCAGTCATCCGCGTGAGCACCTGCGCGCGTCACTGCTTTTTTGTGTACACGTGTGTACGTCGGTGTGTGCCGTGCAGGACCGTGCTTTTGGGCGATGAGTCCAGCGCCACTGTGATATTTGCCCACCTGCCTCCGGTTCCATTAACCTCTCCTGTAGGTTTGGCTGCGTCACAGCACCATCAGCTGGAGCAGCGGCGCTCGCGCACACTCCTTCTATGTTTGCGGGAGTAAATAAGAGATATATTTTCAGAGCAGCATCAATATTCATGAGCGTCTTCCTCCTCTGCCAAGTCCTCCCGATTGCTGCAAGGCTGCTGACAGCTGCTGCCTGACCGCTGTATCCTGCTGCGGCCTCCTGGCTGGTCTTGGGCCCAGAGGCCACTGA